>CM055677.1:44459890-45869890 GCA_029448645.1 Andrena camellia | reverse complement strand
ATCGTTATTTCCTCTCCGCGGAAATCTATCGGACGATCGTGTTGATCGACTACGCGTACCGTTAGCTCGTGTGTCGACCGCGCAACGATCGGCGGGTAAATGACGTGCCGCGGCGTTTCCGTTATCTTACATCCAGGTGGTACGCGAGGCGCGAATTCGTGCATCGTGTGTACCGGTTTGTCGTTGCTGTACGCACCGGTAGTGACGTTGCACGTGACTCTGATCTAGAGACGCGGTAGCGTCTTGACGCCAAGTACATGTTTCGACCCCCTGTATATGTCTACTGTCGCTACCGCTATCACTTACTCGTCGCCCGGCTAACCCAACCTAACCTGAAACTTATTTCATTAATATCTCATCACGCATGCAATATTTTCTAAATTTAAAGGCATTTGTCTTATGTAAACCGCATATAAGCTTTCGAATAAGGCCAAATTCAATAACATCGGTCCACGCATGACAAAGATATCGTAATATCGTCTCATGGAATTGTCGGAAGTGGTAGGATGTTTCTTCTGGTTCTGATTCTTCTTCTGCAAGCAAAATTTTCGTCAACATAATACGTATACGCGTTACACGCATACATTCAGCCAACATAAACTAACGCATGCTTCGTTCGTCGACTCTCGGGATCATTCGGCAGGGATCGTTGTCCGTCATTGTACATATACCTATACTATTGAATTATAACCTGCCAAGTGTTAGTCACTCATATCATAACCTGCGAAGTTGTCCAAATTTGAAATGTCACGAGTTTTTACACCACATAGGACACTGAATTATTGTCTCAATTAACAAGGTAAGTCGCCAAAATTTTTTAATAGATTTCTTATGTAGAGTCGCAGACTTGGAAGTTATCCGGGAAATGTTCAACAGAGAAGCATCTTCTTTCGCGCAAGTTTCTGGCAACTTGTCGAATAAGGTATACCGACAAAATTTGTCAAAAGACAGCATTAAGAATTAAGACAATCATGGCGAACTGATTGCAATGTAGAGCAAGTCACATTAGTGAAGAAAGTATGCTGAAGACATCTCTCTTGATATTTTTCAATCTTTTGTGAAAGACATTCGGAATACTTTAAAATCTACAGTAGTATACTAAATTTTATTATAGCCATTGTGCGTTAAAAATATAATATTGGATCTCTTCGTTCATTTTCGCTAAATTACCATTAGCATTTAAATTTCCTGCAACAAGACCTTCTGCCATACGCTGTCACTTCCTTTGGACACATTATGTAGTCTCTACACTTACTATAGCAAAAGGCCACTCTTTTTCTATAAGTTATACGTTAAGTTGTAACTAAAATATGGCTTTTATTATATATATTTACAGATAATCGAAGCAGAAGAGAAAGAGAAAGTAACCCTGCTGCAAGACCAAATGCAATAAGCACATTTTCATGTACAATTTTATTTTAAAGTTTTAAGAAATATATGTATATACAAAATCGAATTTTATTATGAATGTGGAAAAATGTATAATTTAGAGGGAAAAAAAATTAATTAGGGCATATTATTATTATATTAATTAAACAATTTTATTAAAACGATCCTCTGTTTGCTTCTTGTACGTTTGCTTCATATCTGAAAACTCAAATTTAAACCAATTCTACCAATCCACTGATTACGTATAACATAATTTACATATTTAATCAATGTTAAAGGTAGGATTAATTAGAATATTTAATAAACTTAAAATCCAAGGTACACCATATTTACTGTTAAAAATATGTATTATTTCTCTACATTAGAGTATGGATTAGTACTCGAATACAATACAATTTATTTAGATTCATTCTTTGGAGAATTCTAAAAAATAGTTTAAAAGAAAGAAGGTTGTAAACTGTTGTACAGATTTTATCTGTACGATTATTAGTTGCGTGCTTGAAACTGTTGTCAGTCGTCCCTTTTACTTTACAGTACTTCCTCGCTGATCTCTTGTTGGTGGGGACTGGCGTTGAACACTCATCGTTAAGGGAGCCCTAATTCCGAGCGATCGTTTTTCGAGTCTTTCTGGCCGAAAGGGGGAGCGAGATGGAACGCTTTGCATGCGCAACGGGTGCGAGCGCTCAGACGAAATTATGACTCTTCGACGCATGCGCGCCACGGCCAAATAGCCAAGTACTTGATACAATAATACCCATTAGGATGGGCCGAAAAAAATCAAATTTTCGAAACTCGAAACAGCCTAATGCGGAAAAGTTGCGTTTGGAGAAGGCAAATGGAGACAAAAAAAATTTTGAAATCGGTCAATATTTGACCGGGCCCAAACGGGGTCAAAGTTTTTAATTTTTGACCAAGTTTGACGACTTCTGTATATTTTCATAAAATTTTCATATTTCACTGTTGAGCATCAGAAATTATTATTTAAGCACACAAACACGTGGAATAGTGTTTTATATATTGTGGCGCAGCGGAGTATCTGTGTAGGTATCTATTTTTGGATGTAACGCGGTTGTAGTGAAAGAGGAATATATCTCATTGATTCAAGAGCCGGTCCAACAGCCATTTTGATCTGTAACATTCAATAGTCATTTCTTATAGAATTTTGTGCGCTGAAAACGAATCCGCAAACCGTTTGTAGCTATCACCCTCTGTTTTCGAGAAATTCAATTTTGAAAAAAAAGATGCAAATTTTCAACTTTGAACATCTTTTGAGTTCAAACAGTAATAGTTCTTCGGTTGCTTGTTACGTCAAATTATTCTATCAACCCTCGCGAAAACGACGATAGAAATTTTTATTGCATTATTAGACGGAACCCCAGACGCAACTTTTCCGCACTAGGCTGTTTCGAGTTTCGAAAATTTTATTTTGTCGGCCCACCCTACCACCCATACCGACAAATGAAAAACATAATATACAATTTTTATATATTTAATATTTAATATATATTTAATAATTAATTATTACAAATTACGGCCGCGCACGACCACGGGCTCGGCCACGTTACTGCGCCAGGTCCAGCGCTTGGAGGGTGGTTGTCTGGGCACGTTGGCTCCGAGCCTGCTCCCGCACCACCTTGAGGGCGGCCCAGTATTGCTGCTGGGCTCTTACCCTGCGGCCATTCTTTTTGTGGCGCGGGGTTGCATATACTCCTGTAATTAGTAAAATATAATAATTGCAGTCACTTTTATTTGATCTGTTATGTAAATAATTAATGCTCAAATCTGGTTAATTCTTATGAAAATTTATCTTAATTTTTAAACTTTCAATAAAATTCTGCAATGGTTAATTTTCTAATAATTTTTAATCTAATTAAAGTATTAAGAATTAATATCATATGCCGTGGCCGGGCTCTCCATGGTGGCGGCGGCGCCGCGGTTGTTGCTGCCAGTGGCAGCGGCGGCGTGGTAGTTGCAGCTGCCACTGGCAGCCAAAAGAATTGGCCTCCTCTGATATTGGCTAAAGTGAACAATTTTTACATTATTAAAAGATAAAAAATATCTAATTTTAATGAGAAAAGTATTAAGAATTAATAATACCGTTTGCCGTGGCTGGATTGCCCACAGCTGCCACCACGACATAATTTTATCATCTGCAGAGTCTGGAAAAATAAATTTGATAAATGTATATATAAATTTTTTATTAATTAATTAATTCTTCTGTAAGTTTATCATTAATAAAACTTACCAGCGAGTAGGTCGGCCTCCTGTCTGTTCTACAAAAATTAATAAACAATTAATTAGTAAAAAAGATCAAGAGTTCGTAAAAGCGGCGTATGATAGAAGAAAGTCATACGTAAACTATCTGATTCCGCCAATAGCGGTTAAAAATGCCGGCGCTGGGATGGCTCGGTGGGAAGGAAGATCCAACAACAACGACCCTTTTTGGGACTGGCACAATTTATTTTCTCGTGGTCAAACACGGATGTCACAAACACTTGTACAACACATGAATACACCAGAATTACATTACAATAGCGTGTGGACGCGTAGCGAAAGTGGTCGCATGAAAATGTCTCTATAGATCAGGGCGCTATGGGCGCGAGAAAAATAATCTGTTCGCACGTGCGTGTCACCACGGTGCTGTTTTCGAACTAACATTCGCCGGGCGAGCGCTCCGAAAAAATCGTTGGCATCAACAACGCAATGTCAACGGGCCCCAGCTGACTCGTCAGCTGTTGCGACGAGTCAACGGGCATCCGTTTGAATGCGCGACGCGGCGCGTTGCTTGCGGCCGCAACACTATCAGTGGAAGTAGATAGTAACTGTATAGTAAGTAATACCACAAGAAGATATTAGTAACGTTGAAGCATATTTTAATTTATAACGCCTATGCCGTCCCACTATTTTCGCGCGCGGTTAATTCAAATCTCCCCATAATTCACTCCACAACTCCGACAACAAATCCCTCAAACTCAACTCCTACCCCTTTTTCCCAATCGCCGATCACCGGGACGATGTACCTTAGCGGTCCCCATCTCCAGATGTTCGGTACGAAAACCCCTTCGCCTATTCGCCCTACGAGGCACCAATCCCTCCTTCATACTTGAATTCAAACAAGTCCTTCGTTCCAAAACTCTCTTAAATCGAGACCACGTCTCGATTCCCCTCTTTACGACTCAACGAGTCCAAGCCATTCTAATCCTTTTCCTATTAAAACGCCCAAAACCCATCCGATGGGTCGAGTACCCTGCTTTCACAGCCATAAAAACCCCGGAAACCTAATTGCGACGGAATTTGGCCTACGTGACTTAAAACCATCTAATAATAGACACTCCTTTATAAAAACCCCGGAAGACCTACTACGACTTATTTCTCTAAATGTGTCAAGGTCCTTACCGCGCGTACCCCCCGCAACGATCCTGCAAAGCATATAAATACAAGGACCTCAGAGGCCGGTTCATTACCATTACGATTACCATTACGATTACAATTACGATTACCATTACGAGATCACTACGATTACAATTATTCTTCGGATAGACCAGTCCTTCCTATACCTAAAGTGTTAACTTCAGTGCTACGATAAACCACCTACGGAAATCACTGTAAGCAACGATTATTATATTATCATACTAAAATATCTCACCGTCATTTAAGTCATTTCTTGTTTCTACTGTTTCCATATTGCGCTCATCGCACGTATACTATTGCCTATTGCTAATGTTTATTGCTCTCTCAAAATTATCTAGCGTTAAAGGTTATTACATATTATTTTTATTCCTACGTATAACGCTTATCGCTCTTATATTATTATCATAACTAGTACTAATTGCTTTATATTATTATTTTACCAACTTATCGCTTTATATTGTGTTCATTGCTAATGCTTATCGATTTATATTTTTGCTACTTATTGCTCTTCTAACGTATCTCATGTTCATCTATATATATATATTGCTACTGTTTATCCTTATATACATGTTCATGTGCTAATGCTACTCGTCTAACGCATTTTTATACTAATCACCAAAGTGCTTCAAAATAAATAACGCTCTTAACTCTAAATAACGTTTCGAGTTATTGTGACGATCCACCGGGCCGCGAAGCATCGGAAACGTAACTAGCTAGTGCAACAGCTGATTCCGGTTCGCGAACGCGGGGACTTCTTATAGTGTTTACAAGACTTACTTTCGTATGGGCCTCGCACAAGCCATACGGCTAGACGTATTTCGCGGAATTATTACGAGTGGCCTTTTTATATTACTGCAGCAGTAAATCCAATTAGCCAGCCATAAATACAAACCGCAAGTGGTCTAACGGGTGTCACTCAAGTGCGCGATTACCCTTTAAACCTTCCCTGGTCGATCAGCGTGCTGAATCTCGCATTCTCGCCTGACCTCCCCCAAACCATCAGAGTGCAGAATTTCACATTCTCGCCTGTCTCCCATCAAACCCTCAGAGTGCAGTATTACACATTCTCGCCTGACCTCCCACCAACCCTCAGAGTGCAGAATTACACATTCTCGCCTGACTTCCCACAAACCCTCAGAGTGCAGAATTACACATTCTCGCCTGACCTCCCACTAATCCTCAGAGTGCTGGATGCAAGAGTCGCGCCTGAATTTACCCCACACAGTCATCGTCCTCAAACTCCCCACCCGGGACGTGACACGCCAACGATTAGAAATATCAAACATATCTGAGTTGAACATAAACGAACATGTAAACTACAACATTATGAAAGTCTTGGATAGGCACTTTGCCTACGTTAAGTGTCGGTGGACGTAAACCGTAACTGTATAAATAACAAGTAATACAACAAGAAAATATTGGATACATAGAAGCATATTTTATCTCAGATGTGTTTCATATTTATAATCGTTGGCGTTACAAGTTAGAATATGTTTCAACGTGTCTAATATCTTCTTGTTGTTTTACTTGTTATACAATTACGATCTACTTCCACTTATACTTAACATAGGCAAAGTGCCTACCCAAGGCTTTCAAAATGTTGTAGCTTACATGCACATTCGTTAGTTTTATTCGTGATTTTTATTCATTACTTTTATTCGTGGGAATTTATTCGTTAGTTTTATTCGTGACAGAGAATAAATTCAGATTTCCCCCAAACTAGATGCTCCATGACAAACGATCCTGTGCCGAATAAATTTCACGAATCACAAATAAATTTCTCACGAATAAAACTAACGAATAATAATAAATTCTCACGAATAAAACTAACGAATACAGATAACCGGGCTAGAGTATATGAATAACAATAATGAATATAATAACGATAACCCTGCTATGAGTATATATGAAAATAGTATTTTTATTACTTACATTTCCTTCATTTGTGTCCGACATGTTCATACTTCATATATGTCTTCTATCGTCTCAAGACAGGGACGACGGGTATAAGCTACGCTGATGAAGGGGGAAACACCTACAGGAGCTGTGATTATGTGTGCATGAACTGCGCCTAGCTTAAGCCCGCCAATTCCTGTCTGAAGGCGCGAAGAAAAACCACAACAAGCTGAAGGTGGCCCAGATGCCAGGTAAAAATTCGAAACGTTCGAAACATTTGACGATGAAAGAGCACTTTTTTTTAGTAAATATTTAGTAAATATCGATCTATCGATCGAAATTCTTCATTGCGTTTCGCGTTAAGTAACATTACGTTTCCCTGTCATTTTATATATATAATATAAAACGAAGTTATAACAAGGCTTTTTACACGTTTAAATTTACAGTAAGTAAATTTAATAATAAAAGAAAGAAAAAGATTAATGCATAAGTTGCTTCGCGCACCATGTACTGTAAATAAAATCCTATTACATATATATATATATATATATATATATATATATATACATAGATCGGCAATACGGTGCACATGGTTTCTTTTCGTAGTTTTCAAAAAAGTAAAAAAATTACGCCAAGTATATGAATTATTGACGGGGTATCCAAAAGGCGAAGGTAAAGAAGATTTCGCCCGACGGCGGCGGGACGTGACCGGCGGCGGATTTTCTTGGTACGAGTAGGGCTCGCTTTGACCGACGGGCACGTGGGCCTAGGGTCGCACTTTTCCATGTGTATGTCCCAGCATCCGAAAATTCTCCCTTATTTTCTTACATGAAAACGTGCTTCATTATTATTATTAATTAAGCTGTGCGCATAATAAAACGAACATATTTTCAACGAATAGGTTATTTTGTTTCCTTACACGTGTATACAGACATTATTATTAATTAAGCTGTGCGCATAATGAAACGAACATATTTTCAACGAATAGGTTATTGTTTCATTGCACGTGTATACAGACATTATTATTAATTAAGCTGTACGCATAATGAAACGAACATATTTTCAACGGATAGGTTATTGTTTCATTACACGTATACAGACATTATTAATGTTGCGAGCACCCTATGGATAGGAATCCATGGCCCACCGGTGCTCGCGACCGAAAGAAGAACACAGCGAAGAGAAAGCGATCGAATCGATCATCTGTCATTCGACAGTCAGACGCCAACGCGAACGATATGACATATCGAAACTCCCATCCCTGTATAGTCGAGATTACATCATAGTTCTTGTTCATGTTTCGTTTCTGTTGTTGTGTATTAAACTAACGCTATGTTAAACCCAACACGTAACACTGGTGTCAGAAGTGGGATGCCCACTCGCGCTTTCGCGGCCTCCGCGAAACCTTCCCCGGGAGCGACAGGCGACGCCTCCCTACAGGAGCTGTTCACCAGCCTCCAGCTAAGCATCGTAGGACAGATGCAGGAACAACGCAGGGACGACGAGGCCCGCTGGTAGAGGGGGAACCGTCGCAGGGAGGAGAAGGAGACCGCCGACCGACGGACACAGACGGCCTTTAAGGCCCACATGTCGAATTTAGAGGAAAGAATACAGGTTGTAACCGCTTCATTACAAAACGGCCATGGTTCGGTTGGCAGCAGCGCGAATCCTCGGGGTGGGGAGGTAGTGTCCGATGTAAATAGTGTTGTAAATAATGTTCCCCCCGCGGTTAACCCTACCCCCGTCGGTGCGCCCGGCGCTGCCCCTTTTTCGAAACCCCGTGTACTCAGCCTGAGGTACGCTGTGAAACCGACTATTTTCGACAGGAAAACTTCGTGGGAAGAGTACAAAGTGCAATTCGAGACCATCGCGCGCGCTAATAGCTGGAATGACGAAAAAAAGGCTACAGCCTTGATCGCTTCCCTCGGGGGCTCGGCGAGGAGCGTCCTCACGATGTTCTCCGCTGCCCAATGCGAAAATTTCGCGGATTTAGTTTGGGCACTTGAATTCCGCTACGGGAAGAAAAATTTATCAAATTTGAACTATGTGTTGTGACGTACGTCACTCCGAGGATAAGGTGCAGGAATAACTTTAGTCGGTACGCCAGGGTTTTATTGAATATCCTCGTGGTTCTGGTCGTTGCTAGTTTATTTCCGTTTGTCGTTGAAAGGTGGTATGTACAGTATTTACATTGCTTATTCTATGTCGCGTCCGTCCACTGTCGGGCGGCGATGCAGTAGGGCGTCGCTTCGTGACCAGGCAGAGGCCGACAGCGGCCGGGCGTCTCTTTCGTGGAACGGTAGCGGCATAGAGACCGGGCAACTTCCAGCGTCTCTTTAACGGGACGGTTAGAGACCGGGCAGCATCCAGCGTCTCTTTCGTGGAACGGTAGCGGGATAGAGACCGGGCAACTTCCAGCGTCTCTTTAACGGGACGGCTAGAGACCGGGCAGCATCCAGCGTCTCTATACCGGAACGGTAAAGGAATCAGTAGGGTAGGCGTTCGCTTGATCGTCGTCGGTTACACGGATGTTCGCTAGTGCGCTTGTACCGGGCAGCTTGCAGTCAGGCATCTACGGAGGGGATCCGTAGCCCCACTCGAACTGTCGAAATTTCGCTTGCCTGGGTTTATATCTCTGTTCCTGGAATTATCAGCTGCGAGAAGTAGACGCGATCTAGGGGTGCGGTGGGGGAGCGAGTGTGTCGCTGACGTGCTGCGTCGTGAGGCCGGCGTGATTCGGGGCTGCTCGGCGCGGATCGGTCGCGGTCGTCTGGCTGATCGTCCTCTCTCTCACTCCCGAGCGCACCGCCGTGCGTTCAACTCCTCGCACTGGGACGCTACGTCACAGTGTTCTTTCAGAGCCATAGGCAGCGGAGAGATGAGAGCATCTCCTCGCTTGCCACCAAAATCGAGCGATTAGCGCAGTCCGCTTTCGCCAACTGCCCGGCGGAAACCTGCGACAAACTTGCCGCGTCTCAATTCGTGACGGCGTTGTCAAACTCGGTAATGTAGCGGGAACTGCGACTCGGCGGTTTCACGTCCCTAAGAGCTGCCGTGACCAGAGCTCTGTAGATTGAGGCCGTTGAGTCGATGACTCGCAGCCCCGCGGTCGAGTCGCGAGAACGGTATTCGGAAAAAGGGAAGGCTAAACCCTCCAACACGTTTGAAGGGTTTCCGACGAAGAAGAGGAGGCCCGACAAACCCGAGGACCGAACGGACAACCCGCCGAGGACCTGCTGGCTCTGTGGCAAGACGGGTCACCTCCCAAAGGACTGCTATAAGGCCAAGAACGGCCAGGCGAAAGCAGCCCCAGGAAGCCCAACGAGGGAAACGGGAAGAGGCCGGCGTAAGGGGGAGACGACGGACCACGAGGAACAGTCCCCCGGTCGTCAAGAGTGTGGCGATGCAGGAGGCGACTGGAGGTCCGAAAAGTCCGTGGGAGGAAACTTGTGTTTGTGGGAAAATTTTGGGAAAAGTTGTGGGACATAGGCTCTCCCATCAACCTTCTGGAGAAAGAACGGTGTCCGACGAAGGACATCGACTGGACAAGGCTCGACATCCGCTCCACTACCGGAGCGACAATTAAGGTTTACGGCAGGAAGAGCTTGGAAGTAGACATCGGAGGATTTTCGAGCAAAGAAGACTTCTACATCGTCGACATGGTGGAGAAGTGCATCTTGGAAGCAGCGTTCCTGAAGAAACATCGTTGCAGCATCGATCTGTCTCGGAACGTGCTGTGCCTTTCCGGCAAAGCGGAGATACATCTTCGCGAGCCGACCGCCGAGAAGAAGAAGCAGGAAGAGGAGAGGGAAACTGTCGTCCCACAGAATTTGGAGCAGCTGTACACCCGCTGATCGTCAGGTTTGTCAGAAAGGCAGAAGAAGCTATTTGCTGACCTGCTCTACGAATTTCAGGACGTTTTCGCCACGGATTCGAGTCAGATCGGGAACTACGACCGGGTTAAGCACACCGTCAATACTGGAGATTGCCCACCCAATAAAACAGGCGCCGCGGAGGCTGCCTCTACACCGTCGAGCAGAAGTGGAAAAGCTGCTCAGGAAGATGTTGGCTCAGGGCGTGATCGAGGAATCGCGGAACCCGTGGTCTTCTCCGATCGTGCTCGTGAAGAAGTAGGATGGGACCATAAGGTTCTGCGTGAACTTTCGACGCCTGAATGAGATCACGAAGAAGGACTCGTATCCGCTGTCCCGTATTGAAGACACCTTGGACGCCCTCGCCGGATCGTCGTGGTTCTGTACTGTGGACCTGCAGAGCGGATACTGGCAGATCTCTAAGGACGAGAAGGACCGAGAGAAAACCGCATTTTCAGTAGGAACAGGACTGTGGCAATTCAAGGTGATGCTCTTTGGACTCTGCAACGCCCCGGCAACGTTCGAACGTTTGATGGAGGACGTGCTTCAAGATTTGACCTGGAAGATCTGCTTGGTTTACGCGGACGACATCATCATCTACGGGAACGACTTTGAGCAGGAGCTCGAACTCCTTCGGACAGTGTTTTCGCGTCTGCGCCAAGCCGGACTATTGATGAGCCCCAAGAAATGCTCCTTCTTCTGCCGAGAAGTGAAATATCTGGGGCACATCGTCTCCGAGAGCGGAGTCAAGACGGATCCGGAGAAGATCAAAGCAATTTCGGAATGGCCACAGCCGAAGTACGTCACGAAACTAAGAAGTTTTCTAGGATTATGCACTTACCACCGTAAATTTGTGAAGGACTTTTCCAAGATCGCCAAACCCCTGCATCGCCTCACCGGAGCAAAACAGAACTTTCACTAGACCGAAGAATGCCAACAAGTTTTCCAGGAGCTGAAGAGGAGACTAACCGGAGCCCTGGTGCTAGCCTATCCAGTGGTAGGAAAGGATTTCATTCTGGACACGGACGCCTCTAACTTTGCCATAGGCGGCGTCCTCTCACAGGAACACGAAGGACACGAAAAGGTCGTGGCTTACTTCTCCAAGACCTTGGGAAAAGCAGAAAGGAACTACTGCGTCACCCGGAGAGAGCTGCTGGCAGTGTTGAAATCCATTGAGCATTTCCACCACTACCTCTACGGACGAAGATTTCTAATAAGGACGGACCACGCCGCGCTACGCTGGCTGTTGACCTTCAAGAACCCTGAAGGACAGGTCGCTCGTTGGATTGAACAACTCTACAAATACGATTCCTTCAAAAGGAAAGTGCCCGAAGCTACAAGCAGATTGGGAAGGCCCATACACGATAACAGACAGGATCAACGACGTCGTGTACAGGATCCAACGGTCGCCTAGGAAGAAGTGTAAGGTAGTCCACGTGCACCGCCTTGCGATGTACGAAGGACGATTCCAGAAGGAATGAAGACATCGAGGGATACTTCAGGGGTCAAGAATGAAGATTAGTTGTAATCTAATCAGTGGACTGGGCTGCGGAGGCTACCTTCGTAGCCCGACCTCTTTTCTTGAATTGTTGCAGGTGCACGATATCCCACAACGAGGGACAAGGTGTCGGGGGACGGCCAGCGCGGCTCAGATGCGACCCCGAATTCCTCGAATGTGCCACAGCAGCGTGGCAGTTCGCAGCGCGGCGCGGACATACGTGGAAGCGCCCCGCTAGCCCCCCTGGACGAGACCCCGGTAGCGCTCCGCGAGGCGCGGCCCCGGTACGATGGATACCATGGGGTCTCCAGAATGCAGAATGCCGGGAGTTGACAGCAGACGGGAAATGGTTTCCCCAATCACCGGACGGACGTGCGACGCAGTCGCCCGGATCGGTTTCCGCAGCGCCAAGTATTTTGAATAAAATATTTATTCGTAATAAAATATTTATTCGTATTAAAATATTTATTTGTATAAAGCTATCTGCTTAATATTATTTAATACATTTTTTTCTTTGTATAAATAGCCATTTTTATAATTTCCGCAATTGTTGTTGTTTGAGTGTCACTGATTATGATTAGAAGGATTCTTAGACAGGTTGATGGAAATAATTTGCACTGAATTTAGCGTGAGAACACTTGTCAAGATTTATTTTAAAACAGCACGCGTGGTGAGTGGGTGAGTGTTCGGACAGAGAATTGTATTAATAACTGCTGTTGTGAGTGCGTGAGCGTGAGTTAAAATGAGGCCTCGTGGCATGCCACGAGGCGTCCGAACAATTGTACTAATTGTTCGGAACTTGAGTGTTCTTGTTTGATTTCGGGTCACTGAGTTTTACCGTGAGTGTGAGTGTTGAATTGTGAGTGAGGTGTGAGTGCGATAACGAGACTGAACTTGAGACTTTGATAACTGACGCGTTTGCACGACCGTAGCCATCAATGGCGCAAGAGATATTGCCAACAATGGCTGACTTCCGTTCGCGTTTCTTCTCCGTTCTCTTGGATCGTCGATGCGGCGCGCTGATTGGCTCATCGATCGTCGCTGATTGGTCGATCGATGGGAGCTGGTTCTCGGCTCGCTCATCGACCAGCGTCGCTGCATCGCGGTCCGCGAGGTGCTGCGGTGAGTGTGAGTGTGGCGGAAATTGGAACTATTGCATTCCCAAACATTCCTCCCGCCATCAGCAACAGAGTTGATGATGCTAACCTGAAACAGGCAAAACTGCCAACTTTGCGATTGGCCTAGTTAAGGTGGTGGTTGTTGTCTTGACAGTCACGACCCTGGTGAGACCGTCCTTTCCAGGATGCAGCGTGAGTACCCGAGCAAGTAGCCACTTGCTCGGAGGAAGCCTTTCGTCTGTGATGAGTACCAAGGACCCGACCTTGATGTCATTGGATGGGTGATGCCACTTTGAAATTGCTTGCTGACGTTGCAGATAGTGAGTGGACCATTGCGACCAAAACTGCTGCATCTTCTTCTGAATGAGTTGCCACCTGGCTGATGGTGAGAGTGTTGAGTGTTCCACAGATGGCTCAGGCAGAGTGGTTAACGGTTTTCCGATGAGGAAATGAGCTGGAGTGAGTGCTGAAAGGTCCTCAGGATCATCACTGAGAGGCTCGAGTGGTCTTGAGTTGAGCATGGCTTCGATCTGTGTGAGAAGAGTGTTGAACTCCTCATATGTGAGTACAGTCTCGTGAACAGTTCGTCGCAGATGGTACTTGATGGATTTGACAGCAGCTTCCCATTTTCCGCCCATGTGAGGAGCGGCTGGTGGATTGAAGCACCACGCTGTATTGTCGTTGACAAATAGCAAGGCCAGCTGTTGATTCTGCTTGGAGCCCTGAGTGAACATGCTCTTGAGACCTGCATCTGCGCCAACGAAGTTGGTTCCACAGTCCGAGTAGATGGTATGTGGGATCCCTCGCCTTGCTGAGAAACGCCTATACGTTGCAATGAATCCTTCTGATGAGTAGTCTGTCACCAGCTCAAGATGGACAGCTGACGTCGTCATGCACACAAACACACAAATCCAGCCCTTTTGTGTTTTTGCTCCTCGCCCTTTCCACGTCTTGAGTGTGATTGGACCAGCGTAGTCAATTCCAGTGTGGGTGAATGGCAGTGAGGGTGTGACTCTAGAAAGAGGTAGTTGGCCCATCAGCTGATGGGCACGGATCCCCCTTTGTCGAGCACACACCACACACCGCAGAATGTGTGATTTCACCGGAGCTCGACCCCCGATGATCCAGTAGGTCTGTCTGATGTGAGCGAGAGTGAGTTGAGTTCCTCCATGTAGAGTGTGTTTGTGTGAGTGGTCTATAATCAGATCGGACAGACGTGAGTGGCGAGGCATGATTGCAGGGTGTTTACCTTCATAATTCATGTGAGTGTTACGAAGTCTGCCTCCCACTCGCATGACTCCTTGTTCATCGATGAAGGCGGTGAGTCGGCTGAAGGTGTGAGATGAGGGTAGTGTTGAGTTTGAACTGATGACTTTGAATTCGTGCTTGAAGTGGAGTGCCTGAGTAGCCTTTATCCAGAAGATACGGGCCTGTTCCAAATCCCTTGGTGTATGTGAAGTGAGTGGCAATGCGACGGGTAATTTTCTTAGCCTTGCGATGAATCTGAAACAAGCTGAGGTAATGCGAAAGAGTTTGTTAAGAGTTGATAATTTGTATATGAGGTCCCAGTGGTATTTGATTTCTTGAATGTTGAGTAAGGTGGAGGTTCCTGGACGAGCTTCTAATTCAGTTGAGTCGTCCAGTACAGTTGATTGGGATGGCCATGAGTCACTGGGTTGAGTAAGCCATGGTGGTCCCGTCCAACATAGCTGATGACGTTCAAGCTGTGATGTTGTAAGGCCTTGAGATGCACAATCAGCTGGGTTCGAGGTACCTGGAACGTGTCTCCAATATGCATGTGAGGTGAGTTCCTGAATTTGGCTAACACGATTCCGAACGTACTCCTTCCAGCGTGAGGCGTTTGCGTTGATCCATATAAGTGCCACTTGAGAGTCCGTCCACAGATGAGTAAATGCAATGTTGAGTTGAAGAGTTGCTTGAACATACTTGGCAAGCTTTGCCAACATGAGTGCGGCTGTGAGTTCGAATCTTGGGATTGTGAGCTTCTTGAGTGGTGCTACCTTGGTTTTGGAGCACACGAGTGTCGACACTTTGAGATTTGTGGACGGTGAATAGACGGTAATATAAACTACCGCTGCCATGGCGAGTTGCGAAGCATCAGAGAATCCGTGAAGTTCCACGGTCGAATTGGAGTAGGTGTTGAACCACCTTGGAATCGAGAGCCTGGCCAGGCTTGTGAGTTCTTCTCTGATGGAGTTCCAATGAGATTTAACCTGATGTGGCAGTGGATCGTCCCAACTGAGTTTATGCAGCCATAACTCTTGCAAAATCATTTTGGCGCGAATTATAACTGGCGAGAGGAAACCGAGTGGATCAAATATTTGTGAAACCTCTGAGAGAATGAGACGTTTCGTTGGGACTGATGTTGACGTTGGCTTTGATGAAAATGTGAAGTTGTCTTGGAAACTGTTCCATTGTAATCCGAGAATTTTAGTATGGCAGTCGTCGAGTGAGATTGTTGAGCTGTCAGCTCGTGAATTGGGAGAAATTGCCTCGAGTAATGCAGGATATGTGGAGTGCCACTTGGCGAGTGGAAAACCTCCCGCGTGACACAGGTCTTTAAGTTGTTGTGCAATTTTGATGAGTTGCTCACCTGTGTCTGCGCCGCCAAAGATGTCATCGACATATCGTGCATGAGTGATTGATGGTACAGTTAGTGGGAAGCGATGCCCTTCGTCCTCAGTCAGCTGTAGCAGTGCTCGGACAGCCAGAAACGGTGCAGCCTTGGTTCCGTATGTGACTGTCGTGAGTTTGAATGATGTCTCCTGTCCTTCCTTATCCACCCACAGAATGCGTTGGAGATCTTGATCGTCTTCGTGGACTCCAATTTGCCTGTACATTTTTGTAATATCTGTGGCAAAGATGTAATTGTGTTGTCGAATCCACAACAGCACGTCTGAGATATTGAGCAAAAGATTCTGCCCGGTGTGCATGAGGTCATTGAGTGAGTGCCCAGATGTTGTTGCGCATGAGCCATTGAAGACAACCCTTAGCTTGGTGGATTTGCTGTCAGGCCTGAGTACTCCATGATGAGGAAGATAAAAGATTGAATTATTATCAGATGAAATTGATGGTGCTCTTACCATATGATTGAGGTTTTCATATTCGGACATGAATGCTTGATAGAGTTCACGATACTCATCGTTCTTGATGAATTTGGTGAGTGTGCGTTTCAAGCATGCACGTGCTGAGTGATACGAGTTGCCCAACAAGCTGGATGGTGATTTGAGAGGGATGTGTACGATGTATCGTCCTGTAGCATCCCTTGAGTGTGTTGTTTTGAAATGTTCTTCGCACTCTTGCTCTTCAGAGGTGAGTTTCGATGGAGTGTCTCTAGGAAGCTCCTCTTGAATCCAAAACTTCTCCAATAGATCACGTACCGGCGATTCTTCTTCTTGTACAAGTGATGTGTGGTAAGATGACTGAATGAGTGAGTTGGAGGAGTTGATCGGTCCAAGTACGAGCCATCCAAAAATTGAGAGTTGTGCGATTGGCATGGATGGAGAGCCCCTGATTATGTTGGGCTTTATGATTTGTCCGTATGTATCCGCTCCAATGATGACGTCAACAGATTGTGGTTTGAGGAAATCCGGATCTGCCAATGTAAGTGCTGCTAGATGAGGCCAGTTTTGATTGGGCACCTCGATGGATGGTACCCTTGACGTCACTGACTTGAGTACATGGGCTCGTAAAGATATTGTCAACGGTCGATAATTGGAACGCAGGGTTAATGAGATGACACCTCTAGTCTGCGTCGATTTCTTTCCTCCAATGCCAATAATTGAGATCGTTGAATGAGTGCGTTTAAGATTGAGTTGAGTGAGGAGATCCTCCTTGACGAAGGTGAGTTCTGATCCAGAATCGATGAGCATACGAACCTGATGAGTCGACGTGGGTGAGATGAGGTTCGCTCGCGCAGTTGCTAAGAGCGTGAGTTGGCTACAAGATGAGTGAGGCTTGGTTGAGTGTGCAGGTGAGTGTTCCTTTGATTTGACGACTGCCCCAAGGAGTTATTGAGTTTTTGTCGATTGTGAGTCTTCCTGTTTTGGCTGAGTTGACTTTTGAGGCTGCAGGTGTAGCATGGTATGGTGTTGATTGCCACACTGCTTGCATCTGTGTTGTGACTTGCAGTTGGCCGACGAGTGACGCCCACAACAGTTGTAACACAACATATTGTTTGCGATCACCTTGCGGCGTTCCTGCACCGTCAAATTCCTAAACTTGGGGCACACTACAATGAAATGATCTGCACCGCAGCAGTCACAGATGTATCTCCCTTGAGTTGACGTTCCTTGCGATGCAAGGTGAGTTGATGCTCGCTGAGCAATCGCCTTGGAGGTGGTCTTGAGTGTTGAGCTCGTGGAGGCGCGTTGAGTGGGAGGAGCTTCCGCCCTCTCCAAGGCCCTTGCCTTGGCTGAGATGAAGTCTCTCGCCTGTTTAAAGGTTGGAAACTCGTGAGTGGACCCTACGGAGGTCTCCCATGCCTCCCTGGTGTTTTTGTCCAGGTGACGGACCACATGGTATACCATTATGTGGTCCCCCAGCTGATCAGCGGCCCCCAATGCACTGAGTGACGTATGCGCCTCCTCCACTGTAGCGATGAGTTGGTTGAGTGACGCTGCAGTTTTATTCACAACGTGATTGATTGAAAAGAGTTTATCCAGCTGAGTTTGAATGAGGATCCTCTTGTTCTGATACCTCTCGCAAAGGAGATCCCACGCTGGTTTTAAGGAGGCTCCTTTCAGGGGCAGCGCCTCCACCTTCTGCGCTGGCTCGCCTGATAGGTTGGACCGCAGGTACTGCAATTTCTCTATTGGGGTGAGTGTTTTGCTCGAACCTATCATGGCGGTGAACAATTCACTGTAGGCCGGCCATTGCAAATAATCTCCCTTGAACGTGGGAATTGCCAGCTCAGGGAGCTTCCCTGGAGCTGGCGTTGAGTCGTGAGTGCCGGGAAGCTGGAAGGGCTCCAGCTCCTGCCTGATCCTGCCAATTTTGAGTCGGATGCTGAGGCACAGTTGTGCCTCGGTGAAATGCATTTTCTTTGTGAAATATTCGTGGTCACGGTGAGCTTTTGGCCACGTCACCTCGAAATAGGCGTGATCTTTGAGGAAGGCCTTGTGCAGCTCTTCCATCTGCGATGAGTAGATTTTGAGTTCTTCCATCGTGACATTCGGCGCACAGGTGGGGATGTTGCTTTTGAGTGCGGTTAGAGATTCGATTCGACTGACCTGCGTGTCGAATTTAAAGATGAGTTCTGCAGGGAGCCCTTCCCTTGATCCTTGAGTGTTCGTGGGCGGCTCAAGGGTGAGTTGCGGATTTGGAGACGTGGACCTCGATGAGGTCTGCGACTTCTTTCCTTGAGGTTCCTCGCTGGCCATTTCACTTTCACAAATGTTCACACGGTTGATTGTTCACTTACACAGCGCTGCCTGTCTAAGATCCGGCTCGAAGGACGAAAAATATAATGTTTGAGTATCACTGATTATGATTAGAAGGATTCTTAGACAGGTTGATGGAAATAATTTGCACTGAATTTAGCGTGAGAACACTTGTCAAGATTTATTTTAAAACAGCACGCGTGGTGAGTGGGTGAGTGTTCGGACAGAGAATTGTATTAATAACTGCTGTTGTGAGTGCGTGAGCGTGAGTTAAAATGAGGCCTCGTGGCATGCCACGAGGCGTCCGAACAATTGTACTAATTGTTCGGAACTTGAGTGTTCTTGTTTGATTTCGGGTCACTGAGTTTCACCGTGAGTGTGAGTGTTGAATTGTGAGTGAGGTGTGAGTGCGATAACGAGACTGAACTTGAGACTTTGATAACTGACGCGTTTGCACGACCGTAGCCATCAATGGCGCAAGAGATATTGCCAACAATGGCTGACTTCCGTTCGCGTTTCTTCTCCGTTCTCTTGGATCGTCGATGCGGCGCGCTGATTGGCTCATCGATCGTCGCTGATTGGTCGATCGATGGGAGCTGGTTCTCGGCTCGCTCATCGACCAGCGTCGCTGCATCGCGGTCCGCGAGGTGCTGCGGTGAGTGTGAGTGTGGCGGAAATTGGAACTATTGCATTCCCAAACAGTTGTATATCATTAATTTTGTAAAGCTATTAATTTACGACAAAGTTTTGAAATGGGATTCATTTTGATTGGTTAATTAAAATGTCCGCGATATGAGTAATGGAATGTATGAACACAGCATTTTAGCTGTGTATATGTAGTGGTGTCATCTTAAGCGCATTTGGAAAGCACCTTTATGTACTTGCGGCTCATTTTGATTTCACATCATTTTTTATTTTTATCTTTTATTTTTTGTGGTTTATTTGATTTCGTGTACTTCGCGTAATGTTTTTACTTCTTTGAAATTTTTTATGGGGATATGATTTGCCGGAATGCCAGGTATGAAGGGTATGCGCGGTATGCACCATGACTCATGTGCAAAATATGCGTTATGTAATTGGAATGTGTTGATGATTCATGCGCGATATATGCGTTGCAATCGCATATTAGGGTTTCTTATTTGGGGCTTCCGGAAAGGGGTACTCAACCCATTGGATGGATTTTGGGTGTTTTGATTGGAAAGGGGTGAGAGTGGCTTTGATTTGGTGAGTCGTAGAGAGGGGGTGAGACGTGGTCTCGAGTTTAGAAGGTTTTTTGGGACGAGAGACTTGTCTAGATTTAAATGCGAGGGAGAAGATCGTGCCTCGTAGGGTGAAAAGTGGGAGAGGATTTCGTACTTGGCCATCTCGAGATGGGGACTGCTAAGGTACTTCGTCTAGGTGGTCAGTGGTTGGGGAAAAGGGGTAACAGTTGAGTTTTAGGGATTTTGGCGGAGTGATTTACGAGGGAGACTTTAATTAATACCGCGCGAAAAATAGTGGGACGTCACAGTAGTATTGTTCTTTTTAAGTATTAAATTAGAACTTCTTTTCTGATAATATCGCTTATGTTAGCTATTACTTAACTTGAACCCAATGTTCGGTACAATTCAAGATATGTTTGATTTAATATAGTTTCGCCCTGGATTGTTAGAGATACACTGTGGTTGATACTTCACACGTTCACACATGCCACACTACAAACCGGAAGTGAAGAGAAACGACTCTCACGCGTTTTACGCGTTCTCACCAACTTAGCCTAGTGTCGCTGCCAACTTAATCTAACGTAACTCTAGAACTTAGACACTAGATACATCGTAATTTAGTTGTCCTTTAACAGCTTATTGTAAAGCCACTTACTATCTGTAGGCAATGCTTTTAAGGTCTCTCGCGTCACTTTTTAAGAAGAATATTCGCCCGTTTTTTTTTTATATAGTTCTATTTGTTTCGCGCGATTCTTTTCTAGACCTTCATGATATAGACACCGTCTTTTAGCATTCCTTTTAACATTATTGTCTAAATCTTGCTTATCATATAGACATCGCTTTTTACTATTACTTTCTAAATTACAAATCGCTTTAACCTCATTTGTTTTTATTTCTGTTAATTAAAACCCTTCCTGAGTGGCACTAAAATTAAGGTCTTGAGATGCTCTATAATATTGAATTCAAACATTTTTGTCAAGTGCGGCCGCATTAAGCTATGGTTATATCGTACTTTGTCCGGATTAATATTAAATAATAATGAAACAGTAAAGGCTATTGCGAAAATACCGCAATCGCTACTGTTCGGTTGTTGTTGCACAATAGGAAATTGGTCAGGATTCTGGATAAAGTCATATATTGGAAATAATTTATTCAAGAATTGTTTATAATCTCTAACCTATTATTATTCAAAGAATCATAAATAAATATATTTTTTCTGTCGTAATATCTACATACCCAATGACATCTTCCATACAATAGCCAATTATCATTCGCATTATCTCTCGACAACGAACTTGTAACGTACCGCGACGAGTCACCGTCAAATTTTTCTTTTCTTTTATTATTCTAATTCTTACTCTCTTTATATTATCTCATATTATACCTAAACCATTCTGCATTAGTAATAAGACACACGCGAGCGCGCGTACGAACAACGTGCGATTTGGCGAGAAGTGAAAGAACCAAGTGACGCGAACGCATGCGCAGTATCATTCAACCGAGTGAGTGAACCGAGTGCGGACTGCGAACAAATTGAGTGCGCATGCGTAGAACGTACGATCGTTTGAACGCCAAGTGAAACGCGAGTGTAGTGCGTGATTGGTGTGAACCAAATACGAAAGCTAATTGATGCGCGTAAAGTGCGACATGTGAGTGGCGCGGTTCCACAGATGGATATAAGTATAGGCCCGCCAGCAGGACGAGTTCACAACCAATTCACTTCCAGTTCAACCAGCATCAGGAACGTATTGATGCTGCAGTTCACGAACCGACAAGCGGAAGAACAACGCGACCCCATCCTAGGCCGCTTTTAGCTAGGCGCCTAGGCAACGTGAAATCTACAACTAAGGCTGCTTTTAACTAGGCACTTTAGCTTCCATCCGAGGCCGCTTTTAACTAGGCATCTTGGCTTCTATCTGGGTACGCTCTGACCAGCTACCTCGCTATCATCCGAGGCCGCTTTTAACTAGGCACCTTGGCTACCATCCTAGGCTACTTTTAGCTAGACACCTAGGCAACGTGGAATCTACAACTGAGGCCGCTTTTAACTAGGTTCCTCGGCTCCCATCCTAGAAAGCGTGGACCAGCTGATAGGCAACAGGAAGCCACTTGAATCCGGAGAAAGAGAACACTCTTTACTGTCAACTTAACATTCAATATTAACCGAAGTGTCATTTCTTTGTTGCACTATATCATACCGAGTGTCGTGACCTTATGTTTACCCACCGATTTAGTATCATATCTTTATATTACATTTTTCTACATCGATTAACGTCGCAACTTTAATTTATGTTTTACCGGCCGATGCGTCGTCACGAAATTATTTTACGTTCTATTATATTGATTTAGTCAAGGAGACACGTCGAGAAATAAGCAGTCCTCAAGTGAACCGTCGCCATCTTTCTTCTTGCCCGTACCATACCGGCTACTTTCCCTTATCCTGTCCAACTCGAGAGAATTCCTCGAGTCCTACAGTCTCAAAAGTGGGATCGACCTGTCCTGACAAAAGCAGGTGAATCTTTTGATAACAGTGAGCCGAAAGTCCGGGAACGTACCAGTGAGTCGCGAGTGCGAACAGTAATGGTGGTCGAGTCCAAATCTACGGTTACTGATAAACATCGTTCGTGAAACGCTTTCGGAAAACGAACTCCGTGTGTCGGAAATTAGTGTGTGCGGAAGCCGAATGATTCGCTTTGCCGAAAGACGAATTCCGTGTGTTGGAAATTCGTGCGTGTTACGCGTAAAACAAATGGTACGCGACACGTGTTACCAGAAAACGAACTCCGTGTGACAGAAATTCGTGACGAGCTCCGTGTGTCGAGGACTCGGGAGTGCTGCGCTTAAACGAGCGTTACGCGAAGTATGGCAAAGTAACGAACCATTCACCGATTACTACCACGACAAGAATGTTTTAGCTAATCGCATATCAATTGACGAGGGTGAACTCATCGATTATATATATTATATATCGATGGCATACCCGACTATCAACTTCAGAGTCAGGATCGGATGAATCGTTTTTCCTCCAAGTCCGAGCTACTGTACGCGTTCAGGAAGATATCGCTGAGGCTAAGAACGAGGAAACGACCCGGTCGCGATGACGGCGACAAGAGGGGCCCGAAGGACGTTGAAGCGTCAACAATCCTCGAAGTTAAGGATTGAAGAGACGAGTCGCTGAGGTGCTACCATTGCGATGATCGAAGTCACCTGTCCAGCAGATGTCAGCAACCGAGGTGACCCCGGACCGCATGTTTTAGTTGCGGCACCAATGACCACCGCGCGCAGGACTGTCCGCGGAAGAGACAGCAGACCGGTAACATCGCCACCTTAACACAGCGTACATCTTCGATTGCCCCGTACCTTCCTCCGTTAAAGTACTCTGTCGGAGGGGAAGGGGGTAAAGCGTGCACGTACGATCTGTCCACGATGGTAGACTTCGGATCCCCGGTTAGTTTGATAAGAAGTAATTACGTACCGGATCATGCGTGTTCACCCGCGCGGTCAAACAAATCGTTATGCGGATTTAACGGGTTCAAATTAGTTATCCTAGGCATCTTTAAAAGAACGTGTACGTAAACTCTATAGAGATAAATGTGTCACTTTTTGTTGCACCGGATCATACTATGGCCCACTCCACGCTGTTAGGTCGGAACTTCACTTTAGACAAAAATCGCTGGACAACGCAAATCTTGATCGATTTCAATAAGTTTTTTTTAAAATACTCGTAAATGATTCAGCAATAACGGAGTGCTGCAGTGAAACCTGTATCTGTTGGTCTAATCTAAAAAAAAACATTATTTAGCATAACATAAGATAAAAATGTAAACTTTGGATATTAAACATATTAAAAATTTATTTTTTGTAAATTTAATATTAGCTATAAAATAAAAAATTTACTTTAAATTTACAAAATTTATGTTTTAAATAAACTGTAGGTATAGCTGATTTATATCTAATACTTTTAAATAATATTTCAATTTTATTATTTTTTATTTGATTTCTAATATGTACGTATATGTATTTATATCAATTGACGATAACTCGTTACATAGATATATAAATTTTTCAATTTTTTTAGGAATTGTAATTAGAATAGAAATTTTGATTTTGATGTGAGTGATAGTCCCGAAAATATTCACGAGAAGATTCAGATTGCTGAAATTGCTTTGTGCGCTTTTTTTGTCGAGCACAATATTCCATTTCACATTAGTGCTTATTTAATTGGCCTTCTGAAGGTTATATTTCCAGATTCATATATAGCCAGTAAATTAACCTTGAGCCGTTTAAAATGCAACAAAATTATTACAAACGTGCTTTCTAAAGTAGAAGTAAGTAGAATTATTGAAAGTGCTCGACATCATAAATTTTCTATATTTGTTGACGAAAGCACAGATATTTCTAACGTAAAATGGCTCACTTTTTTAATTAAATACGTAAATTCGGAAACTTTTGCAGCTTTTACAGAATTATTAGAATTATTAAAATTAGACGCCATAGATTGCTCTGCAGAAGGTTTATTTTCGGCATTTGAGAAAGCATTGCACAAAAAGCAAATTCCTGTGCAGAATGTAATTTGACTCACATGTGACAATGCATCAGTGATGATCGGGCGCTTTTCCTCATTTTGTTCAAAACTTAAAACGAGGTGTCCTTCATTAATAACAGTCAATTGTATTTGCCATTTCGCGGCATTAGTATCTAGTAAAGCATGTTCAGAAATCCCAAGTTATATTGAAAAATTTATTCGAAATTTAACAGTTTATATTAATATTAGCGCCAAACGGTCGGCGAATTTTGCTAATTTTCAAAAATTTGTTAATAATAAGTCAAAAAAAAATTTAAAATTGTGCGATACGCGTTGGCTAGCCATGCACGCTTGCGTAGCACGCATTCTGGAATGTTGGGATTCGTTAAATCTTTTTTTAATTTCGTAAGTACTTAAAAATCAAAAAAACGATACGGCTGATAATTTACTTTGTGATATAAAAAAAAATAGAAACAAAAGCTTATCTTTTGTTTCTTAAATATATTTTAAATTATTTCAATTCCTTCAACGCGTTTTTTCAAACCCGCAGGACAGCCGTTCATTTATTATATTCTAAATCTAGACTTTTGTTTCAAGATTTGTGCGGACATATTTTAAAACCAGAATATTCAACAATAAACGACTCGATGTTTCACATAGATTTTTTTCCGGTAACAATTTGTTAGACTTGAAGGACATTTGCCTTGGTTTTGAGTGTGAACATTATTTGAAGGATCATGTCGATGATAATACTTTGCCCCAGGAAACGTTTCTTGAAATTAAAAAATTTTGCTTAGCTTTTTACATTAGAGCCATTACCGAGATAATAAAACGTTTCCCTTTAAAAGATACATTTTGAGGCAGTTTGCAAGGTTTTGATTTGAAATTAGCACTTTTTGATAGTAATAGACTATACCTTGAAAAATTTAATTTACGTTGCACAAAAATTAGGATCTTTTGACCACTTAAAATTAAAAGAAGAATGTAATAAGTTGTATTATACTTTCGACAAAGTGCAATGTCAAAATTGTCACAGCTGTGCTTTGATGACATATAGGTCCAAATTAATTCTGCGAGTGATAAAGATAACAATCTTCTGTTCCCAGTCTTGAAACAACTCGTGAATGTTGTAAGGAGTCTTCCTCACTCAAATGCAGAAGCAGAAAGAATTTTCTCTATTCTGACCGATATCAAAACTTGTAAAAGAAGTAAACTTAGTCATGATTCTGTAAATTCCATTGCCGTGATTAAAACAGCTTTTAAAGCCCGCGGCGAAACTAGTTCTACAATTTCGATTGGCCCAAATCATTTACGTTAATGTCAAGTAATAATTTATATTCGTAGCCATTAGTTTCGTTTTTATTCAAATTTTTAATAATATTTTGGAATTAAATTTGTGTTTGTGGTTTATATTTGCAATCGTTTCGCTTTCTATCTAAACGTTATCTTTTTTTCATTCTTGCTTGATATCTATTCATTTAATATTTCTCAACCGATTTTTTCCTCTTTTCAAAGGTGTGACATGCTTAATCACTTAGGGACAAGTTTTTCATCTTTATAATGTTTAATTTTGTTTGACTTTAGATATCTTAAAAGTTTCTTCAATAAAATGTCTTTAATATATTATTCAAGTAAAATTCGTAAACTCTTCTCAGAATCTTATATATGTATAAATACTGTTTCTATATGTTCATTACTTCTCATATTTTTGCATTCCTTAATTTTTTGAATATTATTTCATTTCATTTCTTCTCATACCTTATGAACTCTTTTTGAATTCAAGGTATTACTTTTAGTCATTCTTTTTGATTTCTCCCCAAGTACATGGAATTTTAAATGAATGTTTTTAAAATTGTGTCCCAACTATTGATGCTGCGTGAACTTTTCCTTCCTCCCTACTGTGATATTGTGGACAAAGCATGTGACACCATTTTTTCCCTCCCTATGCGTCTCTACCTTGTCGTGGTGGGTGGGCTTAGGTACGCCTTATATTTTCCATATTACCTTATAATTTTTGGTAATGTTGTGTGATGCATCATGGGCATGCAATGACTCTCTCAGAGATGTTTTATTCAAGTTATTGCAGTTAGATATGTATTTTGTGAAATGCATGGACGTACTTAACTAAAAGATGACGCTCGTTTGCAATTATTTTAACAGTATGTACAAGTATTACATATTATATTAGATTATATTGTAATAATTTTTTTTAGTTACGAAATAGTTCTGGTATGACTGACATCCACAACAGCAGTAACAGAACAAAAACCTAGCACAATAAATGGTTACGAAAATGCAATGGAAAAGCATATTGTACAATTTGTAAAAGTAATTTTAAACTTAATAACATTCCGCGGCACTCAAAATCCAAAAATCATATGCGTAAATTATTGAATATTGGAAAAGTGAATTTGCATTTACCTGATTACATATCAAAATGTACCGAAGACAAAAATTTGAAAAAATCACTCAATCGTATAAAAAAAAAGTTCAGCAGATTGTTGATAGTGAAACCTCAAGAATTTGATATATTGGATGCAAATAGCATTAAAAATATGTATGGAATAGTTTTATACGACAAATTATTTGAACTGATTAGAAATAATTACTTTCATATAACTATACAACGTATTTGCAATGACGTCCATAAAACAAAATATTTTATGAATGCTACAACTCATTCATTACATTCATTTGTTAGGTACGAAATCGTAATTGGTATTTGTGATATAAACAACGATTGCATTTCGAACGATACATTGCAACAAATTTTGAAATGTTTATATGGACATAATCTTTTATGGGAAAACGTTGTTGGGTTATTAGTACTAAATAATACGTGTATGTCAGAACAGTTGCGTACAATATACCCGAATCATCCAACGAACATAATGAACATTTGTTTCCAAAAGTCTTGTAAATTACACCACAATGCAGATATTTCTGATTTATTTATTGCACTAAGCGTTGAAAAAGTTTTATATGAAACAGATAGAAAATGTGGATACCCAATTCTTGAATTTGCTTCTAATTTAAAAAAAATTAATTTGAGCTTGCTAGAAATTGAATGGCGACAACTGTATTCTTATTTCGATGAAAGTGAAAAAGCGAAATATAGGCGTTTACATTGCGATAAAATGTGGAAAGAAATTTGTTCAAAGAAGAACACAAACAATGATAACAAATTCCCTACATTAAGACAAGTATTACAGAGCATTTTCTGCTTTCCTCAATGCACAGGCTGTTAAAAAAGTAATGGTCATCGCTTATAGGGATGAAACTAGACCTTTGGATCGGTGCCATCAGTGAACATTTGTAAAAAAAAAATTGAAAATTAACGTTAATTTTTTTTTACATTAACGTATTCTACTCGACGCGTAGAGAAAAAGTCTGATAGAAACCATGTGCCGGAAATGTACCGTTTCGGAGCTATTAAATTGTTAACATCTCGGTAAATTGAGTGTGTTGTCGCACTCACACCACGTTGCGGTGCGTGAAAAACAAAGTGAAAGACGTTTCGCTTTCTCACTCATTCCCGTTTCCTCTAACTCGCGTTCACGTCTTTCCCTAAAAAATAGATATAGTACATAATTTATACAAATGACATTACAAAATAATTTAAGAGTATACATACTGTACGTATAAATTTAATAACTTTTAACATACCTTTATATGTACATATTTATTGATTTTTTTGTCTTCTATAGATGTTTAATAAATATATAAAGGAAACAAAAAACAACACAGATGTGCATTAATTATTAATTATGTCAATTATTTTATACGAAAATTATAAGAAAATAAATTTTATTCAATTTTAATAAATTGTTTTCTGTAATAATTGTAACTGTACAAGTAAGTATCGGTGCCCATAGCGTAAGCTAAAGCGTCTATCGTCAATGTCAACGGTTTATTGCAATTCGGATATTGCAAAATCCTACGTGTATCGTGAACGAAAATCCTGTATGAGCGAAAATAGGGAAAAAATTTATTTATCTTTTTTACATAGTATTTAATTCCCTGTGAGATTCATTTAGAGAATCTTTTTAATTTTTACGAATAACGAATATTTATACTTAATAATACGAAAAATTATAGATCTATAAGAGGTAACTATCATTATTCATGAACCGATTGGGTTAAAAAATTAACCAGATTTTAAGACGAAAATATGAAATCTAAATATAAAGTTTTATTAAAATCTATTGAGCCATTTAAACGCAATTGTGTTAACAAACATTCGAGATTTTGAAAAAATCTATTTTTTTAATAGTCTCAGTGTGATCAAGAGATCCTAAAACGTGTATTTCCGCAATAAAAAGTTTTTCGAAATTTTTTTCGTTACAAGAATATCTGAGTCGGAAAGTGAAAATATCCGGGAAGCCAAAATCGCATTACGGTGGCTTGTGCCGCTTGCCAGCGACCAGGGTTGCCGTTTACCGTCCGAGGCCTGTAAGAGTGAAGGAGTCCGTGATAGGTACAGCATGAGTAAGTAAGACGAAAGATCCCCGAACGGCAACCTTGTCGGCACTAGAATCTCAACGTTTCAAGAGCGAGAGAGAAAGGCTCATATTCACCGTCCCTCTCAACTCCCGAAATTGTCCGAAGTCATCCGAAGCGTTGGGCTCACGTACGCGCGGATCGTGGAGTTGTGTATGTGCATGATGGGGGAAATTCTCGATACTCCGGCCATTAACTTTAGCATCACTGAATAGAGTACGGACCGAATGAAAACTATCAAAACTTCCTCACTCTACCGTAAGCGGCGCTGCAGTCGGAAATCTTCGCATCTTACACCACTGCGCTAGACGGGACGGGTGTACCGTCATCCCGCGGTCACTCTCTCATCAACTCTTCTTCATTATAATGTAAAGCGAGCTCATCTCCACGTCTTTTTTTTTGTTTTTTTCTGAACCCACTTCGAATGATAGGTGCACGACTTCAAAAAAGGTTCAGCAAGGACAGCCAAAGAAAAACAGTTAAAGAAATTAAGGAAACAAAGTATACCAAATTCTTTAAAATGTAATCTTTCATTACTTGTAGATATTGTTAAGCAAGGTTTTGGAACAACCAACACTGGTAATATAGCTCGTTCCTTTTTTGCCCAAGCCAAAGCCGTTGCGAAATATACTGGTTTAGATGAACATTTGATCGAAAGATTATATAATATTTTGCAAGTTTTAACTTGTAGTAGAATGATCAATTGTAATAAAATTAAAAATTATTGCTTCAATACCGCAGAGACTTGTGTGCAATTGTATGAAATAAAATGCCACCATTCTTTCATAAAGTTCTTATTCATGGAAGCGACATTATCAAATCATTTGACTTACCGTTTGGCTGGCTATCAGAAGAGCCACAAGAAGGAAATAATAAAAATTTTCGTAAAGCCCGAGCTAAACATAGCAAAATGTGCAACAGGCAAATGACTAAAAAAGATATTTTACATTATCCCTTAATCTCATCAGATCCCACAATTAGCTCTCTCAGACTGAAAGAAAATAAAAAAGTCAAGCCCTTAACGGTTGAACCCGAAGAAATGATATTATAAAATAAACCACAATGCATGTAACATTCCATGCATAACATTTCATTGCATGTGTTACGCATCCCTGCGATCGATCTGCTTATCTCCCTCCCACGAAGTCCAGACACTCAGCTGTATTTTATCTCTATGTACCCTTCCTTTCATCATAAGCTAAATTCTAAAAAAGCGCATCTTGCATCTCTCGTGTCAGTCCGGCTGTGGAGACAATAAACGATTCACTATTTGGCCAGCAACCTACCGAGTAACAGGTATTCCTCCCGAACCCTTGTTCCTACGATACGTGCCCTACGGGAGTTATCATCTAATTGAGAATTCCTCATGTATTTCCGAACCGTCCAGAAGGACACGAGCGAATTATCGAGCCGGTGTCATTTTTTTATATTCAGGGTAATATCCCGTTAATATTTTGGCGATCCTGCCAGGATTGGCGATTCGTGAAGTAAAGTGATCTCCCGGAAACTTCCACGGCCAGGACTACGCGATCAAACTCACGACATGATCAACCAGCAGCCTGGGTCATTGGTTTGATCTAAGGCTGGGACTATTCGAATAATTTAATATCGAATATTTTACAAGTATTCGAATGCTACGAATAAACTTCGAATATTTGAGTATTCGAATGTTATTATTCGAATATTTAAGTATTCGAATACTACTCGAATATTTAAGTATTCGAATACTACTCGAATATTTAAGTATTCGAATACTACTCGAATATTTAAGTATTCGAATACTACTCGAATATTTAAGTATTCGAATATTACTCGAATATTTCAGTTTCGGGACCACGCGCAGTCAGCGGGCTCCCATTTTTTCTACCGGCAAATCGTGGTTGACCCCCCGCAGTCGAGACTGCAATATCCATTACAGCGTATTCAGAAATTAAAGTAGCGCCAATGGATTCCTGGCATTCTCCCGATTAAAATCATACCAAATGTCATGTAAATCGGACTACTTTTACATAAGGAATACAAATCCGATTTGGTGTAAAATCCAGTGTAAAAGTAATCCGATTTTTATGACATTTAGTATGATTTTCATCAGAAAAACATAAGGAATCCATTGGTGTCACTTCCATACCCATACGATAAAAAATGAAGAATTTCTTAATACGCTGAAATGAACATTTCACCCTCGACTGTGGGGGGTCGACCTGGAATCGCTGCGGTCGGCCGAGGATTCATACCTGTTTCAGAAATAAAATAATTCTTTATTCTTTATCGTATCGATATGGAAGTGACACCAATGGATTCCTTATGTTTTTTTTTTCGATGAAAATCCTACCAATTTCATGTAAATCGGACTATTTTTAACGAAGTCAGCTTGAAAGCCAGCCGCTCGTTTCAAGTCGCCAGGCGACTCGCTGGAGTCGCTGGCGACAAAGTTGCCAGCGATTGTTGCCCGGTCTATACGAGCCTTTACATGAACTATTATCGACAATATCCTTGACTGTCTAGGGAAGGCAAAGTTCTTTTCTGCACTTGACATAAAATCTGGTTTTCATCAAATTCCCATGCATGCCGATTCTAAAAAATACACCGCGTTTTCAACCCCCGACGGACACTACCAATATACCCGTATGCTTTTCGGTCTTAAAAACGCACCGTCAACTTTTCAACGCACAATGGATAAGGCAATGGTAGGACTTGTCAGAAAATATTGCTTTGTGTACTTGGATGACATCATAATTTTTGGAACATAACTGGAGGAACACAACAAAAATTTGGCGACAATATTTCAGCGACTAAGACAGGTCGGACTCAAAATCCAACCTGATAAATGCGAATTTCTTCGACCGGAATTGGAATATCTTGGCCACCGCATAACGCAACATGGCGTAAAACCCAACGAACGCATACTAGAAGCCGTGAAGAATTTTAAAGTTCCAACTAATATAAGCGAAACTCGCTCTTTTCTCGGATTAACAGGCTACTACCGTAAATTCATACGTAATTACGCAAAAATAGCTAAACCACTCACCGAACTCACGCATAAAGATGTACCATTTGCCTGGACAGATGAATGTCAAACTTCTTTCGAATTGTTACGTTCTAAACTTTGTGAGGATCCGGTATTATGTTACCCCGATTACACAAGGCCGTTCACGTTAACGACCGACGCATCCAACGAGGGCCTCGGTGCTATCTTATCGCAGGACGCACACCCGTGCTGTTTCATATTACGCACGTTAAATAGCGCGGAGAAGACTTATACCATTAGAGAGAATGAATTGTTCGCAATCGTATGGGCCGTGAAACGCCTACGCCAATACTTGCTAGGAAGAAAATTTAAAATTATCACGACCCACATGGTACTCAAAGGGTTATTTAGCGTTAAGGATCCCTCATCTAGACTCCTACGATGGAGATTGCGTTTGGAGGAATATGATTTCACGATAGACCATTGTAAAGGTAAAGAGAATACCGCTGTGGATGCCCTTTCCAGAGTACTGGTTAACCGACGCAGGGGCGCTGATTTACTAATAGAGGAGACAACCGAGAGTACTCCCTCGCCACCAAACTAACTTCAAGATTTGCCGCAACACGCCAGACGTCAAGACCTCCCGAATTCCGATGCAAAATCCGCTTCCACGACTGTGTCAGAACCTGAAGTCTCCAGGGAACGACTCACTCGCAAATTCGACGGTTAGCAAGGCCTCTCTTCAAATCTTCTCTGCACAGAGCCTAACACTCACAGTTCAAATGGGCTGCGCATATTCCGTGCAGACTTAGGGAACAATGATAATCACGCCTGACTTTTCCGTCTTAAAGAAATGATTGATAACCGACTCGATAAGCAACTCAAGCACATCAAATTTCAACTCTCGTCTGATACCTATGCGGAAGTAGAAAATTATTGGATAAAGGAATACCTACGATTCCTCGATGACAAGTACACGCCTACAGTTAAAGTAATATTTTGTGCTAACTCGCGTTTCACGAAACTCAGCCGAAGAAAAAGAACAAATAATCCCAGACTGCCATAATTCAACCATAGGGCAATACGTGGGACAAAATAAAACTATCGCAAAGGTGCGTGAAAAACCTAATTGGACAAATTTGGGAAAGGATGTATCAGATTTCGTAAAAGCTTGTGACAACTGTCAAAGGATCAAATTAACATCTCAGATACTCCCATGGAACCAAATAACAAAACCGAAATGGATATTTATAGTCCCCTAGTAACTATAACTAAAGGAAATTCATATATACTTTCCATCTGGAACATGTTAACAAAGTATCTTACCCTCATTCCCTTAAAGCAAACACAGACCTCTGACATTATCAATGGATTGATTAACCATTATATCTATATATTCTCCTCTCAAAAACATATATTAACGGATAACGGAATGAACTTCATTAGTAAGTTAATGCAAGAATTCGAAAACACTCTAAATATCAGACATATAGGTACGACTGCCTTCCACCTGGAAAGCAACGGAGCATTAGAAAGAACTCATGTACTCTTAAAAGATCTTACTCGAACAGCACTCAACGGCAAGGATAATAACTTGGATGACAGACTAAACATGATTTGCATGGGATACAATACGGCCTGCCACGGGGGCACAGGTTTAACACCATTCGAACTAACTTTCGGGAAGGCTAATCTTCCCTCCACCATATCAACCACTCCTGCACTTTCAAAATTAGAACTATTCAACTCCTGGAAGCAGAGACATAATGCTTATCTGGAAGCAGGAAGAAAACGGATTGAAACCAACAAGCAGAAACATAAAACGCAGCAAGATAGTAGGCTTATTCGAACTCAGCAAATATTTAACGAAGGTGATCTTGTAATGCTGCACAACGATAGCCCTACATCAAAATTAGATGCAGAATGGCTAGGACCATACACCATCATACGCCTAGTAACCCTAACCCTTACCCGGTTAACCAAGGAAGGTTTCTGTAACCCATACTAACCGCGAGGGAACGGTTCTTAAATTCTAGAAGAAACCGAAGTAACCGGGTTAACCCGTTACGTGCCGGTTACTACTGAAATACGACAGTCTTGTCTAGACTAGACAGTCACTTAAGGCAAGTCAGTGATATGTGAATCTACAGGCAATACAGGGTGATTCTGGAACTACGCCCGACAATGGATGCAGCCTGGTACCCCGTGACGAGGACAACCCCCCAGCAGTGCCTCACCCGATTATGCGTTTGTATGTGGTCAATGTCAATGGATAATCACGTCCCATGATTCGTATGACGGCTTTCTTGGGTGATGCTACAGATTTATCACTGTAAGAAACACACGCACAGAGTTGATGATTCGATCGGCTTTGTATAAATCAGAAATCATACAGACGTATATGTACCTTAGATTCGGACGACGCTATTTAGTAGGAAAATCTGTATCGTTGCAGCGATTGAGATGATCCTCGATCATGTATGAAGCGTCGTTGAAATGTCGGTTAAACATTTTGAATACGTACTATAGCTAACTCTACTGAACGGTTGCGGTTACTACGAACGTACGCGATGTAATGTGCTCCGCAAAACCGATCGGTACCACTTTTATAGGGGTTCGCAATCATACATGTACAGTATGTTGGTGGTGGGGGTTGTAGCCATCGTCGTTGCAAGAGGAGGATGAAGAGTAGGAGTAGGTGGAGAAGGAGGAGGAGGAGGAGGAGGAGGAGGAGGAGGAGGAGGAGGAAGAGGATGAGGAGTGTTAAAATAAAATGCTTAACATATTTTCATAAAAAAGATTGCGTTTATTCATGCATTAAATGTCCATAAAATGTGTAAGATATTAGGAATATACTATATATAATATAGAAGATAAAAGAAAGTGTAGCGTTAGATTCCACAGTGCATATAATTCTAAATTTTCTGAACGTTTTCAAGTGCCCACACACAACCGACACTATTGTGGAAAGCCCATCGTACAGTGTTCTTTGCAGGCATTAATTTTAGGTTAGGAACAACCGTGGCAGGAGGTACGATTCCACAATAATCATCATCAACGTTGGAGCCGTCGTTGGCCTCGTCGGTGTCGTCGTCGTCGTCATCGTCGTAGTCGTTCTTCTTCTTCTCGTACATCTCAACGATATCTACGATGTGTACGTCTTTGCGTAGGAGTAGTTGTCGCAACCAAGCCTTTTTCTCCGCTCCCTTGATGAACACCGCATCGACGGTTGCGAGCTCGCGGGTAAGCATTTCAGGAAGCCTGTGGTACGGCACCCAGCCGTCGGACCAGCGAAGCCCGTGATGATGCGCCGTAAGCCAGGTGGCTTGACGCTTCTCGAACGATGACAGGCGAGCGTAGGTGTACGGCGGTTCGAAAAGCCAATGACAGATCCTCGTTTCTGTTTCGCGATTGTTTGCGAGAATCGCGATTTCCTTAGCGACGAATGTATTACGTTCGGTCTTAAAGCCTTGTAGGTCGACCACGACGGATAACATTATTAGGCAGTAGTATGTAGCAGCGGCGGTGTCAAAATAGCGACTGGCGTTTTTACGATCATCATCGTCCTAGTAGTTGTCGTCGTTTTTAGCATCACGTGATTTTCCGCACCACGTTCGTCAAAGGACTGTATTGGACTATACGATCGTATATGAGTAAGCAATATGCGGTTGTATTAGCAGGTACGTTATCTCTACACTCGAAATCGATTCGAACCTCTACCGTTGCGGTCTTCACGGACTCGTTCTGTTGAGAGCAATCTATGATCGTGATAGGAGCGCATCACAAGAAATCGAACGTGTTGAGCAACGGTTCGCCGTGACCGTAGTGCGAAGGTTTAAATTTCGCGTACATATCGTACAGGAGCGTGTATTTAGATTTAGTGAAATCAAGGTTCATGTCGTTGTACGGATACGTCTCGGAATTGAGGTACAGTCGAACGTTTGTGAGAATCTTCGGGTCGAAGTTGCTCGCGCTTCTGAAGGGATTATTCGTTCGATCGGTTTGCGTAGCGAATTTCACGTATCGCGGTTTCTCGATCTGCGACGATGCTTTCACGGTCCATGTGTGTTTCGTAGTCGTTTGCAGCAATGGATACTCTTGCAGTTCCCACGATCGGAAACTCATCGCGATCAGTCGATCACTTTGCAGGAAACGTAGCATCGACAGTTTGTTCGCGTCTTCTAGCACGACGTGTGGCATACGCCATTGTATCTTGGTGATCGTGAGTTTCGGTATTATCGCGGGATTTAGGGTGACCGCGTATATCGCGTTCGTATCAACTCGTGCACGAATCAGTATCAACTTGTGTCGCGCGTTCATCACGATACGCTTGTAATCTTCGAAGAATCCTAGTAACGCGTTCATGGGCACGCAGAAATTGAACACCGGGCTATTAAAAATGTCTGTGTCGTGTGCGATGGTATGGTCCCAACCGGCGTTCATTAGCGCTTTGCTCCTCTCGACAGACAATGACGCGTAATGTTTCAGCGTGGTTGTGATTCCCGGATTTCTAGAACGATCGATCTCCACACCATTCAATTCGTATCGAACCTCGTCGAACATGAACGCGACACAATTGTTGTCCAGAAAAACTCTCGCAGCAGCTTTCACTTCCGCGGTAGTCGTCGAGGCGGTCATCAAAGAGAGACGTCCTTCGATGTAGAGATAACTTTCGCACGGGAGTAACCGTACGGATTGTAACCGTGCACCTCGATCTTCGTGATACGATCGTCGAAATTCGACGTTCTCGTCGCGTCCAGTATGGTAGACATTGTGTTAGACGTGTATGTATATAAGTGATATGTTAGTATGTTACGATGAATCCCAGAGATTGTAGGAAACGTGCGTTTCGATGCGTCAACGATTTGCAGCTTCATCTTCTTTTTCTTCTTGTTCCCGTTCCGCTCCCCGTCTTTATTGGTGCGCCTGTTGTCGTTGGCTGTGGTTGCAGAGGTGTTGTGTTTTGACGATAATGCGTTGCGGAGATCAAAGGAGCAGCAGTCGCAGCGGCGACGGTGAACGATGAGTCGTACGTGTGATCGAACACCAACATGCTATACACTCACGTGCGTTCACATTATCTTATCGCGCGAACGCCGTTGCACGTGCAAGCGAATCATTATTTCCTCTCCGCGAAAATCTATAGAGCGATCGTATTGATCGACGATGCGTACCGTCAGATCGAGTATCGCTCGTGCAACGATCAGCAGGTAAATGACGTGTCGCGGATTTTCCGATATCTTATGTCCCGGTGGCACGCGAGGAGAAAATTCATGAATCGTGTGTACAGGTTTGTCGTTGCTGTACGCACTGGCAGTGACGTTACACGTTACTCTGATCACGTCAACGGTTATAATGTCCACGGGTTCGTTGGACTCGTGCCAGATTCTCGGCGGTAAGACACGATTCGGGGAAAATCCCAGCATCGAACCCACATTGTTCGGTTTCGTAAAGTCTACAAAGAACGAGCAGTACAGTTCGCTTTTCATGGTGTTGTTAGCTCGTAGCATTAGTGGATACTTATTATCATCGTCTTCGTCGTCGTCGTTCTCGTTGTTATCGCGTCTTCGGGGATATCGCTCGAGTAATCGTTGCTTCAGGTACTTGGCGATAGCGTCTAATTCGTAGGACCATGGGGGATCGTAATGTGGTCGCGAGTGACATCAACGCTGGGGATCGCGGCGTTCTTGTTCGCGACGAAGTAGAATGTATCGTTGCTCGAGTCGATGTTCGATATCGTGTGAAACGTCTCCAAGTCGGCGAGTCCTAGTTCATACTGCCCGTCGCTCAAATCTATCGGTGGAAAATAACTGACCGTGAGCACGATGCTCCGACCCGTTAACGTGAGCTTGAGCGACATTGTACCACCACTACCACAACCACCGCTGTAGGTTACGCTAGTGAGACTGAGAGAGTGAAAGTGTCTCGGATGTACGATTGCGCGTCACTTTATCTTGGGTAGTGTCGAGGCCGAAATTCCAAAGCTTTTTGTCGCAGAAATTGTACGCACAAGTGGCCACAATTCATCTCTTCGAAACGTTGAAAGCGATCGTGATTGTACTTGATCGTGGTCATAGTTTTCGTTCCCCGTCCGAAATAATCGATCAGTTCCGCGGGTGGCCGCAAATTCCCAAAACTGTCGAAATACTGTTCGTGCGGTCCGCGTTTCGCATACGCTACCCAGTGGGTGACTTCGACGCGATTCTCGTCAAGATTCGCGATACCGCTTTCGTTTGGTCGTATGCGCGCGGGAAGCGTATCACGCATAAACACGTCCCGAAAGAACGGTACGTCGACGCACTCGCGTTCGAATTGCAGATTCGTCATAGGTTGTTGTTGTTGTTGTAGTAGCAGATTTCGCGTTATCGCCGCAAGCCCGGTCAGACGGAGTTTTTTTTTCCTCGGTCGTCGTCTCAGGTGCATGCCGGTGCCACGCTTGTACGGTGCCAGATACATTCCTCGCCCTTCTATCGCCCGATTAACACACATCGTTTCTTCCAGCTGTGTTCGCGAGGCCTTCGCGTCGTTCACCGCTTTGGCGGTACCAGCAGCTCCACCGGCCAATGCTCCGATAGCCAACAAAGCGGGCAGCAGAGCGGTAGAAGCGGAAGAAAGCCTCCGCGTTTCGCTACCGGTAGGACACGGTGCTGTCGCAACTGTTGTCCTCTGGATTTGCGTTTCCTTCTCGTAGTCCTTCTTCTTCTTCTCATGCCCATACCGAGGTTATTCTTAGCCTTCATCGTGGCTCAGACACCAGTCGCTGCGGCTTTTTCGCCAAAAGTCGCGTCGTTGGCGAACACTCGTTCTCGCGCTCGTTCGGCTAACGCACGATCCACCTCGTGTCGTCCCTCTAAATCCTTTCGACGAGAGTACGTTGTTGCGGCCGCAAGCAACGCGTCGCGCCGCGCGATTCGAATATGTGCCCGCTACCGCATCACAACAGCTGATGAGTCAGCCGCGGTGGCTTTGTAACGTTTTTGACCGCTAACGAGCTTCGCGGAATGCTCGCCCGGCGACCGTTAGTTCAAAGAACAACACCGTCGTGACAACAACGCCGTTGAACAAAACGGTATTGCTCGCGTGGATTGCGCCAAGCATTTTTGTGCGACCGTCATCGCTACGCGCCCACGCGCCGTTTATCAGTATCGCTACGCGCCCACGCGCCGTTTCTCTGTATTGGTGTCATTGTCTACGTGTTCTGTACGCTACGGTATTTGTGCTGTCCGACATCTGTGTGATCACTGAGTGACTGAATAAAGAAGTGTCGTCCGTACGTCGCTCGATTGAGCAGCCGTCATTCTTCCCTCGAGTCCACCAGAACCGGCAAATTAAAACGCGATTGGCGAAAACAGTACGCGATATCGAGCTCCCGACACGCTGCGTCCAGCGGATTCACACCTTCGTCGCCACGAGCCAATCACTTCAGCAAACGCGTCCCAGGTCCGCAGAACTGTGTGACGTACGTCACTCGAGCGTTTGCCCCCCTTCGAGCCACGACACCCGACACGCGCCGCATCACGCGAGATCGCCCCACCGCGCCCGGCGATCCGCGGGAATAACTCGCGTCGCGACCGATAGGCGGCCGCGGGACTGACAACGTTCTCGCGGCAGCTTTTCGCGCCGCGAGACTTAAGACCGGGGCCGCGAGCGACGAGAGGCAGCTTGCTCCGTGGCTTCGCCATACATGCAGAGTCGATACGCGAGAAGCTCCTTTTGTCAATCACCCACCTCCGAAGGAATGCTAGTGCGCCGAGGGCCTTACCGCCTGACCGCTAGTAGCCCGATCCTTGGTCGCTACATCAGCCGAATCCTCTATTCGCGCTGGACCGTCCGGCCGTGGTGGTCAACCAGCGGTCATTGATAGCTGGCCCACTGCTCGACAGGCCATCCATGCAGACTGTGCAGGGCCGAGGTTCTCACTCACCCGACAGTAGACTCCTGACCCCTTCCCCAGTCGGCTGAGCACCATTGGTGTGCCGCCGAGTACCGCCGAGTACCGCCGAGTACCGCCGAGGCCGCCGACCGGCCGACCGAGCCACGCGGCTCATCGCCGCTTCTTTGGGAGCATCATTGCCTCCAACCGCCTAGCAATAAGAGCTACCGCCTAGCAATAAGACCCCGAACGTAGTCTTCGAAGCGAATCTCGTTCGCGACCACGCTCCTCTTCACACCCTTCATTTTTTTCGTCGACGCGTTACAAACACGACTAGCGTACATTTTAGACCGCAGACCCACGAACTCTGTCATTAAAGCACCGTTGTTCTCGTCTTTCATGAGTCCCGGCACCTTTTTGTTTACGCGGGGCATACCGTATGGATTGTTCGTCGCGTAATCGCTCGTGTCGAATCGCCCGAAAACGTGACTTTTTATCTCCTCATAAGCGTCACCGCACTGCAGCTGATACAGGAGACTGTCGGTGTCGGTATACAAAACCTTACATCTATCGCCAAACTTTGCACACATATACTCGTAGTGAAATTCATACCAGCACACTTTCGACACATCCAACACACTCATACCCACGTATATAGGTTTATCGAATTTAACTTTTAGCTTTCGCATCTGGATAGCGACTAAGTGTTCCGAAAATATCGCTCGGCTGTGGAAATTTGGTTTCGCGATCAACGATTCGACACCGTAACGTCCGTTCCACCACGTCACCAGTCGCATGTCCACTCGATTTCGAACGTTCTCCATCATTTTCCCGTACACGGCATTGTCCATTAGCTTGTACAGTGTTGTTTGAAAATCGCTGGTTGCGCGTGTCCTCAACTCCGTGTTCAGGGTGATGTAGTCGCGCAACTAATGCGATTGATCGAACCGTACAACGCGATGAATTCGCGATACGCGAAGTCCATGCCGAATGCCCTGCTTCATGTAGCGATAGGGTATTACGTATCGTTCCTTATCGCGGAGCGTGGCGATCAGCTTTGTCTGCTTACCGATGGGCGCGTGCTCGCGTACAGGACAGAAAGGAAGGGCCGCGTGCGCGTCGTGAATCTCCCGCGGATACTCCAGATCCACTTCCAGCAGGTATCCCTCTCGTCCATTGTCTTCCGGCAAGGAGTTCACGTCCAAATCGGCAACCACATCCTCGTTCAGCCATCGAAATCCACCGTGCGGCATCGCCTGAGACATTGCCCATCCGTACAGGTTGTTCACGTCGAAGTACATCAAGTGCGTGGATGGTTGCGACGCGTCGTACATCGACGTCGGCAGGTACTTGTTGTTGGCGCGCGCGTACTTGTGCGAGCACTGGCTCAGGCCACCGCGTATACCTCGCTCCACGAAAAACAGCATGTCCACGTCAGTGAACAGTTCCAATTCTACGCGCGTGTATTTTAGCATCGCGTCTCACGTGGATGCCGGTAACGTACAGTGATGTGCTGGGTCTAGTTCGTAGCTCGTAATAGAGTCGATACGAAAGTTTTCGAACACATCCGCGAGCAACAACACGTCTGTCATTAGGTACAAATCACTGTACTCGCCTAATGTCTGTATACGAAAACTGTTCCACACGTTCGTTGCGTGCGCGAAATCAGACTCCGACACATCAGTATCGTTCAGACGATTGCAGAACGCGTCACGAGGCGGCAGTTGCGTATCGTTCAGCTTGTCGTACGATGCCACGTAATCGTACGGGTAGACCCCCTTTCTGGTCAGGAGATCGAATTGTTCGTCAGGGAGATGTTTGAACTCGCGTCTTAGAATCGTAAGTCTATCCTTCCCGATATCCAATGAAAGTTTCTGTAGACTCGTTTCCAAGAATTTGAACGAATCGACGAATCGAAACTTCAACATTCTTCGCCAATCCTTCTGCTCGCCCTTGAGGTCCTCAACGTCCTTTGTAAAGGATATGTATCGTTCCTTCGTTAACGGTAGGAGGCTTATCTTTCCTTTGAACGCATCTGCCAACTCCTTGGTAACGAAGTGCGCGTCGTAGCCGGACAGGTTGTGGAACACCACAGGTATCGTGCACGAACGTTGATATCGTAAGTTGCACGATCTGTGTGCCGCACCCCTGTACTCACACGTCGAGTGACAATGATCGCGCACTTTCGCATCGTCCTCACCTCGGTCGAAGCATCCTCCGCACACGTGACACGTGGTCGCCCTGTGAAAACTCGTCCACTGTTGCTGCGTTAACGATGTCGTGGGTTTCTTGTTACACAACCGCGAGTATGCCACGTTCGCAAATTCACACATTTCGCGCACAAATCACTACACACAATCGGTGTCACTGCGATACGCTCTATATCCGCACAGAGCCTGGTCGTCGGAACAATACACGTAATATCCGACGCTATCAGCTCTATGGAGTTAGTACTCGTACGTGCGATGACAACGATCCATCGATGGCTGCTCAATGGCCTCCAGCAAACACTCAAAGTCCGCGTAGATGATGAAGGGTACGCGTTCCTTGCGCTCGTGATGCTGGAACCTCAAAATTTTCTCGTCGGAGGATGGCAATTGCACGGCACACTCGTTCAAGCGCAGACAATCTGCAGTGTGCCGCTGCAATCGCTCCGCCGACGAGAAAAAGTTGAGGCACCTGAAACATATACGGAATCAAAAACAATGTAAACGCTTTGTTCGTTACGTACCGCTCGAAATATTTTTTTTTATTTATTATTCTTATTTGCTCACCTATCGCTAACGAACACTCGGCTGTGATGGTTACGCAATTGTTTTGAAATCAAGCGGGAGAAATTGCGAATGCAGGTAAAATGGTATCGCGAGGCACGCAACCATCGTCGTTGTCCCATAGATATACGTTCACGGACACGTCGTTGGCCGCCTCGAACTTCTGTACCTGGTCCATCGTCATCGGCAGTCTCACACCATCCGTACGAAGCACCGATGAATAATGTGGATACGACGTAATCCTATTAACGTTCGTATCAGCCGGGAACAGACTAGCGACGACCGACCACAAAAAGCACGTGTTCTCGTTGCACTGAACGTTGACCACCGCTTTTTTCGTTGAGACCACTCGCGGAAGCGATACGTCGCAACCGGCGCGCAATGGATTATGTTTGTTTATGTTGATCAGGAGATTCTGTACTGCCCGTAAGGTCCATCCGCTCTCGCGCTCCTGAAACTCCTCCATCGCTACCAATGTCGGAGCGATCACTTGTGTCGCGTACCACTCGCGAACATTTGACAACATGAAAAGTACGTAATTGCGCGGCGCAAAACTCTTTACGTCCTTCTCGTCGCGCACCATGAATTCCGCGTTGAGAACAGTGTTCACGAATATGCTGCGATGCTCCGTAATGGCATTCGTAACGCGAGAAATTACCACTCGACGGGCACTCTGAAAGAATTGGCGTGGATCGGCGACCCCGACGTTGATTATAGCACCGGTCAACAAATGCTTCTCGAACGCGGTTTTAAGTTCCTCCCACACGACCTTGGATGCCGTCGCTCGAGCGGTGACCCCACACCATACTCGCGATAATCGTCCTCGCACTATCGCGCGCAAAGTTTGTGTTCGCGCGAGCAGCGACACCATCCGCTGTTTTTCCCACACCGGCACGTGTTCGCTACGGTGATTCGCGACGATGTGCCGTATGGTCTCGTCACACCTGTCCATCCAATCGCGAAATTCCGCGGTGGTCCTCAAAAGTTCAGACATTCAAGCCAAAAGCACGAACGCGTTCTTGAACGTATCCATGTTGTTTACACGTATGTTATCACTCGATATAAAAGACTCTATATCGTTCCGCAACACGTTTCCGCCACGTAGTTAAATTCGCATCAGGATATCGGATACGTACCTTTAACATTACCGGTTGGAAGGACCATTTTTATCGACCCTTATAAACATAACGTACTAATCGGTTAACGGCCCATTCAACTCGTCTCGGACACTCACGAATGTAACGCCGTAATTCGTTGTCTAGAAACGTACCTACAGGCATTACCGCTGTAGGATATAATCCCTCCTGTACTTTCGTCGAGTTGTTCTCAATATCACGTAAAAGCATCAGTGGTGTACATGCGATCGCGGTAGTGTATATCTCTTTATATAGCCATAGTTAAAAATACTGGTCCACGCGGCCTCGCACAATGATTGAACACCCATGGTATCGCGAATCTTAAGTGTTTCTAGCACCACTGTTTCCGCATCCAGTTCACGGGCCCTAGATGGTGCTGGAGTATCATCACTTCCAAAAATCTCCTCGTCCGACGATGAAAACAATAACTCTTGTAGTGCCGCTGTTTCCTTATCAAGCTCTAACGCTTTCTGTTCTACACCAATCCGTAATAGCTTCAGACGTAGGATGAGCAATAGTAAACGACGACGCTTGCTATTTTCCAGTAGCAAGTTTGTATGGGAAAGCGACACCGCAGCCCCATCTCGCGAGCTGTACCTCGCGCTGCGGCTATGATTCACGGCACGGCCTGCTTGCTCACGCGGATCATCGATCATCGCCCCCTTCCATCGAGCAGCGACCGATGGAAGGAGAAATGAATCTGGATTCCCGGAAGCCGTTGTCGGTTCCTGGGATACTGTCTTTTGAACTTCTATCCTTTACGGGTCACGCGACACTTTAACTTCAGAGCCTCTCGGTCTCGCTACTTTGAATCGGGTGTATCTTTGCTGTACTTATCACTAAAACAGCTGATTGCTACACCGCGCTAAAGCATTCTAAAGCTGACTGAGTGTGCGGGCTTAAATTAAACTAAATAAGGACTCTTCCCTTCTTTGATGAGCGATCTTTATCCATCATTACATAGTGTACATAGTGTAAATAAATTAGATTTAAGATCGATTCTCCTCCTAGCTCTCCTTGCATAGTTCCGAACTCATCACAGTGTGCTCCCAAAAGCTTAATTCTGAACAAAGTTTTTACGTCGAAACTCTATGACGGCTCGTATACATTCGTTACACCTATCTATCCAGTCTTGACATTCCGAGATCATATACAAGAGTGTACGGCCTGTCAATAATGTTTTAAAAGTATCAATATATGCGTTCATTTTTGTTTTTTAAACATGTTTTCACTTAATGTACTACACCTCACGGCTCCCACTCATCTTTTTCCGCCCGTTCCAGCAATTTCGAATATACTGATACGCGCATTTCCTTCAAACGTAGCATTAATACTCTTAAACGTTTTCACATCGAAACTCTGCGGCGAGTTGCACAAACATGTCGCACCGCTCAACCCACTCGTAGCATTGTTCATAGGTGCGTAAAAGCGGTTTCGCCTGGGCCAACACTATAATCGCCTGTTCAAACGTTTCCCTTTATTATGGTGAACGTATGTAAAAACTATTTCAATTATGGAGAACGTATGTAGAAACTACCTAGATACTGTTGTCATAAAAACGCGATACGCACAACGATTATATCAAAAAACATCTTCCGACGCGTTACCGTTTACGATTTTACCCTGTCGAAGATGCGACCTGCTTTTAATATACGAACATCCCTACCTAAACTTTCCCTACCCCATTGCATCCCAATGGGATACATAGAATTCTACCTTAAGTCCTATCGAGCTTTTACTCGTCATATTATCTCGATAGCTACCGCGCGTTATTCTCGGTAGTGTACCTTCTATCGTTACAGTTACATGTTTTCGACACGCTTCGGGCGCGATAACCATGCAGGTTTCGACTTGCATCTTCTACGGAACATACCGCCGTCTATTTTTTGATCGCCTATCGAGAAAGGACTAGAGACAGAGAGATATACGAAAATATTTAACCTCTCTCGTACTCCTTGTTCGCTCGTCGCCGCTATCGCGGACGCGATCGCGCCTTCGGACGATACTTAGAAGCGCTTCGGTTCGCTTTGAATTTTCGCGGTTCAGAGATATCGCGCGCAAAGATGCTGCGCATTATTCTCGGAAGTGGATGCGTGATCGCGCCTTCGGACGATAGTTAGAAGCGCGGCGGTCCGCTTTGAATTTTCGCGGTTCAGATATCGCGCGCAAAGATGCGGTACATTCTTCACGGAAGTAGACCTTCCATCGTTACAGCTATATGTTTTTGGTATGGTATTCATGCGATGGTCATGCGGGTTTCGACTTGAAAGAATTTTTTCATACACCTAATATTATTTTTTAAATTTAATTCTGTTGGCCGTTATTAAACTACGAATTTTTACCTCAGTAACGAATTACGATCACTTGTCGTACATTTTCTGTTACATTACCTTTTCGTTTATGCGTTATTTGAAAACGAAATTTACGTATTTCTTGTCCTCTCACTTCAAATAATTATTATTTAAGATTCTGCTTTAAAAACAAACTGTGTAACCCGGTTTCCTTCGATGCATGCCGACTTGCTAGTTCGTACGTTCGTAGCCAACGCTACCGCGGGAGCTGGGGTGGAAGGCGCGCGCTCTGATTGGTCGGGGTTTATTGTTAATATCTCGTTAACGAAGCTTCGGACACAGACCAGGTATAGGATAGACCTATCACGCAATGTAATTTTGTGTCACATGCTCGGGGGGCTCGCGAGCCCCCTTACCATTTTCGGGTCACACCCAACGTTATCGATTCAGTCTAAAATAAGATTACAATGCTACGAGTGGTAGGAATTAAAATTAAATCTTATCGGAAACATTTAAAATCTAAAAGGGCCTGAACGTTATGACTAATTTCAAGAAACATGTTGTATAATTCCGTTTACTAATACATTTTGATTGAAGCATAATTTGCACTTATTTCCATAAATTTCGATCGTATATTATATAAATACAACCGCGTAATAAATATTTGTACAGTCTCTTAGGTTGTATTTTCTGTCACTTTGAGGAGCGGATTTTCTGTGGCCTCGAAGTGACAGAAAATATACTTAACCTATATGCTACATGATAATAAATGTTTATTGGATATTTCGTTCTTTTACGCCACATTTGTGAACTTTTTATTACTTAACATCCTTCCCAAATATTATTATTACGCCGCAACGGTATATTTATTAAGTCGATGAGCGTAATTATTCGTGGTTAAGAAATCAAATTTCCATTCATAACATCATTTTCTGAGTACATTTCATCGAAATAGTAAATTTTAGCTTAATTTGTTTATGTTTGCTAAGTTCATGCGTTTTATTAGACTCTGATTTTTGCATCAATTTTCACATTTGCAATGGCATGGAATTGTTCGAGATTGTAACTGATTTTAGCTTCTATTCTTAAATTCACATCTCTGTGCATAGAAAAAGGTCAGCACCGTTAGGACCGATGAAAGGCCAGCACCGTAAAAACCGGTGCTGGGCGCTGTTCAGCATCGAAAAACACCTTTGTGAATGGACCCACCACCGATATTTTCGCCCATTCACAACGGTGTTTTTCGGTGTCGAACAGCGTTGTGAATGGGGCCCAGCACCGGTTTTTACGGTGCTCAGCATCGTTGGGAACGGTGGTGGCTTTTCATCGTTCGTTACGGTGTTGACCTTTTTCGCTTAAGACGATCTTAATAAGTATGCGACTATGAATAGCGGCCTATATGTATATTACATACTGTATTTTCCAATATAATGATTTAATAAAAATTCTTTTTATCTCACAGTTAATTGATTCTATTCCCAGATAGCACACGACGTCTATAAGCCGTTTTTAAGACGTCTTGAAAGTCTAAAAGACGTCTTAAAGACGGCTTATAGACGTCGTGTACTATCTGGGTTTCTAATCATTCCCCAGATAGCACACGACGTCTATAAGCCGTCTTTAAGAAGTCTTAAAGACGGCTTATAGACGTGTGCTATCTGGGTCCTTTCATCGATTCTTCGATCGTTTTTGGAAATAATCGATTCTTAAGCATCGATGTTTCATTACAATGGATTCTTAAATATCGATTCTTTTGAACGGAATCGCCCTTCCCTAATTTTCTGTCACTTCGAGGACAGAAAATCAGTTCCTCGAAGTGACAGAAAATATAACCTATATGCTATACCCAATTTCATAAATATACTGTTGCGGCGTAACAATAATATTTTGGAAGGATGTTACGTTATGAAAAGTTCACAAATGTAGCGTAAAAGAACGAAATAGTCAATAAACATTTATTGTCATGTAGCATATAGGTTATATTTTCTGTCATTTTGAGGAGGGGGCCACATAATAATCACGCGCATCCAGCCTGCGCATTTTTTCCCACCCCACATTAGTTGTAGTTGGAACGATATTTTTGAGCCTGGATACGCGTAAAATTGACTTGTGGTCCCAAGCAGAAGAAAAGTTATTTCATTAAATTCTTTATATTTAGTGGGATTATTACTAGGGACTGTAGCCATAATTAATTCTTTTATATTTCGAAGAACTGTCTTTAAATATTTAAATAATTACTTTAAGCCACCCTGACATTCAATTGACTAACCTGCTAAGAAAACTATTAATAATGTTATATTACGCGACTAAATACATCCTTTTCTGACTTTCTTTCTTTCATAAAATATGGTAAGATCGGATTTTTTGAGTTCGTCTTATAAACGTTTTACAACATTTACGCTTGAGACAACGCAATACAGTATTTCCTCTAGTTCCTATCACGCTTCTAAATATGGAAACATAGGTATCAGGTTTACATAGGTTTCTAAAATTGTTCAGAAGCTACCGACTCTTTATAACAACATGTTGGTCGGTGCTTGGAAGGAATATAGGGGCATTAATATGTAGCATTCTCTAATGGAAAAGTAATTTTTTAATATTTTTATCATTATGCAAACATCTGTATTGTATGTCAAATTTTTCTACTAAAATGAAACCAATTTCGACGCAATTTGGTATGAGGAAGGTACGGCAAAAGATTGGTATAGAATATTTTTTTTAAAGTCCAACAAATAATACGATAGCGAACGTTTAGTAGATGTGCGGCCTTTTTCTCATCGATTGTTGAGGTCAAGGCCCCCGAAAAAATCGTCTTTTTTTAAAACAGATACCGTTCCCAGAAACGCGATGCACCTGAAGGCAAAAATCGATGCGACTTGAAATGTCTTGCAAGCAGAGCTCGCTAAATCAGGCGTTTGCTCTTAATGAATCTTTACCAGTTCGTAGCACTTGTCAAGCCAAATACAGTATCGTCTCCCTGAGGGCTCGCTGGTCGCGACCGGCGTTGAGCCCGTATCGTAGACAAAGCCCTAATTCCGAGTGTTCGTTTCTCTCTTCTTTCTGGCCGAAGGGGGGAGCGAGATGGAACGCTCTGCGTGCGCGACGGGCGCGAGCACTCAGATGGAATCGTGACTCCTCGACGCATGCGCGCGACGGTCAGATAGCCAGGCATGGCACGAGTCTTTTTTGCGCCCTAGGCGAACTTGTCCAATTGAGGCCTATATTATAATACATTTATTTGAGATTATTGATGACCTTACCGAATTTTTATTCGTAGTTTCAAACAGTTCCAGTACAATTTATAATATTTCATTTAAAAATTTATTTTCAACAATGCCAACAATGAAAAGGCCATTTTGTGTCTCTTGTCAAACTTACGCCCTAGCAGTTGCCTAATTTTGTAGAGTAAAGTCATAAATAATCTCAAATAAATGTAAATTAATAAAGGGCGCAATTTGACAAGTTCGCCTAGGGCGCAAAAAAGACTTTACTATTTTATTTTGCTATTCCAGCCAATTGCATTTTTTTCAAAACGACGAAACACGTCACGTAGCAAACTAATCCTTTTAGCTTCGCAAAAAAACTCAAGTCGTTTGGACCAATTTTAAAAATGGTATGCGATTTTAAAGAGTGTACGATTATGAGCCACTATACATACACTAGCTTTGCTACATACTCGGCTTCGCCTGAAATTTAAATTCTGATTTTCTAAAAAAAATTTTTTAATCTTTTTTGTGAAAATAGTTACATGCATTTGGATTAGCCAGACATAATGAGCGGAAGCACATTTTGTGTTGCAAGAGTTTACCGTTCGAAAGTTTTTAGGCGACAGACAAACACACAAACATAAACTTGCTGCTTTATATATTTATTAAAATACATTATATCTAAAAGTATAATAGTCCAAATGGATAATTTTAACTAACGCTATTAATATTATTATTTAAAAGATCTCTTTCCTAATACTTTATACATTTTATTCTTTTTACAGTCTAGGATGTTATATAAGTAAGAAATTATGACCGTGTTTGGGATTCATGTAGTTCCATACACGGCCACACTCATTCTCACCGCAGCACCTCTCAGACTCAGGTTGGCTACGCTGATCGACGATCGATCCACCAATCAGAGATGTGGATCGACGATCGATTCTCCAATCAGCCGCCTTCATTCAACCAATCAGATCACCCCACGTCGATCGATCCTCGAGAATGTTCGAGACAACGACGTACCGGAAATCATCCATCTTGCAATCAATCTTGTTCACATAGTGTGCACGAACAGACGTATCGCGAGACGAGTCCTACCGTCACCTTGTGAATGCTCATCGCACTTTATGCAATCGCGCATTAAAACATATTTGCTCATCTACATTGTTTCTCACGCTCATACGCTCATCAGAGTAGGCTCTCGTCGATGGTGGATCGCCGCGAGTGACGCTCACACGTGGTGGTGCGGATTTCAACCGCGTTAATTCATTGCCTTAATGTAATCGCGAGACGGCTCACGCTCAGTAGAGCTTTAAAGGCTCATGCTCATTGTGTGTGAAGCATTTTAAATAAATTGACGCATCTCATTTAAGTGCTGTGTTGTGTGCACCCTTTCACCGCCGATCTTAACCTCACTCGCATCCAGCGCGCTCACCCGCGAGATTCTCAAACACTATACATACATAGTTTAAAACATTTATCATGTGCGCGGGCACTTTCGGCAGCCCCCGCAGGAACGGCCTAATGCTAGTTTTCACAGTAGAAGACCAAACGTGCTAATATTCATTAGAAACGATGCAATATGCTTCTTTAGGTTGCAAACTGAAACGTGTTGTTTTTCGTAAATGAAACGCGCTGTTTTTCTGTAACGCACGTCGCTATGTCGTTCCGATGAAAATGGCCCACATAAAAAATTTATTTGCATAATATAAAGCAGATTTCGTTAATAAAAAAAAAATCTAAAAAATTAGTAATTGTGCATAAAAGGTGCATAATTGTGCATAATTTAAGATACAAAATTTAGAAATTTCCCAAAAGTTAACCATACATCCCCAATCTACTACCGATCACATTTCTTGCAAATATCTCGAAAACTAAAGCCGAGCACAATTTTTATGCACAATTACCAAAGAAAATTTCAAATTAACAATTTTATGTAACTTGGTTAAAAATGCACTGGAAACTACAAAATAATTATTTCCTTGTACTGCAATTGTGACGGTGATGTGCCTTATTCGGTAATAAAATCGTAGAGCAGGATATTTCATCGCTTTTCATCGCTCATTTCGATTCTTGATTCTGTAATAAATCAATTCATATCCTGTTATGAAATATCCTGCCCCACGGTTTTATTTAAAGTGACATATCACCATCGCAATTGTAGTACAAGAAAATAAGTCTTTTTTAGTTTTCAGTGTATTTTCGATCAAGTTAAATAAAATCCTTTAACATGAATTTTTTTTTATATATTTTGTTTCATTTTCAGATGGAAATTGCGCTTAAAAGTATTGATGATGCCTCCCAACCGAGTGAAGCGCCCCAGAATGCCCCTGTGGCGGAGGTGGTGGCAGAAAGGGTGGAAGGGGGGGATGCAGGCCCGCTCCCCGCCCCCAGGAGACGAATATGCAGGTCGCAAAATTACAAAAGCAGTTAAATGAAGTAAGTATGTGGAATGTGGTTCTATGGCTTACTTCCTACTAAACTACTTTGTGCGAAACGTTGCAATTGTCAGAATGTTATTCCGTTTTAAGAAATGTCTTAATGTTTATGTTACTCTTTCAGTTACAAAAATTAATAAAAAAATGTGTTCACTCCCGCGGCCGTGGAGAGCATCGTAGGGCACGGGGTGGAAGAGGCGGCCACCCATATAGTGGCTGGGGGGGAGGAAGAGGCCGCCCGTATAGAGGCTGGGGGGAGGAAGAGGTTATAGGCGCGGTGGTGGAGGAGGAGGAGGAAGATGGGGCGACAAAAATATTACACTTAATTTTTAAAATATTTTTTTTAATAAATTCTATTTTTTAATTTTTTAAAAAGTTTAATTTTTTCATTTCAATTGGATACAGGGTGATCCTAGAGCCGCCGCAAAATGATACTCTCGAATTATTTCCAGTCACGTGCCTCGAAAGTCAGCCATTGTTCGCAGACCGCTCGGTTGAGATCGTGCGTTCATTTACGGTTTGTGAAGTAATTGTGAGAGTTATATTATTTACCGTCATTTGTGAAAAATGCCTAGAAAAGCGCTAATACACTCCGGCGTTATTCTGGACAAGTTGAAGCAGTGTGAAAAGTGTCAAGTGTTCGATGAGGAATATAAATTGAAGTGCCGCACGGATAAAGTGTGGGAAGAAGTGTGTTTAAAAATTTGTGATAAGTTGTCACCAAACACCTTAAACTTTTACGTGAGGAACAATCGGTGGAATTTGCTGACAAATTTGAAGAAACATTTCCAAATTCCAATGGAAGAAGAAGAAGAAGAAGAAGAAGAAGAAGTTGAAGCAATGATGGATAGCATTGCTGTTTCTAACGTAAGTAATACTAGTCAAGATTTCGTGCCCCATAGTGATGTGAATAAAATGCATAATAAACTGCCTCCATTTTTTTTTGATATCACATTGTCTGAGGAGCAATGGAAATCTATTGCTCCTGTATCAAAAATTTATAAGGAAAAGGGTACTCGGGGAAAATCTTACAAAATACTTAGTCTCGGTTGGACGGATATTATTTGCAAAGCTAATTTTTTAAAAACTAAAATTCCGTGCGCTTATACGTGCAAATATAGCAAAATTTTCGATTCTCCGGAAGCGGAAACATATTTGAAAATATACGGCACTTGTAATGAATGCGGTGCCGAATTTAAAGCTCATTGCTTACATAAACCGGCTCCTGGCACTGGTATTGTGTTAAGAGTGCACACAGTCGATGCTTCGGGAATACCGCATGAAAAGAAAAGGGCAGTACAAGGAGAAAATAGGGTAGAAATAGGGAAACAACTTTTAAATATTAAACCCAGACAATGGATAAATGAGGCAGTATCTGATTTAACATATGACGATCCCGAACCACCTTATGTTGCGCGACAATGTACTTTATGGAAAATCAGAGAAGAAGCGATCGTACGGGAATTAGGAATAAATAAAAATCTTGATCCCATAAATTCTTTATGTGAGTTGAAATATAAAGGGCAATATTCAGGGTACGTTAAACAGATCTCACAGGATCATATCTATTGTTTTTACTGGTCTCCTATGCAGATGGAATTGTATAAAACGTTAATTAAAACGTGCAGAAAAATAGAAATAGATGCGACTGGAAAATTAGTGAAAACAATAGAAAAACCAAATGGCGAGAAGAAACATATATTCTTATATCAAATCATTATCAAAGGCGCAAATGGTATACAACCAGTATTTCAAATGCTTTCAGAGAAGCATGATACAAATTTAATTACGTATTGGTTGAGGGAGACCATAAGGCACGGGGCACCAGTGCCTCCAGAAGTAGATTGTGATTATTCACTGGCCCTTTTGAATGCAAGCAGCTTAGCATTCAATGAACGTTGCTTAAAAAATTATATTTCCGATTGCTATCGATGGATTGGTGGCGAAATTTTGCAACATCCACTTCAGTGTTTCATCAGAATTGATATTGCCCATTTAATCAAAATTATTTGTAACAAAGATGTATTTCATAGAAAACATCCTAAAATTAAAGATTTCTTTGTGCGATGCGCGGGACTAATGTCATCGTGCGATAATGTGGAAGATTTTCATACACTGCTTAGCTCAATATTTATTGTCGCTTACAGTGAGTACGATGGCAAAGATTCTGATGGAAATGAAGTAATATGCGAGCAGAAGCGATCCTATTTATTCGAAAGATTAAAGTCATTTACATTTACGAGCGATGACGAGAATTACAAAGAGTACGACGATTTAGAAATTTTAAATGAAAATGAAAATATAGTTCAATTTATAAATAATATCAGAGATGCGGCTGAACAAATTGCAGAAGATAGTGTAGAGACAGATAGGTATAATGCATTCTATTGTCCAGAACTAGTCACATATCTAGTTAAATTGGCAAAACATTTTCCTCTCTGGACACAGGTGATGAGGGGATATTTCTCTATGTCATCGAATGTAGCGACATCCTCTAGATGTGAGGCATATTTTAAAGATCTGAAGCATTCAGATTTGGGCGCAAATTATAAACCAATGCGCGTCGATAAATTTATCATTCACCATATCAAATCTATCGAAAGTCTTTCGAAATTGGAACGTGCTGCAATTAAACGCACGAACGAAAAAAATGCACTGCTGCAAACTGCGGTAAGACAAGAAAAAGAAAGAAAAATCGAAAATGCGCAAAACGGTACGCACACTTATGATTATTTAACGGAACAGGAAAATTGAAAAGGGTTAAATATTGAAGCCAAACCAAATAAATTAAAAGATTTACAAGAGGACGATGAAAATAAAGAAAATATAATACAGAAGCCCTTAATCGAAAACAAAAATAATACTCCCAGAGGGAAATATTTAACTTCATGTCCAGATATTCATCTTACATATGACAGGCCATTCAGGAAAAGAAAAAATGAAATCATAAGAAATGGAAATAATTGTAATTTAGTTACACTTAATGGAAAAAAAATATATATTAAAAATACATGTGCATTCGACTCATTGGTTGAAATATTAACCAGTGCGTATTGCAATTATAGTTCATTTAAAAACTGGGTCGATGAAAACTCAGAAAATATATTTTTGATGTTTGTGAAAAAATACGCCATGGAGAATATTAACAACTCCGTGTTTGAAGAGCGTGGAGCTATTTTAGGTACAATATTTGAAATACAAAATGATATTGTAGATTGTACTACAAACGCCAATTGGTTACTCTACAAAACTGGTAACAGACGTTTGCAATGTCGAAGAAAATAGAATCTGCGGCAAATGTAAAGTACATTTGAGAAAATTGTTTATAGTAGAATTTATTAGTAAACGCACAACCGAAGATTTTAAACAAAATTTTCTTAATTTTGTTGCGCAATTCTTCACTATACAAACAGGCACGTGTAAAACATGTAAATCATTAATGCATATAAAAAGAGAACCAAAATCATATGTGTTCATAGAAACTGAAATCTTTTTCTAACTAAATAAAATGGATGGAATATTTTTAAATGGCATACTTGAAAAATTTCAAATTGAAGATACAATATATGTTTTAAGTGGCATCGTATGTCATAGCCCAGGACATTTTACAGCTTATTGCCGTAATACAGCAGGAATATGGGCAGTACATAATGACATTAGTCAAAAATTGCGTACAATTCCAAATCCACAAACGCTAAAAGTATTTCCTACAACAATGATATTTATAAAAATATAAAAATTCGATTAAAACTTTAATTCCACAGAATATATGATGATAATGATACTTTTCAATAGTAAAACTATTGAATCGATCCGGCGTCGCATCGTTCTGAAAAGTGCGATACCACTGGCTCTGTCAGTGGTCACAAATGCCAGTCATGGCACTTGTACTCGCGGATCATACGATCTCGCGAGTCGAGCGACGCCGGCTTCACTTTACCAAGAAAGTGACGAAAGAAATAATAAATTGAATTCACCGATTAAGTCAATTCTGAAAGGTGGCCAATCGAAATCTTTGGGCGGACAAACGTCTTTTTCATCCAAACTAACGAAATTTATCGTATAATTAATAAAAAATCAAACTTGAACGTGGTCGATTTAACCGTGTCGTAATTCTGGGCTATTTGTAATAATAATTCGAATCTGAAGAGTGGACAAACGTCTTCTACATCTACACTACCAAACTGCGACGTTGGACAAATAATTTCATCTTTTAATTAATAATAAAACGAACTTATTCGCGATCGCTTCAACAGTATCCTCCATTTTTCGTGATTTTTATAAATAATTACATTCTGGAGGGTGGGCAAATAAAATCATGGGCGGGACAAACGTCTTCAACATCTACACGATCAAACTGCGTTGATGGACAAATAACTTCATCGTTTAATTAATAAAAAATCGAACTTATTCGCGATCGCTTCACCAGGACGCTTCTTTTTCGAGATTTTTTATTAATTATTCAATTCTGGAGGGTGGACAAATGAAATCATGGGCCGGACAAACGTCTTCTACATCTACACGAACAAACTGCGTCGTTGGACAAATAATTTCATCGTTTAATTAATAAAAAATCGAACTTATTCGCGATCGCTTCAACAGTATCCACCATTTTTCGCGATTTTTATAAATAATTACATTCTGGAGGGTGGACAAATGAAATCATGGGCTGGACAAACGTCTTCTACATCTGCACGACCAAACTGCGTCGTTGGACAAATAATTTCATCGTTTAATTAATGTTCGAGAAATCGAGCTGCTTGCGCCATCTTCCCCGAGCGGCGCTAATTAGGCAATGGTAACGGCCCGCTGACTCATGCGGAGCGTCTATCATGGCCCCTTCCATCAACCTGCTATCGATGGAAGGGGGACACTCTTCCTTCCAGGAAATCACTGCCGATTTCCTGGATCCTTTAGACACTGTTACGGACCACCAACCTGCCTGGTAGTCTATTTACTTACGCACTTTGCTTTTCGCTTTCAACTCTGCTTCGAATATTATCGCTTCGCGACTCTGCTTCGCAAGCCAAACTTATACGCTACAATTAACATTGTGCTTAAAATTACTGACATATTAACTATTCTTACTACTTAATAATTGTGTATTTAACTGTAAGTCGTTGCGTGTATTGTGTCTGACCTTGTGTACGGATTTAAATTATAACTGTGACTTCCTAGAACGCTTAAACTATTCGCAATTATTCCTTCGTTGCAATAAACCAAATTCAGTGATAATAAAGACTCTTAAAATATACCAGCTTCGCGCTTCTCTAGTCTTCGGAAGTTGAACTGTGCCTCGCGAACGGCGTTCAAGCTTACCTGCACCGATCCTTAATATACTTTGCTAACAATTAATAATAAATCGAACTTATTCGCGATTGCTTCAACAGTATCCTCCATTTTTCGCAATTATTATAAATAATTACATTCTAGAGGGTGGACAAAAGAAATCATGGGCTGGACAAACGACTTCTACATATGCACGACCAACCTGCGTCGTTGGACAAATAATTTCATCGTTGAATTAAAAAAATCGAACTTATTCGCGGTCGCTTCAACAGTATCCTCGATTTTTCGCGATTTTTATAAATAATTCCATTCTGGAGGGTGGATAAATGAAATCATGGGCTGGACAAACGTCTTCTACATCTATACGACCAAACTGCATCGATGGAAAAATAATTTCATCGTTTAATTAATAAAAAATCGAACTTATTCGCCATCGCTTCACCAGGACGCTTCTTTTTCGAGATTTTTTATTAATTATTCAATTCTGGAGGGTGGACAAATGAAATCATGGGCCGGACAAACGTCTTCTACATCTACGCGAACAAACTGCGTCTTTGGACAAATAATTTCATCGTTTAATTAATAAAAAATCGAACTTATTCGCGATCGCTTCAACAGTATCCTCCATTTTTCGTGATTTTTATAAATAATTACATTCTGGAGGGTGGGCAAATAAAATCATGGGCGGGACAAACGTCTTCAACATCTACACGATCAAACTGCGTTGATGGACAAATAACTTCATCGTTTAATTAATAAAAAATCGAACTTATTCGCGATCGCTTCACCAGGACGCTTCTTTTTCGAGATTTTAAATTAATTATTCAATTCTGGAAGGCGGACAAATGAAATCATGGGCAGGACAAACGTCTTCTACATCTACGCGCCCAAACTGCGTCGTTGGACAAATAATTTCATCGTTTAATTAATAAAAAATCGAACTTATTCGCGATCGCTTCAACAGTATCCTTCATTTTTCGCGATTTTTATAAATAATTACATTCTGGAGGGTGGGCAAATGAAATCATGGGCTGGACAAACGTCTTCTACATCTACACGACCAAACTGCGTCGATGGACAAATAATTTCATCGTTTAATTACCAAAAAATCGAACTTATTCGCGATCGCTTCAACAGTATCCTCCATTTTTCGTGATTTTTATAAATAATTACATTCTGGAGGGTGGGCAAATAAAATCATGGGCGGGACAAACGTCTTCAACATCTACACGATCAAACTGCGTTGATGGACAAATAACTTCATCGTTTAATTAATAAAAAATCGAACTTATTCGCGATCGCTTCACCAGGACGCTTCTTTTTCGAGATTTTTTATTAATTATTCAATTCTGGAGGGTGGACAAATGAAATCATGGGCCGGACAAACGTCTTCTACATCTACACGAACAAACTGCGTCGTTGGACAAATAATTTCATCGTTTAATTAATAAAAAATCGAACTTATTCGCGATCGCTTCAACAGTATCCACCATTTTTCGCGATTTTTATAAATAATTACATTCTGGAGGGTGGACAAATGAAATCATGGGCTGGACAAACGTCTTCTACATCTACACGACCAAACTGCGTCGTTGGACAAATAATTTCATCGTTTAATTAATGTTCGAGAAATCGAGCTGCTTGCGCCATCTTCCCCGAGCGGCGCTAATTAGGCAATGGTAACGGCCCGCTGACTCATGCGGAGCGTCTATCATGGCCCCTTCCATCAACCTGCTATCGATGGAAGGGGGACACTCTTCCTTCCAGGAAATCACTGCCGATTTCCTGGATCCTTTAGACACTGTTACGGACCACCAACCTGCCTGGTAGTCTATTTACTTACGCACTTTGCTTTTCGCTTTCGACTCTGCTTCGAATATTATCGCTTCGCGACTCTGCTTCGCAAGCCAAACTTATACGCTACAATTAACATTGTGCTTAAAATTACTGACATATTAACTATTCTTATTACTTAATAATTGTGTATTTAACTGTAAGTCGTTGCGTGTATTGTGTCTGACCTTGTGTACGGATTTAAATTATAACTGTGACTTCCTAGAACGCTTAAACTATTCGCAATTATTCCTTCGTTGCAATAAACCAAATTCAGTGATAATAAAGACTCTTAAAATATACCAGCTTCGCGCTTCTCTAGTCTTCGGAAGTTGAACTGTGCCTCGCGAACGGCGTTCAAGCTTACCTGCACCGATCCTTAATATACTTTGCTAACAATTAATAATAAATCGAACTTATTCGCGATTGCTTCAACAGTATCCTCCATTTTTCGCAATTATTATAAATAATTACATTCTGGAGGGTGAAGAAATGATATCATGGGCCGGACAAACGACTTCTACATATGCACGACCAACCTGCGTCGTTGGACAAATAATTTCATCGTTGAATTAAAAAAAAATCGAACTTATTCGCGGTCGCTTCAACAGTATCCTCCATTTTTCGCGATTTTTATAAATAATTCCATTCTGGAGGGTGGATAAATGAAATCATGGGCTGGACAAACGTCTTCTACATCTACACGACCAAACTGCATCGATGGACAAATAATTTCATCGTTTAATTAATAAAAAATCGAACTTATTCGCGATCGCTTCACCAGGACGCTTCTTTTTCGAGATTTTTATTAATTATTCAATTCTGGAGGGTGAACAAATGATATCATGGGCCGGACAAACGTCTTCTACATCTACGCGAACAAACTGCGTCTTTGGACAAATAATTTCATCGTTTAATTAATAAAAAATCGAACTTATTCGCGATCGCTTCAACAGTATCCTCCATTTTTCGTGATTTTTATAAATAATTACATTCTGGAGGGTGGGCAAATAAAATCATGGGCGGGACAAACGTCTTCAACATCTACACGATCAAACTGCGTTGATGGACAAATAACTTCATCGTTTAATTAATAAAAAATCGAACTTATTCGCGATCGCTTCACCAGGACGCTTCTTTTTCGAGATTTTAAATTAATTATTCAATTCTGGAAGGCGGACAAATGAAATCATGGGCAGGACAAACGTCTTCTACATCTACGCGAGCAAACTGCGACGTTGGACAAATAATTTCATCGTTTAATTAATAATAAAACGAACTTATTCGCGATCGCTTCAACAGTATCCTCCATTTTTCGCGATTTTTATAAATAATTACATTCTGGAGGGTGGGCAAATGAAATCATGGGCTGGACAAACGTCTTCTACATCTACACGACCAAACTGCGTCGATGGACAAATAATTTCATCGTTTAATTACCAAAAAATCGAACTTATTCGCGATCGCTTCACCAGTATCCTCCATTTTTCGTGATTTTTATAAATAATTACATTCTGGAGGGTGGGCAAATAAAATCATGGGCGGGACAAACGTCTTCAACATCTACACGATCAAACTGCGTTGATGGACAAATAATTTCATCGTTTAATTACCAAAAAATCGAACTTATTCGCGATCGCTTCACCAGGACGCTTCTTTTTCGAGATTTTTTATTAATTATTCAATTCTGGAGGGTGGACAAATGAAATCATGGGCCGGACAAACGTCTTCTACATCTACACGAACAAACTGCGTCGTTGGACAAATAATTTCATCGTTTAATTAATAAAAAATCGAACTTATTCGCGATCGCTTCAACAGTATCCACCATTTTTCGCGATTTTTATAAATAATTACATTCTGGAGGGTGGACAAATGAAATCATGGGCTGGACAAACGTCTTCTACATCTGCACGACCAAACTGCGTCGGTGGACAAATAATTACATCGTTTAATTAATGTTCGAGAAATCGAGCTGCTTGCGCCATCTTCCCCGAGCGGCGCTAATTAGGCAATGGTAACGGCCCGCTGACTCATGCGGAGCGTCTATCATGGCCCCTTCCATCAACCTGCTATCGATGGAAGGGGGACACTCTTCCTTCCAGGAAATCACTGCCGATTTCCTGGATCCTTTAGACACTGTTACGGACCACCAACCTGCCTGGTAGTCTATTTACTTACGCACTTTGCTTTTCGCTTTCGACTCTGCTTCGAATATTATCGCTTCGCGACTCTGCTTCGCAAGCCAAACTTATACGCTACAATTAACATTGTGCTTAAAATTACTGACATATTAATTATTCTTATTACTTAATAATTGTGTATTTAACTGTAAGTCGTTGCGTGTATTGTGTCTGACCTTGTGTACGGATTTAAATTATAACTGTGACTTCCTAGAACGCTTAAACTATTCGCAATTATTCCTTCGTTGCAATAAACCAAATTCAGTGATAATAAAGACTCTTAAAATATACCAGCTTCGCGCTTCTCTAGACTTCGGAAGTTGAACTGTGCCTCGCGAACGGCGTTCAAGCTTACCTGCACCGATCCTTAATATACTTTGCTAACAATTAATAATAAATCGAACTTATTCGCGATTGCTTCAACAGTATCCTCCATTTTTCGCAATTATTATAAATAATTACATTCTAGAGGGTGGACAAAAGATATCATGGGCCGGACAAACGACTTCTACATATGCACGACCAACCTGCGTCGTTGGACAAATAATTTCATCGTTGAATTAAAAAAAAATCGAACTTATTCGCGGTCGCTTCAACAGTATCCTCCATTTTTCGCGATTTTTATAAATAATTCCATTCTGGAGGGTGGATAAATGAAATCATGGGCTGGACAAACGTCTTCTACATCTACACGACCAAACTGCATCGATGGACAAATAATTTCATCGTTTAATTAATAAAAAATCGAACTTATTCGCGATCGCTTCAACAATATCCTTAATTTTTCGCGATTTTTATAAATAATTCCATGCTGGTGGGTGGACACATGAAATCATGGGCTCCACAAACGTCTTCTACATCTACGCGACAAAACTGCATCGATGGACAAATAATTTCATCGTTTAATTAATAAAAAGTTGAACTTATTCGCCATCGCTTCACCAGGACGCCCCTTTTTCGAGATTTTTATTAATTATTCAATTCTGGAGGGTGAACAAATGATATCATGGGCCGGACAAACGTCTTCTACATCTACGCGAACAAACTGCGTCTTTGGACAAATAATTTCATCGTTTAATTAATAAAAAATCGAACTTATTCGCGATCGCTTCAACAGTATCCTCCATTTTTCGTGATTTTTATAAATAATTACATTCTGGAGGGTGGGCAAATGAAATCATGGGCTCCACAAACGTCTTCTACATCTACGCGACCAAACTGCATCGATGGACAAATAATTTCATCGTTTAATTAATAAAAAGTTGAACTTATTCGCCATCGCTTCACCAGGACGCTCCTTTTTCGAGATTTTTATTAATTATTCAATTCTGGAGGGTGAAGAAATGATATCATGGGCCGGACAAACGACTTCTACATATGCACGACCAACCTGCGTCGTTGGACAAATAATTTCATCGTTGAATTAAAAAAAAATCGAACTTATTCGCGGTCGCTTCAACAGTATCCTCCATTTTTCGTGATTTTTATAAATAATTACATTCTGGAGGGTGGGCAAATGAAATCATGGGCTGGACAAACGTCTTCGACATTCACACGACCAAACTGCGTCGATGGACAAATAATTACATCGTTTAATTAATAAAAAATCAAACTTATTCGCGATCGCTTCACCAGGACGCTTCATTTTTCGGGATTTGTATAATTAATTCCTTTCTGGAGGGTGGACAAATGAAATCATGGGCTGGACAAACGTATTCAACATCTGCACGACCAACATTTTTCGTTGGGCAAATAATTTAATCGTTTAATTAATAAAAAATCGATCTTATTCGCGGTCGATTCACCAGGACGCTTCTCTTTCGAGATTTATATTAATTATTCAATTCTGGAGGGTGGACAAATGAAATCATGGGCTGGACCAACGTCTTCTACATCTACACGACCAAAGTGCGTCGTTGGACAAATAATTTCATCGTTTAATTAATAATAAATCGAACTTATTCGCGATCGCTTCACCAGGACGCTTCTCTTTCGAGATTTATATTAATTATACAATTCTGGAGGGTGGACAAATGAAATCATGGGCTGGACAAACGTCTTCTACATCTGCCCGACCAAACTGCATCGTTGGACAAATAATTTCATCGTTTAATTAATAATAAATCGAATTTATTCGCGATCGCTTCAACAGTATCCTCCATTTTTCGCGATTTTTATAAATAATTACATTCTGGAGGGTGGACAAATGAAATCTTGGGCGGCACAGCTGACTTCTATATCTACACGACAAAAGTGCGTCGTTGGACAAATAATTTCATTGTTTAATTAATAAAAAATCGAACTTATTCGCGATCGCTTCAACAATATCCTTAATTTTTCGCGATTTTTATAAATAATTCCATGCTCGTGGGTGGACATATGAAATCATGGGCTCCACAAACGTCTTCTACATCTACAGGACCAAACTGCGTCGATGGACAAATAATTTCCTCGTTTAATTAATAAAAAATTGAACTTATTCGCCATCGCTTCACCAGGAAGCTTCTTTTTCGAGATTTTTATTAATTATTCAATTCTGGAGGGTGAACAAATGAAATCATGGGCCAGACAAACGTCTTCTACATATACGCTAACAAACTGCGTCGTTGGAGAAATAATTTCATCCTTTAATTAATTAAAAATCGAACTTATTCGCGGTCGCTTCAACAGTATCCTCCATTTTTCGCGATTTTTATAAATAATTCCATTCTGGAGGGTGGATAAATGAAATCATGGGCTGGACAAACGTGTGCTACATCTACACGACCAAAGTGCGTCGTTGGACAAATAATTTCATCGTTTAATTAATAAAAAATCGAACTTATTCGCGATCGCTTCAACAATATCCGTAATTTTTCGCGATTTTTATAAATAATTCCATGCTGGTGGGTGGACAAATGAAATCATGGGCTGGACAAACGTCTTCTACATCTACGCGACCAAACTGCGTTGTTGGACAAATAATTTGATCGTTTAATTGATAAAAAATCGAACTTATTCGCGATCGCTTCACCAGGACGCTTCTTTTTCGAGATTTTTATTAATTATTCAATTCTGGAGGGTGGACAAATGAAATCATGGGCCGAACAAACGTCTTCTACATCTACACGACCAAACTGCGTCGTTGGACAAATAATTTCATCGTTTAATTAATAATAAATCGAACTTATACCCGATTGCTTCAACAGTATCCTCCATTTTTGGCGATTATTATAAATAATTACATTCTGAAGGGTGGACAAAAGAAATCATGGGCCGGACAAACGTCTTCTACATATGCACGACCAACCTGCGTCTTTGGACAAATAATTTCATCGTTGAATTAATAAAAAATCGAACTTATTCGCGATCGCTTCACCAGGACGCTTCTCTTTTGAGATTTTTATTAATTATTCAATTCTGGAGGGTGGACAAATGAAATCATGGGCTGGACAAACGTCTTCTACATCTACGCGACCAAACTGCGTCGTTGGACAAATAATTTCATCGTTTAATTAATAAAAAATCGAACTTATTCGCGATCGCTTCACCAGGACGCTTCTTTTTCGAGATTTTTATTAATTATTCAATTCTGGAGGGTGGACAAATGAAATCATGGGCTGGACAAACGTCTTCTACATCTACACGACCAAACTGCGTCGTTGGACAAATAATTTCATCGTTTAATTAATAATAAATCGAACTTATACCCGATTGCTTCAACAGTATCCTCCATTTTTGGCGATTATTATAAATAATTACATTCTGAAGGGTGGACAAAAGAAATCATGGGCCGGACAAACGTCTTCTACATATGCACGACCAACCTGCGTCTTTGGACAAATAATTTCATCGTTGAATTAATAAAAAATCGAACTTATTCTCCATCGCTTCAACAGGATCCTACATTTTTCGCGATTTTTATAAATAATTACATTCTGGAGGGTGGACAAATGAAATCATGGGCTGGACAAACGTCTTCTACATCTACACGACCAAACTGCGTAGTTGGACAAATAATTTCATCGTTTAATTAATAATAAATCGAACTTATTCGCGATTGCTTCAACAGTATCCTATATTTTTCGCGATTATTATAAATAATTACATTCTAGAGGGTGGACAAAAGAAATCATGGGCTGGACAAACGTCTTCTACATATGCACGACCAACCTGCGTCTTTGGACAAATAATTTCAACGTTGAATTAAAAAAAAATCGAACTTATTCGCGATCGCTTCACCAGGACGCTTCTCTTTTGACATTTATATTAATTATTCAATTCTGGAGGATGGACAAATGGAATCATGGGCTCCACAAACGTCTTCTTCATCTACACGACCAAACTGCATCGATGGACAAATAATTTCATCGTTTAATTAATAAAAAATCGAACTAATTCGCGATCGCTACAACAGTATCCTCCGTTTTTCGCGATTTTTATAAATAATTACATTCTGGAGCGTGGACAAATGAAATCATGGGCGGGAAAAACGTCTTCTACATCTACAGGACCAAACTGCGTCGATGGACAAATAATTTCATCGTTTAATTAATAAAAAATTGGACTTATTCGCCATCGCTTCACCAGAACGCTCCTTTTTCGAGATTTTTAATAATTATTCAATTCTGAAGGGTGGACAAATGAAATCATGGGCTCCACAAACGTCTTCTACATCTACGCGACCAAACTGCATCGATGGACAAATAATTTCATCGTTTAATTAATAAAAAATCGAACTTATTCGCGATCGCTTCACCAGGACGCTTGTTTTTCGAGATTTTTATTAATTATTCAATTCTGGAGGGTGGACAAATGAAATCATGGGCCGGACAAACGTCTTCAAAAATCTACGCGAACAAACTGCGTCGTTGGAGAAATAATTTCATCCTTTAATTAATTAAAAATCGAACTTATTCGCGATCGCTTCAACAGTATCCTCCATTTTTCGCGATTTTTATAAATAATTCCATTCTGGAGGTTGGATAAATGAAATCATGGGCTGGACAAACGTGTTCTACATCTGCACGACCAAACTGCGTCGTTGGACAAATAATTTCATCGTTTAATTAATAAAAAATCGAACGTATTCGCGATCGCTTCACGAGGACGCTACTTTTTAGAGATTTTTATAAATTATTCCATTCTGGGTGGTGGACAAATGAAATAATGGCTGGACAAACGTCTTCTACATCTACACGACCAAACTGTGTTGTTGGACAACTAATTCCAGCGTTAAATTAATAAAAAATCGTACTTATTCGCGATCGCATCACCAGGACGCTTCATGTTTCGCGAGTTTTATAAATAATTCCATTCTGGGGGGTGGGCAAATGAAATCATGGGCTGGACAAACGTCTTCGACATTCACACGACCAAACTGCGTCGATGGACAAATAATTACATCGTTTAATTAATAAAAAATCAAACTTATTCGCGATCGCTTCACCAGGACGCTTCATTTTTCGGGATTTGTATAATTAATTCCTTTCTGGAGGGTGGACAAATGAAATCATGGGCTGGACAAACGTATTCAACATCTGCACGACCAACATTTTTCGTTGGGCAAATAATTTAATCGTTTAATTAATAAAAAATCGATCTTATTCGCGGTCGATTCACCAGGACGCTTCTCTTTCGAGATTTATATTAATTATTCAATTCTGGAGGGTGGACAAATGAAATCATGGGCTGGACCAACGTCTTCTACATCTACACGACCAAAGTGCGTCGTTGGACAAATAATTTCATCGTTTAATTAATAATAAATCGAACTTATTCGCGATTGCTTCAACAGTATCCTCCATTTTTCGCGATTATTATAAATAATTACATTCTGGAGGGTGGACAAAAGAAATCATGGGCTGGACAAACGTCTTCTACATATGCACGACCAACCTGCGTCGTTGGACAAATAATTTCATCGTTTAATTAATAAAAAATCCAACTTATTCGCGATCGCTTCACCTGGACGCTTCTCTTTCGAGATTTATATTAATTATTCAATTCTGGAGGGTGGACAAATGAAATAATGGGCGGGACAACCGACTTCTGCATCTACACCACCAAAGTGCGTTGATGGACAAATAATTTCATTGTTTAATTAATAAAAAATCGAACTTATTCGCGATCGCTTCAACAATATCCTTAATTTTTCGCGATTTTTATAAATAATTCCATGCTGGTGGGTGGACAAATGGAATCATGGGCTCCACAAACGTCTTCTTCATCTACACGACCAAACTGCATCGATGGACAAATAATTTCATCGTTTAATTAATAAAAAATCGAACTAATTCGCGATCGCTTCACCAGGACGCTACTTTTTCGAGATTTTTATAAATTATTCCATCCTGGAGGGTGGACAAATGAAATAATGGTTGGACACACGTCTTCTACATCTACACGACCAAACTGCGTCGTTGGACAAATAATTTCATCGTTTAATTAATAAAAAATCGAACTTATTCGCGATCGCTTCACCAGGACGCTACTTTTTCGAGATTTTTATAAATTATTCCATTCTGGAGGGTGGACAAATGAAATCATGGGCTGGACCAACGTCTTCTATATCAACACGACCAAACTGGGTCGTTGGACAAATAATTTCATCGTTTAATTAATAAAAAATCGAACTTATTCGCGATCGCTTCAACTGTATCCTTCATTTTTCGCGATTTTTATAAATAATTCCATTCTGGAAGGTGGACAAATGAAATCATGAGCTGGAGAAACGTCTCCTACATCTACGCGACCAAACTGCGTCGTTGGACAAATAATTTCATCGTTGAATTAATAAAAAATCGAACTTATTCGCGATTGCTTCTTCAGTATCCTCCATTTTTCGCGATTGTTATAAATAATTACATTCTAGAGGGTGGACAAAAGAAATCATGGGCTGGACAAACGTCTTCTACATATGCACGACGAACCTGCGTCTTGGGCAAATAATTTCATCGTTGAATTAAAAAGAAATCGAACTTATTCGCGATCGCTTCAACAGGTCGCTTCTCTTTTGAGATTTCCATTAATTATTCAATTCTCGAGGATGGACAAATGAAATCATGGGCGGGAAAACCGACTTCTACATCTGCACGACCAAAGTGCGTCGGTGCACAAATAATTTTATCGTTTAATTAATAAAAAATCGAACATATTCGCGATCGCTTCAAAAATATCCGTAATTTTTCGCGATTTTTATAAATAATTGCATGCTGGTGGGTGGACAAATGAAATCATGGGCTCCACAAACGTCTTCTACATCTACAGTACCAAACTGCGTCGATGGACAAATAATTTCATCGTTTAATTAATAGAAAATCGGACGTATTCGCGATCGCTTCACGAGGACGCTACTTTTTCGAGATTTTTATAAATTATTCCATTCTGGAGGGTGGACAAATGAAATAATGGCTGGAAAAACGTCTTCTACATCTACACGACCAAACTGTGTCGTTGGACAAATAATTCCATCGTTTAATTAATAAAATATCGTACTTATTCGCGATCGCTTCACCAGGAAGCTTCATGTTTCGCGAGTTTTATAAATAATTCCATTCTGGGGGGTGGGCAAATGAAATCATGGGCTGGACAAACGTCTTCTACATCTGCACGACCAACCTGCATCGTTGGTCAAATAATTTATTCGTTTAATTAATAAAAAATCGATCTTATTCGCGGTCGCTTCACCAGGACGCTTCTTTTTCGATATTTTTATTAATTATTCAATTCTGGAGGTTGGACAATTGAAATCATGGGCTGGACCAACGTATTCTACATCTACACGACCAATCTGGGTCATTGGACAAATAATTTCATCGTTTAATTAATAAAAAATCGAACGTATTCGCGATCGCTTCACGAGGACGCTACTTTTTCGAGATTTTTATAAATTATTCCATTCTGGAGGGTGGACAAATGAAATAATGGCTGGACAAACGTCTTCTACATCTACACGACAAAACTGCGTCGTTAGACAAATAATTCCTCGTTTAATTAATAATAAATCGAACTTATTCGCGATCGCTTCAACAGTTTCCTCCATTTTTCGCGATTTTTATAAATAATTACATTCTGGAGGGTGGACAAACGTCTTCTACATCTACGCGACCAAACTGTGTCGAGGGACAAATAATTTCATCGTTTAATTAATAAAAAATCGAACATATTCGCGATCGCTTCAAAAATATCCGTAATTTTTCGCGATTTTTATAAATAATTCCATGCTGGTGGGTGGACAAATGAAATCATGGGCTGGACAAACGTCTTCTACATCTACGCGACCAAACTGCGTCGAGGGACAAATAATTTCATCGTTTAATTAATAAAAAGTTGAACTTATTCGCCATCGCTTCACCAGGACGCTCCTATTTCGATATTTTTATTAATTATTCAATTCTGAAAGGTGGACAAATGAAATCATGGGTTGGGCAAACGTCTTCTACATCTACGCGACCAACCTGCGTCGTTGGACAAATAATTTCATCGTTTAATTAATAAAAAATCGATCTTATTCGCGGTCGCTTCACCAGGACGCTTCTTTTTCGATATTTTTATTAATTATTCAATTCTGGAGGTTGGACAAATGAAATCATGGGCTGGACAAACGTCTTCTACATCTGCACGACCAACCTGCATCGTTGGTCAAATAATTTAATCGTTTAATTAATAAAAAATCGATCTTATTCGCGGTCGCTTCACCAGGACGCTTCTTTTTCGATATTTTTATTAATTATTCAATTCTGGAGGTTGGACAAATGAAATCATGGGCTGGACCAACGTATTCTACATCTACACGACCAATCTGGGTCATTGGACAAATAATTTCATCGTTTAATTAATAAAAAATCGAACTTATTCGCGATCGCTTCACCAGGACTCTTCTTTTTCGAGATTTTTATTTATTATTCAATTCTGGAGGGTGGACAAATGAAATCATGGGCTGGACAAACGTCTTCTACATCTACACGACCAACCTGCGTCGTTGGACAAACAATTTCATTGTTTAATTAATAAAAAATCGAACTTATTCGCGATCGCTTCAACTGTATCCTTCATTTTTCGCGATTTTTATAAATAATTCCATTCTGGAGGGTGGACAAATGAAATCATGAGCTGGACAAACGTCTTCTACATCTACGCGACCAAACTGCGTCGTTGGACAAATAATTTCATCGTTGAATTAATAAAAAATCGAACTTATTCGCCATCGCTTCACCAGGACGCTTCTTTTTCGAGATTTTTATTAATTATTTAATTCTGGAGGGTGGTGAAACAAAAATTTTTGTGGGACAAACGGTTCTAGGTCGTGGACAATCGTATCCCTCTTTTAAAAAGTTGAAAAGTGTTCACGGAGTGTGCTGCTGACAAATTTTCTTAATTTGTTAATAACTTTTTTTTAAGGGTGGACAAACGAAAATTTTTATTGGACAAACGTTGACAAACGATGGACAATCATTTCCCCCCATCAAATTATTAAAAAGTTTTCATGGGTGTGCTGGTGAAATTTTTTTTTCATAACTTTTTTTTTAAGGGTGGACAAACAAAAACTTTTGTTGGACAAACGTATGCCATTGAATTTTTTTAAAAATTCGAATTTGGGGGTACGAACTTCACAGACCTTTTTTTTCCAAACTATTTTAGATTTTGTTGGAACGCCCCGCACCAATATGTATAATTCATGATTTTGATTTAAAGGTTCAGTCGAAGGACATATTTTTTTTTAATTTTCTTCTAACGGCAAAGGAAGGTGAAATGTTCTCCCCTTTACTTTTGGAAACATATGTTTATGTGGCATATTTTTACGCATTATTGTATCCATTCTCACAACCGTTTGAAACGGTTTAGCTCTTTGGATCAGAATTCGTTCATAATCGTTCAACACTGCTATTTCTGGAACTGAACGTACATCAAGCTTATTGAAAATACATTTTAGTGTTACGGTATCGTTGCGAATTTTATTGTGACAATATCGGCAAATAAAATGCATGTCACCAACTTTGTATCCAATATGATTTAACAATGTTTGCATTACATTTCCCTTATATGTTCTTTTAGGAATATCAAACTTAAAAACCTCTCTTTGAAAACAGAGTTTCTCGCAGGAAACGCACGGGATGCGTGGCGTGTCCATAGACCGCTTTGTGAAAGCTTTAAATGCTAAATAATATCGAGATATAATCTCTTCTTCATTCAAACTTACGTCAGTATTATTTTTTTGTAATGCTTCAGCTTCTTTCCGAGCTTGCACTGTTATTCGTTCAAGTGTTTTAAGGTCACTATCATTTAATGCTTTGTATTCGAAAATTAAGCTGTCGAGAGCACCCTGCGATGAGTTAGGAACTTTTGTAGGCGAACGCGGAAGAGAATCGATCTTAAACTTAGTTTATTTACACTATGTACAATATATATTGGCGAATAAAGGCTTCTCATCAGCTAGTGGACGAGCCTTGTTCTAGTTTATTAAGCCTGCACAATCCGTAAGCTTTAGAACCGTTTAGCGTGGGGCTGCAATCCGCGGTTTTAGATATAAGTACCGGCAAGCTGCACCCGATTCAAAGTAGCAAGACAGAATTTAGGGTATAACGAGACTCGTAAAGGATGGGAGTTCAAACCACACTATCCCCGGAATCGACAACGGCTTCCATCGATCGCTGCTCGATGGAAGGGAGAGGTGATCGACGCTCCGCGTGAGCAAGCAGGCCGTGCCGTGAATCATAGCCGTAGAGCGAGTTACAGCTCGCGAGATGGGGCTGTAGTGTCGCTTTCCCATACATTTCCCGCCCGCCTTCGTCGATAGACGAATGAAGCGTTGCTGGCTGCTAGCCGATTGGGGTATGAGCGTGGCGTGATCCGATTGCCGCGACGGTGGCGCTGCTCGGCTCAGGCGGAGGTCGATCGGCAACTCAGTTGAGGGCATCGATGTTGTGTTGCGTCGCAGCTACTGAATTGTCGGGATCGTCTTGAACAAACGGCAAATATATAAGTTTACATATGGGACGTTGTAACTCGGTGCGCGCCGTTTTAAGAGTTACGACTCTCGTTAGGCCATCGGGGCCGGGATGTAAGTGAGTGACCCGTGCTAGTGGCCACTTGGCAGGGGACAGCAGCTCTGACCGCAACAGGCAGAGATCGCCGACGCGGGGTGGCGGATGTTGCTGCGTCCATTTGTTGCGGGCCTGCCAAGTGCTGGATGTACTCAGCTGACCAGCGACGCCAGAAGTGCAGACGCATCTGTTGAATCAGATGCCACCGGGACAGTCGCGAAGCGGGCACGCCGTCGACGGGGGGATCCGGGACAGAAAGCAAAGCGTCGCCGATGAGGAAGTGGCCCGGTGTCAGGGCGCTGATGTCATCAGGGTCGTCGCTTAGGGGTTGCAACGGCCGCGAGTTGAGGCACGCTTCAATCTGGGTCAGAAGCGTCGTCATCTCCTCGAAGGTGAGTTTTTGCTCGCCTATGACGCGGCGGAGGTGGTGTTTCACGCTTTTGACCGCTGCCTCCCAGCTTCCTCCGAAGTGTGGCGCGGCAGGGGGGTTGAAGCGCCAGTCAATCCCCTCGCGACTCAAGTGTGTCCGTACTCCTCCCTCAGCCGTAATCAGCTGCGGCAGAAAGGAGCGCAGCTCTCTTTCGGCGCCCACGAAGTTGGTCCCTCGGTCGCTGTAAAGGGCCGTACATAGGCCCCGTCGGGAGGTGAACCGTCGCAGTGCAGCAATAAAGGCCTCAGTGCTGTAATCAGAAATCACTTCCAGGTGGAGAGCGCGGGTGCCCATACACTGAAAGACAGCGATGTAACCCTTGTGGGTGCGCTGGCCTCGTCCGCGTGCGATCAAGAGGACGAAGGGCCCGGCGTAGTCCAGTCCGACGTGGAGGAATGGTCGTCCGGGATTGACTCGAGCAGCGGGAAGGTCCGCCATGAGCTGCTGTCCGGGAGTTGAGCGCCACCGCAAGCAAGTGACACAACGGTGGAGGTGAGCCTTCACCCCTTGACGTCCTTGGAGGATCCAGTAACGCTGGCGTAGTGTAGCTAACGTGAGCTGCACCCCTCCATGCAGTGTTTGGCGATGGGCTTCGTCCACGATGAGTCTCGTGAGTAGTCCTCCTTTTGGCAAGATGATGGGATGCTTCTCGGGCATCGGCAGTGGAGCGTGCTGCAGTCTGCCTCCTACTCTAAGCACTCCCTGCTCATCGAGGAAAGGGTTGAGGCGCAGCAGTTTACTGCGGCTCGGCAGAGAGCGGCCTAGTTCCAGCTGTCTGACGTCCGCGGTGAAGGCCTGGCGTTGCACCAGGAGGATCCAGCGCGAGCGGGCAGCAGCGAGCTCGGCAGAGGTCAGTGGGTGAAATTCGTCTTTCGTGCCTCTCCGATACTGGCGCCAACGCAGACTCCAGGCCGAGAATCTGAGCAGCGCTCGGAGCGATGAAAAGCGCGTTAGAAGCGCCTCGCCAATAGCAGGCGCACCCGACACCGCGACATGGGTGACCACTCTCGCCTCGAGGTCCGTCAAAGGTCTGTCCACCGGTGTCTCTTCATTCCAGGACGATAGAGTGCTCAGCCAGGACGGTCCGGACCACCAGAGCGTGAAGTCAGGTAAGTGGCTAGGTGGGATGCCCCGAGACGCACAATCGGCTGGATTCTCTAGTCCCGAGACGTGATGCCACTGGGCGTCGGGCAGCTCGCGTTGGATGGTTGCTACTCGGTTGGCCACGTAGGTCTGCCATCTGGATGAGTGCCCGCGGATCCAATCCAGGGCGATTGTGGAGTCACTCCACAGGTGAGTGGGCACCGGTTCTAGTATCATACTAGATCGCGTCACGGACATCAATCGGCTGAGGAGCGCGGCAGCGCACAGTTCTAGCCGAGGTAGCGTGACCCTTTTTAATGGGGCGACTTTGGTCTTAGCAGTCACCAACTGGCATCGCACCTGGTTCTGAGCATCCACTGTCCGCAGGTAGATGACGGCAGCATAGGCTCGCTCCGATGCATCCGCAAACCCATGGAGTTCCCGCGACTGAGTAGTGGGGTGAAGCCTCAACCAGCGTGGAACCACGATGCCGTTTAGGGTAGGCATCTCCCTCAGGAACTGGCTCCATGCCGCGGCCTCGTTAGTCGGCAACGGTGTGTCCCAGTCTATTTTCAACAGCCACAGGGATTGCAGGAATATTTTGGCTGTGACGGTGACCGGGGCAACCAATCCCAGCGGGTCGAAGATGCGAGCCAACTTCGAGAGAACCGACCGTCGCGTGATTCGTTGTCCACCGGGGACAGCCTGGACCTGGACCCGGAAGCTGTCGTCCGCCACGCTCCAATGCACGTCCAGGGCCGTATGAGTGGCGTCCGTCTGTCACTTGATCTCCGGGATGGTATCGCCGGTGGGGAGGAGCTCCATTAAGGCTGGTTCGTTGGAGGCCCACTTCCTCAAGTTGAACCCGCCCGCCTTGCAGAGTTGAAGCAGTTCCTTCTGTAGCTCAATAGCTTCCTGTACCGAGTCAGCGCCGGTCACGACGTCGTCCATGTAAACGTCACGTCTGAGGGTGGCCGTGGCGCGAGGGAAGAGTAGCTGATTGTCCGTGGCCAGCTGGTGCAGCGTGCGTATGGCCAGGAACGGAGCACACGTAAGCCCGTAGGTGACCGTGTTCAGCTCATAATCACCTACCTCGCTGTCGGCCTGCTCCCTCCACAGAATGCGTTGATAGCGGCGGTCGTCGGGATGTACGAGGATCTGGCGGTACATTTTCTCTACATCAGTCGTCATGCAGACCTGGTGAACTCGCCATCGCAGGAGGAGCTGCTGGAGCCCAGGTAGCAGGTTGGGCCCCACCAGCAGCAGATCGTTGAGGGGTAGGAGCCGTTGAAAACCACTCTCAGCTTGGTAGTGGTGCTGCTTTCCTTCCGGACTCCATGATGAGGCAAGTAATAGTTTGCTCCTGGAACGTCGTAGTCAGGAACCTTAGACATATGCGCGAGATCGTGGTACTCACGCATAAATTCCGTGTAGCTCTTGGTGAAGATGGGGTCTCGGCTGAAGCGGGTCTCCATCTTCTCTAGCATGCGCCTGGCTGCATGGCGGGATTCGCCGAGGACAGCGTCGTCCCGGAACGGCAGACGAACCTGATACCTTCCGGAAGGCAGCCGTGTGTGAGTAGCTTGGTAATGATCCTCACACTGCTGCTCCTCCACAGAATAAGTTGGTGGCTCCAGTAGTTCTTCCTGTTCCCAGAAGCGTTGTAGCAGCGGTAGAAGCTAGGCGAACCTGTCCATGGGCCCGTTCGGAGTGCCGCCCGCCAATGCCAACAATCCGGATGCGGGACGGTTTCCTCGGCAGACGCAGGTGTTGGGCCAAGGCTTCGCTGACTAAAGACACCTCACTATCCTGGTCTATGAGCCCTCGCACCTCCTGTGGGTCGCCGTCGGGAGGTAACACTCGGATCCGGGCCGTAGCGAGTAGGACGGGGGGCAGACCGCGAGCGTCGACGCGTGACGTGTTGATGGAGGCCCGAGGTTCGTCGGGGACAGTCAAGTCCTGGCTGGCCTCATGTATCGAGGTATGGTGCTTTCCCTCGCACAGCTGGCATCGTTTATCCGAGGGGCACTCGTTCACTTGATGTCGGCCTAAGCAGTTGTAGCACAACTTCGCGGACACCAGGGCTTCGCGACGGTCACAAGCACTCTTAGACCGGTAGGCACCGCAATACAGGACGAAGTGGTTCGCCCCGCACAACCCGCACTGTGCCGGAGAGCGTTTGGTTACCTGCATGACCTTGGCGGACCTCTGGCCTCCGGCAGGTTTTGCTGGGCGTCCTTCCAGGTGACCTTTAGTCCGGTCCCCTTCAAGCGCACCGACGGTGGTGATCCGAGTTTTCAGGAACGCCTTCAGTTCGTCAAAGGTCGGAGGGGTCGTCTGGGCACCGAGCTGCGTCTCCCACTCTCGTCGCGACTGTCGATCCAACTTCTCGACCAACCAGTACACCAACCAGTCCCCGGTGGCATCAAAGGGGCGCTCCATGGCGGCGAGGGCCTCTACGCAATCGCAGGCTGTGAAGTAGAAGGACTTGAGGTCCGTGGCAGATTCCCGAGTGATGGTTGGCAGTCCGAAAATCGTGGCCATTTGTGCCTGTACCAGCAGCCTTTCATTGTCGTAGTGTTCTTGTAGCAGCTCCCAGGCGCGGGCGAAGGTAGTAGCGCGGACAGGGAGACTCCTGAGGGCTAGTAGAGCGTCGCCCTTTAAGCAGCCCCGAAGGTAATGCAGCCGTTCGACGTCCGTGATTGTCACGTCGCGTATGACGCGTGACCGGAAAAGGTCTCGAAAGCCGGGCCAGGACTCATAATTTCCTTCGAACTCTGGCAGAGGCAGGCGAGGTAAGGAGGCTTTGGAGCGTAAAGCAGCGGTAGGCGCACTGCTAGAGGTTCCAGACTCCGTCCGATCGTCCTTGAAGACCTGTAGCCTGTCAACGAACAGTGCTTCCTGGAGTAGAAACAACTCCTCCGTCACCTCGTAGAGTGTTTCGCGGAAATAAGTTTCCTCTCGCTTCCCTGGTTCGACCAACGCAAGCAGCTGGTCGTGCTGCTGATCAAATTTCTCCCAATTCTTTCGCAGCATTCCTATTCGCGATTCGAGGGCTCCAGGAGTGATTTTAGCCGCGCCTAGCTTTTTCAAGTTATCGAAAGCACGCGCGATTCGTCCTGAAAGGTCGTGTTGACTCTCGAGTAACCGTTCCATTGTTTGCAGGTCTGGAGGTCACGGATGGCGGTTACACGGACACTGGTAACTCCCGAACGTTTTACAATTTGCCGATTCCGTAGGCGCGTATCCGGCTCGAAGGACCAAATGTTTGAAGATTAAGCTGTCGAGAGCACCCTGCGATGAGTTAGGAACTTTTGTAGGCGAACGCGGAAGAGAATCGATCTTAAACTTAGTTTATTTACACTATGTACAATATATATTGGCGAATAAAGGCTTCTCATCAGCTAGTGGACGAGCCTTGTTCTAGTTTATTAAGCCTGCACAATCCGTAAGCTTTAGAACCGTTTAGCGTGGGGCTGCAATCCGCGGTTTTAGATATAAGTACCGGCAAGCTGCACCCGATTCAAAGTAGCAAGACAGAATTTAGGGTATAACGAGACTCGTAAAGGATGGGAGTTCAAACCACACTATCCCCGGAATCGACAACGGCTTCCATCGATCGCAGCTCGATGGAAGGGAGAGGTGATCGACGCTCCGCGTGAGCAAGCAGGCCGTGCCGTGAATCATAGCCGTAGAGCGAGTTACAGCTTGCGAGATGGGGCTGTAGTGTCGCTTTCCCATACACTTTGTCTAAATTATGTAGGTGTTTATAAATGTTCGCTATTTTGTATATCATTCTCTTCAAATGTCGTAAATCCGGAAAGTGAGGTGCCAAAATCTGAATGGCTAAAAAATTGGACTTACATAGTTTAGGGTTTATGTAACAACCATGAGAATGGCCAACTTTTTCAGCATGCACTTTATTAGAACAGCTACTGATATGGTTGTTTAACTTATGTACCTTTTTCAAGCCAGAATTTCAACATTTTTTGTTTTACAAAGATAACTACAATGCCATGCTTTTGTCGTCTTCTTCGATTGCAATACAGGTAGAACGTTTATAGCTTTCCCTTCCGAATTCAGTATGATTGATTCAAAACCGGTGAAAGTATGGTACGAACTTTCCGCAAAATATGATTCTGAAGAAGATGTATGTTTGGATTGTCCACACAAAGCATTAATCCTGTCATCAACTTCTAAACATTCTGCTGCGCGCGTTAAAGAAACTTCCACTTTTTGTTTACAATCTTTCAACAGTTTCTTCAATTCCAAAATGTACTTTTGCCTAATGTGAAAACACCATTTTATTATACGCTCAGCTTCCAATCTACTTGCTTCTCCGGACGGCATGCTAATAATTTTTGAAAGTTTTCTAATATAAGTTTCTTTGTTATTTTTGGTTCCTATATTGTTGTTCGTTACAGCAATATTACGATACTTTTTTATTATTTTCAGAACTGCACGACGTTTCGCTACTTTATTATAATTATAATTATCTTCCTTACGTATTTCATTATATACTTTCCGCTTTTTGGAGATAACTTCTTTATTTAGCTGATAATAATTTTTTTGCTTTCCGCATTTCACTTCTTTATTTGCGTCATAATGCACTTTTGCTTTTTTGATTATTCCTTCTTTATTTAGCTGATAATAATTTTTTCGCTTTCCGCCATTCACTTCTTTATTTGCATCATAATGCACTTTTGCCTTTTTTATTATACTTTCTTTATTTAGCTGATAATAATTTTTTCGCTTTCCGCATTTCACTTTTTTATTTGCGTCATAATGCACTTTTGCCTTTTTGATTATACCTTCTTTATGTGCGTTATAATATTCATAATTATAATGTTTTATGTCTTTCTCCCTTTCTTTACAATCTTTGCCTTTTTTCATATTACACTTCCCTTTCTTTGCTTTATAAACAGCTTTTCTTTTTAAATTAATTTCCTCTTTCTGCCTTTTATAATAATTATTACATGTATTCTGTCCTATTACTTGGTAAGTATACATTGCCGATTTTTGACTTCGAAACGAATGGTGCATCTGTCTGAATTATATGTTTTGAATGTGTAGTAACTTCTTTGGCACTAAGTGGTACATTTTGAACCACTGGAAAATGTTCTATACGATTAGTTTGGAACATTTGGGTCAAATGTTGACGCATCAACGCATGATTGTACGTTACTTTGTCTGGTAATAATTTGAATAATAACGAGACAGTAAATGCAATCGCAAAAACTCCGCAATCCCGATTGTTAGGTTGAGCTTGTACGTGTGAAAATTCAATAAATTCTTCGTCAATTTTGCCGTCTTGTTTATTTAAAAAAGGGTATAATTTCTCCAGATAAATTTTATGATGACTATGTATGTTCTTGTTATTAAGAGAGTCATAAATATAAAGTCTCCTGTCAGCATATTTATAAAAGCTACAAACCCAGTGTCCCCCTGCATTGGTTTCAAAATTTTCGCATTGGTGCAAAATCTGTATGTGATCCTGATTTTCAGGAACTGGTTGAATTGTATCAGGAAATTGAACTCTTCACGTCTCACGTGGTTTATAATTAGAGTTAGCTTGTAATAATTTATGAAAATATTCAATATGATCGTCTGTTAACCATTCACCTCTATTGAGAATTTGCATATTTTTAAAACTGAGGGGTAAGGTATTAATACTATTAATAACAGACATGACGTATTATACTTTTATTTATATTTTGTAGTTTTCTAGTACACTATTTGCCCAACTTTATTGAAAGTTGTTATACTCGAAACACGGCGCAATGCAGCCTATCAAGTGAAGTTATAAGATAAGAAAGATAAGGCGCGATGCAGCCAGTAAAGTTTAAAAACTCGGAATAGCGCAAAGCAGCTCTGCGAGTGTTGTACTTTACTTTTTTTTTAATACTCCAACCTGTAAAAAACGAGAAATTTGTAATAAACACTAAACTAATATCTTACGTATTATTATAATATAATATATAAATAAATGTAAACGTCACTTACCAAATATAATTATTTTTTTCTTTTGCTTCTCCTACTGACGAGAAGAGAATTTGCTTCCAAGGAACTTGACACTAAAAAGATACACATTTCAATAAAGAAATAGGTTAGCAAAAATCTGCGTAGACTATTATTTTACACAAGTAATGAAACAAAATAACCTATTCCTTGAAAATATATTCGTTTCATTATGCGTACACCATAATTACTAATAATGAAGCACATTTACATGCAAGGAAATGAGTAACAATATTCCAACGCCGTAACATGTGTGAGCTCCGGTCGCCCGCTTTGTTTTTTGACGTGCCCGTCGGTCAAAGCGAGCCCTCCTCGTACCGAGAAAATGTGCCGCCGGTCACGTCCCGCCGCGGTCGGGCGAGTCTTCTTTACCGTCGCTTTTGGTTACACTTTCAGCATTATTTATTCGGTCCGGATCTTACATACAGTTAAATCTAACGTAGAAGTACAAATAAGGGTTACTTTAAATTTACTGACTATAAATTTAAACGTGTAAAACGCCTTGGTATAACTTCGCTTTATATGTATTTATTTATTTATAAATGATAAGAAAACGTAATGTTACTTAATCCGAAACGTAACGAAAAATTTCGAATAGATCGATATTTGATCCTTGCGTCCCGTGTGAACTGTGGCGGCAAAATGTTGCAAACCGCTTGTTTGCACCGGGCCTAAAGCCAGGAATTCCCCGGGAAGCTAATCTAAGCTAAGCTATGCTATGCTATGCTATGTTATACTATGTTTTAGCTTAGCTTTTGATGGAAACGGTTCCATAAGAATGTATTGAAACTAATTTTTTTAAAACGTAGCATGCCATAGCGCATAGCTTAGCTTATTGGTAACTTCCCGGTGGATTCCCGGCTTAAAAATCAACAATTCAAAGAGCCCGCGGCAGTATGTGTCCGCATCTATGGCAAAAGCGGGCTCCTTAAAAAACAAAAGAGCAGCGGAGGAGCTCGCCTCATCGTGGCAAAAGCATCGTCCATTCTCGATCGACACTGCGCTAACAACAATGTCTGAAAATGTAAGTAATAAAACAATACTATTCCTACATTCATAGCAGAGTTATCGTTATCGTTATTCATAGTATTGTGTCTAGGGGGATTCTAACCCAGGTCCTCTGAGGGGAGCGCGGGGGCGGGTGGAAGTTGCGGCGCGCGGGGGGAGGTGCGGTGGGGGAACTTTAGGCACGGTGACAGCGGGGAGTCGAAGACTGGTTGCGCGCGCACGAGCCGCGGAGTGGGGGAAGCCATAATCGTGGAGGGGATCAGTCCAGGCCGAGTGGCCGCGGAGACCTCTCCAGACCTGGCCCACCGTCAGAAATTTTTTCAGAGGAGGGAATGACCCCCGAAAATTTTTTCATACCTAATCGAGGGAGGGAACCAGACCATGACCCACCCCCGAAAATTTGTTCACCCCTAGCCCACACCGATGTAGCGAACCACCAAGCGCAGAGAAATAATAATTTTTATCAGAAATTGTTTCGGGCGATGTCGGGAAAGATCGACGTTTTACAAATCACATATTCGGGGATGGGAAAGAGAGACAGCACAAGCACAGTTATTTTAAAGCTAAATTCGGGGGAGGGAAAGAGACAGTGGTACAATCGCATGCATTCTAAAGCTAACAGTATTTCAAATGTTTTTCAATCTTAACGTCGCAGCGTATCGCGCGATCGTGTGTAATTTGAGTCCTCTGGAGCAGCCGTGAGGGATGACGTCATCTGGCGACGCGAAAAACGCTCGAATGAAAATTTTTCAAAGGGGGGACTGACCCCCGAAAATCTTTTTCACACCTAACCGAGCGAGGGAATGACCTTCGCCCACCCCCGAAAATTTTTTCACACCTGACCCACCCCCGAAAATTTTTTCACACCTGACCCACCACCGAAAAATTTTCATACCTGGCCCACACCGATCTAGCGAACCAATATGCAGCAGAAATTGTTTAATAATTTATCAGAAATTGTTTCGAGCGATGTCGGGAAAGAGAGAGAGAGAGAGAGACGGCACAAGCACAGTTATTTTAAAGCTAAATTCGGGGAGGGAAAGAGACGGCACTACATAGTGGTACAATCGCATGCATTCTAAAGCTAACAGTATTTCAAATGTTTTTCAATCTTAATATCCCAGCGTATCACGCGATCGTGTGTAATTTGACTCCTCTGGAGCAGCCGTGCAGGATGACGTCATTTTCACGGCACGAAGAAGGCGCGAATCATAGAATTATGCGGTGACAGCTGAAATTTTTTTCCAAACCAACAGACACTTTTTCCCCAACGCAGAGAAATAATAATTTCATGAATAAACGATCTAGCGAACCATTATGTAGCAAACAGACATATTTGTTCCAACGCAGAGAAATAATTTTCAAACAAATATGAAACCAGCATTCTAAAGCTAGCATGTTTTTAAAGCGTTCAGATTTAGCGTCGCAGCGTATCGCCCGATGACACGACGCAAAGAACGCGTGAACGAAATATAATACTATTTGAAACGTTGAATCTTAGAATTAGGTGGTGAGGAAAGAATGAGGAAAGTGGGTAAATAAAATGGAAAAATAATATGTTTTAAATGATAATATATTGTTACAGTCAAAGAATATGAAAATAGAATAATAATAATAATTTAACATTTTTTCTTCCTACGAGCATCAGCTAGAATATCATTGATGGCACATGCTAACAGTTCGCAATCTACAAGATAATCCTCGTCGTAATATTCACTATCACGTATGATTTTAGCAGCACGACGCGTATCTAATGTTTCGCAGGCAATATCGCTCTGTTGTAGCACGTTAACAAAATTTAAAAATTTCATCCGCACATCTTGTACAGTTCCATACAACCGCAGATACACATAGGCTATACACAGATCAAGATTAAATAAAAATGTTACAGTATTCAGTTTGAAATACAGCGGCTTAGTATCTAGTGTTATCTTTACAATCAGAGAATCAGAGAAAGAATTATGCGGAGTCGATAGAAATTAGTGAGGAGAGAAAGTCTTATGCTACTGCATAAAAATTTAATTCTAGCTAAATAAAAAATCATAAACATTAATGAAATTAAAAATCTTATAAAATAATTCTTAAATACCCAGCTATAACAATTAATGAAAATCTACCTCTAAAATAGTCAGTATTAAACCCAGACACCAATTCTGATTCCCCCTCCACTAAATCGAACACCTTTTGATTTGGCTCAATTAATAATCTAATTAAAACCATTAAATAAATTGGAATTAAAATTAAATATAAATAGAATAGAAAAATATAAAATAAAAAGAGAAATAGAAAAATATAAAAAGAAAAAATATAATAATAATAATTTAATTCATTGTTCATTTTCGTGTTACAATTTAACGATCATATACTCCTTCCATTTCATTCCTGCGATTGTGTCAGTGTCCAACCCTTCTAACGTATCCTGCTGTGTCTTAACAATTTTTCTATTTTTCAAGTGTTTCCTCATCTATTCTATGCTGTATAATCTTCTTTTATCACTTTCCAGATCTTTCCATCTTTTCCTTCTCTCTATTATCTCCTGTAAAATAGCCAAGTTTTTCCTTCTCTTCTTTCCAATTCCTACCACTCTCTCCACTTACTTCACATGCTTCAATCACGTGTGTCACTGTTTCTTCCTCTTTCTTATAAAGCCTAAATACCCTTTCTTCTTTCTTTAGCCAATATTTGCATGCCCTTGTTTCTCTGCTTTTTTTATTTTTCCCCCAATAGTATTTCGGCTTATCTCCAGGTTTCCTTGTCACCTCTCTTAATTCTCTTAGGAACTTTGACTCTTTTACTTTCGTCTCTCTTTCTTGTTCTTGGATGTCTTTACTTATCTGCTCTATTTTGATCGACACTTCTTCCCCATTTAATCTTCTTCTTTCCAATTCTTCATTTGACCATCCTCTCCCGTCCAAGAATTTGATTCTCATTCTTTCCCCTTTCGTAACTTCAATTTCCTCTCATTAGACTTCTCCCACTTTCATATCTTATCGATCCTTCTGCCGAGTTTATTAGCCTCTCTTCAAACTTCATTGCTCATTCTCCCATTTCAATTGCTATGCCATCTCTTCCTATTTCTTTTAACAGCCAGTATGTCGGTGTTGATCTCTCCAACTTCATTATCCACCGCATGCATTTCGTCTGCAATTATCATAATTAATATAAATTGTATTAATCTTGAAATTAAAAGAGCTAATTATAAATTATTTTTTTATGTGGAATAATAATTATAAATTTATAATTAGAGGTGATATGTTATTCGATTTTATTGATATCTAGTTTTTAAATGAATTTATTCATATATTTAATTAATTATGAAAAGTATTTTTATTTTTGTTAAATATAACAAATTTATGGGATTATCTATACATTTATATTATTATTATTGATTTGATGTATTTAAGAATTGTAATTTTAAAATTTGATTTCATTTAAGATAATTTAATAATTTATTTCATTGATAAAAATTTAAGAATTTTGGTGCAATTTTTTAAATAAATTATATAAATGAATTATGCGTAGGGTATAATGATAAAATTAATAACTAATTTAGTGAATATATTTTTTTAGATAAAAATGAACTAAAGGAATTCTGCAAATTAAACATATTCACCTGTTTGTCAAAAACATGTCTTTTTGTTTAATAATTTAAAGTCTGCTCTGCCCAATGAATTATTTTTAAGTGGCTGCAGTATATTGACTACATGGTAGCATTCAAAGGTAGCATAATAATTAGTCTTTTTATTGAAGGCTTGAATGAATGCGTTGATGAAATATTTCCTGTCTCTAGATTAAACTGTTAATTTAAATTTTAAGTAAAAATGTTTAGATTTTTTCTATGGGACGAGAAGACCCTATAGAATTTTATAACTTATTTTAAGAATAAGTTTTAATAAAATTAATTATTTTATTGGGGGGATATTTAAAATTATTTAACTTTATCCAATTATTTTTGTTTCAAAAGATAGTTTATTAAAAATTGTTAGATTTAATTACCTTGGGGATAACAGCGTAATATCTTTGGAGAGTTCATATTTATGAAGATGATTGCGACCTCGATGTTGAATTAGGATATAATTTAAATGCAGCAGTTTAAATTTTAAGTCTGTTCGACTTTTAATATCTTACAAGATTTCAGTTCAGATCGACGTGAGCCAGATCGGTTTCTATCTATATTTATCTAATAAATTTTTGTACGAAAGGTCCCAATACTACGACAAGAAAACCGCGGATAGGTCTTTTAAAATCGGAGACCAAGTGCTACTGCACGACGAGACCTTAAGAAGCGGACGGTTACAAAACTAACACCTGCATGAATAGGTCCCTACACGATTCAAAACATGCACGATAACAATAACTACAGTATAAAGGGCGACGAACAATCCGCGTTCACGCGAACCGACTCAAACACTTTATAGAATAGGGCAGGAATAGGAAAATGGTCGCAGTTACGAGGGGAAGTAACAGTGCACCAACAACTATGTAGATTTGAAAAAAGAGGCGAAATATATTTATTAAAAAAAAAATGAGGGAGAGAAGAATTTTTAAATAAGTATTTTAAAATAAGTAATTTAACTAATCAGGATATTCGCCGTTTTTGAGGGCGATCGCGATGGCGGCTTCCCAAAGAGACCACAGGCGTGGTCGTCGCGCGGGCCCGACGAACTGGTCTCCGTGACGCTCTAGAACAATCACCAGTTGCAAAACAATTAATTTCGAACAACGGAAAATAAACAAAACATAAACAATGGGAAACTCACCGAACAGGGCCCGCACGCCCCACGCGTCCACATCGTCTAAGCAGTCGGCGTTCTCAGCCTCAAACCGACGTCGCTCCGTGCGGTATTCCCGCACCGCTCGCCGGTATTGAATGTTCATGTAACCCGACGGGGTCGGAAACTCCAAACTCTAGAAAAAATAACGAACGTTGAACCCATGCACACTTCCACAGAGACACGAAAACACTAACGAACTCGCACTTAAACGCACCAGTAGAAACATCGCCAGCTCCCTCGGGATCGAAAGCAACGTCAACATCGTAACGATTCAGAGCGAAATAAGAAGCGACCAAGAAAATCGAGTCCCATATGCCCTCACTTCTCACTTCTACTCAAGTCCAGACAAAGAAGATGAACTGTCCTACGTTAGCAAAAAAATTTATCTCGCGCTCGCACAAGGAAAAACTTCGCGGCCAACAAAACGAAACACCGACTACACCTTGACATTATAATTTACTGGATTTTCGTTCTACTATATGATATGCATGTGCAATGTAAATAAAAACCTTCTACCGACAACTTACCAAAATTCTGTAAAACATTCGCCAGGAAAATCCAAGACAATGTAGACCGCGTCGCCAAACTCCTTACCTACGTCCAGCAAACTAAAAGCTCAGCACAAAACAGCGTCGTAGACAAATAGACGGATTAGGTTACATAGGCAAATCACTCTTGGGGCTAATGGATTGCGAAGATAGAAAGAAAGTCAATGATTAAATAGATCTTTTAAAAAGACAAGATAACAGACTTGTTGTTTCCCAACCGACACCCCAAGCGCAACGACCCCGCGGCATTCCGATTGCCACAATCGAACGGCCGATATCGGGCACAACCGCGTAAGCATTCCGGAAACATTCCGAGACCATCAGCACATGGTGAAACACCCAAAAGCGGGCCAAAGACGGAGACCCCGATGGTCCCCGCTTCGCCCCGATTACAGTATAACAATGATATACGAGCACCGCGAGCAGCAGATTATATTCAGACTTGATTGAGACAACACGGAGACTTGATACAGACGCTGTACAAGCTCTACGCCTGATAAGGGCATAGTACCAGTGTCACCCAGATCGGGACAGAATAAACTTGTTTAAACCTTACGGTGAGTTCCAACTCTTTAATCAGCAACGATCCCCTACCTTCGGTTTCCGAACCGCATCCTTCCGTCCCGGCATTCTCACCCGAACCTTCGGAGCCCGTTGGACGACGACCGTGAAGGACGACCCGGAGCACCTCGAGATTCGCTGCCGGAATCTCGACCCCAGTCGCCTTGACACAACAATTGGTGGCAGCGGTGGGATCCCTGCCAACGTAAGAAACAAGGGGACCGACGGGGACACCAGGACTTAGCGGAGACAACGACCCACTTCGCAGTATTGACGGACGTCTACGGAGGACACCGCCAGCCAAGTCTACAATCCACACAGACGAGCGATGCATCACCTGTTCTACGTGCTGTAAGTGCGAAATACCACTCTCAGCGAAATCAGGCCGCACGCCGCTGTTCTCATGCGCCGCACAAAATCCTTAGAGAAAAATATCGAGCGCGATTTAGAACTAACCGAGCGAAAAGAAATTCTTTCGCCCAGAGCCCTTCGCCGAAGTGCTCCGCGTAGATTCTGTAAAGTCCGTACGCCACGACCCTCCGGCGAATCTCTCTTCGACGCGACATTCGAAGCCCTTCGTGAAATCGGAGAACGTGCGCGGATTGCTTTAGACGTAGATACCAGCGAAGATTGTATCGTTGCGACCGTACTAACGACTGCGTCGAGTCACGCCGGACACTTAACCACTAGGAGACTCTATCCGTTTGACGAATTAGATTATAGTTTAATTCCGAGCGAAGATTTAGAGACCGACAACAATATGCCGATCACTCCTACGGCAACCGCGAGCGAGCACGCAGTCCAGGATCCCGCAGGAAGCGGGGACCGGCTAGCGAACCTAGAGAAACTACTCGCGGGCATAACCACCTCTCTATCTAGTGTGACCGACGGAATGTTAGCAATAAACGATAGGTTGGGAGCAATAGAGGCAAGGGAAGGTCCACTACAGGACTCGGTAGCTCGAGAGATAGATAGATTAAGGGACACTATCAATACTTCACACGCAATTCCCGGACCTTTGGACAGAACGACGGTACACTTTACCGACTATCGCGAGCCAGGAGAAGAACCTAGGCGCGCCAGTCTTTTCGTTCCCACCAACTTCGAGCAAAATCACCCTTCTAACGAACCAACGGGAGCGGACACTCGAGAAGTATTTCACGCGATAAGAGCCCTACCCATGTTCGACGGAAAGGACCCCAAGCAATTGCCCGGGTTCCTGACCGCCTGCAAGTACGTGTACAGCTCCTACCGAACGGTGGAGGAAAAGCCCCAGATCCTACGAGGAGTAATTTCAATGCGAATTGGGGGCGACGCTCTAGAGGAAGTACAGACGCGCCACATATTGTCAATACATGATTTAGAGGACGTACTGACCTCAGTTTACAAGCCCCCCCGCACAGCCTCAACCGTACAAAGGGAACTGCTATATGGTAGACAGGGCCACAATGAAAGCGCGCATCAATACGGGAATCGAGTATCCAAACTGCTAAGGGAACTAATAGCGACTGGAATCGAAGATAAAGCCAGTCTGGTAGACAAAAACGCGACCGTGAGAGTATTTAAAAGACAGACCCTGACTATATTCGAAGACGGCCTCCGCGACGACTTGAAGATTTTAGTCAAATCACAGAAACCCGCCGACTTGCAAGAAGCAATTACGATAGCAATAGACGAAGAACGGTCGATCACGAGACGGCCGGCGACGTCGGGAGGAACGCGCGCGACAAACGCCTCTCCGAATAACTATCAAAATAAAAACAAGACAGCACCACGGTACTGCGACAATTGTAAGCGATCGGGGCACGACACTAAGGAGTGTTGGAAGAACAAAGATAGGGATAAGCCCCCGAAAAAAATTTTTTCTTCGGAAAACAACCGGCGAGTACAAGCCATAGCAACTAAATCGGCAAGCAATAAGGCAGAGGGTCGCCGACCAGCCTCGGAGGAAAAACGACAATCGCGAAGCAAAAACGCTGATCGCGCACATTCCGCGAAAGGCAGCCGCGATAGCTCAGGGTCGCCGAAACGCGACTCACCGACGAGAGAAACCGAGAAACCCTTCCGTACGATCAAAGTAGGATCCCTCTCCAAAGGCGGACATACATCGGATAGGATAGAGGTAGAAATAGAAGATAGCAAAAACGGACAAACCATAATGCTAATAGATAACGGGGCAGAAGTCTCTCTAATCGCTAAGAGAGCCCTCCCGGACGGCGTCAGCATGAGAAAAAGCGACGTCCTTCTCATGTCATTCTCGGGAGAAAAGACAGAAACGTTAGGACAAATAGATGCCACGTTCAACATAAATGGGAAAGAAATAATACATCCCTTGTACGTAGTAGAAGGAAACACCTTAACAAATGCAGACGGGATACTAGGAATAGATTTTCTGAAAGATAATGGAATAACCATAAGTTACCCCAAGCAGAGCTTATTAGTAAACGAAAAACCATGGAAAACGTTAAGCAGAAACATAGAAATAACCATTCCCGCCCGCGCACAAAAAATAGTAACAGTCCCAACGGATAGCATTCTAGACGGGATAATAGAAAAGCAGCAGCTAGCTGAAGGCGTATACCCAGGAGAAGGTTTAACGAGACCCGAAAAAGGAAAATGCGTAGCCTGTATTATGAATACAACCGCAGAGACGAAGACAATAATCGTGCCGCGAATTCAATTAAGCAAAATACCGGATAACGAAATAATTCACTGCAGCGATAGCGCCGCAGCTGTTCGGGCATTAACCGCGAAAGAATCGCTGACCAGGCGCATTGCTCGAGTCATCGAGCAGGGAGACCGCGAGCACATGAACGAAGAAGAAAAAAAATCAATGAACGAAATTTGCAAAGAGTATCATGACACGTTTCATCTACCGGGAGACCGACTGACGACGGCCACCGTAACTGGCCACCGGATCCCCATAAAAAGCGACACGGCACCCTGTAACGTCAAGCCATATAGGCTACCCGACCTCCACAAGCGAGAGGTAAAGAAACAGGTGGAACAGATGCTACAGGATGGCATCATCCGACACAGCTCCAGCCCGTGGAACGCACCCTTGCTGGTGGTACTCAAAAAACCGGACCCCGAGGGAAACATTAGATACCGCGTAGTAGTCGATTACAGGAAACTCAACGAAGTCACCATAGGCGACTCATTCCCACTTTCCAATATCGTCGATATATTAGACCAATTAGGAAAAGCGCAATATTTTACCACCCTCGATTTGGCGTCCGGATACCATCAGATTCCGATGGAAGAACGAGAAAAGTGCAAGACAACGTTTTCAACGCCACAAGGCCACTACGAGTTCAATCGCATGCCTTTCGGATTAAAAAACGCACCCGCGACATTCCAGCGAGCCATGAACGCCACACTCATCGGATTACAGGGAATTGACTGTTTCGTTTACCTAGACGACATCATCGTCTACGGAGCAAGTCTAAAAGAACATAACATGCGACTGAGGAAAATTCTAGACACCCTTCGCAAATACAATTTAAAACTACAACCGGAAAAATGCGCGTTTCTAAGAAAAGAAGTAGGATTTCTGGGACATATAATTACACCCGACGGGATTAAACCAAATCCCGAAAAAACCAAAGCCGTGAAAGTATTCCCTGTTCCAACTAAACTAAAGGAATTACAAGCATTTTTAGGGTTAGCAGGATACTACCGTAGATTCATTCCGGAATATTAAAAAATAGCTAAACCCCTATCTAGCATCACGAGCAACAAAGTCGAATTCGTCTGGACATCCGAGCAGCAGAACGCCTTCGACACATTAAAAGAGGCACTGACTACGGCACCCCTCTTAATTTATCCGGACTTTACAAAAGAATTCGTAGTAACAACAGACGCATCCGACGTAGCAATAGGCGCAATATTGTCGCAAGGGAAAATAGGCGAAGATAAACCCATAGCATACGCGAGCAGAGTATTAAATAAAGCCGAACGGAATTATAGTACAACGGAAAAGGAACTATTAGCCATTGTTTGGGCAGTCAAGCACTTCAGACCATACGTCTATGGTACGCAATTCAAGGTAGTCACCGACCATAAGGCACTAGTATGGCTATTTAAGGTGCAGGACCCAGGATCCAGATTAATAAGATGGAGAATCCTATTAGCCGAGTACGACTACGAAATCATTCACAAGTCGGGAAAAAATAATACCAACGCGGACGCACTGATCAGGAATGTGCACACGTTGCAGAACGAGGAAGCTATAGAGGAAATAAAGCTAACCGAGGTTCAAGACGAAGAAACGAAACAGCAAATCCTCTACGAACACCAAGGTATTCAGCGGACTACGAAACGAATAAAACAAAAATACAAATGGCCAGGTATGAATAAGGACATCGAGGAGTACATACGGAAATGTAGCCTCTGTCAAAAAAATAAACTAGGTCGAAAAACTAAGGCTCCAATGGAAATCACGGATACACCAACAGAATCCTTTGAAAAAGTAGCTTTAGACATAGTAGGGCCCCTGCCAGAAAGCGAACAAGGAAACGTATACATATTAACGTTCCAGGATCTCCTCACAAAATTCAGCAAATCAATACCCTTGCCGAACCAAGAAGCAGCCACGGTAGCCGAGGCAGTCGTCGAAAAAATCATCTGCGAATACGGCATACCCGAAAACATACTAACCGACCAAGGGACAAATTTTCTAAGTGAAATGTTCAAGAATATTTGTAAATTACTTCGGATTACTAAAATTCAAACAACCGCGTATCACCCAGAGTCGAACGGAGCGTTAGAACGGTCACACAGAACCCTAATAGAATACCTCCGACATTACATTGATAACGACCAGACGGACTGGGATCGTTGGCTACCCTACGCGAAGTTCACGTATAATACAACCCCACACACAGCGACGGGTTTCACACCATACGAACTAGTCTATGGGAAAACGGCACTAATACCGACCGCGTTAAAAAGCCCGCCTAGACAAACATACAACTACGAGGACTACGCGCAACAAACGAGAGAACGCATAAGAACAACAAATGAAGTAGTAAGAGAGCGACTCCAACAATCGAAAGAAAAAGCGAAAAAGGATTACGATAGGAAAACGCGCGAAATCGAATTTAAAGTCGGCGACAAAGTTTGGCTTTACGACGAGTCCGTACATCGATGAAGATCGAAAAAACTAGAAAACAAGTGGGTAGGTCCCTACGTAATAACAGAAAAAAACTCGAAAGTAAACGTAACGATAAAAAAAGGGGAAAAAACCCTACGCACGCACGCGAATAGACTAAAACACTATATTGAATAACTAAGACGCGACGAACCGTACGTACTAAAAGGAGGAATAGGAGACGGACGCCGACGACGCCGAACAGATTAACAACCACTTATCGCGACTGGACGGATCACAAAATACCTTGATGACCGCCATGAAAAAACAAATTCAAATAACAAATAATACATTACACCACTTACATGACGCGGAAAGAACGATACAACACAACGAAGAAATATTAGCAAAACAGACGAGACTATTACGTGCACGGATCGAAACGGCATTACTACAACAAACACGAAGAGCTGACGTAGTAGATCATTTCATTACATTAAATGCCCTACTGACCGACTTGACTCAGGACGTAGACGACGTGTTGCGATATTACACCGGCCTGAAAAGCGGCATAATCAGCACGAACGTAATAGCAAGCGCACAAATTACTAAGCTATTACAAACCGCCGTACAACATCTCCCAAACGGACTTACATTTCCGATAGCACCAAACGTAGAAAATACTAACGTGATTGAGAAATTGTCATCAGTCACCGCGTATTTCGATAGGACTACGTTAATAGCAGTAATAACCGTACCCCTAATTTCTTCTCAAACGTTCACAGTGATCGACGCTGCTCCAGCACCGATTCACGTCCACGACAACACATACGCGTTGTTAGTCATAAGAACCCCGATACTCGTCATAGACGCAAGCACCAATCAGTACGTGCTCACCGAGCATGACGAGCTGAAGGGATGCAAACAAGTAGCAGCACAGTATTATTGCGAACAACCAATGCTGGCGCACAACGTAAATGGCGACCTCGAGTGCGAAGCAAGCCTGTGGCTGCAACCCTCGGACGAGTTCCCAAAAAATTGCGAAATAAAAAACATCGCGGTAAACCACACGATGTGGATAGGCACCCTGCGCGCCGACACGTGGATTTTCGCGACACACCAACCCGAAACACTGACTATACAATGTAACGAACGACAGCCCGAACACGTCGATATATATAAGATAGGAATCCTTAGGATTGCGGGAAATTGTAACATCCGAAGTAAGGACGTAGTACTAAAGAAACGACAAACAACGTATAGTCAGGATTTCGAACTGCCAACGGCACCACGATACGACATAACGGCAGCAATGAACGCGACACGACGGGGCGAACCAGCGCACCCCCTCACGCGTTTTCAGTTAGATAAGCTACTAAAAAACCCATCTGAATTCTCAGCATTGTATAATCAGCTCAATCAGGTGGAAGGCGATCTAACTAATAATAACTACCAACCAGGACTAGCGACCTGGCAAATTGTACATCCAACATCGACGACTATCGTACTAGTAAAACTTACCACTCGTCATGTATTTGTTAAAACGCGATTACCAAATACGCCGGAAATTACAAATACCTACATCAGCGAAAGCGCAGGAGCCGAAGAAACCAGCATCCAACCTTCGCGCAGTGATTACCACAACAACCGCCACGGACAGCGAATACGCCGAGGTTCTTACAAATTAGGGTACCGGGAAAATTTGTAAATCATCTTGCGAAAAATTCCCCTAAGCACACTTCCCTCAGGGGGGGGGGGGGGATGTTGTGTCCCAACCGACACCCCAAGCACAACGACCCCGCGGCATTCCGATTGCCACAATCGAACGGCCGAAATCGGGCACAATCGCGTAAGCATTCCGGAAACATTCCGAGACCATCAGCACATGGTGAAACACCCAAAAGCGGGCCAAAGACCCCGATGGTCCCCGCTTCGCCCCGATTACAGTATAAGAATGATGTACGAGCACCGCGAGCAGCAGATTATATTGACTTGATTGAGACAACACGGAGACTTGATACAGACGCTGTACAAGCTCTACGCCTGATAAGGGCATAGTACCAGTGTCACCCAGATCGGGACAGAATAAACGTGTTTAAACCTTACAGTGAGTTCCAACTCTTTAATCAGCAACGATCCCCTACCTTCGGTTTCCGAACCGAATCCTTCCGTCCCGGCATTCTCACCCGAACCTTCAGAACCCGTTGGACGACGACCGTGAAGGACGACCCGGAGCACCCCGAGATTCGCTGCCAGAATCTCGACCCCAGTCGCCTTGACACAACAGACTAATAAATGCAATCAAGTGACAAATGCAAATTGTAAGAGCAAATACCGAACTTCTCAACGAGACTATACATGGCATACAAGACAACGAAAACACACTCTTACACGCGACTTGAGAAATTCAATACCTACTCCAACAGACAGACAGCATTACTAAATGTCGAGAGGCAGTAGACGAACACCTCTTATTAATAAGCAGCATCGCAGAAACACTATTGCGCGACACGCAAGACTTGTTAGAATTCATTATATATATAAAACATCTATCGTACCACTCTGAACGTTTATCGAACGTCTATCGTACCACTCTCAACGTGTACCGAACGTCTATCGTACCACTCTGAACGTGTACCAAACGTCTATCGTACCACTCTGAACGTGTACCGAACGTCTACCGTACTACTCCGAACGTGTATCAAACATCTGTGTATCAAATTTCTCAAGTCGCGCGCAAGAGTGTGTTTTCGTTGTCTTGTATGCCATGTATAGTCTCGTTGAGAAGTTCGGTATTTGCTCTTACAATTTGCATTTGTCACTTGATTGCATTTATTAGTCTGTTATCTTGTCTTTTTAAAAGGTCTATTTAATCATTGACATTCTTTCTACCTTCGGAATCCATTAGCCCCAAGAGTGATTTGCCTATGTAACCTAATCCGTCTATTTGTCCACGACGCTGTTTTGTGCTGAGCTTTTAGTTTGCTGGACGTAGGTAAGGAGTTTGACGACGCGGTCTACATTGTCTTGGATTTTCCTGGCGAATGTTTTACAGAATTTTTGTAAGTTGTCGGTAGAAGGTTTTTTTTTTACATTGCACATGCATATCATATAGTAGAACGAAAATCCAGTGAATTATAATGTCCAGGTGTAGTCGGTGTTTCGTTTTGTTATTCGCGAAGTTTTTTTCTTGTGCGAGCGCGAGATAAATTTTTTGCTAACGTAGGACAGTTCAATTTCTTTGTCTGGACTTGAGTAGAAGTGAGAAGTGAGGGCATATGGGACTCGATTTTCTTGGTCGCTTCTTATTTCGCTCTGAATTGTTACGATGTTGACGTTGCTTTCAATCCCGAGGGAGCTGGCGATGTTTCTACTGGTGCGTTTAAGTGCGAGTTCGTTAGTGTTTTCGTGTCTCTGTGGAAGTGTGCATGGGTTCAACGTTCGTTATTTTTTCTAGAGTTTGGAGTTTCCGACCCCGTCGGGTTACATGAACATTCAATACCGGCGAGCGGTGCGGGAATACCGCACGGAGCGACGTCGGTTTGAGGCTGAGAACGCCGACTGCTTAGACGATGTGGACGCGTGGGGCGTGCGGGCCCTGTTCGGTGAGTTTCCCATTGTTTATGTTTTGTTTATTTTCCGTTGTTCGAAATTAATTGTTTTGCAACTGGTGATTGTTCTAGAGCGTGACGGAGACCAGTTCGTCGGGCCCGCGCGACGACCACGCCTTATTTAAAAATTCTTCTCTCCCTCATTTTTTTTTTAATAAATATATTTCGCCTCTTTTTTCAAATCTACATAGTTGTTGGTGCACTGTTACTTCCCCTCGTAACTGCGACCATTTTCCTATTCCTGCCCTATTCTATAAAGTGTTTGAGTCGGTTCGCGTGAACGCGGATTGTTCGTCGCCCTTTATACTGTAGTTATTGTTATCGTGCATGTTTTGAATCGTGTAGGGACCTATTCATGCAGGTGTTAGTTTTGTAACCGTCCGCTTCTTAAGGTCTCGTCGTGCAGTAGCACTTGGTCTCCGATTTTAAAAGACCTATCCGCGGTTTTCTTGTCGTAGTATTGGGACCTTTCGTACAAAAATTTATTAGATAAATATAGATAGAAACCGATCTGGCTCACGTCGATCTGAACTGAAATCTTGTAAGATATTAAAAGTCGAACAGACTTAAAATTTAAACTGCTGCATTTAAATTATATCCTAATTCAACATCGAGGTCGCAATCATCTTCATAAATATGAACTCTCCAAAGATATTACGCTGTTATCCCCAAGGTAATTAAATCTAACAATTTTTAATAAACTATCTTTTGAAACAAAAATAATTGGATAAAGTTAAATAATTTTAAATATCCCCCCAATAAAATAATTAATTTTATTAAAACTTATTCTTAAAATAAGTTATAAAATTCTATAGGGTCTTCTCGTCCCATAGAAAAAATCTAAACATTTTTACTTAAAATTTAAATTAACAGTTTAATCTAGAGACAGGAAATATTTCATCAACGCATTCATTCAAGCCTTCAATAAAAAGACTAATTATTATGCTACCTTTGAATGCTACCACGTAGTCAATATACTGCAGCCACTTAAAAATAATTCATTGGGCAGAGCAGACTTTAAATTATTAAACAAAAAGACATGTTTTTGACAAACAGGTGAATATGTTTAATTTTCAGAATTCCTTTAGTTCATTTTTATCTAAAAAAATATATTCACTAAATTAGTTATTAATTTTATCATTATACCCTACGCATAATTCATTTATATAATTTATTTAAAAAATTGCACCAAAATTCTTAAATTTTTATCAATGAAATAAATTATTAAATTATCTTAAATGAAATCAAATTTTAAAATTACAATTCTTAAATACATCAAATCAATAATAATAATATAAATGTATAGATAATCCCATAAATTTGTTATATTTAACAAAAATAAAAATACTTTTCATAATTAATTAAATATATGAATAAATTCATTTAAAAACTAGATATCAATAAAATCGAATAACATATCACCTCTAATTATAAATTTATAATTATTATTCCACATAAAAAAATAATTTATAATTAGCTCTTTTACTTTCAAGATTAATACAATTTATATTAATTATGATAATTGCAGACGAAATGCATGCGGTGGATAATGAAGTTGGAGAGATCAACACCGACATACTGGCTGTTAAAAGAAATAGGAAGAGATGGCATAGCAATTGAAATGGGAGAATGAGCAATGAAGTTTGAAGAGAGGCTAATAAACTCGGCAGAAGGATCGATAAGATATGAAAGTGGGAGAAGTCTAATGAGAGGAAATTGAAGTTACGAAAGGGGAAAGAATGAGAATCAAATTCTTGGACGGGAGAGGATGGTCAAATGAAGAATTGGAAAGAAGAAGATTAAATGGGGAAGAAGTGTCGATCAAAATAGAGCAGATAAGTAAAGACATCCAAGAACAAGAAAGAGAGACGAAAGTAAAAGAGTCAAAGTTCCTAAGAGAATTAAGAGAGGTGACAAGGAAACCTGGAGATAAGCCGAAATACTATTGGGGGGAAGAATAAAAAAATATAGTGAAACAAGGGCATGCAAATATTGGCTAAAGAAAGAAGAAAGGGTATTTAGGCTTTATAAGAAAGAGGAAGAAACAGTGACACACGTGATTGAAGCATGTGAAGTAAGTGGAGAGAGTGGTAGGAATTGGAAAGAAGAGAAGGAAAAACTTGGCTATTTTACAGGAGATAATAGAGAGAAGGAAAAGATGGAAAGATCTGGAAAGTGATAAAAGAAGATTATACAGCATAGAATAGATGAGGAAACACTTGAAAAATAGAAAAATTGTTAAGACACAGCAGGATACGTTAGAAGGGTTGGACACTGACACAATCGCGGGAATGAAATGGAAGGAGTATATGATCGTTAAATTGTAACACGAAAATGAACAATAAATTAAATTATTATTATTATATTTTTTCTTTTTATATTTTTCTATTTCTCTTTTTATTTTATATTTTTCTATTCTATTTATATTCTATTTATATTCTAGTAGTAGATAGGTTTATTTTTTGCCTTTCGGCCTCAAAATGGGGTTACATGTGTTATGTGTGTAAGTGTTTCTGGGACTGTTAACTCAAGATTGTGCTTTCGTTTTGACTTCTTCCTTCATCTTGTTCTTCTTTTCTTCTCCTTTTTCCAGAACCATACGCATCTACTTCGCTCCTTCTTCTTCTTCTCCCTTTAGTATCCCTCTGATCGTTGAATTTTCTCTTTTCAGCTCCTACAGTCTTGTAGCACGTGACCCAGCGTCTCTCTCTAGCCCCATTACATAGTCTGCATACTTGCCGATCACTTGCATGCTTCCAGTACTTGCTTTCCCGCTCTCTGTTCCCACATCCAAACCTTGCAATTATGCTTTGGTCTCTACCTCTGTAGTTTCCGTTTAGGTAATTTGCTCTCTGGTTATCCCTGATTTCTGTGTAATGTGCGTTGTGTCTGCCTCCTAGTATTCTGTCTCTATTTATGTTCTATTTTTATATTTTTCCTTTTTATTTTATATTTTTACATTCCATTTATATTGTATTCTTACATTCTTCTAATTTTAAATTTATATTTGTATATTGTATTTTTATATTTTTTATTTTTAAATAAATTACTTAAAAAATATTATTTCTCCATTTACTTAACCGTCTTCCTCCTTTTCTCTTCACCAATTTCTACTGACACCACATAATACTTTCTATGATTTGCGCGTTCTTCACGCCGCCAAATGACATCATCTCGCAAGGCTGTCCCAGAGGTTTCAAATTACACGAGATCGCGCGATACGCTGCGACGCTAAATCAGAACGCTTCAAAAACTTGCTAGCTTTAGAATGCTTGTTACATATTTGTTTGAAAATTATTTCTCTGCGTTGGAAATAAATGTCTGTTTGCTACATGATGGCTCGCTAGATTGTTTATTCATGAAATTATTATTTCTCTGCGTTGGGGAAAAAGTGTTTGTTGGTTTGGAATAAAATTTCTGGTGACACCGCATAATTCTATGATTCGCGCCTTCTTCGTGCCGCCAAATGATGTCATCCCGCACGGCTGCTCCAGAAGACTCAAATTACACATGATCGCGCGATACGCTGCGATACTAAGATTGAAAAACATTTTGAAATACTGTTAGCTTTAGAATGCATGCGATTGTACCACTATGTAGTGCCGTCTCTTTCCCTCTCCCGAATTTAGCTTTAAAATAACTGTGCTTGTGCCACTAAGTAATGTTCTCTTTTTCGCGTCCCCGAATATATGGTTTGTAAAACGTCGATCTTTCCCGACATCGCCCGAAACAATTTCTGATAAAAATTATTATTATTTCTCTGCACTCGGCGGTTCGCTAAATTGGTGTGGGCCAGGGGTGAAAAAATTTTCGGGGGTGGGCCAAGGTCGTTCCCTCCCTCGGTTAGGTATGAAAAAATTTCTGCTGTGGGTCATTCCCTCCCTCTGAAAAATTTCTGATGGTGGGCCAGGTCTGGAGAGGTCTCCGCGGCCGCTCCGCCTGGACTGATCCCCTCCACGATTATGGCTTCCCCACTCCGCGGCTCGTGCGCGCGCAACCAGTCTTCCACTCCCCGCTGTCCCCGCGCCCATGTTTCCCCCCACCGCACTCCCCGCTCGTCCTCACTTCCACTCGCCCCCGCGCTCCCCTCAGAGAACCTGAGTTAAAACTCTCCTAGACACACTACTTTGGTTCTTATTCCCAAGCCGGGTAAGGACCCAATCTCCCCCGGATCGTTTAGGCCAATTAGTGTCCTGCCGGCCCTCTCTAAGGCCTGGGAATACGCCGTCAAAACACTGATAGAAAGGCAGATAGGCCGGGACCTCTTCCACCCATCCCAGTTTGGCTTTAGATCTGGAATGAGGACGGTGGAGGCGGCTCTGGAGGTCTCCCCTTTCGCGGCAAGATGTTCTCAAACCTCTAGAACATGCGCAATGGTGACAATAACGTGGCGAACGCCTTCAATTCCCTGAGATGGGACTTAGTCCTGGGTGAGCTCGCGAGGAGGGATGTTTCGTTATCGATTTTTAATGTCATGCGCGACTACTTCTCGAACAGACATATCATCGTCCATGCACAGGATGGCCATGTTGGAGCAAGGATCACGGCAGGGGTTCCCCAGGGCTCGTTCCTTGGGCCCCTGCTATGGAATATCGTGTACGACGAGATCTTGAATGTCATCAACGCCGACCGCTTTGTGCGCGCCATTGCGTGTGCAGACGATCTGGCGTTGCTGTTCTCGGCTAAGGACAGCATCCAGTTGGACAGGAAGCTGGCCTCCACGATGCCTAAAGTGGTCCGTTGGTTCGCTGAGAATGGTCTCCGGGTAGCCACACATAAGACGGAGGTTATCCTCCTCACCGGACAGCGAGGTAATAAAATCCAGGATTTTCCACTACTGGGCTCCACGATCACCTCTGCGGAGCAGGTCCGGTATCTGGGGGTTACCCTAGACTGCCAGAAGAACTTCAAGGGGCACCTTGTAAATGCGACGACGAGAGGCGAAGGGCTACCCGGGGCACTTGCCTCATTGCTACCGAACGTCAGAGGCCTACCCATACATGCCAGACGCCTATACTACTCGGTATGAGAGTCGCTAGTCATGTACGCTGCCCCGGTTTGGGCCGCTGCACTGTGTACGGGTGCTAACCGCGATATCCTCAGGAAGGCCCACAGAACGGCGCTCATAAGAACGACCACCTCGTACAGGACTACGGCGTACCAGGCTCTATGTGTGCTGGCGGGCAGGATGCCGATCCACATTAAGGCCGAAATGTGGAGGTGGGTCTTCGTAGCAAGGGCAGAATATAAGAAGAACCCTGACTGCCGTGGTGACCAGGCGGTTATTGCGGAGAGAACCTCCGCATTTAGGAGAATGGCAATGGCAGAGTGGCATGCCTCCTGGGAGGCGTTTGACCCTGACAACTGGACGAGAAGATTGGTAGGATCTGTCACCACATTTACGGGAAAGAGTGGTCTTTTATTCCAGATGGACTATTGGACCTCCCAGCTCCTCACCTCGCATGGAGCTTTTAACTCCTTCAAGGCCAAAATCGGCAAGTCTATCGCCGAGGCGTGCGAGGATTATGGAGCTGTCCGAGACAACGCGGAGCATGTCCTTACCGAATGCGCTACCTACGATGAGGACAGGGGCCGGCTGACGGATGCCTTAGGAGCCCTTACTGAAACGTCCACTCTGCTGGACCTCATTACTCAATCGGAGGGGCCACTTTCGGACCTTTGCATCCAGCGTAATGAAGGATAGGATGCATAAGGAGATTGCCAAGGAGAAAGATGCCCGCCTGGAACGGGTGCGGGCCGCAAGGGAAGAGGCCGCAGGGAAAGCCCTTGAAACAAGAAACAAAAGGCTGAAAAGGAAGGTGGATACCAGCGGCCAAAATATCCAGAATCGCAAGAGGAGGAGGATCGTACCCCCCCCCCCTCTGGGCCCTGGGGGAAGTGTATAAGGTGACATGGGGTGTCGGCGCATAGGCCAAACCCCGCAGACTGTACATATAGTTGGTGTTATTTATTTATTTATTTATTTACTATTCCGTCCTAGTATTTAAGTTTTTTTTTAAATATTTAACACTTAGCCACATAAGGTTCCACGGTCCAAGTTCCGTGATGATTAAGGGGGATCCCCCTGCACGTATTGTACATAGCGAAGCACGTGCGGAGATGATGTACGGAGAGCGCCCTCCTACTCAGGACGCTTCGGGAGGAAGTAATACATTAAGTCCCCCTCGTTGCGATGGGCACCATGCCAAAGGTGGCACATAGGAGGGGGTTTTTAGTGGGTAACCCATTATTGGGAGTCCCACGTAACCCCGGCAAATCCGCCGGGGTATGCATAAAGCATTTTCCCCCGCCGAAAAAGGGGGGGGAAGGGTAGAGTATGCACGAGACGTAGTAGTCCTGTCGGAAAAATGTAACGTGCCAGAAACCGAAGCCCACAGAGTATGAACCGGTAGAAAAAGGGGAATGTGCAAGTAGGGAAGAAACTGAAAGTACAAATCAAACCAAAGGTGAAAGAAGCCAAACTGAAAGTACAAATCAAACTGAAGATTTAAATCAATCTGAAAACCAAACTAATAACTCAGATATGGTAGAAGGTACGAGTGATCGGTCGCAGTTAAATAAGCCAAGTCGCTTGGACGACTACCATACGGGACTAATCATAGTAACAGAAGGAGAACCAACAACCTATGGGGAAGCGATGTCAGACAGCAAATCAATCTATTGGAAAAGAGCGATGGAAGCAGAGATGACTACGTTAGAAGAAAACAACACCTGGACACTCGTGGATAGATCATTAGATAAAGAAGGAATAGACAGCAAATGGGTTTTCAAAAGGAAGCAAGACGAATACGGGGGTTGGACTATATATAAAGCTCGTCTGGTGGCTCTTGGGTTTCAGCAGAAGAACGTAGATTTGGATAGTATATATAGTTCGGTGGCAAAATTTGTGGCCCATCGCATATTCGTAACCATATGTCTGTACTGCAAGTTCGAAATATACCAAATGGATGTATGCAGCGCTTTCCTGAATGGAGATATTAAACAAGAGGTATATGTACAGTTGCCAAAAGTTTTCGAAACGGAAAAGACAGATAAATTAAATAAGTCTCTATATGGTTTAAAAAGTTCGCCAAAAGATTGGAATTTGAAGTTTAATACTGTAATATTGAAGCTAGGTTTTAGAAGGTCAGAGAATGATTACAGTCTGTACGTGAAAATTACAGAAGCGTATAAATTATATTTATTGTTGTATGTTGATGACGTGTTGTTAGCTGGGAGTAGTATAGAGGAAGTACAACGAACCAAATCCATTTTAAAAAGGGAGTTCAAGGTAAAGGATTTGAGACATATGAAACGGTACTTAGGTATATCTTTCCTGAGGAGAAATGAGTGCATGCTGTTAAATCAAACCGATTATCTGAAAAGAGTCTTGGAAAAATTTGGTATGATAAATTGTAAGTCAGTGGCGACACCCATGGTAGTAAACTTTCAGCATGAACTCTTAAAAAGAGATAAACCTGGAAATGAAAAAATAGAAAACAAATGTCAAAAGGCGACAGTCAGAATCACGGTCTTCAAAGAAACAGCTCTCGGTGGCGTTGTCATCCACCGAATCCGAGTACGTTGCGCTGAGTTCAGAATGTAGCGAGGCGTGGATAAAGAAATTGTATGAGGATTTCGATGTTAAGAGTGAGGGTGATGAGAGCAAATGTGATGAGAGTCGGCGCGATGAGAGTGTGATTATATATGAAGATAACCAGTCTGCTATGAAAGTAAGCAAGAATCCCGAACAACACACCAGAATGAGACATATAGATGTTAGACATCACTTTATTAGGGAAAAAGTTAGTGAAGGTATTGTGGAAGTCAAATACCTGCCAACATATGAACAAATTGCTGACATTTTCACAAACCGTTAGGTTGGGTATTGTTCGGGGAATTCAGGAAACATCTAGGTGTAATCGAGTGCAATCGGAATCCAGAGAACATGAGCAAATGAGGTCGGGTAAGGATCTTTTATTGTGGGAGGGTGTTGAGTGCCAATAAAAGAATATGTTTATGTTTTGTAATACACTGTAAATGGTTGGCACTACCGTCGGTGTGTTATTGTTTTAAGCGTAACCGGAAGTCGCGGTTTTTGTTTCTTTCCGTACTGATTCTGTTTTTACCCATCGTTCTACTTCACTTCCGTCTTCTGCGTGCGAACCATAGGTACCAGTTTTGTGTCTCCGCATATTATCGCAATAAAACAATTATTTTTCCTTCTAAAGTAAAACAGAGACCCGTTCACTTGGCCTACATTTAACAGATTTTATTCAGCTTCAATCCTCTGTATGCTTCTTGTACGTTTGGTTCATATCTGAAAACTCAAATTTAAACCAATTCCACCAATTCAATCGTCTTGAAGTACTGCAGGTGTGCGTAGTTTCGATTAAGTAGAATTTATCCTTTAGGCTGCCGTCTCCCTGGGTGTTAGTAAAGTGTTTGGACGCGGTGCAAGGAAGTGATTAATACTGAGTAAGCACTGAGAAGCTGCTAGACTTACACGGAGCACAAAGATAGATGTAGTTTAGCCTCTGACGAACAACTACAGTTACGAATTTTGAATTTATGTACAACGGTCACAGAAATATATATACAGTATTTACACTAAAATGTTTAAATGAACACTGAACCCCAATGAATTACCAAGTTACCAAGCAGGTGGGTAACTTGGGTGAACGCACTTACTCTGCAGGTGAGTAAGTTTGATGGCGAAGCGCGAGCAGAAGATGCGCGTACGAGAATTCAAAGTTCGGGTTTTCCGTTGTCGTGCCACTTAGAGAGTGCCAGATCCAGGAAATCAGCGGAGATTTCCTGGAACGAGGATTCTCCCCCTTCCATCGACCGCAAGTCGAAGGAAGGGATCGCGATAGCCGCTCCACATGAGTAAGCGTCCCGCTACCCGAAATATCGATATTAGCAATCGTTAGGAGATGGCGTTAGGATGCTCCTTTCGCGTACACTGGGCGTTGAATGTGTGCGTACGCTCACACAAGCTAGGAAAAGCGTGTACGTATACGCGGTCTAGTAAGCAATCCGTTTCAACCAACTTACATCGTGGAATCGGCAAAAAGGAAGCTTTTGCGGTTATAGTTGCCTTCAGTAGACATTCGTGCAGACGGGTCTGGTGTGTTTGAACGCTAATAAGCACCGTACGTTGAAATAATAACGAATTTATGACTCGAAAACTGACAGAATGAAGTTTCAAGGCTTCGCCGTCACCAGCGCTGGTGGTATATTCGAGCCACGTAGCATCAGCTTTATACGTACACGCGATGTAGTAAACAACCCGTTTCAACCAACTTACGTCGTGTAATCGGCAAGAAGGAAGCTTTTGCGGGTATAGTTGCCTCCAGTAGACTTCCGTGCAGGCGGGTCTGGTGCGTTTGAACGCTAATAAGCACCGTCCGTTGAAATAATAATGAATTTATAACTCATGTACTGAGACAGACTCGAGAAATGACAGAATTATGCTTCAAGGATTCTCCGTCACCGGCGCTGATGGTATATTCGCGCCATGTACCATCAGAATCGGTGGAAGTCCAAGCTACCCAATAAATGTAGTAAAGACATAGTTGCCGATACGTATGGAGAGTCGTATCGCGTTGTTGCCGCATTTCCCCTATTACTATTTGTCGCCAGGAAGGCTTGAATGAATCACGACGAAGCGGCTGGAGAACAAAGATGGGCAAAGATAATATGTATCTGGATAAACTCTTCGAACTGAGGATTTGGGGTATTCGGTGGTTTCTAATCTCGATTTGAGAGGCATATAGTGTTGCGTGCGGTGGATTATGTATATTAATAAAATGTGAAACGTGACGTTTTTACCCGACTGTGACAAGTAAAGGAGAGTATTGTGTTTATCAGATACATAATTTTCAAAATTGTGAGATAGAAATAAAAAAATTGGAAAGACTCGCAAGTAGTAATTTGGATCCGAGGAGAGTTTTTTATAGAAAAGATAATTTCATGTATAGCTTGATAAAAAAGAAAGCGTCATATATTTTTAGGAGCATTATAGCATTCGTAAATTTCATTACGATTGGCCTGTTACACTTCGGTGATGTACCTTATTCAAATTGTATGCTTCGAAATTGAAGAGTCGGATGCAATAAGGGGACTAGCGCTCAAAAATGGAAAAAATTATTTTCCAAACGCTAAGACAGATTGGAAAATTAAATGTTGTTAAACTGTATTTTAAAAAATATAGTGTTGTAAAGCTCGTCAGGACACATATTTTTTCTATTTGCAATTTGTTTATTCAATCATTACTATTCGAGCTAAAACTTATAAACAAAAAATTTTTCATCATCCAAAATGATTATAAACATAAAATGCAATAACTTGAGTAAATATTAAGGGATCGTTATGAGACTTAAAAAATAACTTTAGAAAACTCTAGCGAAGCCGTAAAATGTATGCATAAAACCCTTATGATGAAAAATGTAATAATATTTAATTAAAAAGTAATACTGGACATAACCCATGCTTTTCAACGTTCGCCGTTAAAAAGTATCGAGGCAATTTTGAGGTACGTATTACTTGCAGCGACGAAGTTTTTCCTTAATATACAAGGAAGATTTTCACTAATTTCCACACTGATTAATAAATAATTGTAGAAGATATGATGATATATATATATATATATATATATATATATATATATATAAATCTCGCGCGTCACCAACAGTCAGCAGCCGCGTATAATGCGCTAGTTATTGTTAGCAATTTTAGCACTCGCGTTGACTGTTGATTCTGCGCGGAATTTATATATGTTGCCGTATCTTCTACAATTATTTATTAATCAGTGTGAGAATTTTTGAAAATCTTGCTTGTATATTAAGGAAAAACTTCGTCGCTGCAAATGATATGTACCTCAAAATTGCCTCGATACTTTTTAACGGCGAACGTTGAAAAACATGGGTTATGTCCAGTATTTCTTTTCAATTAAATATTATTACATTTTTTAACATAAGGGTTTTGTGCATACATTCTACGGCTTCGCTAGAGTTTTCTTAAGTTATGATTTAAGTCTCATAACGATCCCTTAATATTTAGTCAAGTTATCGCAATTTATGTTTATAATGATTTTAGACGATGAAAACTTTTTGTTTATAATTTTTAGCTCGAATACTAATGATTGGATAAACAAACTGTAAATAGAAAAAATGTGTTCTGACGAGCTTTACAACACTATATTTTTTAAAATTCAGTTTAATAACATTTAATTTTCCAATCTTTCTTAACGTTTGGACAATAATTTTTCTTATTTTCGAGCGCAAATTCCCTTATTGCATCCGACCCTTCAATTGCACATTGATTATACATAATATTACAGCCCTCTACGTATAAATAACAAATATTGATACGCAAATTAGTATTATTTCATTGACATGTTTCCTAACTTCACTACTCAACCTCTCTATCTTTTATTATTGCTATCCTCCTTTACGTTCAGCGAGGCTCTGACGCTAGACGCAGCTCTCGTGCCGTATTCTTTCAAGACTTCTCGATAAGAAAGAGCTGTGGCAACAGCGCGGCAGAGACAGAGAGAACAGAAAATGTGGCAACTATGCGTGAAAAATTCGTCTACATAGAGTACCTGGAGATGTCACCTCTGTACAACTTCTTTTTATCGACCGCAGTAGTTTCATTAGGGTCCGTCTGTTTACAAGGGACGTTTCGATCGATTCGGACTATAACAAAAAGGAGACGGCAGCCTTAATTCTGTCTCGTCATAAGACTGTTCATGGCTGTTGATGATAAACCTTTGTAATTTATATAATATTAAAAATTATCTAAAGTCAATCCCCACCATGCAAATTATCTTTGCAAAAAGAAGTGAGATCCCCATAAAAAAACTTCAAAAATGTACAAAAATTACGCCAAGTACATGAAATCAAATAAATCACAAAAAATAGAAGATAATAATAATTACAAAATAAAAAAAGATGTGAAATCAAAATAAGCTGAGAGTACATAAAGGTGCTTTCAGTCAAATACTTGGCGTAGCCAGGCAATATCAAGGTGTCGATGAATAAGAATTATTTAAAAACCGGAAACTAATGAAAGTGTTCGCAATGTGTTAAAGTTTTATTTAAATTGATGAATTATTAGCTGTACGCCTGTCAAAGGCAAGGTATTGGTGTCCATGAATGATCATAGAATTATTTAAAAACACAAAATAATGAAAGTATACTCATATGTTGTCAGTGTTTTAAATTGACAAATTATCTAAAAGCCTGCGAGAGGAAGGGTATGGTTATTGATGATAATCTGAGAATACCTTGCCACCCCACGCCAAGTATTTGACTGAAAGCACCTTTATGTACTTGCAGCTCATTTTGGTTTCACATCTTTTTTTTATTTTGTAATTATTATTATCTTCTATTTTTTGTGATTTATTTGATTTCGTGTACTTGGTGTAATTTTTTTACATTTTTGAAGTTTTTTATGGTTCATTTATCTTTATGCATACATAGCAAAGACTTGCTTCCTTTCATTGCTTCATAGAGCATGATTTTCGGTTGGTGGAAATAACTAAAGCAAATTTTTATATAAAAGAAACATTCATAATGATTTTTAATTATTCCAATTATTTGCATAACAAAGGTATAAGTGTCATACTTACACTTTTATATATGTCATTTCCACTGGATATGAAAGAATAGCTGCAGGTATTTATTATTAGGAGAGTGTGAAGAGACCCACCACCACCCCCGTCATAGACGGTCCTCTTCACTTTCCGTATGTATCTTCTACATACTTTCGTACTTACATTTTGAAACATTACTTATTCGACAGCTCTTCATATGCGCTGAATGCACTCGCCGGTGCAATAGTCACTTTGGATTGCAATTGCTTATTCGACAGCTCTTCGTATGCGCTGAATGCACTCGCCGGTGTTATTGCGATGTCATCCATCGTTTTATGTACTCTCTTGTGTACTCGTACTGTTTTTACGTACGGAGGTTCTCTAATCGGCTATTGTCGATTGTATCTACTATCTATAATTTCTGGCAACATGCATTCCTCATAGAATATCCTCAGTTTTTCCTCCACCTCTGTTGCCCAGAATCGATCATCTCTTGATACTGTTATGACATTTATTCCTTTCGGCGACCATAAAGAGAATAAAGCCCGTAGCCTATTCGTTATGTGCAATTGTCCTTGCACTTGATAATAGTAGTGCTGATTTTTATTCATTTCATCACCCCGAAAAATACGCCGTATTGCAGGAAGTTGCTCTATTGCTTCAGCAGGCGATAAATCCTTCGCCGATTCGGGACATTTTACTTCGACGGTGGCATCATCATCCACGAGGCCATCAGGAGTTGCTCCTAAGTGAGGCACGGTGGCATCTATGAAGAGGCCACACGATAGAATATCGATTCCTAATTCTTCTTCCATTTATCTCAAGGTGTTTGACTCATGTTCCCTTCCAAGAGAACGTAAATTTTGGAGTTGCAGGTACATTATACTCTTCAAAGTATGTGCCCGTGGTGTATCCTTTTGTAATCGGCATACCTTGCCGAAATTGGATGCAGTTAATAATTTTTTCCTATAACCAATCCACTTTTCGCTATTCGTCTGATCGTGAGTTTCCATTTCGATCTTGTATCGCATCGTTTGCCACTCACGGAGTATAGCCGCGGTCCTTTCACACACGGAAGAGTATACTGTCTCTTCCATATCTGGTATTCCTACGCTGGGGCCGTAATCCTGATCGCACGATTGTTTTTTATTTCGGAAGGAGGATGCTTTCACTTCTTTTTTATATTCCATTGCTTTTTCTGTTGTACGCTTCCGACGTCCTTCCAGCTTGGTTGGCGGTTCTTTATTCATTGTCGTACACAATCTACTAAGTGCCTCTTTTGTGTTATATTGGACGACAGCAGCGGAGACTCTACCCTGGTACGAGCCGCCTCGTCCAAAGTTTATCCTTTTGCCTCCGTTGAATTTAGCAATGATATTATTAAAACTTTCAACAGCATTGTTATTTAGACCGTGCAGCAAACTGTCAGCTTCAGTGAAAAGTGGCTGCATCGCTTCTTCGATACTTTGATAAATACCAGCTTGTTGTGACCCAACTGATGCCCAAGCGTAACGACACCGCGGATTTCGATTGCCACAATCGACACAACCGCGTAAGGATTCTGGGAAGCGCTCCGAGACCATCAGCACATGGTGAAACACCCAAAAGCGAGTCAAAGACGGAGACCCCGATGGTCCCCGCTTCGCCCCGATTAGAGTATAAGAATAATGTACGAGCAAAGCGAGCGGACTATATTGAGACTTGATACAGACGTTATACAAGATCCACGCCTGATTAGGCATAGTACCAGTATCACCCAGATCGGGACAGAATAAACTTGTTTAAACCTTACGGTGTGTTCCAACTCTTAAACCAGAAACGATCCCCTACCTTTCGGTTCGCAACCGAATCCTTCCGTCCCGGCATTCTCACCCGAACCTTCGGAGCCCATTGGACGACGACCGTGAAGGACGACCCGGAGCACCCCGAGATTCTCTGCCAGAATCTCGACCCCAGACGCCTTGAAACAACAAGCTTCTCTCAGTTGTGGAACGTAGTCTACTCTGTTGGGATCAGAGTATCGTTGGGGCTCCTTGGGATCCTGCACCAGTAGCAAGTTCGCGTGTGTCTCTCGCTTGGCGTTGGTCAAACGCAGAGGCGCGCAGCTTCCGTCGGACCACACGTACACGTTCACCGACACTACGTTCAACCTCTCGAACTACGTCCGCTGATCTAACGTTACGGAAAGTATCATATAGTCCGTGCGAAGCACCGCCGAGTAGTATGGCTACGATGCGACCCTATCCACATTCGTAGAAGCAGGGTACAAACTGGTGACGACGGATCACGAGAAGCTCGCATTGTCTGTGCTCTTTACGTTCACTACTGCCCTTTTAAGAACGACCTCGCGCGGAAGCGGTACGTAGCAACCGGCTCAAAGAGGATTATGCTTATTAATATTCACTAGAATATTTAGCATAGCCCTTAGGGTCCATCCTCTGTCGCGATCTTGAAACTCCTCGAGCATCACAAGCGTGGGAGCGACCACGTGCTTCAAGTAACACTCGCGCACGTTCGAAGTCATTAACAGTACGCGATTGTGCGTATCGAAACTTTTCATGTCCGTATTCTCAGCCAACATAAACTCCGCGTTCAAGTTCGTATTCACGGACACGCTCTTATGTTTCGTGATAGCGTCCGTGACGCGCGAGATCACAGTTCGTCGAGCACCCTCTAAAAATCGACGCGGATCGACGTGTCCAACGTTGATGACCGCACCGGTTGAAATACGTCCTATAAAAGTATAAGGGCTATGGGGATTCTAAGCCATGGGGCAATGCGGTGAGTGCGGGGTCGGGGGAAGTGTGGGCGCGCGGGGAGTACGGTGGGGGGAACTCTTTGTCGTGGTGGAAGCGGGGAGCGGAGAGTGGGAGATTGGCTGCGCGCGCACAAGCCGCAGAGTGAAGGAAGCCCTAATCATGGAGGGGATCAGTCCTGGCCGAGCCGCCGCGGAGACCTCTCCAGACCCGACCCGCCGCCGGAAATTTTTCAGAGGGAGGGAATGACCCACAGCAGAAGTTTTTCACACCTAACCGAGGGAGGGAATGCCATTGGCCCAACCCCGAAAATTTTTTCAGACCTGACCCATCCCTGAAAATTATTCAAAGCTGTCCCACACCGATCTAGCGAACCGCCAGGCAGCAGACAGACATTTTTCCCCCATGCGCAGAGAAATAATAATTTTGAATTAATCTACTGTTCCAATATGTAGCTAACATACATTCTAAAGCTAACAGTATTTCAAAAGGTTTTTCAATCGTAATATCGCAGCGTATCGCGCCCATCGTGTGTAATTTGAGTCCTCCGGAGCAGCCGTGCAGGAAGACGTCATTTCGCGGCGTGAAGAAGGCGCGAATCATAGAATTATGCGGTGTCAGCAGAAATTTTTTTCCAAAGCAACAGACACTTTTTCCCAACGCAGAGGAATAATAATTTGTGGATCAACGATCTACTGAATCACTAAGTAGAAAACCTACATTCTAAAGCTAACAATTTTTCAAAGCGTTCTGATTTAACATCGCAGCGCATCGCGAGATAACGTGTCTAATTTGAGTCCCCCTGAAGTAGCCGCGCAGGATGACGTCAGTTTCACGACGCGAAGAACGCGAGACTGAAATATAATACTTTTAGAAACTTCGAATCTTAAAATTAAGTGGCGAGGAGAGAAGGAAGAAGATGGGTAAGTAAATGGAAAAAGAGTATATGTTTAAGAAATTTATTTTAAAATTAAAAGAATATACAAATAGAATACAAATATAATTTAAGATTTTTTTTGCTACGAGCAACATCTACAATATCACTCAAGGCGCATGCTAACAGTTCACAATCTTCAAGAGGTTCATCGTCGAAATATTCACTATCGCGTATGATTTTAGTAGCACGATACGTATCTAATGATTTGCAAATAACACCGCTCTGTTGTAGCACGTTAACAAAATTTAAAAAATTTCGTCTGCACAAGATATGTAGTTTCACACAATTGCAAATACAAATGGTCCATACACAGCTCAAGATTAAATAAAAATGTTACTGTGTCCGGTTTGAAATACAGCGACTTATTATGTAGTGTCATCTTTACAAAACGAAATATAAAATAAAAAGACAAAAATAATTATGGTTGCGGCGGTGGGGGTGGTGATAGAGGGTGGGGGGGGGGGTGATGGCGATTATGAGGGTGACGGTGACGGCGGCGACGACGACGACGGCGATGATGATAGGAGCCCCTCGAACTCCTCAGGGAGGAGCGATGACGATCGCGGGGGCCGCGGGCGCCGCAGAGCCGCCGATAATAATATTGGACCGCGCAGCTCACGATCGCGCAAGATCTGTAGCCGCCGGGCCCTTAGCATTATCAGCGAAGGTGGTGGGGAGTCCTAGAACATACAAACATCGACATAATATTGATACATTAAACATAATAAACATCAATCACATAAAACAATGCAAACTATTACATATCGGCGGAGAAAACGACGGCGACGACTCCGGGGATGTCGGCGATGATGTTGTAGGTGGCGGTGACTCCTAGAACCCAACAATAACTGATATAATATTAGCACGTAAAAAACGTAATAAACAACAAAATTCGCGAAACATTGCAGAGTATTAGGTACCTACATACCACTGGATTATCCTGCCACATCGCCCGATCAAAAGTAGGAATATTTCCCAGTATCCCATTATGGCTGTTTTATGTTCGAAGTCGCGGTAACGCTTGACAGGCGATTGACTTTGCAGCACTCATACAATTCGTCACATGTGGATCCATATCCAAATTTACATACATTGCAAAGTAGGATGTCTTTGTTCTTCACCTCCTTCTTCACCTACCACCCCCTTCCTCCTCCCACTCATTTCAGTTTATTTTTAACAATATCTTCCGTAATTTTATTAATTGAAAGTTATTCATTATTGGATTCATATATATTTCTATTATATTAAATATTATATTAAATTTATTTGAATTTTAATTCCATTACTACGACAAGAAAACCGCGGATAAGTCTTTTAAAATTGAAGACCAAGTGCTACTGCACGACGTGACGCTAAGAAGCGGATGGATAAAAAAACTAACACCCGCGTGGATAGGTCCCTACACGATACAAAACACGCACGATAACAATAATTACAGTATAAAGGGCGACGAACAATCCGCGTTCACGCGAACCGACTCAAACACTTTATAGAATAGGGCAGGAATAGGAAAATGGTCGCAGTTACGAGGGGAAGTAACAGTGCACCAACAACTATGTAGATTTGAAAAAAGAGGCGAAATATATTTATTAAAAAAAAAATGAGGGAGAGAAGAATTTTTAAATAAGTATTTTAAAATAAGTAATTTAACTAATCAGGATATTCGCCGTTTTTGAGGGCGATCGCGATGGCGGCTTCCCAAAGAGACCACAGGCGTGGCCGTCGCGCGGGCCCGACGAACTGGTCTCCGTGACGCTCTAGAACAATCACCAGTTGCAAAACAATTAATTTCGAACAACGGAAAATAAACAAACCATAAACAATGGGAAACTCACCGAACAGGGCCCTCACGCCCCACGCGCCCACATCGTTTAACCAGTCGGCGTTCTCAGCCTCAAACCGACGTCGCTCCGTGCGGTATTCCCGCACCGCCCGCCGGTATTGAATGTTCATGTAACCCGACGGGGTCGGAAACTCCAAACTATAGAAAAAATAACGAACGTTGAATCCATGCACACTTCCACAGAGACACGAAAACACTAACGAACTCGCACTTAAACGCACCAGTAGAAACATCGCCAGCTCCCTCGGGATCGAAAGCAACGTCAACATCGTAACGATTCAGAGCGAAATAAGAAGCGACCAAGAAAATCGAGTCCCATATGCCCTCACTTCTCACTTCTACTCAAGTCCAGACAAAGAAGATGAACTGTCCTACGTTAGCAAAAAAATTTATCTCGCGCTCGCACAAGGAAAAACTTCGCGACCAACAAAACGAAACACCAACTACACCTTGACATTATAATTTACTGGATTTTCGTTCTACTATATGATATGCATGTGCAATGTAAAAAAAATCCTTCTACCGACAACTTACAAAAATTCTGTAAAACATTCGCCAGGAAAATCCAAGACAATGTAGACCGCGTCGCCAAACTCCATACCTACGTCCAGCAAACTAAAAGCTCAGCACAAAACAGCGTCGTGGACAAATAGACGGATTAGGTTACATAGGCAAATCACCCTTGGGGCTAATGGATTCCGAAGGTAGAAAGAAAGTCAATGATTAAATAGACCTTTTAAAAAGACAAGATAACAGACTTGTTGTGTCCCAACCGACACCCCAAGCGCAACGACCCCGCGGCATTCCGATTGCCACAATCGAACGGCCGAAATCGGGCACAACCGCGTAAGCATTCCGGAAACATTCCGAGACCATCAGCACATGGTGAAACACCCAAAAGCGAGTCAAAGACGGAGACCCCGATGGTCCCCGCTTCGCCCCGATTAGAGTATAAGAATAATGTACGAGCAAAGCGAGCGGACTATATTGAGACTTGATACAGACGTTATACAAGATCCACGCCTGATTAGGCATAGTACCAGTATCACCCAGATCGGGACAGAATAAACTTGTTTAAACCTTACGGTGTGTTCCAACTCTTAAACCAGAAACGATCCCCTACCTTTCGGTTCGCAACCGAATCCTTCCGTCCCGGCATTCTCACCCGAACCTTCGAAGCCCATTGGACGACGACCGTGAAGGACGACCCGGAGCACCCCGAGATTCTCTGCCAGAATCTCGACCCCAGACGCCTTGAAACAACAAGCTTCTCTCAGTTGTGGAACGTAGTCTACTCTGTTGGGATCAGAGTATTTATTACAGAAGTATGCGAACTTCAGACACTCCTTGTGTTCACCGAAAACGTGACTCTGTACATTTGTCAAGGCTTTCTTAAAATTTTTTAATCGTTCCTCAAGTGTTATTTCTTCTTGGAACCGGTATTCTGCAGCTTCCTTTATACCAGTACACAAGCAGAGAGCATTATTCTGTACGACAGCTCTTAGTTCTTTATTGCGGCCTTTTACTACGATTTCGCTTATTTTTCTACTGAAATTGCGTAACAAGTGATTGGTGCATTCTATTCTTCGCACCCGCACCACGTACTTTTCATATGGATCATTGTCCAATATCTTCTTGTACACACTGCTATCGCCATCGGTAACTGATATAAAGTATACTAGGTCGTGCATATCTCTGCTGCAATTGAAGCTTTAGACAATAGCAACACTTTCCATACCAGTTGAACTCTGATTACGACCCCAGTTCTTGAAGCAACGATACTCGTGCGGTTTTTCCTTCTTCGTAGCTTCTATTTGGCATGTCATGCAGAATTTATTCTTGACGCTGATGTACAGCACTTTCTTCGTGTGGTATCCCACGATGCCTCCTACGTCTGAAAGAGAATTGTAATCTCCTCCGCGGTATGACCTTTTCATCCAGCTGGCATCTGCGACAACTGGGATAAACGGTACATTAGATTCTGGATATACGTTGTCTCTTGCTATAGCTAATGCTTTCTCCTTTTCTCCAGCATCTTCCATTTCGCGTTGTGCGACCACATCAAGAGCATCGATTAGGTCATTCTGACAGTTCTAGTAGATCCTTTTCGTCATACAGGACACGCAGACGGCAGTCAATATGTCCTCCAGCTGATTATATCCGCCGCTCGTCATCATTGTTGTGGCAACAGCGGCGTGGTTGATATCCATAGTGACATCACTCTTCCGAAGACAGGATATGCGCTCTGTGTATTTGCACATTTTGCACTCTACATTATACTCTTTTTCTAATTCATTCCGTTGACATCTAACTATATCAAAATGTTCGATGCCACAGCCAATAGTCGAATGGTTTCGAAGATTTTTTATTTGCTCGAAAACATGCGCAAAATCAACGTAGTCTATTCCTCTTGAAATTGGGTTTTCCGACTATTCTGATTCTGTATTCTCCACCACCCAGTAATCGGTATCACTTCCAACATCTTCATTCGTTTCTTCGTTGATGTCTGTTACGGAATGTATCTCATCTCTGTCTGTGTCGAAATGTACTTCTACAATTCCTTCTGCGTCCGTATCGAAATGTAGTTCTTCTACAATTCCTTCGATAATTGGAACATCTTCAAAATTTCCAACGTTTCCTTCATATATTCTGTCCTTAGGAAAATCATCCGCAGCACATGTGCTTGGAAGTGTTTCGTACGATGTATCTGCACGAGTACCTGCTTCCGCCACGGTACCCTGACCTACTGGGAGGCACGCTGCGTTTGTCAATCGTTGCCTGCACGTGAAGAGTCAATAATCAGTAACACGTGGTACATACATAGAAATAAGAAAAACATACAGTGGAAAAGAAAAACAGGCACAATAAAAGAAGATATACAGTAATGTCTCCATGTAAGCGAGAGCCTCGGAACGAAGCACGTTTAAATACGCGTGTACGTGTGAGACAATACTAACGCAAACAAAATTTAAAATTAAAACTTTTGTATTTTTGGTTTCATTTTCATGAAACTTTTACCAACATGTTTGTTAGAATTTCCTGATTAAAATGATACCAAACACGACATAAATCGGACAAATTTTACTTATCGTGGATACGAATCATTTATATTTATATAATTGTCCAAACCATATCGTGTTTGGTGTCATTTTAATCAGAAAATCGTCACAAATATGTTGGTAAAAAATTTATAAAAAAAGAACCAAAAATAAAATACTTTTAATTGTGAACCTCGTTTGCATCGGTGTTGTCTCTCACCGATTTTCGATTTTGGATCAGGTTACACGATCGGCGCACGAGCCACATAACGCGCTTCACTGGTTCCAAGGGGGACCACCCCAACTAGGGGTGACAGAAATTAACACTAATATTATATAGTCATCATTTTGAACATTTATAGAGATTTTACTGTAGATCATACATTTTTAGAAGTTTGTCGCCAGTCTCGAACGTAGGAGAACAGAGCGAGTGAAAAAAAGGACTGTCGATTGTCTCCATCTTTTTCATTCGCTGTCCTTCTCTGCGGCCGATACGTATTGCCACTACCCATACAGCACACTCCGTTGCAGGATGGTTGCAGGAATTCTGCAGGTACGTTGCGGTGCAAGATAGAAACATTGTAAGTAATATTTCTGAGATGTTGCAGGAATCTTCCTATGTCTGCCCCTGTGCAACATTGCATGAAATATTTCTGCGGTGTTTCCGAGATTTTAAAGGCAATTCTCCCGCAACGTTTCGGAGATTTTACAGCAATTGTCTCACAACGTTTCGGAGATTTTATACCAATTGTCCCGCAACGTTCCGGAAATTTTCTAGCAATGGTCACGGTTAAGGAAATCAATTAAATTACAACAAATACTGACAATTAAATATTCATATATTTTTTCTATACAAGATGACAACAACAACAAGAACAGTAATAAAAACAATAAAAATAATAATAATATTGGCTCTGGTGGAACTTCCCAAGCCCGCGTGGTGAAGCTCCAGGCGTTGTATGACGTCACTCACATGCGACGCGACAGGTTGCAAAGCCAAAGCACGTAAGAAAGCACAAGCGTAAATAGTTAGAGCGTGATTACTTATTAATTGCTTTTAAGTAATAAAAATGGTTAGAACGTGTGTGTTTGTGGCGCAGGAGACATGAGTGAATTGGATGTAGGTTTGACATATCACGGGTAAGTAGAACCCGTGTATATATTATTTGTCGGTTAAGTCGAACTTCTTAAAAAGAAATATTTTTGTTTGTTTCATATAGATTCCCGTTGGTTACAGAACATGGGTTTGGGCCAGAATTTCGTACATTCAAACAACGCCTTACTGTGTTATAATCATTTTGAAAAACACTGTTGAAAAACTCTGGTGGATCTTCTCAAACCCGCGTATGTGGAGTTCCAGGCACTTCTGCCCTCTTTACTTAAAATGTACTGCATGCAGCATGTAATGAACCTGGAATAATACATGCATTTATGTTTAGGATTAGGAAAGATTAGCTTTATTCGCGCCGCAATTCCTTTCCGTGAGGGAGGTTCACGCTTTAATCTTAGGATTTCCAGTTTTAAGAATTGTCTAATTAGAATAACTTTTAATGTCTAACTTACTATGTACAAGTCAATAAACTATACTTAAATTAAGGAGTTAATTAGTTCTGGTTTAGTCCGAGTGAAGCGAAGTCCAATTCTCTGGCGAATCTGATTTAAGCGACAGTAGATTTAAGCGACAGTGGATTTGAAAGCGGTAAGCAGAAGCCGGAGCAAAGCGCTACTTATCTCGCGGAGTTTTCGAAAAGCAAGAGAGCTTGGAAATCTGTGCAGAGTTCCGGGAAGCGAGTGAGGCCCCCTTCCATCGATCCGCGATCGATAGAAAGGGTCGACGATCGACGCTCCACATGAGCAAGCAGGCCGCACAAGGAGTTATTGTTCTGCAAGCCGACTCATCCGGGCGATGGCGTTGGGTTGTCGAATTCCCGAACAATTTATTTTACAATTTTATAACTTTAAGTGCTGAAATGCGATAAATAATAAATTTACTTACATATTGCTAAGTTTACTATATGTTTGAATGTACTGAATGATTGTTTTTGCTATTTTCCGTACCAACTATAATAATATAGCTAGGCGAGTTCTAACCTAAATTCGAGTTTCAAGGTCATGATAAGGTTTTCCCTCTGACCTTGAAATCCAAATTTGAGTTTGAAATTTTTTGAAATTTGTTTTTGCCGGCAGGCGGCAGATGACGTCACAAAGATGGCGGAGTGGTGGCGGGTATAGCGCGAGAACTGATATATAATCGATGAGTAATCAATAACGAATTGATATCGAACCGATACCGAAGTACATCCAGGAGGAACCGCGGGTGAAGTGCTACCACAGACCAGGTATAGGATAGACTTATCATCCAATGTAATTTTATGTCGCACGCTCGGGGGGCTCGCGAGCCCTTACCATTTTCGTGTCACATCCAACGTTATCGACTCAGTCGAAAATAAGATTACAATGCTAGAGTAAAGAGTACAATGGTTGGCCATTTAGGTTTCAGCTTGATATCGTTTTGCAAGTCGCAATGCTTGGGAAATGTTACCAATTAATCAAGCACACCAACATGGAGGTACCTACGAAAGTGACCCATTTCTACGAAATATTTCTGGTCCATGTTCGACCAATGCTTTGTGCATTTTGAAAAATTTGGGAAAAGTCTTACGACTAAAGTTCTTAAACTAAGACTTATTGCTAGGACTACAGGGTGTCCCAAAAATATCGGAGTTCCTTGAAAGGGGTGACTCAGGGGGTGATTTGAAACAACTTTTTTCTTAGCGAAAATATTGTCCGAAGCTTCGTTAACGAGATATTAACAAAAAACCCGGACCAATCAGAGCGCACGCCTTCCTCCCGAGCTCCCGCGGTAGCGTTGGCTACGCGGTAGGCGGCTGCGCTTGTACCACGGACGTACGAACAAGCAAGTCGGCATGCATCGAAGGAAACCGCGTTACACAGATTTTTTTCAAGCAGAATCATAAATAATAATTATTTGAAATGAGAGGACAAGAAATACGTAAATTTCGTTTTCAAATAACGCATAAACGAAAAGGTAATGTAACAGGAAATGTACGACAAGGGATCGTAATTCGTTATTGAGGTAAAAATCCGTAGTTTAATAACGGCCAACACAACTAAATTTAAAAAATAATATTAGGTGTATGAATAAATTCTTTCCGACTGGATTTACATAATCAGTACAAAGCTATCGAATTTCTATCGCGGTGATATTCGTAAGGTGACTGAAAAATGGCAAAAGGTAATTAACAATAGTGGAAATTATTTTCTGATTGATTTGTTTTCATATTTTTTAAATCAAACTGTTGTTGTATCCTAAAATCGGAAAGAATTTATTTCTACACCTAATAATCAGCAATAAATTAAATAAAACTCACCCATTCGGACATTCCTTGCCTTCCTTTTCGTAAACCTATGTGACTGGGTCACTGTACCGATCCTGGTCATCGGTGGACGAAAAGATTTATGGTAGGGTAGCGCCCAGTGCTCAGCTGATCGCAGGTATTCGCAGGACACCACCCGAAGGTAAGGGTCGCAACGTCAAGTGCGTCCGGGTTAATGTACCGAATATTCACTTCACTGCACTGCTACTAACACTGCTCACTTGATTTATTTTTCATGGAACGTGTTGTTCCTACGTTATAAAAATTGGTGTCCCCGAAAGGGGCCGATTACTGTTAATTGAGCAGTTGCTCGATGTGACCACCCTCAGCGCCTATGCACGCCTCAGCACGTACAATCAGTTGTCTTTGGACGGCCTGCAAAGTTTGTGGCGTTATGTTCGCCACCGCAGCATGAAGTCGCGCCACAATGTCTTCCAGTGTATCCACTGGCTGACGGTACACCTCATCCTGAAATGATTGTTGCACAACAAATACAAAACGTAAGTAAAAAAGAATACCCACAAAGAAAATAACAGCAAAAATGAAATTACCTTCAGGTAGCCCCAGAAGAAAAAAATCCAGCGGGGTCATATCCGGTGACCGTGGGGGCCACGCGACAGGACCGCCGCGGCCGATCCACCTGTCCGGGAAGGTTTCATGTAGGTAGTCGCGGGCAATATTGGCGAAATGAGGACCAGCCCCGTCTTGCTGATAGAACATGTTCCGTCGGATCTCATTTGGAATATGGTCCATGAGATCCGGCAGAATATGCTCTAAAAACACTTTATACGCTGGGCCGTCCATTCTGTCTGGCAGCATGCACGGTCCAACGATAATGTCACTACAAATGCCAGCCCATACATTAATCGACCAACGGACTTGTGCTGCGCGTGTCCGAAGCGCTAATGGAATCTCGTCGCTCCACACATGCCGATTGTGGGAATTGAAGCACCCTTCCCTATTGAAAAGTGCTTGGTCCGTCCACAATATGTATTTGCAGAACGACGGATCCCGTTGCACTTCTCCCAACAGCCACCTGGAATATTGAACCCGCTGGTCGCCATCCCCGGGGTGCAAATGTTGCACCCGTACATAGCTGTACGGATGCAACATGTTTTCCCTCAGAGTTCGGTGCACCGTCATTCTACTGGCACTAGAAGAAAATGCAGAAATATCCACTATTAGATAACATTTGTTTTCCTTAATTAATAATTGCTGCAGTTATCTTGTACTGCGACTTACTCTAGGCGGCGGCTCAAGTCGCGCACGCTGACGGTCGGGTCTTCGTCGATGGCATCCAACACGTTCTGTTGTACCGCAAGGTTCCGCGCGGCTCTGGGTCTACCCACATCACTGCCTCGCGGCATCATCGACCCTGTCGAGATTAATCTTGACGCCAAACGGCGAATCGTACCCTCGCTTGGGGTTTGGATGCGCGGGTATTCCCGTGCAAGCGCTCGTACAGTAGCACTTGCGTCCCCGTTGTTCCGGGCGTACACCGAGAACATCGCGTAATATTCTTCAGCAGAGTACATTTCTGGGACGAGATTACTAGCTGACTGACAGGATTTTTCTCAAGCAACTTCCTCTACCCCCAAGTAGTTTCTCTCGTTCCATTATGAGTTAACTCCCAGCAGGACAAGAGGCTTTAGGTAGAAAGAAGCCAGCACATTTTTGAAACACACGTGCTTTGCAGAAATGCAACGAACGAACCATCGTACAGTTTCAACAAAAGCCTGCGCTCCGTCATTTTACTGCCAATGTACCCATTGCTTCGAGGGAGGTAGCAGACACCACGTGTTTCGGTTCGAACGGGTCCGAAGAGAAGAGAAACAGAAAGTTTTCGAGTTGCTATAAAGTTGAAAATGCATACCATTTCTGTTTCCCCTTTCCGATACCCTGAGATTACGTCTGCTACGAGGCGAAACCAGCTAAGCCATAAATTACCCAAAACTGTAGGAAATCGTTCCCTACCGCCGACTCGCGGGGCAATACGGCCATAAACCGCGACCCTGGCGAAATGCTCTTGCCAAATTCGCGCTCGAATTTGGTTAGGTTACGACCGATCGGTCTTCAAGCCCGCCTCCTCTCGCGTGTTTTCAAATTGTTTTGAAATTCGAGCGCGGGTTTATACGAGAGATAAGGGATCCGTCTTTAATTTGAAGGAAGGACGAACCAGGTGGGACTATGCGCAGTCAGCGAGTTACCCCCTTTCTTCCTGTGTCTCTGCGCGAGGCGTATTTAAAATTAATCAGGCTGATGGGCCAGAGCATTTTCTTCTGGGGCTACCTGAAGGTAATTTCATTTTTGCTGTTATTTTCTTTGTGGGTATTCTTTTTTACTTACGTTTTGTATTTGTTGTGCAACAATCATTTCAGGATGAGGTGTACCGTCAGCCAGTGGATACACTGGAAGACATTGTGGCGCGACTTCATGCTGCGGTGGCGAACATAACGCCACAAACTTTGCAGGCCGTCCAAAGACAACTGATTGTACGTGCTGAGGCGTGCATAGGCGCTGAGGGTGGTCACATCGAGCAACTGCTCAATTAACAGTAATCGGCCCCTTTCGGGGACACCAATTTTTATAACGTAGGAACAACACGTTCCATGAAAAATAAATCAAGTGAGCAGTGTTAGTAGCAGTGCAGTGAAGTGAATATTCGGTACATTAACCCGGACGCACTTGACGTTGCGACCCTTACCTTCGGGTGGTGTCCTGCGAATACCTGCGATCAGCTGAGCACTGGGCGCTACCCTACCATAAATCTTTTCGTCCACCGATGACCAGGATCGGTACAGTGACCCAGTCACATAGGTTTACGAAAAGGAAGGCAAGGAATGTCCGAATGGGTGAGTTTTATTTAATTTATTGCTGATTATTAGGTGTAGAAATAAATTCTTTCCGATTTTAGGATACAACAACAGTTTGATTTAAAAAATATGAAAACAAATCAATCAGAAAATAATTTCCACTATTGTTAATTACCTTTTGCCATTTTTCAGTCACCTTACGAATATCACCGCGATAGAAATTCGATAGCTTTGTACTGATTATGTAAATCCAGTCGGAAAGAATTTATTCATACACCTAATATTATTTTTTAAATTTAGTTGTGTTGGCCGTTATTAAACTACGGATTTTTACCTCAATAACGAATTACGATCCCTTGTCGTACATTTCCTGTTACATTACCTTTTCGTTTATGCGTTATTTGAAAACGAAATTTACGTATTTCTTGTCCTCTCATTTCAAATAATTATTATTTATGATTCTGCTTGAAAAAAATCTGTGTAACGCGGTTTCCTTCGATGCATGCCGACTTGCTTGTTCGTACGTCCGTGGTACAAGCGCAGCCGCCTACCGCGTAGCCAACGCTACCGCGGGAGCTCGGGAGGAAGGCGTGCGCTCTGATTGGTCCGGGTTTTTTGTTAATATCTCGTTAACGAAGCTTCGGACAATATTTTCGCTAAGAAAAAAGTTGTTTCAAATCACCCCCTGAGTCACCCCTTTCAAGGAACTCCGATATTTTTGGGACACCCTGTAGTCCTAGCAATAAGTCTTAGTTTAAGAACTTTAGTCGTAAGACTTTTCCCAAATTTTTCAAAATGCACAAAGCATTGGTCGAACATGGACCAGAAATATTTCGTAGAAATGGGTCACTTTCGTAGGTACCTCCATGTTGGTGTGCTTGATTAATTGGTAACATTTCCCAAGCATTGCGACTTGCAAAACGATATCAAGCTGAAACCTAAATGGCCAACCATTGTACTCTTTACTCTAGCATTGTAATCTTATTTTCGACTGAGTCGATAACGTTGGATGTGACACGAAAATGGTAAGGGGGCTCGCGAGCCCCCCGAGCGTGCGACATAAAATTACATTGGATGATAAGTCTATCCTATACCTGGTCTGTGGTAGCACTTCACCCGCGGTTCCTCCTGGATGTACTTCGGTATCGGTTCGATATCAATTCGTTATTGATTACTCATCGATTATATATCAGTTCTCGCGCTATACCCGCCACCACTCCGCCATCTTTGTGACGTCATCTGCCGCCTGCCGGCAAAAACAAATTTCAAAAAATTTCAAACTCAAATTTGGATTTCAAGGTCAGGGGGAAATCCTTATCATGACCTTGAAACTCGAATTTAGGTTAGAACTCGCCTAGCTATATTATTATAGTTGGTACGGAAAATAGCAAAAACAATCATTCAGTACATTCAAACATATAGTAAACTTAGCAATATGTAAGTAAATTTATTATTTATCGCATTTCAGCACTTAAAGTTATAAAATTGTAAAATAAATTGTTCGGGAATTCGACAACCCAACGCCATCGCCCGGATGAGTCGGCTTGCAGAACAATAACTCCTTGTGCGGCCTGCTTGCTCATGTGGAGCGTCGATCGTCGACCCTTTCTATCGATCGCGGATCGATGGAAGGGGGCCTCACTCGCTTCCCGGAACTCTGCACAGATTTCCAAGCTCTCTTGCTTTTCGAAAACTCCGCGAGATAAGTAGCGCTTTGCTCCGGCTTCTGCTTACCGCTTTCAAATCCACTGTCGCTTAAATCTACTGTCGCTTAAATCAGATTCGCCAGAGAATTGGACTTCGCTTCACTCGGACTAAACCAGAACTAATTAACTCCTTAATTTAAGTATAGTTTATTGACTTGTACATAGTAAGTTAGACATTAAAAGTTATTCTAATTAGACAATTCTTAAAACTGGAAATCCTAAGATTAAAGCGTGAACCTCCCTCACGGAAAGGAATTGCGGCGCGAATAAAGCTAATCTTTCCTAATCCTAAACATAAATGCATGTATTATTCCAGGTTCATTACATGCTGCATGCAGTACATTTTAAGTAAAGAGGGCAGAAGTGCCTGGAACTCCACATACGCGGGTTTGAGAAGATCCACCAGAGTTTTTCAACAGTGTTTTTCAAAATGATTATAACACAGTAAGGCGTTGTTTGAATGTACGAAATTCTGGCCCAAACCCATGTTCTGTAACCAACGGGAATCTATATGAAACAAACAAAAATATTTCTTTTTAAGAAGTTCGACTTAACCGACAAATAATATATACACGGGTTCTACTTACCCGTGATATGTCAAACCTACATCCAATTCACTCATGTCTCCTGCGCCACAAACACACACGTTCTAACCATTTTTATTACTTAAAAGCAATTAATAAGTAATCACGCTCTAACTATTTACGCTTGTGCTTTCTTACGTGCTTTGGCTTTGCAACCTGTCGCGTCGCATGTGAGTGACGTCATACAACGCCTGGAGCTTCACCACGCGGGCTTGGGAAGTTCCACCAGAGCCAATATTATTATTATTTTTATTGTTTTTATTACTGTTCTTGTTGTTGTTGTCATCTTGTATAGAAAAAATATATGAATATTTAATTGTCAGTATTTGTTGTAATTTAATTGATTTCCTTAACCGTGACCATTGCTAGAAAATTTCCGGAACGTTGCGGGACAATTGGTATAAAATCTCCGAAACGTTGTGAGACAATTGCTGTAAAATCTCCGAAACGTTGCGGGAGAATTGCCTTTAAAATCTCGGAAACACCGCAGAAATATTTCATGCAATGTTGCACAGGGGCAGACATAGGAAGATTCCTGCAACATCTCAGAAATATTACTTACAATGTTTCTATCTTGCACCGCAACGTACCTGCAGAATTCCTGCAACCATCCTGCAACGGAGTGTGCTGTATGGGTAGTGGCAATACGTATCGGCCGCAGAGAAGGACAGCGAATGAAAAAGATGGAGACAATCGACAGTCCTTTTTTCACTCGCTCTGTTCTCCTACGTTCGAGACTGGCGACAAACTTCTAAAAATGTATGATCTACAGTAAAATCTCTATAAATGTTCAAAATGATGACTATATAATATTAGTGTTAATTTCTGTCACCCCTAGTTGGGGTGGTCCCCCTTGGAACCAGTGAAGCGCGTTATGTGGCTCGTGCGCCGATCGTGTAACCTGATCCAAAATCGAAAATCGGTGAGAGACAACACCGATGCAAACGAGGTTCACAATTAAAAGTATTTTATTTTTGGTTCTTTTTTTATAAATTTTTTACCAACATATTTGTGACGATTTTCTGATTAAAATGACACCAAACACGATATGGTTTGGACAATTATATAAATATAAATGATTCGTATCCACGATAAGTAAAATTTGTCCGATTTATGTCGTGTTTGGTATCATTTTAATCAGGAAATTCTAACAAACATGTTGGTAAAAGTTTCATGAAAATGAAACCAAAAATACAAAAGTTTTAATTTTAAATTTTGTTTGCGTTAGTATTGTCTCACACGTACACGCGTATTTAAACGTGCTTCGTTCCGAGGCTCTCGCTTACATGGAGACATTACTGTATATCTTCTTTTATTGTGCCTGTTTTTCTTTTCCACTGTATGTTTTTCTTATTTCTATGTATGTACCACGTGTTACTGATTATTGACTCTTCACGTGCAGGCAACGATTGACAAACGCAGCGTGCCTCCCAGTAGGTCAGGGTACCGTGGCGGAAGCAGGTACTCGTGCAGATACATCGTACGAAACACTTCCAAGCACATGTGCTGCGGATGATTTTCCTAAGGACAGAATATATGAAGGAAACGTTGGAAATTTTGAAGATGTTCCAATTATCGAAGGAATTGTAGAAGAACTACATTTCGATACGGACGCAGAAGGAATTGTAGAAGTACATTTCGACACAGACAGAGATGAGATACATTCCGTAACAGACATCAACGAAGAAACGAATGAAGATGTTGGAAGTGATACCGATTACTGGGTGGTGGAGAATACAGAATCAGAATAGTCGGAAAACCCAATTTCAAGAGGAATAGACTACGTTGATTTTGCGCATGTTTTCGAGCAAATAAAAAATCTTCGAAACCATTCGACTATTGGCTGTGGCATCGAACATTTTGATATAGTTAGATGTCAACGGAATGAATTAGAAAAAGAGTATAATGTAGAGTGCAAAATGTGCAAATACACAGAGCGCATATCCTGTCTTCGGAAGAGTGATGTCACTATGGATATCAACCACGCCGCTGTTGCCACAACAATGATGACGAGCGGCGGATATAATCAGCTGGAGGACATATTGACTGCCGTCTGCGTGTCCTGTATGACGAAAAGGATCTACTAGAACTGTCAGAATGACCTAATCGATGCTCTTGATGTGGTCGCACAACGCGAAATGGAAGATGCTGGAGAAAAGGAGAAAGCATTAGCTATAGCAAGAGACAACGTATATCCAGAATCTAATGTACCGTTTATCCCAGTTGTCGCAGATGCCAGCTGGATGAAAAGGTCATACCGCGGAGGAGATTACAATTCTCTTTCAGACGTAGGAGGCATCGTGGGATACCACACGAAGAAAGTGCTGTACATCAGCGTCAAGAATAAATTCTGCATGACATGCCAAATAGAAGCTACGAAGAAGGAAAAACCGCGCGAGTATCGTTGCTTCAAGAACTGGGGTCGTAATCAGAGTTCAACTGGTATGGAAAGTGTTGCTATTGTCTAAAGCTTCAATTGCAGCAGAGATATGCACGACCTAGTATACTTTATATCAGTTACCGATGGCGATAGCAGTGTGTACAAGAAGATATTGGACAATGATCCATATGAAAAGTACGTGGTGCGGGTACGAAGAATAGAATGCACCAATCACTTGTTACGCAATTTCAGTAGAAAAATAAGCGAAATCGTAGTAAAAGGCCGCAATAAAGAACTAAGAGCTGTCGTACAGAATAATGCTCTCTGCTTGTGTACTGGTATAAAGGAAGCTGCAGAATACCGGTTCCAAGAAGAAATAACACTTGAGGAACGATTAAAAAATTTTAAGAAAGCCTTGACAAATGTACAGAGTCACGTTTTCGGTGAACACAAGGAGTGTCTGAAGTTCGCATACTTCTGTAATAAATACTCTGATCCCAACAGAGTAGACTACGTTCCACAACTGAGAGAAGCTTGTTGTTTCAAGGCGTCTGGGGTCGAGATTCTGGCAGAGAATCTCGGGGTGCTCCGGGTCGTCCTTCACGGTCGTCGTCCAATGGGCTTCGAAGGTTCGGGTGAGAATGCCGGGACGGAAGGATTCGGTTGCGAACCGAAAGGTAGGGGATCGTTTCTGGTTTAAGAGTTGGAACACACCGTAAGGTTTAAACAAGTTTATTCTGTCCCGATCTGGGTGATACTGGTACTATGCCTAATCAGGCGTGGATCTTGTATAACGTCTGTATCAAGTCTCAATATAGTCCGCTCGCTTTGCTCGTACATTATTCTTATACTCTAATCGGGGCGAAGCGGGGACCATCGGGGTCTCCGTCTTTGACTCGCTTTTGGGTGTTTCACCATGTGCTGATGGTCTCGGAATGTTTCCGGAATGCTTACGCGGTTGTGCCCGATTTCGGCCGTTCGATTGTGGCAATCGGAATGCCGCGGGGTCGTTGCGCTTGGGGTGTCGGTTGGGACACAACAAGTCTGTTATCTTGTCTTTTTAAAAGGTCTATTTAATCATTGACTTTCTTTCTACCTTCGGAATCCATTAGCCCCAAGGGTGATTTGCCTATGTAACCTAATCCGTCTATTTGTCCACGACGCTGTTTTGTGCTGAGCTTTTAGTTTGCTGGACGTAGGTATGGAGTTTGGCGACGCGGTCTACATTGTCTTGGATTTTCCTGGCGAATGTTTTACAGAATTTTTGTAAGTTGTCGGTAGAAGGTTTTTTTTTACATTGCACATGCATATCATATAGTAGAACGAAAATCCAGTAAATTATAATGTCAAGGTGTAGTTGGTGTTTCGTTTTGTTGGTCGCGAAGTTTTTCCTTGTGCGAGCGCGAGATAAATTTTTTTGCTAACGTAGGACAGTTCATCTTCTTTGTCTGGACTTGAGTAGAAGTGAGAAGTGAGGGCATATGGGACTCGATTTTCTTGGTCGCTTCTTATTTCGCTCTGAATCGTTACGATGTTGACGTTGCTTTCGATCCCGAGGGAGCTGGCGATGTTTCTACTGGTGCGTTTAAGTGCGAGTTCGTTAGTGTTTTCGTGTCTCTGTGGAAGTGTGCATGGATTCAACGTTCGTTATTTTTTCTATAGTTTGGAGTTTCCGACCCCGTCGGGTTACATGAACATTCAATACCGGCGGGCGGTGCGGGAATACCGCACGGAGCGACGTCGGTTTGAGGCTGAGAACGCCGACTGGTTAAACGATGTGGGCGCGTGGGGCGTGAGGGCCCTGTTCGGTGAGTTTCCCATTGTTTATGGTTTGTTTATTTTCCGTTGTTCGAAATTAATTGTTTTGCAACTGGTGATTGTTCTAGAGCGTCACGGAGACCAGTTCGTCGGGCCCGCGCGACGGCCACGCCTGTGGTCTCTTTGGGAAGCCGCCATCGCGATCGCCCTCAAAAACGGCGAATATCCTGATTAGTTAAATTACTTATTTTAAAATACTTATTTAAAAATTCTTCTCTCCCTCATTTTTTTTTTAATAAATATATTTCGCCTCTTTTTTCAAATCTACATAGTTGTTGGTGCACTGTTACTTCCCCTCGTAACTGCGACCATTTTCCTATTCCTGCCCTATTCTATAAAGTGTTTGAGTCGGTTCGCGTGAACGCGGATTGTTCGTCGCCCTTTATACTGTAATTATTGTTATCGTGCGTGTTTTGTATCGTGTAGGGACCTATCCACGCGGGTGTTAGTTTTTTATCCATCCGCTTCTTAGCGTCACGTCGTGCAGTAGCACTTGGTCTTCAATTTTAAAAGACTTATCCGCGGTTTTCTTGTCGTAGTAATGGAATTAAAATTCAAATAAATTTAATATAATATTTAATATAATAGAAATATATATGAATCCAATAATGAATAACTTTCAATTAATAAAATTACGGAAGATATTGTTAAAAATAAACTGAAATGAGTGGGAGGAGGAAGGGGGTGGTAGGTGAAGAAGGAGGTGAAGAACAAAGACATCCTACTTTGCAATGTATGTAAATTTGGATATGGATCCACATGTGACGAATTGTATGAGTGCTGCAAAGTCAATCGCCTGTCAAGCGTTACCGCGACTTCGAACATAAAACAGCCATAATGGGATACTGGGAAATATTCCTACTTTTGATCGGGCGATGTGGCAGGATAATCCAGTGGTATGTAGGTACCTAATACTCTGCAATGTTTCGCGAATTTTGTTGTTTATTACGTTTTTTACGTGCTAATATTATATCAGTTATTGTTGGGTTCTAGGAGTCACCGCCACCTACAACATCATCGCCGACATCCCCGGAGTCGTCGCCGTCGTTTTCTCCGCCGATATGTAATAGTTTGCATTGTTTTATGTGATTGATGTTTATTATGTTTAATGTATCAATATTATGTCGATGTTTGTATGTTCTAGGACTCCCCACCACCTTCGCTGATAATGCTAAGGGCCCGGCGGCTACAGATCTTGCGCGATCGTGAGCTGCGCGGTCCAATATTATTATCGGCGGCTCTGCGGCGCCCGCGGCCCGCGATCGTCATCGCTCCTCCCTGAGGAGTTCGAGGGGCTCCTATCATCATCGCCGTCGTCGTCGTCGCCGCCGTCACCGTCACCCTCATAATCGCCATCACCCCCCCCCCCACCCTCTATCACCACCCCCACCGCCGCAACCATAATTATTTTTGTCTTTTTATTTTATATTTCGTTTTGTAAAGATGACACTACATAATAAGTCGCTGTATTTCAAACCGGACACAGTAACATTTTTATTTAATCTTGAGCTGTGTATGGACCATTTGTATTTGCAATTGTGTGAAACTACATATCTTGTGCAGACGAAATTTTTTAAATTTTGTTAACGTGCTACAACAGAGCGGTGTTATTTGCAAATCATTAGATACGTATCGTGCTACTAAAATCATACGCGATAGTGAATATTTCGACGATGAACCTCTTGAAGATTGTGAACTGTTAGCATGCGCCTTGAGTGATATTGTAGATGTTGCTCGTAGCAAAAAAAATCTTAAATTATATTTGTATTCTATTTGTATATTCTTTTAATTTTAAAATAAATTTCTTAAACATATACTCTTTTTCCATTTACTTACCCATCTTCTTCCTTCTCTCCTCGCCACTTAATTTTAAGATTCGAAGTTTCTAAAAGTATTATATTTCAGTCTCGCGTTCTTCGCGTCGTGAAACTGACGTCATCCTGCGCGGCTACTTCAGGGGGACTCAAATTAGACACGTTATCTCGCGATGCGCTGCGATGTTAAATCAGAACGCTTTGAAAAATTGTTAGCTTTAGAATGTAGGTTTTCTACTTAGTGATTCAGTAGATCGTTGATCCACAAATTATTATTCCTCTGCGTTGGGAAAAAGTGTCTGTTGCTTTGGAAAAAAATTTCTGCTGACACCGCATAATTCTATGATTCGCGCCTTCTTCACGCCGCGAAATGACGTCTTCCTGCACGGCTGCTCCGGAGGACTCAAATTACACACGATGGGCGCGATACGCTGCGATATTACGATTGAAAAACCTTTTGAAATACTGTTAGCTTTAGAATGTATGTTAGCTACATATTGGAACAGTAGATTAATTCAAAATTATTATTTCTCTGCGCATGGGGGAAAAATGTCTGTCTGCTGCCTGGCGGTTCGCTAGATCGGTGTGGGACAGCTTTGAATAATTTTCAGGGATGGGTCAGGTCTGAAAAAATTTTCGGGGTTGGGCCAATGGCATTCCCTCCCTCGGTTAGGTGTGAAAAACTTCTGCTGTGGGTCATTCCCTCCCTCTGAAAAATTTCCGGCGGCGGGTCGGGTCTGGAGAGGTCTCCGCGGCGGCTCGGCCAGGACTGATCCCCTCCATGATTAGGGCTTCCTTCACTCTGCGGCTTGTGCGCGCGCAGCCAATCTCCCACTCTCCGCTCCCCGCTTCCACCACGACAAAGAGTTCCCCCCACCGTACTCCCCCGCGCGCCCACACTTCCCCCCGACCCCGCACTCACCGCATTGCCCCATGGCTTAGAATCCCCATAGCCCTTATACTTTTATAGGACGTATTTCAACCGGTGCGGTCATCAACGTTGGACACGTCGATCCGCGTCGATTTTTAGAGGGTGCTCGACGAACTGTGATCTCGCGCGTCACGGACGCTATCACGAAACATAAGAGCGTGTCTATGAATACGAACTTGAACGCGGAGTTTATGTTGGGTGAGAATACGGACATGAAAAGTTTCGATACGCACAATCGCGTACTGTTAATGACTTCGAACGTGCGCGAGTGTTACTTGAAGCACGTGGTCGCTCCCACGCTTGTGATGCTCGAGGAGTTTCAAGATCGCGACAGAGGATGGACCCTAAGGGCTATGCTAAATATTCTAGTGAATATTAATAAGCATAATCCTCTTTGAGCCGGTTGCTACGTACCGCTTCCGCGCGAGGTCGTTCTTAAAAGGGCAGTAGTGAACGTAAAGAGCACAGACAATGCGAGCTTCTCGTGATCCGTCGTCACCAGTTTGTACCCTGCTTCTACGAATGTGGATAGGGTCGCATCGTAGCCATACTACTCGGCGGTGCTTCGCACGGACTATATGATACTTTCCGTAACGTTAGATCAGCGGACGTAGTTCGAGAGGTTGAACGTAGTGTCGGTGAACGTGTACGTGTGGTCCGACGGAAGCTGCGCGCCTCTGCGTTTGACCAACGCCAAGCGAGAGACACACGCGAACTTGCTACTGGTGCAGGATCCCAAGGAGCCCCAACGATATCATTTCGCATGCATTCGAAGCATGTCGAGGCTTATATCGAAGCAACTCGGTAAACACAATGGTCAAGTATTCGTTTACAAAAGATAAGTCAACTATGGAATATTTCAATCGATGTATTATTTATTCTTATGTTTTATTATTATTATTGATGTTATTATCGTTTTAGGTGCCTGCGTTACTTTTACTCGTCCGAGCAACTGACGACACACACCGTAGACTGCCAGCGTCTGAACGAGTGTGCCGTCGAATTGCCGTCCGCGGAGAATAAATGGCTGCAGTTCAAAAATTTCAAAAGTAAGGAACGAGCGCCATTCATTGTGTACGTGAACTTCGAGTGCATGCTGGAGTTCACGTACCAGCAACACAGAGCGTACAGCGTGGGATACTACATTCATTGCTCCACCGACGCGTCTCTGTGCCGTTATCGCGCGTATCGTCACGACTTCAAATGCGTGAAGTAGTTTGTACAAGAACTGCGCGTCTTTGCGGACATTGTGTATTCGTGGTTGCGGAACGCGAAACCAATGAACTCGTTGACGAGTCAACAGTGGCGCAGTTTAAACAACGCGATCGTGTGTCACGTGTGTGGACGGCCCTTCGTCGACGTGGATAAAAAAGTGCGTGACCATTGCCTCTTGACGGGCGAGTACTGAGGCACGGCCCACGTGTCTTATAACTTGCAATTTCAGCGCTCGTACACGATACCGACAGTGTTTCATAATATATCAGGCTACGACGCGCATTTCGTGATTACGAAGTTGGCGTCCGCGTTCGAGGGACAGATCGACCTGCTGCCGGTGACGAAGGAGCGGTACATATCGTTCACGAAACACGTCAAGGGATCGACGCCGAAAACAACGATTGGAAGAGGGGATTAAAGTTTCCATTCATCGATTCACTAAAATTTTTAGCCGTTAGTCTGGAGAAACTCGCTTCGGACCCTGACAAAGAACGACTCTCGATTCTACGACACGAGTTTCAACACTTGCCCGACCAACATTTCAATCTCCTGACCAGGAAGGGCGTCTTCCTGTACAACTACGTGACGTCATACTCCAAGCTGAACGATACGCGTTTGCCGTCCCGCCAAGTGTTCTATGACTGGTTGAACGATAGCGTCGCATCGGAGCTTGATTACGCGCACGTTGTGAACGTGTGAAATACTTTTCGCGTACAAACATTGGGCGAGTACAGTGATTTATACATGAAAACATGTGTGCTGTTACTCGCCGACGTATTCCAGAGTTTCCGCTCTGACTGTATCGCAAGTTACGATCTAGATCCCGCGCATTATTTTACACTACCGAGTTTCACGTGGAACGCGATGCTCAGTTGCGTCGAGCGGGGACAAGGCCCCACACATCATTGCATGGCGGAAATGTACTAATGTGGACCAAATTGACTATATCGCAGTTAATAATAATGCGATATCGGGGGTTGACGTTCGTGATAATGCAGTTCAGGTGGACACGTCTGATTTTAATACGACTGCGCTCGCGCCAGTTGATGATTATGCATTCTTTACTGATAATGATTTATTTACTGAAATCATCGTCAATGCAATCTTTACGAACGACATCGACAATGCTGTATTCAACGATGTTAAAAAAAACTACTAAAATCTTGAAAATCTATGTACGAATTCTTTTGCCCTTACACGCTCTCACGACGCTTGAGACGTCGCCCTGTTCTCGAACGTGAAAATACTGGGAACTCTACCCCGAATAATTATCGCTCAATTGCTTACGCGAACGCAACGCATTGTAGGCATTTTTATGACGATGGTGTTAACCGAGAGAGAAATTAGCCAGGCAGTCGGCCGATTGTCGGCCGACCGTCTCGAGTGGCTGTTAGTTTAAGGGATACGGTTACAGGCCGTGCCGAAGATAAGCGATCGTCGATAGCGTATTGGCGATGAGATGGCTGTGAGTCATGCGGCCGTTGGGGTGAGGTTCGACTGTTTTTGAGACAGTTCTCTGTTGGCGACCGACGTAAGACGTTGGCTAGAAGGACCGTCCCGTGCGAGACCATTCTTAAAATACAACTCATTTAATCTTATCCTCGTCAGTTATTGAGCGCCAACCTGGCCACGCTCTTTCCGCGACTTCCCTTTCCATAGTTCAGAAGTGGGATAAAGTGCCGAGAAAAGATTGTGATCACGGGAAGCGGCATTGTGAACTTTGTGCCAAAGAGAACAGGTTTAACTGTCTATTGTGCTGTGGCAGTATTGTGGGGAAAACCATTTCGTGTTTGTGTGGTGGTCGACGTGAATTGTGACAGAGGACGAGGACGACGTGTGTTGACGTGAATTGATTCGGATTTGTCTCTAGTTCACGGTTGGATCTTGTTTCCCGAGCAACATGTCCAGTTATTCAGTGGCAGAATTGAAACAATTCCTGCGTGTGCGGAAATTAGTAACGACGGGTGCTAAAGCCGAGTTGATTAGTAGGCTAGAGCAGTATGATGCTAATATTTGGCAAAGTATAGCGGAGGAAAATGCGCGGACAGCCGAGCAAACTGCTCGCGACGAAGAAGCGCGACGTAGAATGGTAGCGGAAGAATAGACGACTCTTCGAAATGATGGTGATCTCCATGTCAATCAAACGGAGGGATGGCAGCAGTTAGATGATCCTGTTAGTAGTGAAATGGAACTACTGCGGAGAGAAAGGGATATCCTGCGAAGGGAAATGGAACTTTTCCGGCGAGAGTCCGCAGGGCTGCGAAATCCATCCACGGATTCGATAAGAACGGAAATTGCAGGGAATATGGACTCCCGGAGGACGGCAACCGTTAATTTAAACATACGGGCGATCGGTGACCTTCTATGTGAGTTTGACGGTAACGATAATGCTTTCTGGAAATGGGAACAGCAAGTGGGTCTTTTACGAGTTGGACGAGAATGCATCGCAGGTGCTGATCAGCTCAAAACTGAAGGGCCGCGCCGCGAGTTGGTTTCATTCGAAAGCGGAACACCTCACCCTGAGAATTGACGACTTGCAGGGGGAAATGAAAATGATGTTTCATCATGTACCCAGTCAAATAGCGCTTCGTCAGGAATTTCAAGATAGGAAATGGAAATCGGAGGAAAAATTCGCAGATTATTACTACGACAAGTTAATTTTCGCAAACCGAGTGCCAATACCGAGTGCCGAAGTGGTTGATTACTTAATAGACGGAGTGCCAGACGTTCCGCTGCGAGATCATGCACGTATGATGTGTTTCAAGACAGCAGGGGAGCTGTTGGGAGCGCTTGAGAAAGTATCGCTGGAAACGCGAAAATCGGCCGGTCGGGATACGATGGAGAAAAAGGAGATGAAGGGCAGTAGCGGCAAGGAAAAGGAAAAAGTTTCTTCGCTGCCGCCGAAGAAACCGGTGAAATGTTTCAACTGTCACGAAGCCGGACACGTTTCTACAAAATGTCCAAAACCGAAGAGGCAACGAGAAGACTGTTTCGAGTGTGGGTCAACATCGAATCGGATAGCCTATTGTCCACAACGATCATCGAATCGGCGAGGGGAAAGCAGCACGGCGAGGGAGCTCAGCGCAACGGCGTCGGCAAACGTGGTGCAACCAGAAATCCTCAGTGCGCCATACATGGTTTCTTTGAGTTACACTGTTTTCGATAAAAGCGGACATAGTTGTAAGTATACAATAAGCGCAATGTTAGACTCCGGATCGCCAATTAGTTTAATTAAGAATAGTTTTGTACCGCTTGATGCGCGAACACCGGTAACGGGTATCGAGCAAGACTTTTGCGGAATCAACGGATCGCGATTACAAATTCTAGGAAATTCTTATCGCGAGGTTGAAATTGAGGGTATTCCAATTAGCTTGAAATTTTATATTGTACCCGATGACATGATGGCATTTATGGCTATACTCGGAAGAGATTTTTCGTCCCATCCGTCGGTTGAAGTCACGCTGAATGAAAACCGCGTAATTACAAAGAGAGTGGAAAAAATACCGACGACCGAATTGGATTGTGCGATCAATCAAATAATGAGCATAGAGTGTGTTAATGACCCGAATACGGCACGGGAATATTTACAGATAAATCCGGAACTCGATGCCGAAGTAATTGAAAAGATTAAAGATTTGTATGATTTGGATTACACTAAAGTTAAGGAATCGAGTGTGTTTGAGACTGATTTTGAAATGAAAATTGTATTGCGGCATGAGCAACCGATTAGTTTTCGACCGAGGCGACTTTCTTTTGCGGATAAAGAAAAATTGCAAGTAATTTTGGACAATTTGCTGGAGAGGAAGATTATTAGGGCGAGTAAGTTACCTTATGCTAGCCAGATATTTTTAGTAATCAAACAGAACGGTGAGAGACGTCTTTGCATAGACTATCGCGAGTTCAACAAAATAACGGTAAAAGATAACTTTCCGAGTCAGCTAATAGATGATAATATTGATCGGTTGAAAAACAAAAAAATCTTCACGACGCTTGATCTGAAAGACGGATACTGTAAAGTGAAAATGGCTCAGGATTCTATCAAGTATACGTCATTCGTAACTCCTTTAGGGCAATTTGAATTTTTATATTGTCCTTTTGGTCTGACTAATACACCAAAAGTATTTCATAGGTTTGTTTAGAAAGTTTTTGCAGTTTCCATTAAAGAAGGGAAAATGTTGCCATTTTTTGATGATTTTTCATAGGAACGGAGACCTCGGAGGAACATTTGGAAATTTTGCGCGAAGTTTTCCGGGTAGCGGGGCAATATCGTTTAACCTTCCGACTGGACAAATGTTTTTTCGCTCAGACCGAGGTTGATTATTTGGCGTATCGCGTTAGTGCGGGGGGGATTCGGCCAAGCGACAATAATATTGCGGCGGTAATTAATTATCAGGTGCCGCGTAATGCGAAGGAGGTACTACGGTTTGTGTTGCTCGTGAGTTATTTTCGTCGCTTCGTCCCAGGATTTTCAATAATTGCAAAACCATTATATGGCTTAGTCAGGAAAGATGCTAAATTCGCATGTGGGGCGATTGAGAACGAAGCATTTGAGACTTTGAAAAGGCACTTGTCGGAGAAACCCATCTTGGCGATTTATTCACCTACACTAGAGACAGAATTGCATTGTGACGCAAGCGCGTCAGGGTTTGGGACTATTCTTTTGCAGAAGCAAGTAGATAGTCTTTTTAAACCAATATCATATTTTAGTCAGCGCACGTCGCCCGCGAAATCGAAATATCATAGTTTCGAGCTTGAGTGCCTCGCGGTGGTAAACGCGATAAAACGTTTTCACATTTACTTAGGCGGGATATCATTCAAGGTAATCACTGATTGTAACAGTTTTCGTTTGACATTAAGTAAAAAAAACGTAAACACTCGAATATCGCGGTGGGCGATGTTTCTGCATGATTATGATTACGAGATACAACATCGGCCAGGGAAAAGAATGAGCTATGTCGATGCGCTCAGTAGATGTTATGGGGTATTGGTGATTGAGGGTAATAATTTCGAACAAACCCTCTCGATATACCAGGATCGGGATGAGGAAATCGTTCAAATACGCGAGAAACTAGAGAAGACGGAGATGAGGTTTTTTGAATTGCGCAACGGTTTGGTGTATCGGAAGGATAAATGAAAAATTTGTTGTTTTATGTACCACGTTCAATGGAGGATAATGTGATTCGTACATGTTATGACGACTTGGGTCATGTTGGTCTGGATAAGGTTATTAATAATGTGACAAAAATTTACTGGTTTCCGAAATTGCGAGAGAAAGTGAAGGAGTATATTGCAAATTGTTTACGTTGCATCGAGTTTTCTCCACTTAATGGGAAGGAGGAGGGCTATTTACAAAGTATCCCAAAAGAAGGGTTACCGTTTCATAATGTTCATATAGATCATCTAGGACCTCTTGAAAAAAAAAACGGGAAAGAGATATAAGTATTTGCTGGCTGTAATCGACGCATTTACAATGTTTTTGAGATTGTTTCCGTGTAAATCGACTAAATCTGAGGAATCGATTAAACATTTGAGGGAATATTTTAGAGCCTATAGTGTACCAAAGCGGATGATTATGGATCAAGGGACTGCGTTTACTTCCAATGCGTTTAAAGATTTTTTGCAAGCAGGAAAAATTGAACAGATTTTGATTGCAGTTGGAACTCCGCGTGCTAACGGGCAAGTCGAGCATTACAATCGAACAATAACACTCATGATTGCGAAACTATGCGAAACTCCACAAAAATGGAATTTGCATAACTACTAAAATGTAACATCTAGACATTTCCCTAGATGTCCGCGGCCTGAAAGTCAAATACTTGGCGTGGCCAGGCAAGGTCAAGGTGTCGATGAATAAGAATTATTTAGAACGTAAAATAATGAAAGTGTACTCATATTTGTCAGAGTTTTAAATTGACAAATTATCTGAAAGCTTGTGAGAGGAAAGGTATCGGTATCGATAAATGATCTTGGAATTATTTTAAAACGCAATATAATGAAAATGTACTCATATTGTCTGAGTTTTAAATGGACAAATTATCTGAAAGCCTGCGAGGGGGAAGGTATGGGTATTGATGATCTGAGAATACCTTGCCTGGCCACGCCAAGTATTTGACTTCCAGGCCGCGGACATCTAGGCAAATGTCTAGATGTTACATTTTATTTTCACATTATTAAAATGTCCGCGATATGAGTAACGGAATGTATGAATATAGCATTTTAGGTGTGTATATGTAGTTGTGTTATTTTAAGCGCAGTTGGAAAGTATCTTTATGCACTTGTAGCTCATTTTGATTTCACATCTATTTTTATATTGTATATTTTCTTCTATTTTTTTTGTGATTTACTCTTTTCCATCCTCGACTTTTTCATGTACTTGGCGTAATTTTTTTACGTTTTCGAAGTTTTTTATGGGGATCTCACTTCTTTTTACAAAGATAACTTGCATAGGGAATGACTTCATATAATTTTTAATATTATAAATTACAAAGGTTTATAATCAACAGCAATGAACAGTCTTGTCACGGGACTGAATTAAGGAAAAATTCTACGCAAGTTTAACAACTACGAAAACAAACCATGTGCACCGCATTGCCGATCTATATGTATTATATGTATAGTACTTTGTGTATAGTACAAGAAACACTGATTAAATTCATGCATTATCGAAGGTGTCCATGTATCAAAATAACTAAAAACCGGGACTAGTTGACTAATTCCCTTTAATTGTTGTATTATGGAATAAATTATGCTGCGATTCGCGATATTGGAGCATATGAATGATCCGCTAGCCATTTAATGTGTCGCCGTGACAAAAACTTGCGTGTTCTATCAATGAGAATCAAAAATCTGAAAAGGTCGGTGGGCAGTAAATATTTTTGTTTCGACTATTTATAAATTTTTGTGCACTGAGTACTGCCTGATGTTTTTTCATGAATATTTTGTGGAAATGTGATACATTGACGATAATTTACAGTATTTTATTTTATCCGGTGCGTGGAAGTTTTGTACGTACGGCCACATGTTAATAATGTCGGACGGGGTTACTTGACTAAGCATAGGAATACCACTAAATATTACATTTTTTATCCTCAAGATACAGTCGAAGCAAAGAGTTTAGCTGCTCAAGTCCACTTCCCCCATCATAAAATCCTTCCAAACTCACCCCTAACAGTTTTACACTCTATCCTTCCTTCAAACTCTCAGGCCTTCCAAATCGACCATAACAAACAAGTACAACATAATTACAATATCTAGCACCATGATAATTAATGAAAAATAACACTGTGAAGGAGTGAAGAAAAAAAATTATTGGGCGTAGTATACATATACAACTAACCGCACAGACGGGGTTTGTTGACTTGTTCGTCTCACTACTTTAAATACAATAAAAACTACAACCCAGACTTAATTAAAACGATTTTCAAAATTAAGCCTGTATACCTAATGAAATTTGTAAACTTTTAGTATGCATCAAGTTAACAAAATACCAATGGTCTATTTATAAAAATTAGAAATGTTAAAAATTAGTCAACTAACCCCGGTCTCCCCTACATACATAGCCTGGCGTAGAGGACAGCATCATCTTACGCTTCGATTATCTACATATACATAAAATCCTCAGTTTAGTTACAAATAAAAAACAGTTTGATGATATACAAACATGTCGCAATTCAAATTTCGGCAACTTACCTTGTGTTTGAGACTGCATTTTGGTTGCAATTCAATGGTACAACGATACGTATGTGTAAAAACTCGTGGCATCTCAAATTTTGACAACTTACCTTATTTGACACTCGCCGGGTTATAACTTGACGGTAAGCTGTCAAAATTTGGAGTAGATTACAGAGTGAAGAGAGCGATTGACGAATGTATTAGTCCTTTTTGGCTAAAGGTGTGCGTGTAACGCGTAAAGGCATTATACTGACGAAAATTTGGCTTGGAGAAGAAGAAGAAAGTCTTACCGTTTCCGATAGACCCATTAGACGATATTACGATATCTCTGTCATGCGTGGACCGACTTTATTGAATTTGGTCTTATTCGAAAGCTTATATGCGGTTTACATGAGAAAGATGCCTTTAAATTTAAGAAATATTGCAGGCGTGATGAGATATTAATGAAATAAGTTTCAGGTAAGGTTAGAATAGCGGGGCGACGAGTAAAAGATACGTGACAACGACAGTCGACATATACAGGGTATCGAAACGTGTACTTGGCGTCGAGACGCTACCGCGTCTCTAGATATTATATAGAAATAGAGTGGTCTTTTGCTATAGTAAGTGTAGAGACTACATAATCTGTCCGAAGGAGTTGAGAGCATATGGTAGAAAGTCTTTCGAACGAAGAGATTCAACATTTTTATTGGTGTTGGTTTAGTATGTTTATTGGTGAATTGAAATATTGTTAATGGGAAACTAGTAAAATTAATTAATAGCGTGGCAACTACTGTGGATGTTATTAATTAAAGTATTATGAATGTCTTTCACAAAAGATTGAAACGTATCAAGGGAGATGCGTTTTCAGCGTACTTTTTTCACTAATGTGATCTGCTCTACATTGCAAGCAGTCCGCCATAATTTTCGGAATTCTTAATGCTATGCTAAGTTGACAAATCTTAATGTTATGCTAATTTGACAAATTTTGTTGGTTTACCTTATTTGAAAAATTTCCAGAAACTTGTGCGAAACAAGATGCTCTGTCTATCTTCTAATCTTCTCCGGACAACCTCCAAACCTGTGCATCCTTTATTTCTATCCAAGCCTGTGCGTCCCCTTCATTTCGATCCAAACCTGTGCGTTCCCTTCATTTCTATAAGCTTTACATAAAACCTCTAAAATGCTGGTATAAAAATATCTGGCAATTTAAATACAATGCAATTTGTTACAATATATTATTTTGTGCATGCATAGTACAAATTTCCAGAAACTTATGCGAAAGACGATGCTTCTTTGTCGAACCTTCTCCGGACAACTTCCAAGTCTGCGACTCTACCCTGATAGCCAGGTCTGGGGAGCAGAATCTGACGTCAGAATCGTAGTCGTCTGTGTCCGCATTTGGCTACGTTCTGAGGTGTAGAACCTGCTGCCAGGGCCTGATGTCAGATCGGTCCGCAGCAGATTCTGCTGTCCGTCTGACACATCTAATAGCGCCATCCGAGGGCTAGAATTACCAAATAATTCCCTATTCGTGATGTCACATGGCCGTCCCAACACGTCACGTCACATGGACGTGGCTACGCACCAACACACGTGTACCATGATTGCTATAGGTGTATCCCTACCCTTACATAACCAGCAGGCAGATTCTGCAGTTTATTAAATAATTCTACTTATTTCAAAAAGTATTTATTCTTTTTTCAATAATATACAGGATCGGTGATTGCAATTGTTATAAAATAATATAAGTAGCGCATATAAATCCAAAGAGGGACTTTCAACATTTACATTTACAAATCCACGCCCCATAACCACTATTATCTAGTACGGGCGATATCAGAAAATTTCATTTAGTATTTTCGACTTCTTTTTTGTGTAGAATCATCATGTTCCCTGTTGTGTTAGGGCTGAAAACAAATACAATATTAGTATAAAATTAAACGTAATGTATGAATAAATGAGATAATGCGATTCTTACTTCAGCTCCATCTCCACACAGTCCACACCCTAGGCGATCGTACATGCTCCTGCGAACATTCACATTTATAAGAAAACATGTGTTAAATTATTATCTACTGAACAAGACGCTAAACATTCGCACATCGTGTATAACCCTACTTTACTGTCTTGCAGATAATGTGAATCTCGATTTCTGCGATGTAGATAATTGGAAATTATTCAATTCCATAATTACGTTTGCCTTCTGGATACGCCGAGGTGATTTGTCTGCATATTGATGTTTGAAATTACTTGGAATATTCTTCGATTTTGCCGACACTGATTGCTACTGCCAGTGACTGCCACTTCACATCTCGAAAACGAACGCAAACTGGACGTTGTTGCGACTCCCGTCTAGCGGCGTGTAGTATAAACTTTAGAGGCGCGAAGTTCGAAACGGATCACACGAATGTAATAGGAAAGGGAAACGAAGTGAAGTTTCGTACAAACCCGAGGGATTTGAAATAGTCAGAGATTCTTTTAATAAGTAAACTTCAAGATTATAAATTAATCAATACCCACTTGGAAACGGGTGTTTGAATAAATGAACTCCACTTTGATCCCTTCTCCTAAGTGTGTAAAATCAGAGCAATGTTGTTAAACGCTTGTTTTTGTAAAAATCGATAACCGAGACGAATCAGATTAACGAATAGGAATTTAGCTAACTAATTAGGAAATTTGCGATTGGCTCTTAGGAACTAAGACATTTTGGTAAAGAATAAACAATGTAAAACCGATGGATCTTTTGTGAGGGACATTCGAGCCCCGAGAGCGAAAGCGAACAGACGTTCAATAAAAGTTTTCCTTATTTCTATCATTTCAAATCGTTTATTGAGTTCAGTAAAGTTATTAGTTATTTGTGTTAAATTGTTTTATTACATTATTATTATCGTTAATATTATTTTTACAACTAAATTCCGCGTCCAGTGAGCAGAACGCCTTCGCGTTCCACGGGCATCGTCCCACGCCTGGTTTCTCCAAGGGAAGACGACATTCCCCAGGTGGCCACGCAACATTTTTGGGACAGCGGTGGGATCTTGCAAATTCGCCGGCTCGTGAACGCAGGATTCAAAAGCAGCCATCGGGAAATTCATGCAGCCCCTCCTTCCTGTGTTTGGAACTTCGGAGGAACTCTCCTGCGGGCGACCGTATCAGTCTTCCTTGAAAACGCACGCACTGGGGCCAGAGGACCTTTTTCGCCGGGATCTACCTGACAACGGAGGCGGCATCAAGTAATCGTCTGCAATTGCGTGAGAAATTGAAGTTTAATTAAAATACTCAGTTTAAGATTCAAATTGTAAAATTAGCGTGGTATAATTATCGTTGCGTTGTTAGTTCTTAGTTGTTAAGATTAGAGTTCTGTATTTACACTGTGAAAATGCCGCGTAAAAGTAAAGAATTGCCAAAACGTAAAGGACGACAATTACGTTCGAGTAGTTTACGAATTTCCAAAATCGAGCCTGTAATTGTTGAAACGATGCAAACCGAGCGCCCTATGGCTACCTCACGATTTCAAACATTAAATATCTTACCGACACAGGTCGGCGACCCTGTCATTGATTCGCTTGGGTCAGAGGATCTTTTGCCCTGCCTAGCCGCGGTTACTGCTGCAAATTCAGAAACTTCGGGTGGAGAATCACAGTCGCACGAATTAAAACTTGTGCCGACGCGACTGGACCCACCCGTCGTAAATCTGTCTGAACTAAGTACCCAATCGCCTTGTTCAAACATAAACGATCAACCGAATCCATTAAAATCCACAAACCCATCTAAGTCCTACCTCTCCCTAAAATTAGTAAAAGACTCAATTCCGAGATTTGATGGGAAGTCCGATTCATTGATCAGGTTTATTAAACAGTGCAATTTAATTAACGCTAAGGTAAAGCCTGAGGATCGAGAGAACCTCCTTTTCCTCATCCGGGCTAAGATCGAAGGACATGCCAACTTACTTTTATCCAATCGACGAGAGCCCGAAACTTTAGATGAATTGATTAACCTTCTAAAACAGATTTTCGCGCAATCATTTAACGTCCATAGTTTGAACGCGGAGTTAATGAATCTACATCAGGACCAAAACGAAACGGTTGAAATTTTCGGAGCGCGAGTCAACGAAATATAAAACGGCGGGCTAGAAACCGCCAGGGACGCGTACAATCCAGAACAACTAGTTGGTGTTAATGACCTATTAAAGAACACAGCAGTAATCACTTTCATTAAGGGCCTTTGGAATGGAACCGCACGGTTTTACTTGAACAGATTAAAGGACAGTAACAATCTACCTGACCTCGAAACTGCAATTAACGTCGCGAGTAAGATAGAGTCAAAATCGGCCGATCATTCGAGGCCCCCCTCATTTTCGAAACCTTTCGTCACTGACGTAAAAGTATTTAAGACAGATTTAACAGATCATAAGTGTTATGAATGCAATCAAACAGGGCATTTACGCCGCGATTGCCCTCAGGGAACTCGAACGCATTTTTCCAACCGAGAGGAGATTAGATGTGGGTATTGTAGGAAAACGGGTCACCTTGAAGCTCGTTGTTTCAAAAAACAAAACCAGGGTGGTGTCCGGTCAGATAATGAAGCTTCCGGTCAGAGTAATTTAAACTCGAAAGGGGTTCCTCGAGCGGGCGCGACGAGGACCCAACCCTTAATTGCCAGCGCCACCAACGGGGTTGTTTCCAGGTCAGAATAAAACGATCGGGTTCTTTGCCTCTGATTAACTTAACCCACCGTTGCTTCCAAGAAGGGTTCGCCAGTTTCCTTATCGATACGGGTTCTTAACTTAACCTAATAAAACAGAAAGGTATAATCTCCGATATGATAGTAAATAACAATATCGTCTACAAAATCACGGGTTTTGGTTCAGGGGGCATATTTACCCGCGGCGAAGTCCTCATTAAAGTCCATCACGTCGACGTGAGATTCCAAATTGTCGATGACGATCTTCCCATTCCTGGGACGGGGATTTTAGGAATGCCGTTTTTGGAAAATCAAAATGCGATAATGAAATTTGGGAATGACGAGCCTAATAGCCTTCAGATCGGTGATGGGGAATTCTTTCTTCATTCATCCTCCTCCTTTAGTTTACCCCCTCGTACTAGAACCCTTATAGCTTTGCCTGTCAGGGAATCTGGAATGAAGGAAGGTTACGTTAGGAGATTGACCACGGATCCAGGCGTTTATATAGGAGAAGCGTTAGTTACACAACAAAATGGGTCTGTTAAACTATATGCAATCAATACCACTCCTAATCATGTCACCGTAACTATACCACCAGTTGAATTGGAGGCATTCGCGGAGTGCCCACCTTCGCCATGTTCGGCCCGTACAGGAAATCCTAATGTGGATCAGTCGAGGGCCGATTCGAATAGATTAGTCCAGATAGCTAAATTATTGGAATTAGATGGTTTGAATGAAGATGAGCAAATTAGTATTCTGGAAATTATTAAGGAATTTCCTTACCAGTTTTATCTTCCATCCGATAAATTAAACTCCACGAATACCATCCAGCATTCGATCGAAACTGTAAATGAAATCCCATTTAACACAAAACAATATAGGTCCCCCCCCCCCCGTTCACAAAGAGGAAATAAGGAAACAGGTCAATGCATTGTTGGAAAAGAATATTATTCAACAGTCTAATTCTCCTTATAACTCACCTGTTTGGGTGGTTCCAAAGAAATCAAATTCCACTGGTGAGCCACGTTGGCGCATGGTCATAGATTATCGCCTGCTGAATGAAAAAACCGTTAGGTATGCCTACCCACTTCCTAATATAACAGAAATATTAGATCAACTCGGAGCAGCGAAATATTTTAGTACACTTGACTTGGTTTCGGGTTTTCATCAAATCTCCATGGACCCAAAATCCAAGTCAAAAACCGCTTTCTCTACCCTCAACGGTCATTATGAATTTAATAAAATGCCTTTTGGCTTAAAAAATGCCCCGGCCACTTTCCAACGATGCAAGGACTTAGTTTTATCTGGCTTACAGGGAGTTGAGCTGTTCGTGTACATGGACGACATTGTCCTGTATGCCGATTCTATAAAGGAACATTCGTATAAATTAAAGAAACTCTTAGCCCGGTTGCAAAATGCAGGTTTAACATTACAACTAGAGAAGTGTCGATTCTTGAAACGCGAAATTACTTACTTAGGTTATAGTATTTCCAGTGAAGGAGTGAAACCAGATCCCGGAAAGATCAAAGCCGTGAAATTCTTCCCCATTCCTAAAACCAAAAAGAATATTAAACAATTTTTAGGTCTGGTCGGTTACTACAGACGATTTATTCCGAATATGGCGAAAACCGCCAAATGTTCCTTTTATTTGGAACAATGATGTTCAATCTGGCTTTGAAAATCTACGCGATACAATTTGTTCTGAACCGTTATTACAATTTCCCGACTTTAAACAACCTTTCCTTGTGACAACTGATGCGTCAAATTATGCTGTGGGTGCTGTGTTGAGCCAGGGCCAAATTGGTAAAGACCTCCCTATCGCATACGCGTCGAGAACGCTTAGTAGTGCGGAAACCCATTACTCCACCATTGAGAAAGAATTACTCGCGGTTATTTATGCAGTTGATCATTTTCGCCCACATTTGTATGGACAAAAATTTACGTTAATAACTGATCACCGACCGTTGGTTTGGCTTCATAGTGTAAAGGACCCCATTTCTCGGATCATGAGGTGGCGTATTAAATTAAATGAATACGATTATAACATAGTATACAAACCGGGGAGAGTAAATTCGAATGCGGATGCATTGTCCCGTAATCCTTCGGACTTTAATAATAGTAATCAAATTCCTTCTTCATCAACCTCGAACCCTTTAACCAACTGTACAACGACCGACTGTACTGATACCTCGTCCTTTGAGCGGTTGCGGGCGGTATTCGTGGGCGCCGACGATGCGCCGGTTGCGGACTCTAAAAGAATAGAGCACACGGATTGTAATAGAATATGGGAAAATAATGAAAGGATAGTAGCTACCATTTTCCTTGCCCGCGAGAGGGAAATCAACGGTCGACCTGAGGTCTTAGTTGGGATTGATCACTCTGATCATGGTTCAAATAATAGTGACGCTCACCTTACGATAGGAATAGTTGAACCGAGTGGATCTCCCATTAGAAATGTAGTGGTTGGAGGATCGCTCTCGAGAGGTCGTGAGGATGTGCTCCGACCCGGCTGTCTGTTGGACATCGGAAAGGCCGATTTTAAAGGCACCCCGCCACAGAACCTGGTAGCGGCCACCTACGTACCTCAGGGCTCAGACTCGTCTCACCTGGAACATCGGATAGGCCTTGACGAAATGCACACCGTCCAGGCGCACGACCTGCTACCCGCAACTTGTGTCTGGTTAGGGGCTGACGAGCCAAATTTAGAGGCTGAAAGATGCCGGACTTTGTTTGAGACCAAGTTGATTGATGATGGGACACGATCCTCCGTTAGAACGGCCTCCGCGAACCATGACCTAAACAAACAAAGTAACACTAGAGTCTTACTGACAGAAACGACTTCATTAACGCCAATCACTCATCACCCTTTTCCCTCTAATATCATTTACTCCAAAGATCATCTCTATATGCGCAAGGATAATTTAATTCATTTTTTTTCCCTTGACTATGAAGTTCGATCACAAATCACTAAAGAATTGTTGGATAAACGTAAGTTCACCCTCGAACAGCTCGGACCACAGAATCCCAATGTTGGAGAGGCAATGGTTTTCCCTGATACAAGACTCCTTAGCTTTCATCTTTTTGTAAAAGCACGTGCAATAGAACCAGTAAACCATGCCCATCTTAAATCCTCGGTAACCTCTCTCAAACACCTTATGGATACCCTGAATGTCAAAACAGTTAGCATCTCCAAATACAACAATAATATCGAGCCTATTAGTTGGGACTTCATTGAATATCTTTTGAAAGAGGAATTAAATAGTTCTGAGTATACAATTACTATTTGTACAGGCGAAATTATAATTCCCATGCCTGCTAGGAGATCCCTTAATATTAAAGAATTTCATGAATCCGTCATCGGGGGTCATCAGGGTATCCGTAAGCTCTTTGATAGAATTAGAGAAGATTTCTACTGGCCGTGTATGGGGGATGAAATAAAGAAATTCGTCCGTTCATGTCCAAGTTGTCAGAGAAACAAAATCCTTTCCGTCAAAACCAGACAGCCAATGCGAATAACCGACACCCCTAAAAGAGCGTTTGAAAAGGTACAAATGGATATCGTAGGACCCTTACCAATGACAAAGAGGGGTAATCGGTATTTGCTAACCCTTCAAGACAATCTTACCAAGTATTATGACGCGATTCCGCTTCTTAGTATTGACTCTGTATCCGTGGCCATGGCTCTGGCTGAACAATTTATGCGTAGATTCGGGTGTCCTGGAACAATTCACACTGACCAGGGGAGTAACTTTGTTAGTAACATTATGAAAGCTTTCTGTAAAATATTTAAAATACAGAGAATTACCTCAACCGCGTTCCACCCACAGTCACTGGGATCTCTCGAACGGGCGCATCGTGTTTTCACGGATTATCTGAAACACTATTGTACTAAGACCGACTGGGATGATTGGATTCGCTTTGGCATATTTTCTTATAATACGTCAGTCCATGAGGCTACTGGTTTCACTCCCCACGAGCTTGTGTTTGGGGTAAAGGCGATTATCCCCTCCGAGTTTATTAATCAAGCAATTCCGCAAACATTTGTTGACCATTTGGATGAGTTATTTTCAAAAATAAGCATAACCCGCCTGGGCTACTACAGCCTTGTAGTAGCAGCTAATCTAGAAAAGGCGAAACAGAAAAGCAAATTAGATTATGACAGAAGGGTCAACTCCTATAAATTCTCTGTAGGTGACGATATATATATACTGAAAGAACCAAAAACTTCTAAATTCGATTCAAGCTGGTTGGGGCCTTACAAAATTATTAGGATGTTTGATGATTTGAACACGGAAATAGCTATAGGAGCTGGTAAAACTAAGATAGTTCATACAAACAAATTGAAATTAGCCTGCGTAAGACTAGATCCTTTATAGATACTTACCCCTATCATGGTACCGTTTTTTTTTATTCCTTATTGTTGGAATGTATCACACCACCTTGGCTGCATGTTAAAATCACTTTATCCTATTTGTTTGTGAATTCAACGCCGTGTTAGTTTATAATTGAAATTGTATGTATTACCCAGAATCAATCTGGAGACGTCGTGTCTTGTAGACAAAATTGTAACAAATTATAACACAGTGAACATCCTGTAGTGTCTTTCGAATCGCATTCTTCGCGGGAACCCGGGTGGACCGAGTAGCTTGGCTACCGTGGGGGAGGCGACGAGGGGAGGCTCAGGAAAGTTTCACTGCTCGAAGTTTATGTATAAATTAAATTAAGAATGTAAATCAAAATAGATAAGCGTATTTTTGGAAAAGCTGTTCCTATTAGGAAACACCTTTTAAATAAGGGGGGAAGTGTTGCGACTCCCGTCTAGCGGCGTGTAGTATAAACTTTAGAGGCGCGAAGTTCGAAACGGATCACACGAATGTAATAGGAAAGGGAAACGAAGTGAAGTTTCGTACAAACCCGAGGGATTTGAAATAGTCAGAGATTCTTTTAATAAGTAAACTTCAAGATTATAAATTAATCAATACCCACTTGGAAACGGGTGTTTGAATAAATGAACTCCACTTTGATCACTTCTAAGTGTGTAAAATCAGAGCAATGTTGTTAAACGCTTGTTTTTGTAAAAATCGATAACCGAGACGAATCAGATTATCGAATAGGAATTTAGCTAACTAATTAGGAAATTTGCGATTGGCTCTTAGGAACTAAGACATTTTGGTAAAGAATAAACAATGTAAAACCGATGGATCTTTTGTGAGGGACATTCGAGCCCCGAGAGCGAAAGCGAACGGACGTTCAATAAAAGATTTCCTTATTTCTATCATTTCAAATCGTTTATTGAGTTCAGTAAAGTTATTAGTTATTTGTGTTAAATTGTTTTATTACATTATTATTATCGTTAATATTATTTTTACAACTAAAATCCGCGTCCAGTGAGCAGAACGCCTTCGCGTTCCACGGGCATCGTCCCACGCCTGGTTTCTCCAAGGGAAGACGACATTCCCCAGGCGGCCACGCAACAACGTAGAGTCTTGACACGAGTTTCGGCACTATGGCGCAGCCAATCCGAGCGTAGCCCATTATACCGTCATATTGGTACTCGTGGTACATCTACCTACATACCCATTGTTCAAAGGCTGTGTTTCAATTCAGGTATTATGCGCATAGACCGCAGCGCAGTCGCTGCGCGCATTCATAGCGTCCCGTTTCCAACAGCGCATGTACCGCAGTAACGAAACGGAACGGTTTTCAATGCGTTTGATACTCGTGAGGTTCCGCAGGAATGTTCAAACTTACTTACAATTAGCTATGAAGTTATTTATTATCCGTGCCCGGGGTAAATTGAAGGTTTTAAAGGCTATGGAATACAATCGCAGGCTCTCGTACGTCCTCTGGATTAGAGTATAGCTGTACAGTTACCATTATAAGAACACCTTCGAAAAACTTAGCAGTAAAAGCCTTTAAGCAATAAGAATTCGCGCCACGTATTTGCTTCCTTCCTCATCTTCCGTTTCGACCCTGCCTAAAACCTAGGGATGTGCTGTTCGCTTCGAAATTGGGTCCGTTGCGTTGGTTGCGTTTCATGCAGCGGGTGTGTTACGTGATGTAGCAGGGATTTTCTGAGAAGGATGCGGTTGGGTTCGCTGCCCGTGGAGTGCTGATCCGCTCTGCCCACGTTCGCCCTTGGTGTTTAGCTCCAACTTCTTCAGGTGATAATTAGCAAGGCGTTTGGATAAAATAAACTAAAACTTATTTATGTTGCAACTGACGTACTTTTATTATCATGCAAGATAATATAGGCAACACGACTAATTGCTTTGGACGTTGATCAACGAGTGACGATGTACATTGACGCTGTTATTCGGAATTGATATGTAACATGTTTTGTTAATAAAATTATCCAATTATAGAAATAGTTTCTTAATTAGTTATCTAACGAATTATTTGATTGGTTCTTCGTTCATCAAGAACGAGCGTTTTACATGATATCGGTGATTTAATAGCAAAGCAACCGAAACCAATATTTAAACAATATTGTTACGTCTCGCGGTCGTCATAATTTAACTTTAATGTATAACAAGTGTAACAGAACATTTAATGGCGTAACACAACAAAGCAGTAACAAACTATATGATCAATAATCTAAGATGGTCACGAGATACGTTCGTTCAGTATGGCGGCTGACTCTCGATTGACAGCTTGATAGGTGATCGATACGATCACCTTCTTCTCGCTGTCTCTTGTCTTCGTTGCGAACACCAGTGGGCCATGGATCTCATCCATATGGTGTCCGCAACAATATTATTTAGCGGGCGTCTCTAAGTAGTATTCATTGGAATGTTTGTTCATAGTTTCGATTGCTTCGTTTAACAGTTCAAATTTGGCGCGACAAAACTTGGCTATGCAGAGCCATCTAACATTAAATTATGGGTGTGTTTCAATTCACGCATACTGCGCATAGACTGCAGGCAATGGTGATTGGTGGTTCATACGGTGAGTGTATAGACTGCATAACCTGATTGGAGTATTCAAATTCGAACAACTACGCATGCGCGCATTATGCGCATTGGCTGCCTATGGTTTGATTTTCTGTAGTTGCTGCACGCATCATGAGCTAGAAGTTGGAGGATTCTAGGGAATTCTACGAATTAGGTTATGCAGTCTATTCACTCACTGCATGAATCACCAATCACCATTGCCTGCAGTCTATGCGCAGTATGCGTGAATTGAAATACACCCTATGTTCACGTATTACCACGCAGTATCGTAACAAGTGCAAAGACGCCATAACCTGATTCGTAGAATTCCCTAGAATCCTCCAACTTCTAGCTCATGATGCGTGCGGCAACTACAGAAAATCAAACCATGGGCAGTGTTGCGATGCTCGCTGGTGTGTTGCTTGATAACGTGAATGTAGTTACGGGAATGTATGTAATCGATATGTGAATTACGAGCGAAATTTAAAAGCAGACGTTTGCGTTCGATGAAGGGGAGTATTGTTAAGGATACGCGATGCGGGTAGCATGCGTGGGAAAGATCTTAGGCAGAGTCTCAATTAGTAGACCCCGAAACGAATCGCGAGTTTCTTCTAAAGTCACGTAATCTTTTGAGAAGGCCTTGTCTTTTGTTAGTCTTTAGGAGTGTCGATTGACTCCTGAAGTGTTGGCGACGCTAAGGAAGTCATAAATTTCCTTCAAGCGTTGTTTTCTCGATCCTCGGAGTAGAGCCTACTTTCTCTTCCCACGTGGGCACCCCGCTGTGTAACGGAAAAGCGCGCTTCCACAGAGTTTTCCACCACCACCCGAAGACGGAGGAAAGGATGGACGCCGATCCGCGGGGGCGTACGGACATCCGAAGGACGGCCTACCGCTTGGATCTGTTGCATCCTGCATCCTGATTGGACTACGAGGATCTATGGGAGGACTAGGAGGATTTAGCCAACGACTTCGACGAGGACCTCGGAGGAGATTTTGAAACGCTTGTCAATCTATCGATAACCAGCTTGCCGAACAGTTTAATAAATTCCAGTATTTAACTTACAAATAGTTTCCTCGTGTCTAATTTTATTTTGAACTTCCCACACTCCGACGAGCAGAGCGGTTCAGCGCTCCACGGGCGCCAACCCGCGTTCTTATTCTAAAATCACCGCTAAAAGAAACAACAAAATTGGTGACAGCGGTGGGATATTTAAAAGTAATTGAAAGACTATTTAGCCAATTAACTTTGCCGGCTCGCGAGTGCATCATTGGTGATAATAAAGACTAATAGTGCGATTGGACGCTTAATTTAAATTAATTATATTGTGCGCGGAAAAGACGCTGAATTTGAAATAGACGTACTATATGAATAGATATTAATTCTAAAAAGGTGTGTGAACTAAAAATTGTGTGAATAAGTACATCCTCTCTCTCAAAGGTTTTTCACGGTTTCCCTGCGAGCAAAGGGCGAATGCCAGAGGTGGGTGGTTTTCAGTGGCCGTGTGAAAATTCCCTGGAACCACATGTAGAATTCAATCGGAATTATCCGTTGAATTTCGCACACATCATATCACAATAGCGAAACGGAGACGAGTTTTTGGAGCATCCCAAGGACAACGAGGAGCTGCGTGGACAAACTACGAGCTGTGCCAAGAAAGAGCTGCAACGTCTTCAATTCAACACCAAAAAGGGCAAGCAGATTGGGTGAATTTATCTGGAAACAACGTGTGAGACGAAAAAGACAATCGACAACTTACGTAAGGCGTATATATATATTGGTTTATGCGTTTGCGATTAGATTTAAGGTAGGGTCGATAGTTTATTCTAATCGTAAGTCAGTATATTATCAAAATGTTGCGTAGCCGGAGCGCTATGAGGAGACGCTGGAGGCAAAAAGCACATTTGGAGAGTATTCCAGACTTTGAAATTGAGGATTTATCGATAGAAATCCCTCGGGCACAGTCTCCTCTTTATACGTCTCATTTGGATAGCCTGAGCCTTTTACGCTCGAGTACTCCAGTACCCGTTTTGCCCAGGCAAATTGAAGAATTGCCTTGTTCCAGTGCGGCCAATGTTGTTAGCTTGCCAAGTATCAGTCAGGTGTCGGATTATATGCCACTGAAGATCGCGGCGGATTTGATTCCCTGTTTTGATGGGACATCTTGTTCTCTTACAGCATTCATTAAGCAAAGTCGGGATGTCGATTCCAGAGTTAAGCCTGCAGACCGTGTAAACCTTCTCACGGTAGCTAGATATAAAATCGAGGGTCATGCGAAATTATTAGTAGAAAATCATAAAACCCCGAATACGCTAGAGAGCTCATAAGTTTGCTCAAAACAGTCTTCGAGCAAACCTTCGATGTTGATCGCATTCAGGATGAATTGAAGGGGTTGCGTCAGGGACATAGTGAAACCGTTAGGACTTATGGAGCGCGTGTTTCTGAAATACTTTCTCGTGGTTTAGAGGCCGTTAGGGAGGAATTTAGTACCGAACAGCTTGCTGGCAATGTAGCTTCATTTGAACGGGCGGTTATTAGGAGCTTTATACGAGGTCTTCGTAGCGAAGTTTTACGACTTTTTGTTTACAAAGAACGAACCGATAATTTAGAAACTGCCGTTAATCTTGCTAGTAGATTGGAGCGGGAAACCAATGAACATTCTGCATCACATTCATCGTCTCAACCTTTTATTTCTAGTGCCAAGGTTTTCTCAAATTTTGTCGGCGATATCAAATGCTTCGAATGTAGTCAAATGGGCCATGTTCGTAAAAATTGTCCTAGTATGAAAGGGAAATTTGCAAATCTTTCAGCTCACAGTTCTATTAGGTGTAGCTATTGCAGGAAAACAGGTCATCTCGAGTCTCGTTGTTACAAAAAACAAAATGATAGTGCTCCTCAAATTCGTAATGGGCACCCCTCAGTAACGAAGACCGATAATTTAAACTCAAAGGGGGCTTCTCAGAGTGTGGCGCGAAGCGAACCCCTGATTGCACGCACCCAGTCCAGCAAGCCTGTTTTAGGATCCATTTAAAAGAAATTAGTCGGTTGCCCGTGTTTTCTTTGGTTGCACAACGTAAAGGATCCAACCTCGAGACTCATGAGATGGAGGATTAAATTGAACGAATATGATTACGAAATAGTTTATAAACCTGGGAAAATCAATTCTAATGCTGATGCATTATCCCGTAACCCTCCGATTTCCGACAAAGAATTTTTTCCACAATTCCAAGCTTCCGGGACGAATGACATTGACAACTCTCCTTCGAGGCGTTTGCAAAGGGTTGTCGTAGGCGCCAACAACTTACCAATTGCATATTCTGAGAAGGATGAGAACACTGATTTAGACGAATCTGTAAGTAATGACATTGAAAGTTTGATAACCGGCGTTTTTTTGACGTACGGAAAGAATTTCGAACATCAACCTGAGGTCATCCTTAATAAAGTTTGTATTGACGTTAATCTAACTGACAGTGACGGTGACGAATATTACACAGCTGATGAGGATGAAACTCCCCATTTTTGTAAGAGAATATTCTCTGGGAATGTGGGAACTTCTTCTCAGTCTGGTAGTAATTTTTTCAGTGACTATGTAATGGCTGGAGGATCGAATTTGAGGGGTACGGAGGATTCGCGTCGACTCGGTAGTCTGTTGGTTATCGGAAAGGCCGATATTAAAGGCACCCCGCTTCAGGCACCGTTCGGGGAAGGTTCCGTACCTCGTGGGAATCAGGCTCTGGCTGGTCTGTTGGCTAACGGGAAGGTCTATATGAAAGACTCCGCTCAGATTGCTAACCTGGGGTCCACTGTCCGTGTTGGGACGTTGGCTGAGGAGCCTGTTTTTGAAAGTGTTGGTGTGGTACAGGCTGACGAGCCTAGTGTTTTTGAGATTAAGCATGGTGATGCTTTGACACGATCCTCCGTAGGAACGACCTCAGAGAACGATGATTCACGTGAAAATGATAGAGTCAAAATATTAGCGACGAATACTTTGTCACCACTTCAAATGTCCCATCTCTCATTCCTACCTTCCCTCATTTATATTAAAGATCATCTTCATATGCAGAGGGATAATCTTATCCATTTCTTCACTCTCAATTGCCAAATAGTATCGCAAATCAGTAGGGATTTGTTCAGCCAAGGTAGATTTTCAGTGGAACAAGTTAAACAACAACACATTAACATTGGTGAGGCAATGGTTTTCCCTGGTGGAAAATATCTAATGTTTCACTTATTTTCTAAGACAGTCCCTGCAGAACAACAAACTATTGCACATTTAAAGTCTTCTATGTTATCCCTTAAATACCTTATGGATTCTTTGAATGTGAAGACTATCAGTATTTCGAAGTTCCACAACAATCTTGCACCCATTGAATGGATCTCCATAGAGCAGTTACTAAAAGAAATTTTCACAAGCTCTCAGTACGTTATTACAGTCTGTACTAGTGAAATTGTGATTCCACCACCTTTAAGAAGACCTACTATTATTCAGGAGTACCATGAATCTGTGGTGGGTGGTCATCAAGGAGCTTTTAAGCTTTATAAACGTCTTAGGGAGGACTTTTATTGGTCGGGTATGAGAAAGGAAATTTCCAATTTCATTCGTGCTTCTTCAAGTTGTCAACGAAACAAAATGCTCTCAGCTAAGACGAAACAACCGATGCGTATTACTGATACTCCCGAAAGAGCTTTCGAAAAGGTACAGATGGATATTGTTGGTCCATTGCCTATAACAGGAAAAGGAAATAGGTACTTGTTAACACTCCAGGATAATCTGACAAAATATTCTGATGCTATTCCGTTACCTACTATTGATTCCATATCTGTCGCAGTCGCTTTAGCCGAACAATTTATCAGTCGGTTTGGTTGTCCTCGAGTTATCCATACAGATCAGGGGAGTAATTTTGTTAGCGCTATAATGAAGAATTTCTGTAAAATCTTCAAAATACAGAGGATTATTTCTACCGCATTCCACCCACAGTCGTTGGGGTCTTTAGAACGAGCTCATCGTGTCTTCATTGACTATTTGAAGCACTATTGTATTAAGACGGACTGGGACAGTTGGATTAGATTCGGAATATTCTCATATAATACTTCTGTCCATGAAGCTACTGGTTTTACACCACATGAGCTAGTCTTTGGTAGGAAGGCCACCATTCCTTCAGAATTCGCTAAGCAGGAAGTACCTCGGACGTTCGTTCAATATTTAGATCAACTTCTCAAAACAATCACTACTACTCAAGCTACGGCGGTAGCCAATCTGGAACGGGCCAAGGAAAAGAGTAAATTATATTATGATAAGAATGTTAATCCCTATAAATTTAATGTAAACGACGATGTATATTTGCTTAGGGAACCTAAGACCTCTAAGTTCGATTCTAATTGGACTGGTCCTTATAGGATTATTCGAATGCATGATGATCTAACTATAGAAATAGCAATAACGGCGCAGAGATCTAAGATAGTACATGCAAATAAGTTAAAGTTAGCGTATATAAGGTTAGATCCTTCTTCAGTAGCTTTAATCATGTGCATTGTAAGCGTTATGTTAATTTATATGGGTTATGATCACTTGGGATTGGAAGGGGTATGATAGTTCATATGGAATGTTTGAATAAGTTTAATTGTAACACTTAATTATTAATTACCGCGCTGTGTTACCGAGTAATCGGTTTTGGTATTGATTAATGATGGAGTAATGATATTTTACCACATATTGTAGTAATGTTTTGCATAGCTGATATCTTTCATTTCGTGTTTCTTGCGGGAATATGGGTGGACCGAGTAGCTCATTTACCGCAGGCTGACGCGGAAGGAATAGATGTATATAGATAAAATATGTAATCGCCTATAATTATGTATTTATAAGTAAAGTGAACTTAGATCAGTATGAATGGGTATATTGTTTGTAAAAGCTGTTTCTATTGGAAACACCTTTTTTTATATGAAGGGAGGTGTTGCGATGCTCGCTGGTGTGTTGCTTGATAACGTGAATGTAGTTACGGGAATGTATATAATCGATATGTGAATTACGAGCGAAATTTAAAAGCAGACGTTTGCGTTCGATGAAGGGGAGTATTGTTAAGGATACGCGATGCGGGTAGCATGCGTGGGAAAGATCTTAGGCAGAGTCTCAATTAGTAGACCCCGAAACGAATCGCGAGTTTCTTCTAAAGTCACGTAATCTTTTGAGAAGGCCTTGTCTTTTGTTAGTCTTTAGGAGTGTCGATTGACTCCTGAAGTGTTGGCGACGCTAAGGAAGTCATAAATTTCCTTCAAGCGTTGTTTTCTCGATCCTCGGAGTAGAGCCTATTTTCTCTACCCACGTGGGCACCCCGCTGTGTAACGGAAAAGCGCGCTTCCACAGAGTTTTCCACCACCACCCGAAGACAGAGGAAAGGATGGACGCCGATCCGCGGGGGCGTACGGACATCCGAAGGACGGCCTACCGCTTGGATCTGTTGCATCCTGCATCCTGATTGGACTACGAGGATCTATGGGAGGACTAGGAGGATTTAGCCAACGACTTCGACGAGGACCTCGGAGGAGATTTTGAAACGCTTGTCAATCTATCGATAACCAGCTTGCCGAGCAGTTTAATAAATTCCAGTATTTAACTTACAAATAGTTTCCTCGTGTCTAATTTTATTTTGAACTTCCCACACTCCGACGAGCAGAGCGGTTCAGCGCTCCACGGGCGCCAACCCGCGTTCTTATTCTAAAATCACCGCTAAAAGACGCAACAGCAGCCAATGCGCATATTACGCGCATGCGTATTCTTTGCTTTACGTGTGCTTCTGTATTCAAGCTGAGTATTCCCTATTTATCCAGAGGATAAATATTTTATATTTTTGTAAATAAAAGACATTTTAAAACTTTAACTAAATTTGTTTATTTGTGTTATCCAAAAAATAATTATACATAAACATTTCAATTGGAAGATAAATCGCACGTGGATATGTAAGCAGGAACTGCATTTTCATTTTCGCTGAGCAGAAATAGACATTTTATACATCATATTAAATCGACTATTATTAGGTTAAAATGTTTTTAAAAATACTTCTTGTTTATTTTGTGTGTAAAGGGAAGGTTAAATATTACGTCTAATAAATTTTTTGTCGATTGCTGCATAAAAAATAATAAATATCTATTTTTACGATAGCAGAACGCTTACACGATTAGAAATAGGGACATTGACCTTATAGCCGATTTCATAAATATACCGTTGCGGCATAACAATAATATTTTGGAAGGATGTTAAGTTATAAAATGTTGACAATTGTAGCGTAAAAGAACGAAATATCCAATAAACATTTATTGTTATGTAGCATATATGTAGGTAATATTTTCTGCCACTTCGAAGAGGTGACCACATAATTTGCTGTATGTTTTTCAAAGCGTACGTAAAGAGTCAAACACGCATCCGCGCATGAACTGCACGCTTCATGCGCTAGAAATGGGATAATTCTAGGGAATCCTATGTGCCACTAATGCCACCAATGAACGCATAGACTGAAACGGAACGGTTTTCTCTGCAGTCTATGCGCATAATGCGTGAATTGAAACACACCCAAAGTGGTATCCGTTGTGCTTGAAGACGTACGCTCGAACACTATTCCACGCGAGTTTAAGCTTCAATATCCAGTCAAATCATCTCGACGCTATACGCTTATAATTATTTATAGTCATATAGATATTGTATTTTAGTCATTTATTTTCTATTTGTAATGAAATTGACCTAACAAGGGAACATATGGAACCCGCATACTTCGATTATAATGGGGCTTTTGTAAGAAGTAGTTCTCAGAAAAATATTTTGAGAACACCTTTTTATACCTAAAAGCCCCATTAAAATCGGCGTGTGCGGTTTCCACATGTTCCTTTGTAACCAATACCATAATTCCAGGTTTCAATTTTGCCGCTTTTCATGATTTATTTAGGGATATAATCCACCACAGAGTGCTGATTTTGCTAACATAAATATACGGAAAGTGCACACCCCTGCTATAAGATTCAATCAGGGTGTTGACATTCTTATGAGGTATTACTTATTTTAGCGGGGAAATTGAGATGCGAACGCGGGTTGGTGCCCGTGGAGCGCTGAACCGCTCTGCTCGTTGAAGTGCGGATGTTTCGAATAAAACAAAGTACACCGAACTATTTCAAGTTAAAACTTCAAACTATATTTTGTAATTGTTAGGAAGCTGGTCAGTGAAAAGTATCAAACAGAATGCTAGTAGTGTTTCGAAGTATCCTCCGAGGTCCTCGCCGAAGTCGTTGGCCGAATCCTCCTAGTCCTCCCACAGATCCTCGTAGTCCAATCAGAATGGAGGATGCATCAGATCCAAGCAGTAGGCCCTCCTTCGGATGTCCGTATGCCCCCGCGAATCGGCGTCCATCTTTCCCTCCGTCTTCGGGTGGTGGTGGAAACTCGGTGGAAGCGCGCTTTTCCGTTACACAGCGGGGTGTCCACGTGGGAAGAGAAAGTAGGCTCTACTCCAAGGATCGAGAAAACAACGCTTGAAGAAAATTTATGACTTCCTTAGCGACGCCAATACTTCTGGAGTCAATCAACACTCCTAAAGACTAACAAAGGACAAGGCCTTCTCAAAAGATTACGTGACTTAGAAGAAACTCGCGATTCGTTTCGGGGCCTGTTAATTGGTGTCCTCATCCTGTTTTCGAGCTCTGCCCAAGATCTTTCCCACGTACGCCACCCGCATCGCGCATCCTTAACAATATTGTTACGTCTCGCGGTCGACATAATTGAAATTTAATGTATAACAAGCGTAACAGAACATTTAATAGAAGTAATTCAGTAAAGGCATAACGGAATACAAATTCAATAATCTGAGACGGCAATAAAGATGCGTCTGTACGTTATGGCGGCTGAATCTCGATTGACAGCTTGACAGGTGATCGCTACGATCACCTTCTTTTCGCTGTCTCTTGTCTTCGTCGCGGGCACCAGCGGGCCATGGATCTCATCCATAGGGTGCCCGCAACACAGCTCCCCCTCCTCGAGGAGCGGTCGTCCCGACCGTGTCGATTCTTCTTGATTAGGCCTCCCCAGACCGCCGCCTCGGCATTCGCCTTCCCGCCCCGAGGGAAAACCACCAAAAACCTGGGGCAAGGCGTGGGTACCACGGGACGGCCGGTGTAACCTTCTCTGTCTGCTTCAGCTTCATTTTCCTGCTTCGAGAAATCCAGCGACGAATCGGTCTCCGAATGTCCCTCGATGAAACTCGCGCCTCCAAGTGTCCCTCGATGTAGCCTGCGGCTCCGAGTGTCCCTCGATGCAGCCCGCAGCTCCGAGTGTCCCTCGATGCAGCCTGCAGTTCCGAGTGTCCATCGATGCAGCCTGCAGCTCCGAATGTCCCTCGATACAGCCTGCAGGTCCGAGTGTCCCTCGATGCAGCCTGCAGCTCCGAGTGTCCCTCGACGTAGCCTGCAGCTCCGAGTGTCCCTCGACGTAGCCTGCAGCTCCGAGTGTCCCTCGACGTAGCCCGCGGCTCGCCTTGGCGTGTTCCTCGACGGAGCGTTCCAGCTCCTTGTCCCACGACGTCTCTGGAAGGTCCCACGACGACTCCGCCGTTCTAACGTTGTGTCCTCCTCAGCGGCCCCGTCTCCAATACTGCATCCTCTCCTTTCGGACTGCCCGGTCCGCGACTCCTATCCCTTGACGGCTTCAAGGAGTTCCTTTGTAAAAGAACCAAAGAGACATTAGCATTCTCTTCGTTTCACAGGGATTCGTTGGAGCCGTATGAGTCGGGGAGCCAGAGAGGGAGGCCGAGCACGGCCGCAGGGGGTCGCAGCTAGTCGCGAGCATACGAGCGACCCAGCCCCCAGCCCAGTCCCCAAACTCGTCAGCTCATCTTCGTTTTTCTTTCTTCTTCTCGCCTCCAATTATACAACCCTTGGCTTCCTGATGGCCCCATTCCTCTTCGTGGCCTCTGGTGCTGTTCCAGGGGACCGTCTCGGTGCAGCTCGTCAGCGGCCCCGTCTCCGCGATGCCCCCTCCGACCGATCTGAGCGACTACTTCGCACATTCGTCCGGTGGTTGGGGATACAATTTCCCGTCCGCTGCCCATCCCCACAGGGAGGGACCCCTCGGTATTCATTTTTACCAGGGGCAGATCCAGGATCCCAGCCAAGGGGGCTGGCGGGGCGTTTCCACGTATGTCCGCGTCCCACCGCGGGCAACCACGCTATTGTGGAACATTCGGGGAATTCGGAGCCGCATCCAAGCCGCGGCAGCAGTCCCCCGACACCTTGTCCCTCGTCGTGGAGTATCGTGTTCCCTGAAACAGACTCAAAAACGGAGGGCCGGTCTACGAAGGTAGCCTCCGCAGCCCAGTCCACTGATTAGCCTAAAACTAATCTTCTTTCTTGAGTCTTGAGGTGGGCCGTGGCGTCTTCATTACTCCTGTAGTCTTCCTTCGTATTTCGCAAGGCGGCGTATGTGGACCACCTTGCACTTCTTCCTGGGTGAACGTTGAATCCTGTAGACGACGTCGTTGATCCGAGCCACCACTGTGTACGGGCCTTCCCAATCGGCTTGCAGCTTCGGGCACTTTCCTTTGACTCTTCGTGGTTGGAATAACCACACTCGTTCTCCTGGTTGGAACTCCACAGCTTGAACGCGGTTGTCGTACCACGACTTCATTTTTGAACTGTAGATATCCAGGCGACGTCGAACAAATCCGTGGATCCTCTTCATCTTTTGTTGGATCCATTCGGAGTATCCCTGCTCGATGTCCTCGTCTTCTTCCACTTCTGGGGGCAATCCCCTCCACAATTGCAGGGGTAGGCGAAGTTCCTGGCCATACAGGACCATCGCTGGTGTCAATTGTGTAGCCTCATGTCGTGCTGATCTATAAGCTAGGACGAACATGTTGATCCACTCGTCCCAATCCCGCTGGTGTTCTGAAACAAACATCGCGAGATATTGGAGCAACGTTCTATTCAAACGTTCTACCAGACCGTCGGATTGTGGATGTAGAGGAGTCGTCCGCGTTTTCTTGATTCCCAGCAGCTTCAGCAATTCATTGAACACGGAGGATTCGAAGTTCCTTCCTTGGTCCGTGTGTATTTCTAACGGTACACCATGACGACACACTACGTTGTGCAACAGAGCTCTTGCCACTGTGACAGTTCGCTGGTCGGGCATCGCGATTACTTCCGTCCACCGGGTAAAGTAGTCCGCCACGACCGGCATAAACCTGTTCCCGGCCTGAGACCTCGGGAGCGGACCCACAACGTCCAGGGCAAGCCTCTCGAACGGAGCTCCCACGTTGTATACTTTCAGGTTCCTTGCTCCCCTCTGATGTTGTCCCTTCTTCGCCGCACAGGTGTCACACCGCCGGCACCACTCTTGAACGTCCTGTCGACACGTAGACCAGAAGAACTGTTGGCGGATCTTTGCCAAAGTCTTGTTTACTCCGAAGTGTCCAGCTGCTGGCGCATCATGGAACTCTTTCAGTACTCCTGCAACCCTTTCGTGTGGCACCACCAAAAACAACGATGTCGTTGTACCATCGTGGGACTCCCATTTCCTGAAAAGCAAACCTTCGTGAATTTCCAGCGAGTCCCAGATGGACCAGTAATATTTCAGCCGTGGGGAGAAGCGAGCAACTTCCTGCCAACCAGGCTTCTCCCCTTCCTCTTTCTTTTTAATGATGAAGTCGATCTCTTCATCCTTCTCCTGGTTTTGTTTCCATTCGTTCTTCGTTTCTTCGCAAAATATCTTGTGAAGGGCTGGCAATCTCCAGTATTGATGGTGTGTTCCACACGTTCGCAAATTCCAATTTGGCTCGGATCCGTGGCGAAAACGACCTGAAATTCGCAAAGCAATTCAACAAATAGCTTTTTCTGTCTATCTGTCAAACCTGATGAGCAGCGGGTGTACAGCTCCTCCAGATGCTGCGGGACGACCGTTTCCCTTTCTTCTTCTTGTTTCTGCTCCTCGGCGGTCGGCTCGCCAAGGTGTATCTCCGTGTTCTCGGGAAGGCACAACACATTCCGTGATAGGTTGATGCTGCAACGGTGCTTCTTTAGGAACGCCGCTCCCAAGATTCATTTTTCCACCATTTTGACGACGTAGAACTCCTCTACGCTCGAAAGTCTTCCAACGCTGATCTCCAGGCTCTTCTTCCCGAACACTTTCATTTTCTCTCCAGTAGTGGAGCGAACGTCGAGTCTTGTTCGAGTGATGTCTTTCGACGCACACAGCTCTTTATCCAGAAGGTTGATAGGAGAACCCGTATCTAGGATAATCTTACACGGTTTTCCACTGATTTTCCCACATACGTAGGTCTCGTCAGTCGGATTTCATTGACGCCCAGTCGCCTCCTGTATCGCCACACTCTTGACGACCGGGGCGACTGTTCCTTACGGTCCGGCGTCTCCCCCTTACGCCGTCCTCTTCCTGTTTCCCTGGTACGGCTTCTTCTGGGGGACTCCCCTGGTTTGGCCGTTCTTGGCCTTGAAGCAATCCTTTTGAAGGTGGCCCATCTTGCCACAAAGCCAGCAGGTCCTCGGCGGGTTGTCCGTTGGGTCCTCTGGTCTCCTCTTCTTCGTCGGGCACCTTTCAAAATCGTTGGAGGGTTTAGCCTTCCGTTTTTCCGAATACCGTTCCCGTGACTCTACCGCGGGGGTGTGAGTCATCGACTCAACGGCCTCAATCTCCAGAGCTCTGGTCACGGCAGCTCTTAGAGTCGTGAAACCGCCGAGCCGCAGCTCCCGCTGCATTACTGAGCTCGACAACGCCGTCACGAAGTGCGACGCGGCAAGTTTGTCGCGGGTTTCCGCCGGGCAATCGGCGAAAGCGGACTGCGCTAATCGCTCGATTGTGGCGGCAAGCGAGGAGATGCTCTCATCTCTCCGCTGTCTATGGCTCTGAAAGAGCACATAGTTCAAATTCGATAAATTTTTCGCCCCAATTTGAGGCCGAACATTCTGCTGCACGGCAGCCGGTCGAAACACCGCGCGTCGATGCGTATAGGGTACCGAAGATCCCTAGTTTTTTCCGGTCCAATCCGGTTCTTTGGTTCGTGCAAGTAGAAGCGTCTCTGCGTAACGCGCGAATAACATTAGAAAGCACCAAGGCAGACATCGTTTCTGCCGCCTTGGATGCAGAAACTGTAGGTTGCGATATAGACGTCATTTTAGCATTCCCACCGCCGGAGGACATTTACCACCGGATTAAATCCCACATTATCGCGACGTTCCCGGGCTCCGCGGAAAGTAACCTGCGGAAGCTATTTAAGGGTCAGGTACTCACGGACGGCAAGCCGTCATTCGTATTGAGTCGGTTACAAAATCTCAATAATGGGCAATGCGACGACGCGGTGATTAGGTCGATATTCATGTATCAATTACCTACGAGCCATCGGGCAATTCTCACCGCGACCGGGTCGGATGATCTCGAACGGTTAACGGAGGTCGCGAACAAAATCGTGGACCACTCAGGTCCTACCGAAAACTTCGTTGCCTCCATCATTGGAGGACGAAGTCACTCACCTCGCAGGTTGTAAAGTTAACCGCACAATCATCTGGGAACAGATCGCGAGCGCGTACGCGACCGCGTTCAAATAGTAGGAGCCGGAAAAATTCGCTGAAACGTCACGAGTCCGGACTCTGTTATGGGCACAAGAAATATCTCCAGAATCCGACGTCGTGTCGAAACTGGTGTGCTCAGTATGCGGCCTGTAAAGCAAAAAACTAGACCACTCTTCCTGCGCGGAGACGTTCGAGGAAGATGTGGCGTCGGAGAATCGTCTCCACGTGCGTGATCGCGCAACCGGTCTGCTGTTTTTGATAGATACGGGAGCTGATATTTCGTTGCTTCCAGCAATCCTGAAAATCGATGTTAAGCCTTCATGTCGCAGGCGCTTCGCGGCGAATGAGTCTCGAATAGACACTTTTGGCGAGTCTCTCTGCGAGTTTGACTTAGGATTAAGGCGCGCGTTCCGTTGGAACTTTTGTATCGCAGCAGTACCTTATGCGATCATCGGTGCTGATTTGTTAAAACATTATGGTCTTATAGTTTACTTAAAGAAACGCAGGCTCATTGATACTGTGACACGGATGTACTCTCTGGCAGTCGCGAGGACCGTTCCGGTCAGCTCGGTCAATTCGGTCAATCCGGGCTCGAAGTTTGCAGAACTTCTCGCGAAGTTTCCGGAGATCACGGGATCGTCCCAATTATCTCCACTGGGAGAGAGGGACGTGCTCCATTATATTATGACAACCGGCCCTCCGGTTGCGGAACGTCCACGACGTTTGACACCGGAGAAACGTAAGGCTGGCCGCCTTCAAGGCCTAGTTCAAGACGCTAGTCGCCGCCGGGATTTGTCGTCCGTCTAGTATTCCGTGGGCTAGTCCAATACACTTAGTTCGTAAAAAGGGCGGGTCTTGGAGGATTTGTGGCAAGTTAAACTCGATTACCACACCGGATAGGTATCCGACTCCACACCTACACGATTGTAATGTGAATCTGCAGGGAAAGAGTATATTTTCCTCCCTTGACTTGCACAAGGCGTACAACCAAATTCCGATGCCGCCTGAAGACATCGAGAAAACCGCGGTTTGTACGCCCTTCAGCCTTTTCGAGTACTGTTTTATGACTTTGTGTAACGCGGGCCAGTCGTTTCAGCGATATATTAATTGCGCGCTGGGTGATTTGGAATTTACGTTTGTGTACATGGACGACATTTTGGTTGCTTCATCCTCTCCAGAGAAGCATACCGCTCACCTGCGTGAGGTGTTCCGGAGGCTGAAGGAGTATCATCTCCGCCTCAACGTGGATAAATGCGTGTTTGGCGCGTCCGAGTTGGAATTTCTGGTTCATACGATTTGCAGTAGGGGAATCCGTCCCACGGCTCAGAGAGTCGCCGCGATTACGCAGTTTCCCAAACCTACTAACGTAGTGCAGATGCGTCGTTTCCTCGGCATGGTAAATTTTTATCGCAAGAATTTGCCTCATTCCGCGAGTGCACAAGCACCCTTAAATGCTTATCTGCGCGATTCGCGTAAAAAAGATCGACGCGAGATTGTTTGAACGGAAGAGGCGGAAGGCGCGTTCGTGAGGATCAAGGCCGATCTTGCCAGCGCGGTCCTTCTAGTTCATCCTCGTCACAATGCGAGTATCCGTTTAATGTCGGATGCATCGGACTCCGCGATGGGCGCGGTCCTTGAGCAGTTGTCCCTGTCGCGGGTGTGAGAACCGCTCGCATTCTTTTCAAAAAATTTCACTCCCGCGCAGATCAATTACAGCACGTACGATCGGGAGCTTACTGCGATCTACGAGGCGGTAAAGTACTTCCGACCATTCGTCGAGGGTCGTGATTTCGGCATAGTTACTGATCATAAGCCGTTAGTTAGGCCTGCCTTAACCGAAAAGACGGACTTAACCACAAATAATCATAGTGATATAGCGCGGTGTATAGGTGTATATCGTCCATCAGCGTCATCAACGTTCATAACCGTGCACGTGCATAAGCGTCAATTAGCGTTCTTTTCAGCGTCCTTTAGTTAAATGTTTCATAGGTTGTGAGAAGCACATTAATGTAAGCCATTAATATCCGCAATAAAAAAAATTGTAACTAAAGAAAATGTATATTATTTAATTCCTTTCTATTGAAAAACAAACGACTGAGATGCAACTTCTGTATGACTACACACTTTTAAATTGTATATAGGATGCATAAACTATGATTATGTGTAGTAATACAGAAATTGTATATCAGTCGTTTCTGAAGTTCAATGAATTTAATAGCGAATTCGGCAGGCACGCACTGGCACTGCACTGGTGCCAGAAATTATCATACATGAATTTAATTGGTTGTTTCTGATAGATACGAAAATAGCTCTATAAGAATCAACCGATCAAAGTCACGCACGATAATTTCTGGTATCAGTGTAGTGCCAGTGTGTGCCTGCCGAATTCGCTCTAAGTGAACAGTACTGAATCCACGTTTCAAATTTCCCTCATACTAATTTTTAACTTTACCCCAGCCCGCTTAGATGGCGCTGACATGAGAACAAAATAATACATTGAGTGTCAACACCCTGGATGTATGTATGTATGTATATTGTTTTTTCCTGTGTTTTTGCACAGGATGGCGTTTCAAGCTTATTCGTTTATATTGCCCAACGAATTATAAGTCCCATTATTTTTCCCTCTTTCTCTCCTTCGGGTCCCAGCAGCAGCAGGCGCACCGGGAGAAAGGTGGTCTCCCATTTTTCCCCAGTACACCGCCCCGTGATGCTTAACTTCGGTGATCTAACGAGAACCGGTGTTTTCCATCACGGCCACGGCCGCTGGATTAAATGCGTGAAACGAAACGCGCCCATACTTTATTTCTAATTCTCTACTTCGCGTACATTATTGACAGCCGCGGTTTCAAATGCTTTCAAATGTTTTCAAATTTGAATAGTTTTCAAGCTAGACTCAAATAAAGTGGACCGTCAAAGTTTGAAATGAAATGATCGGAATTAAATTTCATGGTTTTGTTATGTATTTTAGCGGGGAAATTGGGATGATAACGCGGGTTGGTGCCCGTGGAGCGCTGAACCGCTCTGCTCGTCGGAGTGCGTGGGTGTTATAAAATAAAACAAGTACACAGAACTATTTGCAAGCTAAACTTTAAGATGTATTTCAAGTACTCAGTATACTGGTTAGCGACCGAATGACCAGGTAGACAAAGCTCTGAGCTCGTCGACGAAGTCGACGACAAGTTCCTCATGATCCTCCCATAGATCCTTGTTGTCCAATCAGAACGATGACATCCATCAAGCTTCGACAGGGGACTGTCCTTTAGGCATCTCTCCGTTCCTGCCCCTTCCTTGGCGCTTCCCTCCACTCTCCGCTGGTGATCAAGGCTCGCTTTCCGCGTACATACATTACATACAGATCTAAGGGGTAGGTAAGCGCAACCCTCAGGGTCAGAAGACCGCGCCTGGTCAAAGTTTATGACTTTACGACTTTTGGTCTTTTCCGACCGGAGTATTTATCCCTACAGTAAATCGGCAATTATTGAAAGGGAGGACAGAATTTTAAATGGTTTTACAAGCCGAGCCGCTGTCCGCTCAACGAAATTTGGCACGCAGATGTGAAAGGAAAAGATAAAGTTAATTGCTATCCTCGCTTGGCCTAACTGTAATTTTAAAAGCTATTGAATGCCTTCAAAATTCAGGCATCGGCTACCAGCATTCTAAGGAAACGTTCAAAAATAGCAAGGAAAAAACCCTCGAGAAGCACAACGCACTCTACGTGTTTATGAGCCTGGCAATAATTCTTCCTTGTCCCCCGTTTCAAATCTCGCTCCTACATACTCTACATATCGATTACATACAGTTTCCCAGCCACGTTCAAGCGATAGCGTAACAGTTTCATTGGTTTCATGAATTGAATGCAGCTACATGAGTATGACAACAGCAAACACGGTGTTAAATTTCATTTTTTCTCGAACATAGTTTATTATATTTTATATACAAATCGTCTTTAATTGCAAATAGAGGACGGTGGTAATAAAGTTGCGGTGTCAAAAAGTTGAAAACGTAAGTCAATTTCAAACAATTTTGTAAGATGTTAGACTGCCGCACCTTAACTCCTTTGTACAATTCTTATAAACATTTTATTAGTCATGAAGCATATTGTAAGAAGTACTGAAACATGACGGTATGCTTAAATCCTTTTGAGTGTTTGAAAAATTATATGTACATGTAAGTGGGATTGAATCCTAACCAATCACATTCAAGATTTGTATAAGGATATCGCATATTATTAATAGTTTAAAAGATATTGTATGTGTAGGTCTCAGGTAAGTAACTTTGTACTAAACATAATATTATAATTTTAATATTTATACTTGTTTAAAAATGATACTCCTTTGTAGTTACAAGAGAACGTTCCAATTTTGAAATCGCAGATTTCAATCAAGCTTTTTTCATACTTTTAGAGTGAAAATAATTATATGCATATTAATGGACCTGCCTTAAAATTTACATTATGTACAAAAATATTTCAACTCCTTACAAAGATAATACATTATATATTAAAAGTTGTCAAAACAAATACCATATCTGCGAGTTGTAAATTTCTGTACACAAGTTTTTCTTGAACATACCTATTTTATTGATTTTACTACACCATATTTTATTTATTTTAAATAATATTTCCATAATAACTCTTATCATTTATCATTGCAGTGATTTTTAAATCATTTTTAGCAAGAGCATATTTATTGTCTAATCTGCTAGCTGAAGAAAACTCCTGTAAGTTGGATTAGATGAGTTGATTCGTCATGAAAATTTTAAAACTTCACTTATCTAAAAAGAATATGTAATATCTTAGGTTATATGTCGCATTTAATATGGACGAAAAGGGTTAATTCGCCTGTAATTATTATTAAACATATAATTTGTAATATTCTGGAGACACTTCTGATTAAGAAATGACCCTGTTAACAGATTAAAACTAGATATAGTAACTCTTATTAAAATATAAAAAACTACATTGATTTATATGTGGATATATTTTTAAAAGTTTAGAGATTACCAATTACATTCACATCTGTTGAGTTCACTATATGCCATTTAAAGATTAAAAAATTTCTTTAAAGACTATGCACTATTCAAATTTTGTTACACGGTTAAGAGATTTCAAATAGGGGTAACATAAAATTTCAGCTTATATGATAAAATAGTTTTGCTATCTTATAAAACTGATTGGTAAAAGATATATTTTTGTTAACATAATTCTAATCTGTATTTTACATTTAAAAATGTAAGTTCCAGCTAAATATTAACATGCATGGAATATTTTTATTGTAGACAATATTTGTGCTTTTGGTTTTCAAGACACATATCGTCTTTTTAACAATAACAGGTTTTTATGTGTCCGCCTTCGATTGCTTTGGTTTGTGGATATGTTTTAGAGGACAGAAAAATAAGATATACGTGATTTTTTATATTGGCCCGTTTTCATATTTAGGGGGTTAATCCACCCCCAAAGTTCATAGGAGCTACAAAATTGTGTCGAATGAAACTTAATATAAATTTCATTTGTGTCATAAGTTGCTTAATGGATAATGTGCTTGTCATCAGTCACATTTGTACCTCTTCTTCTGAACTTTGAGTGGTGATTTCATCCCCTAAACATGCAAACGAGCTAAAATAAACAGACGTATTTCTTATTATTCACTCCTCTAAACTCTAATACATATTCGAAAACCAAAGCAATCGGAGGCGGACATCTAAAAACTTCTTGTAAGTGTAAACTTTTTTTTCAGAGTAATAACAAGCCTTGATGGCTGTTATCTGTTATAATCTTCTACAATATAAAATTGGTTGTTTTTTTAGATTGTATATTATATACTTTGAACATTCGAATTTCAGATTGGGAAGCTATATACTAATTGAAGTAATCGCAAAGTATTTTTATACATGTATAACGTAAATGTTCAAATATGTATCTACTTGTTTTTACTTTAAATTGACTAGAAATGATTGGTTAAAATTTGCAATCACATTGATATGATTGTCTGTTGTAGCTTTTAGTGTATTCCTCTTAATATTTCTCATACACCCTGTTTGTTTTAAACCAGGGTTGACTAACTGGTGGCCGGCGAGCCACCTAGGGCACCTCCGCCCTCCTGCCACGCTGGTCGGCCCCCGCCATACTTACCGGACTCTGACAATGGCAGCTGAAAAGAGAAGGAAAGAAGGATAAATTCGATTGCGATCGTGAGAGTCTGGTAGGTATGGATGGGCCGTTCAGCGTGGCAGCAAGCTGGAGGTGCCCCCGGTAGCTCACGGGCCACCAGTTTTAAACTCTGTTTTAAACTATTAACGTGAAATACATCAATGTCTAAAATATAGAGATACAGGCTGAGTTATGCAATTTATATAGGGCCTATGTCTTACATGTTTGATAATAGGAAAATAATTGTAAAGGAAAAAGCTCAATGATATACAAAGGGTATAGCCGGTTAAGATGGTCAAATCTGCCCTTGAACCAAATTGAACTCGAGATGAGTCACTCGAAAGCATATAAAAAAAGAACCATTTGTACCAAGTTACAACTTCGTATCTCAACTCGGGGGTAGTAAAGGGTAAAAATAGAAATGCAGGTTTTTGCCGATTTTCTCCTATACTAGGGTGTGAAAATTTTTGAAAAAATCAGAGGCATTTCTGTTACCAGGGCACATATTAGGGAATCGTTTCGGATTTTTAAATTGAAAAACCAAGCTGTGAAAAATAGAAAACACCAAAAAATGCTGAAAAATGCCTGTTGTGTATCAAAGTAGTCTTAGTACTATAATTATATTTTTACTGTAAGTCTACATCATTGTTAGTATTGTCGTGAATTTTTGCAGATTTTTAAATTTGGTGCGCCGCAGTTAAAAAAATTAAAAATCGATTTTTTCGCCGTTTTTTTCGTGACAGAGTAACTTATAGGTCGAACTTTCGTACATACTTTATAAAATAAATCTTTTATGGGATCTTGAATGTCTTCACATGCAGCAAAACAGCGTAAGAATTAAACGAACTAAACATGCTGTGACATTACAGCCTGAAATGTCTATCATATTTTGAACGGCATCGATGGCGCAGCGGCAAAGTGTGGGACTGTTGAACCGATGCAAACTTTTTGAACGTAGGTTCGAGCCTCGGAACTTCAAAGTCCCCACAGGGTCATATTTTTTTCACATTAACTATGTATTTTTTCGATTTCTAGCTATATGACAATAATCAATATTTATTTACAAATGTTTTAAAAACATTTTAAAAATATTTTAATTACAAAACAACACACGGTTAAGATGGTTCCTACGTTGTTGCAATCCATCCATAATTGTTAAAGGTAAGGAAATAGGAAACCAATTTCGGTAAACTTGGCGATGAACTGGGCCCTCACCGATTTCGATGACCTTCATATATGTTGTCAAAGTCGTCATTCTGAACAACATTTCCCTATGAACTTTTTGGTGGTGGCCTTTAGTTTACGAGATATTCGCAAAAAACCTTGCCGATGAACTGGGCCCTCGCCGATTTCGATGACCTTCACATATGTTGTCAAGGTCGTCATTTTGAACATTTCCCTTTAAACTTTTTGACGGTTGGCCTTAGATTCGGAGATATTAATAAAAAACTTTCGGCATAATATATTCAAATCTGTTTCACAGCCGACGGTATTAGTATTGGTTGGGGCTAGATTAGGGCGGGAGGCGCGCGGGCGCGTAAAGCATGATAGCAAACCGATGTGAGTATGTGTGAAACTCGGTAATTCTAATGTTAAGTAAAGTTTTTTGCGAATATCTTGTAAGAAAAAACCGACCACCAAAAAGTTTAAAGGGAAACGTTACGAACGACGACCTTGAGAACAATAGCGATATTGACAATACTGTAATTGACGGGATACTTGACCAGAGAAACGGTGGCATCATACTGCTCTCAGGATTTTTTTCGTATATTTCAAGTATTCCAATATTTTTAACCTTTAGAGGGCCGGGATTTTTTCATTGACATTGTAAATTTTATTTACTTGGCCGGCAAACCAAAATGGCCGGCAAAGTATCCAAATTCTTAGGTGGCCACTATAGTGGCCAGCCCGGCCCTGTAAAGGTTAAAATGTTTTTATAACATTTGTAAATAAATATTGATCATTGTCATACAGCTAGAAACCGAAAAAATACATGATTAATGTGAAAAAATATGACCCTGTGGGGGGAATTAGAAGTTCCGAGGCTCGAACCTACGTTAAAAAATTTTGCATCGGTTCGACAGGCCCACACTTTGCCGCTGCGCCATCGATGCCGTTTAAAATATGATAGACATTTCAGGCTGTAATGTCACAGCATGTTTAGTTTGTTTAATTCTTACGCTGTTTTGCTGCATGTGAAGACATTCAATATCGCATAAAAGATTTATTTTATAAACTATGTACGAAAGTTCGACCTATAAGTTACTCTGTCACGAAAAAAACGGCGAAAAAATCGGTTTTTAATTTTTTTAACTGCGGCGCACCAAATTTAAAAATCTGCAAAAATTCACGACAATACAAACAATGATGTGGACTTACAGTCAAAATATAATTATAGTACTAAGACTACTTCGATACACAACCGGCATTTTTTGGCGTTTTTTATTTTTCACAGCTTGGTTTTTCAATTTGAAAATCTGAAGCGATTCCCTAATATGTGCCCTGGTAACAGAAATGCCTCTGATTTTTTCAAAATTTTTCATACCATAGGAGAAAATTGGCAAAAACATGATTTTCTATTTTTACCCTTTACTACCCCCGGGTAGAGATACAAAGTTGAAACTTGCCACAAATGGTTCTTTTTTTTATATGCTTTCGAATGACTCATCTTTAGTTGAATTCGGTTCAAGGGCACATTTGACCATCTTAACCGGCTAATACCCTTGGAGATGTAATTATTCGACCTGTTGTGCCCTGCGTGATGGCTCGCAAGGCTGGTACGGGATCTGGCGTAATCGTGGGTTCGGGAGTGATTAAAGGATGAGAATCCACCGGGTGAACCACACCATATGTGTTTAAACTCAAAGACTAAGTCTTTATTCAGAAACAGTTAAAACTAGATTGAGGTGTACAAGTAGGTGTTTAGCCGTGTTGCCCGGTCGAGGGTCGGATCTCGAGTCTTTCGATTAGCGGAGTCGAATTGGTTTTATATCCCTCTTGGGCGTGGTACGCGTTACCATGCCTGGTTGGCGTAGAGCGTTCGCATTTTGCTGATTTTGTAGATTCGGTTGCTTAGCGGCTGTCTTAGCTTGGAAACGTCTCAAACGTTTCGTAACGAACGTAATATAATATGTATAATGTATGATACGCGTGTTTGGGCGTTGCCTGGGCACAACAGACCATTCGAATAATTTGAATAATTTCTTCGAATATTAGAATATTCGGAGCGATCGAATTTCGGATTATACCGAATAGGAATCTGAACATGCAATATTTTTTTATACTTTATCGTGAATTTCTTTTCATATTGGCCTTTACAATTATTTGTTTTTCAAACGATAAATTTGGAATTTTATTAATCTTTGGACAATGCTTATTTTCGAAGCGTTCATCGGGAAATATTTGCTTGCCAAATGTCGAATAGGGGGCAATCGACATCGTCCCGTTTTTTCAGGAATTTCGACTTTCTTCGCTTCGAGTTAATCTGTATATTGCTCTGTCGGCGGGTGGTTATTTGGTTACCAGCCGTAGGTACCTGTATGTACCGTTGTCCACCGCCGACTCTCGGGGCAATTCCGTCATAAACCGCGACCCTGGCGAGACACTCTGTCCGATCATTCCGGCTACTTTTTGGGACCAGCTGGTTGTACTTTTCCTCCACCTCGTCAAGACGGCGAAGGAACCCTCTCCACTTGTTCGTACTGACACGCGCGTGAAAACTCGTTATTTCTTTCGGGGTTGTAAGGCCCGATTCACCTTGCGGGACGCGTGTAGCTGGACGATTGTATCACCCGCCAAACTAATATTAGGTGACTGTTTAGTATGATTCAAGTGCACTAAAATCGTAGAGTCTGATCCGCACGATGATAAAAAAATGAGAAATTGCTCTGTTCGTGCTTGTGGTCTGAACGATGACCCGATCAAGCAGACGAACCTTGCTTGTAGAGAGCTGATTGAATTCTGCCTTTGTCTACCTTTTCGATGTCAAAGGTAGACAAGACATCGGAATTTGGGAGGCGCCAAAATGTCTGATTGGCCCCGCTTTCCTTGAAGAGGAGGAACCTTCCCTCTGCGATTTCGGTGGTGGAGGAGGAACCCTCTCCTTCTTGGTGACATAGCGGAGGAAAACCAGACATCTGGTTACCAAACCTCGCCAGGTTGATCGGCCGAAGCGTCTCGTCAGGGTCGCGGTTTATGACCGTATTATCCCGCGAGTCAGCGGAGGTCGACGGTATGTGCTGGTTCGAAGTTACCGTATACCACCCGCTGACAGAGCAATTAACGGATTTTCTCAGAGTGAGGACGGTCGAGGTGTCCAAAAAAATAGCACGATGTTGATTGCTGCTTATTAGACATCTGGTAGACAAATGTTTCCCAAAACGCTTCAAAGGTAAGCAATTGCCTGGTAATAAAATATCGTTGAATTTCTGCCTCACTCTGAGTCGCCCTTTGCTCCCATAAGACGGAACACCACCGACGAATTAACAGAGGGGAGGTTCCTCCTCTTCTTCAAAAGTGCAAACAATTGGAATTTGTCACCTCCCGAAATTCTGGACAACGCGTCTACCATCTGAACGCCGGAAAAGTTAGCGAGGGCTCTTCCTAAAGTCATCGTTCAGCTTATGTTTCGGCTCATATTTACATAAATTAATAATTTATACCAGACAGTAAATATTTCATCAACTCATTTATAGAAGCCTCCAATAAAAAGACTAATGATTATGCTACCTTTCTACAGTCAATGTACTGCAGCCATTTAAAAAATAATTCATTCGGCAGAGCAGACCTTAAATTATAAACAAAAGGACATGTTTTTTATAAACAGGTGAATATTAAATTTGGCGAGTTTCTTTAATTTATTTTTAAATAACAATAAATTTAATAAATTAACTACTAATTTTATCATTATATCTGTATACAATTTATTTATATACTATTTATGTTTAAGTAAACAACAGCACCCTTTCTCGTCAAACGTTCGTGACGCAGATATCATTCGAAAACACAGTCGTGTTCGTTCATTGCCAACGCATTATTCTCGTTAAGGGGGTATATCCGTTTGAACCCTCGGAAAATGTGTACATTTTGTGGATTTTTTTACAAGTCAACGGCTTGATGAAGATTTCCCATTTTTTACTATGTTTACATAGTATTATGAACTACTTATAAAAAAAGTTTCAGTTAAAAAACTATTGTTTTTCGGAAGTTATGGATACATATCCGAAAGTTTTTCGATTTTAGACGGCTAAACGGTGGGCGTAAAAACAGCTGTATGTCGTGTCTGAATTAAAAAAACAATAAAATCTTCCTATAAAGTATATCAATAGCTATCGTCCATCGGGGCCGATTTTAAAAATTTAAAAAATAAAGAAATGGTGAGAGATCAAAGGTAAAGTTACATTTTTCTAAGAGAAAATGCCACCTTTTTTCTTTATAAATAATAAACGGGGACTCGGAATAAAAAAAGCCCTCGATGGACGATGTGGAATCTTATTACGATCCTGCCTGCAAAATTGGAAGTGATTGTTTGAACGTAGCGCGAGTTTTGAGGCCCACCGTAATGAAAAATGTAGTTCCGAGAAAACAGCGTTTAAAGTTTTGACTCTGATGCTTTGCTGATAAACTGTATTTTTTGTATCTCACATTTAATCAGCGATTCCAGGGGCATAAAGTAAGCCTTCAGCAGACGAAGCAGCTTCTTCAGCAGCTATTCTTGACAATCGTTTAGCAGTTGTGGCTTCTTTAGTGGCTTCATGCGCTCGAATCTTACTCAAAGTAATGCGGCGATGATCCTCTGCCCAACACCCTTCGTATGCTCCAGGGCCGATTTTAATGTTCATACTGTCCAATATATGTAAAAGACTTTAATGTCCATGATTGAAGATTGCAGCGCCGATAAAGGCCGCTATTTCAATTATTGTTGCACCACTGAAGGCGGTTTTAGGAGCAATTTTCCAGAAGAGCGCGTTCAAGCTTTCATTACTATTCTGAGTAAAGCCGCCTAGACATCGTTCCAATAAATTATCACTGCTCAGTTCTTCATAAGTAGGACGTATTGCTTCGGCAACTTCTCTCGTGAAAGCAGGGTTATGTCTGTATTCATGCAATTTGTTTTCAGCTTTCGCCTTTTGCCATGAACACCAGGAACCGTTTCCTGCAGGACAATTTTGATGTTGCGGCTTATTGTCCGTAGAAATTTTATGGTAGAAAGTTGCCCAAATTCCTCTTTCCATCTGTGTAATGGAATTACAGCTATTCCTAATTGCTTTCCCATAATAAACTGTGAGTTCGTCAATTAACTTTGCTGTTAATTTTCCGTGTCCTTTTCCGCCAAGCCCTTTGGTTTTCTTTTTCAAATTGTGCAGCCTTGTTCCCATACGCTTCTGCACATGTCCAACGCATTCTTTTTTTTTACAGGTTCACGATATGGAGGAGATGCTAATAGTCCTGCAAACGTTTTGCTATCCCCATCTCCGATGTAATTTAAATATTTTGTTTCGTGTAGCCCTTCGAATCTGTGAAACATCTCACAAATTCCGTTTATTTCCATTTTGCTCGCACTTACTTCATGATTTACAGAACACTTATGGGTTTCTTTCCACTCTTCATATTCCGCAGAATTAATCTTCCCTTCCATGGTTTCGCAGCCTTTGCAAAAACTTGATTTGATTACGACATCCAGAACTTTTCCTGAAAAATGTCCAATCAAAGCTGTAATGCCATATAATGAGGAGAAACCTCTTTTTTGCCAGGTTCCATCCCCAGAAACAGTTAGGCCCGCAGGTTCTTCAACTTTGTTATATTCCGCAGTAAGACATTTTTCTTCCGTCGCCGCCCAGAGTATTGAATTTCTACACACCGCTTCCGCGGCACAATGAATGTTCTTTACTATCGCGTCGTATGTTGATTAAATGACAGGTTTAGGGAGATCCATTAGTCCACAAAACTTTCTAATCCCTGCTGCTCCAATTCCTAAGATCCGCATTACAAAAATTAATCGTTTGTTTATTTCGTATGCGTGATTATCGGTAATCGGATAGGAATTTATAAGTTTAGAAGCACACGAACTGCACTTTATTTCCACTTTGAAACCAAGTCCACGGATATTTGATTCTGAAAATTTTACGTTGCTATCACTATCTTTGCACTTCACGTAGTCACTAATTGCAGAAAACACAGAAACAAAATTCAAAATTCTATAGCCAAATGAAGAATCCACGGTCACGTCCTGATATTCATCCATTTTCAATTTCTTAGCTGATGCACTTGTGTTCACTTCCCCTTTCTCACAGTCAGGATGACTTGGTGGCTGCCTTTTTCTAGGCCGACTGGCCTGTCGATGAGATGTTCGGCTACCTTTTCTATCACATTTTGCAACCGAATTCATGACTTCGGGTATATTTTTCGATTTCGAAACACTAAGAAACGATGCGTACTGTTGCTTGCTATGCAAACCACTGACCGCTATTCTCACATTTTTGACGTTTAAAGTTTCATGGCTAATACTCTGTTGTGCCCAGGCAACGCCCAAGCACGCGTATCATACACACCGCATATACATTATACATATTATATTACGTTCATTACGAAACGTTCGAGATGTTCCCAAGCTAAGACAGCCGCTAAGCAACCGATTCTACAAAATCAGCAAAATGCGAACGCTTGACATTTACCGGGCATGGTAACGCGTACCACGCCCAAGAGGGATATAAAACCAATCCGACCCCGCTAATCGACAGACTCGAGATTCGACCCTCGACCGGGCAACACGGCCAAAAACCTACTTGTACACCTCAGTTTTAGTTGTTATTGAATAAAGACTTAGTCTTTGAGTTTAAACACATATGGTGTAGTTCACCCGGTGGATTCTCATTCTTTAATCACTCCCGAACCCACGATTACGCCAGATTCCGTACCAGCTTTGCGAGCCATCACGCAGGGCACAACAACTCTTTTCTACCTCCTGATTGTATAAATTTATTACTAACCTCCGCTTGGCGGATTCCGGGACCATTTAGACCCAAAAATCGCCCTGCACGGCACACGTTGTTAAAACATCCGCCGAAGGTTAAGTACTATAAATGTATAAAATGTGCTGGTTCCCTAATCAGGTGTAATTAGTACTAGGTATAAGTACCTGCGACGCGAACAGTCGAGCCGCCGCGCCGCCTCATGCTATCTGGGTTGTTTCATTCAAATGCCTGTAACTTCGTCAATTTTCCGAATTTTTACATACGACTTGTTTTATAATATTTCTAAAACATCAATCTATGAAAATATGTAAAAAATCCGATTTTTCACACTTTCAAACGGTTATACCCCCTTAAAATCACCATACGGACAACAACGTTTTTTCCTCGTCTGGTCGTGTCAGTGGGGTCAATGAGTTCTTTTTGGTCATGATATTTTCAATCAGTCACTTAGAATTAATGTGCCGAGTGACAAAGTCACTTACATCGCGTACCACGAGAGTTAATCGGGCTTTACAACCCTGATGGAACGGAGAGACATTCGCGCGTGTGTGGGTAGCTTACAGAAACAAAGAATACAGTTACTACTATTACTATTAATGAGTAAGATGGTGTATATAAAGCGAATAATATTCTATAAATTTAGAGAAATAACGTTATAGTAACGGGGGAAAAATAAAAATATAGGTCCTCAAGATCGTTTATGGGGTTTTAGCTTCCTACAAAAAAGTCTGCTTATACTGGGACACCCGCTTATGATGGGACACGGGTGGGCCTAGAGAAGGGGCCCTTGGCCGACTCCGTCGTCGGAGTTGTCCACTCATTATTATAAAAATAATAATACTAATAACTGATGGTTGTTATCGTTTCAAAATGTATAAATTTACCAAAGATTAATAAAGTTACAAATTCATCGTTTGAAAAACAAATAATTGTAAAGGCCAATATGAAAAGAATTTCACGATAAATTGTGAACAAATATTTCATGTCCAGATTTCTATTCGGTACAATCAGAAATTCGATAGATCCAAATATTCGAAGAAATTATTCGAATTCTGTGGTATTCGAATATTTGAATACTTAGATTATTCGAATATTCATTACAACCACAATACAAATGACTTTTTCTATGACCTCACTTTTTCCACAAGTGCAATGATACATTAGGAAAGTACAAGTGCACTGTTCTTTTTTAATGGAATTACATACCTATTTTTACATACATTAATTCTGCTGAACAATTTGCATATACACATTAGGGTGGTTCTTATTTACTCTTGGTAAATTTTTTTTTCAAGATTTTCTTCGGGGCACCCTCCAGAATAGTTCCAAATAATTAAAAAAAAAATCTGTGTAAAGCTTGAGCCCGATAGGATAACGGGAAAAGGTGCCCCTGGGCCCTTGAACATTTAAATAATTATTTAACAGCCCAAAAAGTCGGTTTTATATAATATCCCCCAAGTTAATGATTATATAAAAAAATATGTCAAACAAAAGTTGTAGATCTGGACAAGGAGCATATTTTATGTTGTATTATTTTTTCTCGTGCGACAAACGGTTTTTGAAAAAAGTCCGAAAAACTAAAAATAAAAAAACTTTTTCCCCTCAAATTTTGAAAGGTTAAATGCTTCTAGAACACTTTTTATTTATGAAGGCGAACAAAAAAATGGAATTTTTATTTTCGAGGACTATTTTTTAAACATTTAAGCGGGAGCATATACCGAAATATGCGAAAAAGATAAAAAGAAATCTTATTTTCAGTGTGTGATTTGTCATGAATGTTTCCTGAAAATTTGGGATCGAAATTCGCAAAAATATCGAACATACAGACATTAGAAATGAAGGGTACTCATTGGTAACAGAGACGTAACAGCATTAACCTTTAGGGTTGAAAATAAAAAATACAGACTTCTTTTAGTCTTCATAAATAAGAAATGTTCGAGATACATTTCAATTTTAAAAATTTTCAAAAAAATCAGACATGAAATCTTGCACTTTTTAGGCAATAGAAAAGAAACTATGAATCAAATAAAAAATCCGTGCTGTCAAAAACCTGAGTAATAGTGTATCCTATAGCAATGCAAAATTTGAAGTAAATCGGTTAAATAGATTTTGAGTAATCGTGGGTAACATTTTTGAAAATCATGATTTCGACAAAATGCATTTGAATACCTCACTTCTGATGTCTAGATCTTCGATATTCTTGCAAATTTCGTTTCTAATTTTTCCGGAAACATTCATGACAGATCAAACACTGAAAATAGGGAATAAAATTTGTTTTATCTTATGCTTAATACACCTCTCCCTTAAATGTTTAAAATATAGCCCTCAAAAATAAAAATTCCATTTTTTTTGTTCGCCTTTATAAATAAAAAGTGTTCGAAAAGCATTTAAACTTTAAAAATTAGAGGGGAAAAAAAGATTTTTTCCCCCGTTTTTCAGACTTTTTTCGAAAACCGTTTTTCGCACATGAAAAAGTAATACAACATAAAAGATACTCCCTGTTTGGATCTACAACTTTTGTTTGACATATTTTTTCATGTTCAAGGAATAGGGGTTATCTAGGTTCCCTTATAGAAAATACACAGGAGTTCGAATGTGAGTCTTTATTATTGCGGAAGGATGTTAACCCTTGTTGAGGTGTGGGCGAAGACTGGTGTCTGCCGGACGCACAATTTTCCGACAAGACGCGCGCGATCAGCAACACCTAATTGGTTGACCCGTTGCCGGTGTCAACAAATCGGTACTCTTTAGGCCCAAAATCGCGCCACCCATTTCGCGCGTCTTTGACGCGCTTCACCGTAACGGGGGTGAGTCTTTGGTGGGAGAAATACCCCTGGCAATGCAGCGGAATTTCCCCCAGGCCCCGAGGCGCGTGACGTGGCCGGTCGCAGGTCGCCCGACCTCGCATCGTGGGCCTTTCGGAAACTCGAGGTTTATGATACCCGCAATAACTATTGAGATCGTAAACGAAAGTCTCGAAGGAAAACAGGCTTTGTTCAAAATTCAATCCCGAAAGTAACGGAAAGCGATTTACTCAAAAATAGTTTTGCCGACGCGCGTGTCATAAACCCTGCCGACCATCTGCACGCCAAATGTTCATACTTGGTCATGCCGATGGCCGCTACATCACCCCCCTGCCAGTGCAAACGTTATTCTACGAAGTCATGATGCTAGTTACACTAAGTTATCAGCTAAATTACACTAAACTTAAACATGTAAGCTATTTACAAATCTACAACTACTTAACTATATGCACTACAAATTTCCTAGACACCGACTTGTAAACGTGACGGAAATCTCACACGCCTACCGGAACGCGTCCGTACCGGTTCTTGTGCGGGAGTCCGTGTAGCGTCGCTGGTACCCGGTTGCAAGGTACGTAATGACGTCTGCACTTGCATCTGAGTTGACTCGTCATTGTTCTCGAATAAGTACGCCGGTTTGAGTCTATCGATCGATATTGTCGTATTTTTTCCTTTAAACCGGACTACGTACGTTTTTTCGGTACGAGAAACGACGGGAAACGGTCCTTCGTAAGGATTTTGTAATGAGCCCCTTACGGCGTCGACACGTACGAACACATGTGAAACGGTAGCTAAATCCTTAAACACGAAAATTCTTTTCTCTCCATGTCGTGAACCCGCAATCGGTGGTAGATCCCGGAACCGTGCACGAAGTTGTCTAACCATTTCTACCGGTTCCGCGTCACCTCTCGTCGAATCGGCGAAGAATTCAGCTGGCAAACGTAAATTCTCGCCATACACTAATTCAGCGGCTGATGCTCCTAAATCTAAACGATACGCCGCTCTAATACCTAATAAAACTACAGGTAGCGCATCGGACCACCATTCGTCACCGTGACATTTGATCGCTGCTTTCAGCTGTCTATGAAAGCGTTCAACCAAACCATTCGCTGCCGGATGATATGCGGTAGTTCGTAAATGCGTAGTACCCAATAAAACATTAAGTTGCCTAAACAAATGCGACTCAAATTGCCTGCCTTGATCGGTGGTAACACGTAGAGGTGTAGCGAAACGTGCAACCCAACCGGCAACGAACGCTTTCGCGACTGTTTCGGCCTCGATATTATCAATCGGAAAAACTTCCGGCCATCGCGTAAAGCGGTCCACACACGTCAGACAATACCTATTACCTCGCGACATCGGCAATGGACCCACTAGGTCGATATGTACATGCTCGAACCTAGTGGATGGCAACGCAAAATTACCTACAGGACTGGATACATGTCTGCTTACATTAGCGCGTTGACAATCGAGACAACTACGAGTTCATTCGCGGCAATCTTTATCCATAGAAGGCCACACGAAACGTTGTTTAATTAAGCTCACCGTGGCTTTAATTCCGGGATGTGAAAGCTCATGTGTGGACATGAATGCCTGTCGTCGGAAAGGTTTCGTAACAAACGGTCTGACCCTACCTATAGAAATATCGCAATAAATTTCGGTATCACTGTCCAATAACTTAACCCGTTTGAGCTGTAATGAAGTACCAGACGTAGTAAGGAGTCCCTTCAACTCCTCGTCCAACTCTTGTGACCGAGCTAAATCATCGTAATTCAGCGATGTGGTTACGGACTCTATTCTAGATAACGCGTCTGCTACTACATTCTCTTTGCCACTAACGTGTCGAATATCAGTCGTGAATTGGCCAATTAAATCTAAATACCTAAATTGCCTCGGTGTACATTTATCCTGCTTTTGTTTAAATGCATACACCAAAGGCTTATGGTCGGTGTACACTGTGAATGTTCGACCCTCTATTGCATGTCGAAATTTCTTCACAGCCGAATATATCGCTAACAGTTCCCGGTCGTATGCACTATACTTTCGTTGCGTCTGCGACAAAGATTTCGTATGAAAAGCTAACGGTTTCCACGAATTTTCTTCCCGCTGCTGCAAAGTCGCGCCTAATGCAAAATCCGACGCATCTACCATAATCGCGAGTTGTAACTTGTTTGACGGATGTGCCAAAAACGCAGCATCGGTTAACGCGTCTTTTAGTTACTGCAACGCGTTTTCCGTCTCAATCGACCATTGTAATGGGGCGTCGCCTTTAACTTTCACCCCCTTTAGCATCTGATTAAGCGGTGTTTGTAATTGCGCGGCTTTAGCTATGAATCTGCGATAAAAATTTATCATCCCTAAAAACCTGCGAAGTTCCTTAACCGTGCGTGGTTTGGGAAAATCGATTATTGCTCGGACTTTATCGGTAAGTGGTTTTGTTTCGTGTACATACTGTAAATAGTTTTATTATCTAGCTGTAAGATTTTAATCACCGTGTCTCCATCTAGCGTGTCATGCGATGCTCATGTGCTTCTCTCTCCCCACTCTTAACCGATCGTCGCGGTTCTTCGCGAGAACCGCGCTCTCGTTAGTCGGTTCAAAACTCACCTGCGTGAAACTCGTAATTACTGTACTGCTCCATCAAAGCGAGAGAGAGAGAGAGACGCAGAGAAACGCGAAAACGAACTTGTTACCACATTTCAAACACTTCTTGGGTTTTTCACCATTCTCGTGTGATAAGTTTATTAATCCGCACTTATACTATAACTGGAGACTCTCTTTTAAACTGAACTCCAAATTACAACTACTTAATCTTACTTACGCCTACTTAATCCTAGTTAAGCCTAAAAATCCTAAGTCTACCTTATACCTACTTAAATCTAAATACGCTAAGGAATTAATCTCGAATTCTGGAATCAAACAGGTTTCGTACCTTTCGCATTCACAGTGTACCCGAGAAATTTAACCTCCTTCGCGGCGAAAACGCATTTACTTGGTTTAATAACTACACCATATTGGTCTAAGCGGGATAAAAGCTGTTTCACGTGTTCTCTATGTTCAATCTGGTCCTTTGAGGCAACCAAGATATCATCTAAATATGCATAGCAAAAGTCGAGGCCCCTCAAGACAGTATCGATGAACCGCTGAAACGTTTGCGCAGCGTTTCTCAAACCAAATGGCATGACCGTATATTCGAATAAACCGAAGGGCGTCGTCACCGCGGTCTTTGGGATGTCGGCCGGATGTACCGGTATCTGGTGATACGCGCGCACCAGATCTAACGTAGAAAATACTGTTTTCCCGTCTAACATACGCGAAAAATCTTCGATATGCGGAATCGGGTAACGGTCCGGTATCGTGCGAGAATTAAGAGGTCGAAAATCACCGACTATCCTCTTTTCATCTTCCCCCTTGTTAACCATATGTAAGGCTGAAGCCCATTGGCTCTTCGAAGGTCGTATGTAGCCGAGGCGCATGAGGATCTCAAATTCCGCTCGCGCGATCTTAAACAATTCCGGAGACAATCTACGCGGTTTACAAAATGTCGGCGCCCCGGGAGTGGTGTTAATATGGTGGACTACCTCATGCTTAACCTCACGGCCTATCGTTGTCGGCCGCATGACGTCTGGAAACTCCGCCAGCAATTGGTGATAGTATGAATCGCCGGTGATGGTCTTCACCGATTCAATGCTGTCCGTGGCTACTTTTCCAATAGCAAACAGGGACGTAGTCCGGTCCAGAAGGCGTCGAGCTCGCAGGTCCACCAGCAGCCCGTAGTAACTGAGGAAATCGGCTCCGATGATCGGCTTGGAGACGTCGGCGATTACGAACCTCCAGTTGAAAGCGCGGCGAAGACCCAGGTTCAAGCTGAACGCTCGCACGCCATATGTGCTGATGACGGAGCCGTTAGCCGCAAACATTTCGTATGTTGACTTCGCAACTCGTCCTTTCACACGCATACGAGGATACACGCAAAGGTCCGAACCAGTATCGACCAAGAACTGTTCCTTCGTTTCTTGATCGACAACGAAGAGGCGACTCGCCATCGGGTCGTCACTGATAGCCGCATTCAGTGCCGATTCTTCTCGTTTCCCGCCGAATATTTGCACCCGGAACGGCACTTCGTTGCTTTATCTCCGAATATTCGGTGGTACCAGCAGTGTTCCTTTGCTGCTGGCGAAAAAGAACGCCTACCACTACGCGAACCTGACCGCCGGCGAGATCCCCCGTCGGGACGATCGCGCGGCCGTGCCCTCGATAACTCCGCAATCCTGAGTTCCAGGCTTTCCAGGCGTTTTAGCAAAGCGTCTGAAACCGTGTCTTGCGCCACACTCGCCACTTGCGTTCGTCCAGCACCTTCGTGAATTTGGTCACTGATTTCTGCCAGTTTGTTCGACTCCAGGTCCGGTTGCGCTGTCACGATGGCACGAGTCATGGCGGGTAGTCGGCTGGCCCACAATGTACGTAGAAAATCATCCGATACGGTGGTACCTGCCAGATTCCGCATATGCCGGAGGAACTGAGACGGAGTTCTGTCTCCGATCTCCTCTTGCTCCAGGAGCTGCCGAATCCGTGCCGATTGTGATGCAGACAATCGATGGATCAGTTCCCTCTTCAACGTTCCGTACTTGTCGGTCGTCGGGGGAGCGTCAAAAATGTCTTTCACTTCCAACGCGTACTTGGACTCTAACTGCGACATCACATAATAAAACTTTGTGGTATCCGCCGTAACACCATTTATCGCGAACTGAGCCTCTATTTGGTGGAACCACACGCCGGGTTGTTCTGGCCAGAAAGGCGGAACGCGAATACTAACGCGATTCACTACCGGCGTCATGGCGGAAACCGTAGGGCCGGCATTCGTATCGTCGACCAGATCACTACCGGTCGCGGAGGCTGCGTTATTTACGGATGCCATGTTTTCCACTTCACCAAGCACTTACTATTGTAGTTCCCCCTTGGCCTGTCAGATGTCACAGCGCTTTAGAGTGAAACTAACGAAAAACCGGCCGCTACACTCGGCCACATTGCCCCTTTTTTTCAGAGCTATATTTGAAATTGTTGTTAAATTTTGGGATTGGGTCAATAATGGGGAGGGCTGTAATCTCTTCGAACGAGGCACTTCATATAATTACGATCGAACTTCACTTATAGGTAAGTTCGTTTGATCGTTCAATTATATTTCGTGCCTCGTTCTCGAGATTACTATTGTAGTTGTTTAGAGGACAATAATTTTTACTCGTACTTTGATTTCAACGCAATTTGTAGATTTATTAGATTTTTCGAATAGTAATAATAATGGATGAATCAGGTACAATGTTTTAAAACTTAATCTCTATAGACTTACGCACTTAATATCGCCGCCGCAAAATCGCAATTTTGTGGTACTACTGGTCTATTATAAAATTGCGCAAATACCTTACCCCGGGTCTCCACCAAGGCGAACACGAACCATTTTCTCGCGAATATGTTAGCTAACACGCTGTTCACTTAGGTGTAAACGCCAAATAACAGTGTCCAGTAACAAATGACCCTTCTAAGGGCCTATGCACAAGGCGACTTTTTGCAGCGATACAGTCGCGCGTTTCGCGAACGCGCGACTGCATCGCGCTAGTATCGCGACCTATTTGCGAGTGTATCGCGACTGTATCGCTGCAAATAGTTGCCGTGTGCATAGGCCCTAATAGGCGTGAAATCTTCCGGATGGTCACGGTAGACGTGGAGAGAGGCTGTTCGCGAACAAAATTCGGTGATCCACCAGGCTGAAACATTTGTAACGAACATCGGTTGTTTTCTCGTTCTTTTCTCTTATCAAACCCATGAAACTTGGGCCTTGCCAGCTTCGAAACTGGGTGGGGGGGAGGGGCAGCGGGTATTTCTGCCTCGGGCGCCGATTTGCAGGGAGCGCCAACTGAGAAATATAGTCTTTATAGAGAAAAGACATCATTTTGGAAAAGCTACATAAATGGTTTTATTCAAATCTATATTTTACGTTATTCCATTGGGAATAAAGGAGGTACACATTTTATGGAAAAGTAATTAAAATTTATTTATTCAAAATTTATTTATCTGTTATCAAACAGCAAACAAATTAGGGTACCTGCAATATGTTTGAAACCAATTAATAGACACGTTTATTATGCCTTTTTTTATGTAAAGTGTGGGCTCAACCTTTTAAGGTGGGCAATACAAGGTGGTAAAATGTTGGTGGAGGGGGGCGCCAAACAGAATCCCTGCTCCGGGCGCTTATAATTGAACAATTAAACGAACGTACCTGTAAGTGAAGTTCGATCGTAATTATATGAAGTGCCTCGTTCGAAGAGATTACTATTGTAGTTCCCCTTTCGCCCGCCAGATGTCACAGCGCTTCAGAGTGAAAACTAACAAAATCCGGCCACTACGTTCGGCCATCTCATTTTTCAGAGCTATATTTTCAAATTGTTGTTAGTTTTATGGGATTGGGTCAATAATGGGGAGGGCTGTAATCTCTTCGAACGAGGCACTTCATATAATTACGATCGAACTTCACTTACAGGTAAGTTCGTTTAATCGTTCAATTATATTTCGTGCCTCGTTCTTGAGATTACTATTGTAGTTGTTTAGAGGACAACAATTTTACTTGTACTTTGGTTTGAACGCAATTTGTAATTTTATTAGATTTTTCTAATATCAGTAAGTACGCTGAATTACAATGTTTTAACTTAAACATATTGGCTTATGCACTTAATATTGCCGCCGCAAAATCGCTATTTTGTGGTAATACTGGTCTGTTATAGAATTGCGCAAATACCTTAGAACTATTTGTCCAGCCCGCTGTATTTCTAATTACACTTAAATCTACTCTTTTTGTTAAAGCTAACGACGTAGACGCATGTCTTGTTGAATGCGCGGAAAATATCGACATATCTATGCCGCTTTTACTTAATACAGTCTTTATCCATCTGCTGATTGTTTGCGTACATACCGCCTTATGTGGTTTTACAATAGCTATGAATAGAATATCTGTACCTCTTAAACTTTTTGTTACTTCTATATATCTCTCTATCACCGAAGCCACACATTATCATTGGTAAATCTTGGTAGTAATAACAAAGGTTGAAGTCGTCCGTGACTCGATGTTTTGATTAAGTCTGTTATTCTAATCTCTAATCCGGCTAAAGAACTCTTAATGTTACTGACCTTTATATTTACTAGGGTTTGTGCCCGGTGCGCAATACATAGTGCTATAAGTGTTACTGCTTTCTCAGTTAAATCTTGGAGGTCTAGGTCGTATAATGGCCTCATGTTTTTTAAATAATTTAACACTATTGATACATTCCACGTAAATGAATATTTTGGTTTTGCCGGCCTTAACTTCGCTATCCCTTTAAAAAATCTGCTTATCATCGAGTCTTCTCCTATTTTATTATTTGACAACAGTGATACCGCCGACCTGTATGTATTCAGCGTTGCATAGGATGCACCTTTTCTAAAACTATGTGTAAGGAAGCTCAGCAGACTATTACGCGTCGGCATCTTAAATTTATTATTAGTGAGTATACAAAATTGCCACCAAATTTTAAGGGCAGATTCATATTGTTTTAAAGTTTTTATCGATAATGATGCTAATAGAATATCTATGGTCTCGTGTGGTACCATTTTCCTTATAAAAGTCTCCCTAATACTTCTCCTGCCAGCAAACGTAGGTATTGTGCTCTCGGATGTTGCTTCGATCTGCATGGAGATAATAATAGTTTATTATCTGGTTCGAGTCTTAATGGTTCATTAATTATTAAACTTTTAAACAGTGGATACCACGGTTGGTTTGGCCAGTCAGGCACTACAAAAATACCCGATGCACCTTCTTGTTGTACTTTCCCTAATGTTTTTAGAATTAGACTGAAGGGGGGAAAGCATAAAATTTTAATTTTGACCATTTTACTGTAAAAGCATCTATTTTTTCTGCTTTATCGTCTGGCATCCATGAAAAATATCTTTTGCATTTTGTATTGTATTTCGTTGCAAATAAGTCTATCTCCGGGGTTCCAACTACCCTTATGATTTTCCTAAATGCCCTATCACACAATTCCCATTCGGTATCCTCATTTTTTATTCTCGATAATTTATCCGCGTCTTCGTTTTCCGAAGACGATATATATGAAGTGAATAAGAAAATGTGTTTTCCTTCTGCCCATTGCCATATTTCTTTAGCCAACCTATTATAGTTTTTATATTTTGTACCTCCCATTCTATTAATATACGCAATAGCTGTGGTGTTATCAACCCTTAAAAGAATTTGACAGTCTTTTAAATTATTCGCTAATCTATTCAATGCTAACTTTACTGCTAACAGTTCTCTATAATTTATAGACAATAATTTTTCCTGTTCATTCCAAAACCTAAAAACACTATTGGCTCCATCAGTTGCACCCCAACCCGTACCAGATGCATCCGTGTAAATTTCAGTTTTGAAAACACCTGTTTTTATAGGGTTTACTGCGTAATCTAACGATTGTTCCCACCATCTTAAATCCTCTAGAATACTTTTTGGGATCCTCATTTTTTGTTCATAGTTGTGTCCATTATTTTTTAACGCTTTTAATTTTTCCCTTTCAAACATTTTTGTGTACAACAACCCATATTCCATGGCTGGACAGGCTGCCACTAACGACCCAATAAGCTGAGCAAATTCTTTCACCGTCCCATATTCTATCTTTAAGAATTTCTTTACCATTTCCTTCAGTCTTATTCTTTTTTCCCCCGTTATTTCCACAGTATATTGTACGGAATCTATTATAAATCCAAGATTCGCTGCATCTCGTTGATGGTGTTAAATTACTTTTACGCTTATTAATTAAGAAACCTAAATCTGTCAATCGAGCACTAGTTTCCTTAACATTCTTATGACACAATTCTGCAGTCTTTGCTATACATAAGATACCGTCTAAGTATATAACCGAGAAAACCCTTTGGCTCTTAAATAATTTATCACTGGCTTCAAGACTTTTGTAAATATCCAAGGACAAGTAGATAAGCCATTTGGTAAGCATGTGAATTCATATAATTTTCCTGCGAATTCAAACCTCAAGTATTTCCTGCTCTTAGCATGAACTGGGACTAAAAAATATGCATCTTCTAAATCGATGTTGCTCATATATGTTAGAAAAATTACCCTCAAAGGTAGAAATGATACTAAGGAAGCACGCTCTAGGACGGTTCTGGGGTAAGTGCCGTATGGTTCATCACAGTCCTCTTACCAGAAGGCAAAACCTTCCCCACTCCGTGGCCAGATCCTCCAGGAACAGGGTCCCTATTCTTTGGCAATACGGCGTCGGGCCGATTGCCATTCCCATAGTCTTTATCTTACTCTAAACAACCAATCCTTCGAAACCCGATGGCTACGAGACCCAACGTGGTCATCAGGTATCGCCCGTCGCCAGGTCTGTTTAGTCTCACGTACCCTCTAACAATACCGCGCGCAGGCTAAGTCCCTGCCATAAATCCTTAAAGGCAAGTCAGCATGGGGCTATCCGCCATCGACCTCATCCTTAAATTTGGGGACGCTAATATATAATATCCCGGAGACACTAATCCTGTTGCCGTTCTAATATTTTCCATTTTGAAATGATTATTCTTAATGAATTTATTTAATTTCTTTAAGTTTAAAATGAATCTATATGAACCATTAGGTTTTGGCACTAAGAAATAACTGGATAAAAACTGTTTTTTTTTTTTATTTTCCTTACATTCCTCTATTACCCCTTTAACCAATAACAAATTTATTGCCTGTTTGTACTTTTCTACTTCTGTATTTGAGTCAAATCTCATTTTTGGTAAGTTTAACTGCCGAAATTTTTTACAAAATTTTATTTTGTACCCATTAACATAACCTAGTACCTTGTCATCATTGGTAATTTTTTGCCAATTTTTAATGTAATATTTTAATCTACCAGCATTTTTACCTACATTTATTTTTGCTTTCCTGCCGCCTTTGGTTTGAAGCGATTTTGGTACTGCACTCGTGGATTGAACGGTTGCTCTTTGTTTTTGAAGAACATCTTGGGCCTGGCCTGTACCGGTTGATTTCCGTAGCCTGCCTGCGCGTAAGCCGGTCTTCTTACTTGCAGGCTTCTGTAGTTTAAATTACTTTTTGGCTGTAGGGGTGTTGTTTTCTTTGCTCCTGATGGATATTTCATATCCTGACCGATTTTTTCCATAGCTTTTGCCTCCTTTATCCTATCTAGTAGTCCTTTCCCCAATAAAAATTCATCAGTTTCCGCTTTTTCTAATAAAGCTTTCCTCTGTTTCTCCACACCCGGTAGAATAAAAGCCTTCCGTGATTCGGTTTGCCCGAATATTATCTGGTTTATAAGCTTTGCGGCATCGTTTAATTTACCAATAAATTCCGCTTTGTCAATGCCTTCCTCTTCTTCCAGAATATTATTTATTGCTGATCCCAACACCGATAAGGCTGCCGTTGCTAGTTTTTTTTTTCTTTCAGGAATGTGGTTAGTTTTTTTTACCGATGCTTCTACTAACGTTGTAGCAAATTCCGGGTTTAGTTTTTGTACTTCTAAGCTCGTTGGTGGCGGATACTTTTTTAAAAGTGCATCCATGTCTTTCTCATCTATGCCGTTAAAAAACCAATGTTTCTACCTCTTTTTAATGGACGAATGTAATTCAACTTTTTCTTCATTCGTTTCCGTTGGGTCACTACCTAAGGCTCCCAAAATGACATCATCTAGAATTTTTTCCTGTACTTCTTCAGTGTTATTTTCCTCAACCTTTTCGTTCTCTTTATTTTCCCCTATATCCGGGCATTCTCCGAAAACCTTATTCTGTTTCTCGATTTTTTCCCCTGAAACATATATTTTTCCCTGTTCATTTATACATTATAACAAAAAAACCGGTCTTTTTGCGTTTCAACATGGCGTCGACCACGTGCCTTCGTACCGGACAAAAGAAAGACCCACCGTCATGCCGCTCGTGCATGCGCGTCTGGCTAACTTCCATTTTTCTATTACTGTTTGACTGGCAAACGGAAGGTTTTTGTTTGTCCTGTCGCTCGTACAGGTGCAAACACTTTGTCATGATATCTAGAGACGCGGTAGCGTCTCGACGCCAAGTACATGAAAAACATCCTGTATATGTCGACTGTCGCTACCGTGTACCTTTACTCGTCGCGGAGACACTCTAACCTAATTCTGATATTTATACATTAATATCTCATCACGCCTGCAAAATTTTGTAAATTTAAAGGAATTTTTCTAATGTAAACCGCATATCGGCTTTCGAACAAGACCAATTTCAATAAAATCGGTCCACACATGACAGAGATATCGTAACATCGTCTCATGAATCGGTCGGATCCGATATGGTTTAAGATTTTTCTTCTGATTCTGATTCTTCTCCTGATTCTCCAAGCCAAATTTTCGTCCACATAATACATATACACGCGTTACACACACACCTTCAGCCAACACATGTTCGTTCTTCTTTCGTCGACTCTCGGGATTATTCGGCAGGGATCGTCATCGATCATTGTACATACACATACTTATATATACTATTTTGAATTTTATAATCTACCAAGTAATGTGTCAAATAAAGTACGTTGTCCGAATTTGAAATGTCACGAGTTTTTACACTACATAGGAGACTGAATTATTGTCTCAATTAATAAGGTAAGTCGCCAAAAATTTTTAAATAGATTTCTTATGTAGAGTCACAGACTTGGAAGTTGTTCGGAGATGGTTCGACTGAGAAGCATCTCCTTTCGCATAAGTTTCTGGAAATTTGTACCATGCATGTACAAAATAATTGCTAGATATTTTTATACCAGCAATTTAGAGTTTTTATGTAATGTTTATATTATAGAAATGAAGGGGACGTACAGGACTTGGATAAATATGAAGGTGACGCACAGGCTTGGATAGAAATGAAGGGGACGCACAGGCTTGGATGGATAGAAATGAAGGGGATGCACAGTAGGGTGGACCTTAGTTACTCTTGTCGAAAAATAAATTTCAAATTTTTGGCGGGGACACCCCCCAGTATGGTGCCACTGGGTGAGAAAATAATGTGTGTAAAATTTGAAATCGATCGGACAACGGGAAGACGTGCCTCATCGCAGTTGAAGTTTTTTTATTTTTGGAACTCGTTTTTCTCCATTGTTGTATATCGTTCATATACATTTTTATATATCGTTGAATTTGTCTTTTTACGCTCTGTAACAATATAGAATCAAAGTATAAGGTCACTTACAAAAAAAAACATCATGACCTTGAAATCTCAAAAATTGACCTTCAGAAAAAACTTTTTTCTTTGGCATTATTTTTATCCTGCCAAACAGTACAAATTTTGTCTGAGAAATTTTTTCATATATTCGCAAATGAAGACACTTTAATTTTTCTCTTTAAACAATTCCCAATATAATATAATACGAATACTATAATATACTTACAATGTAATACATAATACAAGAAAGTAGTTTCAGAACTGAAAAGGAATATTTGGAGGAATAAAAAATGAAAGTATTTTTTTCGAGTAAATATCTTATATTTCTTTTAATAGTGATCGGTTTGTTACATCCCGAAACTGTTTTCTATGTTCGGAAACAATTTGTAATATATATTGTTGTTCCTCCTCGGTTTTGGCCAATAACTGATTATATTCCTGCATAAGTTTAACACCACGCTCAGCACTGTCATTGACAACTTTTAAGCCTTGAACGATGTTCAATCCGTATAGAAAATCGTTCTCATTTTCCCATACAGTAGGATCCTTTTTTAAAAATTCAATGGGAATTGAGAATCGTTCGAAAAATTTTTTTGAACCTTCAGAAATAAAATGGTCAATTCCTATTTCAATATAGTTTCCCACATCATTTGGATTAATTGTATATTTTTTGCACGATTCGTCGACTTCAGTATTAAGCGCTTCCACCATTCGTAATTTTGTGTTCTTTCCCACAGCTTTATCAAAAAATGCTAACGCTGCCGTTTCTGTTGATAAATACCATAAATGGTATGCATAGAGTTTTTGCAAAAACTCTAAGTCTTGTCGTGGAGCTTCCGCTGTCATTGTAGCTCGAATCCACGGTTTTATATAACAAGTGACGAGAAAGATACATATATCACGAATTCCAGTTTCTTCGTCCACAGTTATTGAAAATTGGTGTTTAAATAAATATATTTTCAAGCAATATAAAGCTTTTGCCATCCATCGAGCGTGATGGAAAGCTCCTGGGGCTCGAAAACTTATATTTTTTGGTGGAGTCCCACCGAGGAAAATAATTATTAATTGTAAAAATTCTTTGTAATCTTCTCTAGGTTGTTGTTCTCTTTATAAAACGTCTATTGAAAATTTGATTGTTTCTTCAATAACTGTATCTGTAATTGTTTGACGGACATATTGGGTTTCAATTCCGGATACAAAATTTAATTTGTTGATTGTTGGCCAAGCATTTTGAAAATTTTTGAACAGTGGAACATTTGGACCGGTAGACTGGTACATTTTTTCTTTAAGGGGTCATATACGTTTCTCGACGCTAAAATGTACTCAATGTTTACAAGCAATTTGTGGACAAACTATTAGGCCGATTGGTTGAATTCTTTTTGTAACGTAAAAGTAGATGTTTATACAGCAGTAAACATGAATGAAGATGTATAAATTGTTAAAAATTTGGCGTCTAATTGCATTAACGCAGAATGGTTTTTTTTATACTGCCGCAAACGGTGTGCATGATTTAACTCGTACAAGTAATCTGAAACAAAAATTTGCGATTTATTTACACTTATTGAGATCATAGTTATCGGTTGACGAGGGGTTTTTTTGAAAAACACGATATTGTAGCAGTAGTAACGATTAGAAGACGGAGATCATGATTTTCGTAAAAAGAACCGCACATTTTTGTTTGTTATTAAGAAATGGTTTATTTTATCGGAAAAAGCCCTCGTTGACCGATAAAGGATCTTATTTAGAATATGTATGTAAAAGATAAAGTTAATCGGATGAACAGTGGGGCAGATATTGTGCACACCGTCATGAGAAATGTTGTTTCGAGAAAAACGCGTTTAAAATTTTAGAAGAGCTTTAAAGTTCGATAAAATAGAAATTTTGTAACTTACTCTTAATCTGCTATACCGGCACCGTAGAGCTTTCCTTCCCTTGCAATGTAAGCCTCCTCTGCATGCAGTCTGCTTTGTCTTTTACGAATCCTTCCTTCTTTTGTCGCTTGCTGAGCTCTGAGTTCACCAGTCGAAACACGCTGCGCATCGACCTCCTGGCACATCCGGTACACTGCAGTGCCAATGGTAACATTTAATGTCTCTAAAATTTTTATTAAAGACATCTGGCCTTCATTGAACATTACTATTGCAATGTATGCGGCGATTTCAGTGATTATGGAACCGCTATATGTCTCTTTTGGAGCAACTTTCCATATGAGGGCATTCAGACTCTCATTAGAATTTTGAGTGTAACCACCGACACATCTAACAAGCAAATCATTATTGCTTAGGTCTTCGTACACAGGACGAATAGCATCTTGTACAATTTGATGAAGAGCAGGTTTATGTCTATAATCCTTCAATTTGCTGGTCGTGTACGCTCGTTGCCACGAACACCACGATTGTTCTCCGGTTGGGCAGTAATGGTGCTGCGGTTTGTCATCCCTTGAAATTTTGTGATAATATGTCGACCAAATAGCATTCCTCATTTCTTCGACGGAATTGCTGTGTCTCCTGATGGCTAGACCGTAGTAAATCTGTAATTCGTCGATCAATTTTCCTGTAAGCATTCCCTTTCCTCCGAGACCTTTATTCGTTTTCTTTATTGCACGAAGACGAGTTCCCATCCGCTTTTGCACGTGGCCTACACATTCTTTTTTAATAACCGGTGTATCATACGGATCTGCTAGCAGAATACCATTGAACGTCTTACTATCCCCGTCTCCGATATAATATGAATATTTGATTCCGTGCAATTCAAGCGATCGCTGAAAAATTTCCTGTATCTCGTTTACCTCCATCTTCCCTGCACTCCCTTCGTGATTGGCGCTACACTCGTGCTCTTTTTTATTCCAATCTTCATATTCGGCGGTGTTGCTCTTTTTCTCCCAATATTCGCAGGTCTTGCAATAGGCTGATTTTATCAGCACATCTACAACTTTCCCTGTCAAATTCCCAATAAGTGTTACCACGCCGAACAGGGAAGAGAAGCCACGCTTTTTCCAGGTCCCATCTCCGGAAACAACAATTCCTGCATCATCCGCGAGTATTCCTGCTTCTCGAGTAGCTGTTCTCTCCTCAATCGCAGCATTCTTCAATGAAGCATCAGTAACGGCTTTTGTCGCAATACGAATGCTTCGTACTATAGCATCGTACGTCGATTGCGCTACTGGTTTTGGCAAGTCCATGAGTCCGCAAAACTTTCGCATACCATATTGTCCGAGTCCTAACACTCTCATTGCAAACACGAAACGTCTGTTTATCTCGTAAGCCTTATCAATTTGTGGGCACGAAGAGATATTTCGAGAATTACATTGATCACATTGTACTACAATCTGAAAGCCAAGGCCCCCAATTGCAGCTTCAGTAAATTTCACTTCCCCTCCACACGTTTTGCACTTCACGTATGCACTAATAGCCGTAAATACGGCATAGAAGTTTATAATTCGGTACCCGAATGCTGAATCTATGGTTACTTCATTGCACTTCGAATTTTTCAACTTTTTCGCCGATGCACTTGTCGTTTCTTCGTCGGAACATATTTCCCGTTTCGCCGGAGGTCGTCTTTTTACCGGTCGCGAAGGTCGTCTCGAATCAGTTTTTGACCCTTTTCGGTCTACGCATGAACGCCGTTTTATCATTTTCTTGACAGCTGAGCACAAGTTGCTGGTCAGAAACAAACTGAATGCGCTAAATTAGCCGCGTAAAGGAGCAGTGGTGGACGCCTGGCGCGGCCGCCGCGGAAAAACCATGGGTTTTCCCCGATCCGCGGGTGTATCAGCCCCTAATTCACGCGCATCATGGCGAACATAGAATTCTCTATAACTTTAGGTCGTGGGCATCATGGATACATCTCTCCACACCTCTCAAAATTCAAATCAAACAAGGGCATTCGACGCTCTGACGCACTGATCTGTGAACCGGCACGACCAGTTCCATTTAAACGGCTGTAACTTCGCCAATAATTCGATTTTCATGTTCGTTCTGGGTTCAAAATGTTCCCACGATGTGCATCTTTCAATATATGTAAAAAAAAAAAAAATGATTTTTTGAAGTGGAGAAACGTATATGACCCCTTAAAGACGCCTTGTAAAATGATTTCGTATATATGGTGTCTGCAGGGCAAATATAGAATTTCTCTTTCCAATTTTTGTTCAAGAAGAACGCAGGCTCCTTGGTAGTATCACAGGAAAGTGCTTGTACTTTGTTGGATAATCCCCATTCTTCTAATAAATTATACACCGCAGAAGCTTGATCGTTTCCACTGCTAGACGAAATCGTTGGAATTCCTAGTAATTTTTCCACACCAATGGAACTGATTAACACTGGTAGTCTTTCGATCGTTTCTGTCCTCTTTAAAATTGGTAAAAGCTTTCCATCCCAATGGACTGTAATTGCATTGAGCTCGCAATCATTAAATTTCTCGCGTAATTTATTTGCCAGTTCTGCACGATATTTAGTTCTCTGGCGGCGAATAGATGTTCGATTTATTATTAGATCGTCTATATTATGTCCGAGAGCTAGTGTAATTGTTGTGATGATACCAATACTATCGCGATCACTCACTTTGCATCTGTCGAGCATCGCAACTAGATTTGGCGTTATAAATTGTTTTTGAGCACGCCTTCTTTTGGAGTTACTCGGACCAGGTAAATCAACCGGATCTTCAATTCCAATATTTTCATTGCCAGGGAACTGACTTTGATATTCAATGGAGGATGATGATGATGATGATGATGATGATTGAAATTCTACTGTTCTGACTTGTTTAAAAAAAATCAAAATGTTAATAGAAATAGTAAAAGTAATATAAAAATAATATAATTCACAATATTTGGATGTATAAAAATTAAATATATAAGAAATATGTACCTTCGGCAACACTTATTTCATGTTGCATTTGCCTGGATTTTTGTTGGTCTTTTCGTATTGCTTGTTTCTTTTCTTGCTCGAATACCACGCGATCCGTTCCAATCATTGACCCAGGTCGTCCTTTCCTTCTTTGATTTTCCAAAAATAATTTATCTTCTTCGATTTGTATTAATTGTAATGCATCAGCGTGTGCAATATCGAAGAGGTCATCCATTTTATCGAGAAAATCTTGCTCTCGTTTATCTTGAAGTTCACTTCGGCGTGTAGAATTTCGTTGTAACGCCCTCCAATCATTGTATAGCGATTCTAATTTTGTAATGCTATGCTGTGTCTTTTTTATAGGGATCCGTGCTTTTTCCCAAATGACCTCAATTTCCTTTACAACTAAAGAAGCACTCGTATGAAGATTTAGTCGCACCTTACGTATGTTATAAAACAAAACTCGTAACACTTGTACATTAGATGGCAACTTGGCACCAATTATTTGAATTTCGTCATGATCTAATAGAAATAATTTTTCGCTTCTGGTTTGCATTTTTTATTCGAATTTTCGAATTTACTTCACTGAACGCTCGGGAAATAGGCACTATTGTAAGAGATGTAATAAGTATAACACAATGAAAAGCAAATACATCGTTTTGTAATACTGTATTTCACGAAAAAGCAACGATGCGTCGTCGACAATGATACATTCAAGAATGCCCCTCGGCAACGCAGTCACCTCGAGCCTCCCTTGTTTGGGCCCTGTCGCAGTCCCCCAAAGGGTTTATGACACCCCCAAGTGCCGCTCACGCTTTCTCTTTTCCAAGACCCTCCACGACGACGGCTAAATGACCGCTTGAAAACACATCGAAAGACACTATGAAATCACTATGAAATCTAGTTTTTTATTCCAAAGGCCTGACCCTTCCTAAACCTTCGGTTCTGGATCTTCTGTTCAGAGCAAGTCGAAAACTAACGGATTCTTAAAGGTTCCAACTACCTACCTGATGCAAATACAACTGCATTTACAAATTTTTCATGACCATTTACACAATCTACTCCGCGCGTATAAACTAAAAATAATATTAAATAATTAGAAACAATGTAATCTTGATAAAAGTATCAGTGACTCCATTAAAATTTTGAAATCTGTTATTTATAAAGATATGAAAAAATTTCTTAGACAAAAGTTGTACTGTTTGGCAAGATAAAAATAATGCCAAAGAAAAAAGTTTTTTCTGAAGGTCAATTTTTGAGATTTCAAGGTCATGATGTTTTTTTTGTAAGTGACCTTATACTTTGATTCTATATTGTTAAAGAGCGTAAAAAGACAAATTCAACGATATATAAAAATGTAAATGAACGATATACTACAATGGAGAAAAACGTATTCCAAAAATAAAAAAACTTCAACTGCGATGAGGCACGTTTTCCCGTTGTCCGATCGATTTCAAATTTTACACGAATTATTTTCTCACCCAGTGGCACCATACTGGGGGGTGTCCGGAAAAAAATTTCAAAGTTGAAAAATAAGGTCCACCCTAATGAACACCTTCGATAATGCATGAATTTAATTAGTGTTTCTTGTTTCAATAAAGAATTTTAATTTTTGTAAATAAATTATTATATATTATTTTATTACTGAAACTAGTAATAACTACACTTACAAAAGCAAAAAAGGTCATTCTATTTCTATTTATTTCCTCAAGTATTAAAAGAAATTTGAAAAAAAAAACAACAAAATGGATAATTGTACCTGGTTCCAGATTCATGGAATTGTACGTGCTTCCAGATTCATGGAATTGTGCGTGCTTTCAGAAACCTAACGCACCTTTATCCAAATAAGAGAAGAGAAGACATACACTTGTATAAACGCATCTAATTTTTACAACGAATATCTTTTATTACTCTTCTGGTGTCTGACAACTATTTTAAGTAGAAATGGATAAATAGAATTTGAGGATTATATTAATTAATTGCCTCCCCCTTCTGCCCCCTCTCCCTTTCTGCCCTGCCCCTCCCTCTCCCCCTCCCCCCAGTGATACTCGCCACCGCTTAATTTTAACAAAAAATGCATGAAGTTCTCTGGTCGTCTGGCTTGTCCAGCTCTGGTGCCTCGATCTGAAATGATAAATTAAATAAATGAACTAAATAAAAAAGAAAATTAAATAAATCACAGAAATCATTGATTTATGTTTGTATAAAAACACACATAGCCCACCGACGTTGCCCCGCTGGTGGTTGAGCCTTTGGGAGCGCCGTGGTTGCAGCTTGGCTGCAACCATCAATCCCTATGAACACATCATCATTTGATCCTGGAAAAATAAATTTAAATAATATTATTTAATTTATTTAATTTAATTTTTCTGTAAGTTTATCGTTAATCGTTAATAAAACTTACCATACAAAAGGTCGTGTTCCTTTTGGAGCCCCTCCTTTGAGGCGTCCTCCTTTGGGGCGTACTTCGTTTTCTGCGAAAATGAATAAACAATTAATTAGCGAAAAAGCTAAATGATATAGGCAAAGTGCCTACCAAAGACTTTCAAAATGTTGCAGGTTACATGCACATTCGTTAGTTTTAGTCGTGTGATTTATTTGTCACTTTTATTCGTGGGAATTTATTCGTTAGGTTTATTCGTGACAATAAATAAATTCCCACAAATAAAAGTGACGAATAAAAATCAATTTTTACGAATATAAAACTAACAAATGCTATGCCATGCGATGCCATGCCATGCGATGCCATGCCATGCGATGCCATGCCATGCGATGCCATGCCATGCGATGCCATGCCATGCGATGCCATGCCATGCGATGCCATGCCATGCGATGCCATGCCATGCGATGCCATGCCATGCGATGCCATGCCATGCGATGCCATGCCATGCGATGCCATGCCATGCGATGCCATGCCATGCGATGCCATGCCATGCGATGCCATGCCATGCGATGCCATGCCATGCGATGCCATGCCATGCGATGCCATGCCATGCGATGCCATGCCATGCGATGCCATGCCATGCGATGCCATGCCATGCGATGCCATGCCATGCGATGCCATGCCATGCGATGCCATGCCATGCGATGCCATGCCATGCGATGCCATGCCATGCGATGCCATGCCATGCGATGCCATGCCATGCGATGCCATGCCATGCGATGCCATGCCATGCGATGCCATGCCATGCGATGCCATGCCATGCGATGCCATGCCATGCGATGCCATGCCATGCGATGCCATGCCATGCGATGCCATGCCATGCGATGCCATGCCATGCGATGCCATGCCATGCGATGCCATGCCATGCGATGCCATGCCATGCGATGCCATGCCATGCGATGCCATGCCATGCGATGCCATGCCATGCGATGCCATGCCATGCGATGCCATGCCATGCGATGCCATGCCATGCGATGCCATGCCATGCGATGCCATGCCATGCGATGCCATGCCATGCGATGCCATGCCATGCGATGCCATGCCATGCGATGCCATGCCATGCGATGCCATGCCATGCGATGCCATGCCATGCGATGCCATGCCATGCGATGCCATGCCATGCGATGCCATGCCATGCGATGCCATGCCATGCGATGCCATGCCATGCGATGCCATGCCATGCGATGCCATGCCATGCGATGCCATGCCATGCGATGCCATGCCATGCGATGCCATGCCATGCGATGCCATGCCATGCGATGCCATGCCATGCGATGCCATGCCATGCGATGCCATGCCATGCGATGCCATGCCATGCGATGCCATGCCATGCGATGCCATGCCATGCGATGCCATGCCATGCGATGCCATGCCATGCGATGCCATGCCATGCGATGCCATGCCATGCGATGCCATGCCATGCGATGCCATGCCATGCGATGCCATGCCATGCGATGCCATGCCATGCGATGCCATGCCATGCGATGCCATGCCATGCGATGCCATGCCATGCGATGCCATGCCATGCGATGCCATGCCATGCGATGCCATGCCATGCGATGCCATGCCATGCGATGCCATGCCATGCGATGCCATGCCATGCGATGCCATGCCATGCGATGCCATGCCATGCGATGCCATGCCATGCGATGCCATGCCATGCGATGCCATGCCATGCGATGCCATGCCATGCGATGCCATGCCATGCGATGCCATGCCATGCGATGCCATGCCATGCGATGCCATGCCATGCGATGCCATGCCATGCGATGCCATGCCATGCGATGCCATGCCATGCGATGCCATGCCATGCGATGCCATGCCATGCGATGCCATGCCATGCGATGCCATGCCATGCGATGCCATGCCATGCGATGCCATGCCATGCGATGCCATGCCATGCGATGCCATGCCATGCGATGCCATGCCATGCGATGCCATGCCATGCGATGCCATGCCATGCGATGCCATGCCATGCGATGCCATGCCATGCGATGCCATGCCATGCGATGCCATGCCATGCGATGCCATGCCATGCGATGCCATGCCATGCGATGCCATGCCATGCGATGCCATGCCATGCGATGCCATGCCATGCGATGCCATGCCATGCGATGCCATGCCATGCGATGCCATGCCATGCGATGCCATGCCATGCGATGCCATGCCATGCGATGCCATGCCATGCGATGCCATGCCATGCGATGCCATGCCATGCGATGCCATGCCATGCGATGCCATGCCATGCGATGCCATGCCATGCGATGCCATGCCATGCGATGCCATGCCATGCGATGCCATGCCATGCGATGCCATGCCATGCGATGCCATGCCATGCGATGCCATGCCATGCGATGCCATGCCATGCGATGCCATGCCATGCGATGCCATGCCATGCGATGCCATGCCATGCGATGCCATGCCATGCGATGCCATGCCATGCGATGCCATGCCATGCGATGCCATGCCATGCGATGCCATGCCATGCGATGCCATGCCATGCGATGCCATGCCATGCGATGCCATGCCATGCGATGCCATGCCATGCGATGCCATGCCATGCGATGCCATGCCATGCGATGCCATGCCATGCGATGCCATGCCATGCGATGCCATGCCATGCGATGCCATGCCATGCGATGCCATGCCATGCGATGCCATGCCATGCGATGCCATGCCATGCGATGCCATGCCATGCGATGCCATGCCATGCGATGCCATGCCATGCGATGCCATGCCATGCGATGCCATGCCATGCGATGCCATGCCATGCGATGCCATGCCATGCGATGCCATGCCATGCGATGCCATGCCATGCGATGCCATGCCATGCGATGCCATGCCATGCGATGCCATGCCATGCGATGCCATGCCATGCGATGCCATGCCATGCGATGCCATGCCATGCGATGCCATGCCATGCGATGCCATGCCATGCGATGCCATGCCATGCGATGCCATGCCATGCGATGCCATGCCATGCGATGCCATGCCATGCGATGCCATGCCATGCGATGCCATGCCATGCGATGCCATGCCATGCGATGCCATGCCATGCGATGCCATGCCATGCGATGCCATGCCATGCGATGCCATGCCATGCGATGCCATGCCATGCGATGCCATGCCATGCGATGCCATGCCATGCGATGCCATGCCATGCGATGCCATGCCATGCGATGCCATGCCATGCGATGCCATGCCATGCGATGCCATGCCATGCGATGCCATGCCATGCGATGCCATGCCAAGCGATGCCATGCCAAGCGATGCCATGCCACGCGATGCCATGCCACGCGATGCCATGCCACGCGATGCCATGCCACGCGATGCCATGCCACGCGATGCCATGCCACGCGATGCCATGCCACGCGATGCCATGCCACGCGATGCCATGCCACGCGATGCCATGCCACGCGATGCCATGCCACGCGATGCCATGCCACGCGATGCCACGCGATGCCACGCGATGCCACGCCACGCGATGCCACGCCACGCGATGCCACGCCACGCGATGCCATGCCACGCGATGCCATGCCACGCGATGCCATGCCACGCGATGCCATGCCACGCGATGCCATGCCACGCGATGCCATGCCACGCGATGCCATGCCACGCGATGCCATGCCACGCGATGCCACGCGATGCCACGCCACGCGATGCCACGCCACGCGATGCCACGCGTTGCCACGCCATGCCACGCGTTGCCACGCCATGCCACGCGTTGCCACGCCATGCCACGCGATGCCACGCCATGCCACGCGATGCCATGCTACGTTTTAAAAAAAATAGCATCAATACGTTCTTATGGAACCGTTTCCACCAAAAGCTAAGTTAAAACATAGCATCGCATAGCATTGCCTAGCATAGCTTCCCGGTGGATTCCCGGCTTAACTCTGCTATGAGTATATTTTTATTACGTACATTTTCATTATGCGAAGACATCTTGTGTGTAGTGGCATCGTATGAAGAACAAAAAGAACCTGAAGCTGGTCCAGATGCAAGGTAAACATTTGACGATCAAAGCGCACTTTTTAGTAAATATCGATACCAGTAATTATCGAAATTCTTCATTACGTTTCGCGTTAAGCGAGGGTAAAGAAGTGGGTCTAGGGTCGCGCGAAACACAAAACGAAGCGGGCGACCGGAGCTCTTTTTCGTATGTTCCATGTGTCAAATCCATATATAGAAATATGTTATTGGAACACCTTCCTATTACACCGTGGTCCGTGGTGTGACCGTACGGCCAATTGGCAAGCGCGTTGACACATAAACTAATATATTCATTTATATTTTGAATGTCATCTGTGACCCTGCAATTATTCAAAAATATAAAAAATATTCAAGAGATAAGTTTTATTAGATAAGACTGGATTACCCCATCTGAAAGATTTTAAAGACGCAGGTAACAAATTTGACTGTGGTGATCTTCAAGAAATGATTTCGGAATTGAACCATGATCAGAAGCGGATATTTGATACAGTTACTTGACGTCTAACGATAATATTCTGAGACTTTATGTGAGTGGAGAAGGTGGCACTGGGAAAAGTTTTTTAATAAAAACTATCAGACACTGGATCAAGCAGAGTATCGGAAAAGACACAGCAGTAACTGCTCCTACTGGAATCGCAGCTTTTAATATCGAAGGTCTTACCATACACCGATTATTCCAATTTCCTGTAGAACATGGACATACAGCCCAGTATGGGCAACTTAGCGATGCAGCCTTTCAAATTGTACGAGATCAACTCAAAAATGTTGCTTTAGTAAACATCGATGAAATTTCGATGGTTTCTAACGTAACTTTCCTATACATACATTTGCGACTTACAGAAATATTTGATACTACAGATTCCTATCCCTATGCTGTTATTCGGTGACTTACTAGAACTTCCTCCTGTTCACGAAGAATCTGCTTTTATACAATTATCCAATAAAAGTATGTAGAAAAATGTTGGAGGATTAGGTACATATAATTTATGGTCAGCTTTGTTTAGCTGTGACGAATTGACAATACACATGCGACAACAGGGTGATAATATTTACAGAGACATCCTGTCGAGAATTCGCACCGGAGTAGTGACCGTTTCGGATACAAAGCTTTTAGAATTGAGGAAATTAAATTTCAAAGCGACAAATTGTAATGACCGATTAAAGGATTTAAGTGATTACATGCTTAACCTGCCGGCGGGCGCGCCTGCCGGAGTCGCGCGAGCGAGCGCGCCGTGTACTCAGTACACGGGGGTCTGTTTTGGCTAAAAAAACCGTTTTGCCGTGATGTATTTTGCTCAGCACCCCTATGTTTTTTTCCAGCGGACATTTTTGCATCATGCTACGTACTTGTCAGGTTCAAATTCAGTTTGAAAGTGTCTCTGATTGAATGAAAACGAAAGTATGCCGTATAGGAAGTATACATATGGCTATACTTTGATGTGCCTATCATATTATTACAAAACATTTATTCGCAAATACAAAATACATGTTATATAATATAAAAATACTACAAGCTCGTACATTGCTTATATATGAACCGAATGAAATTAATTTGTCGGTGGGCCTTAACGTATGCAGTATAAACGCGGTTCAATTTAGAACAAAAAGCCACGGTTTATTCATGAAGTATCCCTACGCGTTTCAGTATCTAATTAGAAAAGGATCCACTCGTGTCACATATGTTTTCTCGCAAATTGTTAGCATTAACTCTAAAATTCTATTTTGGTGATGCAGAATCTCTTTCTGTGTCTTCTAAGCATGAAAGACATATTATTTTTGTTTTAGAATGCTTTTTGCATACAAAATTAGTACATGTCCCGCATTTTATTGTTGTTGTACTATTTACACAAGTAAATAGTACAACCCCCTAAACATGCAAACAGGCCAAAATAAAAAAACACGTATATCTTATTTTTTGGTCGTCTAAAACATATCCAAAAACCAGAACAATCGGAGGCGAACACCTGAAAATCTTTGAGGGGTGGTTTCACCTCCTAAACATGCAAACAGGCCAAAATAAAGAGACACGTATATCTTATTTTTCAGTCCTCTAAAACATATCCAAAAACCAGAACAATCGGAGGTGAACACCTGAAAACCTTTGAGGGGTGGTTTCACCCCCTAAACATGCAAACAGACCAAAATAAAAAAACACGTATATCTTATTTTTCGGTTCTCTAAAACATATCCAAACATCAAAGCAATCGGAGGCGGACACGTGGAAAACTTTTGAGTACACGGGCGTGCTCGCCGGCAGGATACACGACATACTTTCGTTTTCATTCAATCAAAGACACTTCCAAACTGAATTTGAACCTGACAAGTACGTAGCATGATGCAAAAATGTCCGCTGGAAAAATACATAGGGGTGCTGAGTAAAATACTTCACGGTAAAACGATTTTTCAGCCAAAACAGACCTCCGTGTACACGCCAGCGCCCGCCGGCAGGTTAATGTGGGATCTAATACGGTGTGTTTACTTCCCACATGTGTTCAGTGTGATGTTGTGAACGCAGCAATGCTGAGTCGATTTCCATCCGAAGAAATCTATTTGATTGCTCATGATACAACGAATTGTGCACCATATTTGAAAAAAAAGGTATCAAAGGTACTAAAAAATAATGATGTTGATAGCTCCTGAACGGTGGGACTTGCAAGAGTCGTAATTGTTAAAGCAGAAGTGCAAATCATGATTAGAAGAAATATTGATGTTACACTAGGTCTTGTCAACGGTACCATTGCTAAACTTGTTTCAGTTACACGAGGTATTGATAATGACGTTGAAAAATTGAAAATTATATTACTCACGGGGCAAGAACATATAATAGAACGGGTAAGTGTTAAATTTGAAGTAATGGATAGAGCGTTCGTTATTAGAAAACAATTTCCGATTTGCTTCAGCTATGGTATAACTATTTACAAAAGTCAAGGACTAAGCTTGCAGAATGCTGTCATAGAAGCAGGTAATTCAATATTTACTTGCGGACAAATTTACGTTGCTCTTTCTCGGGTGACCACATTACAAGGACTGCATCTTATCAATTATGATCCATCTTCCGTAAAGGTACAAGAATCGGCTATAATAAAGTACAATAGATTGCGAAAAAAATATAGAACTGATCTTATGACTATTTCAATTTCTAAAAACCGCGTTCTCAATGTTCGTGATGCTGTTTGGGCAGTACCTAATTATAATGTATCCGAATGTCAGAATACTAATGATCACATCGTGGATACCATTCAATACTACGTAAGAGGTCTCCCGAATTCTGATGGTGTGTCTTGTTATGCGAATGCCACAATCCAATGTATGTTATATTGTTCATCCATAAGAGAAAATTTATTTTCGACTGAAAAAGCTGATCATATTATAAAAGTCTTTATGGACCAATATAAATCGGATCAAAGTCCAAACATAATATCATTACGGCAATTCGCAGGAGAAAAATACGCTAACAATCAGCTACATGATGCAGCTGAGTTTATTACCTCTTTTTGTGATCATGAGATTCTTATTAAAAATGCAGTACAACACGAAATTACAACGATATTAAGATGTTTAGAGTGTAATTATTACACAAGTACTACCATCAGTACAAATTGTGTGGTATATCTTGCACTGCCCAAGATGTTAAAAAAAATCATTTGAATTTCAAGATATAATAAAACACAATTTCGCAGGATGGAAAAATCTGATAGATCCTTGCAATAATTGTGATTATTCAAATTCAAACACAATGAAGAAAATCGATATAACTGCTTCCAAACAAATTCTTATTGCAAAATTACATTTGTTCGATCACGATAGTAGTGGAATTACAACGAAAGTGGACAATTTCTGCATCAAAGCAATATCTACTACTAAAATACAAATGGGGGATCACTCTTATCAACTTAAGGCAATGATTTTCCACTACGGTAAAAGTATTACCGATGGTCATTACACGAGTATGGTAAGGGGTAAGGGCACAACGTGGGTGTCCGTTGATGATTTACGAGTAGAAAAACAAGCTTTGTCACGAAATGCTAAAAATGCATACATATTTTTCTTCGAAAGGTGATAATAATTTTATTGTGGTTGTGAATACAGTTCAATGTTAAATGCGTTCAATGTTAAATACGTTCAGCGCCATAAGCTGTTTCGCGCACCATGTACTGTACACAAAGTACTATACATATATCATACATACATACTTTGTAAAAAGAAGTGAGATCCCCATAAAAAACTTCAAAAAAGTAAAAAAATACGCCAAGTACATGATAAAATAGAGGACGGAAAAGAGTAAATCACAAAAAAAATAGAAGAAAATATACATTGTAAAAAAAGATGTGAAATCAAAATGAGCTGCAAGTACATAAAGGTGCTTTCCACCTGCGCTTAAGATGACACAACTACATATACACAGCTAAAATGCTGTGTTAATACATTTCATTACTCATATCGCGGACATTTTAATTAACCCATCAACAAGAATCTCATTTAAAAACATTGTCGTAAATTAATAGCTTTACAAAATTAATGATATACAAAAATTGCGCTAATTATAACAATGGCTATTTATACATAGAAAAAAAGGTATTAAATAATATTAAGCAGATATATTTTTATACGAATAAATATTTTATTCAAAATACTTGGCGCTGTGAAACCGAAAAAATGTCAATTGCTTAGTATTAATAATTTACAATAACTCGCTTACTATCTAAAATACATAAACATATACGTACAGGGTGTTCCAAAAATGCTGCGGTTCCTTGAAGGGGGTGGCTCAGGGTGTAATTGCAAACAACTTTTCCCTTTGCGAAAATGTTCTCCGAGGTTTTGTTAACGAGATATTAACAAAAAGCACCGACCAATCAGAGCCCGAGTCTGGCGGCCGAGTTCCCGCGCTAGCGTGGTCGCGCGCCGCGCTGCGACTACGAACAAGCAACTCGACATGCATCGAAGGAAATTGCGTAGAATGTCAAATGAAAAAGACGTAACAAATAAAATCGAACATTTTGTCATGGTTTGTTTGTCATTTAAAGTGAACAATGAATAAAGGAAAAATGGATGAAAATCATGTGTAACGTAAAAAGACGAATACAAAGCTTTTTTTTTTATAAGAATCGAAAATAATAATTATTTGAAGTGGGAGGATAAGGAATACGTAAATTTCCTTGTGCTAATAACGTAGCCACGAAAAGGTAATGTAACAGGAAATGAACGAAAAGTGATCGTAGTTCGTTATTGTGATAAAAATCCAGAATTCAATAACGGCCAAGACTGTTGCTGTTAACGAATAAGTCTGTTTAAAAACCTCTAAGAAATATTTAGGTATGGAAATTTTGAGCATTATCGCCGGAAATAAGACCCGGCAGAATATGTTCTAAAAAATAATTATACGCTGGGCCGTCCAGCCTGTCTGGCAGAATGTACGGCCCAACGATAAAGTCGCCACAAATGCCGGCCCATAGGTTGATCGACTAACAGACTTATGCTGCACGTGGACGAAGCGCTAGGGGATTTTCGTCGCTCCACATGTGCATATTGTGGGAATTGAAGCATCCGTCCCTATTGAAAAGTGCTTCATCCGTCCACAATATGTATTTGGTGAACGACGGATTCCTTCGCACTTCTTCCAACAGTCACCTGCAGTATTGAACCCGCTGGATGTAATCCCCGGCGTGCAAATGTTGCACCCGTACATATTTGTACGGATGCAACATGCGATTCCTGAGGATTCGGTGTACCGTCGTGCTGCTGACACAAAAACAAAATGCAAAAACATCCACTATTAGCTAACATTTTCTTCTTAATTAATAATTGCTGCAGTTATCTTGAACTGTGACTTACTTTAGGCGGCGGCTCAAGACGCGCGCACTGATCGTTGGGTCGGCTTCAACGGCGTCGATGATTCTCTCGATGGTGCCCAGATTTCGCGCTGCTGCGGGTCTGCCCACCTCGCTGCCTCGCGGCATCATGGACCCCGTCGAGAATAACCTCGACGCTATACGGCGAAATATATCCTGGCTTGGTGTTCGAATCTGTGGATATTCCAGCGCAAATTCTCGCGCAGCAGCACTTGCGTTCCCATTGTTCCGGGCGTACACCCAGAGCATCCTGTAATATTCTTGGGCCGTGAACATTTCTGCGTCGTGATTGCTAGCTGACTGACAGAATTTTTTCCAAGCAACTTCCTCTACCCCCAAGTAGCTTCTCTCGTTCATTAGCATTATGAGGTAACCCCCACCAGGACAAGAGCCTTTAGGTAAAAAGAAGCCATTACATTTTTGAAACACACGTGCTTTGCAGAAGTACAACGAACGAACCATCGTACACTTTGACAAAAGCCTGCGCTCCGTCCTTTTACTGCCAATTTACCTATTGCTTCGAGGTAGGCAGCAGACACCACGTGTTTCGGTTCGAAAGGGTCTGAAGAGAAGAGAAACAGAAAGTTTTCGAGTTGCTATAAAGAAGAAAATGCATACCATTTCTGTTTCCCCTTTCCGATACCCTGAGTTCACGTCTGCTACGAGGCGGAACCAATTAAGGCATAAATTATCCAAAACTGTAGGAAACCGTTCTCTACCGCCGACTAGCGGGACAATACGGTCATAAACCGCGACCCTGGTGAAATGCTCTGGCCGATCAGCCTGATTAATTTTGGGGAACTAGAATTTAAAAAGTATTATCCAACATCAACACGTCTCGCGGAGAGACACAGGAAGAAAAGGGATAGTCCGCTGACTGCGTGTGGTCCCGCCTGCGTCGTCCTCCCTACAAATTCAAAACAGATCCCTTATCTCTCGAGTATAAACACGCGCTCGAATTTCAAAACAAAAGCACGCGTTGACGTATTCCGTGCGTTCGTGAATGTGTGTATGTGCACATGCTACGTATGATATTAGAATTAAATATATGTAGAATAAATCTAACTGCGTTTCTAATATGTATATGTACATGTTTGTGTATTTTCGATTGTAAGGGAGTAATTGTAAATTATTAATACTAAGACAATTAACATTTTTTCGGTTTCGCAGTGCCAAGTATTTTGAATAAAATATTTATTCGTATTAAAATATTTATTTGTATTAAAATATATCTGCTTAATATTATTTAATACATTTTTTCTTTGTATAAATAGCCATTGTTATAATTAGCGCAATTTTTGTATATCGTTAATTTTGTAAAGCTATTAATTTACGACAATGTTTTTAAATGGGATTCTTTTTTATGGGTTAATTAAAATGTCCGTAATATGAGTAATGGAATGTATGAACACATCATTTTAGCTGTGTATATGTAGTTGTGTCATCTTAAGCGCAGTTGGAAAGCACCTTTATGTACTTGCAGCTAATTTTGATTTCACATCTTTCTTTATTTTGTAATTATTATTATCTTCTATTTTTTGTGATTTATGTGATTGCATGTACTTGGCGTAATTTTGTACTTTTTTGAAGTTTTTATGGGGATCTGACTTCTTTTTACAAAGATAATTTGCATAGTAGGGAATGACTTCAGATAATTTTTAAGATTATATAAATTACGAAGGTTCATCATCAACAGCCATGAACAGTCTTATAACGGGACAGAATTAAGGATAAATTCTACGTAATCGAAATTACGCACATCTGCAATGCTTCAAGACGATTGAATTGGTGGAATTGGTTTGAATTTGAGTTTTCAGATATGAACCAAACGTACAAGAAGCAAACAGAGGATCGAAGCTGAATAAAATCATTTAATTAATATACTACTATGTCACAATACATTTTTTCCTTTGACGTAGATCACTGCATCATCTTCTGCTTCGATTATCTGTAAATATATAAAATCCACATTTTTTAGTTACAACTTAACATAAAACTTATTATATAGAAATAGAGTGGCCTTTTCCTATAGTAAGTGTAGAGACTACAAAATGTGTCCGAAGGAGGTGAGGGCGTATGGCAGAAAGTCTTGTTGCAGGAAATTTAAACGCTAATGGTAATAATTCAGGGAAAATGAACGAAGAGATCCAATATTTTTAACGCACAATTTATTGGTGTTGGAATAAAAATAATTTAGTATGTTTATTGGTGAAATGAAATCTTGTTAATGGGAAACTAATAAAATGAATGAATAGTGTAGCAACTACTGTGGATTTTAATAAAGTATTACGAATGTCTTTCACAAAAAATTGAATTGAAAAGTATCAAGGAAGATGTGTCTTCGGCGTACATTGTTCACTAATGTGACTTGCTCCACATTGCTAAATTTAAACTAAATTTTGTTCATTTACCTTATTTGACAAAGAACCCCGCACTAATTACATGGGAAATTTAATCCCGGTTAATCTCGTTCATTTTCACATATGTTGTAGCTTATAACCTGGTGAACAAAAATTGTAATAGGCAAAAACGTCTGTGATGGATCATTATTGAGATACAGCTAATCAAACGGCAAATAGAAAAGTTACGGTAGGCTTGCGCTACGCCTCACTTTGACTTTGACCAGCGGTCTCTCTCCGCTTTACCACCTCGCTAGTAGTTCCCCCTCCACCGTATCGTCGATCTGTCAGAAGTGGGGAGGGACTACGCTGCATGAGGGATCTCGCGTTTAGCTAGCCAGCCGAAAGCTATGAAATCGTTGCCGATGCTGGAGGACGAAATCGACGCTAACACTGTAGTAATACATTCCGCTGTCCGATTGCTTAGCGCAGCACGCGCGCTCTATTTTTAAACTGTTACATTATGACATATAGAAATCCAACTTGCTGCTATGTTTGCAGTCGTAGTTTTCGTAATCGACAAATGTCGCGAATAAATGGCGAAGAAAATGTTATCAAAAAGGAAATTGCAATTCTTAGACGCCACCGATTAGATTCTGAACCCATTTATATAGAGGCTGAAAGTTGGCTATGTTTTAATTGTAATTTATCTATTGAGGATGAAATAAAGCAAATAAATCGCGATCCAGCTTCTTTAAGACTGAACATTGTTACTCAAACCCGAAATAGTTCATGTATATTTTGCAATTCCTCTGCAAATGTCCATCGGCTTTCTCTAGAATGCAGGGTAAATGTTTTCGTTATGAAAAATATTTATATCCCTGAATATGTTAATTGCTGTAATCGACATTTAGATAGCAATGGTCATATTTTACAAGCATTACTTTCCGCCTCGCGTTACATAAATAGACCATTTGTAATAAAAGGGCAGCAGTTGCAAGCTTTTCTACAGGCACTTCGAGATGTAGCGAACAGTAAAAGTTGCTACGACAATGAAAACTGTTTTACAGATGATGATTTTAAGACTGTAGCACCTATTACAAAAGAACAGTTTCAGGATCTGTATACATACTGCGATCGAGTGCCTCAAGAACACGGTTTCCGAAACATTAGTAAAAAAGTCCTTTTGACTTTTTTATGTAAGTTACGGCAAGGATTATCTGACGAATTTCTTAAAGTCATTTTTCGATATTCCTCTAGACAGTCGGTAAGTTTAGCTATTACCAAAGTTCGACAGTCTTTATTACAAAGATTTGTCCCGATGAATATTGGTTTTCAAGCAATAACTCGAGATGAATATATAACGAATCATGTTACGTCTTTTGCAAATGAGTTATATAATTCTGAACCGAGTATTTCAAAAGTAATTGCTCGTATTGATGGGACTTATTCGTATATTAACAAAAGTAGTAACTTTCGTGTTTTACGACAAACGTATTCCGTACATAAAGGTCGACATTTGGTAAAACCAGCGTTAATAGTTGCTCCAGATGGATATATACTGACTATTCAAGGACCATACTTTTCTGATTCGCGAAATAATGATGCTCGAATGTTAAATAGCGAATTTGAACGCGACGTGAATGATATGAGACAATGGTTCCAAGATGGCGATATTTTCGTATTAGATCGTGGGTATCGAGATGCCCAACAGTTACTACGTGAATTAGGCATTGATTACAGGATGCCAGCCTTACTTGAATGCCATCAGAAACAACTATCTACTGAAGAGGCAAATGAGTCTCGATTGGTGACGAAAACAAGATGGATAGTTGAAACTAGAAATGGGCATATTAAGTCTATTTTTAAGTTTTTTAACCACATAATTAATATGCACCATATTCATCATCTTGATGAATTTTATAATATTGCAGGGGCTATAATTAACAAATATTACCCGCTAATTTCAATGGAAGGCGCTAATACAGAATTGGCACAAGAACTTCTTCATAAGTCCAAAGAAGTTAATGTTGTGCACGCACGAGTTGAAATTGAAAGGCTGTGCTATAGAAATGCAATGTGGATACAGTTAAATGACGAGCATTTACATAATTTTCCGCACCTGACCTTAGAATATTTACGAGATTTGACGATTGGAACATTCCAGGTTCGTCTGGCACGATCTTACGTTCAGGATAAAATGCAGCGTGACGACACAGAAGAGTTTCAATTAGATTCGCTCCTTGACGAACCTGGTCTCATAAGGGTACGAGTGTTTTCACGGTTTAGAAATGCTACAAAACATAAAATATTTATAGCATACAACATTCTTGAATCAGATGGTGTAGACGATGATACCGAGCCAATTTTAGGTTATTATTGTACCTGTAAATCTGGTGCAAGGACCCTTGGTACATGTTCACATGTGGCAAGTGTGCTGTGGTACCTAGGGTATGCAAGGTATCAAGACAATGTTCGTTATCCGTCTTCGTTATTGTTAGAAACAATATTAGATGCTGCTCACAGACCACCACAACAACATCCAAACGAGAACCTCAATATTGCTAATTCTGACTGAGTTGTCCTTAGTAAAGTTCGAGGAAAGCAGCTTTCTCAACGATTCGGATGATTTTTAAATATGTTGAAGTCATCAACATATGGAATAACCTTTTACTATACATATACGTATGTTTCGGTTGGCCACAGTTTTCGAATTATGCGAAAATATGTTTTAAAGTTAGTTGAACCTGTAGAAGGACCACTCTCTGATAGTTTTGGATAGAATGTTTTTTAATACCTCTGTATATATAAAAAAACTATATATAATATCAATATAAATATAAAATATAATATAAAACTGTAGATATATAAAAACAGGAACAATGGCAAAAAAGCAGTTGCTTGCGAAAATACTGTATAACGTTATGTCAACGTTCTGTACGATTCGTAACGATTGTACTCCACTAGTATGTAATTTTACCCAGGAGAGAATCCTTTTCAATGTATGTATACAGATGAGGCGGTAGCTTTTCTAGAATTGCACCCTATCTTTGCTTACCCGCTTCTAGAAAAAACAAGGAATAAGGAGAGTTGCGTCCTGCCGATGCGAGACAGCGCGAGCCTACCGTAACTTTTCTTTTTGCCGTTTGATTAGCTGTATCTCAGTAACTATCCATCACAGACGTTTTTGCCTATTACATTATTTGTTCACCAGGTCATAAGCTACAACATATGTGAAAATGAACGAGATTAACCGGGATTAAATTTCCCATGTAATTAGTGCGTGGTTCTTTCCAGAAAATTGTGCGAAAGGAGATGCTTCTCTGTCTATCTAATAGCCGTCTCCGGACAACCTCCATGTTTACGACTCGACATAAAAAGTTTATTAAAAAATTTTGGCGACTTGTTAATTGAGACAATAATTCAGTGTCCTATGTGGTGTAAAAACTCGTGAAATTTCAAATTTGGACAACTTACCTTATTTGACACTTCGTAGGATATAAGTGCTTAACACTTGGCAGGTTATAATAGTACAATAAAAGTAACTAAAACTCACCCTTTGGGAAATTCACTTGCAGCTTGAAAACCTGTGTCACTAGGTCACTGAACCGAACCTGTTCATCGATGGACGCACCTAGTGCACAGCTGGTCCCAGGTATACGATACCACCCATAGTTAATGGTCACAACGTCAATTGCGTTCGGGTTAATGTATCGAATATTCACTTCACTGCACGTCTACTAACACTGATCACCTAATATATTTTTCATGGAACGCGTTGTTCCTACGATGTAAAAATTGGTGCCAATGAATTTTTACTTGGCGTTCGGAGCTGTGGGTACAGTCGCGCAAATGCTCGTACAGCAGTAGTCGAAACACACGTGCTTTGCAGAAACGCAACGAACGGACTATCGTTCACTTTTACAAAAGCATGCGTTCCGTTCTTTTACTGCCAATGTATTCATTGCTTCGAGATAGGCAGCAGACATCACGTGTTTTGGTTCGAAAGAATCCGAAGAGAAGAGAAACCGAAAGTCTTCGAGTTGCTATAAAGAAGAAAATGCATACCATTCCTGTTTCCCTTTTCCGATACCCTGAGTTCACGTCTGCTACGAGGCGAACCAGCTAAGCCATAAATTACCCAAATCTGTGGGGAACCGTTCTCTGCCGCCAACTCGCCGGACAATACGGTCATAAACCGCGACTCTAGCGAAGTGCTCCGGCCAATCAGGCTGATAAATTTTTGGCTTGCTTCGATGGTTCGTTCGTTACACTTCTGTAAAGCATGTGTGTTTCAAAAATGTACTGGATTCTTTTTACGTAAGGCCTGTTATCCTGGTGGGAGTTAGTTCATAATGGAACGAGAGAAACTACTTGGTGATAGACGAAGCTCCTTGGAAAAAATCCTCTCAGTCAGTTAGCAGTCGCGTCAGAGAAATGTTTTCTACACAAGAGTACTATGTTTTGAGTTTATGCCCAGAACAACGGAGTCGCAAGTAGTTGCTGTACGAGCATTTGCGCGGTTGTACTCATGGCTTCGAACGCCAAGTGAAAATTTCTTCCACAAATTTGTGTAACGTAGGAACAACACATTCCATGAAAAATAAGTTAAGTGATCAGTGTTAGTAGCCGTGCAGTGAAGTGAATATTCGGTACGTTAATCCGAACGCACTTGACGTTTCGACCCTTTACTTTGGGTGGTGTCGTATGTACCTGCGATTAGTTGAGCACTGGGCGCTACCCTACCATAAATATTGTTACGTTTTGGGTTTAACATGACGATAGTTTAATACACAACAACAGAAACGGAACATGAACAAGAACTATAAGGTAATCTCGAATATACAGGGATGAGAGTTTCGATATGTCCTTTCGCGTTGGCGTCTGACTGTCGAATGACAGCTTGACAGGCGATCGGTCTGATCGCCTTCTTCTCGCTGTCCTTTTGTCTTCGTCGCGGGCACCAACGGGCCATGGATTCTATCCATAGGGTGCTCGCAACAATATTTTCGTCCACCGATGACCAGGATCGGTACAGTGACCTAGTGACACAGGTTTCCGAAAAGGAAGGAAAGGAATGTCCGATAGGGTGAGTTTTATTTAATTTATTGGTGATTATTAGGTGTAGAAATAAATTCTTTCTGATTTTAGAGTACAATAACAGTTTGATTTAAAAAATATGAAAACAAATCAACCATCGAAATAATTTCCACTATTGTTAATTACCCTTTGCTACTTTTCTGTCAGTTTACGAATACCACCGCGATAGAAATTCGATAGCTTTGTACTGATTATGTAAATCCAGTCGGAAAGAATTTATTCATACATCTGATATTATTTTTTAAATTTAGTTGTGTTGGCCGTTATTAAACTACGGATTTTTACATTTTTTGTTACATTACCTTTTCGTTTATGCGTTATTTGAAACCGAAAGTTACGTATTTCTTGTCCTCTCACTTCAAATAATTATTATTTAAGATTCTGCTTTAAAACAAACTGTGTAAGGCGGTTTCCTTCGATGCATGCCGATTTGCTTGTTCCTACCGCGGGAGCTCGGTCGGAAGGCGTGTGCTCTGATTGGTGTTTTTTTTAACCGATTTCAAAAAGGAACTTATATATTCCACCCGGTTGTATTTTTTTTTATGTTTGTCCCCGTGTCACGTCCCGGGTGAGGTCTTTAGGAACGAAGACTAGGGGGGGGGGGGGGGGGGCGAAAGTCAGGTGCGAATCTGAAATCCTGCACTCTGAGGATTTTAAAGGAGATCAGGCGCGAATCTTGAATCCAGCACTCTGAGGATTTTAAAGGAGATCAGGCGCGAATCTTGAATCCAGCACTCTGAGGATTTTAAAGGAGATCAGGCGCGAATCTTGAATCCAGCACTCTGAGGATTTTAAAGGAACCCAGGCGCGAATCTTTAATCCCGCACACTGAAGTTAGAAGAACATCAGGCGTGAATCTTAAATCCAACACTCTAATCGACCAGGGAAGGTTTAGAAGGTGAATGGTATCCGGGGAACACCCGTTAGAGCACTTATTTTGGTTTGGCCTGGTAATTGGATTTAATGTTGCATTCCCATAAGAAGTTATACGTAATATTTCCGCGAAATCTGTCTAGGTATACGGCTGTACACGGCCCATGTAAAAGAACGTTGGTAAACACTGCAAGCACTTTCGCGTTCGCGAACCGAGATCAGCTGTTGCTGCAGTTTGTTTTGGTTTTGGGGACTTCGTACCCGAAGAATATACACAATAGTTCGAAGCGTGATTTAAGCAAAGAGGTTTATTAGTTTTAAACCTGAATATATGCACAGGTTATGTTTAGCCTGACATTAAGACATTAAGCATTTGCACATAACATTTATATAAATATGTCAATATAAGAATATGAACATGAAACACATGGAAATAAGCCAATGAAATTATATAAAGCAATAAGCGTTAAGAATACAAAATATTATGAAGTGCAATAAGCGTAATAATACGAAATATTACGAAATAGAATAAGCGTTGATAATACAAAATAATATGATCGCAATAAGCGTTAATAATACAATGTAATATGATAAGCAGAAATAATAATAATAATACAAGATGATATGGATGATGGTGATATGCAGTGATATAAAAATGGTAATTATAATTGCTTACAAGGATCTATGATGGTGATGAACACTTATAAAAATAAACTCCGTAACCGATGTTCACTGTGCTCCCTAGAAGAGGGTTTCGTGAAGGATTCGTGTCGAAAAGCAACTCTGTCTCGAGGTCCTCGTATTTATGTGTTTCTACAATATTGTTGCGGGGGGGGGGGGGTACACGCGGTATGGACCTTGACACATTTAAGAAATAAGTCGCAGTAGGACTTCCGGGGTTTTTATGAACGGTACGTCTATTATTAGACGTGTTTAGGTCACGTACACCAAATATTCTTCGCAATTAGATTTCTGGGGTTTTTATGGCTGTGAAAGCAGAATACTCAACCCATCGGATGGATTTTGGGCGTTTTAATAGGAAAAGGGTTAGAATGGCTTGGACTCGGTAAGTCGTAAAGAGGGGAGCGAGACGTGGTCTCGATTTAAGAGGGTTTTGGAACGAAGGACTTGTTTGAACTCAAGTATGAAGGAGGGATTGGTGCCTCGTAAGGCGAATAGGCGAAGGAGGCTTCGTACCGAGCATCTTGAGATGGGGAGCGCTAAGGTACATCGTCAAGGCGATCAGCGATTGGGGAAAAGGGGATAAGAGTTGATTTTGAGGGACTTTGGTGGAGTGGTTTTGAGATTTATGATAGATTTTGGAATAATAATGCGCGAAAAATAGTGGGACGTCACACACGCGTAACTCCTTAGCATATGGACCGATTTTGATGATCTTTTTTTATTCGAAAGAGGGCGATGCCCCTATGGTCCCATCCTACACTGCATCAACATTGGCCCAATATTTTGCCAGTTCTGGTTAATAATAAAGACTATTATCACCTAATTATTATTATTTTATTTACGTACGCGCATATCTCCTCAACATGTTGTGTCAATATATATAAAACTAAAAAGTTAAAAATAAAAGATATTTAAAAAAAATTAAAACCAACTTAAAAAAAATAAAAAAATATTTTTTTCCCTTATTTAATCTACGACTCTCGCATTTTTTTAAGTCAGGGCCTCATCATTTGCACTGTGTAAATCTGGCGCCGACTTAAAAAATATGAGTCTTTTTAGTGCAATTTTATTTTTCTGAAGTCGGTTTTATCGTTAATATCTCGTTAATGAAGCTTCGGACAATATTTTCGGTACAGAAAAAGTTATTTCAAATCTCCACCTGAGTCAACCCTTTCAAGGAACTCCACCATTTTTGGGACACCCTGTATATGTATTCCTAGGTGTCTTACTACATTGTTATTCTGATCTTTTCCTGTGTTTAGCGCGAAAAGCTAACGTCCTGATTTGCATCTAAAATTTTTGAACTGTACGATCTAAATAATATCGTTTCGCACTTACTTTCGTTTATTTTGAGTTTCCACGTTTGGCAATAGTCCTCTATTTTGATGTATCATTTTTATAGTTGTTTTTGGATTGTGGATGGCCTTTTTCCACGAATATATATAATTAAGTCATCCGCGAATGCAATTGCCGATTTGTTTTTATTGTTGTTAATATCGTAAAGCTTGAGCAAATTCCTCATAAAGATTTTGAAAACGATGGGGGAGTTAATCGCCCCCTGTTGGAGGTCCTTCCTAATTACAAATTCCTTTGAAGAGATCAGACTGCCCTCTGCCACAAATAAACTCTTCTCATGCAGTAGGCTCCAGGTCATTCTGATTAAGTGTTTGGGGAATTCTTTTTTCAGGAACTTATAGAAATACCCTTCGAGCCATACCGTGTCGAACGCCGTTTCGAGATCTATTAAACATGCCCCTATGCATCTACCCTCGTTTCTATGTCAACACAGGCCTGCTACGTGCCCGTATCTGAAACCAAATTGGTGGTCAGGGATTATACTCTTTAATTTGCAGTGCGCCTCCAGCGCTAAGTTTATTGTTGTTTCAAACACTTTGATAATATTTGGTATCAAGCTTATTGGTCTGTAGCCCGCTGGGTCACTACCACCCTTTCTTTTCTTTTTAATTGTAATAAGCTTGGTTTTTGTCATTGTGTCGGGAAGTAGTAGGGGAGTAGTAGAGCTATGAGAGTTCTAACGCCGGTCCTCTGAGGGGTGCGCGGGGACGGGAGAAATGAGGGCGCGCGGGGAAGTGCGGTGGGGGAAACTCTGGGCGCGGGGGGAGCGAGAAGTGGGAGATTGGTTGCGCGCGCACGAGCCGCTGAATGGGGGGGGGGGGGAAGCCGTAATGATGGAGGGGATCAGTCCTGGCCGAGCCGCCGCGGAGACCTCTCCAGACATGGCTTGCCGCCACAAATTTTTCAGAGGGACGGAATGACCTTGGCCCATCCCTGAAAATCTTTGTCAGACTCGATCCGCCCCCGGAAATTTTTCAGAAGGAAGGAACGACCCCCGAAAATTTTTTCAGATCCGGTCTGCCGCAGAAATTTTTTAAACGATTTTATTCAGCTTCTATCCTCTGTTTGTATGTTTGTTTGTATGTATGGTTCAAATCTGGCAACTCAAATTTATCCCACTTCCAACTAATTAAATGTCTTGAAACTTTGCAGGCGTGCGTAGTTTGGATGAGAATAGAATATTTTTTAAAAAAAATTAACCCCGAGCGGATGAAAAAATTACCCAGTCATCAATAAATATAATCCATACTCATAAGTCCAAACGACTTGAAATCAGCCACTCGCTTTCTTTACGAAAACGACAAAAAGCTGCTGCGTTTAGGACGCTAGTCGCTTCGCAATTACCGAAAATACACAACTTATCGAGAAATGATCTGTCACGTATGTAGGAATAGTAAAACTAAAACTTTCCAGGCGTTCGTAGTATATCACCATCAAAATTGTAGTTCAAGAAAATAATTCTTTTTTAGTGACTGTAGCACTATAGCGTTTAAGCAAACTGTTGAACTTTTAGAGATATGTATTTCAGGATTGAGGATTTAAACAGACTCACGATTACGTCCTTTAGGATAATGCCCGTTATCTTCTGCGCATCAGCGTGTCGCGTCGCGGTCACCTATTGCGCAAGCGCGTACTTAACTTTTACCCACACCCATATACAAACACACATACACACATGCCAGCGGCCAAGCACGCTGAACCCCAACACACTAATATCTGTCTGTAGTGTTAACACTTCCACCGTTCGAGTGCTTGGCTGGTATCAGGCTTACTATGCCTAGTTTTTCTCTAAGTTTATGAAATTGAGTATTTGGTAACGGTTTTGTGAATATGTCCGCAAGCTGTACATTTGTCGGTACATATTGTGCCGCGATTTTGCCGCTTCCTACTTTTTCTTTAAAAATTGATAACTTACATCTATGTGTTTGGTACGTTGGTGCAATATTGGGTTTTTTGTTAAGCAAATTACACTTTGGTTGTTCATGTGGATCACGGTTGGCTTTTCGCCCGATTATCCATAATCCATCAAGAGTTTCCGTAACCAGATACCTTCTCTGGTTGCGGTCGATGCTGCCACATATTCAGCTTCGGTCGTACTTAATGTTACGTGTTTTTGCCTCCTCGAGTTCCACGTAACTATTCCATTTGACAACACAAACGCATAACCTGTGGTGGATTTTCTGGTTTCAATATCCCGTGCGAAATCTGCATCAGCGAATCCTATTAATTCACTGTTACTTCCACCACTTCGATACATTATACCAAAGTCTACTGTACTAATTAGATATCGAATGATTCGTGTTACTGCTTGCCAACGCACATTATTATGATTCTCGAGAAATGTACTAACTTCGTTGCCCGCGTATAAGATATCTGGTCGAGATACAATGGCTATAAACATAAGTGAACCTACTACCTCGCGATACGGTTTGTTTGTTATTTTTTCGCATTCACACTCATTCTGTATTAACACAGTTTTCGGTTCCGCAGGCACTCTCATCCCTTTTCCATCCGTCATTCCATAACGCTTAATTAATTGTTTTGTGTACGCTGTCTGGTGTATAAACAAGGTGCCCATGTCTCTGTTTCTCTCAATTTGCAGACCCACAAACTGTCTGCCATCTGCTATAGTGATTTCGAATGTCTTTTTCAAATGTTCGATAATTGAGTTATTCACTTTGCACGAATTGGACGCAATCATACCATCATCAACAAATAGCGCAAGATATACATCAACATCATTCATCCTTCCATGAAACATACATTTGTCCGCATCACTTGCACTGAGATTAAATTTGCGCAAGAAAGCATTGAATTTTTGGTTCCAGCAACGCGGTGCTTGTTTTAAACCATACAGCGATTTCACTAGTTTGCACACCACACCGTCTTCCTTGTTGCTTCCTTTCAGACCCTCGGGTAGTCCCATGTAGACACTCTCGTTTAGCTCACCGTACAGGGATGCCGTCTTGACGTCAAACTGCGTCAGCTCCAAGTTTCTCTCCGCCACCAATGCTAGGAAAATTCTCAGGGTGTCGTAGCGGACGACTGGTGCCAATGTTTCTGAGTAGTCAATACCATATTGCTGCATGAAGCCCCGTGCACATATTCGTGCTTTGTATCGTTTTATTTTCCCGTGTTCGTCATGATACACTTTGTAACCCATTTAGAGTCTATTGTCTTTTGATGTGGTTTTCTCTGCATTAATTCCCAGGTACCATTTTTCTCATGTGCCCTCAACTCGTCATCAATTGCCTGTTTCCACCCATGAGCTTCTGGGCTGATAATGGCTTCGCTGTAGGTAGTTGGTGGCTGATACTCGACGTAGTTTGCGACATACCAGTCTGGTGCACTTATCTGGGATCTTCTTCTGAGTTCCCGTAGTTGGGCTTTGTCTTGGGTACTCTCATTTGCGACTTCATCGTCTCCTTGCTTTGTGTTGTCCAGATCCGGCCCTGTTGTTTTGGCGTGCGCTGCCTTTCTATCATCGCAGTCTTCAGTTCCTCCTATGGGTATTGTACACTCGGTAGTTGGCTGACTCACCATCGTATCCTACTAGTAGTACTTTGAGGGCTTTCTTATCTAATTTCTGGCGAAATTGATCATTGATATGCATGTAGCAGACTGATCCAAAAATCCGTACATGTTCGAGTGAGGCCCTCTTTCCCGTCCATCTTTCGAATGGTGCCGACTGTCTGTTCTCACTAGTGGTGGTTCTGTTTAGTATATAAACTGCCGTACTCACTGCTTCTGCCCACAGATAGTGGCAAATCCTTCGCGTGCAGCATGGTGCGCGAGCTTTCCATTATGGTTCTGTTGTCACGTTCCGCTTTGACATTTTGCTCTGGTGTATAAGGAGCCGTGTTCTCCATCCGTATCCCTTTTGACGTTAGGTAGTGTTCAGTTTTGCATTTCGATATTCATGTCCATTGTCTACCCGGAGTACTTTGATTCGACGACCGCTCTGTGTTTCGACCAATTGTGTAAATTCTTGAAATCTTTCGAACACATCCGATTTATGTTTGATGAAGTACACTTGTCGGTATCCTGTGGTCTCGTCTTTGAACAGTACGTAATATCGCGAACCTCCAAAGGAGTTCACAGAGAAAGGCCCACACACGTCGCTGTGTATGTATTCCCCCGGTAGGTACCGTTTGTCTTTCTCTATTGATTTGAACGTTGACCGATGGGTTTTGCCATACGAACACGCTTCACAGAAAAACTCATCACTTTCGGAAATTTTATTGCCGCTCAACATGCATTTGTTCACCATGTCACGAATTGTTTGCGTGTTTACGTGTGCTAGCCGCTCGTGCCACTTTTGCAAAGTTGTTGTTGTCATTTTTACTTCAAGTTTACTGTCCGGTATTTTCACAACAAAACACATCTTGTAGGCATTGTTGTCTTGTTTGATGCCTTGTGAAGATAATTGTCCATTAGAGTTAATGTACACATATTGCCCTATGAACCGTACGTCATAACCTCTCTTCGTGCATACACCAACCGAGAACAGATTCTTACGTAACTCCGGCACGTATAATACGTTTTCAACTATTGCGTCTAGCCACTCGCCGTTCACCAGTCGTCTGATTTCGACTGTGCCCGTGCCCATTACGTCACACTGTTTATCGTCGCCTAACGCCACCTTGCTTCTGCTTGATCGGTAATCGATTAGCGACTCGCGTCGATAAGTGATGTGGCACGAGGCGCCACTATCCAGGATCCATGAGTCGGTTGACTCCATATTAGTGAAAAAACCCTCATCACCAATTGTCACGTAGGCACACTTTCCCGTCGAACCGTTTTCGTGCGATGGACCCGTTATTTTCGTGTCCTTTCGTTTTTTTTGGCACTCACGCGCATAGTGTCTCATTCTTTTACAATAAAAGCACTGGATGTCCTTCTTGTTCCCTCTTTTCATGGGTTTCTCATCGTTTTTCGTTTTATTACCACTGGGGTACGTAGCGGTGTACGCATTTGCCGATTGTTCGTCGTACACACTTAGCCGTTACTCTTCCTTGATTAATCTCTCTAGGAGAATAGGAACTGTCTGATGCTCTGGGTCCACGCTGTCCCATGCTGTGGCCAGTGCGCTGTACTTGGCCGGAAGCGTGCACAGTAACTTCGCCATTATGGCTGTGGGCGACATCTTTTTGCCCAATTCCGCTACTTGAGCCTCCATATTTTCGTTTACGCCCATGCGGTACTCGTGAAACTGTTGTAGTAATAATAATTTATTCGTTTCTGATGTTAGCTCGTGGATGCTGCACAACGTTGATCACATTTCTGCTGCAGTGGTACACGTCAGCAGATTCTCATGTTGCGTATGATCCATCGCCACTGCAGTGACCGACATTGCCTTTGCGCCGTCCTTCTTCCATTTCTTTACGGCTTCGGTGGTCTCAGCCACCACTTGTCTTACTTCCGTACCGTCCACGTGGCCGGTCAGCCCGTGCGATGCTATAACATTTCTAATTTGAAACTTCCACCACTGGTAGTTCGTCCCATCGAACTTCGTGATGTATTTGGAGATTTCGTTTGCCATTTCGTCTCATTATCCTAACGTACCAAACAATGTCTGACTCAATACTCGACGATCCTTTTCACGCCGCTTCTCAATCACCGTAATTTTCCGATTCAATATACTACTCACTTCGCGCAGGTTGGGTGAACTGGGTCCATAACCTGTTGAACTTTTAGAGATATGTATTTCAGGATTGAGGATTTAAACAGACTCACACACGATTACGTCCTTTAGGATAATGCCCGTTATCCTCTGCGTATCAGCGTGTCGCGTCGCGGTCACTTATTGCGCAAGCACGTATTTATACTTTTACCCACACCCATTTACAAACAAACAAACAAACAAACAAACACACACACACACACACACACACACACACGTGGCAGCGGCCAAGCACGCTGAACCCCAACACACTAATATCTGTCTGTAGTGCTCACAGAAACTGTTAAACTCTATACAGCAATAAAAGGTATTTGTAAAGAAGTCTGTGCTATGAAATGTAAATCCAAAAACACTGAAAACTAGAAAATAAAAAATATATAAAAAAATTTATGTTAAACGATTTTATTAAAAATGCACTAAAAACTAAAAAATAATTCTTTTCTTGTACTACAATTTCGATGGTGTTTTTTTCACTTTAAATAAAATCGTGGAGCAAGATATGTCACAACAAATTCATTTCGACGCTTGATTCTGTATTAAATTGATTCATATTCTGTTATGACATATTCTGCTCCACGATTTTATTTAAAGTGAAAAAACACCATCGAAATTGTAGTACAAGAAAAGAAGTATTTTTTAGTTTTTAGTGCATTTTTAATAAAATCGTTTAACATAAAATTTTTTTTTATATATTTTTTTCCAAACCAATATGCAGCAGAAATTTTCCCCCAACGCAGAGAAATAATAATTTTGAATCACTGATCTAGCAAACCATTATGTAGCAAACATACATTCTAAAGCCGACAATATTTCAAACATCGCAGCGTATCGCGCAATAATTTGTGTAATTTGAGTCCTCTGGAGCAGCCGTGCGGGATGACGTCATTTGGCGGCGTGAAGAAGGCGGGAATCATAGAAAGAATTATGTCGCGTCAGCAGAAATATTTTTCCATAGCAACAGACATATTTTTTTTCGGAACCAATATGTAGTAGAGCTGTTCGAGTACTCGGAACAAGCGAACCGGAATATACTCGGTTCGAATAATCGATACGAGCCGAGCGCTCGAAAGAACCGAGCGGCTCGATTAAAGCGAGCGGCTTGGTTAAACCGTTTCCAAGTGGGTATTGATTAATTTATAATCTTGAAGTTTTCTTATTAAAAGAATCTCTAGCTATTGTCAAACCCCTCAGGCTTGTGCGAACTTCGCTTTGATCGAGCCGCTCGCTTTTTAATCGAGTCGATCGGTTTTTTCGAGCGCTCGGCTCGGCTCAGAAACCGAGTCCCGGCTCGACTCGAATGTCGAGCTACTCGAATATTCGAGTACTCGAACAGCTCAAATATGTAGCAAGTATTCTAAAGCTAACAATTTTTAAAGCGTCACAGCGTATAGCGCGATCTCGCGTAATTTGAATACCCTGGGACAACTGCGGGAGATGATATCATTCTCACGGCTCGAAGAACGCACGAACGAAATATAATACTGTTTGAAACGTCGAATCTTAGAATTATGTGGCGAGGAGAGAAGGAGGATAACAGGTAAATAAAATGGAGAAGGAATATATGTTGAAGAAATTTATTTTAAAATTAAAAGAAATAATAATAATATAAGAATAATCGTAATAATAATAATAGTAATAATAAAAGAAATAGTAATAATAGAAAAATATATAAAATAAAAGAGAAAAAAAATAATAAAAAATATAAACTACTACGAAATGTCGTCGGGGGGCGATGGCGATGGTGATGGGGGTGGTGGTGACTCGGGGGGGGGGGGCGATGACGGGAATGGGGGTGACGGCAGCGGCCTACTCACGTCTACCCAGTAGCGACGGTGGCGATGGGGGCCGCGGTCGTCGCAGGGGCCCCAATTGTCGATACGGCGCTTACGGCCGCCGCAACTGCGCGGCCATTCTCGGCCCAACCACAAGCCTCAACAGCCGCACGTGCACGTCCTGGGGCGCATCCTGGGGCGTGTCATCCTCCAGGAGTCGCGCCAACAACGCTATCAATATCATTGGCATTAGCGGCTGGTCCTAGAACACAGACACAAACGTCGATATAATATTAGCACATCAAACGTACAAAGCAATGCAATGTATTACATACCTGCGGCGGTGAAGGCAGCGGTGACGGCCAATGGGGGCGAGCGAGGCAACGGTGGTGGTGAGTTCTAGAACATAGAAACATCGATATAATATTCACACGTTAAAAAAAAACGCAATAAACATAAACATAAAAACATTGTTGTGTATATACCTCTGGGTTATTCCGGCACGGCGAGTGGTCATGCTCAGGGGCGATTCTCGACTGCCCCATTTTCGCGCAGAAAAAAGTTATGTAGCTTTCAACGACTGTTGTCGACAAAGATTTGAAGACAACTGGTCTCGCTGCATCTCCGGACTCTTGGGTGTAAACCCTTATCTTGAAACCGAAACGTGCGTAGCTTTGCAAAGTAAGATGCTGTTGTTCTTCACCTTCATTTTCGCTGACCATCCTCTCTCCTTCTTTGCATGCATCTTCTTTCCCTTCTTCTTTGGACACATCACTCGACTAGACCATGCCACTTAAACGTGTATCGAACGTGTATTGAACCACTTTGATCGTGTATCGCAAGTGTATTGAACCACTTTGATCGTGTATTGAACGTCTATCGTACCACTCTGCACGCGTATGGAATGTCTATTAATCCACTTCTACATAATAATTGTAACCATCTTCTTAATCTAGCGTTCATCACATACAGGAGGTTGGGTTGGGGAGGGTGAAGAAAAACATTTTTATATGCATTAAAAAATTGATTATATTTATTTATGCATTTCTCTCTGGCGTTTAGACCACCAGTTAAATATTTTAAATACATTTTGCAAGACACAGTGCTTTGCGTGTCTGTCACATCGCAGAGTATTAACTACATTTCGCTTATTTAGAGATTTGATATACTCGTAGTCAATGTCCAGTGTCTTAATGATCACGTCCGCTTTCGTATTTTCGTCGAGAAAATCCGCAAGCCAGTCGCGTTTCTACAACCCTTTAACGTATACGATATAGGATGCGTCATCTTCTTCATCGGTCGCACCAGTAACAGCTTTCGTAATTAGCTGTTTAGCCATACTCTTCGGAACGTAGTCCATGATGTTTTGCTGTCAACTACCGGATGCTTGATTTGTCGGATTTCGTAAGCAGATATTGCGGCATCGAACTTCCAAAAATATAGAGCGAGAGAATTGTTCCCTTTCGTAGGACAGCCACTTCCTTCACAACAAATCTTTCATCAACGATGAACCCTTGCAGGTCATCAAATGTTGGTACAGCCATTATCGGCACAACTTAGAGGTCAGCTCGCTTCCAAGACAGACGGGAGAATGCGATTTTTCTCGTAAAGCATCTCGATTTTCACGATGAAATTTTGTACGAATTTGGCGCAGGAGAGGGCGGGCAAGTTGCGTGGAAATTTAATTGATTTTGTGCACCACGTTTGTCAGCGGATTGTATTCAACCACCCGATCGTGCAGAATCAGACAGTAGTCTGCAGTATTTGCAGGCACATTCTCTTTACAACCGAATTCTATGCGCACGTTCACGGTGCTATTCTTGATCGATTTATTTTGTCGCGAGCAATCATCACCACGAGGGGACCAAATTACGAAAATTGGGCCACGGTGAATAATGCCTCGTTGTAACTATGTCCGTAATACCATTTACGGAATTGCGTATACATGTTAAACAAACTGGCGTGCCTATTCTTGTCAAAGTCCAAGTTCATGTCATGGTACGGGTAAAATTCCGAGTTGAGAAAAAGTTTTACATTGGTCAATTTGCAGTCGTCGAACTCTGTAACATCTTCGGTCATCACATTCTTTCGATCAGTCTGTAGAACAAGGATAATATATTGCGGCTTCTCCAGCTGTGCAGATGCCTTCACGGCCTACGAATGCTTTGTCGTGCTCTGTAAGAGAGGATACTCGTACAGATTCCACGAGTGAAATCTAATGCTCAGATTTTGTGTATTTTCCACAGCATGTAGTAAAGATAGCTTATTAACGTCGTTCAGCGTCACATGAGGCATCCGCCATTGCACTTTATGTAATTAAATTTCTGGTTTCAACATCGGCGATTCTATTAGAGAATTGTTATCGTTGCGCGATAGTATTGAAATCAATTCGTGACGCGCATTAATAATCATGCGTTTGTAGTCCTCGCAAAATCCCAGCAAATAGTTGAGCGGGATGCAAAAATTGAAATGATTTTTCAATATTAGCCCATCGCGTCGTTTCAAGCCCCTTCCAGCATTCTCAGGTACATAGTTTTTAAGCGTGCTAGTTATTCCAACGTTTCTGTTTCGATCAATCTCCACGCCATTCAGCTCATATCGAATCTCATCAAATAAGAACGCCATGCAATTATTTCCGAACCTCACCGTTAATGCATCGTTTGGCTTATTTATCTTCAATTTCCCATTCACGTAGAAGAAACTTTCACATGGCAATGTGTATAAATCCTGCTGTTGCATGGGTATTCTTATCTCATAGCTGTGTCCAAACGTCGTGTTGACGTATGGGTTGTATGTGTGAGTCTCGAGCCTGACAATGCGATCATCAAACGTCAGCTTCCCTCCAATGCTTAGAATGTCAGCCATTTTTCAACTTGAATGCGCACAATGAATCCCAATGATTTCAAAAATGCAATGTTCTCAGCACTGAGCTTCTTCTTTTTAGCGTGATCAGAGCTGTTGCAGTTGTTGCTGTTGTAAACAATTTAGTTTGGAAGAAACGTATTTCTGGAGTCGTTCAACATAAGCATCTCTTTCGTTCGCACCACACGTATTATCGTCGTCGTTGTCGTACGTGTCGTCTGATGGTAATCTCTTCACCTCGAAAATCGAGCAACCGTCCGTCTTGATCCACAACGCGTATCGTTAGATCCGTAATGACCCGTGTGGTGATAGGAAGGTAAATGATCTGTGCGGCCGTTCCCGATATTTTATATCCTGGTGGGACCCTCGGAGAAAATTCATGTATCGTATGTACGTGCTTCCCATTGTTGTACGCATCAGCGGTTACGCTACATTCTACGCGAAAAATGTTTACGTTCATGATATTAATTGGATCGTCCGATTCGTGCCACCGTCCAGGTTCTAATACCCCGATTCGTCGAGAATCCCAGTAACAATCCAATGTTATTGGACTTTGTAAAGTCTACGCCTAACGAGCAGTACAGCTTGCTTTTCATGGTGTTGTTGTTGGGGCGTAACACTATATGATACACATCGTTGTCACCATCATTGTCGTCGTCGGTGCCACCGAGATTTTGAGGATACCGCTCAAGTAATCGCTGCTTCAAATACTTGGCACTGGTGTCTATTTCGTAGGAGCCGTGAGGAATCGTAATGTATTCATGGGTGGTGCCGACGCTGTTGTTGGTGTCATAGTTTTCGGCCAAGTAGAATTTATCATTGCTCGAGTCGATATTCGGTATTGTATGATAAGTTTCAAGGGTTGTTAGACCAAGCTTGTAATCACCGTCGCTCAAATCTATAAGTGGACTTACCCCGAACGTGCTACTCTTGCCGGTTAGAGTGAATGTTAAAGACATATTCCGAGATACTACTCGACTAATACTGAATCAGAGTGGTGGGAAGTCAATCCTTAAATTTGGTGCCGATCGTTTATAGAAAGCGTAAACATAGTTGTCCACAATTATTCTGATTGTAGCACCAATACTGCACCAATTCTTTAGGCGGTCGAAGATTGTCAACGCTGTCGAAATATACAGCTCTACACCTTCTGTTCGCATACGCCACCCAATGAGTCCTCGGCCCCTCGACATTGTCAAAATTTACGATACCCCCCTCGTTTCGTCGTACTCCTCCGGCTGGGAGCGCGTTGCGCATAAAAACACCTCTAAAGAATGGAATACGCATACGTTTTGCCAACTCCTCCAATTGTGCATCGGTAGTTACGCCCACAGATATTTTTATTTTCTTTTCGGCGTTTTTTTTTTTTCGTTTCGATATTCCCTGTCCGCGCTTGTATGGCGCGAGATAAAGTCCGCGACCTTCCATGGAGCGATTATGACGCTGCATTTCCTGCAGCTGATGTTGCGCCGCCTTATTATTGTTTACCGCCTTGGCGATCCCCGCCGCTCCACCAGCTAATGATCCGAGAACACCTAGCAGCGGGAGAAGTGGCAATGTACCACTCCGTTTTGCCACCGGCAGAATCCGCTTTTGCGGTGCTCTCTTTGCAGTCCTTTTGCGGGTTTTTGTTTTCATCCTCATTCCGATTTTTGTCTTGGTCTTTATAGCTGCGCAAACTGCTGTAGCAGCACCTCTTTCACCCAGAGTCGAGTGTCGCGTAATGATGCGTTTTCGCGCTTTATAAGCGAGTTCGTTATCTGCCGCGTGTCTTTCACCGAAGTCATTGCTACGCGAATACGCAATATCGTGTTCGCGATACGCTGCGTCCAACGGATTGATGCCTTGATCACCTCTAGCAAATCGTTTTGCCAGATGAGGTCCTGGACCGCAAAACTGGTTTCCTGGGATATGTAATTCGATAGGTAGCGCGTTTATCGCACGATTTAACAAGCCGCGACCTTGCGAGTAAAGACTCTCGTCGGCGACATTCGCCACAGTTTTTAATCAGTGGTGTTGGACCGTCGATATGCGTTTGCTGCCAAGGGCGATTATAATGTTCCAGACACCGACGATACTGCCGAACCTCAGGATCGGCTTTTATATGCTCGGGGAGTCTGTCCCACAACTGGTCAATGTGTCTGCCAAGCTCGCCCAGTAGAATCATCTTTGGTATATATTTCAGCTACTCAGAGGTTAAGTCTTGAATATCACAATTATCCGAGAGCACCAGAAACATTTCGAATACTGAGCTGTTTTGCTGCGGCGCGAGCATATAAATAGGGTGCGCCGCCGCTTTGATGTATCAATATCATTTTCGCGGTTCACGCAGAGGATGCGATTCGTGCGGCAACCTGTAACGATACGCGTGACTAATTTTGACGATAAATCGCAGATGATGTCCTCGAGAACAAGATGCAAACATGGTAACATGCTACCAAACACTATACGCTGCATCATTTGTGGTCCATCAAATTGTGGAAAGACCAACGTGCTGGTGGGCTTGCTTGAAAACCTTCACCGCATCCGCTTCGAGGACGTGTACGTGTATTCCAAGTCGTTGCAGCAGCCAAAATATCAGTATTTGGAGAATTTATTGGCTCCGATAGATGAAATTGGCTATTTCACATTTTCGAATAAGAGTGACGTCATCCCATCAAGCGAATCGCTTCTGAATTTCATTTTTATCTTTGACGACGTGGCATGCGGCAAGTAAGATACGATACGAGAATGCTTTGCAATGGGGCGCCACTCAAACCACTGCTTCTATCTCTGTCAGACGTATGCAAAGATTTCCAAACATCTTATACGCGACAATGCGAATCTGCTGATTCTGTTTAAGGCTGCCGTCTCATTTTTATTATGGTCCGAATCGATTGAAGCGTCCCTTGTAAACAAACGGACCCTAATGAAACTACTGCGGTCGATAAAAAGAAGTTGTACAGAGGTGACATCTCCAGGTACTCTATGTAGACGAATTGTTGACGCATAGTTGCCACATTTTCTGTTCTCTCTGTCTCTGCCGCGCTGTTGCCACAGCTCTTTCTATCGAGAAGCTTGAAGGAATATGGCACGAGAGCTGCGTCTAGCGTTAGAGCCTCGCTGAACGTAAAGGATGAAGCAATAATGAAAGATAGAGAGGTTGGGTAGTGAAGTTAGGAAACATGTCAGTGAAACAATACTAATTTGCGAATCAATATTTTTTATATATACGTAGAAGGATGTAATATTTTGTATAACCAATGTGCAATTGAATGGCCTGATGCAATAAGGGGATTAGCGCTCGAAAATGGGAAAAATGATTGTCCAAACGCTAAGAAAGCATTGAACAATTAAATGTTATTAAACTGAATTTTAAAAAATAGAGTGTTGTAAAGCTCGTCAGGACACATTTTTTCTATTTACAGTTTGTTTATCCAATCATTACTATTCGAGCTAAAAATTATAAACAAAAAATTTTTCATCGTCCAAAATCATTATTTCTTTAAACATAAATTGCGATAACTTGAGTAAATATTAAGTGATAGGTATGGGACATAACACATAACTTCAGAAAACTCTAGCGAAGTCGTAAAATGTATGCACAAAACCCTTATGTTAAAAAATGTAATAATATTTATTAAAAAGTAATACTGAACATAACCCATGTTTTACAACGTTCACCGTTAAAAAGTATCGAGGCAATTTTGAGGTACATATAACTTGCAGCGACAAAGTTTTTCCTTCATATACAAGGAAGATTTTCACCAATTTTCACCCTGATTAATAAATAATTGTAGAAGATATGATGATATATATAAATCTCGCGCGCCACCAACAGTCAGCAGCCGCGTATAATGCGCTACTTAGTAGTTTTAGCACTCGCGTTGACTGTCAATGCCGCGCGGAATTTATATATACATACAATAAAAGATTTTTTTATTTCTATCTTACAATTTTGAAAATTTTATATCGTAGGACATTTCTAAAGACACCTCATTTTTTCCAAATAGGTGTATCCGTGCAGGCTCTAGAGCGTTACATCTGGACATAAAAACATAGCTTGATAAACTCAATACCCTCCTTTACGAGCCGCAGTCGGGTAAAAACATTACGTTTTACATTTTATTAATACATAATCCACCAGATATTATCTTTGCCCATCTTTGTTCTCCAGCCGCTTCGCCGTGATTTATTCAAGCCTTTCTGACGACAAAATAGTAATAGGGGAAATGCGGCAACAACGCGATACGACTCTCGATACGAATCGGCAACTATGTGTTTCCTACATTTATCGGCTAGCTTGGACTTCCACCGCTTCTGATGGTACTTGGCGCGAGTATACCATCAGCGCCGGTGACGGAAAATCGTTGAAGCATAATTCTTTAATTTCTCGAGTCTGTCTCAGTACACGAGTTATAAATTCATTATTATTTCAACGTACGGTGCTTATTAGCGTTCAAACGCACCAGACCCGTCTGCACGGATGTGTACTGAAGACAACTGTACCCGCAAAAGCTTCCTTCTTGCCGATTCCACGACGTAAGTTGGTTGAAACGGTTTCGCGTATACGTACACGCTTTTCCTATCTTGTGTGAGCGTACGCACACATTCAAGGCCCGATGAGACGGCAGCCTTAAGGAGGATGGTACCAACTTGAAACATGTGTACAACGATCACGTAAACACTGATGTGTCTTACGAGGATTTCTATGCGTTCTGTCGTAATTGTTGGCAACGGGAGTATAGTTTCGTGGTGATAGATAAGGGTAGCGCGATGTCGAATGGACGTTATAGGAAGGGATTTAACGTGTTTGCCGTACCAGGAGATGGTCAATCATCGTTAACACGTCGGTGGGAAAACAATGTCTACACTATAACGATGGTCAGTAGTTAGAAGATTAAGGATCGCGAGAGAATAGCGAAGGAAATTGCAAAAAACAGCAAATCCATTCGCAAGAAACATCAGGCTTTGAAGACTGGCAAGGTGGAGGAAGATACGCGTTGGAGAGATACTTTAAACCTATTGTCGATCCCTTAAAACATATTGTGGAAAACACCGCAGCGGCAGAAGCTGACACATCACTTCTGATGAGCACAAACATTGATGGGAATGAAACATTAACGCCTAAAACAAAAATCCAGCCGAAAGGGAACACATCGCGCAAGACAAAGAGGAAACCACACACGTCATTGAAATATTCACTCGTAGGAAATTGCTAGGACACTGTGTATGGTGTATACTTTGGCAATAGTAGAATGATGTTTGGGGATAAGGCTTTTGATATGGACAAGGCTAATAATATAATCATCGACGGTGTAAGATACGTAGGAACGCGCGGCCTTTACGAACTGATTTTCAAGAGAATTCCCGACGATGCTGTGTATACACCGATGCCGATAAACAAAAATACAAAAGTATACTGCTGACGACGAATGCCCACAGACGTGTTCATAACGCTCATAATCCCATATTGGGCAACAAGGGATACAAGTACAAACACGCACTTGCGCCGCTACTGCCCCGTGTATCGACTAGTAGGGCAGGGAAACGTCTAACGACACCGCTAGTCATGGTGGTAAACGATAACAAGATCGATTACGTGCACTGGGACTATCCCAACGAGATGGTGTATCGATTGCGTTTGCTGGAAGCGTCGCGTCAGGCGGGTAACAACCTGCATGACAACGAAATTCTATCGATTATCGAGGACCTCCGCGAGGTAGGTCTCATTATAAATTAAACCGCGAGCCGATGATGTGCGTTGTTTGCATTGAGATGCCGATCAAAAAATTTGGCGTATCGCTCGAGAGGAGTGGAGCAGCTAGAATGAACTATTACAAATGGAGCGGTTCGAAATTATATGCGAGACAACGCTCTTTGCGTGACCGGTGCCGACTTTGATGCAAAATCACGCAAGATACGACGCGTAGCTCAACCGGTGGCTGATAGCGATGCCGTCAATAAACTATACGTGGAAAAGAGCATTAAATTTTTGAGAGAGCAGCAGGAAGAATTAGAGTGGAAGCTGATCGTGTTTCAGAGAGAGATGCTGCCGCTGCAAAACAGCGTTCAAAAGATATCGCAGGCGTCGAATTCTATCCCACAGCAGCGCTGCGAAGGAGAATCATGTGAGACGGCTGAACTTGTCACCGGACCGATGGGGTGCACATAATGCACGTACACGATAATTATTGCATCATTCGTGTCAAAGACTCCTCTGCGATCAAACATGCAGCCATCATCGAAATCCAAGAGTAAAGAAAACCATGGCCACAAGAACCGGCAACTCGTCGAGGAATTGCATGCTCCAGCTCGAAGACTTTTCCCGCGGAGGCGCGTCGTAGTGCATGGATACGATGATTTGTGGGAAGCTGGCGTTGTAGAAATGCGCCCTGACTCGCGATTCAACCAAAGGTCAACACTATATACTTACAGTGGCGCTGCGGTGACTAAAGCGTTTGCAAAGATATTTAGAGATCGTTATCCGAAAAATTTGCAAACCAATCAAGGATAAGAATTTTACAACGCCGGTGTGCAGAAACTTTTGACAAAGCATGGCATTAATCATTCTACGAATTCGGTGATGAAGGCCTCCGTCGTAGAACGTTTCAATCGAACTTTGAAGAACAATATGTGGAAATTGTTTACGTTCAGTGGACCCTATAAATGGACTGATGCGCTGCTACCACGTCTACTTGCAGATTATAACGCACGAAGACATGGAGCCATCAGAATGCGTCCTTGCGATGTTACCCCAGCGATCGCTGATAAGCTGCTGGCCACCGTATACAGCAACATAAAGATCGCTGCTCCAGCGAGATTCAAGTTGGGCGAGTTTGTGCGCGTGAGCAAATTCAAAACCATCTTCGATAAAGGCTATACGCCGAATTGGACAACGGAGGTGTTCGAGATAGCCAAAGTACAGGCAACTAATCCCGCAGCGTATCTGCTCCTCTATTTCTGTGGAAAACCCGTTGCCAAAGGATTTTATGAACCTCGAGCTGCTACGCATCACCGATCCTGCCGTGTATCTAGTGGAAAAAGTATTGCGTAGGAAAGGGGATAAGGTATACGTCAAGTGCCTAGGGTTTGATAAATCACACAATTCTTGGATAAATAAAAATAATAATACATGATTCAAAAATACAATGATACATATGCATGTGTGATCAAATTTATTTTAACATAATTTCGCTATTTATAATAATTTCTATACATGTGTGAAGAATTTTATTTTTTATGCAATAATTCCACTATTTATAAGAACGAGTTATTAAATACAATAATTTCTATTTTACAATGGTATTCTACAATGGTATTCTACAATGGTCTTTTATAATATTCCCAGTTCACCTCGAGTTTTCGCAATTCAACAGCTATTAAATTTTCCGAAAAAAAAAAACACTTCTGCTGTGGAAATTCGGTTTCGTGATCATTGCCTCCGTACCATATCGCCCATCCCAATATGTTAAAAGTTTTACATCCACATGATTTCGTACATTTTCCATAGTTTTACCGAATACCGCGTTGTTCATCAATTTGTATAAATTCTTTTCAAAATCATTTGTCGCGCTTGTTCTAAACCGCGTATTGAGTTCGATGTAATCGCGGAGCCAGGGGGATTGAGCAAATTGAAGCACGCGGTGTACCTTTGTAATACGAAGACCGTGACGTGTGCACTGCTGCAGGTTGCGATAATGGATAACCTAACGCTGCTTATCGTATACCATCGCGAGTAACTTGTCCTGTCCGCTGCCAGGTGGTTTGGCACGCGTCGGGCAGAACGGTAGATCGGCATGAGCGTCGTGCAGACGGTGCGGATATTCTTGATCTACCTAGTGATCAGGCTTGGGAATTAAGTGAACGCGGTGGTTGATTGTCAGAGGCAACGCCTCCGTTCTCCCGCCGCGCGTCTTGGCCCCCGCGGCGGCCAAGGTGCTTGGAGCGCCTCAGGCCCGTACCATATGAACCGCGCATGGCGCATTGGGGCGACATTGTATTAATAAGTTTCCACATCGTTCCAGAGAGCACGATTGTCGATGCGTTTTTGTTTTGTCAACGCGCCACGCGCGGTTCATATGGTACGGACCTGAGACGCTCCAAGCACCTAGGCCGCCGCAGTGTCCAAGACGTGAGGCGGGAGAAAGAAGGTGTTGCATCTGAAAATCTGCCGCGAAGTTCACTTAATTCCCAAGCCTGGTTTATATCAAAGTACGTCAAGTACGATGACTGTTCCAATGCGTCGTAAGATGGCATGTACTTATTATTGGCATGTGCGTATCTTCCCGAACATTGACTGAAACCACCGCGTATACCGCGTTCGATAAACATGACCATATCGATGTCTGTGAGCAATTCGAATGTAATTTTGGTATGTTTTAGCATGGCATCCCACGTGAAACCAGGTAAAGTATAATAATGTGCCGAATCCAATCCGTAACTCTGGATGCAACTTTCGCGAAAATTTTCAAAAATATTTGCCAATTACAAGACATCTGTTTTCAAATACAAGTCGTTGTATTCGCCCAAGGTTCTAATGCCGAAACGCTGCCAGACAGTCTCGGCGTGCGTGTAATCGCTCTCGGATACAGTCTCACCCGTTAACGAACTGTAGAATGACTTGCGCGGCGGTAAGCATGGATCCTGTAGCTTGTTCGCGCAATCAAGGTATTCATACGGAAAGACACGCTTTCGCGTCAATAAATTGAAATCCGCGGTGGATAATGTTTCAAAATTGGATCGTAAAATTTTGAATTTATCTGCGCTAAGAAAAGATGCTAATTTGTCGAGACTGGTATTTAGAAATTTGTACGAATCGATGAATCGCAGTTTAATACAATTTCGCGAGTCTGATTCAGTCGTATCTTCGACATTTTTTGTGAAAGAAATATATTTTTCTTTAGTTATATGCAATACGTCAGCGCTGCCTTCGAAAGCGGTAGCTATTTTCTCGATAATAAAATGCGAATCATAGCCGGATAAATTATGAAAAAGTATGGGGATGTAAAACGCATTTTTATAGTTTAAATTGCACTCCGAATGTGCTGGACCTAGAGGTCGGTTTAGAAATTGTCCGGATAGATGGCTATGATCACGGACTCGTATATCATCAGCCTTGAATGGCTCATCGCAAATGTGACAGTGTTCGGTAGTTAAATCTAGCATTGAAGTATTTTTGGCCAGAACGGGCTTAGCAAAATCCGTAAAAATTTTCACTTCTTCGACGAACCATGAAACACAATCCGCGTTGCGGCGACATCGATACATCGATAGCGATGTATCACACGAGCAATGCATATAATATGCGATGCTATACACTTTGTGGTGCAGGTTCGCGCGCAATTTAGAATCTACCTCACCCTTCCGGCTGTCCTCCGTTTTCTCGATGATGCACTCGAAATCTGCGTATACAACGAAAAGAAGTCGCTCATTCATGCCGTGGTTCTTGATGCTGAGACATTTGTCAGCATCGCTGGGCAGCAGAAAGGCGCAGTCATTCATTTCTTGACAGTCCAGCGAATGCGCCATCAACTTCTCAGCCGATCCAAAGTAGTGCATGCATCTGCAAAACCCAAAAATTTTTTTATTTAATTTGTTTCGCGAGACTTTTCATACGTTTCTATACATACCGGTCGCAGATGAATTGCTTTCCATTGTGCCCGCTCAACTGCGGGCTCACCAGCCGGGACAAGTCCTTGATCGGCACGAAGTTCCATACATCACCGTGTTCTTGATTCGGCGTGTAGAGCAGGTTGACGTGCCGATCCCTCTTTTGGCTGGTGATACGCAGGAGAAAGACTGCCGGTCCTTTCTTCATCTCCGCCCCGCAGCTGTACACGTTCACCGACAGTAGGTATAATAAGAGAGTTCTAAATCAACGCAGAGCGAGGGGTGAAGCGGGGCGAGGGGAACCGCGATGGCGAGGGAACGCGCGCGCGAGCACACACACACACATATGCGTGGGGGTGGGGGAGGGGAGGGGGGTGGTACCGCCAATGACTCATCCTCTCGGCCCGTGGTCAAAACATGCGGAGGTATGTCGCGTAGAAGATGCAAGTCGACACCTGCATGGCTATTGCGCAATAACAGCGTCAAAAACATATAATAGGCGAAGGTCAACTTCCGAGAATAATGAGGTATGTCGCGTAGAAGATGCAAGTCGAAACCTGCATTTCGGTATAGCTCCAAGGTCAGATCGCGCTCGCGAACAAGGAGTGTGAGAGAGAGGTACGATATTAATCTATCCTTCTCTCTCTCGTTGCAGGGGGTCGGAAACATACCGAGGTACGTCGCGTAGAAGATGCAAGTCGAAACCTGCATTTTGTTATCGCGTAATAACAGCGCCAAAAACATTTAATGCTCGAAGGTCAATTTCCGAGAATAATGAGGTATGTCGCGTAAAAGATGCAAGTCGAAACCTGCACGGCTGTTGCGTAATAGCCACGCCAAAAAACATATAATAGGCGAAGGTCAACTTCCGAGAAGAATGCGCGGCATCGGTGCGCGCGAGTACAGTTACATTGCAGGAGACTATACAATAGAATATATGTTGTTCGAAATGCGTAATAAGAGGTATAGATGTTTTCCAGATCTCGAAACATACCTAGCGTAAGAAACGAAGATTGAAAGAACACTAGGTTTTTTGGAATAAACGATATCCTGCGAGGATAGGAAAGGATCGTTTAAGGTATCAAACAATACAGATATTCGTGCGATAAAGTATTGTATTTATTGGTAAAGCATATATAGACATGTATACATTATTGGAATACGTTGCGAGCATCAGGTATAATGGAATCCAAGCATAACGCTAATAATTCGCAATCTAACAAAGAATGTGGTTCGAAGTATTCGCTTTCAGAAATTAGTATTTTATAGTCCACGGTCGGTGTCATAGCGGCGCGTATAATGGCTACGAAGGAAGCGTATTTGAGGCTTACGGAGTCTAGAATATCCGACAACCACGAGAACGTGTGATCGATGCAGCGATCGTATTTAAACATTTGTCGTATCGTAGCTTCGACCATGTATATGGTTGCTCTACCATCCGATATTTTGACAATTCGTTGACTGTTGATTCGCGTAAAGTCGATGCGTAAATGATCGACGACGATAGGGTCTTGATGCGATGGAATTGCGTCGTTACGGAAACGTTGAAGTATCTCAGGTTCTTGCTGCAGCAGAAGTTTCCACGTAGACATGGGGAAACACAGTTCGTTGGATTTGTTGTCGACTATCGCGATTTCAACGCGACACGAATCCTGGTCGATACGGATTCCAATTGCGATGCGTTTGTACGTGTTCAATGTTAATAGGTAATCACGTCCCATGATTCGTATGAAGGCCTTCTTGGGCGTTGGCGCAGATGTATCGCTGTAAGAAACACACACGCAGAGTTAACGCATCGAACGTTTTCGTGTAAAATCGAAAAGTATACGGATGTATATAATGTACCTTAGATTCGGACGACGCTGTTTAGCCGGAAAATCCGTAGCGTTGCAGCGGTTGAGGTGGTTTTCGCCCATGTAGGAAGCAGCGTTGAAATGTTGGTTAAACATTTTGAATACGCACTACAGCTGAGTCTACTGACCGGTTATGCATACTAACTGTGTAAGCGCGAACGTACGCGATGTAATGTGGTCCGCAAGACCGATCGGTACCTCTTTTATAGTGGTTTGCACTCACACATATGCAAAGTGTAGTTTGTTGGTGGTGGGGGTGGTAGCCATCGTCGTTACAAGAGGAGGAGGAAGAGGAGGAGGAGGTGCGGCATACGCCATTGTATCTCGCGTATCTCCAGTTTCGGTATTATCGCGGAGGATAGAGAGGACGCGTACATCGCGTTCGTATCGACTCGCGCGCGAATCAGGATCAACTCGTGTCGCGCGTTCATCACGATACGCTTGTAATCTTCGCAGAATCCTAGTAGCCCGTTCATGGGCACGCAGAAATTGAACGCCGGGCTATTAAAAATGTCGCGGTCGTGTGCGATGGTGTGGTCCCAACCGGCGGTCATCAACGCTTTGCTCCTCTCGACGGACAATGACGCGTAATGTTTCAGCGAGGTCGTGATTCCCGGATTTCTACAACGATCAATCTCCACGCCGTTCAATTCGTATCGAATCTCGTCGAACATGAACGCGACGCAATTGTTGTCCAGAAAAACTCTCGCGGCAGCTTTCACGTCCTCGGTAGTCGTCGGGGCGGTCATCAAAGAGAGACCTCCTTCCACGTAGAGATAACTTTCGCACGGGAGCGTGTACAGATCTTGTTGCTGAATAGGTATTCGTATCTCGTCGTTATTGTCGTACGTCGTGTTGGCGTACGGATTGTAGGCGTGCACCTCGATCTTCGTGATACGATCGTCGAACGTCGGTGTACTCGTCACATTCAGTATGGTATACATCGTGTTAGACGTGTGTATGTACGTATAAGTGATACGTTAGTACGTTACGACGAATCCCAGGGATCGTAGGAAACGCGCGTTTCGATGCGTCAACGATTTGAAGCTTCTTCTTCTTTTTCTTCCTCTTGTTCCGCTCCCTGTCTTTATCAGCGTTGTCGGTGGCGGTGAAGGTGTTGCGTTTCGACGATAATACGTGGCAGAGACCGGAGTAGGAGCGGTGAACGATGATGATGATAAGTCGTACGTGTGATCGAACACCAACATGCTACACACTCGCGCGCTCACGTTATCATATCGCGCGAACGTCGTTGCACGTGCAGGCGAATCGTTATTTCCTCTCCGCGAAAATCTATAGGGCGATCGTATTGATCGACGATGCGCACTGTTAGATCGTGTATCGCTCGCGCAACGATCGGCAGGTAAATGACGTGTCGCGGAGTTTCCGATATCTTATATCCCGGTGGTACGCGAGGCGAAAATTCTTGAATCGTGTGTACGGATTTGTCGTTGCTGTACGCACCGGCAGTGACGTTACACGTTACTCTGACCACGTTAACGTTTATAATGTTCACGGGTTCGTCGGACTCGTACCAGGTTCTCGGCAATAAGACACGCGTCGGCGAAAATCCCAGCAACGATCCCACGTTGTTCGGTTGCGTAAAGTTCACGAAGAACGAGCAGTACAGTTCGCTTTTCATGGTGTTGTTGTTAGCTCGTAGCACTAGCGGATACTTGTCATCGTCAGTCTCGTTGTCGCCGCGTCTTCGAGGATGTCGCTCGAGCAGTTGACGCCTCAAGTGCTTGGCGATAGCGTCTAATTCGTAGGAGCCATGGGGGATCGTAACGCGGTCGCTAGCGACATCGCTGCTGGGAATCGCGGCGTTTTTGTTGTTGTTCGTGACGAAGTAGAACGTCGTATCGTTGCTCGAGTCGATGTTTGGTATCGTGTGAAACGTCTCCCAGTCGGCGAGTCCTAGTTCGTACTGCCCGTCGCTCAAATCGATCGGTGGAAAGTAATTGACCGTGAGCACGCTGCTCCGACCCGTTAACGTGAGCGTGAGTGACATCGTACCGCTGTAGGTTACGCTAGTGAGACCGAGAGTGCGAAAGTGACGCGGGCGTAAGGTAGCGCGTCAATTTATCTCGGGAAGCGCCGAGGCCAAAATTCCAGAGCTTTTTGTCGCAGAAATTGTACGGACAAGTGACCGCAATTCATCAGGTCGAAACGTTGAAAGCGATCGTGATTGTACTTGATCGTAGTTGTCCTAGGTGTCGTTCCCCGTCCGAAATAGTCGATCAGTTCCGCGGGTGGTCGCAAATTCCCAAAATTGTCGAAATACTGTACGCGCGATCCGCGTTTCGCGTACGCTACCTTCGAAGGTAGTTCGTACTTTCACACATTGAGATCGACGAAGTGCGTGCCTTCGCCGTGATTCTCGTCCAGATTCGCGATGCCGCATTCGTTCGATCGTACGAGCGCGGGGAGCGTGTCGCGCATAAACACCCCCCGAAAGAACGGTACGTCGACGCATTCGCGCTCTAATTGTAGGTTAGTCATAGGTAGTTGTAGCTGCTGTCGCGTTATCGCCGCCGCCGCAAGCCCGGTCGAGCGGAGTTTTTTTTTCCTCTGTCGTCGCCGCAGGTTCACGCCGGCGCCGCGCTTGTACGGTGCCAGATACAGTCCTCGCCCTTCCATCTCCCGATTATGACGCATCGTTTCTTCCAGCTGTTTGCGCGAGGCCTTCGCGTCGTTGACCGCTTTGGCGATACCGGCAGATCCGCCGGCCAATGCTTCGATAGCCGACAAAGCGGGCAGCACGAGCGGTAGAAGCGGAAGAAAGCCTCCGCGTTTCGCTACCGGTAGGATACGGCGTTGTCCTCTGGATTTGCGTTTCCGTCCCGTAGTCCTTCTTCTTCTTCTTCCTCCTCGTCTCATACCCATACCGAGTTTAGTCTTTGCTTTCATCGCGGCCCACACTCCGGTCGCAGCGGCTTTTTCGCCGAAAGTCGCGTCGTTCGCGAACGCTCGTTCTCGCGCTCGTTCGGCTAGCGCTCGATCCGCCTCGTGTCATCCCTCCAAATCCTTTCGACGAGAGTACGCGATATCGTGCTCCCGACACGCCGCGTCCAGCGGATTCGCGCCTTCGTCGCCGCGAGCCAATCGCTTCGACAAACGCGTCCCCGGTACGCAGAACTGATATCCCGGAATGTGTAGTTCGAACGGTAAACGATTTATGATCGCGTTCACGAGTCCCGATCTTGTATTCTTTTTCTTCTTATTCTTCGTTGGTCTACGCGTTACCGCAACCTTACGCGTGAAAATGCAAATGCACGGAGACGCGAGGTCAGTCGTAAGTCGACGGTTCTTCGATAGCGATCGATTCGAGGAGCGCTACGATTCTGATTCGCTTGACAGGTTTCGCGGGTATAAATGGCAGTGGCGTTACGTGCTTGCGAGGAGAGAGACAGAGAGAGAGAGAGAGCATGCGATTCGCGAAACAACCGAACGCTATTCGCGTGACCGCGAACAGGACGTTGGAGGATTCGACGTGGGACGACGAGAGTTGTTCCCGCAGGCACGGTTCGTTGTTGCCGAACAGCGTGCGAGCCGTGATCTGCGGTCCGTCCGGGTGCGGGAAAACGAACGTGCTTCTCAGCCTGCTGAAGAGTCCGAACGGTTTGCGTTTCGTGAACGTGTACGTGTACTCGAAATCGTTGCGACAGCCAAAGTATCGGTATCTGGAGCGAGTGTTGTCGCGCGTCGGTGGACTCGGGTACTTTCCCTACTCGAACACCGCTGAGATCGTCCCGCCGAGAGACGCTCTGTCCGATTCGATCTTCGTGTTCGACGACGTGGCGTGCGACGAACAGACGGCGATCCGCGAATACTTTTCCATGGGCAGGCACGCGAACGTGGATTGCTTCTACCTATGCCAATCGTACGCGAGAATACCGAAACACTTGATCAGAGACAACACGAATTTTCTCGTGCTGTTCAAACAGGACGGGACGAACTTGCGTCGCGTGTACAACGATCACGTGAACACGGACATGACGTTCGAGGCGTTCGCCGACCTGTGCGCTAGATGTTGGAAACGACTTCGTGGTCATCGACAAGGATCGTGCCAGGTACGACGGTCGGTATCGACGGGGATTTAACGAGTTCGCGATAGCTCGCGAACCTCAGTAGATCGCGAGTCCTTCGTCGAGCAACACACACACACCAGGATGTCTAACGATGCAGCTACCAGCGGTGTCAACATTGAGATCGCGCAACAACAACAACAACGAGACATACAACAGAAACGGCGTGGTAGACAACAACACAACAACAACCGCGAGAGGTCGAGACGAAGAAGAAAATTGTTAAAATCAGCGCCGCTATACGACGGAAATACATGATCCTGAAACTCGGTAAAATGGCGACGAAACCTGCTGCGGAGGAGAGCGCGCGTCCGATCGTCGAACCGCTGAACCATTTGGTCGAGAATATCGCGACGTGGAAAACGAGTCCAGCGACGTCATCGCTCGTCAAGCGGAAGCGGCAACGTTCGAGAAACGATTATCCTTTACTCCGTCAACGACCGAAGCGACGATACTGCCCGAAACGACTCCACTTTCGGATTCGAACGACGAAGACGTCGACGACGACAGCACCGTCTACGAAACAACTGAGGAACCTGAGCCGGACCATGGCGAGACGGACGAAACGATTCGTGAAGTTCTCGATCCAAAAACCACCACCACCACCACCGTCGAAAACCTCGACGCGTACACTCGAAACGTTAGCGGGCCGCTATCGCGCGAATATCTGCGCTTTTTCTTCACCGACACTAAGAAACTCATCGACAACGTGTACGGCGTGTACCTAGTCGACGACGAACAGCTGATGATTGGCGATTCCGTGCTCGCTATCGGCGAGAACGACGACGTTGGCGTGAAAGGCAAGCGATACGCTGGCACGCGAGGCTTGTACGAACTGCTGTTCATGCGAGTGCCTAACGAGCAAGCGTACACGAACGCCGATATCGAGGCGTACCGCGACATCTTGTTGGCGCCGAACGCGCATCGACGGGACCATTTGGGTAGCAAACCTACGCTAGGCAACAAGGGCTACAAGTACAGGAAGATCGTGTCGGTGTTGTTGCGTAGTGGAGACCGCGCTCCTGGCGACAGCGTCACGCACAAAGGTCGAGGATTACCCATCGACGACGCGATGACGGTTACCGATAACGCGATCGATTACGTGTACTGGGTCGATCCGAACGAATTGTTCGATAGACTGCGATTGCTCTTGACGTCGCGCGAGGCCGGACACATCGGACACGACGACGAAATCGCGTCCATCTTGGAGGAACTTCGCGAAGCCGGTCTCATCATAAATTGATCGGTCGTTTCGATTACGCGTCAGTCTCGTTCGCGATCACCGCCCACCCAACATGTCGGTAAACAAGTTTGGAGCACCTTTGCACGGTAGTACCGACGAAGACGACGACAACGATCGACGCACGGAGACGATTCGCTCGCGGAATCTGTACATAGCGAATCACGTGCGAGAGAACGCGCTGTGTCTGGACACCGATCGGTCAACGTTCGACGCGATGGAACGCAAGATACGTCGCGTGGCGCAGCCGGAGGAGGATACCGACACTGCGACGAAACGATACGTGGACGACGTAAATGAATCGACGACGACGCGACTGAACGCTTTGACGACCGCGATAAATACCGCCGTGGAAGGACGCATCCGTGATTCGGAGAATTCGATAAATACCACGCTGCAACAACAATTCGATCACTTGCAGGATAGACTCGACGTGCTTGCGACATTGATCGCGGAAGTACAGAAACGCAAGGAAGCGTCGCGATGAGCGACGACTACCACGCCGACGACGACGACGACAAACCCCGTCAACACCGTACGTGCTTCGAGTGCCTGGTGCAGTATCTGTTGCTTGTCGTGGAACGTTATCGTCGCTATGGGCGCGAGTAAGGAGCGAATACAACTGGTCGACGAACTGCACGCTCCAGCGAGACGAAATTTCCCACAGAGACGCGTAGTCACTCGAGGCTACGACGATCTGTGGCAGGCCGATTTGGTGGAACTGCGCGCGTACGCAACCCACAATCGAGGCTACAACTACATACTCACGATCATCGATACGTTCAGCAAGTACGCGTGGGCCGTGCCCGTGAAAACGAAAAGCGGACGCGACGTTACCGAGGCGTTCACGACCTTGTTGCAACGAAGCGGCAGATGTCCGCGAAACCTACAAACCGACATGGGAAAGGAGTTCTACAACGCGGAGTTTCAACGATGCGCGAAGACTCGCGAAATCAACCACTACTCGACGTACAGCGTGATGAAAGCGTCGATCGTCGAGCGTTTCAATCGCACGCTGAAGAATCTTATGTGGAAACAATTTTCCTTGTACGCCTCTTATCGCTGGTTGGATCTGCTACCGACGCTCGTGCGCACCTACAATCATCGTAAACATCGCACGATCAACGCGCGACCCGTCGACGTGACCTCCGCCACGCGTTTACCGTTCATCGTATCGTCGGGTGTCGAGCAACGACGACGACAACGCGCCAAATTCCGCGTCGGCGACAAAGTACGCGTCAGCAAATTCAAGACGATCTTCGAGAAGGGATACACGCCGAACTGGTCGACCGAGGTGTTCGAAATTATCGCTGTACAACGAACGCGACCTGTCACGTACATTCTACGCGATTCCGCGGGCGAGCCGATCTCGGGCGGATTCTACGAGCACGAACTGCATTCGGTCGCGAATCCGGACGTATATCTGATCGAGAAGATTATTCGTCGCAAGGGTAACCAGGTGTACGTGAAATGGTTGGGATTCGACTCGTCCAAGAACTCGTGGATACGGGAAAAGGATGTTCTCTGATTCAACAGCGACTCTTTATTAATATTACTATTACATACATATGCATATACATTTATATCGTTTATTTCGTTCTTTGTATTTAACAAAAAAATAAAGCACAATATATATCACGATATTTGTACATTATTTACATGAATGTGTAATATTATACTTAGGTATATTAAGAAAACATTTTATGTCCATCCATTTTTTTTTTTTTTTTTTTTTTTTTAAAGAGGGGGAAAATGCATTACGCATACCCCGATAACAGTTATGTCGGGGTTATGTGGGACTCTCCATTTCTGGCATACCCACTAAAAACCCCCTCTACGTTCATACAGTGTATCATACTTGTATACATAGCAATATATATATATATATATATATATATATATATATATATATCGTACGCGACATTACTACGAATCTACTTATATTTATAACTATACATATAACTATTGTATCTACTTAACCGTATCACTGTCACTATCACTGTCGTCGCACTCGGGAATCCGATAGTGTCCCCACGGAAGGGTTTTGATCCGATCGGCTAGAACGTAACGCTTATCGTCGTACGGATTGAGCGCGGTCTTCAGTTCGTTCACGGAATACACGTCGTGTAATCGCGCGCGAATATGGTTCTGTCGTACCGTAGTTTCCGCGTGCTCGAGAAGACACCGCACGTAGACCTCGAAACGTATTTCGTTCGTTACGACACTTCTCTTCACCCCCTTCACTTTTTTCGTCTCGGACGTTCCCGCCGACGACGACGCGTCACGCACTCGAGTCGCGTACATCTTCGATCTAAGTCCCACGAACTCCGTCATCAAGGCACCGTTGTTCTCGTCCTTCATGAGTCCCGGCACCTTCTTGTTTACGCGCTGCATACCGTACGGGTTGTCCACCGCGTAATCGCTCGTGTCGAATCGCGCACTGACGTCACTTTTCAGCTGCTCGTAAGCGTCCTCGCACCGCAGCAGATACATGAGACTGTCGGTGTCCGTGTACAACACTTTGCACCCATCACCGAACTTGGCGCGCATGTAGTCGTAGTGAAATTCGTACAAGCACACCTTGGGCACATCCAACACGCTCATGCCCACGTATATGGGCTTGTCGAATTTCACTTTTAGTTTTCGCATCTCGATAGCGACCAAGTGTTCGGAAAATATCGCGCGACTATGGAAATTTGGTTTCGCGATCAACGATTCGGCGCCGTAACGTCCGTCCCACCGTGTCACCAGTCGCACGTCCACTCGATTTCGAACGTTCTCCATCGTTTTCCCGTACACGGCATTGTTCATTAGCTTGTACAGTGTTTTCTGGAAATCGCTGGTCGCTCGCGTCCTCAATTCCGTGTTCAGCGTGATGTAGTCGCGCAACCAACGCGATTGATCGAACCGTAGAACGCAATGAATTCTCGATACGCGAAGCGCGTGTCGAATGCACTGCTTCAAGTACCGATAGTGAATCACGTATCATTATTATTTATTATTATTATTATTTATTGAACGGGAAAATCCCATGCTATACGAAGTAACACAAAAGTAGTATACAGAGTCTGAGCTAACATAACAATATTAACTAAAATTTATGAGTAAAATAATCATAATTAAAAGGCTAAACTAAGTAGTGTCATACTAGTAATTGACAGATCTAAACAGTTCCGACCTAAATGAGTTAAGGGACCCCACGAAGGGGTCAATACCGGCAAAATATTGATTCGCGATCATCATCGCCCTATTGACCGAGTAACATGCATAATAACGATATTTCGGTGGCCTAGAAACAAACAGGGGCCTAGACCGCAGGCTTCTCACAGGAGCATTAAACATTACCAAGGACAGCAAATCCGGACAACTTATATGGCCATTGATTATCTTATAAAGAAATATCATATCGGAAATACGCCTACGATCCTCCAGAGTGGTTAACTTAAAGGACGCAAGAGCCGGACGATAATCATGGTCCATTATATCCATAGGATAGCCCAACGTGCGAGAGGCGAACCTCAAAAATTTATGCTGTACCCTTTCCACCGACTTTACAAATTTAGCATGTCTAGGACTCCATATAACGGACGCATATTCTACATGAGGTCTGATAAGGGCAACATATAAAAGCCTCAATGTTTCAACGTTCCTAAAATGTCTAGCAAACCTGAAGATAAAACCTACAATTCTCATGGCAGTATTAGTACATCGCGCATAATGTGGCCTGAAATCAAAGCAGGGTGTAATACAGACTCCAAGATCAATTATCTCAAACACTTCCCTAAGAACCACATTATTCAAGTGATAGGGGTATTTCACACACGACCTTGCGCGAGCGGCTCTAAGCACGACACACTTTGCTGCGTTAAAATGCAACCCATTCATAGTACACCACTGCTCCAATCTAACTAAGTCGTCCTGCATACTGAGAACATCCTCGATTCCCCGAATGATTCTAAACAGTTTCAAGTCATCAGCATACAGGAGGAAGCCAGTATTTGAGAGAAATACGGCAATATCGTCAATAAATACGTTGAACAGTAGAGGGCCAAGGTGCGACCCTTGAGGAACACCCGAGGTTACACTCACCGGAGAGGAAAGACAATTCGACACCCTGACAGTCTGTTGCCTCCCAGTTAGATAACTTATCGTATCGTTCTTTGTCGCGGAGCGTGGCGATCAGCTTCGTCTGCTTACCGATTGGAGCGTGCTCGCGCACAGGACAGAACGGAAGGTCCGCGTTCTCGTCGTGAATGTCCCGAGGATACTCCAGATCTACTTCCAGCAGGTAGCCCTCCGGTCCGTCGTCCTCCGGCAAGGAGTTCGCGTCCAAAGCGGCAACCGCGTCGTCGTCCAGCCATCGGAATCCACCGCGCGGCATCGCCTGCGACATCGCCCATCCGTACAGGTTGTTCACGTCGAAGTACATCAAGTACGTGGATGGTTGCGATGCGTCGTACATCGATGTCGGCAGGTACTTGTTGTTGGCGCGCGCGTACCTGTGCGAGCACTGGCTCAGGCCGCCGCGTATACCTCGCTCCACGAACAACAGCATGTCCACGTCGGTGAGCAGTTCCAATTCGACGCGCGTGTATTTCAACATCGCGTCCCACGTGAACGTCGGTAACGTACAGTAATGCGCGGGGTCCAGTTCGTAGCTCGCGATAGAGTCCATACGAAAGTTTTCGAACACGTCGGCGAGCAACAACACATCTGTCTTTAGGTAGAAATCACTGTACTCGCCTAATGTCTGTAAACGAAAACTGTTCCACACGTTCGTTGCGTGCGCGTAATCAGACTCCGACACACCACTATCGTTCAGTCGATTGTAGAACGCGTCACGAGGCGGTAGTTGCGTATCGTTCAACTTGTCGTACGACGCCACGTAATCGTACGGGAAGATCCCCTTTCTGGTGAGGAGATCGAATTGTTCCTCAGGGAGATGTTTGAACTCGCGTCTTAGAATCGTAAGTCTGTCCTTCCCGAGTTCCGACGCGAGTTTCTGCAGACTCGTGGCCATGAACTTGAACGAGTCGACGAATCGAAACTTCAACATTTTTCGCCAATTCTTGCGTTCGCCCCTGAGGTCCTCGACGTTCTTCGTAAAGGATATGTATCGTTCCTTCGTTATCGGTAGGAGGTTGATCTTTCCCTCGAACGCGTCTGCCAACTCCATGATGACGAAGTGCGCGTCGTAGCCGGACAGGTTGTGGAACACCACAGGTATCGTGCACGAACGTTGATACCGTAAGTTGCACGATCTGTGCGCCGCACCCCTGTACTCACCCGTCGAGTGGCAATGATCGCGCACTTTTGCATCGTCCTCGCCTCGGTTGAAGGGTCCGCCGCACTCGTGACACGCGGTCGCCCCGTGAAAACTCGTCCACTGCTGCCGCGTTAACGGCGTCATCGGTTTCTTCACGCACAACCACGAGTACGCAACGTTCGCAAATTCCCGCAGTTCGCGCACAAACCACTGCACACAGTCGGTGTCACTGCGACGCGCTCGGTACCCGCACAGAGCCTGATCGTCGGAACAATGCACGTAGTATCCCATGCTGTGCCCTCTGTGGCTTTGGTACTTGTACGTGCGACGACGATCCATCGCCGGTTGATCCATCGCCTCCAGCGAACACTCGAAGTCCGCGTAGATCACGAAGGGCACGCGTTCCTTGCGTTCGTGATGCTGGAACCTCAAAATTTTCTCCTCTTCCGAAGGCAATTGCATCGCGCATTCGTTCACGCGCGTGCAATCTGCGGTGTGCCGCTGCAATTGATCGCCGAGGAGAAAAAGTTGAGGCACCTGAAACATGTACGGAAACAAAAAACCCTGTAAACGCTTCGCTCGTTACGTATCGCTCGAATTTTTTATTTATTATTCTTATTTGCTTACCTATCGCACACGAACACTCTGCCATAATGGTTGCTGAGCTGGCTGGATATTAACCTGGAGAGATTGCGGATGCACGCGAAATGGTACCGCTGCGAATCCTTGCCATCTTGTACCAGCAGCTCGTTCGCGTGTCTCCCTTCGCGTTTGTTGCCGGACACGCGTAGAGGCACGCAGCCGTCCTCGTTGTCCCATAGGTACATGTTCACGGACACTTTGTTAGCCGCCTCGAACTTCCGTATCTGGTTCATCGTCATCGGCAGTCTCACGCCATCCGTACGAAGCACCGTCGAATAATGCGGATACGACGTCATCCTGTCGTCGTTCGTATCAGCCGGGAACAAACTAGCGACGACCGACCACAAAAAACACGCGTTCTCTTTACACTGCACGTTCACTACCGCTCTTTTCAACATAACCGCTCGCGGAAGCGGTACGTCGCAACCGGCGCGCAACGGATTATGCTTATTAATGTTTATCAGGAGATTCTGTACCGCCCGGAATGTCCATCCACTCTCGCGCTCCTGAAACTCCTCCATCGCGACCAACGTCGGAGCTACCACTTGCGTCGCGTACCACTCGCGAACGTTCGACGACATGAACAGTACATGATTACGTGTCGCGAAACTCTTTACGTCCGTCTCGTCGCGCAATATGAATTCCGCGTTTAGCACGGTGTTCACGGATACGCTGCGGTGCCCCGTAATGGCGTTCGTAACGCGAGAAATCACCAGTCGACGGGCATTCTCGAAGAATTGGCGTGGATCGGCGATCCCGACGTTTATCACAGCACCGGTCAACAAACGTTTCTCGAACGCGGTTTCGAGTTCCTCCCACACGACCTTGGGTGCCGTAGCTCGAGCGGCGACCCCGCACCCTACTCGCGATAACTGTCCTTGCACTATCGCGCGCAATGTTTGCTTTCGCGCGAGCAGCGACACCATTCGCTGCTTCTCCCACACCGGCAGGCGTTCGCCTCGTTGATACGCGACCATGTGCCGTACGGTCTCGTCGCACCTGTCCATCCAATCGCAAAATTCCGCGGTTGTCCTCAAAAGTTCGGACATTCGAGCCAAAAGCACGAACGCGTTCTTGAACGTATCCATGTTGTTTGCGCGTATGTTATCACTTGAAATAACACACTCTATACCGTTCCGCAACGCAGTTAAATTCGCGTCAGGATATCGGACACATTAATTATTATTATTATTATTATTATTATTATTATTATTATTATCGTCAACGTATGTAACACTTCACTAGATACTTTTTCGAGAAAAACGCGATACTCGCAACGATTGTATCAAAAAAACCATCTTCCGACGCGTTACCATTCACGATTTTACCCTGTCGAAGATGCGAGCTGCCTTATATATGATCATCCCTACCTAAACTCTCCCTACCCCATTGCATCCCAATGGAATAACACCTGCAATCATACCTTAAGTCATATGCGCATTATTCATCCTATTATCTCGGTAGCTACCGCGTGTTATTCTCAGATTACACGATAAGAAATGGTATGTTTCGACTCGCTTCTGGCGCGATAACCGCGCAGGTTTCGAGTTACATCTTCCACGCGACGTGCCGCCGTCTTTTCTTTGATCGCCTACCGACAAAGGACTACAGACGGAGAGATATATGAAAATATTTAGCCTCTCTCTCGTACTCCTTGTTCGCTCGTCGCAGCAATCGCGGGCGCGATCGCGCCTTCGAACGATAGATAGGAGCGTGTCGGCTCGCTTTGAATTTTCGTGGTTCGGAGATATCGCGCGCAAAGATGCTGCGCATTATTCTCGGAAGTTTGCCTCCGTCGTTGTATGTTTTAACGCAGGTTTCGACTCGCATCATCTCCTACGCGTCGTACCGCCGTATGTTTCGACTATGCCCCTAGAGAGAGAAGAATAGATTCATATCGTACCTCTCTCTCACACTCCTTGTTCGCGGGAGCGATCTGACCTTGGAGCTATACCGAAATGCAGTTTTCGACTCGCATCTTCTACGCGACATACCTCATTATTCTCGGAAGTTGACCTTCGCCTATTATATGTTTTTGACGCTGTTATTGCGCAATAGCCATGCAGGTATCGACTTGCATCTTCTACGCGACATACCTCCGCATGTTTTGACCACGGGCCGAGAGGATGAATCATCGGCGGTACCACCCCTCCCCCACTCCCCACGCATATGTGTGTGTGTGCTCGCGCGCGCGTTCCCTCGCCATCGCGGTTCCCTTCGCCCCGCTTCACCCCTCTCCCTGCGTTGATTTAGAACTCTCTTATTATACCTACTACCGACATTTCGTTCAACCCTTCAAATTTTCCAATCTGCTCCAGGGACATTGGGAACTCAATTCCCTGACGATTTAACACGGATGCATAGCTGGGGTATGAACTTGGGCGCGCGGTGTCTCGTTGGGCAGGATATAACGCGGCGACTACTGCCCACACGAAACAGGCGTTGTTCGCGGATTGCACGGTAATTGTCGCTTTCTTCAGTGATATTTCCCGCGGCAACTTGATGTGCCACCCTGCGCGCAGCGGATTGTACTTGTTCACACTGACGGTCAGGTTCAGAATTCTCGTCAATGCTCATCCGCTGTCGCGTTCCTGGAACTTTTCCAACGATGCCAGGGTAGGTTCGATGACATATCGCTGGTACCACTCCTGCAGATCGGATGTGTAGAAGAGTTCGCAGTTGCGGGTGTTGATACTTTTGCTAGCATGTTTGTCTCCGGCCACAAATTCGCCATTAAACATCTTGTTTACTTTGAGGTTTTGATGTTTCTTCAAAGCGCCTCGCACATGCTCCAACACAATGGTTTTCACATCCTGGAGAAAGTTGCGCGGTTCGATGTAATTCGATTTTAGCACGGCACCAGTTAATACGCGACTATCGAAAGTAGTGTCCATTTTGCGCCACAAAAGTCCCGTGCTCGAATTTCCGGCACTTTCACACACGAAACGTCCGCGCAACGAATATTTCAGTCCTTCGCGATGCGCGATTCGAGCAACCAATGATAGTCGAACATCAATCGATAATCGAGGACGTTTCACTCGGCTGTATTCTTCCAACGATTCGATGCACTCGTTGCACGATTCTTCCACGCGAGGTATTCTTCTCGCGAAATCAATCGTGCTGATTGATCCAACAATTGACGTTCTACTTGCGCGAATTTTTCCGTGTCTGTAATGTTTTTTTCCGCACAACACGTTGCAGCGATTTGAGACTGTGCAGTTTGGAGTGCGCTTTTATGCCCACACCACGATTTGCTATTTCTCGGTCTAATTCTTTCGATGTTCCCCCTACCTCGAATGCATTGTGTGCAAACACGACGATCCGTCTCAACATTGTTGTATGCAGTTTCCGTCGACACAGCATAATTCTTTCTATAATTCGCACGTATGGCGAATTAGCGCCCAAAATCATCCGGCACAGTTTCTGCTGACACCGCATAATTCTTTCCATGATTCATGCACACAACGTTTCCAAAAAGTATTATATTACATTCGAATCGCAAAATGATGACATCTCAAAGACGCGTCGAGACTTTTGTCCTTGGGGCTGGGGGGGTTCACATTACATGCGATCATGCGATATGCTGCGACGTTAGGATTGAAAACTATATGAAAAATTGTTAGTTTTAGAATAAATGCGGTGGTGGGGGAAGCAATTGTACCTCTATTTAAGCCAACCCCCGGATGCCATTCCATCAGTCGCTCAGTAGCGACAGAACAGACAGTAAGGTCAGTGTCCCTATTTCTAATCATGTAAGAGTTCTGCTATTGTAAAAATAAATTTTTATTATTTATTTATACAACAATCGACAAAAAAACTTAATAGACGTAATATTTAACCTTCCCTTTACACATAAAAAAAAAAAGAAGTATTTTCAAAAACATTTCAACCTAATAATAGTCGATTTAATATGAAGTATAAAATGTCCCTATTTCTGCTCAGTGAAAATGAAAATGCTCGCATTTCTGCTCACGAGCGTGAACCAGTTTCTGCTTAAATACCCATGTGCGACTTATCTTCCAATTAAAATGTCTATAATTATATTTTTGATAACACAAATAAAACAAAATTAATTAAAGTTTTAAAATGCAACTGTAGTTAAGTAAGTATTATTCAGAGCTTTTTGTCCCCTTTTTAATTATTATGTTCTTGCTTCTTTTTAGGGCAGCTTCTCCTTTCAGTTTTTTCATTTCAGATTTCTCTTCATCTTTCAGTTTTTTTAGTTCATCTTTCACATTCTTAATTCTAGCTTTCTCTTTATCTTTCAGTTTTTTTTAGTTTTGTTTTCTCTTCATCTTTTTCTTTCTTAATCTTGACATTTTCAAGTCTCATTTTCTTTCTTTCTTCTATTTGTTCCTCTTTTTCTTTTTTCATCTCCATTTTTCGCTTCTAATATTCTCTCCATTTATCAGAAGGTGCTGCTACTGCTACTGCTACTGCTACTGCTACTGCTACTACTACTACTACTACTACTACCACTACTACCACTACTACTTTGTTAATAAATTCAATGCTAATTAATTCATTATTCAGAGCTACATCAGCCTGTAAAAAATAAAATGAACCAAAATTTTTAGAAATCTGGTGATGACGACATTCAATAATACTGATATTTTATCAGTAATCTTAATAAAGTAAGTCATCTCAATAATTTATAAATTGTTTTAATTGTTATTATGGCGTAATTTATTTAAATAATTAAAAATACATGATTTTTAGACGTATTGTATATAATTTTGCAATAAAATCAGTATTATAGTGTACTAAATCTAACAAGAAACAGTTTTATCGTAACATTATGTACAATACGTGTAAAAATCATGTCTTTTCAATTATTTAAATAAATTAATAAATAATAAAAATTAAAACAATTTATAAATTAAAATAAAATTCTTCAACCTTTGGTACCGAAGACACTTCAATGCTTTTGCTGTTTGTTGATCCTACTTTAACGTCCAGTTGCCTGGAGACAACTGAAACGCTTCAGGTTCTCGAGAGGAGAGCGGCGTCCCCTCGAGTATAGGATAGGTGGAGATTCGTTTGGTGAGAGTGAAGGATTAGAACCCAACTTAAAACGTAACACTGACTTTATTCAAACAATATTGCTTACAATTACGATTATATATTTATCTTATGTTTTGGGGTTTTGCTAATTAATTATACTAATTTATTCTTATACGCTATGAAATATGTCATGAGATATATTTATATATGTATGTGCTTCTGCCGTAAGTTCGGCCGCTGCCGTTTCCGGAGCGGTTCCCGAAGCTCTTGACAGAGTTCTTATATTCTATACTTCTGCTGTGAGAGCGGCCGCTGCCGTTTCCGGAGCGTGCTGAAATTCTGCTGGATAGTACTTAAGCTGCCTCCAGGAACTAGCATTCGTTGGTCGCAGGAACGTATTCGTATCTGAATGAGCGCGCTGTGTGCTGCGCATGCCTCCTTTTATACTGGAATTTTAGCGGCTGGCGCATGCTGAGTGAGTCGTTATTCGTTATTTTCTGTTTTACTTGCTTATTACAATATAATTTGTTTCGCGCTTTCGTTAGCATTTATATTAAATTATTCTTAACATTTCTATAATATTTGTCTCTCTAATGTTTGCTTGAATCGTAAATTATATATAAAAGTATGTACAATGAGTCTGTACGATAATACAGAATAGCTTGGTAATAATGTAAATCTGTTCTTCTTTATCGACGGTCGGTAATTAATGGTTCGAGTCCCCGTGGGACGTTACACTACATACTTATCTAACATAAGTTTTCTACATTTCAGCCAAACTGAAAATAACGCCTCATACTTTTCTTCTCCGCACCAATCTCGTTCTCTAGCTTCAGTCACTTTAAAAAGTTGCAGTATTTTAATATCTGTACAATTCTCTATAAATGTCAAAGTGCATTTATGGATATTGTGTTGTGCTGTGGAGCTATTTGAATTAATATTTTTCTGCTGCACTACTACATTATGATTTAATAACTTTGCATAATTGATTGCATCTGCAGAAAGTGGTGCAAGTCCACATGCAGTAAAGCCATGTGATAAAATATTTGCAATGTTAAGAGATTGCAATGCAGTTTGTAGAATTGGTGCAAAGTTTTGTTTTGCTACAGCAATCGCACCATTTTCCATTCTCCAATCTGTGACAGCTTTTTTCCAAGCTTCCTTCAGTGGACGAAATAAGGCAACATCCATTGGCTGGGTTATATGGGTCGAATTGGGATACAATGAAATTCATTCTATTTCATGTCCCCCCCCCCCCCCCCCCTCCTTAATTCCCAAGCCTGTTGTCCATGATGCTCGTAGCAAAAAATGTTAAATTATATTTGTATTCTATTTTTATATTCTTTTAATTTTAAATCAATTTCTTAAACATTATTTCTCCATTTTATTTACCCATCATCCTCCTCCTTCTTCTCTCCTCGCCACATAATTCTAAGATTCGACGTTTCAAAAAATATTATATTTCGTTCGTGCGTTCTTCGCGCCATGAAAATGGCATCATCTCCCGCAGCTGTCCCAGGGGATTTAAATTACACGTAATCGCGCGATGCGCTGCGACGCTTGACAAATTGTTAGCTTTAGAATGTATGTTTGCTACATAATGGTTCGCTAGATCGTTGATTCAAAATTATTATTTCTCTGCGTTGGGGGAAAATTTCTGCTTCATATTGGTTTGGAAAAATATTTCTGCGGCAGACCGGATCTGAAAAAATTTTTGGAGGTCGTCCCCTCCCTCTGAAAAATTTCCGGGGGCGGATCGAGTTTGAAAAAGATTTTCGGGGGTGGGCCAAGATCATTCCCCCCCTCTGAAAAAAATTTGCGGCGGCGGGCCCGGTCTGGAGATGTCTCCGCGGCGGCTCGGCCAGGATTGATCCCCTCCACGATTACGGCTTCCCCCACTCGACGGCTCCTGCGCGCGCAACCAATCTCCTACTCCCCGCTCCCCCCGCGCCCCAGAGTTCCCCCCACCGCACTCCCCCGCGCGCCCTCACTTCCCCCCGCTCCGCGCTCCCCTCAGAGGACCAGCGTTAGAACTCTCATAGCCCTACTAATAAGTATGTTAGGTTTAAACAGTTGCTGAATAGAATTAAGTAAGCATAGATGTAGTTAAGCGGTAATTTTTTGAGGCCGATGTTTGGTATTTCATCGAAAGTTGATGATTCTGGTATTGAGTCTTTTGAACGTGTTTTTTAATTCGTAAAAGTTAGTAAAATAATTGGGAGGCACCTTTGTTTCGTCGTGGTTGTCCGCTGTGTTTTCCTCGGCGAACGTGCAAATAGTTGTGTTATTTATTCTGTCTGTCTCCGTTTCTACTTTTAATGCATTAACTTTTTGTTCTACGATATTATTTAGCTGCTGTTTCCCTAATGTCACTGTTTGAACATGCACTGCCTGGAAGTGGGCGCCCAGCACATTAAGTTTATCTATCGGGTTAACTATTATGTAATTGTCATTGGCATCTGCTTTTAATGTGACTCTGTTCATATCCGCATCCTGCAGAAGACTGGTTACGTTTGACAGTATTTTTATTGCATCTATGACATTTCGTTCGTTTTTCCGAAACAGTCTGTTTGTGCTGGCGAATAGGTTTTTACTATCTTTGGTGGAGATTTTGTCTACTTGTTGTTTCCAGAAATGGTTTACCGATTCGGTGAAGGCTAACTTTATTCAATAGTGTATCTACTTCAGTGACTTTTTCAAGGATTTTATGACGTTTAATATTGTTTCGAAATGGTCACTATCTTTGGAGAAATTGTTGGGGGGGGGGGGGGGCACTGTATAAAATCGGAAAAATCGATTTTTTGTTTTTCACATTTTCCGAAAAACATACGTTTCAAGAATGCTCTCTTCAAATTTTATGAAGAAATTCGTAAATTTAACGGAGATATAGTATTTTCTGTGAAGCGTTGTCAAGCGCGCGACTGAGGCGAGCGGAACTTTGAACGCGTTTTTCTCAGAATGACATTTTTCAACCGCGTTGACAGTATACAGAGACATGAGGAAAGCCATTTATTGTACGAAAAACCCGTCTCTATTACGTGACGATCAATTTTTTTAAATTAAGGGCCTCCTATTTTTTTTTATCAACACATCTTTACCCCAAAAATTGATTTTTCAGTGGTCCGCCATTTTGTTATCTTTTGCAATATTGACTTTTTTGGTCGTCACATAATAGACGTAGGTTTCTAGTTTCTAAATATTTTGTTATTTTTGAATTCGGATTAACCATATGGCTAAGGCACTGTCAACGCTACAGGAACGATTTTTCCGCAGCGCACATTTTGACGAAGAGTATACCGGTGTTATGAGCCAGGGCTGCGGCAACGTGAGAGGCCGGCGAGGGGGGTATTTCCCAAGGAATACGGTTTATGAGTTTGTTAGTTAGGGTCGCGGATGAACCTGATGCGAAATCAGGGAGCCGCTAGGATTATTGAAAACGAGGATGATCCTGATGCGAAATCAGGGAGCCTCTAGGAATAGAGTTAAACGCGGACGAACCTGACTTTAAGGGCGTCCGCTCGTCAAATCACGCGAAAACATAGGTGACTTTTATGATTTTTTCTAGAAAATAGTATACAATATAGGTCTAAAACTTTTTGCACTTTCTTCTGCTATAAATGTAGAGTATGAAACATTTTTTTTTATTTCATTTTTGCCCACCCCTGCCTCTGATATGCATTGCGTGCTGCATCGTTGTAAAAAAAAACTGGCCGCCACGATAACTTTAGACAGGATCATCCAAAATGAAAAAACCAAAGATATTCCTTAATTACACATGTCTCGTTATCGCGCTACCATCAGGCAGTGTTCAGAAACAACTGGGCGAAGATTGTCAAATGTTTAAACGATATAGTCCCCAAAACATAGGTTTTTTTCGCACAAAATGTTTTGTAAAAAAAATTCAATATATGAAAATTCGCAATGGAGGGTAACGTCGAAGCCAGTGTAATTAAGAGCAGAATCCCGTTTGAATTTTTAGATTCGATCAAGAATTGCATTTTTTATCGTGGCGACAGTGCGTGAAAAATTGTTTCGAGAAAAACCTACTTAAAGGACAATGTTAAGCTGCAGAGGGGATTAATGACCCACGAGCCTACAACGTATGCTATACACCGTTGGAAAGATCTCGCCAAGACGAATCGATTCGTACCATATTTAACTTCGAAATCAGATGGGATCACCTCGAAAAATGGCTTCAAAATTTGAGATTCTGCGGTTTTGGACAAAAGAAATCGGTATTAAAATTCCAACCGGCCCGACGGAGCTCGGGTAGGCACCTGAGGAGAAACAGAGGGATGTAAGCGATACTCTAGGGCCTTCATTTTAGGGCCGTGTTGGGCCTGCGTTTGCCCCATGGGCCACTTATCCATTGGCGATTTCGTACTGGGCATTGGGAAAGGGGCCCATAGGGCAAACGCAGGCCCAACACTGCCCTGAAATGAAGGTTATGAGGCACATTTGCCGCTCCAGCCTGCTGGAGTATCGCTTACATCCCTCGGTATTTCCTCAGGTGCCTACCCGAGGTCCATCGGGTCGGTTGGGATTTTACTACCGGTTCCTTTTGTTCAAAACCGCAAAATCTCGAACTTTGAGGTAATTTTTCGAGGTGATTTCATCTGATTTCGAAGTTAAAAATGTTATCAATCGATTCGTCTTGGCGAGATCTTTCCAACGGTCTATAGCATACGCTGTAGGCTCGTGGGTCACTAATCCCCTCTGCGGCTTAACATTGTCCTTTCACGCCGAACGCGTTCGTCTAGTGACGGGGACTTGCTGTATTTTCCATGCGTTTATTCCAGTGAAACAAAAATTGATTCTTTTTTTTTTATCAATGAATGTAGTAGTAAATAGGTTTATTTTTTGCCTTTCGGCCACAAAATGGGGTTACATGTGTTATGTGTGTAAGTGTTTTTGGACTGTTAACTCAAGATTGTGCTTTTGTTTGACTTCTTCTTTCATGTTGTTCATCTTTTCTTCTCCTTTTTTCCAGAAGCATACGCATCCACTCCGCTCCTTCTTTTTCTCCCTTTAGTATCCCTCTGATCGTTGAATTTTCTCTTTTCAGCTCCTTACAGTCTTGTAGCATGTGACTCAGCGTCTCTCTAGCCCCATTACATAGTCTGCATACTATCTCTTTTTCTTCCTTCCAGTACTTGCTTCCTCGTTCTTCGTTCCCACATCTGAACCTTGCAATCATGCTTTGGTCTCTGCCTCTGTAATTTCCGTTTAGGTAATTTGCTCTCTGGTTATCCCTGATTTCTGTATAATGTGCGTTGTATCTGCCTCCTAGTTTTCTGTCGTATTGCCATTGAACCTGCTCTGCCCTGTCTCTTTTCGCTAGTTCCTCAGCAAACTCTCTTCCTCTCCTTCTTTCTATTTTTATTCCTTGGATATCCATCATTTTTTGCCTGTAGTATGAGTCTCATTTCCTCCCATTTCGACTTTTTCGCTGCTTGCTTCGCGTCTACTTCCCTCCAGCATTCTGTTACTAACTGTATATACTTTATTTTGCTTCCCCGTAGGAATTACAATTCGCCAATCCGTCTCCTCTTGCATATACTCTTAACCTATCTCTTATACCTACTCGCCTGCTACTTAAAAACTACTCGTCCGCTACTTAAAAACTACTCGCCCGCTACTTAAAAACTACTCGCCCGCTACTTAAGAAATACTCGCCCGCTCGCTCGCTCCCCTCCGCCACGCACGCACCCCCCCCCTTTCCCTAGCGTTTGATCCCCGCTTCCGCTCACCGCCTCTCACTCTCATTCCCTACACATCCCTCCTTCCATTCAACCCCCTCTCCATTCCTCCACTTTTCTCATCCACTCCTCTCCCCCTCCCTCGTCGCCCACCACCTTTCCCACTACTTCCTGCCACCCTCTCTCGTCCCCCCATCCTGTACTCCTCCCACACATGTTCCCATGTCTCATCCCCCCACCCACGAACCCTACATTTCCTCTTCTCCTCCTCCTCCCAGTATCTCCCTCCCCTCATCTCACTCCCCAATCTGAACCTGGCCACGCGCCTCCACCTGCTTTCTCCCCAACCCTTCTTCAAATACCCCAGCACCCCTACCCCCTTTACCGCTCCATACCACCTATTGTACTTCGATTCCCTAATCCTTTCCCATCTTTCCATCTCCTGCAATTTCCTTTCTCTACTGACTAACTCCTCCCCCCTCATTTCCCCCTTCCCCTCATTCCTTCCAACCCCTCCACTGTCCATCCCCTCTCCTCAAAGAACCCCTTCCTTTCTTCTTCTCATCCCCCCAGCACTTTTCCCCTCCTTGCCATACCTTTTATTTTCTCCCAGCACATCCTAGCTAGTTCCCCTCCTTGCCCCTCCTCCAGCTTCCTCTCATACCCCCGCGCCCTCAACCCCGCCTTACCCTTCAACCTATCCCTCTGCAATTCCTCCCTGACCATATAGCCCGGCGTGCACCAGTCCACCCCCAACACCCACCTTAGAAATCTTTCGTGCAACCCCTCAACCTTATCTCTCACCTTCCACCCCCAAATCTCCACCCCATAGCTCATCATCGCCCACACCAACTTATCAAATAGCCGTACTCTTTTCCCCCAGTTCTTCCCAAACCTCCTCTTACCAATCCCCCAAACCCTCCCCATCACTGCCGCCGCTTTCCTAACCCTCTCTTCCACATGGGCCTCCTACCCCCCACGACCTAACTTCCTCCACTTCCTTTCCCTTCCACCTCCACACCACCCTACTCCATCTCCCTCCTCCACGCCTACACCTCATTATCTTTGATTTTCCCACGTTCAGTTGCAAACCCTTCCCATCCAAATAACGCTCCAGCTTCCCCACCATACCCTTCATCCCCTCCTCATCCTCTGCAACCACCGCCACATCGTCCGCATATGCCAAGGTGTATACTTTCCTTCCCCCAGTCTCAATCCTCCCTACCCCCTTTCTCCAACTCCTCGTCCAAATCCGCCAGCAGCAGCGTAAACATACTTAGGCTCAGGGGGCAGCCCTGCCTCACCTCCCTTGCCGTCCAAAACTCCTTCCCTTCCTCCTCCCCGACCCTCACCCTACACACCGTCTCCTTTAACACCTCCGCGCACCTTTCCACCAGCCCCTCTCTCACTCCCCTCCTCCTCATTTCCTTGACCGGCACCTCCCTATCAACCGAGTCAAAGGCCGCCTTCAGGTCTATGAAGAAAACCACCATCTTCTTTTCCTTCCTTGTCACCTGCCGGTTTTCAGGTGGTTCAACACGTATATGTTATCCATACACCCGATTCCTCTCCTGACTTGGTGGCAACAATCTTTTCTCTTCTACCTCCTCCCTTAGCCTCTCCGCTGACACCGACGCATACACCTTATATGCCGTCTGCGTCAATGTAATCCCCCGGTAATCCTCCACCTTTTTCCCTACCCCTTTCTTTACCACCGGCACCACAACTCCATCCCTCCACTTTTCCATCCATCCTTCCCTCTTCCACACCCTATTACATATTACCCAAAGCCAATCTTCCACTTCTACCCCCCCCCCCCCCATACTTCCATACTTCATTGGGTATGCCGTCACCTCCTCCCGCCTTTCCCTCCTTCAGCCCCCTTACCACCCTTCTAATCTCCTTACTTAACTCCTCTCCATCCTCCCCCTTCTTTCTTTCCCCTCCTTTTCTCACCCTCCACTCTACACTACCCAACACCCCCCTAAAATAGTCTTCCCATTCTTCCATTCTTATCCCCTCCTCCACCCCACCCTTCCTTTTCCTCTCTCTATTCACTACCTTCCACACTTGCCCTTCCGTCCTAATCCCCTCTATCTCCTTCTCCCACCTTTCCACCTCCTTCCTCTTCTTCCCCTCACACATTATCTTATACTCTTTTTTCCTCTCCCTGTACTCTTTCCCATCTCCTCCGTCTCTTCTCCATCGTCTCAGCTCCTTCCTAACCTTACTTTTCTCCTCCCTACACTCTTTGTCCCACCACCCCCCTTTCCCACCTACTCCCCCGCCCCCTCCCTATCGCCGTTTTTATCCTTTCCTTCAGGTCCCTCCATTCCTGCTGTATTCCTCTTTCTCCCGCCTCTCGCTTCCCAAACTTTCTTATAAACTCCTCCCTCCCCTCTGCTGTCAAATTCCCCCTTCCTGCCCTCCTCCCCTCCCCTTTTCTCCCCCTCCTTTCCCCTCTCTACCTTCTCCACTCAGCCACACCACCATCGGGTGATGATCAGAATCCACCCTCTCCCCCACCTCCATCCTCTCCACTCTTTCCCTCGTGTCCTGATTCCCTATTACATAGTCTATTACAGAGTTCCCTCTCCCTCCTGTATACGTCCATTCCTCCTCTTCATCCCCCTCTATGTTTCCGTTCAGTATCCCCCCCCCTCTCCTCCAGATATTTGCATAACTTCTTGCGCTCCCCATTCACCTCCATATCTTTCGACCTCCTAGTTTCTCGTCCTCTTTCCTCCCCCTCGCCCTCTCCCGAAATCTCTCCCCCTTCCCTTCCTGTCCTCGCATTAAAGTCCCCCCCCTATTACCACCCTTATTCCCTCTTCTCTTCCCTGTATCCACTCCTCTATTTCCTCCATTTTCTTCTGTAAATCCTTGTTCACATATCTGTGGTTGTAAGGAAAAACGACCCATGTCACAATTTCAAAAAATTTGAGTTTATGCATTAATTCAACTGCAGAATATTGGATGTATGTTTTTATCCGAAAAAAATGCATAAAAACGAATTGTATACGTTGAAAAATAATGCAATTTAACCGAAATCCAATATTCAATTAATACGCATTTGGCAAAACAACGTACGTCCACAAAATTTGGACAATATGACGTATCTTTCCTTTGTGATCGCTTTTTATTTTCTATTTTTATTTATCTGCATATACTATAACATATTTTGTGTAAAATAAAATGAGCAAAATTATATTTCATATTTTTATTTTACTAGAAACAGCACACTATGAAATACCAGTGATACATAAATGTGTAACTTGTATTTTACAAAAAACAACGCAAAGCACAGAAGAAAACGAAAGAAGACAAAAAAGAAAGTGAAAGAAGGAAAAGTAATCATTTCTTTTCTTTTCTTCTTAACGCCATTTTGAATTTTTTAGGTTCTATTCCTTCAGTGACGCTATGGTCGTCATCGACCTCCAATAAATCTAAATCCGGATGAGTGTTTCGTATATTCTTTGCGGTCGATAAGTTAATATAAAATGACCTAACATCAGGATCAATAAGTGATAACATACTTAACAAATCCTTTTTCTTTTCTTCAGATATACATAAAGGACCGTCATACAGCAATTTTAATTTTTCACTAAGAATTCCATTAAAGTCTTTTTTTCTTCTTAAATTAATTTTAAGGAAAGGCTCATTCTCTTCTAAACATTCTTTATATAATATAATACCATATTCTTTAGTATACCTTAACCATCTTACATTTTGCCATATGAAGCGATGACCATCGACATTTTTGTGTCGTACGACCAAAGGTCCTCTTAAAAGCATGTCAAATTTTTTAAAATCTTCTTGCGTCATAGGTACAACTTCAAACGGATTGCGACTTTTGGCATTTCTGACTAATTGATACCAATCTCTTGGATGGTCGATTTTAACGCCATATTTTTTTTTAGCTCGTTCTATAACTGCATGATCTACATCGCATTCCATATGCGTATGACCAGGAACTAAAAATTTGTGATCGATTATTTGCAAATTTGGTATTGATTCTATCATATACAGAAAGGAACATTGCCGCCACAATATTATTTTTATTTTGTCCACTACACGAATCAGAATAAAATATAACGTGGTTCACTTCATTTGGAATGTCACGTAAAAAAATATTTAAGCAAGAAGCAATTTCATTTGATCCTCTATTTCCTATTGCTTCATGCCACATGTAGCATTTCGTTTTTCGGCGAGTGCTATCGGTAATGGTTAAATTGAATGTCCAAAGAGGCCTTTTGTAAAATGCTACCGAAGTTTTTAGCATAGGCGTTGGAAGACATTGTTGAAGATCAAATGAGCAAACTAAAGTTCTTTTATGAATGTCTTTTAATGCTTTCGTTTTGTTTAAAGCTTTTGCATCATATGCAAATTTTGCTTCGTCCTGGTGAGACTTTTGAGATAATAGAATATTGCTCCTAACAGTAGTATCTGATTCATATTTTATCTGGGCTGCATATTGATCACATTTATGGCAAGTATCTATCTTGGGAGGCTCAAATCGTAGACCAGATTGATTAAAGATTTTCCTGTAAGTTGCAAGACTTACTGGACATGGATTTTCTGATGTATAAAGTTCGTACATTATTGTTACGTTTAAACCAGATGACAAGTATTTTCTAGATGTGTGTGCTCTCGAATAATGACTTTCATAAGCCGGAAATTTTCGAATATGACACTTTACTTCTTCAGTTCTTTCTTCAGATATCTTGTTTGCTGGAGGATTCATTCCTCTTTGATCTTTAAAACAACCTGCATCTTCATTCGAAGAAATCTTTTTCAAAACAGTTCTGATAACCCCACAAGTTTCATTAAATGTTAACATAAAACAGTGTTTGCATGTTTTAATAAGTCGTGATTCAGCTGGGACATAATAATTCACTGTATATTTTTGCAGAATACGACGATTACTCGTGTTTCTTTTACGTGATCGCATTTTATTTTCTATTTTTATTAATCTACTTAAGTAACTAATTCTTTTACAATATGACCCTTCACGCCAGTAAGCTTCAAAAGCTTTTTTCTGATCTTCCATCGTAAGTGCAATTTGACATTTGCTTCGACACGTTGATAATCTTGTAAATTTTCTCGCCAAAATCGTTTTTCCCGAAGATGATTTGTACGATACACCAGAATTCCTTTTCTCTTTCCTGGTAGCTCGAGTTTCATTAAGACTATTGTCTTGTTTATGCGAATTATTGTTAGCATCAACCATTCCCTGAATAACACCTTCAAAAAACAATATGTACCTTATTTTATTGTCTATATTATGCAATTATATCGTAATTCTATAAACATTTTATTTTTTGTTTGCAGATAAAATATTTATATTTAACACACATTGAGATTATCTACGATGTGAAGATATGTATATTATTTAGGTTAGTGGGCATAGTTATAATGTACCTACCTTCAAAAGATTAATCTGTATCCGTTAAATCCGTATCTGTAGAATACTGGGCAATGAGATCCATTTTCACCTATGGTAACTGCAGTTAAATATTAATGAACGTGTTTATTAAGCTTTGACACATTTACTGAACGGGAATGCACTAATGCTTTAGACGTGTACGATGCCCGCGTCTCGCGTAGAATGCTCGCATCTCACGTACAATGTTTATGTTTTGTTTTGGAAAAACAACTTAACTGCGACACGTTCAAGCAGAACAACACAAGTCCAGTGGACTTGTGTCGTTCTGCCTAAAGTATATGTAAGTTATTACTATTTTGTTTATTATTATTTACGTTAATTATACGAATATTGAATATTATGCAAAGTGAAGGAAATATACGTTTATATCGTAAGACAAAAACAAGGAAACATTGCTAATAAGAAGAATTGGTGTTTAGAACTTTCAACGACAATATCTCGAAAGTGCAAACATGTGACATGGGTCGTTTTTCCTTACAACCACAGATATACTCCCACCACCCTCCACCACTCTCCCGTCATCTTCACCTGCTTCATCATTATCCCCTCCCTCTCCCCTTCTTCCTCGTCTCTTGTTTCCATTTCCTTTCTTACCCCCATTAGCATTCCCCCCATTGCCCTCCCCTTTTTATTTTCCCTCTTAGCCCATTGTTTCACCCACACATATCTCTTTGGCAGTCTATTCCTTACATATTCCCAGTCTCTTTTCTCCATCCACGTTTCACACATCACTACCACCTCCCACTCCTCCAGTCCTTTCCAAAAATCGCCATCTTTATTCCTTACTTCCTCCGCATTCCAGCATTCTGTTACTATTTTATTCTTATTCAGTGGTTTCGCTTTCGCCTCATATTTTATTCCTCTTTTCCCCGCTTCTATCCTTACTTTGTCCGTTTTTGTTTCCTCCAAAATTAGATATGCTGGTGTATTGAAGTCCAAACCAAAAGTCCACCTTATATATTTCTCCTGTATTTTCTCTACCTTTTCTGCTTCCATTCATTCCCAAATTTCTGACGCGTACAGCAAGATACTTTTCACTATGCTTCTGAATATTCTCATTCTTCTCTCAAAATTGTTCTTGAACATTCTTTGTCCTATTCCCCATATCTGCGCCATTGCTATTCTTGCTTTCTTTATGACTTCCCTTATATGCATCTCTCTGCCCCCATTTTTGTGGAAAGTATACCCTAAGTATTTGAACTCCTTTACTTCTTCCAGCCCCATTCTTCTCTCTTCTTCTTTCTTCTTCTTTTATGGAAAATCAGCACCTTTGATTTCTCTGCGTTCAGTTGCAACCCTTTCCTTTTAAGGTATTTTCCGAATCTTCGTATCATGTATTTAAGATCCTTTGGTTCATTTGCTAGTAACGCTATATCGTCCGTATATGCTAGAGTCCAGATTTGTTCTTTTCCTACTCTAACTCCTCCTGCTTGATTTTTCCTCATGGTTTCCTTCAAATCCGCTACTTATATTCTAAATAACGTTGGACTCAATGGGCATCCCTGTCTTAACCCTTTTGTTGTCCAGAATTTGGTTGACATTTCTCCGTTTGCTTTTATAGTATTTCTTGTTTCTTTATAAATTTCTCCGATTCTCATCCTCAAGCGTGTACTTATTTCCTTTCTCTTCATGATGTTCTGAAGTTTTACTCTATCCACTTTGTCAAATGCAGCGCTTAGGTCCGCGAAAAAGGTATACAGCTTTCCCCCTTTTTGTGTATTTCTCTGTTAGCTACATACTTCAGAATAAAAATGTTATCTGTTGTCGACCTACCGCTCCTGAATCCTGCTTGTGTTTCTGGTATTATGTGGTTCTTTTCCAATTCCTCTTTTAATCTTTTTTCCAGGACCATAGTGTATATTTTGTATGCTCTGTTTAGTATCGTTATCCCCCGGTAGTTGCTCACCTTTTCTCTATCTCCTTTTTTGAATATTGGTGAAATCACCCTTTCTTTCCACATCTCCGGGAATCCTTCTCCCTTCCACACTTTATTGAAAATCTCTGTGATCCTTTTTACTATTTTCACGTTACCGGAAATCCAGGCTTCATTTTCTATTTTGTCTTCCTCTGCTGCTTTCTTCTTTTTTAATTTCCTGATTCGTTCTTTTACTTCTGCTTCTGTTATTTCCTCTTCTCCTTCCGTATAGTCTATTTCTTCCAACTCTCCTACTTCTTTTTTACAGTCGACGCCTCCTAGCAATGTTTTAAAGTGATCCTTCCATTCTTTTAAATCTATTTTATTGGAGATTCCTATTCTTTTCTTTCTTTGTTTATTTATATATTCCCATATTTGATTTTCTTCCTTTAATTGCATTATCTCATTTTCTGTATTATCTTGTAATTCCCTTCTCCTTTCTTCGCACACTTTTTTTGTACTCCCTTCTTTTCTTCTGGTAGTCTTCTTTGTCTCCTTTACCGCTTCTCCAGTTCCTCAATGCTTTCCTGACTTCCCTTTTCTTTTTTTATGATTCGAATTCCACCACTTAAAACTGCCCAATTTCCATTTTTTAATTTTTACTTCTTTCTGTACTGCATTATTTATTTTTCCTACCCTTTCTTCTACCATTTCATTCGCCTTCGTCCTATTAAAGTTTATTTTGTTTAACTCCATTTGAAACTCTCTCTTCCCTTCCTCTGTCCAGACTCTTCTCTCTCTCTCTCCACTTTTCCTTCTGATTTCCCTCTCGTTCTCCGATTATCAGTTTCTCCACCTCCTTCTCCTCTATTATCTGATCCAGCTCTTCTTTCATTTCCTTCATATCTCTGCTGCGCTCAGCCTGTTATTATTCTCCATTTTTCATTTTGTATCTTTATTCTTCTCTCTTGAATATGTTCCGTTCCCGCTTTCGATTCCTCCTCTTCTATGCCCTTTCTTATACCTGTGATAATTCCGCCTATCGCTCTCCCTTTTTTCTCTCTCTGGTGGCATATTTACATTTCCATGAGAATTCTTGTGGCAATTTATCTTTCAATCTTTCCCATTGTTTCTCTTCAATCTACGTTTCTACTAATCCTATTACATCGAGTTCTTTTAAGAAGTCCCAAAACTGTTTGTCATTGCTGAATAATCCTGCTACATTCCAGTATCCTATTTTAAATGTATCAATTTCTCTTTGACTTCTTATTCCTTTCCCAATTCTGTGTACCCCCTCTTCCCGCATATCTGCATCCGCAGATGCGCGGGGAACGGATGTTGGTACAGCCTGTTGTCGTGCTTTCGTTATCTTTGTAAGCTCTGCGATCCTCCAATAATTTAGAGGTTTACAGAATTTTGCCGACTTCAAAAATTTACTTCTTTCAGCCCACCATCCTCTTTCCAAATAAATGTTTTATCGTTGATTGTTACTTTCCTGTACCCAAGTTTCACCTTTGCCCCTTGCTCCCTTTCCGCCTTGGCAATATCTTTAATATTTCTTTGTATCTCCCTTTCCTTTTTTGTCAGGTCGTTGTCAATAAACAGCCTCTTATCTTTCAATGTACTCTTCTTTAGCATTACTGTTCTTTTCTGTTGCCAGCTTTTTAACTTCGCTATCAGTAGCCCTCTTTTGTCTTCCATTCCTACCCAGTATGCTTCCTCGATTTCTGCTGCTACCTGCAATTTGTGCCTTAACACATACTCCACCGTATCCTTCGGCGTCTCTTTACGCGGTAAATCCTCTCCCCTTAGGGTAATATTATTTCTTCTCTCTCTTTTTTCTCTAGCCTCTTCCTTCTTTTCTAGCCCCTCCATTCTTCCTGTCAGTCCCTCTGCCTGAACCTTCTTGGCCTCCAGTACTTTTATCCTTCCTGTCATTTCCTTCCACTCATCCCTCAGATCCTGCATTCCGTGTCTCAGATCTCTATTATCTTTTCCCAACTCTTCCATGTCTTTCTTAACTGCCAGCACAGCTTCCATCAATTTTTTTAATTTTGCATTCACTTCTTTTTCCTACTCTGTCTTCTAGCTGTCTGCCGTTTCTGCAGTTCCTATAACTACCTCAGTTTTCTTCGTCGGAGGCGACCTCCCTACTTTCCTCGCTTTTAAGAATTCTTCCTCTATTTCCTTTTCGGTTCTTAACTTCTCCTGCTCCTCCTCGCCCTCCCGTTTTCTCTTGAATGAGACCAGTAGCGAGCCTTCGCTGTCCACTCTTCTTCTTCCCAGCTGTTCTGCCAACGATGGTCTTCCCCTCCTTCTCGTTTCCTTTTGCACTTCCCCGCCTTCGCCTGCTCGGCTCATTAGCGTCTCCACTCTTCTTTACCCTGCTGTCTCCGCTTTGCCTTCTTACTTCTTCCACTCCCGTAGATGTCACTTATCCTTGCCACGTATTTTATACTTCGTGCAATCGTTTCACACCTTCTCTTTTTCATCTTCTATCTTACCCTTTGACCCTTTATTAACTGTCGATTATACTGTCCACCGGAACCTTGTCTAATTCCTTCGTTTTCCACCCGACCTCGTAATTTTCTGCGCACTTTTGCCACATTTTTCGTCTATTTCTTTCGCCTGTCTGCCTACACACGTTATGCGCTCACGCACGTCACATGGTTCCCTCTGATCAATAAATGTATTGTTACGTCTCGCGGTTGACATAATTTAATTTGAAGGTATAACAAGCGTAACAGAACATTTAACGGCGTAATACAATAAAGAGGTAACAGAATACAAGATCGATAATCTGCGGCGGCAACGAGATACGTCTGTACGATGTGGCGGTTGACTCTCGATTGACAGCTTGACAGGTGATCGCTACGATCACCTTCTTCTCGCTGTCTCTTGTCTCCTCCGACCTCTGTGTCGGTCACGAACGATCTCTAGTTCGTGACCTAAAGAGAGGTCGAACAGAAAAATTCCTTACGGTGCCTTGCAAAGATTCAAGTGTGGTACTTCGACTTCCCCCGAAATCCGGCCGCCCTGTGGCCTGCACAGTGGCTAACTGGAGGTGTATCAAGCTCACTCCATCTTGCTAAGCTTAAATGCTACTGTAGGGGAAACTCTGAGGCGTAGCGCGTCTGTTGGACCTTATCAAAGCTGACACTATCTGTCTCTTGTCTCCGTCGCGGGCACCAGCGAGCCATGGATCTCATCCATAGGGTGCCCGCAACAGTATTATTAATTAAAAGAAAAATCACATTTCTGTCTATTATACCTACGTCACAATCCATCTTCAAAAATATCTATTTTTAATGCCGTCACTGTTTATCCCCCTGAAGTGCCTATAAAATCTGTACCGTTAGGAATTTCGATCCAAAATTAAAACTGGGCCTTTTTGAGACGTTGCTGAATGAAAATATGCAAAAATTTCGATTTTCTGACCGGCGGATGCCCTCAATAATCAGGGAGCCGCAGGAGGGTGAAACATCGTGAACGAACCCGATGCGAAATCAGGGAGTCACTAGGAAGAAATTCACAGACGAACTCGACGTGTTGTCAAGGAACTGCTAGGAGGTTGGTTTATTCACAGACGAACCGGACGACTGAACTCCCCCGCCCGTCTCCGCCCAAGAAGAAGATACGCCCTCGAAGAAGATGAAGCCCCTTTCAAGAAAGAAGCACGCAAGTCCGAAGATGCAAGTGGAGGGCAGAGACGCGGAGACCCACGCCTTGCCCAGGGTTTTTGGAGTGGTTTTCCCCTCGGGCGTGAAGGCGAATGCCGAGGCGACGGACCGAAGAGGCCACACAGCGTCTTCTCCACTCTTCCGGCTCAGGGTACGGCTGCAGGCGAAGAAGCTGCAGCGGTCGGGACGACCGCTTCTTCAGAGGGGGAAGCAGTGTTGCGAGCACCCTATGGATAGGAATTCATGGCCCACCGGTGCTCACGACCGAAACAAGAAGACAGCGAGAAGAAGGCGATCGGAACGATCGCCTGTGAAGCTGTGATTCGCGAGTCAGACGCCATTGCGCACGGACGTACCAATACTTGCTACTGCTGATTAGCTATTAGAGATTACGTTTCAGTTGTTGTTCTTGTTCATGTTCCGTTTCTGTTGTTATACATTAAATTATCGTTATGTTAAACCCAAAACATAACAGTATATTTAAGAAATTCAAGCGGCATTTGATGCACACACACACACACACACACACACACACACACACACACACACACACCAAATCTGCTATAATAGCAAAAAGCTGCTATATACTTTGAAAATAGAATTTTGGCCAGCTTTTGGCAATTTGGGACCACTGTGCGACGCGTTGATGTTTTGTCTTGCTCCGTCTTTCGGACGCCTGACACTCCGTCCTTTGCGCTTGCACCCGTCGCGCACGTCCGCCGCGCACGCAAAGCGTTCCATCTCGGTCCCCCCTTTGACCAGAAAGAAGCGAGAAACGAACACTCGGAATTAGGGCTCCGTTCACGATACGGGCTCAACGCCGGTCCCGATCAGCGAGCCGCTAACGAGGAAACGATTTTTTTAATTCTTAATACTCTTTCTTATGTTGTATCCTTCCGTCACTATTTCCTAGCTTTCCATTAATTGTATTGCCACATTAATTAACATTTTTTATTAAAAATAGTAGTCTTCTTATAGAAATTTCATCCTCTGTATGTGATTTGATTTTGCAGGTACCATGCGTTCAGAGATGTGCCTCTCCCATTATTTATACTATTTCCCCATTCTGTGTGCCATGCGTTCACGTCACCTGCCAACAAATAGTAGTTATCCGGGTCCTCGAATCTCAGGCTCTGGAAAAGGCGCTCAAGCTCCTATATAAACTCCCTTTTGCAGTTACTAGCCGCATAGGCTGCTATGAAATAAAACTTGTCGCTCTTTGGCATACCAGTTTCTATTATGGTATGTTTCAGCGCGACATTATTATAGCTATCGTCCAAGAAAATTCTTTTGAATTTCAAATCCGCTTTAATTAGAATGCCGGTACTCCCACCCTGTTTCACATGCGGTCTATTCGATCTCAACAAATTATAATTCTTAAAATACAATCTATAGGATGCATTCGTCTTCGTTTCGCATAGTAAGGCAATATCTGGGTTATAAAAGCCTAAAAATTCTGTAAGCGTTCCCTTCTTTCATTCGTTATAATCGAATTTTCATTTATCGAAAAGACTTAAGTTCTGTAGTGAAATCTTGTTTGATGATTGATTATTGAAGAGCTCTCCTACAAGTTTAATATCCAGAATTTCTCGTATGGCATTTATTCGCTGTGAATTTATTTGTACTTGTTCAGCTATTGAATTGCATTGAGAGTTTAACGTGTTATGTCTTCTAAAAACTGGGTCTAAGAGGTTATACTGTTGTGCGCTGCCTGAGCAAATACTATATTTGGTGCGTTAGTTTTGGTAGGGTTGACTGGTATTTCTTTTACGCTTTGGATTTCCCTTACTGCTGCACTAAAAGATTTCTTAGGTTTAATTAGGCTATTTATGTTGTGAACACGCTTCAGTTTTTGAGCTAAGTTGGTTTCTCTCTGTTTCTTAATTAAGGTTTTCATTTCTACTAATTTGGGGCACCCCCTATATGGTGCTGGGTAACTAACTTCTTTACAATTTACACAGTATGGTCAAAGAGAAGGTACACCAAGAGGCGACACTCTGACGAAGAAACCAGTTTTAGAGAGAGACGAAATGTACAACCAATTTAAATGTTCATGTGGTAGTCGGAAAGAGGAGGAATTAACAAGAGGCGATAGTAAGACGAAGATATACAGCTGCCTAATACAATCAATTTAAAGGGACAAGTCAACGAAGAATTTCAAAGATACCGCTCCGAGTGTCGCCTCTTGGTATACCTTCTCTTTGGTATGGTTCGACTGCCGATATGCCTCTATGTTTATATGGGCTACCTTGTACCCGCCCCGGTTGTATTCATTGTTGCACTTCACACATCTATACTCTAAATTGCAATTTACCGCCGAATGCCCTATACGTTGGCACCTCCTGCATTGTATCTGTTCCCTTCTGTTAATTTTTTCCCACTTAATTATAGAATATAAAACCGTTTTTATTTTTTTGAGGTTATCTATATTGCTGTTCGCGTCTATTTTAACTATAAAAATAGGAAGCTTCTTATTACTGTTAATGGAACTCCTGATTTAAAATTTTTTGACACTCAGGAATTTGATATTTTCAATTTCCATTTTTTGTAAGTCGAGGAGAACCTCTTGTTCCTCAAATTCCCTATCCAGATCCTTAACGAGCAGTGTCAACGCTTTTCGCTTTGGGGTGTGTATGTGAAATACTCAATATTCCCTACCTTCAAAAGTACGCATACTTTTTTAAAATCTTCAATTGAGTTTACCTGTAGGAGGTGCTTAAACAAGTTCATTTTTTTAATATGGAAGTTGCTCGACATACCTGAGTTTTGTAAAGTCTCCATTATATGTTTTGCTGAATTATTTAATATATTGATTGGCGGTGGTTTGGCTTCTTTGCAGGCTCTTCCACTTGTACCATGGGAGTCTGCTTCTTCCTTCTTGTCTGTGTAATCTCTGTTTTGCAACACGGAGCCTACGTTGCCTTTCCTTTTGTTATTTGGGTTTTGATTGTGGCTGAGATTCCGCCGCTTCTTCCCTATTTGCAACTCTTTCGTCACATATGAGGGTGCCTCCTTTGATGTTGCTTGGTGTTCAACTGAATTCCCTTGTCTTTTCAGTAGCTCGAATCTATTGTAGATTGTTACCCCTGGTTCCTTTTTCCTGCGATGGACTTGGTTTTTTCTTCCCCTTTCCTCTTCGAGCTCCCTTGACAGTTTTAGGGTCGTCTCCTTCAACTCTTCGATGATTCTTTTGTAGTCGTTCTCTATATCCTGGGACGGCTGTTTTATTGCTGCTACATCCAGTTCGAATTCCATTTGGGCATTCGTTGAGGACTCACTGCTAGTGTTTTCCGACCATTTTCTTCCTCTCTATTACGAACATGCTTCCTTGGCATTTTTGATATGTTCAGGGGTTAATTTCACCTGCTTAGAGTGAATTTGGGCAGCAAAAAAAATTGCGTTGTAAGCATGAGAAAACCACCCACATATCCACCAAGTTTCAGAATTTGTCGAACTTTCGGGTTCGGGATCTTTCCTTGTTAGCGATATTTACAAGTACAAAATTGCATAACTAATCTGTACATGTAACAATATACGGAGAGTTAAGGAGTATGCAGTACTTTCTAAACATTGTATGTGTTGGTGAAAAGATAAGTATTGTTAGCAATAAATGTTTTATTATCAATAAAATCGAACCGTGAAGTCATACGAAATACCGGCAGTAGCAAATGTTTTGGAAATTTCATGATCCTCCCGAATTATATTACGAGACCTGCTCTGTAATGGGGCCCCACAAGGAACCTACACTACTGCAGTTCTCCTCACTGATTTCACCCTTAGCAACGAGACAGTTCGACGCTTCGGCAGGTTGCTCGCAGCTAGACGCTAAAAACGACTCTTTGTGCAGCTCTGCATTACACTAATGAAAATACGTTATCCCATTAAAAAAAAAAGACGTCGACGGCCTCGAAATTTCGGGAAACATGACCGTGAGAAAAAATCTCCATCACACTAATTTCCTCTCTGAAGCAAACATTTTTTTCCTTACAGATTTTCTCTTATCATTAAAAACAACGGAAATATTTTAGGTTTAAATGGTAGGTGACATTGTAGGAATACTGCACGGCAATGTGTGCGCAATAGGGTGGCTCTTATTTTCGACTTTTGAATTTTCTTCGCGGCACGCCCCTCGAATAGTTCCAAATAATAAAAAAAAAATTGTGTAAAGTTTGAGCCTGATCAGATAATGGGAAAAGGTGCCCCTGGGTCCTTGAATATTTAAATAATTATTTAACAGGTCACAAAGTCGATTTCATATAATATCCCTCATGTTATTGATTACATAAAAAAATATGTCAAACAAAAGTTGTAGATCCGGACATGGAGCATCATTTATGTTCTATTACTTTTTCTTGTGCGACAAACGGTTTTCGAAAAAAGTACCAAAAACTGGAAAGAAACTTTTTTTTCAAATTTTGAATGTTTAAAGTCTTCTCGAACACTTTTTATTTATGAAAGCGAAAAAAACTGTAATTTTTATTTTCGAGGACTATTTTTTAAATATTTAAGTGGGGTGGGGGGGGGGGGTATATACCGAGATATGCAAAAAAGATAAACATTTTTTCCATATTTTCAGTGTTTGATATGTTATGAATGTTTCCTGACAATTAGGAACCGAAATTCGAAAAAATATCGAAAATCTAGACATCAGAAGTAAGGTATTGTTACCCATTTCAATTTATTTTTTATAAAAGATACGTGGATGATATTATTACTTGTCTTAGACTGGAGGATTTACAAACATTATTGGATGCATTTAACAGTTTCCATGCTAAACTTCAATTCACTCATGAAATTGAAAAGGATTCTTGTCTTAGCTTTCTAGATACAATAGTTATCAGATCAAATAATAAACTTATTACAAATTGGTACCATAAACCGAGTTGGTCAGGCAGATATATAAATTTCTTTTCTGCTCATCCCATGCAACATAAAGTAGGTTTGATTAAGGGATTAATAGATCCTGCTATTTTGCTTTCTGATTCGGAATTTCGACCTGCTGATTTGCTTCTTTTGAAAAACACGTTGAAACGTAATGGATATCCTATAGACATGGTTTCTGCAATTATTAAAGAACGTACTTTTGAAGTGTACCATCCATTACTGGTGGAAAAACAGAAAGAGGAAAGAAACAAAGAAATAGGTTCCATCAGTTGGAAAAACACAGTCGTTTTACCATTTTGTAATAATATCTCGAACGATATAAGAAGAATATTCAGAAGAGTCGGAATACACACTATTTTTAAAATACCGCTTTATACTAAGCATTTGTTCCCTTTAATCAAAGATAAAATACCTGTGTCAAAAGCTTCAAACATTGTATACACAATTCCTTGCATGGGCTGTAACCAGGTTTATATTGGTCAAACCTCCAGATATCTAGAAAGGCGTATTTATGAACACAAAAGAAATATCTCTCATCTCCCTTACAACATACTGCTTTAACCAAACATTCATTGGAGTACGATCATAGGTTTAACTTTGACAATGCTAAAGTTGTAGATAAAGAAACTAATTTAAATCAGAGAATTCTTTTAGAGACACTACACATGATTAAACAGCCTAGCGTTAACCTTAGGTATGAAACACCTAAAATACAAGAATATTACGCAACATTACTGAAGAAGTAATGTCTTATGATGTAGTTCTCGAATTAATTTCAATGATCTTACTTGTTTCTTACATATCTTGTAATGTTATGTAGTTGTTTTGTTGCTCTCGAACACCTATAAATGTTCATAAAACATGACACATGAGCAAGAATGTTGGTTTTCCTCTTAGACAGTACTGTTTGGAACTTTAAATTTATATGATTATAATGCTCAACAGTTCGTTCTGGCCATATCTCTTTTCACCTTCTAGATGTTTTGGGGTTGCCTACTATTTACCTCAGTCTTCTTCCAACCGACTCGCGTGTCGCACGTTCGTTTTCGAGCGTTACGACTTATTATCTTCAATAGCCCTCGCAGTATTCGTTTTTTTATATTGAATCTTTTCCTTGATAATGGTCTAAATTAAGACCGAAACGTTGGAAATTTATATAAATATTGAATTAATTGCAAAATAGCTTGATTGATAATGTTTTAAAGTGACCGAACCAGTGCGCCGAAATCATATCTATGTTACCCATTATTACTCAAAAACTATTCAACCGATTTACTTCAAATTTTGCATGGCTATATGATACAATATTACTCAGTTTTTTCACAGTGCCGATTTTTTATTTGATTCATAGTTTCTTTTTTATTGCCTAAAATGTGCCAGATTTCATGTCCCATTTTTTTTCAAGTTTTGAAAATTTAAATGTATCTCGAATATTTCTTATTTATGAAGACTAAAAGAAATGTGTATTTTTTTATTTTCAACCCTAAAAGTTAATGCTGTTACGTGTCTGTCACCAATGAGCATACTTCACTTCTAATGTCTATATCTTCGATATTTTTGCGAATTTCGGTCCCTAATTATCAGGAAACATTCATGACGTATCAAACACTGAAGATATGAAGAAATTTTTTGTTATCTTCTTTTGCATATCTCGGTATATGAACCCGCTTAAATGTTTAAAAATTAGTTCTCGAAAATGAAAATTACAATTTTTTCGCCATCATAAATAAAAAGTGTTGGAGAAGGATTTAAACTTTCAAAATTTGAAGAATAAAAATGTTTTTTTTTTAGTTTTTTTTCGGACTTTTTCCGAAAACCGTTTGTCGCACTAGAAAAAGTAATACAACATGCAAGATGTACATTGCCTGGATCTACAATTTTTGTTTGACATATTTTGTTATGTAATCAATAACACGGAGGATATTATATAAAATCGACATTGTGAGCTGTTAAATAATTATTTAAATGTTGAAGGGCCTAAGTGCACTTTCTCCCGTTATCCGATCGGGCTTAAACTTCACACAGTTTTTTTTATTATTTAATACCATTTGGGAGGGAGGGGGCGAAGAAAATCTTGAAAAAAGATTTCACCAAGTGTAAATGAGAGCCACCCTAGTGCGCAGCATTGCAGGTATATGGCACGAACATTGCCACTGCAATATTGCACGGCAATGTGTACGCGATATTCCACGTGTATTGCACGGCAATATGTGCGCAATATTTCACGGCAATGTGTGCGCAATATTTCAGGACTATTGCACGAACGTTGCCGCTGCAATATTCCATGGCAATATATGCGCAATATGCCAGGGCAGTGTGTGCGCAACATTCCAGGATCATTGCACAATCGTTGCCATAGCAGTATTGTACGGCAATGTTTCCACAATATTGCAGCAAAATTGCAATTCAACCTGCAACATTGCAATATAACAGTAACGGTTCTGTTACTTTCCTACAACAAAGTGTGCTGTAGCGGAAGTGGTATTATAAAATTAGGTACTAATTTAAAATTATTCACTTTATTGTAAAACTGATATATTACCCTGCGATTGTGAAGCATTCTTACCGTAATAGATGAAATTATTGTCACTGTAAAAGAAGAAAAAATTATATTTGTACAAAGTGTACAAAAAGAGATGGTCACTGTTTTCGGGGGTGATTTTACACCTCTGGATCGGTAGATATTTTTAAAAAACACTTGCCGCAAAATTATTCATCACATTGAAAATTAATGTAATTTTTTACATCAACTTATTCTGCTCGTTGAAAGGATTAAATGTTAAGAAACTATATGTCGCAAACGTGATATTTTCTCAAAAAACGTGAAATTTTTTTCATCTAATACATAGATCACTTAAAATTTTTTGTGAAAAACGGTGCGTTTTAACAAATATTTAATTTCATTTAAAGTAATGAAATTATAATGACACTGTGTCTTCCATTTCAATTTACTAAACAATTTGCAGTAGCTAATGGTATAATTTATAATTACAGAGAACTTAATAACTTATCAACAACATCGAAGTACGCATAGCAATGTATCATATACAAATAATGTTGGCTTATGTTCTTATTGTCTCACCGGATGTACTTACTCAAAATGTTTTGTATGGAGAAATAATGCATCGATGTCCACAACACTGGATAACATTCCAAGAATCATGTTATCGTTTTATAAAAAGTCCACTTAAGGAAAGAGAAGAAGCAAGAAATAATTGTCAAGCTTACCAAAGCGATCTTGTTACGATTAATTCCTTGGAGGAACATGGGTTTATATTATATCAGTTGTTATGGCAAGATCCTCAACATCATAAATGGTACACTGGTATGAAATATCAAAATGGAAACTGGATAAATGAAGGAGACAATACTCAGTTACTAAACATGGACAATGCATTTTTACCTGAACCAAATGATAATTTCATTGCTAGAGACTATTTAGCATATTCTTATCATAATAATCTACAACGTTGGGGATTGGAAAAAATAACTGGCAAAGAAAATTTTTTATATATTTGTGAAGCTCCAATATCTAATTTACATAACTTAGTAGAAGATGACCGTACTTATCAGTATGGTATTGAAATTAGTAACCCCACTCAAATACCTAGAGGGCCATACTTTATTAAACAACCCGTAGATAAAGTGTTTGATGTATCAAAAAGGAAGATAAGTAATGATGTGTCTTTAAGCTGTCTTGCTGGTGGTTATTCTGCACCAACTTATGAATGGTTTAAGGAAGATTATGAAAATGATAGATTAATTGCAACAAAAATAGATCCACTAAAAAATACCAGATATACAGTCAGTGGTGGCACTTTAATTATTTATGAACCTGATCAGGTAATTGTATTTAAAATTTTATAAAATTTATGTGTTTAGAGAATATCGTTTCAGAATATTGACTAATTGTTTTTAGACAGAAGACAGAGGTTCATATCATTGTAAAGCAACAAATGAGTTTGGTACAATTATATCTGAAAGTGTAGAATTGTCATTTGGATATATCTTGGAATTTAATTTAAAACGCTCTGAGGAACGTGGAGATCAAAATTGGGGTAAAGCTGTATATTGTGATCCACCACAACATTTTCCCGGGGTAAAATATTATTGGGCACGTGATTATTTTCCTAATTTTGTGGAAGAAGATAAACGTGTCTTTGTTTCCCATGATGGGGCGCTTTATTTTTCTGCATTAGAAATGATTGATCGTGGAAACTATTCCTGCAATGTTCAAAGTGTTGCCTCTGATACTGGTCGTAATGGGCCATTCTTTCCATTGAGAGTTGACCCACATTGTAAGTACTTTTTTTTATCAATTCTGTATTATCTCCCATCATTCAAATGTGGGGTATAAACAGTTTGCATAAATTCAGGTTATATTTCCTTTTATTATTAAAGATACGTACTTATATAATTTCAATTTTTCTTACACTATGCGATTTTTAATATTCTTATAGGTCCTTTTGCTTTTCAGCTTCATTTCAACAGTTAAAGTTTCCTAATAATTTTCCGAAAGCATTTCCAGAGGCTCCAATTGCTGGAGAAGAAGTGAGACTCGAATGCATCGCATTTGGATAGTAAGTTGTTTAGTAAAAATATGCAATTGAATAGTCATATTGAATATGCAATATGAATAGTTACAGCCGTGCCATGTATATAATCTATCTGTCGATATAAATTATAATGATTTCCATGTTATTAATTTTATTAACGCCATTAATAATTACACAATTAGAATATAAATACCATTTAATTTGATCTAGCCCTGTTCCGTCATACAATTGGACAAGAAGAGGGGCACTGTTACCACGTGGAGCATACACAATTAGTTATAACCGGGTATTAATAATATCAAAAGTACATGTTGACGATCAAGGAGAGTATGTCTGTAGAGTTTACAATGACAGATTGTCAATTGAAAATTCTGTGAGACTAACTATACAAGCTGCTCCTAATTTTACTATTCCATTAGTGGATAAACACACAGATAACAGAGGAAAATTAACTTGGACTTGCGAAGCGTTTGGCATACCAGATGTAACTTATAGTTGGGTTAGGAATGGTGAATTATTGGATATTGAAACACTTCATCCTGAAGATAAGGATCGATATTCTATACAAGACAATGTGTTAAGTATAAAATATTTAGATCCAGAAAGAGATCAAGCTATGTATCAATGCCGTGCAAAAAATCAATTAAATACGAAATACTCGTCTGCACAACTTAGAGTTTTGTGTAAGTTGGTACTCAACTATTCATCTTAAGCTCAATGAAATCGGAAGAGAATATATATTTGGGAAAAGAATTTACTGCAAGCCTAATTCATTACGTAACTGAATTATAGCATTAGCTTGAACGTAACTGTTTTCAAGTGCAAGCTAGAGCAGTGATTTCCAACTGGTGGGTTGCGAAGTGTTTTTTGGGGGGTCGTAACTTTCTTTGGCCTTTTTTTTTTTTAATATTATTATGTTAAAATTATAATCCGAAATACCTATTTTTAATGTGTCTTTTACCTTATTAAATTTATCTTACCTTATGTGGGGGGGGGGGGAGTCGCAGGTTATTTGAATATTATAAAAGGGGGTCGAGACTCAAAAAAGGTTGCGAAACATTGAGCTAGAGTATTTTTCCTATTAATAATTATAATCATAATCTTACGAAAATAAGAAGTAATATGTTAAATGTAACTAAAGTTACCGATGTATTAGTTCGTGTAGTTATGTAATAAGTAAAAGATTTAGATTTGAAGTTCAGCTGGTAAACTATGTTTGAAAATTACGGTATGTTAATATACTACTTTTTAAAACTTGTAGCATTAAAGCCATCCTTCAAAAAACGACCCATGGAGCCTGAAACTTATGCAGCCGAAAGAGGTAATATTACAATTTTCTGCATTCCTGAAGCTGCACCCAGACCAAAATTTGTTTGGAAAAAGGATGGAAATGTAATTGGTTCTGGTGGTAGACGAAGAATATTAGAAACTGGTAATCTTATAATCAGTCCTGTTTCGAGAGATGACGAAGGTACTTACGTTTGCACCGCAACAAATCAATACGGAACAGATGAAACTCGCGGACGGTTGATAGTTTTACGTAAGTTAATTTTTGTTTATAACACTCACTTATTTTAGCAAGTTGGGTTTAAAATGTTAAATTTTAAATAAAGATGGCCCACAATTTGTGGAAAGATTGCCGCAACGCATAACAACAGCAATAATGCGAAATCAAACTCTACGTTGTATGGGGGAGATAGATGAAATGCTAGATGTAGCGTATATATGGAAACATAATGGTTTACGAATCAGAGATGAAGATTTAATGAACAATCCAAGATTGCATATTGATAGTGAACAACTTAATATTATAAATGCTACATTTGCGGAAGGAGGAGAATATGAATGTATAATTAAAAGTGCTGTCGGTCAAATCTCTAGTAAAACAACAGTCACAATAGAAGGGCCACCGGGACCACCTGGAGGCGTGCAAGTTGTAAATATTGGAAAAACTTCGACAACATTACGTTGGACTGATGGTGCTCTTAATGGCAAACTTATTATCATGTATACTGTAAGCGCCAGAACGAATTGGAATCATACATGGGTTAATATCATAGAAAGTATGTAGAAAGAAGTATATTCTACATTACTGATAAATTCGGTGATACAAATTCCTATAATATGTGTATTATTTCAGATATTACTGCTGTGGAAATAGATAGATATAATGGCAGAAAGGAAGCTTATTTAGAGAATGTTTTAAATCCTTACACCACCTACGAATTTTGTGTATCTGCGTTTAATGAATTGGGATACAGCTTACCTTCATCACCTTCCCCACAACACAGTACTCTATCAGATAAACCAAGCAAAGTTCCATCCAACATAGGCGGAGGTGGAGGGAAGATTGGAGATCTTACAATCACATGGTACCCTTTCCCACCCTCTGATCAAAACGGACCACAAATTTACTATAAAGTTTTTTGGCGTCGGAAGTATCATGAAACAGAATTTCAGTCATTGTCCCTAAAAGAATATGGAAATGTTGGACGAAGTGTCATACAAATACCACAACAATTCTATTATACAGAATACGAAGTTAAAGTTCAAGCAACTAATGCATTAGGTTTCGGACCATTTTCCGAAGCAGTTACAATATTCAGCGCAGAAGACATGCCACAAGTAGCGCCACAACAGGTTGTTGCTCATAGCTATAACAGTACTAGTTTAAAAGTTAGTTGGGCACCAATCGAACAGACTCGTGAAAGGATACGAGGCAAGTTGATAGGTCATAGAATAAAATATTGGAAAGAAAGCAATCGTGAAGAAGATGCAGTATATTATTTATCTCGAAGTACAAGACCTTGGGCTCTTGTAGTTGGTTTGCAGCCCGATACTTACTACTATGTTAAAGTAATGGCATATAATTCTGCTGGAGAAGGTCCCGAAAGCGAACGATATCTGGAAAGAACATATAGAAAAGCACCACAAAAACCACCGTCTTCTGTGAATGTATTCGGTGTAAATCCGTCGACTGTTAGAGTTGTATGGCGTTATGTACAACCAAGTTTAGAAGAAGAACCATTAATAGGATACAAGATACGTGTTTGGGAATTGGATCAAGACATGAGCACTGCAAATGATACTGTTATACTTGGTGGTTCAAAATTAGAGACTGACATTACCAATCTCAGTCCCGGTAAAGCGTACCATTTGCGTGTACTTGCATTCAGTAACGGTGGCGATGGACGCATGTCAAGTCCAACGTATACATTCCAAATGGGCGATGCAGCTGCGTTTAGAAGTAGTGCTGGTAATAAGATCTTGAATGCCGCTCTAAGTATATCTTTTTTATTATTATTACGCGTTTACGAATATGTGTAATATACAAATGTTTTTGTACAACACATTCTCTTATAAGATATATAGTAACAAAGTTCTGTAAAAGCAGTATATTCATATACAGTAATTCCTCATAATAAACCCGACGAACGCGGCTGGCGGCGGGCGTACGACGCGATGCGGACACTATTCCAGCGAGCGAGAGGGAACGAAACAGTTGACACGAAGTTGCCGTCAACTCTTTCGTTCTCTCACTCTCGCCCGAAGGATTCCAAGAAATGGTGGGGATAGTCACCGGGCGTATTACGCATGGTAAAAACGGGGCTATAACGAGGATTTACTGTATATACATCATTTTTATACGAAGGAATATTCTGCATTAACAAAATTTTATTACCTGTTTTTATTAGCATATTAGGTTAATGTCATTTGATAAAGGTTATAAACCTATTTAATTACATTTTCGTTAATAAAACTTTACTAGTAGTATCAGATATAAAAATTACACGTGAAATTTTAACCAACAAGTAAAGAAAATTTTTAAATTAAGAATTATGACTCATATAGTTTGTCATGGTAAACTAAATGATTTTTGTTTGCATGTGTTAACATCAAAATTAATATGTTCAATATAACATGGTTACAAAAATTATGATATTGTGTTATGAAATTTATTGACTTTGAAACCAGAAAGATCTGAAAAATTAGATTTGTTTCCAAAACTATTTATTTGATAATTATAATTTGCTTGGAAGTATTAATTAACATTTCAACATAGCATAAATATTTAAATTAATGTAATTTTTGCCGTGCTTTTTGCTACTTAGCTCTCGCCAAGCGGATGTTCAGTTTGATCTACTGTATTAACTTAATTTTACACATTCTATAGAAGTTTATATTGAAGTTTTTTTATTATTTTTCCAAAGTGTGTTTTATATAATGCCGCGCAATAAATGATAAATAATATAACATATATTGCAATGCTTTGCTACTAGATCATGGATCGGGACAGACAATGATCTTCGAATGGGGTTTAGCACCGTTTTTGTTCCAGAAATTGACCCAATTTATCTTTTACCTGGGTCAACTGCCGACTTTACTATTCTGAGGTAAATAAATGTGATACACCAAAAGCGCACGAGATAGAACAACGAAAAACTGTTAGTCCACCTCCAGCAGATAGTCGACGGCTGGGAGATATAAGGGATGCAGGGATTGAAAGATCAGGAATAATTATCTCAGACTCTTATACAGAGTATTTTCAAGCTTTTATATAAAAGTTTATCAGTCGATTCTGGGTGTGATTAGAGATTCCGAAATTAATAAATTGTATTGTTTATTACGCTCCTTTGTGAAGACAATTTGTAGGTTTGATTCCCCTTATTGTGAGCTTGCTTGCAAAGGATACGGCAGACTAGCAGGACCAGCTGCGTACCTGAATCGATACGCGCTGCAACGTTCGGTAACTCATTGAGACAGTAGCGGTACCTTTCAAATTAGCCTTATGCAAAATAATGGTCTGTTATAGAGAAAACTTGAAAAAATGTGGCAATATCTTTTCACATTTGCAGAAAACAGGATTACGTATTAAAAAATTCATAATAAGAATGTATATACAAGTTTTAGATTGTACAAGTGAGTTTTCGTCTTAATAAACAAATTATTTAAGAAGTTCGAATCTTTCTGAGTGAAAATAACTTTCTAAACGATACGATTATTAGGTCCGAAGATAAAAATATATATAAAGAGTTGAAGCATGCCAAAATCTGTGAATATTAGTAACTGTGGTTAAGTAACAATATCTCTTTTATTATTAAGTTGTGACGCTATATTTACGTGATATTTTTGGTTTAGGATCACCCCCGGAATAGAAAAACAAATTTTTATATAATAGTTCAACAACGCCCGTATGTACAAGTTCTGAGTAAAATAGTTATAAAGAACCGAAACATTTTCATAAATGTTATAAGTGAGAACGGTTCACGTACATATCAATGTGACTACGGTTTTAATGTTGGTTCTGGTATTCTATAACAGGTCTATAACTGGTTTCTATAACAGTTCTCCATTGATCCTGTTATCTGTTTGAGCATGCGTTTCTTATAAGAGGAAGCTGTTAAATATGCGTTATGTGGTGGTACGCGTATTATGTAATATGTGATTTATAAGGATGTCCCAAAATTCAGGTACTTCATGGAACACGCAATATCCTGATGCAAGAAGATATCGAAAAGTCTCCAGATATTAGCAGTTGAATACAGTGTTATCCATTTAAGACTGGCGGCGCTCGCGCGAGTACAAATGAGAACAGTACAGCGTCACACGTATACTTACTACTACAATCATATGTCAATACATCCGCCATCTATGGGCTGTTGCTAAAAGTATAGGTTTTTGTAGGTCATCTATGCGTATGACGCTGTTGCCGTTCTCATTTGTACTAATTTGTACTGTCTTAAATGGATAACCCTGTGTATTTGCGGTGGAACTTCCGTGGCACGCCGTTTAAAGCTGACTGAGCATACCGCGCAGCATTGACTCTCAGCACGCACACTCAGGAGGCACGCGTAGATACAGACTCACGCATACAATAGAGCTGACCGCGCTGGGTAAAACCGTGGAAATGAGTTAGCGCGGTCGGCTCTACTGTGTGCGTGAGTCTGTATCTACTCGTGCGTCCTGTGTGTGAGTGCTGAAGGTTACTGCTCCGCACTCACTTGACTCGACTTTGAGTTGCACCGTTTATATTCAACTGTTAATATGTCAAGAATGAAACCTCGGCTCCCAAAACGGTAAAGGACTATTCAATGTCTTTTTGCATCTGGATATTGCGTGTTCCGGGAAGTACCTGAATTTTGGGACATTCTGAATAACTGCCGCTCGATTTTAGTTTCCAAGATATTAATAAAAATATTTTTTATACTTTTTTCGTTCACATCGACTGTCGGAGTTGGTCCGGGTTAGATAAGAGTGCCGGGTATAAACATTTTAATCTATATTTTTATTTATTTATTACGTACACTGACGTAGGCGGCCGCACATGCATAAAAATTGTAGGAAAACCCACTCTAAATAGCCGTGGTGGTTGTAGCATCACATGATAACCGATATAATGTCAAATGTCAAACATGAATTTGTCGTGAAATGTCTATGCCAGAACCAAACAAGATTACTATATCGGTACTGAACCCAGATAACCAACTGTCTGCAGTCTGACAGCATATTGGCAGCAGGGTCTAGCAGGAGAGCGCAGAGTCTGACGACAGAACCGTAGCCATCTGTGTCCGCATTAGACTACGTTCTGAGGAGCAGGGCCCGCTGCCAGGGTCTGACAGTAGATTGGCAGCGGATCCGCAGCAGAGCCTGCTGCCCGTCTAACACATCCAATAGCGTCATCTGAAGGCCAAAAATGCCAGACAATTCCCTACCGTTCTTGCTGTGTGCGCTATATTTGTGTTGGTGCGTAGGGACGTCTATGTGACGTCACGCGTATGGAATTGCCTGGTAATTTTGGCCTTCAGATGGCGCTGTTGGATGTGTCAGACTAGAGACCCTTTAAGTATAGTCACGCAATCACGTCTAAGTTAGGTCGGTTTGACGCCATGTTTTGTCAAAGGTGTGAAAATACAAATGTCGGCATAGTGGCGGTATATACAACGTTGCTTGGAAACATTATAATTGCTATTTTGAAAAATGACTTCACGAAATTGTACCAATTCATCACAGAAAAGCTATATTATAAAAGGTTGTAAATTACGTTATACAAATACATTTTAATTCAATTACACTGATTATTACAATAATTTGCAATTGAATTAGTTGAAAAGTTTGAATTATGTAGTTGAAGTATAGTGTAATTCAAATAATGTGTCTCAATATTATTTCTGTACGCATTAGGTGATTGCCGTTCCTTTTTCCTTTAATATAGTAATATTAGGTGAAGTAGTACATGATTCATTTTTTATGTATGTTTGCATTTTGAAAAAATATAACAGATATTTTCTGTTCAAATGTCATGAATTTATGAATAATATCATATTCATCACATTGATGTATGTATTACCTTTGTCTGACTTCCTATGTTGTCGATATTAATGAAAGAATGCGATGAAATGGAATGTTATGAGTGGGAAGAACGTAAATCGACAAGCAACAGGCCCGATGAATGAAGTAAAAAAAATAGTACAAGGAACACATAAATATTAATTTTTATTTGTTTTATGTGCATATTGCCATGGTCTTACTGTCGAAATACCTGTTTTGGCTTTTATTTCTTTTGCACGAAATTTTACATTTAAAAACCGCATACCTATGAAATATATTCATTTTTAACTTATGACAGTTTGGTATAAAGTCGCATTGTATATTAGTAACAAATAGATCTTTTAACTGGTATTTTATATGTGTTTGTTTAGGATTAATTTGTTTCAAGTATTGCCTGCATATGCTTTCCATTTTTAAAAATACCTCAAACATTTTTTGATTAACACAAAATAGTGCATTTTTATTGTAACATCTAATCCTAACTAATTTTGTGTAATATAGCTTTTCATTTGGCTTTTGTAATACGGATCGGATACATTTGTTGCATACATTAATTATTTTTACTATACTATTTATTATATAACCCGCTATACTATATAAAACATTCAGTTCTATATTATTGAAATTCTGAATTTCTAAATTTATACATATTGCATTATTATTTTCACAAATGTTGGACAGTTTATCTTTTCTTTTGTTTGCCACAATATTTAAAAACCCACTTAAATAGTTCCCATCGTCTGCATCATAATTGGACTTAGGAATGTGTCGAATATATAATAATATGGAAATGAGTTTCAAATTGTTTTTAAATTGCAGTGCATTCGGTACAGGATTTTTTTTTATCTAATTACTGAAAATAAATTTTCCACGCAATCTTGTGTCATCCGTCCAGTAAGTACAAACTGAAAATTTTTGTCATTTAATAAGTACGTCGTAATTTCTAAAATTGAACTTTTAGACAGTATAATGCCTTTTTGTACAGGTTTAAAATGTTTTTCTGTACCAACTGTGAGATTTGTAAATAAATAAAGACATTCGTTTAAAAAATTTAAACTTTCGTTGAACATTTCAATGTGCAGTTTTCCCAAAGCAACAGTGATGTGCCTTGAAGACATTAGCGTAAACCATTTAGCTATGGTTTTAACAAACCATGCTGTTGTGAGGTATTCCAGTTTGCTGTGGTCATCTGCTAAAAATTCTAAGGCACTGCTTACATGTGTACTTAATACATTCCTTGCTGTATTCACACGCATTTTTGTAAAATGATTTTTCGTATCAATATCATTTTTGCATAATTTTGGAGTAAGCAGAAATTCTAAATCTTCCTGCTTCTCTAATAATTCATTAAAGTGGCTGGCACATACCATATCTGTCGGCAATTTATATTTTTCTTTCATTGTAGTAGGAATTGTAATAAATTTATTATTTAATATGCATGCTTTTAAATTTTTCAAAAGATGTGCTGCATCAGCTAAAATATATAAATATCTGTTACCATCGCATGGATGTGAAATTTTATTTACAGTTGCTGAATACCGCCCAGCAGTTATTCCAAATTCTCACCACAATGCCACATTACTAGGTGACATGTCAGATGTTATGTTATTTACATGTAAATTGATTGCTTCTACTTTTTGGATAATTGTTAAAATAATTGGTTTTAAGATATCTCCTTTAAAGTCATCTCCTGTAAAATAGTAGCCTATTACTTGTTTCCATCTAGAAGCTATACCTGCTAGCATGAATACTAAAGCATGCGTAGCAGTACCTACATGATCGGGCAATGTGACACTGCCTAAAAATGAATGAGTAGATGTATCATACACATTTTTAGGTGTAATGCTCATCTCATCCATGATAAGAGAACACTCTTTATCCCTCTCATCTTCAAACTGTGGCACTTTAATTTTGAGAAATTCAAATATGTCATCCGATATTCCACTTGAAAACTGGAATCCTTATAACCTCATTTGAAGCGTTCGAATACTTGGTAAAGGTATATTTTGCGTTCTTAGTTCTTCATATCCACGTTCCCCACAGACAAATTTTAGTTTTAGTGCTTTCATAATAGTCTCGTTAGACCACTGTTGTGGTCTATTAGAGTTTCTAAGTATAGCATTTATTTGGTCAACAGTAAAAATTTGATTTAGTTTAGTCTTATATAATCGTGTATCACTTTCTCTTTGTAATTTTCTATAGGCATCCCTCAATTTCTTAAGTTTCCTTTTTAGAACCATTATTTCTACTCTTTGTTTCTCTAGTAAATCTTTGCTCTGTTTGGTATTTTTCACTGCTATAACATTAATATTATTCATACCACTTGTACCAGGTTCTACTTCAGATTGTTCCCTTGGCTCCAATGGTACTTGATGAGCTACCGCAAACCTAAATAAATATAATGAAATAATAAATATAAACCTAATTATCATAAGTTGATTCATTATATACATTACTATAAAATGAATTGTTTTTGTACTTTCTATTGTTTTCTTTAGTGTGCTCTTCTAACTTGAATCCAAAGTGTTGGTACTGCATTTAATTTCAACTTACGCAGACCATCAATTCTATTTTCCCACATCGATGGTTCAAAATGAACCTATACGAAATAAAATAATAAATAAGAGAGTGTACTTTATTTTATTGAAAAAATGAAGACTAGACACCAAAACTAACCTCGCAGAGAAACGAAGAATTGGTTGAACTCCAATTCTTTCGTCCTACATTAGCAGCCCATGCTGCTCTTCTTTTAGGATCACGGGGAAATACTTTCATAATAAAGCCTTTCTGTGACGAGTGCGTACAATCTTCCACACAACACCCAGGCATTTTTCTAAAATATAAACTTTGAATCTTCCAAGTAACGTTGTTTACGTATAGAGGAGTTGTATGTACCGCTATACTACACCGCCATGTGTATTTTCACACCATTGACAAAAAATGGCGGCACCAATCAAAATCGAGGATGTGTTTGCGTGACTCTACTTAAAGGGTCTCTATGTCAGACGGGCAGCAGGCTCTGCTGCGGATCTGCTGTCAATCTGCCGTCAGACCCTGGCAGCAGGCCCTGCTCCTCAGAACGCAGTCTAATCCGGACACAGATAGTTACGGTTCTGCCATCAGACAACATATTTCAAGGTCTGTGAATTTGGCGAGGCCGTCCGCTTTGTAAATATTTACGAAAATTACTGTTCACGAAAATTACTGTTCACGAAAATGTGTTGTCGCCCATAACAATTATAAAATTATTTCAAAATCAAGATTTGCCAGGCGATTAGCAGCGAGGAATTCAGTTACTTGCTGAGTTGAGAGTTTTATTCCCGGAAATGCAACTCTTGGATACAGAGCTGAGAGTAACTCTCGTACTGTAAGAGAAAATTCTGGAGGGTACCGAAGAGTGCTCTCATAATAACCAAGATGGAAAGGGTCTCGTAGTTCTATGATAATTCGCTTAAATTACAGGAATCCCCCAGCTGCACGTACTATCGGAGTCATAACTCTATACATTTTTTTCCTACCCTTATACAAGATAAAGCTTTCTTTAACAACTTGTAACAATGTGCCATTTCAATTATTGATTTTCATATAATATTTACATTTTAGTAACATATCCTCGAGAGATATATGAAGTACACAAAGTAATATCTGTTGGCTTTAGTTATTGAAACCTCCTGATCAATGGCCTGCACAACTTTTCTACATCCTACGGTGTTATTGGTGCTACTACATGCCGCAGTAGTTGTTAGCTTCATACTGTCTAATACTGATATACCTCTATTAAGTTCAGAAAATATTATTTATTTTCATATTAAAATCTTTCAATATAAAATGATTAGAATGGTACATTGTTACAGTTTGTTCAATATGTGTTTTGTATCTTATATAAGGATATAGAAAATTTTTCATTAGTGTCGGCACATGTTCAAAGCGTGGAACAACTTGGGCAAACTTTTCCGACAGAAGCGATCGCTTGAAAAGACCTGATCAACTTGAACGGATATTTCACCATCCCTTACGCCTCTTACAACTTACTCATTTTAATAAAACTTCGTGTGAATGTAGAACACATTGGGGAATGTAAGGAGCAATTATGTGGATACGTTTTTAAATTTGCTTTCATACTGGGGGGCATTCCAGAAAACCTGATGATACCAAAATCGAGGTTTGTATTGTAGCTCCGAATCTATAGTCTACATCCAAAATCCAATTACACCACTCGATAGCCAAAGGATCAAAGAATTTGTTGCGCTAAGTGAGGACCGTGACGCATCGCAGGCGGCGGAGGGGGCGTGCCACCATTTTGGGTTCGTTTTGCCGCGTCTGGAAACTTCTGCGCAGTATAACTTCTGACTTGGTGAAGCTACGACACTCATTTTTTCTGCGAAAATTCATTCTGAAGGGGCGAATTCAGCCCTTAAAGTTATCGTGTCTTTTTATTTCTTTAATATAACTTTATTTTTCTTTCGGTAGTGTGATAGAGCAAAAATTCTGAACAGTTTTCATATTTAAAGTTTTGTTATATCTTGAACCGTTACAATAATATATTAAAAAAAAAGTGCGGTAACTTTAAGGGCTGATTTCACCCTTTCAGAGTGAATTTCCGCGGAAAAAAGAATTGCTCCTTGCGTACTCCAATATGCTCTACATTCACACGAAGGTGGAATGTTCCCGTAGTGTTAATTAGAAACTTTTCTATAAGAAGCGTTTATCCGTCCATGAATACCCAGATAACAATATAAATGCTGGTTGGTAGAATTATTTTTTAATGAATTCCAAATTGTTTTACCAATGTATTCTAGTTGTGCGTATAATAAATGAATATTGTATTTGAACTATTCTATTAACTATTTGAAATAAAATTATATCACAAGTTTGCCGACATTTTGTAAGTATCTAATTATCTATTAGTGTACTGCTTAAAAATCTGTTATTTGGGTAGTTCTATTTAACTCTTTAACAAACTATGTTACTTGAATAACAAAATGTTATAGATATATATCTTATATTAGAGTTAATATATCTAACATACTTGGGTTAGTATACTCTACACTTTTTAAAAAACTGAAAACTAAAAAATATCTTTTTGTAAATGTATATCTTTTGTATTAATCAATAAACAATCACGTACAATATATGATTTTTTTTAAATTAAACCAATTTTAATATTTTTTTCCTTGCAAAAATTAGAGAGTATAAGATGTACATTGAGTGAATTCGATTTCCTCGTACCAACCACAGTTACACAACGAAGGAAGCGGCTACTCCTAGGCCAGGGCTCTCCAAGGTCGCTTACGCGTAAGCTCGGGGTTCTTCCACTCTCGTCTGCGTTGTCAGGGATACCGCGCGACGCTAACCGCGAAGACGCTAACCTGGCTAGCCCGTCATGGCAGCCTTCGTAGCGTCTCGCGGTCCCCTTCACAACGGAAGTGTTGTGCCCAGGCAACGCCCAAGCACGCGTATCGTACACACCGCACATACATTATACATATTATATTACGTTCGTTACGAAACGTTCGAGACGTTTCCAAGCTAAGACAGCCGCTAAGCAACCGAATCTACAAAATCAGCAAAATGCGAACGCTTCACATTTACCGGGCATGATAACGCGTACCACGCCCAAGAGTGATATAAAACCAATCCGACTCCGCTAATCGATAGACTCGAGATCCGATCCTCGACTGGGCAACACGGCTAAAAACCTACTTGTACACCTCAGTCTAGTTTTAGTTGTTTCTGAATAAAGACTTAGTCTTTGAGTTTAAACACATATGGTGTAGTTCACCCAGTGGATTCTCATCCTTTAATCACTCCCGAACCCACGATCACACCAGATCCCGTACCAGCCTTGCGAGCCATCACGCAGGGCACAATAAAATTGGTGGCAGCGGTGGGATTTGCATCGTAAAAATTTTACCGAGCCTTGACGCAACCGATTGATCGACAGCGTCTGAGATTGAACTCTCTCAGACAAGATTATTGGATCATCGCAGTCGCATAGACTGAAACAGGTTGTCGTAGCTACCGAGGTAGCACAGAGGACCGAGGAACGGCCTTTGAGAAGACGTTCGACGCAGTCCGAACGACGACGAACCTATTAACGAGTAAAATAGACTTGAGAGTAAACGGGTGAATCAACCATCTACCAAACACCAATTCCATCTACGAGGACGCCACAGATCGGAGGACCAAGGCGCACGAGAGGACTTGGAGACCGAGGAACGTGTAGGAGCCGCACCTGAAGGACGGACGGAGAGCCGTACAAGGGAAGCAGCCGTCGGGGCACGCAGCGAACAGCTGTACGGATCGACCTTGCTGGGCCCAGATTCATCTTATCGCCGCCGTTAGTTCACGTACGAGAGGACGTCCGACCGAACCGACGACATGTGGTTGCGAACAGCATTGTAAGTAAATGAAGCGTATACCGAGTCCGAAACACAAAACGCGAGCGTAAATATTGTAAACCAGAGTCCTAAAGAAATACAGAGACGGTACATACATGCCTATAGAAGACGAACGCGCGAATCAATTCAAGCTTCCGGGTCAAAGAAGCTTGTCGAGATCATTCGACTCGTTTTTCAATAAAAAGTTAACCTTCGTACGAGAAGAACTAGACCTTCTACCTTCTATAGACCATCCAAGGCCGTCCCGCCAAACACTTCGACCGCCACCGCTAAAACTAAACGCTAGTAAGAACGACGATTCAAGCGTAGAATCGTTTCCGGAAAATTTTTTGATACCGAATAGAGAATATCCGATTTTGCTAGCGGACTTCAGTTTGTTGGACAGAGTAAATTCGGGAGGACAAGAAATGTCATTGCTTGACGGTGATAACCTCCCCGGACTATCGGACGTAAAAAAATTGTCTACTGCATTGTCGCTAGTCGATAAATTCGTAGGAAAATCGTCAGACGAGCTTGCAGAATTTTCGAAGTCTTACGCGAGCGCCTCAGAGTTTGTCTCCACGAATGAGTTACCGCGATTCTTGAAAACAGTAGTAGGAACAAAAATTAAAGGCAAAGCAGCCAAGGTATTAGAGTACAAGGAAGTTTCGAAAAATTAAAGGACATCTTAACATCCTTATTCGTGGGCAAAAGGTCAAGAGGAGCAGTTGGAGCAGAGTTTCATGCCTGCCACCAACGAGAAAGCGAGAGCGTAAAACTATTCGCGTGTAGAGTAGAAGAATTAGCTGAGGAATTATCTGGACTATCGGTAAAGCCAGGGAACAGCGACGAAGTTAAAAACGCGTTAATAGAATCAGTACAAGAACGTGCCCTAGATGTTTTCACCCTCGGATTGAATATAAAACTGAGAACGATCATAAGGTCTCAAAACTATACAACGTTAAATGCAGCTATAGCCGCAGCAATAGAGGAGGAACAAGCGATGGGTCTAAACACCTCGCGAAATTACAGGAAATTCAGTAATCAGCCCAAAGGAAGGGAAGGATCAAACGTACCGCGATGCGAACGCTGTAATAAATTAGGACATTTAGCAAGGAATTGCTATATGCGGTTAAGCATGCCGCGAGAGAACTATCCGACTCAACAACCGACCGTAAAAAGGGAAGTTCAGCGCGTTACAGTGGTCTGCCACTACTGTAAAAAACCGGGACACCAACTCAGAGAATGCAGGGCTAGAGAAAGAGCAAACGGACGAGAATATAGACCGCGCTATACGAACACGAACTACAGACGCGAAGATTTCAGACAGAATTCTAGCAGAACCCAGGCTCGAGAACAATCTAGCGAAAATCAAGATTCCTCTACCGCGAGCCGCGGAACAACCGACGATAGACAAACCAGCGCAGGAGCCAGAGTGGATTCATACCGAGCGAATCTGGTAGTAACTTCCAAGATAGAGAACACCATTGAAATCGAGGCGCCGGAGCTAGTAAAGGAAAAAACAAACATGCTGATCGACACCCGTGCCGATATCACGTTAATAAAGATAGGAAAAAGGTGTTGGGCGACGTCCACGCCCAAGACGAAGTAGTGGCCCTGCGAGGAATAGCTCCAATTGAAATCAAGACGCTATGCCTAATACAATTAAACATAAGGGTTGGGAATAAACTCGTAACGCATCCTTGTCGGTTAGTGAGAGACGACTTTCCGCTAGAAGCAGACGGAATCTTGGGACAAGATTTTATGACTAAGCACGACGTATGCATCCGAGCAAATCAAGGAATAGAATTGTACAGAATACGGTTCCCCTACTCCGGAGGAGGAAACGTAACACTAAAACCGCGATCAGAAACAATCCTCTTAGCTAGAACGACGAGTAAAGGAGAAGGGATAGTAGAGGGACAGCCGATTAAGCCAGGAATACTCATAGGGAACTCATTAACAGTAGGCAATGACGGAAAATGCGTAATAAGCGTAATGAACACCACAGCGGACGAAGTCCTTATCAGTACGTTGACTGTGACGTTAGAACCACTGACGAGCGATGACATTGACCCGACAGACGCAACCTGCGACAAAGAGCGCGACGCGCTGACATATATGGTACACGCCGTGCACGGAAGGAATAGAATGCAAATCTCGCGCGAAAGCCTCAGGACCGAACACCTAAATGGCGAAGAAGAAACAAGCTTACTTGGACTTTGCGAAAAATACAACGAAATATTCGGATTAGAGGGAGACAAACTCGGATGCACCACAAAAGCGGAACATTCAATTACCCTAACCCAAAGCACCAAACCTATATTCGTAAAGCCGTGTAGATTGCCTCAAGCGCATACGGATGAAGTGGATAGACAAGTTCAAGAGATGGTAAAGGAAGGAATAATTAGACCAAGCGCCAGCCAATGGAACGCTCCCTTGCTAGTAGTCCCGAAAAAAAAACAGATGCTACGGGTAAACGCAGGCTAAGAGTAGTGGTAGATTTTAGGAAGGTAAACGAGGCGACAATAGGCGATTCATACCCCTTACCCAACATAATAGATATTCTAGACCAATTAGGCGGAGCGAAATATTTTTCAACCCTAGATTTAGCGTCAGGATTCCATCAAATAGCCATGAAAAATGAAGATCGCGAAAAAACCGCATTCTCGACGCTATACGGCCATTTTGAGTAGAATAGAATGCCGTTCGGGCTGAAGAACGCCCCCGCGACGTTTCACAGATTAATGAATACAGTGCTGTCAGGCCTACAAGGAATAAAATGTTTCGTATATTTAGACGACATAGTCGTCTACGGACGCTCGTTAAAGGTGCACCAAGAGCGACTAGAACTCGTGTTTGAACGCATACGAGAGAGTGGCCTAAAACTTCAACCCAACAAGTGCGAATTTCTACGCAAGGAAACAATATACTTAGGACACAATAATAACCGAAAACGGCATCAAACCAGACCCGTCAAAACTAGATGCCGTCCGAAACTTCCCAATACCCAAAGGAGTTAAAGACGTGCAATCCTTCCTAGGCTTAGCTGGATATTACAGGAGATTCATAGACCATTTCTCATAAATCGCGAAACCATTAACACAACTGTTAAAGAAAGACCAAACATTCAGATGGACCGCACAGGAGCAAGAAGTCCTCAAGATTCTAAAGGAAAAATTAACGACAGCACCGATATTGCAATATCCAGACTTTTCGAAACCGTTTGTTCTAACAACGGACGCTTCCGGAAAAGCGATAGGAGCGGTACTATCGCACGGAAAACTAGGACAAGATTTGCCGATGGCATACGCGAGCAGGGTATTAAACAAGGCGGAAGAGAATTACAGCACAATCGAAAAAGAACTGCTAGCTATCGTATGGGCGACGCAACATTTCAGACCATACGTATACGGCACCAAATTCAAAATCGTGACGGACCACAAGCCACTTACTTGGCTTTTTAACATAAAGGACCCCGGTTCTAGATTAATGAGATGGAAGTTGAAATTAGCAGAATACGATTATAGCATAGAGTATAAGGCAGGAAAAACGAATAAGAACGTGGACGCCCTCAGCAGAATGTTCGCGATAACGCGAGGAACGAAACAAAAGATCAGCAGCGAAATAGTAGCCGACACCAGTGAAGGCGCCAGCGAAGAAAAGGAGCCCCGGTCAGAAGAAGAAACGAGCGATAATACATATACGGAGGACGCTAAAAACCAAATACTGCGTGAATTTCACGACACTCCCTTGGGAGAACACTTAGGGGTAAAACGGACCCTGGAACGTATAAAATTAAAACATTCATGGCCAGGAATGCGGCAAGACATAGAAAAATACATCTCCAGATGCGAAAAATGTCAGGAAAATAAGCTATCAAGAATAACCAAAGCTCCCATGGTAATTACAGACACTCCCACGGAATCATTTGAGAAATGTGCACTAGACATAGTAGGACCCTTACCCGAGACAAGCAGGCGAAACAAATACGTGCTAACCTTTCAAGACCTATTGACCAAATTCAGTAAAGCCATACCCCTCGAGAATCAAGAAGCAAACACTGTCGCAAAGGAATTCGTCACTAAAATAATTTGCGAATACGGTATACCACGACGAGTGCTAACCGTTCAAGGAACCAATTTCCTAAGTCAGGTATTCAAAAACGTCTGCAAATTGCTCAAAATTTAAAAAATTCAAACCACAGCCTACCACGCGCAATCAAGCGGAGCTCTAGAAAGAAGCCATCGTACACTAGCCGAATACTTAAAGAATTTTATCGCGGAAGACCAGACTGATTGGGACGAGTGGTTGCCTTACACGATGTTTACGTACAATACCACCCTGCACACGTCCACTAGCTACACGCCCTACGAACTCGTTTTCGGGAGGCAAGCTACCTTGCCGACCTCATTAAACCAGACACCGCAATTAACATATACTTATGACAAATACGCCGAGGAGCCGCGTGAGAGACTACGGTCTACCAATAGCATTGCTCGCGAGACTATAGGGATCAATAAAGACAAGTCAAAGACGCACTACGACAAAAAGACGACAGACAGATCTTTCAAAATCGGAGATCAAGTGCTACTGCACTACGAAACAGTAAGACGCGGACGATCAAAAAAATTAACAACCGCGTGGATAGGTCCCTACTCGATTCAAAATACGCACGACAATAATAACTACACTATAAAAAGAGGACGAAAAACGTGCCGCGTACACGCTAACAGACTTAAACATTTTATAGAATAGAACAGGAATAGGGAAACGGCCACAGTAGTGGAGGAAAGTAACGATACGCGAAAAACTAAATAATTTAATTAAAGATAAGTAAATATATTAAGAACGAATGATAAAACGACGAATACAAAGGAAAAAATGAGAAAAGTATTTGATTATGCTTATAAATTGATGAATAATCGATAAATGATTATAAGTCGCCAGAATAGGCCCAGTATATGGGACGCGGGAGGGGTCCGATAAATACATCCCCATAGCGTTCTGGAACAATAACCAGACACGAAGGAATTAAAATAGAGAATCCCACTAGGGACAAACAACATAAACAGCGAGAACCTCAGAAACTCACCAAACAGGGCCCGTATCCCCCACGAGTCCGCAGCGTGTAACCACTCCCGGCTCTCCAGAGAGTACCGCCGCCGTTCAGCGCGATATTCGCGTACCGCACGCCGATATTCAAAATTCAAGTAGCCCGGCGGGCCGGGTATTCCAAATACTAAAAGAAAAAAAAAAGAGAATTCTATATTCCTCGCGAAAAACACAAACTCCGCACTACCGCGCACGCCGCAAAAATACAAAACATTGCTAAACTCACCAATAAAAACAACGCGATCTCGCGGGGAACATCCATTAAGGACAACATGATGAAGACTGAAATGAGACAATCGAGTCCCGCGGAGACGAACCGTTTTACGTTAGCAAAATTGTATCCCACGCACGCACAACATACGCAGGACCAGAGACTTCGCGACAAACGGAACGACGCGCCGACTACACCTAGACATTATATTTTGCAGGATTACCGTCCTACAAACGTCGATACTACTCATAGGAGGGACATCCCCTGATACAGATTTCGCTATAAAAGAATTCCAAGATCACCCCGGCATTTACTTCGAGAACCTAGGCGATCTACAAATTTACCAACATAGTTGGAAGTTAGTATTACACGTAGACATATCTTACATCTACTGACGCAAAGCGAATCTCCAAGCTGCACTATATGACATACTTGCGCAATGTAAAAAACTTTCTACCAATAACTTACAAAAGTTCTGCAAAACATTCGCCGCGAAAATCCAAGACAAGGTAAACCGCATCACCAAACTCCTTACCTACGTCCAGCAAACTATAAGCTCAGCACAAAAACAGCGCCGCGGACTAATAGACGGATTAGGTTACATAGGTAAATCACTTTTCGGACTAATGGATTCCGAGGACAGAAAGAAAATCAACGACCAAATAGACTTTTTAAAAAGACAGGACAGTAGATTAAAAAATACAATCAATGGACAAATGCAAATTGTAAGAGCCAACGCCGAACTTCTCAACGAGACTATACATAACGTACACGATAACGAAAAAACACTCTTAAACGCGACTTGGCAAATTCAATACGTACTACAACAGTCGACCGACATTATTAAATTCCGAGAGACAGTAGACGAACACCTCATACTAATAAACAGCGTCGCGGAAACACTATTGCGCGACACACAAGACTTGCTAGAATTCATTATGGATATAAAAAAGGGAGTCCTTAACCCACGGTAATTACCACCAGCGCAAATCTTAACGTACCTCACTTCCGCACTCCCACACATTCCGAAAGGACTAGACTTCCCTATCGGGATAAAGTTAGAAAACATGCACATCCTATACGAGATACTAACACTCTCCGCATTTTAGGATACCAAATCAATTACTGTAGTACTAGATATCCCATTGTTGAGCGCAAAGAAATTTAAATTGAGTAAAGTACACCCGGTGCCCACGAAGGAAAACGAACTGTTCTACGCGTACATAGAACCCCTCGACCCATACGTGGTACTTGACACCTCGGTGGAAGATTACATACAACTAAGTAAACAAGACCTAGCAGAATGTAAAACTATAAACGATCTATACTTCTGCACATCTAATCACCCGATGTTCAAAGCGATACCATACGGACCTTGCGAAGTACAGTTGTACACAAAATTGACACAAAAACCAAAAATCAATTGTAAAATACGAATTATGACACTGAATCACACGATCCTGATAGAATTACAACAGCCGAGCACGTGGATTTATATCGCGCCGAAACAAATACAACTAGCCGTAACCTTTGACAATAAAGGCACAACCATGTATAGTATTAAGGACTCTGGTATAATAACGATAAGAAATAAATGTACTATCACCACCGCCGAATTCACAATAGAAACTGGTAAGCGATACGGAATAGAAAAAACATGGAACTACTTACCTGGTTACAATTTGTCACTAGACGAAATTACGCTTCCACAGACCACTGTAAATTCGTATCGAAATACCAATTTCTAACTTAAAAGAATAATCAAACACCCGGAAGAACTAAATAAGGTTAGCGAAAAATTAGAAGACTTACAAAACGATTTAGGAAAACCCGAGATTATACCAACTGAATACCATTATAGCTTCTTTACACTATCCTCCGCGACAGGATTTATAACAATCACACTGTATATCCTCACATTTTACAAATGCATATTACGCTGCAAAGCAAGAACACCATGACGTTGTAACACAGACAACACGAGCCGCGACAAAACAATGCAAAAACCTGAAGCGATAATCAAAATAGTTAGTAAGGAGGAAACGCCTTCCACTAATTCTCTTTGAAGTATGTATGTATGTATGTATTTCTTTAATGAGTTCCCCTTAGGGTTACATGCTTTCTTCTCCTTCCTCCTCTCTCCTCGCTCTCACATCTTCCCTTAACCTAAACTTATTACTATCTCTTAACCTACTCCTCCGTCCCGTCGCCTCTCCCTCTCCCACGCCACGCTCGCTCTGTTCTTAACCTATGCTTAACCTAGCCTTAACCTATCGCTCTTAAGTCTTAATTCTTATTTCTACACCTCTCATGTCTCTACTTTCGCTCCCTCCCTCCGCCTTCGACTTCCATTTCCACTCTTTCACTCCATTCCTTCTTTCACTCCTTCCCTCCTTCATCCGTCCCCGCTCCCCCTCCCCCCTCCGCCTCCTTCCTTCTCCCTTCTCCTTACCTTTAACCTCTTCATCCATTCCTCTCCTTTGCCTCCTTCGTCCAGGATCTTCTTTATCTTTTCCCCTATATCCCCCTCCTCCCCTTCCTCCCGTGTGCACCTCTCCAGCATGTGCTCCCACGTCTCTACCTCGCCTCCGCAAACTCTACATCTCCTGTCCTCCTCCCCCTCCCAATACCTCCCTCCCCTCATTTCGTTCCCCAGCCTAAATCTCGCAATCCTCCCGTATCTTTCCTCACTCCATCCTGCTTCCAGGTATTTTGGCAACCCTCTCGCTCTAACCTCCCTGTACCAGCTATTGTACCTGGATTCCTTTATTTTCCCATTTCTCTCTTCTTCCTGCTTCCTGCAATCTACCTTTTCTATCTCTTCGTACCCCCTTTCCCTTTCTTCCCTCCCCCCCTCACCATTCTAAACTCCTTCCTCTCTCTTTCCCATGCTGACAACCCCGTCCCCGCCTCCTTCCCCTTTGTCTCACCTCTTCCAGGCACAACCTGGCCAGTTCCCCTCCCTCTCCCCTGCCCAACTTCTCTTCATACCTCCACGCCCTCCCTCGCGCCCACGTCCTCAACTTCTTCCTCTTCGTTTCCTCCCTCACCATGTATCCCGGCGTCCGCCAATCCACTCCTAGCGACCACCTTAAAAATCTTTCCTGGATCCTCTCCACTTCTTCCCTCTCCCTCCACCCCCATACCTCAGCACCACATCCCACCACCGTGCACACCAGCACGTCGAACAGCCACATCCTCCTTCCCCAGTCCTTTCCAAATTTCCTTTTCCCTATTCCCCAAACCTGTATCATCACCACCCCCACCTTTTTTACCCTTTCTCTGATATGTGCTTCTTGTCCTCCGTTGCTCTTAAATGTGTACCCGAGGTACTTAAACTCCCTTACCTCTTCTATCCTCCTTCCTTTCCACCTCCAGTCCACCTTCCTCTCTCTTCCCCCCCCCCCCCTTCCTGAACCTTACTATTTTCGTTTTTCCCACATTCACCTCCAGCCTTTTTCCGTCCACATACCCTTCCAGCCTCCTAATCATACTCTCCATTTCCTCCTCTTTTTCCGCCAAGATCACCAGATCGTCTGCATACGCCATCGCGCATATTCTCCTTCCTCCTACTTCCACCCCTCCCCATTTTCCTCTCCTTAGCACCTCATCTACGTCCGCTAATAATAAATTAAACAGAATCGGGCTCAGCGGGCACCCCTGCCTCAGTCCTTTCGCCGTCCAAAAACTCTCCCCTACTTCCCCTCCCACCTTCACCTTGCTCGTTGTCTCTCTGTACATTTCTTTTACCCTCTCCCTCAGCCCCTCCCTCACCCCTCTCCTCTCCATCGCTTCCCATAAAATCCTCCTATCTACCGAGTCAAAAGCTGCCCTCAGATCTACAAACATCGCTACCAGCTTTCCTTTGCTCCCTTGTATTTGTCTCCCTATCAGGTAATTCAACACATAAATGTGGTCGACCGTCCCTCTTCCTCTCCTGAACCCCGCCTGATTTTCCGGCATCAACCCTTTCTCTTCTACCTCCTGCTCCAGCCTCCCTACCAGTACCGCCGCGTACACCTTGTATAGAGTCGGCATTAGTGTCACTCCCCTGTACTCCTGTACACTCGATCCCCCTCCTTTCTGCACCAGTGGCACTATAATTCCCTCTTCCCACTCCCGTGGCCATCCCTCCCCTTCCCACACTCTTCCACATAACTCCCACGCTACCTCTATCCCCTTCTCTCCGCCATATTTCCACGCCTCATTTGGGACTTCATCCCCTCCCACCGCCTTCCCTTCCTTCAGCTTCCTCACTACCCTCCTTATCTCCTCTTTACTTATTCCCACTTCCTCTCCCCTTCTCTTATCCCCCTCCCCACCCGTCCTTACCCTTCTTTCCACTCTTTCTAATAGTCCCATGAAATACTCCTTCCACTCCTCTTTCTTTATCCTTTCGTCCACCCCCCTCCTTCCTTTCCTTCCCCTGTTTATTATTTCTCACACCTTACTTTCGGTCTTTGCTTCTGCCACTTCCCTTATCAGCCTCTCCCTTTCCTTAACTCCCATCTTACCTGTCTTTTCAACTCCCTGCATTCTCTGTCCCACCACCCTTCCCCCTTCCGCCTCGTCTCCTTTCCCCGGCCTCCTCCCCTTTCCTCATCACCTCTTTAATCCTTTCTACCGTCTTGCTCACCTTCTCCTGTATCCCTTCCCCTTCTATGCTCACTCCATCCATCCCCTTCTCAAACTCCTCATTCATCCTTCCCGTCCACCGTCCTCCTCCTACCATCCTTTTCCTCTCTTTCCCGCATCTCTCCCCCACCCCTCCCTCCCTCATCGTCACTACCATCGGGTGATGGTCCGATTCCACCCTATCTCCTACTTCCATCCTTTCCACCCCCTTCTCGTCCTCTCATCGCCCAATACGTAGTCGATTACCGTGTCCCCTCTTCCCCCTGTATATGTGAATTCCCCCTCTTCATCCCCCTCTATGTTCCCGTTCAGTATTTCCCACCCTGTTTGTTCTATTAGCTTTATTAGCTTTCCCATCCCCATTTATCTTTTTATCTTTTGACCTTCGTCCCCCTCCCTCTATCCTACCGCCCTGCTCTCCCGTTCTCGCATTGAAATCCCCCCCTATTATCACCCTCTCTCCCTCCTTCTGCCCCTCCTGCCACCCTCTGATCCTTCCCAGCTTCCCCTCCATGTCCCCGTTCGGATATACGGCCACTACTGACCATATCTCCCCCCCCCTCACTCTCTCCACCATTATCCCTTCTTCCTCTCCCTGTCCTTGCTCCTCTTCTCCCATCAGTTCCTCTCTCACTCCCAACAACATGCCTCCCATCGCTCTACCCTTCTTGTTCTTTCTCTTCGCCCATTGCGCCCTCCACCTATATCCCGCCGGCAGCCTGCGTTTAACCCTATTCCATCCTTTCTCCTCCACCCATGTTTCCAACATGACTATTACCTCCCACTCTTCTATCCCCTTCCAAAATTCCTCCTCTTTATTTGTCACCCCCGCTACGTTCCAGAACGCTATCTTCCAGCTTCTCCGTTCCTCCCCCTGCTTCCTCCTCCCCACCCCCTCCTCCTTCCTGCCTAGTTTTTTTACCCTCCTTCTTGTCTCCTATTTTCCATGCCCCCTTCCTCCCTCCTCCCTCCCTCTTTTCCCCCTCCCCTCCTCTATCTTGCCCTCCCTTCTCCCTCCCCCGCCAATCCCTTAGAACCTCTCTCCGCTCATCCCAGAACCACGTTTTCCCTTCTATCACGATTTTCCCGTAATTTACTCTCACTCTTTTTCCCTTTCTTTCCTCCTCCTCACCTATCTCCCTTATCAACCACTGCATCCTTCTTTCTTTCCATGTCATGTCGCCTTCTATCCTCTCTTTCCTCCCTCTCAGTTTTCCTTTGTTCCTCATCACCTCCGTCTTAGCGTCCATACTCTCCATTCTCACCTCCAGCATCACTTTCTTCCTGTCCTGCCTTCCTCCTCCCAGCTCCTTCGCCCCCTCTATCCCCCCTTGCGCTCCTACTGCCGCAAGTACTTTTCTCGCTCTCTCTATCGCCGTTCCCTCCCTGCCTACCCCTTTTATAATTACGTTCTTTCTCCTCCCTTCTCTCTCCTTCATCTCCAGCTTTCTTTCCAGTTCCTGCACCCTTACTTCCCACTCTCCCCCTCCGCTCTCTCGCCCTACCTTTTCTTTTCCTCTTCCTTTTTCACAATCTGCCTCTTCCCTCACCCTCCAAATCTCCATAGCCTTTAGCCTCTCCTCCATCTCCCTTAGCCTTTTCTCCTCCACCTCCGCCTCCATCATCTTTTTTTCCATCCCTGACATTCTATCCTCCATCTCCTCCTTCTCTCTTTTCCACCTTTCCTCCCACTTCTCCATCTTCCCCCTGAGTTTTCCCACCTCCTCTCTCGTCTCTCTCCCCTGCTCCTTTACTTCTCTCAGATCCTTCCTTACTTCCTCCCTCATTTCCCTTATCAAGCTCTCCAGCGTTCCGCCCTCTCCTACCTTCTTCTCCTCTGGTGATCTCAGCACCTTCCTGCTTTTTGAAAACACCCCGTCCTCTTCGCTCTTTTCCCCCTGCCCTCCCTTCTCCTTTTCTCTCTTCCTCTTCCACATCTTTGCTATCCCCTTTTCACTTCCCGCACTCGCGCTCCTTTCTCTTGCTAATTTCTCTGCACTCATTCTTAACTCTCCCTTTTTCACCACACTTTCCTTTCTTCCTCGCTTTCTCTCTCCTACCTTCTCCCGCTCCCTTCCTTATCAACTATTTAGCTATCTCCTTAGTCTATTTCCTCTCCGCCCGATATCGCCTTCTTCCTCTCGCTCTCTGTTTTCCCGCCTTTTCCTCTCCCGCTCAATCCTTTCCCGTCTTGCCCTAACCTCAAAACTCCACGCCTCCTGCCTGTTTTCTTCTCCCTCACACCCCTTTTCCTCCCTTCTCTCCCTGCCCCTTTTCTCCCTCCGCACCAACTTCTCACTCCATAAAACGCCCTACTAACTCCTTCTCTGCTTTCCACACTCGCACCGCTCACTCACACGTCTGGCCACTGTCGCACCGGAAATGGAAGTCCTCTTTGAAGTATTATATTCATTATAAACAAACTATTATTACTATATTATACAAATATCATAATCTTTCACTGTCAAATGTATAAGACAGTCTATATTCATACTTACCGAATTACCATTATAATCTAGTTAAGAAGAACCACATGTAAGCCGCTGGAAAAGCTATGGCTTTTCCTCCCCAAGGGGGGGGGGGGGAGATGTTGTGCCCAGGCAACGCCCAAGCACGCGTATCATACACACCGCATATACATTATACATATTATATTACGTTCGTTGCGAAACGTTCGAGACGTTTCCAAGATAAGACAGCCGCTAATACCGAATCTACAAAATCAGTAAAATGCGAACGCTTCACATTTACCGGGCATGGTAACGCGTACCACGCCCAAGAGGGATATAAAACCAATCCGACTCCGCTAATCGACAGACTCGAGATCCGACCCTCGACCGGGCAACACGGCTAAAAACCTACTTGTACACCTAAGTCTAGTTTTAGTTGTTTCTGAATAAAGACTTAGTCTTTGAGTTTAAACACATATGGTGTAGTTCACCCAGTGGATTCTCATCCTTTAATCACTCCCGAACCCACGATCACGCCAGATCCCGTACCAGCCTTGCGAGCCATCACGCAGGGCATAACAGAAGGCACGCTGCGCGAAAGGAAGATTGGAAGGGGAAGCAGGCGCGTGAGGGGCCTTTATGCTGGAGAGCCCTGTCCTAGGCGCTTTCTATATTTTCCTTGTGCATTGCCCCTAGGAGAAGTCAGCACTCACTGTGTGAATCAATAATGATACTTATATCTGCATCCATATCTTTCGCGTTTATGCAAAAAGTATTATCGCATATATTAGAGGATTGTTATATCTAGGGATATCTTCCATGTGTATCTACTGCGGTAGATGTATTATACATACATGTATCCGTATATGTATAGTGTATCCATATATGCATAGGGTGTCTCATTTTAATCTTTCTAGGCGATTGTCTCCGAAACTATTCGTCTACCTCTGCGAAATGAGAATTTATCTCTTCCGCGTCGGTCGCGTCCATTGTACCGAAAAGTGTTTTTGCTATTGATCCTATTCCGTTTATTAATCCTTTTCGTTTGTTTTGCGTGTATGTCTGTATTTCGTACATGTATTGGATTCGATTATTTAGTTTTTCCATTCGTTTTGCCTAATATCAAGGTAGTTTTGGCATGTTAGTTTTAATTCTAATACGTAAACTGGTAAATTGTATATGGTTTTTCCTCGTCAATGTATGGTTTTATTTGCTCGTATCTTCGTGTGAATGGTTCCGTATCTGACCTTGTTACGATCTTCCATCCAATTATCGGTAACCATGTGTAGTTCACCGATGTGGGTAAAGTGAATTTCCGCGTTATGCTTCATTGGCTCTATTGTGTATGGTAATTCGTCGGCAGTGGGCGCCACCTGCGAATTTATCCCTTCCCAATTTTTTCTTCACGCGCGCGTATATATAGCGTCACTTCGCGATTTTTCTCTTATTGTTAATTGTGTTATTCACTTGTTACTTTTTTCACTGCACGTACCAAGATGTATTCGGAAGGCCTTCACACCGTAAATACTCTTTCCTGCTCTATTACCTCTCTCTTTTCCATCTATTATTTAATTATTAATTTCTGTTTTTCTTTGCTATACTATTGCTAGTATTTCGCCCGACATCGTGTCCTAGGATACGTGTATGTTCGCCAAATGGCGTCCCTGCGTTTGGAGCGATTGCTTCAGCGCCGGTACATGGAGGTACTCTGGAAAGAGGGGTATCCCCGGTGGGCCCATAGGCAGAATTTTTTTGGGTTACGTCGCTTGACTAACCTCGAACGCTAGAAGGAAGAAGTAAACTCTGTTTGATCTATTATTTCTCTACTATCTTTCTTACGTGTCCGTTTCTTATTGCTTATTTTGTCTGTTTACAGGGCGAAAATTGGGGCCAGTACTCCATTTAGACGGTGCCCCTTCCTTGTCGCACATACATGTGCCACTTTCGTAATTTTGACCAATTTTTTAAGAATATATTTTATTTTGCCTAATTCCGTGTATTGCCCTTTACTTTCCTTTATCTCCGTTTCCTTTCTCCCACCTGTAGTGTTTAAGGTCTTTTTTTAGGTTTTCTTTTTTCTTTTGGGTATTTTCGTCGTTATTTGATATAGTGTTTAATTTTATATAAGTGGACGGTTAACGTTCTTCTTCCTTTTTTAATGGTAACGTTTACATTTGATTTTTATCTATTATTATGTAGGGTCCTTCCCATTTCGCATCTAATTTTTTTTATTTTCCTCGTCTCTCGGATTCATCATACAATAGTAATGTATCGCCTACTTTAAGTTAAATTTCTTTTGTTTTCTTGTAATAAGTAATTTTTTAGCGTTGTTTCGCGTCTTGTTGTTTTGCTCGCGCTATCTCATTCGTGGCCCTTAGCCGTTCTTTGGCCTCTTGTGCGTAATCGCCGTAGTTGTATGTAGACGCGATTTTTAGTGCGGTCTGTAGCTCCACTTTTTGACCGTTGACTAGTTCGTGTGGTGTGTAGCCTGCCGCCGTATGAGGAGTGGTATTATAAGTAAACATTGCGTAGGGTAGCCATTTGTCCCAGTCTGAATGGTCTCTACAAGACATATAATGTCTCAGATATTCCATTAACGTCCTGTGAGACCTTTAGAGTGCCCCATTTGATTCAGGGTGATACGCAGTTGTCTGTATTTTCGTTATTGTTAATAGTTTGCATGTATCTTGAATATTTCTCTCTTGAAAATTGTTCCTTGGTCAGTTAGGATTTTATCCGGTATTTGATGTTCGCAGATTATTCTCGTTACGAAAGCTTCTTCTATCGTTCTTGCTACTTGGTTAGAGAGGGGTATTACTTTACTAAATTTCGTGAGGTGGTCCTGGAATGTTAGAATGTATTTATTCCCTATCTTGGTTGTTGTGAGTGGCCCTACAATATCCAATCCACCCTTTTTGAACGGTCGAGTAGGCGTGTCGGATATTATCATTGCTGCTTTGCTTCTTTTACTTATTTTATTCTTTTGGCACCATGTACATTTTTGGATGTACTCTTCTATGTCCTTATTCATTCCTGACCATCTGTATTTTTACTTTATTCTCTGCGTTGTGCGCTGAATTCCTTGATGTCCGCCTAAGGGTACTAAGTGATACTCGTATAGTACCTGTTTGTCATTTTCGGATTCTACCTGAATTATGCCTATTCCCTGGATTGCTGTCTCAGCGCTATCTTCTTGCTCGTGTTTGTTTCGTACTATATTCATGTTTCTGCTAAGCGCGTCCGCGTTCGTATTGGCTTTTCCCGCTTTGTGTATTATTTCGTAGTCATGCTCTGCTAGTTGCATTCGCCAGCGAATCAATCTTGATGCGGGATCTTGTACCTTAAGGGGGTAGACACGTCACGTGACCTCCTCGCTGATTTGGCAGGTTGGTATTACAGCAGGTTTTTTTGCACACAAATGATAAAACCGATAGATACGCGGCTATCTGGTAAACACGAGAGGGAGCTGTTTGCTATTTCCATATTCTATTCTGAATGTGTAAAGAAATTCTCAGCTGTTGCGTTGTGCTTGAAAACATTTAAACGTCAAGTCTGCTGGTAGCACAAACGTAGAATATTCATTGTACATTTTAATTACTTGGAATGTGCTTATGCTACAATATGCTACGTTGGCAGTAAGGAATTATAAGTGAAAAGAAAAAATAGATGATGAGAGGATGTACCCAGAAAATGAAGTTTGTTAGGTTAGGTTAGACATTTTTTTATTAGCAAAACACTGAAGCAGAACACGAAAGTTATACACTTATTATAAGATAATTAAACGTCCTATGCAGAAAGCAGTTATTGAACAAACATCCTACTAATATAATAAATGCGAAAGTGTGTTTGGATGTTTGTTACTCAATCACGTCGCAACTACGCAACGGATCTTTCTGAAATTTTGTATACATGTAGTCTAGGATCGGGAATAACACATAGGATACTTTTTATCCCGATTGATTGAATAGTTCCTGTAGGAGAAGAAATATACAGTATACATGTACTCACCAAGAGCCAGGCCAGATCTACGCGCTAAGATCTCGGCGCTATCCCCGCTACTTCTGTCTCACTTCCGACGAAAGCGAGCGGAGAACGGTACGAGACAGACGACGTGTTAATACTTTGTCTCGCTCCGTCTCTCGGACGCCTGATATTCCATCCCTTGTGTGCGTTTACACGAAACTCCGACCCGCTCCCGCTCAATCGCGCCGTGCTCCCGGCAAGAAAGAAGCGAGAAATACTGTAAATATTACTAAACGCCTAAACTAAGTTAAAGGGCTATAACATTTTGTATGAAAACAGTATATGACCAAAAATATGACCACAAATCCTACTAATCCTACTATCCTACTAATATCATAAATGCGAAAATGTGTTTGGATGTTTGGATGTTTGGATGTATGTTACTCAATCACGTCGCAACTACGCGACGGATCTTTCTGAAATTTTGTATACACGTAGTCTAGGACCGGGAATAACATATAGGATACTTTTTATCCCGATTTTTTTAACCGATCTGGACCAAATATTGCGTAATTACTCTCTAAACTCTGTGGAACATATAGGCTACCATGCAATCTGGACATCCCTCAACTTTGCCCTTATTTCACTCCCTTGACACTCTGTGGCAATCAAGGTTTTACCCGGGTAACGCCGGGTACTTTAAGCTAGTTATCTATAAAATTGTGTTGGTGACAATAGTGACTTTAGATTGCAAATGCTTATTTAATAGCTTTTCATATGCGCTAATGCACTCGCCAGTGCTATTGCGATGTTGCCATCGATTATACAGAAACAGAATTTGTTTATTTTTCATCGTATCAATATGAAAGTGACACCAATGGATCTCTAGCATTCTCCCGATTAAATTTACAGAAAATAATTTAAATCGGACTATTTTTAACAAAACGGGTTTTGAATTCCATAAACAAATTTTCCACGTAATTTCCTTAACTATGGCCCGAATTATATCATTTTTGTGGCCAATTTGATCAAGAAAACATAAGGAATCGATTGACGTCATTTTAGCAAAAGTCTGATTAGAAATTGCAAAACTTCAGATTCGTCAATGCTTAGTGCGCAACATTGTATGGCCCCGCTGGTTTCGAGCGTCGAAGCCCACGAAACTCAGCGAGACACATGATTGTTGGTGAGCATCGCGTTTGACGACTCCAGCTAGAGTAGCACTGTCCAAGGTCGCTCCCGCGGGAGGTTGGGGTTCTCCCACTTTCGTCCGCGTTGTCAAAGATACCGCGCAACGCTAACCGCAAAAACGCTAGCCCGTCAGTAGTAAGGCTAGGCGGGTTCTAGACCAGGTCCTCTGAGGGGGGCGCGGAGGTGGGTGGAAGTTATGGCGCGCGGGGGAGTGCGGTGGGGGGAACTTTAGGCGCGGGGACAGCGGGGAGTGGAAGACTGGTTGCGCGCGCACGAGCCGCGGAGTGGGGGAAGCCGTAATCGTGGAGGCGATCAGTCCAGGCCGAGCGGCCGCGGAGACCTCTCCAGACCTGGCCCGCCGTCAGAATTTTTTCAGAGGGGGGACTGACCTGCAGCCGAAATTTTTTCATACCTAACCGAGGGAGGGACGACCTTGGCCCACCCCCGAAAATTTTTTCACCCCTGGCCCACACCGATCTAGCGAACCAATATGCAGCAGAGAAATAATAATTTATCAGAAATTGTTTCGAGCGACGTTTTACAAATCACATATTCGGGGAGGGAAAGAGACGGCACTACATAGTTGTAAAGCTAAATTCGGGGAGGGAAAGAGACAGCAGTGGTACAATCGCATGCATTCTAAAGCTAAAATTTTTCAAAATGTTTTTTTCAATCTCAACGTCGCAGCGTATCGCGCGATCTCGCGTAATTTGACTCCCCTGGAGCAGCCGTGCGGGATGACATCATTTGGCAGCGCGAAGAAGGCTCGAGTCATAGAATTATGCGGTGTCGGCAGAAATAATACTTTTAGGAACGTCGAATCTTAGAATTGAGGAGAGAAGGAGGGTAAATAAAATCGGGAAATAATATATGTTTAAGAAATTTTTATTAAAATAAAAGAATAATAAAGAATATAAATATAAATATAATAAAATATAAATATAAATACAAATGTAAGTCTGTATTCAAGACTTCGCGGATTAGGGATTCGGATTTGTAGGTTATTAAGTTGACACTCGTTGATGCAGAATAACAACTGCTTTAAGAATAAACATATTTACAGATTAGCTCAAGGCTAATAACATATTTACAAAGAGGTAATTAATAACGTACCTGAATCAATACAATTGTCCTTAATAATCATTAATCAATAGCTTTATAACTGAAGCAGTTCTATCTTTATCATACCTTAGTTCTAACCTCTCCCCGTCGCCTCGCGAGCGTTGTCCCTTGTCGTGGGGCCGTCAGAGTCAGGCGACCAAGTTTGGCGCGTAAGTACAAACTTACACAAATATAAAAAAGAATAAAAGAATATAATAATAAAAAAAGAATAAAGAATAAAATAAAAATAATAAAAAATAAAAGAATATAATAATAAAAAAGAATAAAAGAATTTAATAAAAAAAGAATAAAGAATAAAATAAAAATAATAAAAAATAAAAGAATATAATAATAAAAAAGAAAAAATAATAAAAAAATATAAAATAAAAAAAATAAAAACTAATAGGGCGGGGGCGATGGTGATGGTGAGGGCGACGGGGGCGACGGCTGTGGTGGCGGTGATGGGGGCCGCGGTCGCCGCATCCTGACGTCGATCCAGGGGGGCGATGGCGTCGCAGGGGCCCCCCTGGATAAGGCGCCCATCGGCGCCGCAGCCGCGCGGCCATCACCGGCCCTGACCGCCGCATTCGCACCTCCAGGGGTGCGGGCTGCGGTGCGTTTTCCGCCGACAACTGCGCCAACCAGGCTCCGAAAATATTTAGTGGTATGTCCTAGAACAAGGACACAAATATCGATATAACACGGATACATTAAATGCAATAAATATCGAATGTCAAACAACACCAAAGTATTACATACATGTTGAGCTGGCGACGGCTCCGACGAAGACGGCGGCGACGGTTGCGGCGACCATATGGGCCCACCCCAATCTGGCGACCACTGCGGCGATTCAGGTGGCGAGTTCTAGAAAATAGAAACCTCGATATAATATTGACACGATCGCGGGATCGAACTCGATTTTTAAAGACCAATCGCGATAAATGTAAAAAAAATATTGTTAAGTACATACTCCGGGGCGATTCGGAATAATCCCATTGTTTTTCGCACAGAAAAAAAATGTCACGTCAAAAGTTGTAAACTGTCGTGATGTTGTCGGCAACGATTTGAGTGCAACTGGTCTCGCTGCATCTCCAAGCTCTCGCACGTAGATCCATGCCCAATGTTGCATAGCTTTGCAAAAGTAAGACACCGTTGTTTTCCACCTGCATTTTCGCTGACCATCCTCTCCTTCAATGTTTCTTCTTCGAATTATTCACTGACCACCCTTTCCTTTTTCTTCGTCGCACTCGCCTTCTTCCTCTTCTTCTTTGGACACATCATTCGACTAGACCACTCTGAACGTGTATCGAACGTCAATCGAACCACTTGATCACGTACCGAACGTGTATCATACCACTTTCAACGTCAATCGAACCATTTTGATCACGTACCGAACGTGTATCGTACCACTTTTAACATCAATCGAACGTGTATGGTACAACTTTCAACGTCTATCGTACCACTCTGGACGTGTATCGAACATCAATCGAACCACTTTGATCACGTACCGAACGTGTATCGTACCACTTTCAACATCAATCGAACGTGTATGGTACCACTTTCAACGTCTATCGTACCACTCTGAACGTGTATGGTACAACTTTCAACGTCTATCGTACCACTCTGGACGTGTATCGAACATGTATCGAACGTGTATCGAACGTCTATCGTACCACTCTGGACGTGTATGGTACCACTTTGATCGTGTAGGGTACCACTCTGAACGCGTATGGTACCACTTTGATCGCGCATCGAACTACTTCTACATAGTAATTACAACCGTCATCTTAATCTAGCGTACATCACATGCAGGAGGTTGGGTTGGGGATAGGTGAAGAAAAAACATTTATGCATTAAAAATTGATTATATTTATTTATGCATTTCTCTCTGGTCTTTAGACCACCAGTTGAATATTTTAAATACATTTTGCAAGGCACAGTGCTTTGCGTGTCTGCCACATCGCAGAGTATTAACTACATTTAGCCTATTTAGAGATATGATATCCTCGTAGTCAATGTCCAGTGTCTCGATGATCACGTCCGCTCTCGTATTTTCATCGAGGAAATCCGCAAGCCAGTCGCGTTTCTGCAGCCCTTTAACGTATACGATATGGGATGCGTCATCATCTTCATCGATTGCATCAGCAACAGCTTTCGTAATTAGTTGTTTAGCCATACTGTATGGAACGTCTCCATCTTCCCACCATAGTCCATAATGTTTTGCCACCAACCACAGGATGCTTGATTTGTCAGATTTCGTAAGAAGATATTGGGGCATCGAACTCCCAAAAATATAGTGCGAGAGAATTGTTCCCTTTCGTAGGACAGCCACTTCCTTGACGACAAATCTTCTATCAACGATGAACCCTTGCAGGTCAACAAATGTCGGTATGGCCATTATCGGTACAATTTAGAGGCCCGCTCGCTTCCAAGACAGACGGGAGAATGCAATCTTTCTCGTAAAACATCTCGATTTTCACGATGAAATATTGGCACAGGAGAGGGCGGGCAAGTAGCGTGGCAATTTAATTGATTTTTCGCACCATGTTTGTCAGTGGATTGTATTCAGCCAACCGATCATGCAGAAGCAGACAGTAGGCTGTAGTATTTGCAGGCACATTCTCTTTACATTCGAATTCTATGCGCACGTCCAGGGTACCATTCTTGATCGACTCATTTTGTCGCAAGCAATCAATCACGACGAGGGGGCCAAATTGTAAAAAAATCGGCCACGGTGAATAATGCCTCGTTGCAACTATGTCCGTAATACGATTTACGGAATTGCGTATACATATGAAACAAGACGGCATGCCTATTCTTGTCAAAGTCCAACTTCAAGTCATCGTACGGGTAAAATTCCGAGTTGAGAAAAAGTTTTAGATTGATCAGTTTGCAGTTGTCGAGCTCAGTAACATCTTCGCTCATCACATTCTTTCGATTAATCTGTAGACCAAAGATAATGCATCGCGGCTTCTCCAGCTGCGCAGATGCCTTCACAGCCCACGAATGCTTGGTCGTGCTCTGCAAGAGAGGATACTCGTACAGATCCCACGATTAAAAACAAATGCTTAGGTTTTGTCCACTTTCCAATGTATATAGCAACGATAGCTTATTAACGTCGTTCAGCGTCACATGAGGCATCCGCCATTGCACTTTATGTAATTCAATTTCTGGTTCCAACATCGGCGATCCTATTAGAGAATTGTTGTCGTTGCGCGATCGTATTAAAATCAATTCGTGACGCGCATTAATAATCACGCGTTTGTAGCCCTCGCAAAATCCCAGCCAATATTTGAGTGGGATGCAAAAATTGAATTGATTTTTCAATATTGGTCCATTACGTCGTCTCAAGCCCCATCCTGCATTCTCCAAATTTTTGTCTTCGCCAGATGTCAGCGATACATAGTTTTTAAGCGTGCTAGTTATTCCAACGTTTCTGTTGCGGTCAATCTCCACGCCATTCAGCTCGTATCGAATCTCATCAAATAAGAACGCCACACAATTATTTCCCAACGTCACCGTTAATGCATCATTTGGCTTATTTATCGTCAATGTCCCCTCCACGTAGAGAAAACTTTCACACGGCAATGTGTATAAATCCTGATGCTGTATAGGTATTCTTATCTCATCACTGTATCCAAACGTCGTGTTGACGTATGGGTTGTATGTGTGAGTCTGGAGCTTGACGATGCGATCATCAAACGTCGGCCTCCCTCCAATGCTTAGAATGTCAACCATTTTGTCAACTTAAATGCGCACAATGCATCCCAGTGATTTAAAAAATGCAATGTTCGCAGCACTGAGCCTCTTCGTTTTAGCGTGATCACAGCTGTTGCGGTTGTTGTTGTTGTTGTTGTTGTTGTTGCAAACAATTTCGCTCGGATGAACCGGGTTTCTGATGTCGTTCAACACAAGCATCTCTTTCGTTCGCACCACGCGTAATATCGTCGTCGCCGCTGTACGTGTAGTCTGATGGGAACCTCTTCACCTCGAAAATCGAGCAATCGTCCGTCTTGATCCACAACGCGAATCGTTAGATCCGTAATGACCCGTGCGGTGATCGGAAGGTAAATGATCTGTGCCGGCGTTTCCGATATCTTATATCCTGGTGGAACCCTCGGAGAAAATTCATGTATCGTATGTACGTGCTTCCCATTGTTGTACGCACCAGCGGTCACGCTACATTCTACGCGAATAATGTTAACGTTCATGATATTAATTGGATCGTCCGATTCGTGCCACCGTCCAGGTTCTAATACTCGATTCGTCGAGAATCCCAGTAACGATCCAATGTTATTGGACTTTGTAAAGTCTACGGCGAACGAACAGTATAGCTCGCTTTTCATGGTGTTATTGTTGGACCGCAACACTATTGGATACGCATCGTTGACACCACCATTGTCGTTATCCTTACCACCGAGATTTTGAGGATACCGCTCGAGTAATCGCTGTTTCAAATACTTGGCAATAGCATCTAGTTCGTAGGACCCGTGGGGAATCGCAATGGATTCACGAGTGATGTTATTGTTGGTGTCATAGTTTACGGCGAAGTAGAATTTATCATTACTCGAGTCAATGTTCGGTATCGTATGATGAGTTTCAATGGTTGTTAGACCAAGCTCGTAATCATCGTTGCTCAAATCTATGGGTGGAAAGTAGCTTACCGCGAGGGTGCTACTCTTGCCGGTTAGAGTGAATGTTAACGACATATTCCGAGCTGTACTGCTCGACTAGTACTGAATCAGAGCCGTGGGAAGTCAATCCTTAAATTTGGTGCCGATCGTCTGTAGAAAGCGTAGACACAGTTGTCCACAGTTGCTCCGATTGTACTGCTGATAAGACGTTCTATTGTATTCAATCTTCACAGCATCTTTATCCAGATATTGCACCAATTCCTTGGGCGGTCGAAGATTTCCAAAGCTGTCGAAATATACAGCTCGACACCCTCTCTTCGCATACGCCACCCAATGAGTCCCCGACCCCTCGACGTTGTCCAAATTTACGATGCCGCTCTCGTTTCGTCGTACTCCTCCGGCAGGTAGCGCATTACGCATAAAAATACCCCTAAAAAATGGAATACGCATACGTTTTGCCAACTCCTCCAATTGCACATCTGTAGTTACGCCCACAGGCATTTTTATTTTCTTTTCGGCGTTTTTTTTTTCGTTTCGATATTCCCTGCCCGCGCTTGTATGGCGCGAGATAAAGTCCGCGACCTTCCATGGAGCGATTATGACGTTGCATTTCCTGCAGCTGATGTTGCGCCGCCTTATTATCGTTTACGGCCTTGGCGATCCCCGTCGCTCCACCAGCTAGTGATCCGAGAACACCTAGCAGCGGGAGAAGTGGTAATATACCACCCCGTTTTGCCACCAGAAGAATCCGCTTTTGCGGTCCTCTCTTTGCAGTCCTTTTGCGAGTTTTTGTTTTCATCCTTATTCCGATTTTCGTCTTGGCCTTCATAGCTGCCCAAACAGCTGTAGCAGCACCTCTTTCGCCCAGAGTCGAGTCTCGCGCAACGATGCGTTTTCGCGCTTTGTCAGCGAGTACGTTATCTGCCGCGTGCCTTTCGCTGAGATCGTTGCTGCGCGAATACGCTATATCGTGTTCGCGACACGCTGCGTCCAACGGATTGATACCTTGATCGCCTCTAGCCAATCGTTTTGCCAGACGAGTTCCTGGACCACAAAACTGGTATCCTGGGATATGTAATTCGATAGGTAGCGCGTTTATCGCCCGATTTAACAAACCACAACCTTTCTTTACTCTCGTCAGTGACATTCGCCACAGTTTTTAATCAGTGGTGCTCGACCGTCGATATGCGTTCGCTGCCAAGTGCGATTATAATGTTCCAGACACCGACGATACTGCCGAATCTCAGAATCGGCTTTTATATGCTCGGAGAGTCTGTCCCACAACTGATCAATGTGTCTGCCAAACTCGTGCAATAGAATAATTTTTGGTATATATTTCAACTGCTCAGAGGTTAGGTCTCGAATATCGCGATTATCTGACAGAACGAGAAGCATTTCAAATACTGAACTGTTTTGCTTCGGCGCGGGCCTATAAGTAGGGCGCGTCGCCGCTTCGATGTATCAAAAATCATTTTCGCGGTTCGCAGCGAGGATACAATTCGTGCGGCAACCTGCGACGATACGCGTGACAAATTTTGACGATTAATCGCAAATGATGTCCTCGAAGACAAGGCGCAGACATGGTAGCATGCTGCCAAACAACATACGCTGCCTCATTTGCGGTCCAGCAAAGTTTGTAGCGGTATAGCAGCTCGACACTTTACCGCTGCGCCACTGACGCCGTTGGAAAATACGCTAGATACTTTACAATGTAAGGCGCATAACATAGTTTCAAATGATTCGGTTTTTCAGTTTCTTTAATTCCTATGATGTTTTGATGTACGTATAAACATTGAAGATCGCATAAAACACTTATTTCATGAAGCAATTCGACGTATAAGTTACTCTGACACGGAAAAAACGACGAAAAAATCGGTTTTTAATTTTTTTAACTGCGGCGCACCAAATTGAAAAATCTGAAAAAAATTCAGCACAATAGTAACAATGATACGTACTTACAGGAAAAATATAATTATAGTGCCAAGACTGCATCGTTACACAACCGGCATTTTTCAGCATTTTTTAGCGTTTTTTATTTTTCGCAGCTAGGTTTTTCAATTTAAAAATCTGAAACAATTCTCTAATATGTGCCCCGATAACAGAAATGCCTCTGAATTTTTTCAAAAATTTTCATCTCCTAGTATAGGAGAAATTCGGCAAAAACCTGATTTTCTATTTTTACCCTTTACTACCCTCCGGGTCGAGATACAAAGTTGAAAATTGCCACAAATGTTTCTTTTTTAATAAGCTTTCGAATGATTCATCGTGAGTCGAATTCGGTTCAAGGGCACATTTGACCATCTTAACCGGCTATACCCCTTAAAACCATCTTCGATAAAGACTACACGCCGAATTGGACAACGGAAGTGTTCGAGATGGCCAAAGTACAGGCAACTAATCCCGCAACGTATCTGCTCCTCGATTCCTGTGGAAAACCTGTTGCCGGAGGATTCTATAAACACGAGCTGCAACGCGTCACCGATCCTGATGTGTATCTAGTGGAAAAAGTATTGCGTAGGAAGGGGGATAAGGTATACGTCAAGTGGCTAGGGTTTGATAAATCGCACAATTCTTGGATAAATAAAAATAATGTATTGTAACATAATAATACATGGTTCAATAAATACAATGATACATATACATGGTTCAATTTTATTTTTATGCATAATTCCAGCATTTATAATGCTTTAATAAATATAATAATTTCTATACATGTGCGAAGAATTTTACAATGGTATATTATAATGTCCCCAGGGCAGAGTGTCGGTCGAATCGGGTACGATATACCGCTTGTCGTCGTGTGGGCTTAGAACGATTTTCGATTCCGAAATGGTGTACACTTTGTGCAATTTCGACCGTATGCATGATTGCCTGCGAACCATTTCGATCTCCCTGTGCAAACACTGCGCGTAGTCGTCGAAAGTTATCGTCCTGGCTATGACGTTGGTCTTGACGCCTTTCGCCTTTTTCGTATCTTTTTTACCGTCTACGCGGAGTGCATACATTTTCGCTCTAAGACCTACGAATTCGGTCATTATCGCGCCGTTATTTTCGTCCTTCATCAGCCCCGGAACTTTCTTATTTAAGCGCGCCATATTATATGGATTGTCGATGGGATAATCGGATGTGTCAAATCTATCGATATTGTGTTTCATGGTCTCGTAGATATCTTCGCATTTAATGTGATAAATGAGACTGTCAGTGTCGGTGTATAGAATTTTACAATTTTGAGCGTGCAGAGGAGACATGTACTCGTGGTGAAATTCATACAAACAAATTTTTGATATGTCCAGAATGCACATACCCACATATATCGGTTTGTTGAATTTCACCTCGAGTTTTCGCAATTCAAAAGCTATTAAATTTTCCGAAAAAACACTTCTGCTGTGGAAATTCGGTTTCGCGATCATTGCCTCCGCGCCATATCGCCCTTCCCAATGTGTTAACAGTTTTACAACCACATGATTTCGCACATTTTCCATAGTTTTACCGAATACCTATTAATCCCACGTGAAACCAGGTAAAGTATAATAATGTGCTGAATCTAATCCGTAACTCTTGATGCAACTTTCGCGAAAATTTTTAAAAATATCTGCCAATAACAAGACATCTGTTTTCTAATACAACTCGCTGTATTCGCTCAAGGTTCTAATGTCGAAACGCTGCCAGACAGTCTCGGCGTGCGCGTAATCGCTCTCGGATACTGTCTCATCCGTTAACGAACTGTAGAATGACTCGCGCGGCGGTAAGCATGAGTCCTGCAGCTTGTTCGCGCAATCAAGGTATTCATACGGAAAGACACCCTTTCGCGTCAATAAATTGAAATCCCCGGTGGATAATGTTTCAAATTTGGATCGTAAAATTTTTAATTTATCTGCGCTAAGAAAAGATGCTAATTTGTCGAGATTTGTATTGAGAAATTTGTACGAAGCGATGAATCGCAATTTCATACAATTTCGCGAGTCTGATTCAGCCGTATCTTCAACATTTTTTGTGAAAGAAATATATTTTTCTTTAGTTATGGGTAATACGTCAACGTGACCTTCGAAAGCGGTAGCTATTTCCTCGATAATGAAATGTGAATTGTAGCCGTATAAATTATGAAAAACAATGGGGATGTAAAACGCATTTTTATAATTTAAATTGCACTCCGAATGTGCTGGGCCTCGAAACCGTCCGGATAGATGGCAATGATCGCGAACTCGTAAATCGCTAGCCTCGAATGGTTCGTCGCAAGTATGGTAGTGTGCTGCATTGCTAAATGCTGTCCACTGTTCGAGAGTTAAATCCAACATTACTGGTCAGGACGGGTTTGGCAAAGTTTGCAAAATTTTTCAGTTCTTCGACGAACCATGAAGCACAATCCGCGTGTCGGTGACATCGATACATTGATAGCCATGTATCGTAGGAACAATGCATACAATAGCCGATACTATGCACCTTATGTTTCTGGTACGTGTGCAATTTGCAATCCTCCTCACCTCTCCAACTGTCCTCCGTTTTCTCGATGATGCACTCGAGATCTGCGTACACCACGAAAGGAAGTTGCTCCTTCCTGCAGTGGTTGTCGAAGCTGAGCAGATTGTTGCCTTCGCTGGGCAGCAGAATAGCACAGTCGTTCATCTTCCCACAGTCCAGCGAATGAACCTCCAACTTCTTGGCAGATCCGAAATAGTGCATGCATCTGTAAACCGCAAAAAATTTATTTAATTGTTTTCGTGAGACATTTCAACATTTCATAAGTTTATATGCGTACGGATCACAGATAAATTTTTTGGATTTGCTCCTGCTCAACTGCGTGCTCACCAGCCGGGACAAGTCCTTGATTAGCACGAAGTGCCCTACATCGCCATGCTTTTGATTCGGCGTGTAGAGCAGATTGACGTGCCGATCCCTCTTTTGGTTGGTGAGGCGCAGTGGGAAGACTGTCGGTCCTTTCTTCCTCTCCGCCTCGAAGCTGTACACGTTGATTGATACCCCATTCTGCCCCTCAAGCTTCCCAATCTGCTCCAGAGACATTGGAAATTCAATGCCCCGGAGATTTAGCACCAATGTATAATGCGGGTATGGACTTGGGCGATTGACATTTCTTTTCGCGGTATGAAGAGCGGCGACCACTGCCCAAGCGAAACACGCATTGTCCTCGGATTGCACGCTAATCGTCGCTTTCTTCAGCGATATTTCCCGCGGCAACTTGCAGTGACACCCTGCGCGCAGCAGATTATATTTGTTGACATTGACTGTCAGATTGAGAATCCTCGTCAATGCCCATCCGCTGTCGCGTTCCTAGAACTCTTCCTGCGATGCTAGGGTTGGTTCGATGACACATTGTTGGTACCACTCCTGCAGATCGGATGTATCGAAGAGTTCGCAGTTTCGGATATTGATGCTTTTACAAGCATGCTTCTCACCCGCCACAAATTCGCCGTTGAACACCGTGTTCACTTTGAGGTTTCGATGTTTCCTCAAAGGACCCCGCACATGTTCCAACACAATGGTTGCCGCATCCTGGAGGAAGTTGCGCAGTTCGATGTAATTCGAATTTAGCACGGCACCAGTTAATACGCGGCTATCGAACGCAGTGTCTATTTCGCGCCACAAAAGTCCCGTGCTCGAATGTCCGGCACCTTCACGCACGAAACGTCCGCGCAACGAATATTTCAGTCTTTGGAGACGCGCGATACGAGCAACCAGCGATTATCGAACACCGATCGATAATCGAGGACGTTTCACTCGGCTGTGTTCTTCCAAAGATTCGATACATTCTTTGCACCGTTCTTCCCACGCGAGGTATTCTTCGCGTGAAATCAATCGTGCAGATTTATCCAACTATTGGCGTTCTACTTGTGCGAATTTTTCCATAACCGTAAATGGAATGTTTTTTTTTCACGCAACACGTTGCAACGATTTGAGTCTTTGTACAGTTTAGAGCGCATATTTATACCCACACTGCGATTTGGTATCTCTGTCTAACTCTTTCGATGTACCTCCTTCATCCAATAGATTGCACGTAAAAGCAGATCATTCCCGATATCATCCGAAGCAATTTCCGCTGACACAGCATAATTCTTTCTACGATTTACACGGATGACGAATTAGCGCACAAAATCATCCGATGCAATTTCTTCTGACTCCGCATAATTCTAAGATTCGACGTTTCCAAAGAGTATTATGTTACATTCAACACGTGTCGAGACTTTTATCCTTGAGAGTGGGTTCAAATTACAAAAAAGTATTATATTACATTCGCATTGCAAAAATGACGTCATCTCGCGCAGCTGTCCCAGGGGATTCAAATTACGCGTGATCGCGCGATACGCTGCAACGTTAAGATCAAAAACATTTTGAAAAATTTTAGCTTTAGAAGAACTGTGATTATACTACCGCTGTTTCTTTCCCTCCCCTGAATTTAACTTTAGAATTCATACGATTGTACCACTAAGTAGTGCTATCTCTGTCTAACTCTTTCGATGTACCTCCTGCCTCCAATAGATTCTACGTAAAACCCGACATTGCCCGACATCATCCGATGAAAATAAGTTATTATGCGCAGGCGTTTTGGCGTGTGGGCGCGTGCGTGTGACGCTCGGTATATGTACCATTCAGGAAAGACTAATGTCGGAGAGCTGGCGTTGGGGGAGTTTGGTTAGGCGGCTGACTCGTACCTCGGAGGTCTTGAGTTCGAGCCCCGTCGCCCGAGATTCCGTTTTTTTCATTTATATTAATATCTTAAAATTAAATATTTCCTTCCTTACCGACTGTTTGTACCACGCTCCAGAGTAGCACTTCACCCGCGGTTCTCCTCCTCGATACACTTCGGTATCGGTTCGATATCAATTCGGTATGGATTCGATAATATCAGTTCTCGCGCTATACCCCCACCACTCCGCAATCTCTATGACGTCATCCGCCGCCCGCCCGCGCCCCGCAGCCCCCCCCCCAAATCAAATTTCAAAAAATTTTCAAACTCAAATTTGGATTTCAAGGTCAGGGGAAATCCTTATTATGACCTTGAAACTCAAATTTGAGTTAGAATCCGTATAGCCTTACTACTATTCAAGATGAATAATTCGAAAAGGTAATGTGGTCGGCAATTGTTATTATATAAATTGGAGAATTTCCCGGACGCGGTACACGCTGAAGGGAAGACAACAGTTGATCGAGGGAAATCCCGTAACTTACTAGGTGGTTGGATCAACTGCTGCTTCTGTACAATAGCATACTTTGATTCACTCACCGACTCGATACGAGAAGACTCTTAGATTTAGAACGTCTTTCTCTCTGGCTGTGTTTCATTTCACGCATTATGCGCATAGACCGCAGCGGAGTCGCTGCGCGTATTCATAGCGTTCCGTTTCCAACAGCGCATAGACCGCAGTAACGAAACGGAACGATATTCGATGCGTTTGATGCTTGTGAGGTTGCGCGCGCGTGTTGAAACTTACTTACAATTGGCTATGCAATTGCATGGATTACGTTAAATTTAATTCGAGACTTTTGCACGGTGGTCGAAGCACGCTTCCTAACTACATCGGTTACTTCGTCCTAAGGATCGGGGACCGACTCCTAACGAAATTTTATGGCTTTATTGGTTCCTGGATTTTCTCAACCCAAGTTTTTCTATTCATCTTGAACAGCGGCAATTATTGAAAGCAAAGACCATATTGTATGAGTTTCCAGGACGAACTGCTGCTTACCTAGTGTAATTTGGTGAGAAGATGTGTAAAGGAAAAATGAAGTTCTTTATTATCCGCGCCCGGGGTAAATTGAGGGTTGTGAAGGCTATTGAATACAATCGCAGGCTCTCGTACGTCTTCTGGATTAGTGTATAGCTGTACAGTTAGCATTATAAGAACACGTTCGAAAAACTAAGGAGTAAAAGCCTTTACGAAATAAGAATGCGCGCCACGTATTTGCTTCCTTCCTCATCTTCCGTTTCGACCCTGCCTAAAACCTTGTAGGGAAGTGCTGTTTGCTTCGGAATTGGGACCGTTGCGTTGGTTGCGTTTCATGCAGCGAGTGCAAAGACGGCATAACCTGATTCGTGGAATTCCCTAGAATCCTCCAACTTCTAGCTCATGATGCGTGCAGCAACTGAAGAAAATCAAAGTATGGGCAACCAATGCGCATATGACGCGCAACATTTATTGTCATGTAGCATATATGTAGGTTATATTTTCTGTCACTTCGAAGAGGGGACTACATAATTTGCTGTATGTTTTTCAAAGTGTACGCAGACAAATACGCATGCGCGCATGAACTGCACGCTTCATGCGCTAGAAGTGGGAGAATTCTAGGGAATCCTATGTGCCACCAACGCCACCAATGCACACATAGACTGAAACGGGACGGTTTTCTCTGCAGTCTATGCGCCTAATGCGTGAATCTCTCTCTCTTTCTCTCTCTCTCTCTCTCTCTCTCTCTCTCTCTCTCTCTCGTAGGGGGGGCCTACGGTACAGATGTTGAAACGCAGTATACTTCGAACAGTACACTCTTCTTAATGTTGGTATAAAAAGTGGATTTAAATAGTAAAACGCAAAATATAAGAAGTAAATGAGAAGTAATTAAAAATAAGTAGGATATAAACGAGTCTCTACGGGGACTGAGTCTTTCCGTTCTCTCACAATCACTCGGAACTCCAGTATATATATATATATATATATATGCGCCCGTCGTCAAAGCGATCGTGGTGCAAAAGCTGTTTTCGCGACAGTCGTCGCAACCGTTGGCAGTTGGCAACTGCCTTCGTACGGATAGCATTACAACATTCGTATATTCATGAAGAATGTAAAGGAAATCATGATGAAAATGCACCGATAAGCTACTGTTTTATTATATAACGTTATAAATTAACGTCATAACGTTATAAATTTAAGAAAAAATAGAAAAAAGGGACTTGCCGCAACCGAGGATCGAATTCATTAACTTCAGATTTGCGATCATATGATGCGTCTCCACTAGAGCGGCTCTTATTTTCGACTCTAGAATTTTCATCGCGGCACCCCCCCCCCCTAGTTCCAAATAATACAAAAAAATCTCTGTAAAGGTTGAGCCCGATCGGGTAAGGAGAAAAGGGGCCCCTGCGCCCTTGAACATTTAAATAATTATTATCCAAGTTATTTATTACATAACATAACATGTCAAACAAAAATTATAGATGCAGACAAGAAGCATCTTTTATGTTGTATTAATTTTTCTGGTGGGACAAACGGTTTTAAAAAAAAGTCAGAAAAACTGCAACAAAAAACGTGTCTACATCTTTGATATTTTTGCGAATTTCGGTCCCAAATTTTCAGGAATCATTCAAAACATGCTAAAAAATTGATCTTTTTGGCGTCTCTCGGAATATGCCCCCACCCCGTAAATGTTTAAAAAATAGTCCTCGAAAACAGAAATTACCATCTTTTCCTCCTTCATTAATAAAAAGTGTTGGACAATGATTTGAACTTTCAAATTTAAAAAAAAATTGTTTTTTGTTTCAGTTTTTCGAACCTTTTTCGAAACCGTTGGTTCCCTGAGAAAAAGTAATACAACATACAAGATGTTCTTGTCTGGATGTATAACTTTTATTTGACATGTTTGTTTATGTAATCAATATGTTGGAGAATAATTATACAGGGTATTCCAAAAATGCTGCGGTTACTTGAAGGGGTAATTGCAAACAACTTTTTCCTTTGAGAAAATGTTCTCCGAGGTTTCATTAACGAGATATTAACAAAAAGCACCGACCAATCAGAGCGCGAGTCTGGCGGCCGAGTTCCCGCGCTAGCGTGGCTGCGCGCCGCGCTGCGACTGCGAACAAGCAACTCGTCATGCATCGAAGAAAATTGCGTAGAATGCGAAATGAAAAAGACATAACAAATAAAATCGAACATTTTGTCATGGTTTGTTTGTCACTTAAAGTGATAGTGAATAAAGGATAAATGGATGAAATTTTTCTTTTAGAAGAATCGAAAGTAATATTTATTTGAAGTAAATTTCTATGTGTTAATAACGTAGTCACGAAAAGGTAATGTAACAGGAAATGAACGAAAAGTGATCGTAGTTCGTTATTGTGATAAAAATCCGTAATTAAATAACGGCCAACACTGTCGCTGATAACGAATAAATCTGTTTAAAAAGCCCGAAGAAATATTTACGTACGGAAATTTTGAGAATTATCGCCGTAAATAAGCCATAGCCTGTGTTGAATTTAATAATTAATGATCACCAATAAAGTAACTAAAACTTACCCTTTCAGAAATTCACCTACAGTTTGAAAACCTGTGTCACTAGGTCACTGAACCGATTCTGGTCATCAACGGACGCGCCCAGTGCACAGCTGGTCCCAGATATACGACACCCCGTAAAGGGTCGCAAAGTCAAGTGCGATTGGGTTAATGTACCGAATATTCACTTCACTGCACGGCTACTAACACTGCTCACTTAATTTATTTTTCATGGAACGTGTTGTTCCTACGTTTTAAAATTGGTGGCCCCGAAAGGGGCCGATTGTTGTTAATTCAAGAACTGCTCCACGTGGCCACCGCCATTGTCGATGCATGCTTCAGCGCGGAGAATCGGTTGCTTTTGGTCGCCCTGTAATGTTTGCGGCTTTAGGTTCGCCACCGCTGCGCGAATAAGCGCAACTGCTTCTTCAGGGGTATCCACCGGCTGACGATACACCTCATTCTGAAATGATTGTTGTACAACAAATATAAAACGTAAGTAAAAACAGAAAGCCTACAACACAAATAAGTAAAGAGTAACAACAATAATCAGATTACCTTCAGGTCCATTGATAACCAGAATCGGTTCAGTGACCTTGTGACACCGGTTTTCAAACTGCAGGTGAATTTCTGAAAGGGTGAGTTTTAGTTACTTTATTGGTGATCATTAATTATTAAATTTAACGCAGGCTATGGCTTATTTACGGCGATAATTCTCCAAATTTCCGTAAATAAATATTTCTTCGGGCTTTTCAAAGAGATTTATTCGTTATCAGCGACAGTGTTGGCGTTTATTGAATTACGGATTGTGACGAAGTCACGTCACGAGCGGCGCGAGCGCACGACGTCGACACAATGGGCCTAGTTCGCGCCGCGCCGCGTCCCCGTGTCCACACTCGCGCGTGAAGATGTACGGTATCCCGATATAAAGGCCGCGGCGAGCGGAATCAGGAGCACATGGTAGCTATACCGCTTCAAGCAGCAAATGCAGACGCTCAATTTTTGTCTCCCGAGGTGTTTCAGTGTCGACTATCGCCACTACTTTACCATCACCAGCCTCTGTCCGAAATAGGTCAAGAGCAATCTTGCGCCCTGCCTACGTCAGAGAGGTGTTTATGCGCCCATTAGGCCAGAACCCTATTGCACTCTGGAACTCTATCGTACGACTCCCATACGGACGCGCCTTTGTGGCCATGCAGGGCAGAACGTTATACAACTCCGCATCCTCCCTCCTGCCCGCTCGCCGCAAGTCGCCGCCGCCGTGAACCAACGCGCCGCCAGAACCGTTCGAGCTCCGCAGCTCCTCCGCCACATGGTGACCGACCACGCTCACCAGACGACTGTAACATCTAATACGCTAAGAAGACCAATAAACATTGTTTTTGTTAACAAGCTCATATTCATTCGCCGAACCCGGCCTTACCGACTGAGTCGGCAATCTAATCCCTTCTCCGTCCCACCGGTAATCGTCTCGCTACCGCAGACGGTTACAATAATGAACTTTTCATTCATTTCCTGTTACATTACCTTTTCGTGGCTACGTTATTAACACAAGGAAATTTACTTTAAATAAATATTATTTTCGATTCTTCAAAAAAAAATGTCATCCATTTATCCTTTATTCATTATTGACTTTAAATGACAAACAAACCGTGACAAAATGTTCGATTTTATTTGTTACGTCTTTTTCATTTGCCATTTTACGCAATTTCCTTCGATGCATGCGGAGTTGCTTGTTCGCAGTCGCGGGAACTCGGCCGCCAGACTCGCGCTGATTGGTCAGTGCTTTTTGTTAATATCTCGTTAACGAAACCTCGGAGAGCATTTTCACAAAGGAAAAAGTTGTTTGCAATCACCTTCCGAATCACCCCCTTCAAGGAACCGCAGCATTTTTGGAACACCCTGTATAACTTTATTATTCCCCTAGGGGTTATAATCTCCCAGTACCCAACCAACTTACATCTATCTTAACCTATATGTTTGGGAATGCATTAATTCCCAATGCCGCCACACTCACTCTCGAAGCAGCACCTCAGGAACTCGTGACTGCGCTGCGAATCGACGATCGATCCACCACTCAGCGATGCGGGGCGACAAGCGATCCGCCAATCAGAGACGATCGATCAGCCAATCAGCGCGCCTCATTGATGCTCCAGAGGAATCGATGCGACGCGCGGACGGAAGTTTTGCCATCTTCGTTAACTCTGGTTTTGCTCGTGAACTGTTACGCTGTGCTCACGTTTTCATTATAATTATCAAAGTTTTTTCTCACGCTCAATCTCTAACAATCACTAGCAACCAGCTTTGTTCATGTGTATTTTCTTATGCTCATCGAGACTCAAGGAGTGTTTTAATAAAGTGACGTTATATTTTCTCAAATACTGTTTCGTGTGCACCTTTTCAGCGTCGGTCCTAACCTCTATTGCAACCGGGGTGCTCAGTGCGAATTTCTCAAACACTATTACTTATCCTCCTACTTAATCCTAATCGCTCGCTCGCTTGCTCGTCCGCTCTCCCGTCTCCACTCCCCCTCCTGGACCCCCGCTTCCACTCGCCGCCCTTTCGCTCTCATCTCCTCATTCACCCCTCCGTTCTTCCCTCTTCTCACACTGTTAAATACTGCGATAGTCACTGTTTTAGAGTCTCGCTGATGAGCGCGCTGGAAAGGTTATATCGACTGAGTGAAAAATTACGACACCACACAATGCGTGAAATGAATAAGTCAGTTTATTAAAACACTCGTACAGTAATGCAATAATCGTGAGCTAGAGAAAGAGCCTGGGCCCTCGTATCTCGCGATAATTGATACACGAAATATCTATGCATGTGGCACCAACACGTAAGCATGCACGCGGCACCAACAAGTGAGCATGCACGCGGCACCGACACGTGAGCATTAGGGTGGCTCTAACTTACTCTTGGTAAAAATTTTTTTCAAGATTTTCTTCGGGGCACCCCCCAGAATGGTTCCAAATAATTAAAAAAAAAATCCCTGTAAAGTTTGAGCTCGATCGCATAACGGGAAAGGGTGCCCCTGGGCCCTTAAACATTTAAATCATTATTTAACAGCTCGCGAAGTCGACTTTATATAACATCTTCCAAGTTATTGATTAAATAAAAAAATATGTCAAACAAAAGTTGTAGATCTGGACAAGGAGCATCTTTTTTGTTGTATTAGTTTTTCTCGTGCGACAAACGGTTTTCGAAAAAAATTCAAAAAATGAAAAAAAAAACTTTTTTTTCTTCAAATTTTGAAAATTCAAATGCTTCTAGAACACTTTTTATTTATGAAGATGAACAAAAAAAATGAAATTTTTATTTTCGAAGCCTATTTTTTAAACATTTAAGGGGGGGGGGCATTTACCGAAATTTGCAAAAAAGGTAAAAATTTAATTTTTATTTATTTTCAGTGTTTGATATGTGATGAATGTTTCCTGAAAATTTGGCACCGAAATTCGCAAAAATATCGGAGATATAGACGTGAGAAGTGAGGTATTCAAATGCATTTTTCCGACATCATGATTTTCTAACATGTTACCCACGATTACTCGAATACTATTCAACCGATTTACTTTAAATTTTCCGTGGCTATATGATACGCTATTACTAAGTTTTTGGCACCGCAGATTTTTTATTTCATTCATATATATATTTTTTTAATAAAAAGGACAAGATTTTGGGACCGATTTTTTTACATTTTGGAAGTTCAGGTGAAAAAAACTTAAGGAATTTCTTGAAACATCGGGAAATTACACAATTCTTGTAAATTCTCGCAGTGGAAGATGATAAATAATGTGTAATGAAACAAAAGAAGAAGACTTAATAAAAGAAACTAGTTTATTTGTTCATAACTATTTGTAATTGCTGGTTTCGAACCAAAGTCTGTTTTTTATGATCAGGAAACTTTTGGCGATACTCCTTTACAAGGTGAAGAACATATTGTTTTTGCTCCTCATTTTTGGTAAATAATTTATTATATTCGTCCATTAATTGAATACTCCTCTCTGCTGTATCATTAACGATCTGCAGTTTCTTTACTAGTTCTAACGCTTTAATGAAGCTTCTATTTTCAGACCAAGTTGATGGTTCTGTTTGTAGGAATTGGTCATCTAATTCAAATCGTTCAAAAAATGCTTTAGTTTTGCTGGACACAAATTGTTCAATACCCTTTTTAAAAATTTCAGGAAGTTTGTCGATTTGTATTTGTAGGCGTTTTACATTTTTGTTCGATGATTCTGATTTGCAGTTTAAAGCATCAATCATTTTCTGCTTTGATTCGAATGACAAACTCGAATCGAAAAATGCCAATGCTACCGCTTCCGGGCTTAAATACCATAAATGATTTTGAAGCTTTTTTAACGCAACACGGGAGATATCACAATCGACAGTTTGATATTCGAAAAATTTAGACAGAACACAGAAATCCAAGTACGGTGCTTTAGCAGCACTAGGCGCACAAAACCATGCTTCAACGTATATGCTGACAAGAAAAATGCAAATTTCGCAAAGAGCGTTTTCCTCTTCCGGTGTTAATTGGAATTGATGACGGAACAGAAACATTTTTAAGCAATAAATAGCTTTTGCCATCCATCTCGCATAATGGATGGCTCCCGGAATGCGAAAAGATATTCCACGAGGTGGCGATTCACCAAGAAATATAGCTGTTAATTCGAGAAATTCTCTGTAATCTTCTCGAGGTTGTTTGTGCTTTAGAGTACTTTTAACAAAATCAAGGATTCGGGATATATCATCCTCTTTTAAATGCTTCTGGACATTTTCGTTTTCAATTCCGATTTTGAAATTTGTAGTATTAATGCCAGACCAAGAGTTTTGAAATCGTTTAAAAATTGGTATATTTGGACCTGTGGATTTGCCCATTTTTTCATCGAATACGCTTCTAAGAATTATTTCATATATATGATGCCTACACGGTAAATACAAAAGTTTTTTGTTTAAAGTTTTCTCAATTAAAGTACACGCACCATTCATACGCCCGGTATTTGACGCTGTCGTATCAAAAACTAATGCTTTTACATAATCGTGGAGGCCCCAATCAAAAAGAGATTCACAAACAGCAGATGCCTGCTCTTTTCCACTTCCAGATTCCAATGCGGGTACTCCGAGGAGTTGCTCAGTATCCCCACTTGAAATAATTACAGGAAGTCTCTCAACGGTCTCTTTACCTGTTAAAGCTGGAAGGAGTTTACCATCCCAGTGCACGACGACAGCTTGCAATTCCCACCCCTTAAATTGTTCTTTAAAACTAATGGCTCTTTCTTCACGTATATGTTCTCGTGCTCGGTGAATAGACGACCTGCTGATTATTAAATCTGAAGCATTATGTCCCAATGCCTCGGCAACGGCAATTATGATGTGAACTGAATCTCTATCACTAAGCTTGCATCTATCTAACGCCGCGGCGAGTTTCGTAGTCATTACTTCGCGATGTCCCCGTATTCTGGTTGCCTTTGAAATAACCAGATCCTTCTGCCCCAATCCTTCCCAAACATTCATTTTCCCATCCCCCACACATTCCCCATTACCGCTGCCCCCTTCCTCACTCTCTCCTCAACATGCTGTTCCTGCCATCCATTCCCCATGGATTCCTCTAGGTCATTTTCTTCAACCTCCCCCGACCCCTCTTACACCTTGTTACCTTTGTCTTCCCGACATTTACCTGCAGTCCCTTCTCATCCACGTACCTCTCCAACTTCCCTATCATTCCCTTCATCCCCTCCTCATCCTCCACTAGCACAGCCACATCGTCGGCATATACTAGCGTGTACACCTTTCTATCCCCCACCTTTAACCCCCCTTCTCCAGTTCCTCATCCATGTCTGCTATCAGCAGTGTAATGAGACTTGGGCACAGTGGACACTCCTGCCTCACCCCCTTGCGGTGCAGCACCTCTTCCCCTCCTCGTTCCCCACCATTACCCTGCCTATCGTCTCCTTTAACACCTCCCCGCACCTCTCCAACGGCCCTTCCCTTACCCCGCTCCCCCTCAACGCTTTCATCAACACCCCCCTGTCCACCGAGTCAAACGTAGCCTTCATGTCCACGAACAGCACCACCATTTTCCTTTTCCCACCTCTCCATTTCCTTTTTCCTTTTCTCCTCACACAACTTCCCATACTCTCTCTTCCTCGCCCTATACACCCCCAACCCCTCCTTCCCTTCTCCACTTCCTCAGCTCTCTCCCCACCTTACTCTTCTCCTCTCTGCACTCCTTATTCCACCATCCCCCTTTCTTTCCCCTTTCCCATTTTACTTACTGCCTCCTTTATCCTTCCCGTCAGCTCTCTCCAATGCTCATCAACTCCCCTCTCCCCCACCTCCCTTATCACAAAACTCCTCATAAACTCCATTCTACCCTCTTCATTCTAATTTTTTCTCTCCCCTCTCCTCCCCTATCTTTTTTCCCACTACTTCCTCCTCCCTCCCTGTCCCTTTCACCCACATCACCACCGGGTGGTGATCCGAGTCCACTCTCTCCCCTACCTCCAACCTTTCCACCTTCTCCCTCAGGTCCTCGTTCCCTAACGCATAATCGATTACCGAGTTCCCCCTCCCCCCTGTAAACGTCCACTCCTCTTCCTCGTCCCCACCCACATTTCCATTCAGTATACCCCATCCCCTTTCCTGCAGATATCTGCACAGCCTCCTTCCTTCCCCATTAACCTCCTTATCCTTCGATCTCCTGCTTCCCACTTTCCCTTCCCCTTCCTCTTCCCCCTCCCATACCTCTCCACCTTCCTCCCCTGCCTTAGCATTGAAATCTCCCCCTATTACAACTCCTACTCCCTCCCTCTCCTTCGTCCATTCCCCTAATTCCTCCATCTTCCTTTGCAGATCCTTATTTACATATACCACTACTATCCTCCACCATTCCCCCATCCTCACTTTCTTCGTCATCATCCCCTCTTTTCTCCCCCTCCCCCTCTCCCATTTCCATACCCCTCCTCACCCCCATTATCGTTTCTCCCATCGCTCTTCCCTTCTTACTATCCCTCTTTGTCCACTGCCTTTCCCATATGTACCCCCTGGGCAGCTTTTTCCCCACCCACTCCCTCTCCCTCTCCTCCAGCCATGTCTCTCTCAATATCATGACATCCCACTCTTCCAGCCCTTTCCAAAAATCCCCGTCTTTCCTCCTCACTCCTGCCACATTCCAGAAAGCCACTTTGTAACTCCTCCTCCCTTCCTTCCCTTTTACCTTTCTGCTTACGTCCGCCTGCCACCCTGCCCTGTACACTCGTTTCCCTGCTCCTCACACCATTTTTCCCCCATCTTATCCCACCTTCTTACCTTCCCGTCCACCTACATCTCCATCTACCCTACTTGAAATTTCCTTCCCCTCTCCCTTTCTTTTTCCGCCTCTCTCTCTACCTCCCATCTCACCTTCCTTTCCTCCTCCGTGAGGTCATCCTCTATCATCTCCCTCCTTCCTCTGTCTTTTCATTGCCTCCATCACCTTCTGCTTTTCCTCCCTCCCCCGAGTTTAACCAACACCATTCTGCTCCCTTCTCTTCTTGTTTCTCCTATCCTCATAACCTCCTTTATTCCCTCCTCTTCCACCCCCATCCTTTTCCACAGCTTCCTCACTTCCTCCTTCACCTCCTTTCCCTCCACCCGTACCGCATCACAACAACATTATTCCTTCTCCCCTCCCTCTTCTTTTTGTCCTGCTTTATTTCCATCCTCACCCTACTTCTCCATTCCTCTCCTACCCCTACCTCTGCCACTCCTTTAGACCCCCAGGTCATTTTTTCCTTTTCCTACCCCACTAGCTTATCGAACACCTCATCTATCTTCCTATCCCTTTCCTCCCATCTGCCTATCCTTTTCTCCATACTTTCTCTCCTTGCCTTCTCTTCCCTCATCTCCTCCTTCCACCTCCTCCTTCTCTCCATTCCTCCTCTGCCCTCCTTCTTTCCTCCCTCTCCTTCCTCATTTCCTTCTCCACCTTCTTCTTTCCTCTCTATCCACCCACATTTCCTCCCTCATCCTCCTCATCTCCAGCATCATTTCCTTTAACATTCCTTCTATCCCTTCCACTTTCTTCTCTCTCTCTGCGCAAAGAATAACGTTCGGAGCACGCCAGTAGGTTCTCGTTAAAGGAAGGCTATGCGTAGTTTGAGACTTACACTTATTTAATTGGACTATGTACACTTAGGTTTAATACAATAAAACGAGGAAGAAACAAAATAGACGTGGAGCATTAATTGCGGTTTAAGCACGCGCGAGATACTTTAATCACTCCAGCACTCAGCAATTAGAATAATTAGCAGAATTAAGCAAAGTACAAGCCGCAGAGGCAAAGAACAAGGCGTAATGCGTAAGCGTTAACTTTTGCTAGCACGCGTTAAGCACGATAAAGTAAGCACAGAGAAGTAAGCACGGTAATTAAACGAGATGCGTAATTGACAACGTTTCTAGCGAAAATAGGACCAGGAATTCCGCACAGATTTCCGGGAAGCGAGAAAGTCCCTCTTTCATCCATCTGCGATCGATAGGGGGGGGGGTCGATGATCGGCGCTCCACAAGAGCAAGCAGGCGGCATCGGGAGTTACAAGGCCGCAACGCGCGTCCAGCCAGGAGATGGCGCTGCGAGGCCTATTCTCCTAACACTCTCCAACCTTCCCCCCGAATCCCCTCCCACCGGGGATCTCTGCGTCTTCCCACTTCTCTTAAAACCCTTCTGTTTAGAGAGTGTTGTAAAATGTATTAACGGATCGGCGCGAGAAAGCGATAAGCGTTTTAGAAGCACTAATAAACTGGAGACGATTATGGAGCACGAGGACATTTATATTTAAGCATTCACGAACCAAGGCTACAGTTACAATTTAAATTTATGCACAAAGGTCACACGAAAAATATACACTATTTACAACAATGTTTCAGTGTTTGAGTCACAGTTAATTTAAGCAATAGTTAATAAGTAATTAAGCAATAGTAAGCAAATGTAAAGCAGTTAACAAGCGTGAAAGTAAATTACCCGGCAGATGAGTAATTTTCGCAAAGGCAAAAGCGCGAGCAGGCGAAGCGCGTAGCATAAGCAAATGTACGTGTTAATCGTAGCTGAGTCGCGAACAGAGAGCCAAGTGAAGATGCAGGAAATCGGCAATGATTTCCTGGAAGCTGGAGCGTCCTCCTTCCATCGATCGCGAATCGCGGGCCGGGCCACTGATCGCCTAATTATTGACGGTTCTGAGAGATGGCGCAAGCATGCTTATTTCTTGAACAGAGAGAACTGAAGAATGTTGAGGAAAGTGCGGTTTATTTGAGATAGAGAATTGAGATGTGACGATTTCGGCAAATGTTGTCGAGATACTACTGCTCTGTATAACCGAGCACTCGGGTCGATCACAAGAGCCTTGAGTGTGTGTATGAGTGTATGCGAGGTGTTGTGTGGAAGAGTATGTATGTGTGATGTCGCGAAAAGTAAATAAGAAGTCAATCAGCTGTTCGAGAATGTTCTATTTGTCTTGTCTATCAGTCTTCATTAGAATAGGAATCTTAGATAAATCCTCTAGTCCGATACTGTTCAGGAATCCTACAATCCACATTAGCTCTCTGGCCCCATCACAAATTGATATTAACTCGGCCTCGCATGTAGACAAAACCACGAGGTTCTGTTTTTGGCTTTTCCAGCCATCTCCCAGTCTTACGACATAACCTCTATACGATTTTGTGCCTATCGTCGTGTCACAGCTTGCGTCGGTGCTGTTGCAAACGTTTTCTCCTCTTCTGCTATATCTCAATCTGTATTTCGGTTTCCCCTTTAGATACTAGAATACCCTCTTAAGAGCCATCATATGAGATTATCTAAGATTTTGGCTATATTGCGATAATTTGGATATAGCATATGATATGTCGGGTCGTGTCCCAACTGATAAGTTCATCAAGGAGCCAAGCATCTCTTGATACAATGTTTTGTTAGCTTTCGAAGAGTCTTTACATACGTCGAGATTTTGTTGTGAATCCAACGGTGTTCGTGCATAGTTACAATCCATCATCTTATACTTCGCAAGTGTACTATTGACATTATCTTCCTGGGATAGGTAAATCCCGTCAACATCTTCTTCGATCTTGATATTCAAAAACATTAATCCATTCTTCGTCTCTGTCATTTTAAATCGTTCCTGTATCTTTTCCATTACCTCGTTAATAATTTGGTCGTCCGATCCCACCACTATACAGTCATCAACGTATACGCCGGGAAGGAATATCTTTCCACCCTTCGTTAGTTTGTAAACACACGGATCTTCTGGTATTTATTGCAATTCTATGTCCTTCAATGACTCATCCAAATTTACATTCCAAACGTATCCTGACTGTGGTAAACCGTAAAGACTTTTTTTTATTGTTGACACACCATATTCTTCTCCTGTTTGTTTTCAAATCCGTCTGGTTGACACATGTAAACGGGTGTGTTCAATGTTCCGTGTAAGTCATTCTGCTTTATTTTTAAGCGCTGAATGCTTGCCATAGCAATAAGACCTCGGAAACACTCTAACTTGATCACCGTAGCAAAAGCAATGTCATAATCTATTCCCTCTTTCTGTGACGATCCGACCGCAACCAGCCTGGACTTGTATTTTAATATCCTTCCATCAGGTGCCCTTTTTATGCTATACAACCACTTATTTTTTATTATCTTCATTTCTTTCGACCTTGGGACTAGTTTCCACACTTGATGATTCTCCATAGATTACATCTCTTCTCTCATGGCTTCTTCCCAGCTTTCACCTTCCGGGGATTCCATTGTCTCTTCGAAATTCTTTGCTATAGTTTTTATTGCTCGGCCTGCCATATTTGCCTGCTGACGTTGTTCTACCCGTTCGGATCTTCTTACTCCTTCCGCACGTAACCTTTTTTCTCTTTCTCTGAGATCATTTCTATGCTTTTCTAGAAATATCTCTCATTGTTACTCCTGCCTTTCTACCTGGCGTTCTTGTCTCTTCTCTGTGTGCTAGTTCTTCTTCATTAGCACCTTCAAAGTCATTCCTCCTACCCTCTATTTCCTTATTTTCGGCTTCTTCCTGTTCTGCATCTTCCTCTCTACTACTATCTATAATTTTTTCTTCCTCATCTTCGCTTTCATTTCCATACCTGTAAGCGAGTTGGTTGAGGTTGTGTGTCCTCTGCATCTTCTTGCTGCTATTCTGAGTCAATTTGGTTTTCGTCGAATTTTGCAGTCCTTACACCGTGTATCTTTTTATCTTGGGGATCATATATCCTATATGCCCTTGTTTCTCGCGAATATCCCACGAATATCCTCCTTTTACCTCGTGATTCTAACTTGTTTCTTGCATTCTTAGATATGTAATAATACGCCTGGCACCCAAAAACATTCATGTATGATACTGTAGGATTCTTACCTTCCCACTTTTCGATAGGAGTTTTGTCTGCGTTTCCCTTTGTTAGTGTAACATTTTTTAGATATGTTGCAGTAGAAACCGCCTCCGCCCAGAACATCGGAGGTAAGTTTGCGTTACTTAACATCTTTCGGGCTTTATCCAGCAATGTCCGATTTGCCCTCTCAGCAATTCCATTGCTTTGATGATTGTACGGCACTGTTCGTTGATACCCAATTCGTTTCTCTCTGAAATAATCTTGGAACCTTCGATTGACAAATTCAGTACCACTGTCGGACCTTACCTTTTTGATAATTTTTCCCAGTTGATTTTCATACTTGTTTACATATTCTATGAATTGGTCGTACGCTTCATCTTTAGTTTTGACAAAATATACATAAGTAAATCTACTGCAGTCATCCACTATGACGAATATGTACTTATTACCACTTAACGATGCTACCGGCATAGGACCACGCATGTCCATATGCACGATTTCTAATGGCTCCTTTGTAGCTCTACCTTCTAAGCACTTATGTGGTTTATCATGCAGTTTCCCCATTATGCAAACTTCGAATTGATTAAGTTTTACTTCGGTATAAGTCAAATCTGTTACAATTTGATTTCTCCTCATATGATCTATATAGTCCTCACATACAGGGTGTTCCAAAAATGTCGGAGATTCTTGAAAGGGGTGACTCAGGGGGTGATTTGAAACAACTTTTTCATTGGCGAAATAATTGTCCGAAGCATCGACGAAGTATAGGATAGACCTATCATCTTATGGGACTTCGTGTCACCACCCAAACTGTATTACCGACCCATAACTCGAGGACTGAATTTAGCGGCCTCTGTTCATGAACAGCGTCCAATTCCGGAACTACTCTGAAATGTGTTGAAATGCTGAAAGGTGTGTGCGTGCTTGTATACGTGTGACTTGTGTTTAGAGCGAGAGTTTGACATAGAGGGCAGGCTTTTGTTACGCTACGCTTTGGCTCGGTTTGTCAGCGACTCACGTGGATTCGCGTAGATTTTTCTCCGAAGATCTATTTCGGTGATCTGGAGACTATATAGCGCCGAAATATGGCTCTTCTTGAAAGCTTATACAAGCTATAAATTGCAAGATGACATTGATTTTTAGTGCTTTACGTGTAGTTGAACACTTAACTAGCATTTTCGCGTGTCGTACGTCAAAAAATATTAAAAATTGACACTGTTACTGACATTTCCGCAAATCTCTGCACTCCGCGCATGTCTAAATAGACGGCGCCCATTCTCCGACATGTATAAATCATTGAGAACAAGGAATCCTAACGTTTTTGTAAAATCTATATTCGTAGTTTTCGGGACCCGAGGACATTTTGCAATAGTTTATTTATTACTTGGGAACGGTAGATTAGTAGTTAAAACTCTACGTTTCGTTACAAATTGATTGGCCCTTTCCTTATTAACTATTGTATGGATTTAAAAATTGTAAAAAACATCTACGATGTAAGTACCCGAGTGTATTGCTTGCGTTAAGGTCTGTTTTCATTATTCCTAGAGTACATATGAGAAAACAGCAGAGGGAGATGTTGAGAGGGAAGGCGGGGATGAGGGCGTGGGGATATGAAAGGAAGTTGGAGGAGGGGGGTGAGGGGGAGCTGGCAAGGAGATGTTGGGAGGAGATTAAGGGAAGGGCAAAGAGGGGGAAAGTGCTGGGAGGGTGGGAAAAGGAAAGGAAGGAGTACTATGAGGAGAGGGGGTGGACAATAGAGGGGATAGAACGAATGAAGGGAGGGGGGAGCTGAGGGGGCAAGAATTGGTGAGTAGGGAAAGAAGAATGCAGAAGGAGGAAAGATGGAACAGGATTAGAGAGTCGGGATATAATAGGTGGTATAGGGTGGTAAAAGGGGAAGGGGTGCCAGGATACTTGAGGAAGGGATGGGGGGAAAGCAGGTGGCAAAGGGTGGCGAAATTTAGGCTGGGGAATGGGATGAGGGGGGAAGTATTGGGAGGAGGAAGAAAAGAGGAAATGCAGAGTATGCGGATGGGGAGAGGAAACATGGGAGCATGTGTGGGAGGAATGTATGGGTTGGGAGGAAGGAGGGTGGCAGGAGGGGGTAGGGGAGGTATTGGATGACGAGGGCGGGGGGGGGAGAAGTGGATGAGGAAAGTGGAGGAAAGGAGAGGGGAAGGAGTGGGGGGACGAGAGAGGAAGGAATGAGAGTGAGTGGTGGCGTGCGGAAGCGGAGGTCAAAGGATAGGGAAGGGGGGGAAGGCGGCGTGCGAGACGGGGGCGAGCGGGCGAGGGGGCGAGCGAGGGTTAGGAGCGTGTAGGTTTAAGGAATGGGTTTAAGGAGTAGATTAAGGCATAGGTTAAGGATTAGGTTAAGGCGAATGTATGGAAGAGCGGAGATGGAAAAGGATTGTAATCCCCAAGGGGAAACAAATAAACGATACTACATATGAGAAAACAGTTATGGTATTTTTTAAAGCACAAGTAAAAAAAAGGTTTTGTTTTACGGGCGTCGCGACTCGCGAGTGAGATAAAATGGGAGGGAAACGGCACGGAGGTCCTTTACGCGACAAACGATCATTCTGGTAGCGGCAACAAAGTATGATACCTACACTGTCTTCTTGCATTCTCCGTGCGCCTGATTTTCGCATGTGATGTCAGCCCACGGACGAGCTATGCTCAAATGCCCGTATTGAAGCAGATTTCACTTCTATAAATTCTGCAAAAGCCATAAGCAGTAGTTAAAAGCGAAAAACATGTATATACACATGCTAAGCTAATTGTAAGATGAAATTTTTACATTCTCTGTTTTGTCTTTATTCGAGCATTTATGGCAAATTAGTGAGATTTTTTTAATAAAAGGAAAATCAAACACGACGTCATTCGGGCAAGTACATATGAGATGGTGGTGAAAGAAACGAACTGTTTTATATATATGAAATATGGCCTTTTTATTTATTTATTAAAAGCTGTCATACAAAAGACAAAAATAATATAACTGTATAATATTTGTGAACTCCTTTTCTTCTCACGGTCTGTTTGAGAATCTCGCGGGTGAGCGCGCTGGATGCGAGTGAGGTTAGGATCGGCGGTGAAAGGGTGCACACAACACAGCACTTAAATGAGATGCGTCAATTTATTTAAAATGCTTCACACACAATGAGCATGAGCCTTTAAAGCTCTACTGAGCGTGAGCCGTCTCGCGATTACATTAAGGCAATGAATTAACGCGGTTGAAATCCGCACCACCACGTGTGAGCGTCACTCGCGGCGATCCACCATCGACGAGAGCCTACTCTGATGAGCGTATGAGCGTGAGAAACAATGTAGATGAGCAAATATGTTTTAATGCGCGATTGCATAAAGTGCGATGAGCATTCACAAGTTGACGGTAGGACTCGTCTGGCGATACGTCTGTTCGTGCACACTATGTGAACAAGATTGATTGCAAGATGGATGATTTCCGGTACGTCGTCGTCTCGAACATTCTCGAGGATCGATCGACGTGGGGTGATCTGATTGGTTGAATGAAGGCGGCTGATTGGAGGATCGATCGTCGATCCACATCTCTCATTGGTGGATCGATCGTCGATCAGCGTAGCCAACCTGAGTCTGAGAGGTGCTGCGGTGAGAATGAGTGTGGCCGTGTATGGAACTACATGAATCCCAAACATATAGATATAAAAGTAAACACTGCATATTAAATTCTTAATTAAAGAATATTAAATTAATAAGGACGGCAATAATGTTTTTGCACCTGAGCGGCACAAAACCCAGGAACGGCCCTGATTAGCATATTTCAGTGCTTGGCCACGAAGAATAGACGATGGAAGAATCACGACGGAACGTCAACGGGCGAGCAGGACTTTGGAAAAGGTTACAATGTACGCGCGTTACGCGTTCCGTGACGCAGAGCGGCCTACGTGCCATTGACTACCACTGTTGACTACACACGTGTTGCCAAACTCTTTCGTTTCTGTATTGAAAACAAGAGGTGTTTTACTACTTCCGACGATGGTTTCCGGAGGAAAAATGTCTGTCGCATCGCGTGGAACGAAGAAAAACGGCTATTGAATATTACAAGTCCGAAAAAAAGTTCAATTTTATCGAACAGTAATAATCTTACAATAATATAGTAGTTATTTATCGTTCTACACAACGAAGACAGACGTGATGTTTTTCCTAACGCACGTCGTTATATGCCGTCCCGATGAAAATGGCCCATTTGAAAAATCTATTGGCATAATATAAAGTTAACCCCCTTAAAAATATCCCGATTAAAAGAGGCGCGACTTATTCGCGGCACGCCTTTGATAACTTTAACGGAAGAATCACCCTGTTTAATAGTATACTATTTTAATACTTACATTCTGCATGTTGTCCATTTTTCGCACTGAGTTGGATGGACAGTGGAGAAGACAGTGGATGACTCTGAACACGGATACCCCGATGTCTCTGATGCACACATTGTTACTTGGCGTCGATTGGTTCGAAGCCAAAACCTAGTTTGACGCCAATTGGTTTGGCCCAACAGCTAGCTTGGCGCCGATTGGCTTGACGTCCCGGCATCATTACGTGCACCAGTGACAATCTTGTGTTTCAGGGACTTTTTTGGCAAGTGGCAACGCGGGACTGATTTTTCTCAATCAAGAAAGTCCCTTTGTCGTCGCTGACGAAAAGTTCGTAAAGGTGCCATTTCCAATGCGCGGCTCGCCGCGGCGGCCGGCGGCGGTCCCACTAGTGCAAGGGAGAAACAGATGCATACTTCTCCTTTGCACTAGTGGGACCGCCGCCGGCCGCCGTAAAATGATACTCTCGAATTCTTTCCAGTCACGTGCCTCGAAAGTCAGCCATTGTTCGCAGACCGCTCGGTTGAGATCGTGCGTTCATTTACGGTTTGTGAAGTAATTGTGAGAGTTATATTGCTTACCGTCATTTGTGAAAAATGCCTAGAAAAGCGCTAATACACTCCGGCGTTATTCTGGACAAGTTGAAGCAGTGTGAAAAGTGTCAAGTGTTCGATGAGGAACATAAATTGAGGTACCGCACGGATAAAGTTTGGGAAGAAGTGTGTTTAAAAATTTGTGATAAGTTGTCACCAAACACCTTAAACTTTTACGTGAGGAACAATCGGTGAAATTTGCTGACAAATTTGAAGAAACATTTCCAAATTCCAATGGAAGAAGAAGAAGAAGAAGTTGAAGCAATGATGGATAGCATTGCTGTTTCTAACGTAAGTAATACTAGTCAAGATTTCGTGCCCCATAGTGATGTGAATAAAATGCATAATAAACTGCCTCCATTTTTTTTTTATATCACATTGTCTGAGGAGCAATGGAAATCTATTGCTCCTGTATCAAAAATTTATAAGGAAAAGGGTACTCGGGGAAAATCTTACAAAATACTTAGTCTCGGTTGGACGGATATTATTTGCAAAGCTAATTTTTTAAAAACTAAAATTCCGTGCGCTTATACGTTCAAATATAGCAAAATTTTCGATTCTCCGGAAGCGGAAACATATTTGAAAATATACGGCACTTGTAATGAATGCGGTGTCGAATTTAAAGCTCATTGCTTACATAAACCGGCTCCTGGCACTGGTATTGTGTTAAGAGTGCACACAGTCGATGCTTCGGGAATACCGCATGAAAAGAAAAGGGCAGTACAAGGAGAAAATAGGGTAGAAATAGGGAAACAACTTTTAAATATTAAACCCAGACAATGGATAAATGAGGCAGTATCTGATTTAACATATGACGATCCCGAACCACCTTATGTTGCGCGACAATGTACTTTATGGAAAATCACAGAAGAAGCGATCGTACGGGAATTAGGAATAAATAAAAATCTTGATCCCATAAATTCTTTATGTGAGTTGAAATATAAAGGGCAATATTCAGGGTACGTTAAACAGATCTCACAGGATCATTTCTATTGTTTTTACTGGTCTCCTATGCAGATGGAATTGTATAAAACGTTAATTAAAACGTGCAGAAAAATAGAAATAGATGCGACTGGAAAATTAGTGAAAACAATAGAAAAACCAAATGGCGAGAAGAAACATATATTCTTATATCAAATCATTATCAAAGGTGCAAATGGTATACAACCAGTATTTCAAATGCTTTCAGAGAAGCATGATACAAATTTAATTACGTATTGGTTGAGGGAGACCATAAGGCACGGGGCACCAGTGCCTCCAGAAGTAGATTGTGATTATTCACTGGCCCTTTTGAATGCAAGCAGCTTAGCATTCAATGAACGTTGCTTAAAAAATTATATTTCCGATTGCTATCGATGGATTGGTGGCGAAATTTTGCAACATCCACTTCAGTGTTTCATCAGAATTGATATTGCCCATTTAATCAAAATTATTTGTAACAAAGATGTATTTCATAGAAAACATCCTAAAATTAAAGATTTCTTTGTGCGATGCGCGGGACTAATGTCATCGTGCGATAATGTGGAAGATTTTCATACACTGCTTAGCTCAATATTTATTGTCGCTTACAGTGAGTACGATGGCAAAGATTCTGATGGAAATGAAGTAATATGCGAGCAGAAGCGATCCTATTTATTCGAAAGATTAAAGTCATTTACATTTACGAGCGATGACGAGAATTACAAAGAGTACGACGATTTAGAAATTTTAAATGAAAATGAAAATATAGTTCAATTTATAAATAATATCAGAGATGCGGCTGAACAAATTGCAGAAGATAGTGTAGAGACAGATAGGTATAATGCATTCTATTGTCCAGAACTAGTCACATATCTAGTTAAATTGGCAAAACATTTTCCTCTCTGGACACAGATGATGAGGGGATAAGTAGTGGGGCTATGAGAGTTCTGTGACCAGTTGGCAAGGGGTGAAGCGGGGCGGGGGGTACCGCGGGCCCGGGGCGCGGCGTGGAGGGGGTACCGCGCTCTCGGTCGCGATGGGCGCGGGGCGAGGCGGGGAGGGGAGTACCGAGTTCGTGGGTGAGGGGATGACGTCACGGAGGCTGGGAATTTCAATACGGCGTCGCGCGCGCAACCGTTTGCCGTACGCGTGCGGGGATCGGTGCGCAGGCGCAAAGGGATGTTCCACGGATGCTGTAATTCGACACGGATGACGATTCGAGATTAATTAATCTAAACAGCGAACCGTCTCACGATCGCCGTGAAAGAATGCAACGTCGCGCACGTATAAACAGCCGCCTACGCAATATAATTCGACGCGCTATCGCGATAACTATTCGAGATCAATTAATCTCGAACAGCGCAACCGCCTCGCGAAAGAACGCAACGCCGCGTATAAATATTCTCCAACGAAAATGCTTTTACGCTGTTTCACACGCCCTTGTCCCACTTATAATCGCGATACATGCAAATACTTGAAATGTTATTTCGCAGGGAAGGTGGAAGGTAGGTGAGTAAACCTGACATATTAATATAAAGATTTGTAATTTATTTGGCTTAATTATCTCCCTCGATAACATCGTCAGCAAATAAATCACTTAATAATAAATCTATAGTAACTTGCACATGGTCAGTTTGAATTGAAATATCACTAGCCTGAAGCCCCGATACCGCATTCGTATAAACGGCGTTGTAATCAATCCTTTTCGCGTTGACGCAGTTTCGCCAAACCACGCTCTTTGGAGCATCGGCACGATGCCGCTGATATATATTTCCGTGTACATAATCATCGTCGTCATCGTCTAATAAATATGTACGCTGCGCATGTCGATTGAGCCAGAATTGCTCGTCCCCGTAGTGATCATCCGGTAGTTCGTCGCGTATGGTGTCGGCATTGTGGAAAACCTTTAAAAAGATGTCACCATCGTGAACACCTTCCGCCTCGTGAAGTTCTCCACCTTGAATATTTTCGGTCTGAACCGCGACATTTCTGCACGTCACATACACTTTCGGGCTGGAAGTATGGACGGGTGTCACAGCAGAGGTGATCGTAGCTGTAGCTGGACGATTCAAATTCACGGGCAATGACATAATCTGAAACCGATTTTTTCATATAATTCTCAAAGTTACCAACAGAACGATTCACTAAAATACGATAATGGAAACTTACGGTATTGTTGGATTGTATTTCCCGTGCGCTGAACGGCTGACGATATCCTTCCAAAGCAATCTCCTTCGGAAGCAGTCTTCTTCAACCAATTTTACTCGAAGCACTCAACTTATATGCAATAGACTTATATGTAATCAACTTAGACGCAATAGACTTAGACGCGATAAATTCTTAAAGCGTTTCTCGTAGCAACGTATGTCTCGACAGCTACGGTAGCATTTGAGAACTGAGTTTAAGGTGGCCGCTGCACGATCACGCATAAGGATGTATAGCGCGATAATTATTCGAGCATTACCCAACGTATTTTGATGAACGAGAGACCACCGTGACGGGTGTAAACACCCTTATCGCGAGAGCGCGAATTCGACACACGTGGTAACGCATCGAGCCAGCGGCGGCATCGCGTCACCCGATCGAGTCGTCGAGGGTGAGAGCGAAGGAACGCGAGAGCGAAGAAAAGAATTCGAAGCGATAACGACTCGTGAATCTCGGCTAGGGTATATGGTTAGATATTCAATCAGAGCCGCGCAGTCGTTCGGTAAAAATCTTCGCGACAACATTTGTCAAGCATCATTCTTCCCCGGGTTTTCGATATCCGGACCATAACCGCATCACGCGGAAAAGTCGCATCAACCACTCGTGCCTGATCGTACGCGCCTTTTAATTGAATATTGAAGTAGAAGAAAAGAGGAGTAACCATGGAGGTATTCATGGACACGTACAGGGTTTTGTCCCGGATGTCCGTGCTTTTACGCACCATTGTGGAATTCAGGGACTAGACGGATCGGTGCGACGCGTGCTTGCGACTCATCGTCGAGTATCAGTGCGGCGAAGGAGTGTCGGTGGCATCGAAACAGCGTCTGGTGTCGCTGATCGCGCGAATAAAGACATTGTGCGCGATCGTGCGGGAAAAGTTTTCGCGAGTAGGGCTCGGGGTGTCGGCTCGATCGACGGCACCCAAAGTCGTATGGGAAGACGTGGAATCAGCGTTTCGGAATCGTATTTCAACCGGTGCGGTCATCAACGTGGGTTACATCGATCTGCGTCGATTTTTGGAGGGTGCTCGACGAATTACGATCTCGCGCGTCACGGACGCTATCACCCAACATAAAAGCGTGGTCGTGAACACGGTCCTGAACGCGGAGTTTATGTTGGGTGAGAATACGGACATGAAAAGTTTCGGTACGCGAAATCGCGTACTGTTCAGGACATCGAACGTGCGCGAGTGGTATTCGAAGCACGTGGTCGCTCCCACGTTAGTGGCGATCGAGGAGTTTCAAGATCGCGACAGCGGATGGACTCTGAGGGCTGTGCTAAATTATCTAGTGAATATAAATAAGCATAATCCTCTTCAACAGTATCCACCATTTTTCGCGATTTTTATAAATAATTACATTCTGGAGGGTGGACAAATGAAATCATGGGCTGGACAAACGTCTTCTACATCTGCACGACCAAACTGCGTCGTTGGACAAATAATTTCATCGTTTAATTAATAATAAATCGAACTTATTCGCGATTGCTTCAACAGTATCCTCCATTTTTCGCGATTATTATAAATAATTACATTCTGGAGGGTGGACAAAAGAAATCATGGGCTGGACAAACGTCTTCTACATATGCACGACGAACCTGCGTCGGTGGACAAATAATTTCATCGTTTAATTAATAAAAAATCGAACTTATTCGCGATCGCTTCAACAATATCCTTAATTTTTCGCAATTTTTATAAATAATTCCATGCTGGAGGGTGGACAAATGAAATCATGGGCTGGGCAAACGTCTTCTACATCTACACGACCAAACTGTGTCGTTGGACAAATAATTTCATCGTTTAATTAATAAAAAATCGAACTTATTCGCGATCTCTTCAACAATATCCTTCATTTTTCGCGATTGTTATAAATAATTCCATTCTGGGGGGTGGACAAATGAAATCATGTGCTGGACAAATGTCTTCTACATCTGCACGACCAAACTGCGTCGTTGGATAAATAATTTCATCGTTTAATTAATAAAAAATCGAACTTATTCGCGATCGCTTCACCAGGACGCTTCTTTTTCGAGATTTTTATTAATTATTCAATTCTGGAGGGTGGACAAACAATAATTTTTGTTGGGCAAACGGTGCTAGATCGTGGACATTCATATCCCTATTTTAAAAAGTTGAAAATTGTTCACGGAGGGTGCTGCTGACAAATTTTCTTAATTTGTTAATAACTTTTTTTTTAAGGGTGGACAAACGAAAATTTTTGTTGGACAAACGTGGACAAACGATGGACAGACGTATGCCATTGAATTTTTTTAAAAATTCGAATTTGGGGGTGCCAACTTCACAGACCTCGCATCGGTCCATTTGTAGGTTCCATTGAGCGGAAACAGGTTCCACATATTTTTCTCCAAAGTTCGATTGGAACGTTCTACGATGGAGGCCTTTATCACCGAATACGTCGAATAATGATTAATGTCATGCTTTGTCAAAAGTTTCTGCACATCGGCGTTGTAAAGTTCTTTTCCTTGATCGGTTTGCAAATTTTTCGCAAATCGATCTCTAAATATCTTTGTAAACGCTTTAGCCACCTCGGCGCCACATGTAGTCTTTAGCGGTACCGCCCATGCATACTTGCTCAGCACATCGATGACGGTGAGTATGTAGTGGTGACCATGGTTGAATCGCGAGTATGGGCGCATTTCTACAACGTCAGCTTGCCACAGATCATCGTATCTGTGCACTATGACTCGCCTCCACGGGAAATATCTTCGAGCTGGAGCATGCAATTCCTCGACGAGTTGCCGCTTTTTGTGGCCATGGTTTTCTTTACTCTTGGATTTCGATGATGGCTGCATGTTTGATCGCAGAGGTGTCTTTGACACGAATGATGCGATAATTATCGTGTACGTGCATTATGTGCGCTCCATCGGTCCGAGGAAATTCTTGACAATTTCAACCATCTCGTTGACAACTTCAACCGTCTCGTATGATTCTCCTTTGCAGCGCTGCTGCGAGATAGAATTCGACGCCTGCGATATCTATTGAACGCTGTTTTGCAGCGCCAGCATCTCTCTCTGAAACACGATCAGCTTCCTCTCTAATTCTTCCTACTGCTCTCTCAAAAGTTTAATGCTCTTTTCCACATATAGTTTATGGACGGCATCGCTATCAGCCATCGGTTGAGCTATGCCTCGTATCTTGCGTGATTTTGCATCAAAGTCGGCACCGGTCACGCAAAGAGCCTTGTCTCGCATATAATTTCGAAGCAAACCGTTCCATTTGTAATAATCCATTCTAGCTGCGCCACTCTTCTCGAGCGATACTCCAAATATGTTGATCGGCATCTCAATGCATACAGTGCGCATCATCGGTGCGCGGTTTTATTTATAATGAAGCCTCCCTCGTGGAGTTCCTCGATAATCGACAGAATTTCATAGTCATGCGAGTTTTTGCCCGCCCGATGCGACGCTTCCAGGAAACGGTATCGATCCACAAGCTCGTTGGGATCGTCCCAGCGCACGTAATCGATCTTGTAATCATTTATCACCATGACTCGCGGCGCCGTTAGACCTTTTCCTGCTTTATTGGTTCATACACGAGGGAGTAGCGGTGCAATTACATATTTGTACTTATATCCCTTGTTGCCTAATATGGGATTTTGAGCAGAATGACCTCGTCTGTAGGCATTCGTCGCCAGCAGTATACTTTTGTATTTTTGTTTATCGGCATCGGTGTATACAGCATCGTCGCCTTATCCCCAAGTATCATTCTACTATCGCCAAAGTATACGCCATACACAGTGTCTGTGAAAGTTTCCTTATCCCTACTTATGATTGCATCCATACATTTTTGTCCCAGGAGACCCAAATGGCTGCGAAACGTTTCTTGTCCCGCGAGTGTTTGAAGTTGCTGTCTAATAGATGTTGCAAACGACTCATCGAGAGTAGTTTCAGAAACATCATCATCGCCATCATCATCATCATTGGTTGTTAGCAATTGTATACTGGGAAATGTATTTTTTGGTGGGGGAGGAACCGGGGACTCGTTTGATGCAACATTCTGCCGTTTTCGCTTCGATTGAACTGGTGTAGAGGTTACGAGTGAATAATCCGATGACGTGCGTGGTTTCCTCTTTCTTTTACGCGATGTGTTCCATTTCGGCAGAATTTTTCTTTCAGGCGTTAATGTTTCATTCCCTTCAACGCTTGTGCTCATCAGCGGTGATAATTCAGCTTCTGCAGCTGCGGCATTTTCCACAATATGTTTTAAGGGTTCGACAATAGGTTTAAAGTATCTCTCAAACGCGATATCTTCCTCCACCTTGCCGGTCTTCAAAGCCTGATGTTTCTTGCGAATGGCTTCGCTGGTTTTGCAATTTCCTTCGCTGTTCCCTCGCGATCCTTAATCTCCCGACTATCGATATCAATCATTGTTGTACCGTAGACGTTGCTTTCCCACCGACGTGTTGACAATGATTGACCATCTCACGGTACGGCAAACTCGTTAAATCCCTTTCTATAACATCCATTGGACATTGCGGTATCCTTGTCTATTACCACGAAACCATACTCCAGCTGCCAACAATTACGACACAAAGCGCAGAAATCCTCGTAAGACATATCAGTGTTTACATGATCGTTGTACACGTGTTTCAAGTTGGTGCCATCCTGCTTAAACAGATTCAACAGATTCGCATTGTCGCGTATAAGCTGTTTGGGAATCTTTGCATATGTCTGACAGAGATAGAAGCAGTCAACGTTGGAGTGGCGCCCAAATTGCAGAGTATTCCCTTATCGTGTCTTGCTTGTCACATGCCACGTCATCAAAGAAAAAAATGGAATTCGGTGGCGATTCTCTCGGTGGGATGCCGTCATTGTTATTCGAAAATGTGAAGTAGCCAATTTCATCTATCGGAGACAATAAATTCTCCAAATACTGATATTTCCGCTGTTGCAACGATTTGGAATACACGTACACGTTCTCGAAGCGGACGCCGTGAGGACTTTCCAACAAGCTCACCAGCATGTTGGTCTTTCCAAAATTTGATGGGCCGCAAATGAGGCAGCGGATGGTGTTTTGCAGCATGCTACAATGTCTGCGTCTTGTTTTCGAGGACATCAATTGCGATTTATCGTCAAAATTTGTCGCGCGTATCGTCATAGGTTGCCGCACGAATCGCATCCTCGCTGCGAACCGCGAAAATGATTTTTGATACATCGAAGCGGCGGCGCGCCCTATTTATAGGCCAGCGCCGAAGCAAAACAGCTCAGTATTCGAAATGCTTCTCGTTCTGTCGCATAATTGCGATATTCGAGACCTGACCTCTGAGCAGTTGAAATATATACCAAAGATTATTCTACTGCGCGAGTTTGGCACACACATTGATCAGTTGTGAGACAGACTCCCCGAGCATATAAAAGTCGATTCTGAGGTTCGGCAGTATCGGCGGTGTCTGGAACGTTATAATCGCCCTTGGCAGCGAACGCATATCGACGGTCCAGCACCACTGGTTAAAAACTGTGGCGAATGTCGCCGACGAGAGGAAAGAAAGGTTGTGGTTTGTTAAATCGGGCGATAAACGCGCTACCTGTCGAATTACATATTCCCGGATACCAGTTTTGTGGTCCAGGAACTCGTCTGGCAAAACGATTGGCTGGAGGCGATCGAGGTATCAATCCGTTGGATGCAGCGTGTCGCGAACACGATATAGCGTATTCTTGTAGCAAGGACCTCAGCGAAAGGCACGCGGCAGATAACGTACTCACTGACAAAGCGCGAAAACGCATCGTTGCGTGAGACTCGGCTCTAGGCGAAAGAGGCGCTGCTACAGCTGCTTGGGCAGCTATGAAGGCCAAGACGAAAATCGGAATGGGGATGAAAACAAAAACTCGCAAATGGTCTGCAAAGAGAGCACCGCAAAAGCAGATTCTTCCGGTGGCAAAACGGGGTGGTATATTACCACTTATCCCGCTGCTAGGTGTTCTCGGCTCATTAGCTGGGGGAGCGGCGGAGATCGCCAAGGCCGTAAACGATAATAAGGCGGCGCAACATCGGCTGCAGGAAATGCAACTTCATAATCGCTCCATGGAAGGTCGCGGACATTATCTCGCGACATACAAGCGCGGACAGGGAATATCGAAACGAAAAAAAAAACGCCGAAAAGAAAATAAAAATACCTGTGGGCGTAACTACCAATGCGCAATTGGCGGAGTTGGCAAAACGTTTGCGTATTCCATTTTTTAGGGGTGTTTTTATGCGCAATGCGCTACCTGCTGGAGGAGTACGTCGAAACGAGAGCGGCATCGTAAATTTGGACAACGTCGAGGGGCCGGGCACTTATTGGGTAGCGTATGCGAAGAGAGGGTGTCGAGCTGTATATTTCGACAGCTTTGGAAATCTTCGACCGCCTAAGGAATTGGTGCAATATCTGGATAAAGATGCTGTGAAGATTGAATACAATAGAACGTTTTATCAGCAGCACAATCAGAGCAACTGCGGACAATTATGTCTACGCTTTCTACAGACGATCGGCACCAAATTTAAGAATTGACTTCCCACCACTCTGATTCAGTACTAATCGAACAGTACAGCTCGGAATATGTCGTTAACATTCACTCTAACCGGCAAGAGTAACACCCTCGAGGTAAGCTACTTTCCACCCATAGATTTGAGCAACGATGATTACGAGCTTGGTCTAACAACCTTTGAAACTTATCATACGATACCGAACATTGACTCGAGTAACGATAAATTCTACTTCGCCGTAAACTATGACACCAACAACAACATGACTCGTGAATACATTGCGATTCCCCACGGGACCTACGAACTAGATGCTATTGCCAAGTATTTGAAGCAGCGATTACTCGAGCGGTATCCTCAAAATCTCGGTAGCAATGATGACGACAATGGTGGTGACAACGATGTGTATCCAATAGCGTTGCATTCCAACAACAACACCATGAAAAGCGAGTTATACTGCTCGTTCGCCGTAGACTTTACAAACTCCAATAACATTGGATCGTTACTGGGATTCTCGACGAATCGAGTATTAGAAACTGGACGGTGGCACGAATCGGACGATCCAATTAATATCATGAACGTAAACATTATTCGCGTAGAATGTAGCGTGACCGCTGGTGCGTACAACAATGGGAAGCACGTACATACGATACATGAATTTTCTCCGAGGGTCCCACCAGTATATAAGATATCGGAAACGCCCGCACAGATCATTTACCTTCCGATGATCGCACGGGTCATTACGGATGTAACGATACGCGTTGTGGATCAAGACGGACGGTTGCTCGATTTTCGAGGTGAAGAGATTACCATCAGACTACACGTACGGCGACGATGACGATAATACGCGTGGTGCGAACGAGAGAGATGCTTGTGTTGAACGACTTCAGAAACCCGTTTCATCGAAACTAAATTGTTTGCAACAACAACAACAACAACTGCAACAGCTCTGATCACGGTAAAACGAAGAGGCTCAGTGCTGCGAACATTGCATTTTTGAAATCACTGGGATTCATTGTGCGCATTTAAGTTGAAAAATGGTTGATATTGTAAGCATTGGAGGGAAGCGGACGTTTGATAATCGCATCATCAAGCTCCAGACTCACACATACAACCCATACGTCAACACGACGTTTGGATACAGCGATGAGATAAGAATACCTATACAGCATCAGGATTTATACACATTGCCGTGTGAAAATTTCCTCTACGTGGAGGGTAAATTGACGATAAAAAAGCCAAATGATGCATTAACGGTGACGTTGGAAAATAATTGTGTGGCGTTCTTATTTGATGAGATTCGATACGAGCTGAATGGCGTGGAGATTGACCGCAACAGAAACGTTGGAATAACTAGCACGCTTAAAAACTATGTATCGCTGACAATTGGCGAAGACAAAAATTTGGAGAATGCAGGATGGGGCTTGAAACGACGCGATGGGCCAATATTGAACAAACACTTCAATTTTTGCATCCCGCTCAAATATTTGCTGGGATTTTGAGAGGACTTCAAACGCGTGATTATTAATGCGCGTCATGAATTGATTTTAATACGATCGCGCAACGATAACAATTCCCTACTAGGATCGGTGATGTTGGAACCAGAAATTTAATTACTTAAAGTGCAATGGCGGATGCCTCATGTGACGCTGAACGACGTTAATAAGCTATTGTTGCTACATGCTTTGGAAAGTGGACAAAACCTAAGCATTTGTTTTCAATCGTGGGATCTGTACGAGTATCCTCTCTTACAGAGCACGACGAAGCATTCTTGGACCGTGAAGGCATCTGCGCAGCTGGAGAAGCCGCGATGCATTATCTTTGATCTACAGACTAATCGAAGGAATGTGATGAGCGAATATGTTACTAAGCTCAACAACTGCAGACTGAGCAATCTAAAGCATTTTCTCAACTCGGAATTTTACCCGTACGGTGACTTGAACTTTGACTTTGACAAGAATAGGCACGCCATCTTGTTTCATATGTATGCGCAATTCCGTAAATCGTATTACGGACATAGTTGCAACGAGGCATTATTTACCGTGACCCAATTTTTGCAATATGTCCCTCTCGTGGTGATTGATTGCTTGCGACAAAATGAGTCTATCAAGAATAGCACCGTGGACGTGCGCATAGAATTCGGTTGTAAAGAGAATGTGCCTGCAAATACTGCAGACTACTGTCTGATTCTGCACGATCGGGTGGTTGAATACAATCCGCTGACAAACGTGGTGCACAAAATCAATTAAATTTCCTCGCAACTTGCCCGCCCTCTCCTGTGCCAAATTCGTACAAAATTTCATCGTTAAAATCGAGATGCTTTACGAGAAAGATCGCATTCTCCCGTCTGTCTTGGAAGCGAGTGGACCTCTAAATTGTACCGATAATCGCCATACCGACATTTGTTGACCTGCAAGGGTTCATCGTTGATGGAAGATTTGTCGTGAAGGAAGTGGCTGTCCTACGAAAGGGAACAATTCTCTCGCACTATATTTTTGGTAGTTCGATGCCCCAATATCTTCTTACGAAGTCTGACAAATCAAGCATCAGGTGGTTGGTAGCAAACATCATGGACTACGGTGGGAAGATGGAGACGTTCCATACAGTATGGCTAAACAGCTAATTACGAAAGCTGTTGCTGATGCGATCGATGAAGAAGATGACGCATCCCATATCGTATACGGTAAAGGGCTGCAGAAACGCGACTGGCTTGCGGATTTCCTCGATGAAAATACGAGAGCGGACGTGATCATCGAGACACTGGACATTGACTACGAAAATATCATATCTCTAAATAAGCTAAATGTAGTTAATACTCTGCGATGTGGCAGACACGCAAAGCACTGTGCCTTGCAAAATGTATTTAAAATATTCAACTGGTGGTCTAAACACCAGAGAGAAATGCATAAATAAATATATTCAATTTTTAATGCATAAATGTTTTTTCTTCACCCATCCCCAACCTCCTGCATGTGATGTACGCTAGATTAAGATGATGGTTGTAATTATTATTATTATGTAGAAGTGGTTCGATTCGCGATCAAAGTGGTGCTATACACGATCAAAGTGGTACGATAGACGTTCGATATACGTGCAGAGTGGTATTGTCTAGTCGACTGATATGTCCAAAGAAGAAGGGGAAGAAGATGAGTGCGAAGAAGAAAAAGGAAAGGGTGGTCAGTGAATAATTCTAAGAAGATGCATTGAAGGAGAGGATGGTCAGCGAATATGCAGGTGGAGCACAAAGACATCCTACTTTGCAAAGCTATGCAACTTTAGGCATGGATCTACATGCGGGGTTTGGAGATGCAGCGAGACCAGTTGCTCGTCAATCGTGACAGCAAACAGTTACAATTTTTTAAGTGAAAATTTGTGTAATTATTTCTGTGAAAAAATGGGACTAACGCGGAGAGCCCCGGAGTGCTGCCCCGAGGTATGTACACAACAATATCTTTTTACATTTATCGTGTTTAACCGTTGAAATCGAGTTCGATCTCGCGGTCGTAAATATTATATCGAGGTTTCTATGTTGTAGAACTCTCCGCCAGAATCACCGCAGTGGTCGCCCGATTGGGGCAGCTCTATTTGGTCGCTGCCGCAGTCGCCGCTTTTGCCACCGTCGCCGCCGTCGCCACCTCCACAGGTATGTAATACTTTGGTGTTGGTTTGCATTTGATGTTTATTGCGATTAATGTATCCGTGTTATATGAATATTTGTGTGTGTTCTAGGACTTGCCACTGCGTATGATCAGGGCGTGGCTGGCGGGCCTGGAGGCTGACGTGCCCAGGAGATACAGATGCGGCGGTCAGGGCCGGTGATTGGGGCCACGCAGCTGCGGCCATATGTAGTGCCGGGGGCTCGGCGACGGCGCCCCATCGCACCCATCCCCCCACCCTATTAGTTTATTTTTTCTTATTTTTTCTTTTATTTATATTCTTTTATCATAGTATTATATTTCTTATTTTATTATATTCTTTTTTATTTTTTATATTTTTTATATTTATATATTTTCTTTCTTTTATTCTCCGTTATTATTCTTATATTCTATTTATATATTTTTATATTTATACTTTTATATTCTATTTATATTTTTTATCTTTCTTATTTTATTATTATTCTATTTTACATGCTTTTAATTTTAAATAAATTTCTTAAACGTATATTATGTCTCCATTTTATTTACCCTCCTTCTCTCCTCACAACATACTTTTAAGATTCGACGTTTCAAAATTATTATTTCTCTGCGTTGGAAAAAAGTGTCTGTTGGTATGGAATAAAATTTCTGCTGATGTCGCATAATTCTATGACCCGCGCCTTCTTCGCGCCGCCAAATGACGTCATCCCTCACAGCTGCTCCAGAGGAGTCAAATTACACACGATCGCGCGATGCGCTGCGATGTTAAGATTGAAAAAAACATTTTTGAAATACTGTTAGCTTTAGAATGCATGCGATTGTACCACTATGTAGTGCCGTCTCTTTCCCTCCCCCAAATTTAGCTTCACAACTATGTAGTGCGTCTCTCTCTTTTCCGTCCCCTGAATATGTGGTTTGTAAAACGTCGATCTTTCCCGACATTGCTCGAAACAATTTCTGATAAAAATTATTAAACAATTTCTGCCTGTCGGTTCGCTAGATCGGTGTGGGCCTGGTCTGAAAATTTTTCGGCGGTGGGTCAGGGGTGAAAAAATTTTCGGGGGGTGGGCCAAGGTCGTTCCCTCCCTCGGTTAGGTATGAAAAAATTTCTGCTGTAGGTCATTCCCTCCCTCTGAAAAATTTCTGATGGTGGGCCAGGTCTGGAGAGGTGTCCGCGGCCGCTCGGCCTGGACTGATCCCCTCCACGGTTATGGCTTCCCACACTCCGCGGCTCGTGCGCGCGCAACCAGTCTTCCACTCCCCGCTGTCCCCGCGCCCATGTTTCCCCCCACCACACTCCCCCCTCGCCCGCACTTCCACCTGCCCCCGCGCTCCCCTCAGAGGACCTGAATTAGAACTCTCCTAGACACTACTAACCAATCTAGCTCTTTTCCACCCGGCAGGGAGCTCGTCCCTCCGCAGCGTGTCACTGATCATATCACCAAGAGCCACCAGGCGAGACTTCAGCACACACGACACCACGTCGGAGGGCACCGAGTCCAGCCCTGGAGACTTGGAGGACTTAATACGCCCAATGACCTCCTTAACCAGCTCTTGGTCAACCGAATCTCTGGGGTCGAGCTCCCTGTAGCTGCTGTTCGAGTCCACCAAGGGTGCCCGTCCCGGCGACCGCGCATCAGAAGGCCCTGTGACGAATAGGTGCGCTATGATCTCACAGACATGCTCTGGGGAGATGCTTGTTCTGGGTAGGCATACTTTCAGTCTCGCCATCACGACCTTGTAGGGTTTCCCCCATGGGTCCTGGTCATCCGTGGAACAAAGCCCCTTCCACTCCGCCTCCTTGGCGCGCCATATCAACACTGCACTTGGCCACAAAGTACGCAAGCATGGCCTCCTCGGCGTCCGGGCACCTCTTCTTCCTTCTACTATGGGGCCATTGCCTAGCGCTGAACGATGCCTTTCTCGCCTGCGCAATTTCTTCCGTCCACCAGTGATTAGGTTTACGACTGCCACGAGGGAGGGATTTCTTGGGGAGAGTATCCCTCGTAATCTCCTCCAAAATACGTTGGAATTTAGTCGCGGTTGGCTCGCTATCGGCTTCCACTATTCCACCAGGGTCTCGATCTCGGTCTCGGCTAGCATCCAGGTTCCACTTTTGTTCAAACCTACGAAGGACCACCTCGACGTCCAAATCCTTAGCCGAGAACTGGGTCCATTCGGATACCGGCCTGCCACTACACGGCTTCCTAACCGTGTGGAGCACATACAGGTGGTCCGAGTATGTACAGTTTGCTGAATACCTCGCTCCTGATGATGCCCCGGGCCGTAACCCGGTCCGTGGACATAACGTCTATAAATGACTTGCCTCCGTTACGGGAGAACGTAAACGCTCCGCTCACCTTAATAGGGGTCAGACCATGCCTCGCAAAGGGGGTCCATGCCGGCCATCCCCCGCCTATCTGACTTAACCCCGCCCCACACCGGGGATTAGGCGTTCAAGTCTCCTGCAACCACTGTACCCCTGCCTGGGGTCCTGGCTTCAGTTAGGATCCCCCCAAGTGTGTCCAGATAAGATAGGAACTCAGCGTGTTACTTATTCGGCGAGAAGTGGCAGCTGATGACGGTGATTCCGTTCACCACCGCCGCAACAATCCCATCAGCGGCCATTGGGTGAGGGGGCAAGGGAGGGGAATGCCCCATTGAACCCAGTCACCCAGACCTCCACGGTCGGGTCGATGTCTCTAATCTCTAGGACCGTCCTATCCTGAAGAGCGGAGCAATCCACCGCCTTTTCTCCCAGTTTTTGGCGGATAGACGCCACCAGTTCCTATCCATTTCTAACAAGACATGGCCAAGACGGGTCCTCCTCACCCCCTCCAGGGTCCCCCTACCCTTAGAAAGGAGGAGCTTGTAAGTCTCTATGTTTGATGACAAGGGGGAAACTCTTACAAGAACTGCCTCCGGCCGCTACTTAATCCTTGCCGGTTTATGGGTTGCCCTAACAGGTCGTTGTGCCTGGTCCTGGTGAGAAGGACCCTGGTTCTGGCGTGTGACAGAACCCCGTTTGTGGTGTTGTGGGTGCAGCAGGTATACCCCCGTCGGCGGGAGTTGCTGGCCCCCACCGCCGCCCTGGACGGAAGGTCCGCAGGCATGTGGCGCCCCCTGAAGTGGTGGCGGCCGCAGATGAGGCGTCGGCTGGCGATTGGCCTGGGCCACTTGCTTCTGGAGCTGCTGCTCCTGCAGGTGTTTTTGGCGGCGCAGCCTCTTCAGCTGCCCTTTCGTTAGCTGCTGTTGCTGCCCGTCGTGATCCATATAATGAGGGTCATCTCCCCCGGTACGGGTGTTGCGAGACCTTCCCGCCGCTTCTTCGATATGGTCCTCGGGGCCGGTCTAGGGAGCGCTCCCATCTCCCTTCGTCACCACTTCCGAAAACAACACCCTCTTAGTCCCCTCCATGTCATCCTGGAGGGGGGGGGGGGCTGTTATTGTTACTCTTCTTCTTCTTGGCCTTCAGGCTTGAGGAGCCGTGGGGGACCGTATTACAGGTCTCTTCCCCATTACAATTTCGCCTCGATCTGCTTGTACCCCAAAATCCCGCGTCTTCGGGCGGTGTTGGTTCGGGGTCAGGGGGGGGGGGCGTGGAGATCTTCTTGCTCGCCCCCTTAGCCCCTGTAAGCCTCCTATCTTCCTTTGATCCGGTCGACTACCTCTGAATGAAGTGCGTCGCGATCGCCTCGGCGACTGAGGCTGACGCCTGCTCACAACCCTTCGCCATTTCTTTCGCGAATGCAAGCATGCCGCTCTTATTCGCGCCCACGGTGACCTCCTTGGCTAACTTTTCTAATCCGGTGATTCGTGCCCAACAGTCCGCTTCGGGTCGTTCACTCTCATCGCTGGAATCGCAGGTACTGCGAAGAGGTGGCCAGTTGGTCCCCCAGCCTTCTCCACTTCCTCTTCTTCTTCTGCACGACGCGCCTCCGCTATCCTCCTTTCCTCCCCAATCATCGAGAGGTTGAACTAGCCCTAGGGCGTAGTTTTCCTGCCCTTGTTGGCAATTCCTTCAGGCAGATCTTCGTCAGCGTGATCTGGGAGTTCATACTGATCCCGATTACAGGTTGTTTGGGCTGCGTCGCCCCACCGCCAGTGGGGGGGGGATGAACTTCCATTGTTCTGGGGGGGGGGGTCCGGACTAGTGTGTTACCCCTTACTATACCCGGGGGGGGGGGTCTCCGGGATCACTATCGATCGATTCCCCTCCCCTAGGCTGCAGGCCTGTGAGTTAGTCCCCGCCTTATTGCCTTGGGTTATGGTTATCTGGGCGTTGAAAAACTCCCCGAGCGTTCCCGTACCAACTCGGTGATTGCTCTGGATCAGCTGTGGAGTATCCTCGTCCTTCCTTGAAACCCTCTCTTTCTTGGTTTTTGGCTGCTGACCAGCCCTCTTGACATTGGCAGAAGAGCCCACCAACCGGGATTGAGATTACTCCCCCAGTCCACTCCTTTCCACCGGAGCCTTAGCCCCCGGGGTGCCTCCTACTTCCTCTGCCCCCAGAATGATCAGGTCGTCATCGTCCTCCCGGCCTGTGTTCCGGTCCTCATTGGGGGGCCTTTCCTGCGGTCATCTCCGCCTTCACGTTTATATTCCGTCGTCGATATCCATTCCTTGTCCGGATCCTTATCCAGGGACATATTACCAGGTCCAGCAGCTGACGCCTCTTCTGGGGCGTGCAATGGCGGGTTAGCGCCCGCCTCAGTGACACCGGCCCGCTGCTTTAGCTCGGTGTCATCGGTCTGACTTCCTACACCCTGCTCGCTGCCGACGGGGCGAGGAGGGGTTGGTCTAATACCAATATCCACCTGCTTAGCATCCGAGGCCAGGCAAGATTTTGTCATTATTCCATTAATGTCTTAGCAACGACGGCTCCACCGCCCAGCGGATTTCTCCCAATTCAGGCCCTGACCTATGGCCCTCGACTATATTATTCCGATCTCTCGTCGGTAGGACCACCTTGAAGCCGTTTTAGTCCAAATCCACGCCGCTAAAACCGTAGCCGACAACTCAACCATCGGCCCGGGTCTTCGGGCCGGGGAACTGCAACCAATGCCGATCCGGGATCTAGTTCCACATGGCTTATTTCCCAAGAAAATCCTGATCCTCTCTGTTGTTCTTATCCAAGGTGTTAATTGATGTATCCTGCTGTGTTGCACATTGACCACCCCGGAGGGCCCCACCCGTTCCACCGCCACAGCGGAGGGGGAAGGGAACTACCGGGAGCACTCCGCACCCCACTGCGCGACTATTACTCATCGATCTTCTTCTTATTGCAGATTCCCGCGACTCTTCGTACTTCGGATCTTCCTTTTCGCTATTCCCATTACCACATTTCGCCCGGACCACCGGAAGTACGGGGCCATCCATGTGCCGCGTCGTAGGGCCGACATCCACGGCTCCACCACAACTTCCGGACACCCTCTGCCCAGCAGGCCGCCGCAGGGAGGGCATCGCCCTCATCAAGGCCTGGACCCGGGTTTTCTAATATTAGGTAAGATCCTTTGTCGTACGTAGGACTAGGATTCATCTGGTGCTTCTAATCTTTCAGAGGCCGCAGTTGGTGCTTGGTGTTTGGCCAGGGAAGGTAAGTGTACCTGTATGGGGGTGTAAGTGTATGTGTGACCCGGCGGTCCGAGGTTGGGCCGGAGGGCCCTAACCGCCCCATCGCCAGAGCGAAGGGACGGGAGGGAACCACCGTCCCGCCCCCCCCCCCCCGGGCCGAAAGACACGCGTTATTGTTCACGGGGTGACCGACCCTTGGCTAGGGCAGTAGCATCCCCCACCGCCCGATAAAGGAGGGACCAGGTCCCGTCCACATCGCCCGACGCGGAACATCGCCGCTGCCCCAGAGCCCTCCCACCACCGACAAGGCGGTCGGCCCTGGGCAGGGTACCCTCCCCCCCCCTGGAAAGTAGATTCTATATCCGCTTACCTCTTCTTCATATCCCACTAGCACTCCGGTTTTACTATTCTTGTCAAGTTTCAGACGCTTCTCCTTTGGAATGTGAACTGTTACCCGAAACCCGAACGCCTTGAAGTGTTTCACCTCTGGTTTCTTTCTGTGCCACAATTCATATGGCGAATTGTCTTTTGCAGAGCTCGTTCCCGTTCTGTTAAGTACATAAGCAGCCGTATTAACAGCTTCGGCCCAGTATGATTTTCCTAACCCCTGTATCATACTCCTCGCTGCTTCCTCTAGTGTACGCATATCTCTTTCCGCCCTCCCATTCTGTTGCGGCGTATAGCTTACAGATCTTTGGTGTCGAATACCTGATTTTTCTAACAGCCTTCAGACATTTTTATTTACAAACTCCAGGCCGTTATCTGTACTTAAAATCCTAACTTTGTTTTCAGTTTCTCTTTCCGCTTGTTTAATGAACTTTTCTAGACTTTCTTTAACTTTAAACTTGTGCTTCAGGAACGTTACCTATCTATAGGATGAGAAGTCATCCTTTATAAGTAGGAAAAATTTTGCGCCACCTATTGACTTATTTTTCATCGGACCACATAGATCAGCATGAAGCAGATCAAGCGTCCTATTGGCTCTCGACATACTGTTTGGCAGTGGTAACCTATGTTGTTTGCCTGCTAAGCACGACTTACACGTATCTTTATTTCCTTCATTTGTATAACCTATATTATTTATTCTTAGCACCTCCTTAACCTGGTTAAGATTCGGATGTGCCAACCTACAGTGTCACATAGACAAAGTGTGCTCTCTGGCACAAAAGTCATTTTATACAGTTTTTTCCACTCTTTTCGCTTCTGCACTCACTCTGCCATTTTTCATAAACTGGCATATCTTACTATCTGACCTCATATATTACCCTTTATCCAGGGCGTATCCCACCAAAAAGGGGTTAAATTTTAATTTTGGCACGTACAGAACATCTGACAGTTCAATTTTGACTAACTTCATTCCGTCCCATGCGTTTAGGGACACAGTACTTTCAACTTCTAATATTGATCCGTCTCCTATTTTAACTTTGTCCTTGACAGATCCCTTACAAATAAACTTAAAAAGGTTTTGGTTTCCGCACATGTGCTGACTCGCTTCCGAGTACACACACCAAATATCCATGCACATTTTACTGGATATAACAACAAACGCGTTTTTCTAAGGTGGTTTGTCTTCCTGTTTTTCTTTATTCTTCTTTAACCAGCAGTTATCTATTAAGTGGCCAAGTTTTTGACAAAAATAGCACCTCCCCCCTCAGCTTGATTCTTATTTTTCCCGTTAGTGTGACTACTCGCTACGTGCCCGGTGCTTTTGTAATTGTAATATTTCGTATTCTGCATACTTTTATTCTTATACGTGCTGGCTAGGGCACTAACTTCCTCAAAGGAGTTTGTCTTCTCTTCTGCGATTAGTTGTCTAGATATCAATTCTTGTATTTCCTGGTTTGCTACTGGCACTGATTCCCAAGCCGAGACGATATGCTTGTACCTCTCAGGCAAGGACATTAGTATTTCTGTGATAATCATTCTCTCGGAAAACTCTTCACCTGCTAGCTTCAATTTTGTTTTTATTTCCTCCAATTCGGAAATGAAGTACGATACGTTTCCATTTTTAAACTCCATACCAAAAAATCTCTGTTGTACAAGGTGTACACTGACGGTAGATTCCTTGTCGTAAACGCTCTTTAGCTTATCCCACATTTCCTTTGACGTACTGCAAGACTGTAAGTGGGTGAGATGTCCCGTCTCCATTCTTGTGGCCCAGATCTCTCTCTTCGCTGCATCCCAGAGGACCAGAGTCTTACTTCTACACCTGATGTGATATCAAACAAACCCTTTCCTCTTAATACAACAGATATTTGAAATTTCCACACAAGCCAATTTTCCTCGTTTAGCTTTAAAACTTGTGATAAGGCTTGAACCGATTCCATCTCGACCCGTTTACTCTCTTAAAACACGTGCCGCGACCACACCGTTCCCCAACCTCTCTATTCTCGGGAGAGTATGAAAGAGAATACAAAACTTGTGCCCACTTTATGTTATGCGTAACCTGAGCCCATAACCTGTTAAAGGTAAGCCAAGTAAACGGGTCTCTGTTTTACATTAAAAAGAAAAATAATTGCTTTATTGCGATAATATGCAGAGACACAAAACTCGTACCTATCGTTCGCACGCAAGAAGACGGGAGTGAAGCAGAACGACGGGTAAAAACAGAACCAGTACGGAAAGAAACAAAAACCGCGCACTTCCAGTTACGCTTAGAACTATAACACATCGACGGTAGTGCCAACCATTTACAGTGTATTACAACACATAAACATATTCTTTTATTGGCACTAAACAAAATCGTTTAATTAATATGATACTATGTCACAATAAATTTTTTTCTCTGACGTAGATCACACGGCATCATCTTCTGTTTCGATTATCTGTAAATATATAAAATCTACATTTTTTAGTTACAACTTAACGTAAAACTTAATATATAAAAATAGAGTGGCCCTTTGCTATAGTGAGTGTAGAGACTACATAATGTGTCCGATGGAGGTAAGAGCGTATGACAGAAAGTCTTATTGCAGAAAATTTAAATAAATGCTTATGGTAATAATTCAGCGAACATGAACAAAGAGATCCAATATTTTCAACACACAATTTATTGGTGTTGGAATGAAATTAATTTAGTATGTTTATTGGAGAACTGAAATCTTGTTAAGGGAAGAGGACACTGAAAATTTGAAATCCGAAAATATTTGAGACATGCGGAATTCCTCTTAATGGAAGGAAGTAGGTTTGACGTAAAGCCCTTATGTCAGTCTGGACTCAGTTTTAATCATTGCTTTTCATAGAATTTACATTACGTTACAAAAATCAAGCATAACTTCAAAAATGTTCCTGAGCAAAGTGTGTGATGCCACAACCTCCAGGTTTTGCAGCGAAGAAGGGTCCATAGTAAAGTAAAAAATTGTATATCGAGAAATTTCTACGTCTCATACTTTTTAAGCTAAAAATTATTGAATTTATTAAATGTCAAAAATGCAAAATTTGATCAAAATTTTGAGGAAAAACAAGCACAGCGCAAAGAGTTTTGCAGAGATTTCTTCATGCCGATACACAATTTTTTTGGTCTCATATTACTCTTGAAGCATGCCAAGCTGCAAGAGGATCAGACCAACAGTTTTGCGCAAGAAACATTAAATATATTAAAAAAGTAAGTTTTGAGATAAATGCATTTTAAATCTATAGAGTAAATTCCAGACCATTTTTCCTTTTTGTATAGTCTAAAATCCACCTGATTGATACACATCCTCATCAATCTTGCGTCTCTTCCTCTCAGCAGCAATTTTCTTTGTGTTTTGTTTCTTCTTAAAGCGCTTTCTTGTTGTGCACTGCAGATTACTCTTCTGTTGTCTCTGTCTCTAGCTATACTTATAGCTGTTTCAGATACAACTTCCCCGGCTGTTTGTTTCCTCACTGTCAATGAGCCTACACAACCCATATTAAATTCTGAAACAGCACGTGCCACAGCTACTTCAAGCCTTGCCTGCGATACAAATGTTGTCTTCGGGCAGAATCTCCACACTTTTGCATGGAGAGATTCATTTGCATTTTGAGTGCCTCCCTTACAGCACCGTGCCATCAAATTTTCATTTGACAGTCTTTCGAATAGGGGTTTCATTTTGGTGGCGACATCTTCAGACAGCTTGAGTGACATGTGTGTGTGGCTCATTGGTTTTCGTCTAGTACTTTTTGCTCGATTGTAAAAGCACCACGATTGCTTGCCCTTAGGACATCTGGCATGGTTAGGTTTGCTGTCTGTAGAGTGCTGTGATCTAAAGTAGTCATCACAGCATCTTCCATGGCCTTTACATATGGCTTATTTTTTACAATAGAATTTCTGCAATATTAGAAGTAAATTTTACAACCCGACAGAAAATATCAAATTTATAAAACATGTTTCCTGCAATCGCTTTATAACCTGTAATATGTTGTCAATTTGTCAATGGTAGATTCCTTGAGTGTGCCTTCACTCTTGCCACCAAATGTCACTTTTTTGGCTCGCCACTCTTTGACAACATTTCTAAGGCCAGTATCCATACGCTTCGCAATGTGGTTTACACATTCTTCTTTCCGGATGTCAATGTTAGGACCGTACACTTGCAAACTTTGAAGATAGGTGTGGATCTTTGCATCGCCATCTGATAACATTGTGGTGTATCGCATGTTACAATGTTCCATGGATCTCTTCCACATTGCTTCAGCAGCTGCGATCTCCATCCTCCCGGAGGATTCTTCAAAATTTACCTAAAGAATTTACCTAAAAGAATAAATGCGTGCGTATACATATATACATGCAAATACATATGTTTCTTTTTCATGGGTATATCAAAATTATATCCATACACAAAACGTACCAAAATTATATCCATACACAAACGTACATTCTCCTATTTCCACATGCACTTTCTTCCATTCGACAAATTCTGGTGAATCTGCTTCGAATTCAGTTGTTTGTATCGCACACATGTGATAATACTTTGACATCACTTTCTAATCCACAACGAATCCTGTCATTATGTCTATGACAAAGGCGATGCTATGGAGGGAAGTATGTCCTCTCTTGTGCCATGATCCATCGAATGACATCTGCGTATCGACCACTTCACCTTCATCAACAGTGTGCATGTTTCTCACAACTTGGTACGACTTCCGGAGAACACTTTCCTTGAATTCTTTGTTTACTGCTTGAATTTTTTCAAGGTGTGTTTTCCATGCTGTTGATGAAAGCACATTGATACCGGTTTCCATTCCAAATCGTTCCATTGCAACGTAACCAGCTCCCACAGTGACAAAAGCATCCACCATTTTCCTATTTATCGAGAAAGGTGGTCTTTTTGTGCTTTCATCGGTGCTTATTCTGGGACTGATGTAAGTTTGCCCAATAATTTCCTCACAACTGGTACATCTTGCAGTCAATTTTCTTGTGAATCCCTATATGTAAAGTGACCAGATTTCCAAACTCAGAATTCAGGATGATTGGTCAAGGAGGGATAAAGAACTATTTTTATAAACACAAAAATATGTGTAAGGAATTTTCTATAGTTAGAAAACTAATCAAGGCAGAGTAACATTGTAATAATAAATGGGGAAAAATATGTATAATTCGGAACAAAACGGGACAAAATGAAAATGATGAAAAAAGTGAACATTTGGGACTATTCTGATATGTTTGAGAAGGATGGTCACTTTACCTGTACGTCACTATCCAGAATAATCATTTTTGAGTGGCAAACAGTGCAAGTCCAGTTTTTGATCAACTCTTGAATTGTAGAGCTGTGCATTATGTAAAATTTATCCTGCACTTCAGAAACAGGTTTTTCTTCATTATTTCTGAAGTATTCCATTTTTTTAGTACTAGTCGCCTTCTCTTTTCCATTATCGAAATGAGCACTAGGTGAAGAATCATCTATTGCAGGCTCATTTCTCTTCAATTTAGCAGCTACCGCCGCTTGTTTTGCTAAACGAATAACACGCTTCACTCTTTTCTTTTTTTTTGACTTGGAGGAAATCTCCACGGATACCCCTAACCCTCGGGGGAGGGTCAGGGGTTATGTGGGACTCGAACCCACTAAAACCTCCAAGGTGGTCGTCCTCTGGTGCGGAGCTGCGCGCCTGAGGGGGGGACTTGATGCGGGAGCAAACTAGCGATACATCCGCTTCCCCCCCCCTCCTGCGCATATGCAACACTCCGCACCCGACATCCCCGAAACGGAGTCTTCCCTGAGGGAGCGGATCGCCTCCCCCAGCCACCCAATCGGGCTCCGGGCGCCGCGACGGATCACGCGTCGCGACGCCCCACGGGGCCGCTGCTGCTAGGGTGGATGGTATCCCCCGACACCCTCCACCCCGCGTCCCCGCGATCGACGCTTTCCCGGCCAGCAATACGAAGGCCGGGGCGTTGAGAGCGGGCGACCCATTCGCCAACCCGCCCCACGCTGCGTCGATCGCCGCACCTGGGGGGGGGGGGCAGCGAGTTATCGCCCCCCCCCCGCGGGGTGCCCTTGATACGAGAGCACCCCGCCGTACCTCCGCCACCGCGGTGCCGCGCCCCTCTGCCACACACGCTTCACTCTACTCTTACTCTTGCGATATTTTCGGCTAATGAGGTCTATTTCACTCGTTTTATACAAGCTAATTTCACTGCACCGTAAAATCTCACTCTGTATTCTCACGTAAACCGAAGTTTTGTAAGATTTTAAAAAAAAATATGGTATTTAGCGCCCGGAGAGACTGACCTCTGTCGGCAGCCACTGACCCTTTTGAGCCCGCTTCGAGAGTTACCTGCTGTACATGGCTGAGTTATTGGCCGCGTTACAAATTGCCGAGGAATACGCAGCCTGAACACAAACTCAGTCACATACTGTACTTTGTAAGAAAGCGTTCGCAGTTTAGTAGGCGCAGTCAAATGGATTCTGTTACAGAGCACACCTGCGTTTTAGAATCGTGAAACGCATTTTGGCCAGTTAATTTGGATTTCCCAAAATACTAGCCAGCGGTTGAACATACTCAAAGAGCTAAATAATAGAGAAATATACCGAAAAACGAAGGTTTTGGTTTTCGGCTCTTTCGCAAGGTTTTGGAAAAATAGGTTTTTCTGATAGAAAGGCAACACTGAATGTCAAACCATGTTGTGTACGGTTGAACAAGGTTTCAGTCTTGACAAAAATGCAAAAAATTCTTAAAAATGGTGGAAAATCGCAATTTTTCAGTGTCCTCTTCCGTTAATGGGAAACTAATAGAATGAATGAATAGCGTGGCAACTACTGTGGATTTTAATAAAGTATTACGAATGTCTTTCACAAAAAATTGAATTGAAAAGTATCAAGGGAGATGTGTCTTCAGCGTACATTGTTCACTAATGTGACTTGCTCCACATTGCTAAATTTAAACTAAATTTTGTCCATTTACCTTATTTGACAAATTTTCAGAAAATTGTGCGAAAGGAGATGCTTCTCTGTCTATCTAATAGTCGTCTCCGGACAACCTCCAAGCCTGTGCTTCCCCTTCATTTATCCAAGCTTGTGCATCCTCTTCATCTATCCAAGCCTGTGCGTCCCCTTCAGTTCTATCCAAGCCTCCGCGTCCGCTTCATTTCTATCCTTTACATAAAAACTGTAAATTCAAAAAAAGTTTGCTCGGATAAAAGTATATTTGACAATTTAAATGCATTTGTTACAATATATTTTATTTTGTACATGCATGGTATTTGCAGAAACTTATGCGAAAGAAGATGATTCTCTGTTGAACCTTCTCCGGACAACTTCCAAGTCTGTGCGTGCCCTTCATTTCTACTATAAGCTCTACATATAAAGTCTATTAAAAAATTTTGGCGACTTACCTTGTTAATTCAGACAATAATTCAGTGTCTTATGTGGTGTAAAAACTCGTGATATTTCAGAAAATTTTGATAACTTTCTTTATTTGACACTTGGTAGGTTATAATTCAATAGTACAGTATTATCTCGTTAGGGGATTGGTTTGGCGTACACTGGGATCAAAAATATCGTTCCAACTACCACTAATGCAAGGTGGGAAAGGTACCCCTTCCATGCGGCCGCCCAGGCTAGGGAACAAATTATTATTAGTATTTTTATGAAATCGAGAAATGTAATTATACGTGGTTAGGAAATCAAAATTTCCATTCATCTCGCCATTTCCTAAGTATATTTTATCGAAATAGTAAGTTTTTATTATTATTATTATTATTATTACTTATTTCACGGGACAAGTCCAATAAGAACATAACAAAAAAAAGTACACAATAGTGTACTATTTATAATAGTGTATAGACAATTTCGAAACTGCGTGAAACAGTAGGCCATGAGTGCACCGAAAGATGAGATAACCGACCGTCTGAATACTTCAAGCGTGGAACCAAAGAAATTAAGCCGGTCGGCTACCTCACTCCCTTGCACACAAACCCTAGTCGCTCTGGCGGAAAAATTTGACCCGAAACAGTGAAGTATAGCGAAACGGTCTGGACAGAGTGCTGAAGTTGATTAACCCCAATAGCCGGGGACAATTAATGTCCCAATTAATAATCCTGAACAAAAAGGACAGATCCGCCAGCACTAATCTCTGCTGCATCGTCAAAAAATTAAATCTACGCAGTACAGGCCCGTAATCATGTTCAAATACGCTGAGAGGCTGTCCGAGATGGAAGGGCGCAAACCCCAGAAACTTGTGTTGGACTCTCGAGAGAGAGCCGCCATAAGGTGAGCTTGATGAGGAGACCAAATCACCGACGCGTATTCCAGGAGAAGCCTAACCAGCGCATCATATAATAGCTTGAAGGTCCTCAGGTTCCTAAACCCACGCGAGTGCCTCATAATAAAACCTAGTTGTTTGGAAGCTGCGTTAGTAGCTCCAATGATATGGTCCGCGAAGGAAAAGGCGGCATTGTAAGTCACCTCCAAGTCACGCACGCTCTCAATGCAGGACAAGTGCGTCTGGCCTAGCGAATACGCGAAAATGCAAGTACTGAGTGACCGGGAAATCTTAAGAATTTGACATTTCGTCAAGTTCAAAGGACGCCTATTAACCGTACACAAGTTATGTAATCTGTCGAGGTCGCCTTGGAGATTCCGGGCATCGTCTATAGAGTTAACAGAGTTACAATAAGTTATATACCTACATAACTTAAGGTTATCCGCAAACAGTAACGCAGTACCGAACTGAAACAATTCCGCAAGGTCGTTAACGAAAATGCAAAGAAAGCAAGGGATCCAGGTGAAACCCTTGGGGCACCCCTGATGAGACCTGTATCGGTTGAGGTCGGCAACCACGCATCTTGACAACCTGGGTTCGGTCCGATAAATAACTGCCGAGCCACTGTAATAGCCTTCCATGAAATCCGAAAGTGCCCAATTTTCTCAGCAGAATGCCGTGATCAACCGAATCAAATGCCTTCTTGAAATCGGTGTAGACCACATCCACCTGCTGCCGCAAGTCTAACGCAGAGGACACATAATTCGCAAAAACTCCCAGGTTAGTCACTGTGGATGTACCCGGTAAAAAAACCATGTTGCGCATCCGAAAAACTACCTCTGATCTGACCCGAGAGCTTGCTGGTGACTATTTTCTCAAAGATGTTAGGGATGCAACTGAGAAGTGAAATTGGCCTGTAGTTAACGACGCCACTCTTCAACCCCGCCATAAAGATAGGCGTCACAACACTCGATTTCCAGAACGTCGGGAACGACCCGGAATTGAATGACTTGTTAAAGATAATCCGTAGCGCTTTGGCAAGACCAAAAACGCAGGATTTAACAAAGACCGAGAGTAAGCCATCATCACCAGCAGACTTATTCGAGTCGAGATCATTAATAGCCTCGAACACCTCCGCGAGACTAATATCCAAGTTTGATAGATGCACCAACGCAGCGCAATCCGGGATAGGGCCTAAGGCCACCCGAGAAGGCGGAACGAAAACCGATTTAAATTGTTTTGCGAAAAGGTTCGCAATTGCCTCGTCCGAGTCCAAGACCTCGTCCCTAAGATGCATGCTTGCTGGCAAGAGAGTATCCCCCCTCCTGGAATTCACATGCCCTCAGAAAGCTTTAACATTCTAGGATATGTTACTTTCCAGTCCATCCATGTAGGAAGCATAGTCCTTTTTCACCAACTCCTTGCACCGCGCACGGAAAAACGAAAAACTATGGAAATTGCACTCGAGGTTTGAACGAAATTTGTTTATGTTTACCAAATTCATGCGTTTTATTAGATTCTAATTTATTTTGGCTTCAATTTTCAGGTTTACAGATTTCCATGCATGATACGGTTATGGCTGGTTTTGACATCAATTTCGCGTTTGCTGGGGCATGGAATCGTTCGAGATTGTAAATAACTTTAGCTTATATTCTCAAATTCATATCTCTGTGCACGTTATCAGATTCTAATTGTGTTTGGCTTTAATTTTCAGGTTTAAAGATCTACACTCCGTGACAAAATGATAGTATAACTCTGGATTTGTAGTGTTTTTCAAAAGTAATGTAACATACAACGGTTTTGTATATACCTGGATCGAAACTGTTCTTTTGTTCGTAACATTGATGAAAATCAGCCACTGTGTACGCTATTTTAGAGGAATTTGATTTGGTTATTCTAAAAACTGATGTAACAGAATGATAGGTCGTGTTAAAAAAATACCAGCTTTATTAAAAAAAATGTTTTATTTCTATTTCAAAGTATTCATTTTTCGCTTTTCTAACATGCTGTTAGGTACTGATATATCCAAATTTTTTAAAACCGTTCCTGTACTGGAGGATGTTCTCTGCTGTCGTGTGGTCTTAACAAAGGCCGTTTTTGAACCAGAGTTGGTCCACGTTAATGTTTGATGGCCTTGAAAAAGGCTGATTAAGTGGAGAAGGAAGGATAGAAGGATGGAAATGGAAATGATGATACAACGATATGAATCGAAGGAAGTGTAAATTATATCATGCATTAACGCGAACAAACCCAAGTGCCGTGAATGGTTGATATACCGATAATCTTAGTAATCCGTCCACCAACCGTTTCTATCAATAACTTGATTTAAACGGTTTGGGACGGATCTCGCGAGGTTGGCGAAGAAGGGGCGCTGTAACTGTAAGTCCCTCCATGTGCGCATTGCGTGGTTCATAATCACATCCCGGGATCTTACCGGATCAGCTGGTCCTCAGGACTGAACAATTCTTGCCCATACATTCTCTATGATGCTCAAGCCTGGTGACTTCGCTGGCCACCATAAGACTTTTATTTCCGGGTGTCTACTGAACCACTCGCGTACGAAACGGACAGTGTGCACTGCACTGTTATCCTGGACCAGTCTAATCACCGGCATGACCTCTTCTGAATATACTTCACGAACACTGGGCAGAAGAATGTTCTCTAAAATAGCAATATATTCGGTAGTATTTATGTGTGGTGATATTTCAACCAATGCACCAGGACCGTGAGTTACAAAAGAAATAAGAAACCAATAGCTTGTAGGAAGCTCTGTATTTTTTCCAAAACTTAAATGTTGAGCAGAAAACTTGCTTATTTCCTTTTTTTCCTTATTAACCTCATGCGACGTAGAAGGAATTGGTTCTTCGACCGAATGTGATGTTTCAGAGATTTCACATTCAGTTGAAAACTCAGAAGACATAACGTCATTATTATTTCTCCGTTCCATCTGCTGATAGTATGGTACTTTTTCTGACGTAAAAATTTATGGAATTGAGTAGTAGATATGCTATGAGAGTTCTGGACTACTTGGCGAGGGGTGCGCGGGGAGGAGTTCTCGGACAAGGGACATTCGGCAACCCGGAAATTCAGAAAATTATGAAACTCGGTGTGCAAGTAGAGTGGTTCATCCGTAACACAACCCTATTTTTTGTTGGTGCCATAATGCAATTTTTAGGGGTGAAATCACCCTTTGAAAAAATGCAGAATTTTCTTTTCCTTGGAATATCTCAAGAATGGTCAGTGTTTGATTCCAGAATTCGAGATTACTTCCTTAGCGTATTTAGATTTAAGTAGGTATAAGGTAGACTGAGGATTTTTAGGATTAACTAGGATTAAGTAGGCGTAAGTAAGATTAAGTAGTTGTAATTTGGAGTTCAGTTTAAAAAGAGAGTCTCCAGTGTAGTATAATGGCGGATTAATAAACTTATCAAGATGATGGTGAAAACCCAAGAAGTGTTTGAAATGTAGTAACGAGTTCGTTTTCACGTTTCTCTGCGTCTCTCTCTCTCTCGCTTTGATGGAGCAGTACAATAATTACGAGTGTCGCGCAGGTGACTTTTGAACCGACTAACGAGAGCGCGGTTCTCGCGAAGAACCGCGACGATCGGTTAAGAGTGGGGAGAGAGAAGCACATGAGCATCGCATGACACGCTAGATGGAGACACGGTGATTAAAATCTTACAGCTAGATAATAAAACTATTTACAGTATGTACACGAAACAGTCAGAGATATCGAAAAGAAGTTTAAATAAAAGCTGCATCCTTCTCTTATATCTACAAAACCGCGTAAAAATAATTTTCAAAAAATCCATCTTTTTCAAGTTACCCCCACCACCAACCCTTAAAATTAAGTATTTGATTTTGTAAATATACGGTGAGATACTTCTGAATAATCTATTTTCATGCATACAAATAGTTTATGTGTTATATTTTTTTGCAACAAAATAAAACCTCTATTACCCAATTTGAAGTCCATTTTGGAAGTTTCCATTAATAACATGGCTTCTTAAAGCCATATTTAAATTATTATTTATGTAAAGTTCAGACAGCTTTCAATTATTTAAGCATAGCAGTACGTACCTAAAATTGCATCCAAGGTAAAACTCGTTAAAATTTAAAACTAATAACGCTAAAACATATATATATTTAAAGCTAAAAACATATAACGATCGAAGGTCAACTTCCGAGAATAATGAGTTACGGTTCGAACCAGGTGTGCGAGAGAGAGAGGTATGATATTTTCGTATATCTCTCTGTCTATATTCCTGTCTCGATCGGCGATCAAAAAGCAAACGGCGGTATGTCGCGTAGAAGATACAAGTTGAAACCTCTTGGGATGATTTTCGCACACCAAAAACATATAATGCTCGAAGGTCAATTTCCGCGAAGAATGAGGTACGACGCGTAGAAGATGCAAGTCGAAACCTGCACGATAACCGCGTCAAAAACATGTAACTGTAACGATAGTAGGTATATTAACGAGAATAATGCGTGGTAGCTACCGAGAGAATATGATAAGTAAAAGCGCGACATGCCTTAAGGTAGAATTCTATGTATCCCATTAGGATGCAAGTGTAAAGGGGTGGGGAGAGTTTAGGTAGGGATATTCGTGTGTGTGTGTGTGCGTGTGTGTGCGCGCGCGCGCGCGTGTGTGTGTGTGTGTGTGTAAAGCAGCTCGCATCTTCGACAGAGCACAATCGTGAATGGTATCGTGTCGGAAGACTTCATTGATACAGTCGTTGCATCGTGTTTTTACGAAAAAGTATCTGGTTAGTTTTTACATACGATCACCGTAATAATAATAAATGTGACCGACATCGTGATGCGAATTTAACTACGTTGCGGAACGGTATAGAGTCTTTTATATCAAATAATTGCGTACTTGTAAACAACATAGATACGTTCAAGAACGCATTCGTGCTTTTGGGTCGAATGTCTGAACTTTTGAGGACCACCGCGGAATTTCGCGATTGGATGGACAGGTGTGACAAGACCGTACGACACATCGTTGCGTATCAACGTGGTGAACGCGTGCCGGTGTGGGAAAAACAGTGGATGGTGTCGCTGCTTGTGTGAACAAAAACATTGCGCGCTATAGTGCGAGGACGGTTATCGCGAATAGGGTGTGGAGTCACCGCTCGAGCGACGGCACCCAAGGTCGTGTGGGAGGAACTGGAAACCGCGTTCGAGAAACGTTTGTTGACCGGTGCTGTAATCAACGTCGGTGTCGCCGATCCACGACGATTCTTTCAGAATGCCCGTCGAGTGGTGATTTCTCGCGTTACGAACGCTATTACGGAGCATCGCAGCGTAGTTGTGAACACTGTTCTCAACGCGGAATTCATGGTGCGGGACGCAGAGGACGTAAAGAGTTTTGCGACGCGCAATCACGTACTTTTCATGTCGTCAAATGTTCGCGAGTGTTACGCGACACAAGTGATCGCTCCGACGTTGGTCGCGATAGAGGAGTTTCAGCAGCGCCAGAGCGGATGGACCTTACGGGCAGTACAGAATCTCCTGATAAACATTAACAAACATAATCCATTGCGCGCCGCTTGCGACGTACCGTTTCCACGAGCGGTCTTGATGAAAAAAGCGGTGGTTAACGTTCGGTGTAACGAGAACACGTGTTTTTTGTGGTCGGTCGTCGCTAGTTTGTTTCCGGCTAATACACACGGGGACAGACTTACGTCGTATCCGCATTATTTAACGGTGCTTCGTACGGATGATGTGAGACTCCCCATGTCGATGGACCAGATACAGAAGTTCGAGGCGGCCAACGACGTGTCCGTGAACGTATACCTATGGGACAACGACGATGGTTGCGTGCCTCTACGCGTGTCCGGCAACAAACGTGAAGGGAGACACGCGAACGTGTGCTGCTGATTCAAGATTGCAAGGATACCATTTCACCTGCATTTGTAATCTCTCCCGCTTGATTTCCGGCAACTCAGCAACCACAGGCATCAGCTATTTGTTTGCGAGAGGTAAGCAAAGAAGAATAATAAATAAAAAAAAAATATATTTCGAGCGATACGTAGCGAACGAAGCGTTTACATTGTTTTTTTTCGTATATGTTTCAGGTGCCTCAACTTTTTCTCGTCGGCGGAGCGATTGCAGCGGCACACTGCAGATTGTCTGCGCTTGAACGAGTGTGCCGTGCAATTACCATCCGCCGATGAGAATATTGTGCGGTTCCAACATCAAGAGCGCAAGGACCGCGTACCATTCGTGATCTACGCCGACTTTGAATGTTTGCTGGAGGACATCTAGCAGTCAACAATCGATCGTCGTCGCACGTACGAGTACCAACGCCACAGATCTCACAGCGTGGGATATTACGTGCACTGTTCCGACGACCCGGCTCTGTGCGGGTATCGAGCGTATCGCAGTGACCCCGATTGTGTGCAGTGGTTTATGCGCGAACTGCGTGAATTTGCGAACGTGACATACTCGCGGTTGTGTAACAAGAAATCTATGGCACTCTTAACGCAAGAACAGTGGAGAAGTTTTCACGGGGTGACCACGTGTCACGTGTATGGCGGACCCTTCGACCGAGGTGAGGACGATGCGAATTGTCACTCGACGGGCGAGTACAGGGGTGCGGCACATAGATCGTGCAACTTACGATATCAACGTTCGTGCACGATACCTGTGGCGTTCCACAACCTGTCCGGCTACGACGCGCACTTCGTTATCATGGAGTTGGCAGACGCGTTGAAGGGAAAGATCAGCCTCTTACCGTTAACGAAGGAACGTTACATGTCGTTTACAAAGGACGTTGAAGAACTCAAGGGCGAGCGCAAGGATTGGCTAAGAATGTTGAAGTTTCGATTCGTCGATTCGTTCAAATTCTTGGCAACGCGTCTGCAGAAACTTGCGTCGGATCTCGAGAAAGATGAACTAACGATCCTAAGACGCGAGTTCAAACATCTCCCTGACGAACAATTCGATCTCCTTACCAGAAAGGGGGTCTTCCCGTACGATTACGTGGCGTCGTACGACAAGTTGAACGATACGCAACTACCGCCTCGTGACGCGTTCTACAATCGACTGAACGATAGTGGTGTGTCGGAGTCTGATTACGCGCACGCAACGAACGTGTGGAACAGTTTTCGTTTACAGACATTAGGCGAGTACAGTGATTTCTACCTAAAGACAGATGTGTTGTTGCTCGCGGACGTGTTCGAAAACTTTCGTATCGACTCTATCGCGAGCTACGAACAAGACCCAGCACATTACTGTACGTTACCGGCTTTTATGTGGGACGCGATGCTAAAATACACGCGCGTCGAATTGGAGCTGCTCACTGACGTGGACATGCTGTTGTTCGTGGAGCGTGGTATACGCGGCGGCCTGAGTCAGTGCTCGCACAGGTACGCGCGCGCTAAAAACAAGCACCTACCGACATCGATGTACGACGCGTCGCAACCATCCACCTGCTTGATGTACTTCGACATGAACAACCTGTACGGATGGGCAATGTCTCAGGCGATGCCGCACAGAGGATTTCAATGGCTGGACGAGGATGCGGTGGCCGATTTCGACGTGAACTCCTTGCCGGAGGACGACGGACCGGAGGGCTACCTGCTGGAAGTGGATCTGGAGTATCCGCGGGAGATTCACGACGCGCACGCGGACCTTCCGTTCTGTCCTGTACGCGAGCACGCGCCCATCGGTAAACAGACATAACTGATCGCCACTCTCCGCGATAAGGAACGATACGTAATACATTATCGCTACTTGAAGCAATGCGTTCGATATGGACTCCGCGTATCGCGAATTCATCCCGTTCTGCGTTTCGATCAATCGCATTGGTTGCGCGATTACATCACGCTGAACACGGAGTTGAGGACACGTGCAACAAGCGATTTCCAAAAAACACTGTACAAGCTAATGAACAATGGCGTGTACGGGAAGACGATGGAGAACGTTCGAAATCGAGTGAACGTGCGACTGGTGACGCGGTGGGACGGACGTTACGGTGCCGAAACTTTGATCGCGAAACCAAATTTCCACAACCGAGTGATATTTTCGGAACACGTATTTGCTACTGAGATGCGAAAACTAAAAGTGAACTTCGATAAACCTATATACGTTGGTACGAGTGTGTTGGATGTATCAAAAGTGTGCTTGTATGAATTTCATAACGAGTATATGCGCGCAAAGTTTGGCGATAGATGTAAGGTTTTGTACACGGACACCGACAGTCTCTTGTATCAGCTACAGTGCGATGACGCTTACGAGGAGATAAAAAGTGACGTTGTTGGGCGATTCGACACGAGCGATTACGCGAAGGACAATCCATACGTTATGCCGCGCGTAAACAAGAAGGTGCCGGGACTCATGAAGGATGAGAACAACGGTGCCTTGATGACGGAGTTCGTGGGACTTTGATCTAAGGTGTACGCGACTCGAGTGCGTGACGCGTCGTCGGCGGGAACGTCCGAGACGAAAAAAGTGAAGGGGGTGAAGAGAAGTGTCGTAGCGAACGAAATACGTTTCGAGGACTACGTGCGGTGTCTTCTCGAGCACGCGGAAATAACGATTCGACACAACCATATTCGTGCGCGAAAACGCGACGTTTATTCCGTGAACGAACTGAAGACCGCGATCAGTCCGTACGACAATAAACGGGACGTTCTAGCCGACCAGATCGAAACCCTTCCGTGGGGACACTATCGGATTCCCGAGTGCGACGATAACGACAGTGATAGTGATAGTGATACGTATATGTATATGTATATGTATATGTATATGTAGATACGTAGTAATGTCGCGTACGATATATTTTATTATGTATATAAATATGATATACTGTATGAACGTAACGGGGGGTTTTAGTGGGTATGCCAGAAATGGAGATTCCCACATAACCGCGACATAACTGTTGTCGGGGTATGCGTAATGCATTTTCCCCTCTTTAAAAAAAAAAGTATGCAATGGATGGACGTAAATTTTTTTTTCATAATAAACCTATGCATAATATTACACATTCACGAAAATAATGTACAAGTATCCTGATATATTGTGCTTTATTTTTTTTTGTTAAATACAAAGAATGAAATAAACGATATAAATGTGTATGTATGTAATAGTAATATTAATAAAGAGCCGCTGTTGCATCATAGAACATCCTTTTCCCGTATCCACGAGTTCTTGGACGAGTCGAATCCCAACCATTTCACGTACACCTGGTGCCCCTTGCGACGAATAATCTTCTCGATCAGATATACGTCCGGATTCGCGACCGAATGCAGTTCGTGCTCGTAGAATCTGCCCGAGATCGGCTCTCCCGCGGAATCGCGTAGAATATACGTGACAGGATGCGTTCGTTGTACAGAGGTGATTTCGAACACCTCGGTCGAACAGTTCGGCGTGTATCCCTTCTCGAAGATCGTCTTGAATTTGCTCACGCGTACTTTGTCGCCGACGCGGAATTTCGCGCGTTGTCGTCGTTGCTCGAGACCCGACAATACGAGGAACGGTAAACGAGTGGCGGAGGTCACGTCGACGGGTCGCGCGTTGATCGTACGATGTTTACGATGATTGTAGGCATGCACGAGCGTCGGTAGCAGATCCAACCAGCGATAAGAGGCGTTCAAGGAAAATTGTTTCCACATCAGGTTCTTCAGCGTACGATTGAATCGCTCAACGATCGACGCTTTCATCACGCTGTACCTCGAGTAGTGGTTGATTCCGCGAGTCTTCGCGCATCGTTGAAACTCCGCGTTGTAGAACTCCTTTCCCATGTCGGTTTGTAGGTTTCGCGGACATCTGCCGCTTCGTCGCAACACGGTCGCGAACGCCTCGGTAACGTCGCGGCCGCTTTTCATTTTCATGGGAACGGCCCACGCGTACTTGCTGAACGTATCGATGATCGTGAGTATGTAGTTGTAGCCACGATTGTGGGTTGCGTACGCGCGCATTTCCACCAAATCCGCCTGCCACAGATCGTCGCAGCCTCGAGTAACTACGCGTCTCCGTGGGAAATTTCGTCTCGCTGGAGCGTGCAGTTCGTTGACCAATTGTATTCGCTCCTTACTCGTGCCCATAGCGACGATAGTGACGGTAACGTTCCACGACCAGCAACAGGCACTCGAAGCACGTACGGTGTTGGCGGGATTTGTTGTCGTCGTCGCTCATCGTCGCGCTTTCTTGCGTTTCTGCGCTTCCGCGATCGGTGTCGCAAAGTCGTCGAGTCTATCCTTCAAGTGATCGAAGCGTCGTTGCAGCGTGGTATTTATCGAATTCTCCGAATCACGGATGCTTCCTTCCACCGCGGTATTTATCGCGGTAGTAAAAGCGTTCAGTCGTTTCGTCATCGATTCATTCATGTCTTCCTCCATAGTGTCGAGAGCACGTCCGACGGTACGTTCCATGTCGTCCACGTATCGTTGCATCGCAGCGTCGGTATCCTCCTCCGGATGCGCCACGCGACGCATCTTGCGTTCCATCGTGTCGAACGTAGACCTATCGGTGGTCATAGCACGTAATTCGCTACGTAAAGATTCTGCGAGCGAATCATCTCCATGCGTCGATCTTTGTCGCTGGTAGTAGCAGCAGCATCGGCGATACTGTGCAAAGATGCGCCAACCTGTTTCACCGACATGCTGACGGCGGTGATCGCAAACGAGACTGACGCATCATCGATCCGAACGATCAATTTACGACGAGACCGGCTTCGCGAAGTTCCGCCAGGATGGGATGCAATTTCGGTATCGTGTCCGGTGTGTCCGGCCTTGCGCGACGCCAAGAGCAATCGCAGTCTATCGACCAATTCGTTTGGATCGTCCCAGTACACGTAATCGATCGCGTTATCGGTAACCGTCATCGCGTCGTCGATGGGTAATCCTCGACCTTCGCGCGTGACGCTATCACCAGAAGCGAGGTCTCCGCGAATCAACAACGACACGATCTTCCTGTACTTGTAGCCCTTGTTGCCTAGCGTAGGTTTGCTAGCCGAATGGTCCCGTCGATGCGCGTTCGTAGCCAACAAGATGTCGCGGTACGCGTCGAGATTCGTGTACGCTTGCTCATTAGGCACTCGCATGAACAGCAGTTCGTACAAGCCTCGCGTACCCGCGTATCGCTTGCCTTTCACGCCAACGTCGTCGGTCTCGCCGATAGTGAGCACGGAATCACCGATCATCAGCTGTTCGTCGTCGTCTAGGTACACGCCGTACACGTTGTCGATCAGTTTCTTAGTGTCGGTGAAGAACAAGCGTAGATATTCGCGCGATAGCGGCCCGCTAACGTTTCCAGTGTACGCGTCGAGGTTGTCGACGGTGTTGGTGGTGGTGGGGGTTTTTGGATCGAGAACTTCTCGAATCGTTTCGTCCGTCTCGCCATGGTCCGGTTCATGTTCCTCGGTTGTTTCGTAGACGGTGCTGTCATCGTCGTCTTCGTCGTCGAATCCGGAAGTGGAGTCGTTTCGGGTAGTATCGTCGCTTCGACCGTGGACGGAGTAAAGGGTAATCGTTTCTTCAAACGTTGTTGTTGATGCTTCCGCTTGACGAGCGATGACGTCGCTGGAATCATTTTCCACGCCGTGGTGTTCTCGACCAAATGTTTCAACGGTTCGACGATCGGTTGCGCGCTCTCCTCCGCAGCAGCTTTCGTATCCATTTTACCGAGTTTCAGGTTCATGTACTTCCGTCGTATAGCGTCGCTGATTTTAACAATTTTCTTCTTCGTCTCAACCTCTCACGGTTGTTGTTGTCTACAATGCCGTTTCTGTTGTATTTCTCGTTGTTGTTGTTGTTGCGCGATCTCAATGTTGACACCGCTGTTAGCTGTTTCGTTAGACATCCTCGTGTTGCTCGACGAAGGACTCGCGATCTACTGAGGTTCGCGAGCTACCACGAACTCGTTAAATCCTCGTCGATACCGACCATCGTACATGGGACGGTCCTTGTCGATGACCACGAAGTCGTAGCGCACAGGTCGGTAAACGCCTCGAACGTCATGTCCGTGTTCACGTGATTGTTGTACACGCGACGCAAGTTCGTCCCGTCCTGTTTGAACAGCACAAGAAAATTCACGATGTCTCTGATCAAGTGTTTCGGTATTCTCGCGTACGATTGACACAGGTAGTAGCAATCCACGTTCGCGTGCCTGCCCATTGAGAAGTATTCGCGGATCGCGTTCTGTTCGTCACACGCCACGTCGTCGAACACAAAGTTCGAATCGGGCAGAGCGTCTCTCGGCGGGACGATCTCAGCGGTGTCCGAGTATGGAAAGTACCCGAGTCCTCCGACGCACGACAACACTCGCTCCAGATACCGATACTTTGGCTGTCGCAACGATTTCGAGTACACGTACGCGTTCTCGAAACGCAAACCGTTGGGACTCTCCAGCAGACTGAGAAGCACGTTCGTTTTTCCGCATACGGACAGGCCGCAGATCACGGCTCGTACGCTGTTCGGCAACAACGAACCGTGCCTGCGCGAACGACTCTCGTCCCACGTCAAATCCTCCAACGCCCTGTTCGCAGTCACGCGAATAGCGTTCGGTTATTTCGCGAATCACATGCTCTCTCTCTCTCTCTCTCTCTCTCTCTCTCTCTCTCTCTCACCCATCGAAACCGTAAACGTCACTGCTATTTATACCCGCGACACCTGTCGAGCGAATCAGAATCGTAGCACTCCTCGAATCGATCGCTATCGAAGAACCGTCGACTTACGACTGTTCTCGCGTCTCCGTGTATCTGCATTTTCACGCGTATGGTTGCGGTAACGCGTAGACCAACGAAGAAGAAGAAGACAGGATCGGGACTCGTGAACACGATCATAAATCGTTTACCGTTCTCACTACACATTCCGGGATATCAGTTCTGCGGACCGGGGACGCGTTTGTCGAAGCGATTGGCTCGCGGCGACGAAGGTGTGAATCCGCTGGACGCGGCGTGTCGGGAGCACGATATCGCGTACTCTCGCCGAAAGGATTTGGAGGGACGACACGAGGCGGATCGAGCGCTAGCCGAACGAGCGCGAGAACGAGCGTTCGCGAACGACGCAACTTTCGGCGAAAAAGCCGCAGCGACCGGAGTGTGGGCTGCGATAAGACTAAACTCGGTATAGGAATGAGACTAGCAAGATGAGGAAGGACTACGAGACGGAAACGCAAATCCAGAGGACAACGCCGTATCCTAGCGGTAGCGAAACGCGGAGGCTTTCTTCCGCTTCTACCGCTCGTGCTGCCCTCTTTGTCGGCTATCGGAGCATTGGCCGGCGTAGCTGCCGGTATCGCCAAAGCGGTCAACGACGCGAAGGCCTCGCGAAAACAGCTGGAAGAAACGATGTGTCATAATCGGGCGATGGCAGGGCGAGGACTGTATCTGGCACCGTACAAGCGTGGCGCCGGCATGAACCTGCGACGACTACCGAGGAAAAAAAAATTCCGTTCTACCGGGCCTGCGGCGATAACGCGACAGCAGCTACAACAACCTATGACTAACCTGCAATTAGAGCGCGAGTGCGTCGACGTACCGTTCTTTCGAGGAGTGTTTATGCGCGACACGCTCCCCGCGCGCGTACGACCGAACGAATGCGGCATCGCGAATCTTGACGAGAATCGCGGCGAAGGCACGCACTGTGTTGCGTACGCGAAACGCGGATCGCGCGTACAGTATTTCGATAGTTTTAGGAATTTGCGACCACCCGCGGAACTGATCGACTATTTCGGACGGGGAACGACACCTGCGACAACTAGGATCAAGTACAATCACGATCGCTTTCAACGTTTCGACCAGATGAATAGGGGCCACTTGTGCGTACAATTTCTACGACAAAAAGCTCTGGAATTTTGGCCTAGGCGCTACCCGGGATAAATTGACGCGCTACGTTACGTCCGAGTCACTTTCGCTCTCTCGCTCTCACTAGCGTAACCTACAGTGGTACGATGTCGCTCACGCTCACGTTAACGGGTCGGAGCAGCGTGCTCACGGTCAATTATTTTCCACTGATAGATTTGAGCGACGGGCTGTACGAACTAGGACTCGCCGACTTGGAGACGTTTCACACGATACCGAACATCGACAAGAGCAACGATACGTTCTACTTCGTCGCGAACTACAAGAACGCCGCGATCCCCAGCATCGATGTCGCTCGCGACCGCGTTACAATCCCCCATGGCTCCTACGAATTAGACGGTATCGCCAAGCACTTGAGGCGTCAACTGTTCGATCGATATCCTCGAAGACGCGGTGACAACAAGAACGACGACGACGATGACGACGACGACAAGTATCCGCTAGTACTACGAGCTAACAACAACACCATGAAAAGCGAACTGTACTGCTCGGTCTTCGTGGACTTTACGCAACCGAACAACGTGGGATCGTTGCTAGGATTTTCGCCGAATCGTGTCTTATTGCCGAGAATCTGGCACTAGTCCGACGAACCCGTGAACATTATAAACGTTAACGTGATAAGAGTAACGTGTAACGTCACTGCCGGTGCGTACAGCAACGACAAACCCGTACACACGATTCACGGATTTTTGCCTCGCGTACCACCGGGATATAAGATATCGGAAACCCCGCGACACGTCATTTACCTGCCGATCGTTGCACGAGCGATACACGATCTAACGGTACGCATCATCAATCAATACGATCGTCCTATAAATTTCGCGGAGAGGAAATAACGATTCGCCTGCACGTGCACTGACGTTCGCTCGATAAGATAACGTGAATGCGCGCGAGTCTGTAGCATGTTGGTGTTCGATCACACGTACGACTCATCATCATCGCTCACAACTCCTACTCCGATCTCTGCCACGTATTATCGTCGAAACGAAACACCTTCACCGCCACCGACAACGCTGATAAAGTCAGGGAGCGGAACAAGAGGAAGAAAAAGAAGAAGAAGCTTCAAATCGTTGACTCATCGAAACGCGCGTTTCCTACGATCCCTGGGATTCGTCGTAACGTACTAACGTATCACTTATACATACATACACATGTCTAACACGATGTATACTATACTGGACGTGACGAGTACACCGACGTTCGACGATCGTATCACGAAGATCGAGGTGCACGGTTACAATCCGTATGCCAACACGACGTATGACAATAACGATAAGATACGAATACCTATTCAGCAACAAGATCTGTACACGCTCCCGTGCGAAAGTTATCTCTACGTCGAAGGACGTCTCTCTTTGATGACTGCCCCGACGATTACCGCGGACGTGAAAGCTGCTGCGAGAGTTTTTCTGGACAACAATTGTGTCGCGTTCATGTTCGACGAGATTCCATACAAATTGAATGGCGTGGAGATCGATCGTTCCAGAAATCCGGGAATCACGACCACGCGGAAACATTACGCGTCATTGTCTGTCGAGAGGAGTAAAGCGCTAATGAACGCCGGTTGGGACCATACCATCGCACACGACAAAGACATTTTTAATAGCCCGGCGTTCAATTTCTGCGTGCCCATGAACGCGTTACTAGGATTCTGCGAAGATTACAAGCGTATCGTGATGAACGCGCGACACGAGTTGATACTGATTCGTGCGCGAGTCGGTATGAACGCGATATACGCGGTCGCCCTAAACCCCGCGATAATACCGAAATTCACGATCACCAAGATACAATGGCGTTTGCCACACGTCGTGCTAGAAGACACGAACAAACTGTCGATGCTACGTTTCCTGCAAAGTGATCGACCGATCGCGATGAGTTTCCGATCGTGGGAACTGCAAGAGTATCCGTTGCTGCAAACGACTACGAAACACACATGGACCGTGAAAGCATCGTCGCAGCTCGAGAAACCGCGATACGTGATGTTTGCTACGCAAACCGATCGAACGAATAATCCCTTCAGAAGCGCTAGCAACTTCGACCCTAATAATCTCTTAAACCTTCGACTGCACCTCAATTCCGAGACGTATCCGTACGACGACATGAACCTTGATTTCACGAAATCTAAATACGCGCTCCTGTACGATATGTACGCGAAATTTAAACCCTCGTACTCCGATCACGGCGAACCGTTGCTGAACACGTTCGATTTCTTGCGATGCGCTCCTATCGCGATCATAGATTGCTCTCGACAGAACGAGTCGGTGAAGAGCGCCACGGTGGACGTTCGAATCGATTTCGAGTGTAGAGAGAACGTACCTGCTAATACAACCGCGTATTGCTTACTCCTACACGAATGTATGATACAATACAATCCTTTGATGAACGTAGTGCGAAAAATCACGTGATTCCAACGACTACGACTACGACTACTATACCGATGAGGATAATCGCGAAATAATCAGTAGCTCGTCTGCAGCCGTCGGTGATACTTGTTTTACTACATGTTACTACATATTACTACCTAACAATGTTATCCGTCGTCGTCGACCTGCAAGGCTTTAAGACCGAACGTAACACGTTCGTCGCTAAGGAAATTGCGATTCTCGCGAACAATCGCGACACGGAAACGACCATTTGTCATTGGATTTTCGAACCACCGTACTCCTACGCTCGCCTGTCATCGTTCGAGAAGCGTCAAGCGACCTGGCTCACGACGCATCATCACGGATTTCGCTGGTCCGACGGCTGGGTGCCGTACCACAGGCTTCCAAAAATGGTCACCCGCGAGCTCGCAACCGTCGACGTGGTGTTCGTGAAGGGACTGAAGAAAAAGACCTGGTTATCGCAACTGCTCCTACGAAAAGACGCGCACATCGTAGATATTGTTGAGATGTACGAGAAGAAGAACAACAACAACGACGATGACGCCTGCGTCTCCGACGACGACGAGGATACCGACGAGGACAACGACGGCTCCGACGTTGACGACGATTATTGTGGAATCGTACCTCCTGCCACCGTTGTTCCTAACCTGAAATCAATGCCTGCAAAGAACACTATACGATGTGCTTTCCACAACGACGGCGGCGACGGTTGTATGTGCGCGCTGGAAAACGTTCAGAAAATTTGGAAGTATATGCAATCTGAAATTTAAGGAGAGTGGCGTCTTTCTAGATTATATGTGAAAACAATCCTACAATCTGCCTAACCGTTTCTTTCTTTTGCTGTTTCCAGATTCGACGGACCGCATGCTGTATGGTTTTGTCCTCTTCGTACATCATAGACGCTGTGATATTATTCTTCTACGAAGCGTATACAGTCTTTATTCTCCTAATCGTATCTCATACTATTCTTACTATTCTTTATAAACGTATAACGTATACAAAACTACTTTATATGAATAAAACAATTCCTATTCATAGAAGAAAAAGTGTACATCTTTCTTACCCTCTATTCTTGTCCTCCTCCACAGCATACATCGTCGATGATACGTATTTTTTTCCTGAAATATAGAATGTTAAGGTATATGTAAAAAAAAGATTGCAGACACACTTTATATACGTATAAAAAAACAAAATTTTTTTATTTTCTTCTCTTTCTCCTCCTCTTACAACGATGCGTCACATAAGTATTCTTATACTCTAACTTTATATACTAATTGTGATACAATCACACGCGAAATTATTTTCTATACACTTCTTACTGTCTCTATATTTTCTCTCTCTTTCTTTCTGTCGATGTTTTCGCAGAATAATAGTAACGAAGTAAACACTATGTGCACCCTGAGTATTTGATTCTATACACTCGGAGTGTACACATAGTGTTTTACCCCGTTGCTATTAATGCATACTTCGCATAGTCCAAAAGTGTATCGGTGTGGTTGTGAAGTATCATACACACACACATCCATCGACCGCAATCCAAAGACACTTCAATATATATGTCATTGAATCACGCTCAATATATGTATGCGTGGGTCGTTAGTACACACATGATTCTTGTAATCATCGATCACGAAAACTATTGTCTCTACTGTTACGACACTGTTCTGTGTTGGGTGTGCGTGCGTGTGTGATAGTAGCAGAGCTGGTTTATACACGTACGTTATGATTAAATCTACATATCGCTTGTGCGAAACCAACCCCGTCACTATCGATGTAAAGTTCTCACACCATAGACTTGTATCCGTGTGCTTGTAGAGTATTACACACATACATTCATCCATTTTGCTCCAGATACACTTTAATATATATGTCACTGGATCAAGGTGGATATATGTATGTATGGCTGGATAGTACTTACACGGAAAACGATTGTCACTACTGTTATGTGTTGTTGGACATATACCACCAATACGTACCTCACTCATGGTGCAAACACACGAACATATATGTGTTTGACACAAGGAGTGAGAGACATACGGGTGTTTCTAGCACTACTCACATCGACGTAAACACTACAGATCGACGTAAACACACACACACACACAAACACACACTTCGAGGGAATGGCATCTTCCGCGATGAGGGACACCCGCTTCCTCGGCGAGGGACGCCAGCTTCCGCGATGAGGGACGCCACCTTCCTCGGGACGCCAGCTTCAGCGAGGGATGTCAGCTTCGGCGAGGGACGGCAGCTTCCGCGATGAGGGACGCCAGCTTCCTCGGGACGCCAGCTTCAGCGAGGGATGTCAGCTTCGGCGAGGGACGGCAGCTTCCGCGATGAGGGACGCCAGCTTCCTCGGAAGGGATGATCTCCACCGACGATGTCCAAACAGCACATGCAATGAAGAAAACAACAGAATCACAACACCGTACATCATACTTATTTCTAATATTCTCTCTTTCTCACTATATATCTTACGTTAAACTTTGTACGAGATAGGAAAAACTAATACTTGCCGTATATATTTCTTCAACTCGTTCCTGTCGGCGAACAGCTTCCTGATTAACATATCTAATGAGTCGTCGCAGTGACCCGCTCACGTTTTTAAAGAGTGTGATTAGCAGCGCGCATGGTAGGGGTGGTTCGCGAGTCGGGATATATTAGCATCCCAGTCGTCAGTGGTCATTTGGATATCTCGATCCTTGTTCACTCTACAGGCATTGTTCTTCTCTTTCTTCTTCTTCTCGCTATCCTTCTTCTTCTTCGTTGCTTCAGAACTGTGCTCACGCGTGCTTCCACACCCTCGAGCCAACATATATACCTACCATGTTACTATCGATAGGTTCCCACGATGTATATTTTTTTCTTTTTACGTGAATACTTCATACATCGATTCTTGCTTCTTCTATTTATATTCTTCTCATTATACATTTTTCACTGTACACTTCTTCCTGCACTGTTTTTTCCCCTGTCATCACGTTTTTTCACCTTTGCCTTTTCCTTTTCTATACTGTGTACAACTACACTATCCCCACCACCAACAAACTACACTTTGCATATGTGTGAGTGCAAACCACTGTAAAAGTGGTACCGATCGGTCTTACAGACCACATTACATCGTGTACGTTCGTAGTAACCGTTCGGTACAGTTAGCTGTATTGCGTATTCAAAATATTTAACCAACATTTCAACAACGCTTCCTACATGGGCGAAAACCACCTCAACCGCTGCAACGATACGGATTTTCCTGCTAAACAGCGTCGTCCGAATCTAAGGTACATTATATACGTCCGTATACTTTTCGATTTACACGAAAACGTTCGATGCATTAACTCTACGTGTGTTTCTTACAGCGATAAATGTGTAGCATCGCCCAAGAAGGCCGTCATACGAATCATGGGACGTGATTATCCATTAACATTGACCACGTACAAACGCATTGCAATTGGAATCCGTATCGAGCAGGATTCGTGTCACGTTGAAATCGCGATAGTCGACAACAAATACAACGAACTGTGTTTCCCCATGTTTACGTGGAAACTTCTGCTGCAGCAAGAACCGGAGATACTTCGACGTCTCCGTAACGACGCAACTCCATCTCATCAAGACTCTATCGTCGTCGAGCATTTACGCATCGACTTTACGCGAATCATCAGTCAACGAATTGACAAAATATCGGATGGTAGTTCCATCATATACATGGCCGAAGCTACGATACGGCAAATGTTCAAATACGATCGCTGCATCGATCACACGTTCTCGTGGTTGTCGGAAATTCTAGACTCCGTAAGCATCAAATACGCTTCCTTTGTAGCCATTATACGTGCCGCTACGACACCGACCGCGGACTATGACAAACTTATTTCCGAAAGCGAAGTATTCGAACCGCATTCTTTGTTAGATTGTGAATTATTAGCGTTATGCTTGGATTCCATTATACGTGATGCTCGTAACGTATCCCAATAATGTATACATGTCTATATATATATATATATATATATATATATATGCTTTACCAATAAATACAACACTTTATCGCACGAATATCTGTATTGTTTGATACCTTAAACGATCCTTTCCTATCCTCGCAGGATATCACTTATCCCAAAAACTAGTGTTCTTTCAATCTTCGTTTCTTACACTAGATATGTTACGAGATCTAGAAACATCCATACCTCTTATTACGCATTTCGAATAACACATCTGTCCCACCGAACATGCTCTTGATAATCATCTCTAGCCTAATGGACTACCGAAAACAGTATTCGATTACATCGCTTTATTCTTGTACACATCATATTCTGCTGTTACGTGATATCTTTTAAGTCATATGCGCATTATTCCTTCTCGAAAGTTTACCTTCCAAAATTATCGCGCACCGATGCTGCGTATTATTATTCTCGGAAATCAACCTTCTATCGTTACAGTGATATGCTTTTGGCTCGATTATCGCGCCATAACAAACTATAAGATTCACCTTACATCTCCTACGCGTCGTAACACCGTACTGTGTTTTCTGACCTCCGACAACGAGAGGGATAGAGAGAGAGAGAGAGAGAGAGATGCACGAAAATGTCATACCACTCTCACGCTCCTTGTTCAAACGTCGCCACTTTGCATTTCGTGGTCTCGAGATTACGCGCACCGATGCTGCGCAATATTCTCGGATTACGCGATACGAAATGGTATGTTTCGACTTGCATCATCTTCTACGCGTCGTACCGCCGTATGTTTCGACTATATCCCTAGAGAGAGAAGGATAGTTTCATATCGTACCTCTCTCACACTCCTTGTTCGCGGCCGCGATCTGACCTTGGGGCGATACCGAAATTCAGGTTTCGACTTGCATCTTCTACGCGACATACCTCGGTATTCTCGGAAGTTGACCTTCGCGCATTATATGTTTTTGACGCTGTTATTGCGCAATAGCCATGCAGGTGTCGACTTGCATCTTCTACGCGATATACCTACCTCGGTATGTTGTTGTTTCCGACCTCCGACAACGAGAAAGAGATGTACAATAATATCGTACCTCTCTCTCACTCTCGATTCCACCGTCGCAGATATCGGGGGCGCGATCTGGCCTTGGGGAGATAAGAGGGTTGCGGATCGCTTCCTCCTACAACACGTGACGTGTCATCGTCGAGGAACGCGTAACGTGTCGTCGAGGTACCCCCTCTACCTGCTCTCAAGGCCCATCCCCCTTCCAGTGATCCTGGGTCCCGGCCTCCACCTCCACGAGTCGCGGTCCCCCCACCCGCCTCCCCCTCGCCCCCGCTACGGTTCCCCTCGCCCCGCCTCACCCCTCGCCCTGCGTTGGATTAGAACTCTCTTATATGGTCTACTATTCGGTGAGTTTCGAATAAAATTTCTGCCTGTTATTTGAAACCAATTTTTTGTTTAAAAAAAATTTTTTCCATCTCTGTAAAAAAACACAGTGAAACCTTTCCATTTCCCCCATATACTCAAGGGACGTTCGGCAAGCTGGAAATTCAGCAAATTAGGAAACTTCCTATGCGAGTAGAGTAGTTCATCCGTAACTTAACTCTATATTTTGTGGATGTCATAATGCTGTTTTTGGTGGTGAAATCACCCCTTGCAAAAGTGCAGAATTTTCTTTTCTGTGAAGTATCTCGGGAACGGTGAGAGATATCGGAAGAAAGTTGAAACAAAAGTTACATCCTCTTTTACATCTACACAACCGCGTAAAAATAATTCTCGAGAAATCCATATTTATAACGATACCCCCACCACCAACCCTTAAAGTTAACTTGTCCCGGTCTCCCCTACCCTATACGAGGAAAACGCGGCTGAGTTATAATGCGAACACCCTGTATCGTGAGAAAGCCATCTTTTGATAATTAGCGAAATTAACCTTCCTGAACTCGCGTGTTGGTCTCACAGACCGGCGAATACAAAATTCGCTCATTTTTCAGAAATCATTAATAGCCGGTCTCCCGTGCCTTGTACTTTCCTAAATAGTTCTTAGGATGACAACAGTAGCTTTCCGCACACTTTTGTACGTTACACCCTTTTGTACAGATATTTTTCGGTCCGTGAAACCGACGCGAAATTATACGGTAAGTACTTTGTAATATTTATTCGGTAATAATATTGCCTTTTTGTTTGCTTATTTTTATTTATATAATTAAAAAATATATTCTATTTTAATTGTTTTGTTTACAAAATATAATAACTCTATAGTATTTTCCTACTTATCAAAAGTTGAGTTCACTATTATAATGCCTTATAAAATTTGAGTTCACTATTATAGTGCATGTGATGTGCAGCGTTACCGGGAAGTAGGTGTCCCTCCTCCACTACGAATAGTTTGCAGGAACCCACTTCCCGGCAACGCTGGTGTCGCGAGACCTTGATAAGAGGCCGTTATGTAGCAACGAATAAACTTCTTTTGTTTTGCAACGACCGTTGTTTTCGGACACGTGCCGATCAGTGGCAGTGTCTTCTCGATCGTGATTATATCAAGTACCTTGGGAAGCAATACAGTGTTTCCCTTTTGAAAGTTCAATAACAGTGTTATTAGCCCCATCTCATCATCCTGTGTACTATTCTATTTCTTTTCAAACTTTCCAATGGATCAGAAAAATAAAGACAGAATGCGTCGCTTTTTAGAAGATTTGGAGGATTTAGATGAATTGGAGAATGAAATCAGTGATGTGCCAGACAGTGATGTGGAAGATCACGAAGAATTCTGGGCTGAACACAGCGATACTGAGGAGGAATTCGAAGCAGAAGAGATTTTAGACCAGAATCATGAGTTTTTTATTGGGAAAGATAAAAAAACAAAATGAAGTAAAACTGCTCCTCAGAGAAATATTCAAACAAGATTCGAAAACATCGTGTTTCAATCGCCCGGGGTAAAAAATATAGCACAAAGTGCGAAAAAGCCTCTGGAGATATGGAAGCTATTTTTCAGTGACCTCGTTATTGATATCATTATAAAAAATACAAATAAATATATACAGTCAATAACAAAGAATTACAGTAGGGAACGAGATGCTAAACCCACGGACAAAATAGAAATACAAGCATTACTGGGATTATTATTATTTGCTGGTGTACGAAAAAATAGTCGTTTGCATGTCAAAGATTTATTCAGAACAGATGGATCCTCGCCAGAAATATTTCGCCCGGCTATGAATTGGACACGTTTTTCATTTCTCTTGAAATGCCTTCGTTTCGATGACAAAGAAACAAGACCTCAGCGTCAAAATTTTGATAAATTAGCGGCAATAAGAGAGCTGTTTGACGAAGTGAATTCTGCATATCCAAAATATTACAGTCCATCGGCATTTGTGACGATTGACGAAAAATTAGAAGCCTTTAGGGGCAGATGCGCATTTAGGCAGTACATTCCATCAAAGCCTAATAAGTATGGACTAAAAGTGAATGCCCTTACAGATGCAGAAAACTTCTATACTCTAACTATGGAGGTTTATGTTGGTAAGCAACCAGAAGGGCCTTATCATTTGGATACTAAGCCGTTGGCTCTTGTGGATAGAATGTGTAACGTTATATCTAAAACTGGAAGAAATGTTACTACAGACAATTGGTTTACCAGCATTGAATTAGCGAAATTGTTGCTGCACAAACATAATTTGACGACTGTAGGAACCATTCGCAAAAATAAAGCAGCAATACCACCAAATTTTTTGCAAGATAAAACTCGTGCCGTTGGCTCCAGTTTATTTGGCTTTGAAAATGAGTGTACACTTGTTTCATATGTGCCGAAAAAGGGTAAAAACGTGCTGCTTATATCGACCATGCATCATAACGCCAATATTGATCCGAAAACTAATAAACCGAATATTATTATAACATATAATTCCACTAAAGGTGGAGTAGACACAGTAGACAAATTATGTGCTACTTACAATTGTGCCAGGGGCACCAATAGATGGCCAATGGTAATTTTTTACAGTCTTATGAATGTGTCTGGCATAAATGCTTTTATAATCTATACTGAGAATAATTCGAATTCAAAAATGGTCAGAAAGAAATTTTTGGAAACACTGTCGTTTGATTTGATAGAAGAGCAATTGAAGAGAAGAGCTACATGCCCAAATTTACCAAAACTGATGAGAGAAAGGCTAATCCAACTTTGTGGTAACGATGAACGAGAAGGTACTTCAAGCCAGAATAGAATACCAGGTCGTTGTTCATACTGTTCGTGGAAAAAAAAACCGAAAAACAAGGTAAAATTGCAGCAATTGTCAAAAGTACTTCTGCCTCGAACACGCAAATATGATATGCCAGGATTGCTATGTTTCGGTGTTCGAAAACAATTAGTTCCTATATTTGTAATATCATACTTATTATATTTTATTTTTTGTTAATATTTTTTAGTTTATAAAGGGAAAGTTGATTTTTTATAATACACCCGCGGAATGTAGTTTTAAGTTCAAGTTATTGAAGACTGTTTCGGAAGACTACTAAAGAAAGAAATATATATTTTCCAAATTAGTTTGTGCATTTTTTTATTGTATTATAACCCTGAAAAAATATTAAAAATTAATTTTATGGAACTATATAGAATAAATATCATATCTTCAACGCGTAAAACACGGTCTCACAGACCGACGCGAGTCATTATGCAATGAAAAATCACGCGAGTTCAGGAAGGTTAAATTTACCCCACGCGAATGGTCAGAATGCGACCTTTGCGCCCCCTGTGCCCCCTCCGCCCCCGATGATCGTAACAGAGCGTTCGTGGAAAATCAATCACACTCACAAGGACAGTACTTCCGCTGAATTTGACCGCGATACTTCAAGCAGTTTTGCAGTAGAGTCTACTTCGCTTCAGAATGTCGCAAAAGTAAGTTGAAGTGTGTGACACTGTGTACTCTTTAACATTCATTCACATTATCTTTACTGACATTCTCGTCTTTTTAGCAATTTCGGAATAAATAACGAAAACCTAATTGAATTGGTGCGCGCACATCCCATCCTATATGACCTGTCAGACCCCAAATATCTGGATACCGACTCCAAATCAAAGATTTGGAAACAGATAGGAGCCCAACTAAATGAAGAAGGTAAGTCACAGAGATCTTATATTTTACAAAAGAATAACATAAAACTGTACGAAACTATAAAACTATTTCAAACACACACGCACGCGCACGCCCCATCATATATTTTACACTACACTCCATTCACAAGTATTTACAATAAATTCCATTCAACCCTTTCCACTCAATCGCAACTCACACTCGTATTTCATGCACGTATAGATACAGTATGTCCGGTTGGTTTGTACACATACTATTATTTTTGTAAGTATTGGAAAAGCGAAAACCTGTTCCATACGAAAGTTGTTTGATTTGATGGAGAAAACTTAATAGAATATTAGAATTTACGTTCTTGTGTGCTTAAACGCAAACCCTAATATTCTATTAAGTGTCCTCCATCAAATCAAACAACTTTTGTATGGAACATTTTTTTCGCTTTTCCAATAATTACAAACATAATAGCGTATGTACAAACGAGCCGGACATACAGTATATTTATAACTACAAAAGTAATAATTAATTAACAATATAGTTAAACTAATAATTAAATTTTATCGTTTTGCCACGAAACGGCTCCCTCGTAATTAAAATAATCTGTGAAGCATTCCCGCACACGTAATGCCTCCCTTCTGGAATTACCCCCTTGTGGGGGTAAATTGTTGTAACGTAGATTTTCCGCATTGTCCTGCGACGTTGACGGGCCCGCATTCGCCATATCACTTTCAATTTTCCTAATAAAATTCTGCAAAATGCAGGTTGATAGCACTATATTGTCTAAATATTCCGGTTTGACATGTATGCGCCGATTATAAATCCTAAACTTCTGCCCTAAAATACCAAACGCATTCTCGACCAATCGTCTGGCACGGCACAGCCGGTAATTGAAAATACGCTTTTGCGTACTGTCCAATTGTTTCCCTGGATAGGGCCTCATCAAATACATCTTCAATGGAAACGCTTCGTCTCCCACGATGACAAATGGGGCTTTTTTATTCGTCCCTGGCAACATTCTGTCAGGGGGTAAATCCATGGTTCAGTCTTCTAATCTCTTGCCCAGGTTGGAGTGGCTGAAAATTCCGCAATCACTAATTTTCCCAAACGACCCCACATCGACCGCAATGAAGTTGCAATTAGCATCGACTAGTGCTAACAGCATAATAGAAAATGTTTTTTTATAATTAAAATCCCCCCCCCCCCCCCTAAACATGACTCATGTATGAAAGAAGCTAATTCCCTTTAATTCACGAAAAAAGTTCTCACGCAAAGATTGTGAAATCATCTTTGCTAATTCCAATTGTGCTTTTAACCCTTTAATTCACGAAAAAAGTTCTCACGCAAAGATTGTGAAATCAACTTTGCTAATTCCAATTGTATTCTCGTTCTCCGTTCGAACACTGATTCCTCTGTCACTTTTTATACTTGACATTCCTTTATTGGCCACAAATCAATTCAGTGCTCAGATTTTCAGCTTCGGTTTTAAGGAATTAGCGGGCGAGGCCTGTGGTTGACACAAAAACTTTTATAAGAGGGACATCTTCTGTTAAAAATGTCGTATGAAAATCGTTTTACGATGGAAAATAATAAAAACTTGGTAGACACTAATTTAAACGAATCAAAGTCGGTAATAGATTAATAACACATTCGCCAACCTGCACTAGTGATATGAAACATTTTGTTTTAAGTCGACTTCATAGTTTTTTCTTATACAACGCCCGCTAATTCCTTAAAACCGAAGCTGAAAATCTGAGCACTGAATTGATTTGTGGCCAATAAAGGAATGTCAAGTATAAAAAGTGACAGAGGAATCAGTGTTCGAACGGAGAACGAGAATACAATTGGAATTAGCAAAGTTGATTTCACAATCTTTGCGTGAGAACTTTTTTCGTGAATTAAAAGGAATTAGCTTCTTTCATACATGAGTCATGTTTATGGGGGGGGGTTCATCACTTTTTTCATAATTTGTGAATTTTTGTTGTGTTGATCTTATCAAGTCATAATAACAGCAAACCCAATGGCCACCTATGCTATCAGACCAATTTTCGGTCGCTTGGCTGTATAAAATTTGTATATGTTCTTTCGATTCGTCTACTGGGATTATTGCATCTGGATATTGTAGTAAAAGCGGATCTATGGGTTCATAACCATGAAATTGTCGCAGAATATTGTGAAAATGGCTTATATGCGTGTCTTCTAACCACTCCCCTATCTGAATGATCTTTTCATCTTTTTCTGACAATTCCCTTTTTCTTAATTTCCTCGCTCGTGGAATTGCTGTAAACTTATTTGTTCTCGAAATCAAATGCTTACAAGAACGTTTCAAATCAGTTACTATTTTATCATTCATAAATTTATTCTCATCAGCAAACAGTTTTTTGTTATCCTCAGTCATTATATTGCCCTTGGATGGCTGTCTAACATCTACCTTGATTTTTCGATTTCGAATATTTTTGCGTAACCTTTCGTAACATTTTTTCCGTGCAACTTGTAACGGCAAAACTTGTTGAGGAGTTTTAACATTAAGATCTTGCGGAAAATGTTCGAACTGTATTTCTTCCGTCAACAATTTCAAGAGGTGATTTCGCATAAGTGTTGTATTATAGTGAACATTTTGTGGTTTAATACCAAATGCTAATGAAACGGCAACTGCTATAGCCATGACTCCACAATCTCTTGTATTTTTTTGTGGTTGAACCATCGGAAAACGCACGGTTTTTCCCGTAATTGTAATATGAGGATACAATTTTTCTAAAAACAGTTTTTGCTCTTTATGTAATGGATCTGCAAAATTCTGCAGCGTATCGTATATGTAAATATTTGTCCCGTCATAGTAACTGCATGTCCAACAATGTTGTGGACGATGCAAAATTTGAATGTGATCTAAATCTTTCCTAACGGGTTTGATTTCTAAAAGGTCTAAGATAGGTAGGTCGAATTTCGTAATTAGCGACTTTGTACAATAAGTAAGAAAAAACCGACATATGTGAATCCTCAAGCCGGCCATCGTTTGACTCACATCTTATAGCTTTCTTATCCTCTTCGGTTAAATATTTCTGAGGAACATTAAAATTTAGATCCTGTGTTCTAGATATCAGATCTTTATTTTCTACATATACATACATTTTGGTATTTTTATATATTAACTACCTTTAAACTTTATTAAAAGTTTTTATATTCGAGACTTGGCACACTGCAGCCTATCAAATGATGTTATAAAATAAGGCGCGTATGCAGCCTGTATAAAGTTTACTCGGAATAGCGCACAGCAGCTGACCGAGTGAACTTTATTTAATTAGGAAATATTCCAACCTGTAAAAAACAAAAAATTTGTAATAAACACTATTATATATCATACGTATTGTACGCGAAAAGGAGCATCCTAACGCCATCTCCTAACGATACTTCTGGTAGTGGCGCGCTTACTTATGTGGAGCAGCGATCGCGATCCCCCTTCCATCGACTTGCGGTCGATGGAAGGGGGAGAATCTTCGTTCCAAGTAATCTCTGCTGATTTCTTGGATTTCTCACTCTCTAAGTGACACGGCTACGACAAACAAGCAATTTGAACTCGCTTACACGCTTCTACTGCTCGCGCTTTGCTTTTCGAAATTACTCATCTGCACAGTAACGTGCTTTCACTCAAGTTACCCAACTGCTTGGTAACTTGCTTGCTTAATTATTTGGGATTCATTGTTCATTTAAACATTGCTGAGTGTAAATACTGTATATATTTTACTGCGACCTTTGTACATAAATTCAAATCGTAACTGTAGTTGTTCGTGAAAGTCTAAAATATAGCTATCCTCTTGCTCCTTCTACGCCTAACAGCTTCTCAGTGCTTCGCTCATTGCTAATCGCTTCCTTGCACCGCTTCCAAACACTTTGCTAACATTGTTGGTCCTTCGAGGCGGATCCGGTGCCTGTGAAACAGTTCGAACGTTCGGTAGTGCCGTCCAACAGTCGCGCGTGACCTCCACGTCTGAAAACAATGAGTCACCTCATTACAAGTCAACGTGACCTTAACGGCCGAATTTCACGTGCTTTTGAAAATCTGAAGAAGCTAGGCGCTAATAAGTGGACAAAGAACAATGTATCCTCCCGCTTAGAGGTCCTTCGCAAAAATTGGACGAAATTCGAAGCGCAGCATGACCAACTACTTCGCGTGGCTTCCGACCCAGACGTTGCTGATAACGCGTACTGGGATGAAGACGAACCCTCCACGACGGAAGAGGTCTTTATTGAACAAGAGGCTCTGTTAATGGAGAAACTGGAGGATTTGATTAAGGAAGAAAAGGCTGCATTACGAAGCATAGAGCGGCTGACCGCGAGCGGTTCTCTCCAAGCTAAACCTGCAGGAGCCGTGCGTTCCAGAGCCTCCCTGCCACTAATCCCACTACCAAAATTTGACGAGAAACATAAAGATTGGCCATCCTTCCAAGGACTCTTCCGGTCCCTCGTAATCAAGGACACGACACTCTCGGATGCGGAGCGTCTACACTATCTTCGAGGTACCCTTACTCGGGATGCAGAGCTCCTCCTGCGCAACTTGCCTGAACGGGAGGAGAATTTCCAAGCGGCCTGGGAGCTGCTACAAGATCGTTATGACAATCAACGACTAATGGTCAAGGCTCAAATGAACACGATCTTCGGCTTACCAACGATTACACGTGAGTCCGGGCCCGAGCTCAAACGCTTCTTTTACCAGGTCTGCGATTCCGTCAAGGCCCTGGCGGCAAACAAACGGCCACACGATGCCAGCGGAGACTGGCTCGTGCACCTACTAGTGGAGCGGATAGACCCCCAATCCAGATGCGAGTGGGAGACCCTCATCGGTAAAACGAAGCTACCGCCTACCTTCGACGAACTGCGAACGTTTCTGGAGGGTCGCGTGAATACACTGGAGGCCTTGGAAGAACAACGCCCGGGATCCAATAGTCCCTCTGTGAAGCCGCCTGCAATAAAAAGGACAGGCAGGGTACATCAAGTGAGCCAAACCAAGCGTGGGCCAGGAACGTGCAGCCTCTGTAAGGCCAATCATTTTATATTCCATTGCAATGAGTATAAGACCAAGTCGACCACAGAGCGTCGACTTGCCCTTCAGGCTGCCAAATTGTGCTACAATTGCCTCGGAAAACATCTGGTGAGCGAGTGCACCTCTAAAGGACGGTGCCAACGGTGTAACGGTAAACATCATACTACCATACACGAAGACAACACGACCTCTAGCGCTAGAGAAGAGGTCACTGCCAACATCTCTAGCTGTGTAGCCAATCCATTACTTGCCGTGCTGCTGGCTACAGCATGTGTGAAGGTATCCTGCCGGGACGGATGTTCGAAATTAGTGCGAGCTCTCATCGACCAAGGCAGCGAGGTGTCACTACTTACCGAGGCCCTGGCTCAACAGCTACGTCTTCCACGCAAACAGGCGAACATTCATCTAGTTGGCGTGGGCAATCAACGTCCAGAAAGGATCCGCGGTAAAGTACAGCTGGAATTTAGTTTACATTTCAGTGCCACAGAACGACACGTCGTAGCAGCCCTGGTACTACCACGTATCACCTCGTACCAGCCACGTATAGAGAGAGTAAAAACCAGGTGGCCACACCTGAAGGACCTCACCTTGGCTGACCCCAAATTCGATTCCGAAGGCCCGATAGACTTGCTGCTGGGAGCGGATGCCGTCGCTCTCGTCCTACTAGACGGCATCACGAGGGGTCAGGCCGGAGAACCAGTTGCACAGAAAACCACATTGGGATGGATCGTGTCCGGACCTGCCGCACCGGACACTGGACTCGCGACTACTGACTACCGGGAGAGAGCAATCCTGCAATGCTCTGCCGAAGAGGAGCTCCTTCCGTTGGTACGTCGGTTCTGGGAACAGGAAGAACTCAGGGTTCCATCTGCTGACACCCTCGAGGAACAACAATGCGAGGAACACTTCAAGGCCAATCATCAGCGAATACCGTCCGGACGCTATATGGTTCGCCTACCGTTCCGTGAATGCTCGGCGCTCGGAGAGTCTCGCCACGGCGCCCAGCTAATGCTACGCAGGATGGAGACTAGATTCGTCAGGAATCCCGTCTTCGCTCAAGCCTATCAGACATTCATGCGTGAGTATCTACAACTCACTCACGTGTCTAAATTACGTCACAATCCGTTAGGGCCGTCCTATTATCTGCCACACCACGGAGTGCTGAAGGAGAGCAGTACGACCACCAGATGACACGCTGATGGTGGGCCCAAATATCCTACCAAGCCTTCAACAGCTGCTACTACGCTGGCGCATCCATCGCGTGTGTCTCACTGCGGACATCGAAAAGATGTATCGACAGATTCTGCTCCATCCAGATGACCGCCGGTATCAACGGATCCTGTGGCGAGAAGACGAAGCAAGTGACGTATGCAAATACCAGCTCAATACGGTCACTTATGGCCTGGCATGTGCCCCTTACCTCGCTATCCGCACGCTACGACAATTGGCTTCGGACGAGCAGTCCAGGTACCCGCGCGCAGCGGCCATTCTACAAAGGGATGTCTACGTGGACGACGTCGTGACAGGAGCGGACTCTATTCAGGATGCCATCAAATTACAAACCGAGCTACGCCAACTCTGCAAGGCGGGCGGTTTTAATTTACGCAAGTGGGCATCCAATCAACCGGAGTCTATAGATGATGGAGAAGGTGCCTACCAGTGATGCTATTCCTAACTGCAAATGGCAAACCAGGGAAACACACACGGCCTTAGGCGTCCAGTGGAGCATCGGCGACGACTGCTTCCGAGTCCAAGTACAACCTACAGCCACAGACGTCAGCGTGACTCGGCACTCGATTCTATCGATAATAGCAAAGATATTTGACCCACTGGGCTTGGTTTCCCCAGTTACTGTGACTGCCAAAATATTTATACAATCTCTCTGGTTATTACAAATAAATTGGGACACCCCTCTGCCGCCGATTGCTGCCGACCACTGGAGGCAGTTCATCGCCGCACTGCCAGAGCTGAATCGCCTCGCTGTCCCTCGCTGGCTCGGCGTAACACAGGCACCTCAAATTCGAGAACTGCATGGGTTCTCTGATGCCTCGGAGAAAGCCTTTGCAGCCGTGGTATATCTCCGCATCATAGACAACGATGGCATCGCTCGCACACAATTGGTCACGGCTAAAACCAAGGTGGTCCCCTTGAAACAGATTTCGTTACCAAGGCTTGAATTGTGCGCGGCAGCACTACTCACTAAACTAGCAGCTTTCACCAGCGAGAGCCTGGGTTTGAAGGGAGCCGCTATTCATTTATGGAGCGACTCCACTATCACGCTTGCTTGGATACAAGGGCATCCATCACGTTGGAAAACCTATGTGGCAAACAGGGTATCCGAAATCCAACGCACGTTACCTGAAGCACGATGGCATCATGTTTCCAGCCACGACAATCCTGCGGACTGTGCGTCCAGAGGTCTACATCCCGAACAGCTGCCCGACTTTGCACTCTGGTGGAATGGACCCGCCTGGCTGACCACCTCGTCAGGCTGGGACGACGAGACAACATGTCGGCTACCACATACTGACCTGTAAGCCTGAACAACCGCAACTGTGACGTCGGGTGACCCTGCAACGGGAGAGACACTCCTGACACGATATTCATCGATTGCTTTACTCCTCAGAACAACAGCCTGGTTTCTACGGTGGCTGCCAAAGAATACAGCCAGGACGAGAGGAAGCCATCTGCTACCTGCCGAGATGGAGGATGCTCGGATCCGGTGGCTACGGATCATCCAACAACAGGAGTTTGCCGCTGAGATCCAGCACTTGCAGCTGGGAAAACAACTACCGAGCCGCAGCAAGCTGCTGCGGCTCAATCCATATATCGACAGCAACGGCCTTCTGAGAGTCGGGGGTCGTCTTCGCCACTCTGCGTTGCCACTGGATGACCAACATCAGGTTCTACTGCCGAAAGACAACCGGTTGACAGAGCTGCTGGTGGACGAGGCTCACCACCGCACCTTACACGGCGGTACCCAACTTACCTTGGCCACGTTACGCCAAAGGTACTGGATTCTGCAATGACGACAAAAAGTAAACGCCGTCATTCATCGCTGTCCTACGTGCATCCGTTGGAGAGCTGTAACAGGACAACAGATGATGGGAGATCTACCAACCGTCCGGGTAACGCCATCCCGGCCCTTCAAACATGTCGGAGTGGACTATGCAGGACCTGTCACTCTGCTGAGGTCACGGGGCAGAGGTCAACGAACCTACAAGGGTTATGTGGCGTTATTTGTGTGCATGAACACTCGTGCTGTCCATGTAGAGCTTGTTTCTGATTGTAGTACAGAGGCCTTCCTCGCTGCGCTGCGGCGTTTTACATTACGATGAGGGCTGTGCACAGTGATCCAGAGCGACCGAGGAACTAATTTCGTGGGAGCCTCTCGTCAGCTGCAGGACATGCTGGCTCACCTCAACTCAGGTCGCGATCTCATTCACTCCACTCTACTGAAGGACGGCATAGAATGGCGATTCAATCCTCCTGCGGCACCCCACTTCGGAGGACTGTGGGAAGCAGCCGTGAAATCTACAAAGTATCACCTGAGGAGGGTGATAGGAGAACAACACCTCACCTACGAGGAAATGTCAACGCTGCTGCACCAGATAGAGGCCTGCCTGAACTCTCGGCCCTTGCAGGCGATGAGTGACGATCCGGGAGATTTAACCACTCTAACACCAGGCCATTTTTTGATCGGCGACGCCCTGCTCAGCCTGCCCCATCCAGTCGTCGAGGACGTCTCTGCCAGCCGACTTTCCCGGTGGCACCTCCTGCAACAGATGCGGTTGCAGTTTTGGAAGCGCTGGGCCGCCGAGTACTTACAGTCGCTCCAAATCCGGAACAAATGGAGTCAACAGCTTCAGCAACCTCGAGTCGGCGACTTGTGTATTATCAAGTCGGAACTGACTTCACCAGCTCAGTGGTCACTAGCACGGGTCACTAAACTACACCAGGGCACTGATGGGTTAACTCGCGTTGTCACTCTTAAAACTACTCACTCCAAACTTATTCGCCCAATCTGTAAATTAGTCTTTCTACCTTGTGTACAGTAAGCTTCCTCTGCGCAGTAGATCGCTTCACATGAGATAAGCAGCGTCACCGCCTCGGATCTGGGTCATGCCATACACAGCCGTCCAATCCCCACGGCAGAATCATATCACGTATATTCATCGGTCGATGAAGGCGGGCGGGAAATGTACGCGAAAAGGAGCATCCTAACGCCGTCTCCTAACAATACTTCTGGTAGTGGCGCACTTATTCATGTGGAGCAGCGATCGTGATCCCCCTTCCATCGACTTGCGGTCGATGGAAAGGGGAGAATCTTCGTTCCAAGAAATCTCTGTTGATTTCTTGGATTTCTCACTCTCTAAGTGACACGGCTACGACAAACAAGCAATTTGAACACGCTTACGCGCTTCTCCTGCTCGCGCTTTGCTTTTCGAAATTACTCATCTGCACAGTAACGTGCTTTCACTCAAGTTACCCAACTGCTTGGTAACTAGCTTGCTTAATTATTTGGGATTCATTGTTCATTTAAACATTGCTGAGTGTAAATACTGTATATATTTTACTGCGACCTTTGTACATAAATTCAAATCGTAACTGTAGTTGTTCGTGAAAGTCTAAAATATAGCTATTCTCTTGCCCCTTCTACGCGTAACAGCTTCTCAGTGCTTCGCTCATTGCTAATCGCTTCCTTGCACCGCTTGCAAACACTTTGCTAACACGTATTATTATTCATAAATATAAAGGTCACTTACCAAATATAGTATTTGTACTTTTATTTCTCCTACTGAGAAGAATAGAATGTCCTTCCAGGGGACTTGATACTAAAAAGATACACATTTGAATAGAGAAACAGGTTAGTAAAAATCTAGACTATTATTTGACTGCAAATAAATCTGTATGCATGTATAATGAAACAATAACCCATTCATTGAAAATATGTTCGTTTCATTATGCATAGAGCTTAATTAAAATAATAATGAAGCACACTTACATGTAAGAAAATAATGAAGATTTTTCGAATGCCAGGACATGTGTCTCTGTCGATACGAAAAAGAATAGAGCTCCAGTCACCCGCTTCGTTTTGTGTTTCGCGCGACCCTAGGCTCACATGCCCCTCGGTAAGAGCGAGCCCTCTACGTACCAAACAAACCGATCACGTCCCGCCGCTATCGCGCGAGATCTTCTTTACCATCGTGACATTTCAAAAATGTTAACAGCTAGCAGGTTATGATTGAATGACAGCCAAGTGACATTTATAAATTATGCTTTCGAGGCGACACTTATTGGCGTCAAGTGGAGGAGGAAAACGTGATGTCATAACTCGTAATCCTAAAAGTATCATTTTTATATCTATCAAGAATAAATCTTATATCTTTTAGACAAATAGCTTGATACATTAAGTAAAACGACATATGTGCTCGAAAAAAAAATGATTCGCTTAATCATGTAAAAACACCGGCACTATGTCATAAAATAAGATAATAAGGCTAAAATAGCTCCGACGACCTGTCACTTTCGCTATCTTTCGTGTATAGAGACATGGTCGCTCAGTGTGCCTATGCCTATGGGTAGAGGGGAAGGGGGAATTAGCTTCCAGACGCGACCGCGTCTGTTGATATTGAGATCCGCTGTTTGCGGGTGCCTGCATCAGAATATGTTTCCTATCTATAGCTCCGACATAATTGGGGAAATTCCACAGATTCTCAAAATCTTTCGCAATACCTCTCCATGCAGCTTCTATTGGGGTGGGCATTGCCCCCCCCCCCAAGCAGTGTCTTCACAATTACTTTGCACGTTTCGTGAATTAGCGAACGCACCGTACTCTGCCCGAGACGATAACTAAACGATATTGTTTTCATTGCATCGTCAGTTGCTAGATACCTGAAATAAAAGAAATGAGATAATACTGTAGGACAATACAAAAAATTCTTATTTCGTTTACATCAATTTGTTTGTTTTTAGGGTTAACGTGCAAAACACGTTGGAATAATTTAAGAGACAATTACCGGAAAGCTTTAAAAAAGAAGGAGGGAAAAAGTGGGCAGGCCGCCAAAAAGGTCAAAGCCTATAAGTATTCTGCGGAAATGTCTTTTTTAATAAAAGTTTTCGGGGAGCGAAGCACCATCGGAAATATCGGAAATGAACCGATCGACAACGTGGAGCAGGTAAATAATGTTACGGACGAAAGTTCTACCCGGCCCGCCACACAGGCAGTGGAAGAGTCTGGCCAGGAATGCCATACATACAAATAAATATTTTAATACGAATAAATATTTTATTCAAAATACTTGGCGCTGCGCCCCGAATTGGTGTTGCTAAACTGAATAAATATGTATAAATTGCATTAATCTTTTTCTTTCTTTGTTGTGCGTGCGTTCGTGAATATGTGTATGTGCATATGCTACGTATGTTATTAGAATTATATATATATATGATGTAGACTAAATCTGACTGCGTTTCTAATATGTATATGTTTATGTAGTTTAGATTGTAAGGGAGTTATTGTAAATTATTAATACTAAGACAATTATCATTTTTTCGGTTTCGCAGCGCCAAGTATTTTGAATACAATATTTATTCGTATTAAAATATTTATTTGTATAAAGATATATCTGCTTAATATTATTTAATACATTTTCTCTTTGTATAAATAGCCATTGTTATAATTGGCGCAATTTTTGTATATCATTAATTTTGTAAAGCTATTAATTTACGACAATGTTTTTAAATGGGATTCTTTTTGATGGGTTAATTAAAATGTCCGCGATATGAGTAATGGAATGTATGAAGACAGCATTTTAGCTGTTTATATGTAATTGTGACATCTTAAGCGCAGTTGGAAAGCACCTTTATGTACTTGCCGCTCATTTTGATTTCACATCTTTTTTTTTATTTTGTAATTATTATTATCTTCTATTTTTTGTGATTTATTTGATTTTTCATGTACTTGGCGTAATTTTTTTACTTTTTTAGAGTTTTTTATGGGGATCTCATTTCTTTTTACAAAGATAATTTGCATAGGGAAAGACTTCAGATAATTTTCAATATTATAAAATTATTATTATATTATTAATTGATGATAGGATAATTTTTTCATTCTCTCGGGGTTATTTTTTTAAATATATTATATTGTCGTCCAAACTACACACGCCTGCAAAGGTTCAAGATATTTGGATTGGTGGAATGGTTTAAATTTGAATTTTCAGATATAAAGGAAGCATACAAGAAGGAAATGGAGGATCGATGCTGAATAAAGTCGTTTAATTAATATAATAATAATAATACAATGTTCCAATAAATTTTTTCTCTGACGCAGATCACACTGCATCGTCTTCTGCTTCGATTATCTGTAAATATATAAAATCCACATTTTAGTTATTTTAGTTACAACTTAACGTAGAACTTATATAGAAATAGAATGGCATTTTGCTATAGTAAGTATAGAGACTACAAAATGTGTCCGAAGGAAGTGAAAGCGTATGGCAGAAAGTCTTGTTGCAGGAAATTTAACTGTTAGTGTTAATTCAGCGAAAATGAACGAAGAGATCCAATATTTTTAATGCACAATTTATTGGTGTTGGAATAAAATTAATTTAGTATGTTTATTGGTGAATTCAAATATTGTTAATGGGAAAATAATAAAATTAATGAATATTGTGGCAACTACTGTGGATTTTAAAGTATTATGAATGTCTGTCAAAAGATTGAAAAGAATCAAGGGACATGTGTTTTCAACGTACTTTCGTCACTAATGTGAATTGCTTTACATTGCAAGCAGTCCGCCATAATTTTCTTAATTCTTAGTACTATGTCTTTTGACAAATTTTGTCGATTAACCTTTTTTAACAAATTTCCAGAAACTTGTGCGAAAGAAGATGCTTCTCTGTCTATCGTAGTAAATACCCATAAAAAACTTCAAAAAGTAAAAAAATACGCCAAGTACATGAAATCAAATAAATCACAAAAGAATAGAAGATAATAATAAGTAGAATATAAAAAAAAGATGTCAAATCAAAATGCGCTGCAAGTACATAAAGGTACTTTCCAACTGCATTTAAGATGACACAACTACATATACACAGCTAAAATGCTGGGTTCATACATTCCATTACACATATCGTGGACATTTTAATAATGTGCAGATGAAATGTAACATCTAGACATTTGCCTAGATGTCCACGGCGTGGAAGTCGAATACTTGGTGTGGCCAGGCAAATAATGTCTATATATGTAAATATAAATATTGTCCGCCCTCAGCTATTTCCTCCCCGTCGTCCTGGGGATTTTGTTCAAATTGAAATATGTTAGATGTTAAAGATGTTTGAATGATCCCGCGCTCGTTCTAGGCACACCAGGCACCGGCCTGGTCGTGTCAGGTACTGATTGGCCGATCGACGCTTGGCAATCTTCGTTCTCCGCCGGCGAGCCGAACGTGTGCCCCGATCGGTTCGGGAGCGAACGATCAAGTTAGTCGTTAGACGAGAACTGCGCTAGACACTTATGTACATCTCCTTTGGAAATCTTAGTGTGTGATATTAAAGTTCAACCAGTATTGCTCCAGTATTCAGCCTCTATTTAATAACCCTCTAACAGATTATGGGCCCAGTTCACCACCACTGCGTGAGAACTGTGTGAGAACTGCGTGACGGAATCGCGAAATAGGCAAGCGGCACGTACGGGAAGCACGTAAGGGAAGTCATGAAAATCATGCCAAATATCGTGTAAATAGGACAACTTTTACATAAAGGGAAGTCATGAAAATCATGCCAAATATCGTGTAAATAGGACAACTTTTACATAAGGAGTACAAAAAGCTTGTGTCAAAGTAGTCCGATTTGCATGACATTTGGTATGATTTTCATCAGAAAAACATAAGGAATCCATTGGCGTCACTGCCCTTTCGATGCGATGAAGGAAAGAATTTCTTAATACGCTGTAATGGATATTTCACCCTCGACTGCGGGGGCTCGACCTCAATTCGCTACGTTCGGCTCAGGATTCATACCTTTTTCCCGAAAAAGCCATAAAATTCGGTAAGGCACTGCTGGGGGGTTGTCCTCGTCACGCGGTACCAGGCCGCATCCTTCGACTGGCGTAGCTCCAGATTCACCCTGTATCATATGTGCAGTGTGTGACTCGAGTACCCTCCGTGTAATCGGTCTGCGCGAAGTAGGGCGCAAGTTCGATCATTATCAGTACTCCTGCTCGAGAGGAATACGATTTACTTTAATATTATAGTGCATGTGTGTTTTGTAATAAAGTGTTTCTATCGTCTCCTGAATTCAATAACTGGCATCCAGACATCTACGCTCCTACAATCCACCGTCAATACGCCTCGTGGAGAGACACAAGAAGAGAACGGGTAGCCCGCTGTCGACGCGAGGTCCTCCCTAAAAATTCACACAGATCCTTTATCTCTCGAGTATAAACACCAGCTCCAATATCAAAACAGAAGCATGCGTTGACGTATTCCGTGCGAGAGCAGGTGGGCATTGGGGGGGGAGGTTTTGCTGTGAAGAGGCTCTCCTCAAGAGAGCAGCCGTTTGCGAGGGATGCAAATCCGATTGGTCCTAATACAATCTGCCCCCTATGGCTGAAATTTGGTCTAGCAACTTTCACACCTCCTAACTCTAACCAATCGAACTTGCATCCCTCCCAAAAGAACCGGCCATCCGAGCGTAGAAGCAAGTGCGAAATAAAAGTAACGGTGCGCTTCTCGATACCGCAGATGTACCTACCTAAGTAGCATTTCTGACGGAAAAGAATTGTCCAGCCTTTGGGCCTGCCATTCCCGACGTTGACCTTTGGCAGGTAGGTATCTGTTTCACTAGGCAAGGCCACCCGTGGCGCCAGCAAGACCGTCCCCGGTCCTTGTTATTCCAGCGGGTTTTCTTCCAAGGAAAATCAGTAAATTTGCAGGGGCAATATCTTAAAAACCAGTGGAAATAAAGTGTATACATTATAGCTTATTGAATTTGTCATGGAACGCACTATCAAGTGACCTCTTCAAAAAAAATAGTTCCATTTAAAAAACCGAACTTGGCCATCGTATCTTTTAAAATAATAATCGAAGAAAAAATTCGTCTGCGCTAGTAAATTGGCCCCCTCGAACCATGCGATTCCATATTTTTTTAATTTTTTTATCTCCAATACTTTAGGAGATATCCAGCTGTTCAGTCTTCCCGCGGACACCCTGTATATATATACTAATCTGTGCTACTCCTCTCTAAAGGATTACCCATCTACGGCACCTATTGTAAACGACAATTATTATCTATCATACCATTGCATATCATCCTCATTTATATTATTTCGTATTGCTAATGCTTATTGCTTTATATTTCACTTTATTTGCTTATTACTTTATATTGTTATCATTTCTAATGCTTATTGCTTTATATTATTTACCAAAAGCTATTTTTTATAACATTGTATTATTATTATTTGCTTATTGCATTATATTGTTTCATCGCTAATTGCATATCACCTTTCATATTACTGTCTATTGCTGATACTCATATATCTCATGTTCATACCCATATTGCTGTTGATTACCATTTATATAAATGTTTATGTGCCAATGCTTAACGTCCAACGCATTATTATATTAAACAACCAGTGCTTTAAAATAAATAACGCTCTTATCTCTAACAAGGGGAGTCCACGGTGAGGTAGACATCGATTTTGATGAGCCTTGGCACGATGGATCTATGTCGAAAATAAGTAAATACGTGTCCGAGCGTTTGTGCCATTGGGCCTTAATAACAGAGATAATTACATGTAAATTATTAAACATTTCATAGCGCCAATGGGAAGCATAAAAGCTATAACCTTAATTTAAGAATATGCCGTGGAGCTTTCGTAAGACGTCAGCGTGGCGTTGTTGCGGTCGTGAGTTCGTTTCCGCCTGTGTCTATGTGACGTCCCACTAATTTTCGCGCGCGGTTAATTCAAACCTCCCCATAATTCACTCCACAACTCCGCCAACAAATTCCCCGAACTCAACTCTTACCCCTTTTCCCCAATCGCCGATCATCGGGACGATGTACCTTAGCGGTTCCCATCTCGGTACGAAACCCCCTTCGCCTATTCGCCCTACGAGGCACCAATCCCTCCTTCATACTCGAATTCAATTCGGGGGGAGGGGGAGGAGGGAGGGGAGGGGGAGGGAGGGGGAGGGAGGGAGGAGGGAGGAGGGGGAGGGATGGGGGAGGGGGGAGGGGGGAGGTACCGCCGATGACTCATCCTCTCGGCCCGTGGTCAAAACATGCGGAGGTATTACGCGTAGAAGATGCGAGTAGACACCTGCACGGCTATTGCGCAATAACAGCGTCAAAAACATATAATAGGCGAAGGTCAACTTCCGAGAATAATGAGGTATGTCGCGTAGAAGATGCAAGTCGAAACCTGCATTTAGGTATCGATCCAAGGTCAGATCGCGCTCGCGAACATGGAGTGTGAGAGAGAGGTACGATATGAATCTATCTTTTTCTCTCTAGGAGCATAATCGAAACATACGACGGTACGTCGCGTAGGAGATGATGCGAGTCGAAATCTGCACGGCTGTTGCGCAATAACAGCGCCAAAAACATATAATGCTCGAAGGTCAACTTCCGAGAATACTTCAAAGCGATCCGCAACCCTCTTATCTCCCCGAGGCCAGCTCGCGCCCCGATATCCGCTACTTTGGAATCGAGTGTACGAGAGAGAGAAAGAGGTACGATATTAATCTATCTTTCTCTCTCTAGGGGAATAATCGAAACATACGGAGGTACGTCGCGTAGGAGATGATGCGAGTCGAAACCTGCGTTAAAACATACGACGATGGAGGCAAACTTCCGAGAATAATGCGCAGCATCTTTGCGCGCGATCCGACCCGCAACCCTTTTATCTCCCCAAGGCCAGATCGCGCCCCGATATTCGTTACTTTGGAATCGAGTGTACGAGAGAGAGAGAGGTACGATATTAATCTATCCTCCTCTTTCTCGTTGCAGGGGGTCGGAAACATACGGCGGTACGTCGCGTAGGAGATGATGCTAGTCGAAACGTACCGTTTCGTATCGAGTAGTCCGAGAATAATAATAATACGCAGCATCTTTGCGCGAGCAATCGCGAGACCACGAAAATTCAAAGCGAGCCGACACGCTTCTATCTATCGTTCGAAGGCGCGATCGCGCCCGCGATTGCTGCGACGAGCGAACAAGGAATACGAGAGAGAGGCTAGATATTGTCGTGTATCTCTCCGTCTGTAGTCCTTTGTCGGTAGGCGATCAAAGAAGAGACGGCGGTATGTCACGTGGAAGATGTAACGCGAACCCGGCGTGGTTATCGCGCCAGAAGCGTGTCGAAACATACCATTTCTTATCGTGTAATCCGAGAATAACGCGCGGTAGCTACCGAGATAATACGGTGAGTAAAAGATCGATAGGACTTAAGGTGGAAATCTACGCGTCCCATTGGGGTGCAATGGAGTAGGGAGAGTTTAGGTAGGGATGATCGTATATTTAAAGCAGGTCGCGTCTTCGACAGGGTAAAATCGTGAATGGTAACGCGTCAGAAGATTTGTGTGATACAATCGTTGCGCATCTCGCGTTTTTCTCGAAAAAGTATCTAGTTAAGTGTTACATACGTTGACAATAATAATAATAATAATAAATGTGTCCAATATCCTGACGCGAGTTTGACTACGTGGCGGAAACGTGTCGCGGAACGGTATACAGTCTGTTATATCAAGTGACAACATGGATACGTTTAAGAACGCGTTCGTGCTTTTGGCTCGAATGTCAGAACTTTTGAGGACCACCGCGGAATTTCGCGAGTGGATGGATAGGTGCGACGAGACCGTACGGCACATGGTCGCGTATCAACGAGGCGAACACGTGCCGGTGTGGGAGAAGCAACGGATGGTGTCGCTGCTCGCGCGAACGCAAACATTGCGCGCGATAGTGCGAGGACGATTATCGCGAGTAGGGTGCGGGGTCGCCGCTCGAGCGACGGCACCCAAAGTCGTGTGGGAGGAAGTCGAAACAGCGTTCGAGAAACGCTTGTTGACAGGCGCTGTGATCAACGTCGGGATCGCCGATCCACGCCGATTCTTCGAGAACGCCCGTCGACTGGTGATTTCTCGCGTTACGAACGCCATTACGGAGCACCGCAGCGTATCCGTGAACACCGTGCTAAACGCGGAATTCATGTTGCGGGACGAGAAGGACGTAAAGAGTTTCGCGACACGCAATCACGTACTGTTCATGTCGTCGAACGTTCGCGAGTGGTACGCGGCTCAAGTGATAGCTCCGACGTTGGTTGCGATAGAGGAGTTTCAGGAGCGCGAGAGTGGCTGGACCTTACGGGCGGTACAGAATCTCCTGATTAACATTAATAAGCATAATCCGTTGCGCGCCGGTTGCGACGTACCGCTTCCGCGAGCCGTCTCGACGAAAAAAGCGGTGGTGAACGTACAGTGTAAAGAGAACACGTGTTTTTTGTGGTCGGTCGTCGCTAGTCTGTTTCCGGCTGATACACACGGTGACAGGATGGCGTCGTATCCGCATTATTCGTCGGTGCTTCGTACGGATGGCGTGCAACTGCCGATGACGATGGACCAGGTACGGAAGTTCGAGGAGGCAAACGAAGTGTCCGTGAACGTATACCTGTGGGACAACGAGGACGGATGCGTGCCTCTACGCGTGTCCGACAACAAGCGGGAAGGGAGGCACGCGAACGTGCTGCTGGTACAGGACGGCAAGGATTCGCAGCGGTACCATTTCGCCTGCATTCGCAATCTCTCCCGCTTAATATCCAGTCAACTCAGCAACCATTATGGCAGAGTGTTCGTGTGCGATAGGTATGCAAATAAGAATAATAAATCAAAAATTCGAGCGATACGTAACGAGCGAAGCGTTTACAGTGTTTTTTTTTTGTTTACGTACATGTTTCAGGTGCCTCAACATTTTCTCCTCGGTGGATCGATTGCAGCGGCACACCGCAGATTGCACGCGTTTGAACGAGTGCGCGGTTCAATTGCCGTCCGAAGAGGAGAAAATTTTGAGGTTCCAGCATCACGAACGCAAGGAACGCGTGCCCTTCATGATTTATGCTGACTTCGAGTGTTCGCTGGAGGCGATTGATCAACCGGCGATGGATCGTCGTCGTCGCACGTACGAGTATCAACGTCACAGAGCGCACAGCGTGGGATACTACGTGCATTGTTCCGACGATCAGGCTCTGTGCGGGTACCGAGCGCGTCGCAGTGACACCGACTGTGTGCAATGGTTTGTGCGCGAACTGCGGGAATTCGTGAACGTTGCGTACTCGTGGTTGTGCGTGAAGAAACAGATGAAACCCTTAACGCGACAACAGTGGACGAGTTTTCACGAGGCGATCGCGTGTCACGTGTGCGGGGGACCCTTCGACCGAGGCGAGGACGATGCGAAAGTGCGCGATCATTGCCACTCGACGGGTGAGTACAGGGGTGCGGCGCACAGATCGTGCAACTTACGGTATCAACGTTCGTGCACGATACCTGTGGTGTTCCACAACCTGTCCGGCTACGACGCGCACTTCGTAATCAAGGAGTTGGCAGACGCGTTCGAGGGAAAGATCAACCTCCTACCGATAACGAAGGAACGATACATATCCTTTACGAAGAACGTCGAGGACCTCAGGGGCGAACGCAAGAATTGGCGAAAAATGTTGAAGTTTCGATTCGTCGACTCGTTCAAGTTCATGGCCACGAGTCTGCAGAAACTCGCGTCGGAACTCGGGAAGGACCGACTTACGATCCTAAGACGCGAGTTCGAACATCTCCCTGACGAACAATTCGATCTTCTCACCAGAAAGGAGGTCTTCCCGTACGATTACGTGGCGTCGTACGACAAACTGAACGATACGCGACTGCCGCCTCGTGACGCGTTCTACAATCGTCTGAACGATAGCGATGTGTCGGAGGCTGATTACGCGCACGCAACCAACGTGTGGAACACTTTTCGTATACGGACATTAGGCGAGTACAGTGATTTGTATTTGAAGACTGACGTGTTGTTGCTCGCCGACGTGTTCGAAAACTTTCGTATGGACTCTATCGCGAGCTACGAACTGGACCCGGCGCATTACTGTACGTTACCGGAGTTCACGTGGGACGCGATGTTGAAATACACGCGCGTCGAATTGGAACTGCTCACCGACGTGGACATGCTGTTGTTCGTGGAGCGAGGTATACGCGGCGGCCTGATCCAGTGCTCGCACAGGTACGCGCGCGCCAACAACAAGTACCTGCCGACATCGATGTACGACGCGTCGCAACCATCCACGTACTTGATGTACTTCGACGTGAACAACCTGTACGGATGGGCGATGTCGCAGGCGATGCCCCGCGGTGGATTCCGATGGCTGGACGACGACGCCGTTGCCGCTTTGGACGCGAACTCCTTGCCGGAGGACGACGGACCGGAGGGCTACCTGCTGGAAGTGGACCTGGAGTATCCGCGGGACATTCACGACGAGCACGCGGACCTTCCGTTCTGTCCTGTTCGCGAGCACGCGCCCATCGGTAAGCAGACGAAGCTGATCGCCACGCTCCGCGACCAAGAACGATACGTGATCCACTATCGGTACTTGAAGCAGTGCATTCGACACGGACTTCGCGTATCGAGAATTCATCGCGTTCTGCGGTTCGATCAATCGCGTTGGTTGCGCGACTACATCATGCTGAACACGGAGTTGAGAACGCGAGCGACCAGCGATTTCCAGAAAGCACTGTACAAGCTAATGAATAATGCCGTGTACGCGAAAACGATGGAGAACGTTCGAAATCGAGTGGACGTGCGACTGGTGACGCGGTGGGACGGACGTTACGGCGCCGAATCGTTGATCGCGAAACCAAATTTCCATAGTCGCGCGATATTTTCCGAACACTTGGTAGCTATCGAGATGCGAAAATTAAAAGTGAAGTTCGACAAGCCCATATACGTGGGCATGAGCGTGTTGGACGTCTCCAAGGTGTGCTTGTACGAATTTCACTACGACTACATGCGCGCCAAGTTCGGTGATGGGTGCAAAGTGTTGTACACGGACACCGACAGTCTCATGTATCTGCTGCGGTGCGAGGACGCTTACGAGCAGCTGAAAAGTGACGTCAGTGCGCGATTCGACACGAGCGATTACGCGGTGGACAACCCGTGCGGTATGCCGCGCGTAAACAAGAAGGTGCCGGGACTCATGAAGGACGAGAACAACGGTGCCTTGATGACGGAGTTCGTGGGACTTCGATCGAAGATGTACGCGACTCGAGTGCGTGACGCGTCGTCGTCGTCGGGAACGTCCGAGACGAAAAAAGTGAAGGGGGTGAAGAGAAGTGTCGTAACGAACGAAATACGTTTCGAGGATTACGTGCGGTGTCTTCTCGAGCACGCGGAAATAACGATTCGACACAACCATATTCGCGCGCGATTACACGACGTGTATTCCGTGAACGAACTGAAGACCGCGCTCAGTCCGTACGACGATAAGCGTTACGTTCTAGCCGATCGGATCGAAATCCTTCCGTGGGGACACTATCGGATTCCCGAGTGCGACGACAGTGATAGTGACAGTGGTACAGTTAAGTAGATACAATAGTTATGTGTATAGTTATATGTATATGTAGATTCGTAGTAATGTCGCGTACGATATATATTGATATGTATACAAGTATGATACACTGTATGAACGTAGAGGGGGTTTTTAGTGGGTATGCTAGAAATGGAGAGTCCCACATAACCCCGACACAACTGTTGTCGGGGTATGCGTAATGCATTTTCCCCCTCTTAAAAAAAAAAAAAATAAGTATGCAATGGATGGACATAAAATGTTTTTTCTTAATATATCCATGTATAATATTACACATTCATGTAAATAATGTACAAAGATCGTGATATATATTGTGCTTTATTTTTTGTTAAATACAAAGAATGAAATAAATGTATATGTATATGTATATGTAATAGTAATAGTAATAAAGAGTTGCTATTGAATCAGAGAACATCCTTTTCCCGTATCCACGAGTTCTTGGACGAGTCGAATCCTAACCATTTCACGTACACCTGGTTACCCTTGCGACGAATAATCTTCTCGATCAGATATACGTCCGGATTCGCGACCGAATGCAGTTCGTGCTCGTAGAATCCGCCCGAGATCGGCTCGCCCGCGGAATCGCGTAGAATGTACGTGACAGGACGCGTTCGTTGTACAGCGGTGATTTCGAACACCTCGGTCGACCAGTTCGGCGTGTATCCTTTCTCGAAGATCGTCTTGAATTTGCTGACGCGTACTTTGTCGCCGACGCGGAATTTGGCGCGTTGTCGTCGTAGTCGTTGCTCGACACCCGACGATACGACGAACGGTAAACGAGTGGCGGAGGTCACGTCGACGGGTCGCGCGTTGATCGTGCGATGTTTACGATGATTGTAGGTGTGCACGAGCGTTGGCAGCAGATCCAACCAGCGATAAGAGGCTTTCAAGGAGAATTGTTTCCACATCAGATTCTTCAGCGTGCGATTGAAACGCTCGACGATCGACGCTTTCATTACGCTGTACGTCGAGTAGTGGTTGATTCCGCGAGTCTTCGCGCATCGTTGAAACTCCGCGTTGTAGAACTCCTTTCCCATGTCGGTTTGCAGGTTTCGCGGACATCTGCCGCTTCGTCGCAACACGGTCGCGAACGCCTCGGTAACGTCGCGGCCGCTTTTCGTTTTCACGGGAACGGCCCACGCGTACTTGCTGAACGTATCGATGATCGTGAGTATGTAGTTGTAGCCGCGATTGTGGGTTGCGTACGCGCGCATTTCCACCAAATCTGCCTGCCACAGATCGTCGTAGCCTCGAGTGACTACGCGTCTCCGTGGGAAATTTCGTGTCGCTGGAGCGTGCAGTTCGTCGACCAGTTGTATTCGCTCCTTACTCGCGCCCATAGCGACGATAACGTTCCACGACAAGCAACAGATACTGCACCAGACACTCGAAGCACGTACGGTGTCGACGGGGTTTGTCGTCGTCGTCGTCGCTCATCGCGACGCTTTCTTGCGTTTCTGTACTTCCGCGATCAATGTCGCAAGCACGTCGAGTCTATCCGGCAAGTGATCGAATTGTTGTTGCAGCGTGGTATTTATCGAATTCTTCGAATCACGGATGCGTCCTTCCACGGCGGTATTTATCGCGGTCGTCAAAGCGTTCAGTCGCGTCGTCGTCGATTCGTTCACGTCGTACACGTATCGTTTCGTCGCAGCGTCGGTATCCTCCTCCGGATGCGCCACGCGACGTATCTTGCGTTCCATAGCGTCGAACGTTGACCGATCGGTGCCCAGACACAGCGCGTTCTCTCGCACGTGATTCGCGACGTACAGATTCTGCGAGCGAATCGTCTCCGTGCGTCGATCGTTGTCGTAGTCGTCGTCGTTGTCGGTACTACCGTGCAAAGGTGCTCCAACCTTGTTTACCGACATGTTGGGTGAGCGGTGATCGCGAAGGAGACTGACGCGTAATCGAACTGACCGATCAATTTATGATGAGACCGGCTTCGCGAAGTTCCTCCAAGATGGACGCGATTTCGTTGTCGTGTCCGGTGTGTCCGGCCGCGCGCGACGCCAAGAGCAATCGCAGTCTATCGACCAATTCGTTCGGATCGTCCCAGTACACGTAATCGATCGCATTATCGGTAACCGTCATCGCGTCATCGGTGGGCAATCCTCGACCTTCGTGCGTGACGCTGTCGCCAGAAACGCGGTCTCCACTACGCAACAACTCCGACACGATCTTTCTGTACTTGTAACCCTTGTTGCCTAGCGTAGGTTTGCTAGCCGAATGGTCCCGTCGATGCGCGTTCGTAGCCAACAAGATGTCGCGGTACGCCTCGAGATCGGCGTTCGTGTACGCTTGCTCGTTGGGCACTCGCATGAACAGCAATTCGTACAAGCCTCGCGAGCCAGCGAATCGCTTGCCTTTCACGTCAACGTCGTCGTTCTCGCCGATAGCGAGCACGGAATCGCCGATCATCAGCTGTTCGTCGTCGTCTAGGTACACGCCGTACACGTTGTCGATGAGTTTCTTAGTGTCGGTGAAGAACAAGCGCAGATATTCGCGCGATAGCGGTCCGCTGACGTTTCGAGTGTACGCGTCGAGGTTTTCGACGGTGGTGGTTGTGGTTTTTGGATCGAGAACTTCTCGAATCGTTTCGTCCGTCTCGCCATGGTCCGGCTCATGTTCCTCGGTTGTTTCGTAGACGGTGCTGTCGTCGTCGTCGTTCGAATCCGGAAGTGGAGTCGTTTCGGGCAGTATCGCAGCTTCGGTCGTGGACGGAGTAAAGGATAATCGTTTCTTCGAACGTTGCTGCTTCCGCTTGACGAGCGATGACGTCGCTGGACTCGTTTTCCACGTCGCGGTGTTCTCGACCAAATGTTTCAGCGGTTCGACGATCGGACGCGCGCTCTCCTCCGCAGCAGCTTTCGTAGCCATTTTACCGAGTTTCAGGTTCATGTATTTCCGTCGAATAGCGGCGCTGATTTTAACAATTTTCTTCTTCGTCTCGACCTCTCGTGGCTGTTGTTTTTGTTGCTGTTGTTGTCTACGACGCCGTTTCTGTTGTATGTCTCGTTGGTGCGCGATCTCAATGTTTACACCGCCGGTAGCTGTTTCGTTAGACATCCTGGTGTGTGTGTGTGTGGGCGCGTGTGTGTGTGTGTTTGTTTGTGTGTGGGGGTGTGTGTGTGTGTGTGTGTGTGTGTGTGTGTGTGTGTGTGTGTGTGTGTTGCTCGACGAAGGACTCGCGATCTACTGAGGTTCACGAGCTATCGCGAACTCGTTAAATCCTCGTCGATATCCACCATCGTACCGGGCACGGTCCTTGTCGATGACAACGAAGTCGTAGCGTCGTTTCCAGCATTTGGCGCACAGGTCGGTGAACGTCTCGAAAGTCATGTCCGTGTCCACGTGATCGTTGTACACGCGACGCAAGTTCGTCCCGTCCTGTTTGAACAGCACGAGAAAATTCGCGTTGTCTCTGATCAAGTGTTTCGGTATTCTCGCGTACGATTGGCACAGGTAGAAGCAGTCCACGTTCGCGTGCCTGCCCATGGAGAAGTATTCGCGGATCGCCGTCTGTTCGTCGCACGCCACGTCGTCGAACACGAAGATCGAATCGGGCAGAGCGTCCCTCGGCGGGACGATCTCAGCGGTGTTCGAGTAGGGAAAGTATCCGAGTCCACCGACGCGCGACAACACTCGCTCCAGATACTGATACTTTGGCTGGCGCAACGATTTCGAGTACACGTACACGTTCTCGAAACGCAAACCGTTCGGACTCTCCAGCAGGCTGAGAAGCACGTTCGTTTTCCCGCACCCGGACGGACCGCAGATCACGGCTCGCACGCTGTTCGGCAACAACGAACCGTGCCTGCGCGAACGACTCTCGTCGTCCCACGTCGAATCCTCCAACGTCCTGTTCGCGGTCACGCGAATAGCGTTCGGTTGTTTTGCGAATCGCATGCTCTCTCTCTCTGACTCTCTCCTCGCAAGCACGTAACGCCACTGCTATTTATACCCGCGAAACCTGTCGAGCGAATCAGAATCGTAGCGCTCCTCGAATCGATCGCTATCGAAGAACCGTCGACTTACGACTGGCCTCGCGTCTCCGTGCATCTGCATTTTCACGCGTATGGTTGCGGTAACGTGTAGACCAACGAAGAATAAGAAGACGACAGGATCGGGACTCGTGAACGCGATCATAAATCGTTTACCGTTCGAACTACACATTCCGGGATATCAGTTCTGCGGACCGGGGACGCGTTTGTCGAAGCGATTGGCTCGCGGCGACGAAGGCGCGAATCCGCTGGACGCGGCTTGTCGAGAGCACGATATCGCGTACTCTCGTCGAAAGGATTTGGAGGAACGACACGAGGCGGATCGATCGCTAGCCGAACGAGCCCGAGAACGCGTGTTCGCGAACGACGCGACTTTCGGTGAAAAAGCCGCTGCGACCGGAGTGTGGGCCGCGATGAAAGCAAAGACTAAACTCGGTATGGGTATGGGACGAGGAGTAGGAAGAAGAAGAGGAAGGACTACGGGACGGAAACGCAAATCCAGAGGACAACGCCGTATCCTACCGGTAGCGAAACGCGGAGGCTTTCTTCCGCTTCTACCGCTCGTGCTGCCCGCTTTGTCGGCTATCGGAGCATTGGCCGGCGGAGCTGCCGGTATCGCCAAAGCGGTCAACGACGCGAAGGCCTCGCGCAAACAGCTGGAAGAAACGATGCGTCATAATCGCGAGATGGAAGGGCGAGGACTGTATCTGTCACCGTACAAGCGCGGCGCCGGCGTGAACCTGCGACGACGACCGAGGAAAAAAAAAACTCCGCTCGACCGGGCTTGCGGCGGCGACGATAACGCGACAGCAGCTACAACTACTACCTATGACTAACCTGCAATTAGAGCGCAAGTGCGTCGACGTACCGTTCTTTCGGGGGGTATTTATGCGCGACACGCTCCCCGCGCGCGTACGATCGAACGAATGCGGCATCGCGAATCTGGACGAGAATCGCGGCGAAGGTACGCACTGGGTAGCGTACGCGAAACGCGGACCGCGCGTACAGTATTTCGACAGTTTTGGGAATTTGCGACCACCCGCGGAACTGATCGACTATTTCGGAAGGGGAACGACACCTACGATCAAGTACAATCACGATCGCTTTCAACGTTTCGACCAGATGAATTGTGGTCACTTGTGCGTACAATTTCTGCGACAAAAAGCTCGGGAATTTTGGCCTCAGCGCTTCCCGAGATAAATTGACGCGATACCTTACGTCGTCGTCACTTTCGCTCTCTCGGTCTCACTAGCGTAACCTACAGCGGTACGATGTCGCTCACGCTCACGTTAACGGGTCGGAGCAGCCTGCTCACGGTCAATTGCTTTCCGCCGATCGATTTGAGCGACGGACAGTTTACACACGATACCGAACATCCCCAGCATCGATGCCGCTAGCAACCGCGTTACGATCCCCCATGGCTCCTACGAATTAGACGCTATCGCCAAGCACTTGAGGCGTCAACTGCTCGATCGATATCCTCGAAGACGCGACGACAACGAGACCGACGACGACAACAAGTATCCGCTAGTGCTACGAGCTAACAACAACACCATGAAAAGCGAACTGTACTGCTCGTTCTTCGTGGACTTTACGCAACCGAACAACGTGGGATCGTTGCTGGGATTTTCGCCAACGCGTGTCTTATTGCCGAGAATCTGGTACGAGTCCGACGAACCCGTAAACATTATAAACGTTAACGTGATCAGAGTAACGTGTAACGTCACTGCCGGTGCGTACAGCAACGACAAATCCGTACACACGATTCACGAATTTTCGCCTCGCGTACCACCGGGATATAAGATATCGGAAACTCCTCGACACGTCATTTACCTACCGATCGTTGCGCGAGCGATACACGATCTAACGGTACGCATCGTCGATCAATACGATCGCCCTATAGATTTTCGCGGAGAGGAAATAACGATTCGCCTGCACGTGCAACGACGTTCGCGCGATAAGATAACGTGAGCGCGCGAGTGTTTAATATGTTGGTATTCGATCACACGTACGACTCATCAACATCATCATCATCGCTCACCGCTCCTACTCCGGTCTCTGCCGCGCATTATCGTCGAAACGCAACACCTTCACCGCCACCGACAACGCTGATAAAGACAGGGAGCGGAACAAGAGGAAGAAAAAGAAGAAGAAGCTTCAAATCGTTGACGCATCGAAACGCGCTTTTCCTACGATCCCTGGGATTCGTCGTAACGTACTAACGTTTCACTTATACGTACATACACACGTCTAACAGGATGTATACCATTCTGAACGTGACGAGTACACCGACGTTCGACGATCGTATCACGAAGATCGAGGTGCACGGCTACAATCCGTACGCCAACACGACGTACGACAATAACGACGAGATACGAATATCTATTCAGCAACAAGATCTGTACACGCTCCCGTGCGAAAGTTATCTCTACGTGGAAGGACGTCTCTCTTTGATGACCGCCTCGACGACTACCGAGGAAGTGAAAGCTGCCGCGAGAGTTTTTCTGGACAACAATTGCGTCGCGTTCATGTTCGACGAGATTCGATACGAATTGAACGGCGTAGAGATCGATCGTTGTAGAAATCCGGGAATCACGACATCGCTGAAACATTACGCGTCATTGTCCGTCGAGAAAAGCAGAGCGTTGATGAACGCCGGTTGGTACCACACCATCGCACACGACCGCGACATTTTTAATAGCCCGGCGTTCAATTTCTGCGTGCCCATGAACGCGCTACTAGGATTCTGCGAAGATTACAAGCGTATCGTGATGAACGCGCGACACGAGTTGATCCTGATTCGCGCGCGAGTCGATACGAACGCGATGTACGCGACCTCTCTATCCTCCGCGATAATACCGAAACTGGAGATACGCAAGATACAATGGCGTATGCCGCACGTCGTGCTAGAAGACATTCAAAAACTGGCGATGCTACGTATCCTGCAAAGCGATCGACCTATCGCTATGAGTTTTCGATCGTGGCAACTGCAACAGTATCCGTTGCTGCAAACGACGACCAAACACACGTGGACCGTGAAAGCCTCGTCGCAGTTCGAGATACCGCGATACGTGATGTTCGCTACGCAAATCGAGCGAAGTTATAATCTCAAGAAAAGCGCGAGCAGATTCGACGCGTGCAAACTCACGAACGTACGATTGTTTCTGAATTCCGAGACGTATCCGTACGATGACCTGAACCTGGATTTCGATAAATCTATATACGCGCTCCTGTACGATATGTACGCGAAATTTACCCGTTCGTACTACGGTCATGGCGAACCGTTGCTGAACACTGACGAATTTTTGCGATACGCCCCTATCGCGATCATAGATTGTTCTCGACAGAACGAGTCGGTGAAGAGCGCCACGGTGGACGTGCGAATCGACTTCGAGTGCAAAGAGAACGTACCCGCTAATACAACCGCCTACTGTCTCATCATATACGAGTGCATGGTCCAATACAATCCTTTGACGAACGTAGTGCGAAAAATCACGTGATTCCAACGACTACGACTACGACTACGACTACTATACCTATGAGGATAATCGCGAAATAGTCAGTAGCTCGTCTGCAGCCGTCGGTGACACTTGTTTTACTACATACTACTACATATTACTACCTAACAATGTTATCCGTCGTGGCCGACCTGCAAGGCTTCAAGACCGAACGTAACACGTTCGTCGCTAAGGAAATTGCGATTCTCGCGAACAATCGCGACACGGAAACGACCATTTGTCATTGGATTTTCGAACCACCGTACTCCTACGCTCGCCTGTCATCGTTCGAGAAGCGTCAAGCGACCTGGCTCACGACGAATCATCACGGACTTCGCTGGTCCGACGGTTGGGTACCGTACCACAGGCTATCAGAAATGCTCGCTCGCGAGCTCGCAACCGTCGACGTGGTGTTCGTGAAGGGGGCGGAGAAGAAGACCTGGTTATCGCAACTGCTCCTACGAACAGATGCAAGCATCGTAGACATCGTTGACATGTACGAGAAGAAGAAGAACAACAACAACAACGATGACACCTGCGACTCCGACGACTACGAGGATACCGACGAGGACAACGACGGCTCCGACGTTGACAACGATTATCGTGGAATCGTTCCTCCTGCCACGGTCGTTCCTAACCTGAAAGCAATGCCAGCAAAGAACACCATCCGATGCGCTTTCCACAACGGCGGCGGTTGTATGTGCGCGCTGGAAAACGTTCAAAAAATTTGGAATTATATGCACTGTGGACTCTAACGCTACACTTTCTTTTATCGTCTATATTATATAGTATATATTCCTTATATTTTAAATATTTTATGGACATTTATTGCATAAATAAACGCAATATTTATTTATGAAAATATGTTAAGGCTTTTATTTTAACACTCCTCCTCCTCCTCCTCCTCCTTCTCCTCCTCCTCCTACTCTTCCTCCTCCTACTCTTCCTCCTCCTTCTCCTCCTCCTCCTACTCTTCCTCCTCCTCTTCCTCTTGTAACGACGATGGCTACCACCCCCATCACCAACAAACTACACTTTGCATATGTGTGAGTGTAAACCTCTATAAAAGAGGTACCGATCGGTCTTGCGGACCACATCACATCGCGTACGTTCGTAGTAACCGTTCAGTGCAGTTAGCTGTAGTGCGTATTCAAAATGTTTAACCAACATTTCAACAACGCTTCCTACATGGGCGAAAACCACCTCAACCGTTGCAACGCTACGGATTTTCCTGCTAAACAGCGTCGTCTGAATCTAAGGTACATTATATACGTCCGTATACTTTTCGATTTTACACGAAAACGTTCGATGCGTTAACTCTGCGTGTGTGTTTCTTACAGCGATACATCTGCGCCATCGCCCAAGAAGGCCGTCATACGAATCATGGGACGCGATTACCCATTAACATTGACCACGTACAAACGCATCGCAATTGGAGTCCGTATCGACCAGGATTCGTGTCGCGTTGAAATCGCGATAGTCGACAACAAATCCAACGAACTGTGTTTCCCCATGTCTACGTGGAAACTTCTGCTGCATCAAGAACCGGAGATACTTCAACGTCTCCGTAACGACGCAACTCCATCGCATCAAGACTCTATCGTCGTCGAGCATTTACGCATCGACTTTACGCGAATCATCAGTCAACGAATTGTCAAAATATCGGATGATAGTTCGTCCATATACATGACCGAAGCTACGATACGGCAAATGTTCAAATACGATCGCTGCATCGATCACACGTTCTCGTGGTTGTCGGAAATTCTAGACTCCGTAAGCCTCAAATACGCTTCCTTCGTAGCCATTATACGCGCCGCTACGACACCGATCGCTGACTATGAAAAACTCATTTCCGAAAGCGAATACTTCGAACCACATTCTTTGTTAGATTGCGAATTATTAGCGTTATGCTTGGACTCCATTATACGTGATGCTCGCAACGTATCCCAATAATGTATACATGTCTATATATGCTTTACCAATAAATACAACACTTTATCGCACGAATATCTGTATTGTTTGATACCTTAAACGATCCTTTCCTATCCTCGCAGGATATCGTTTATCCCCAAAAAAAACTGGTGTTCTTTCAATCTTCGTTTCTTACGCTAGGTATGTTACGATATCTGGACAACATCTATACCTCTTATTACACATTTCGAATAATATCGCATCTCTCCCACCGAATATGCTCTTGATAATCATCTCTAGCCTAATGGACCCCCGAAAACAGTATTCGATTACATCGCTTTATTCTTGTGCACATCATATTCTGCTGTTACATGAGATCTTTTAAGTCATATGCTCATTATTCCTTCTCGAAAGTTTACCGTCCAAAATTATCGCGCACCGATGCCGCGCATTATTCTCGGAAGTTAACCTTCACCTATTATATGTTTTTTGGCGCGGCTATTACGCAACAGCCGTGCAGGTTTCGACTCGCATCATCTCCTACGCGACGTACCGTCGTATGTTTCGATTATGCCCCTAGAGAGAAAAAGATAGATTCATATCGTACCTCTCTCTCACACTCCTTGTTCGCGAGCGCGATCTGACCTTGGATCGATACCTAAATGCAGGTTTCGACTTGCATCTTCTACGCGACATACCTCATTATTCTCGGAAGTTGACCTTCGCATATTATATGTTTTTGACGCTGTTATTGCGCAATAGCCGTGCAGGTGTCTACTCGCATCTTCTACGCGTAATACTTCCGCATGTTTTGACCACGGGCCGAGAGGATGAGTCATCGGCGGTACCTCCCCCTCCCCCCTCCCCCCTTGTGTGTGTGTGTGCGCGCGCGCGCGCGCGTTCCCTCGCCATCGCGGTTCCCCTCGCCCCGCTTCACCCCTCGCCCTGCGTTGGTCCAGAACTCTCTTATTATACCTACTTACCAGCAATTTAGAGTTGTTATGTAAAGCTTATGGGATATGGGATAAAAAGGTAGAAATTGTATGTTTGCATAATATGTCTTGTACGAGTTGCTACACATTTCAAAATGTATCGTTTAATAATATTGTATACCAGCAATTTAGAGTTATTATGTAAAGCTTATGGGATATGGGATAAAAAGGTAGAAATTGTATGTTTGCATAATATGTCTTGTACGAGTTGCTACACATTTCAAAATGTATCGTTTAATAATATTGTTTCAGAACGCCCAGAGGAAACGAGATTTTTTATCTTCCAATGGTGATTCCGGAGATGATGGTACAGCGATCCGTAGGAAAAGGCCACGTTTTGATCTATACGTATATTTTACAAAAAATTACGTGTAATATAGTATTTTTGAAGCCGATTTATACGTTCTTTCCTAATTTCGTTAAAAAGCAGACAATAATGTGACGGAATATTAATTTGTGTAACGATTAGATATGTGTGATGAGAATGCTCTCATGCTTTTAAACTTTTAAATAAAAAGATTACCAACGAGAATACAGTAATATCAAACGATTATTTCATTTCGTTTTCTTTCTACAAACCATTTCTTCTCATCCTACCGCCGCCTTTAACTTGCTGCTATTTGGGAGAATAACGTATGACCAGAGTAATTAATAATACGTGATAATACTTATAAACTTTTACATAAAATAAACGTAAAAAGTTAAGCCGATGTTTGCTCAAGATCTATACTTCCGAATGCAATTCTAGAAGTGTATAAATTATTCTTAAAAAGTGATGCGGTATCATTCGTTTTATCCTTACGCAATACTTTAAAATCCGCAATTCATTAATTTCCACAGTCTCATTGGCATTCACAAAAAAATATAAATAAATGCGAGTATATTTCACTTTCGTTGCAGAACTTTAAAGAATTTTACACTTCCTACGAATACATATTGTTGCGGACACCATATGGATGAGATCCATGGCCCACTGGTGTTCGCAACGAAGACAAGAGACAGCGAGAAGAAGGTGATCGTATCGATCACCTATCAAACTGTCAATCGAGAGTCAGCCGCCATACCGAACGAATGTATCTCGTGACCATCTTAGATTATTGACCTTATAGTTTACTACTGCTTTTGTTGTGCTACGCCAATAAATGTTCTGTTACACTTGTTATACTTTAAAGTTAAATTATGACGACCGCGAGACGTAACAATGGTGTCAGAAGTGGGATGCCCACTCGAAGGGGCATGCCCACTCGCGCGTCCGCGGCCGCCGCGAATCTTCTACCCACAGCGACGGACGATACTTCCATGCAGGAGCTGTTCACCTCCCTACAACTTAGCATCGTGGGCCAGATGCAAGAACAACGGAGGGAGGACGAGGCCCGCTGGCAGAGGGAGGACCGTCGCCGGGAAGAAAAGGAGACCGCCGACCGACAGGCACAGGCGGCCTTCGAGACCCGGATCACAAAGCTGGAGGAGCGGATACAGGTCGTAGCCGCTTCAGTTTTAAACCGAAATGACGCGATGGATAGCGGCGCGAACCCTCGGGGTGGGGAGGTAGTACCCGTTGAAAATAGTGTTTCCCCCGCGATTTACCCTACCCCCGTCGGTGCGTCCGCTGCCGCCCCATCCCCGGAACACCGCGTACTCGACTTGGGATACACGGTGAGACCGACCATTTTCGACGGCAAAACTTCGTGGGAGGAATATCGAGTACAATTCGAAACCATCGCGCGTGCTAACGGTTGGAATAGCGAAAAAAAGGCTACGGCCTTGATCGCTTCTCTCGGGGGCTCAGCGAGGAGCGTCCTCACGACGCTCTCCGCTACCCAGTCCGAAAATTTCACAGATGTGGTTTCGGCACTCGAATTCCGCTACGGGGCGAAAAAATTTGTCGAATCTAAACTATGTGCTCTTTCAGAGCCATAGACAGCGGAGAGATGAGAGCATCTCCTCGCTTGCCGCCACAATCGAGCGATTAGCGTAGTCCGCTTTCGCTGATTGCCCGATAGAAACACGCGACAAGCTCGCCGCATCTCAGTTCGTGACGGCGTTGTCGAGCTCGACAATACAGCGGGAGCTGCGGCTCGGCGGTTTCACGACTCTGAGAGCTGCCGTGACAAGAGCTCTAGAGATTTAGGCCGTTGAGTCGATGACGCACAGCCCCGCGGTCGAATCGCGAGAACGATATTCCGAGAAACGGAAAGCTAAATCCTCCAACAATTTTGAAAGGTTCCCGACGAAGAAGAGCAGAACAGAGGACCGAGCGAACAACCCGCCGAGAACCTGCTGGCTCTGTGGAAAAATGGGCCACCTTCAGAAGGATTGTTTCAAGGCCAAGAACGGCCAAACCAGGGGAGTCCCCCCGAAGAAGCCGGACCAGGGAACCGGGAAGAGGACGGCGTAAGGGGGAGACGCCGGACCAGAAGGAACAGTCCCCCGGTCGTCAAGAGTGTGGCGATGCAGGAGGCGACTGGGCATCAATGGAATTCGACCGACGAGACCTACGTATATGGAAAAATCGGTGGAAAACCGTGTAAAATTATCCTAGATACAGGTTCTCCGGTCAACCTTCTGTACAAAGAGCTGTGTGCGTAAAAGGACATCTCTCGGACAAGACTCGACATTCGCTCCACTACCGGAGAGAAAATGAGAGTGTTCGGGAAGAAGAACCTAGAGATCGACGTGGGCGGATTTTCGAGCGTAGAGGAGTTCTACGTCGTCGAAATGGTGGAAAAGTGCATCTTGGGAGCAGCGTTCCTGAAGAAGCATCGTTGCAGCATAGATCTATCCAGGAATGTGCTGTGCCTTCCCGACAAAACAGAGATATGCCTCGGCGTACCGACCGAGGAGAAGAAACAAGAAGAAGAAAGGGAAACGGTCGTCCCACAGCATCTGGAGGAGCTGTACACACGCTGCTCATCAGGTTTGACAGATAGACAGAAAAAGCTATTTGTTGAATTGCTTTACGAATTTCAGGACGTTTTCGCCACGGATCCGAGTCAAATTGGAAATTGCGAACGTGTGGAACACACCATCAATACTGGAGATTGCCAGCCCATAAAACAGGCACCACGGAGGCTGCCTCTACACCGTCGAGCAGAAGTGGAAGAGCTGCTCAAGAAGATGTTGACACAAGGCGTAATCGAAGAATCCCGGAGCCCATGGTCTTCTCCGATCGTCCTCGTGAAGAAGAAGGATGGAAGCATACGGTTCTGCGTGGATTTCCGTCGCCTGAACGAGATTACCAAGAAGGACTCGTATCCTCTACCCCGGATAGAAGACACCCTGGATGCCCTCACTGGATCATCGTGGTTTTCAACCGTGGATTTGCAGAGCGGATACTGGCAGATCTCTATGGACAAGAAGGACCGGGAGAAAACTGCGTTTTCAGTAGGGACGGGACTATGGCAGTTCAAGGTCATGCCCTTTGGACTCTGCAACGCCCCTGCAACATTCGAGCGACTGATGGAAGACGTACTTCAAGATCTAACCTGGAAAATCTGTCTGGTTTACCTGGACGACATCATCATCTACGGAAAGGACTTTGAACAGGACCTCGGACGCCTACGGACAGTATTTTCACGTTTACGTCAAGCTGGACTACTGATGAGCCCCAAGAAGTGCTCCTTCTTCTGCCGAGAAGTAAAATATCTGGGACACGTCGTAACGAAGACTGTAATTTAAAGCCATTTCGGAATGGCCACAGCCGAAGAACGTCACGGAATTAAGAAGTTTCCTAGGATTGTGCACGTACTATATAAAATTTGTAAAGGATTTCTCCAGTATCGCCAAACCCCTGCATCGCCTCACCGAGACCAAACAAGACTACAAATGGACCGAAGAATGCCAAGGAGTTTTTCAAGAGCTGAAGAAGAAACTAACCATAGCCCCGGTGCTAGCCTACCCAGTGATCGACAAGGATTTCATTCTGGACACGGACGCCTCTAACTTTGCCATAGGCGGCGTCCTCTCACAAGAACACGAAGGACAAGAAAAAGTCGTGGCTTATTTCTCCAAGACCTTGGGAAGAGCGGAAAGGAACTACTGCGTCACCCGAAGAGAACTACTGGCAGTGGTGAAATCTATCGAGCACTTCCATCACTACCTCTACGGAAGAAGATTTCTGATAAGAACGGACCATGCGGCACTTCGCTGGTTGCTGACCTTCAAACGCCCTGAAGGACAGGTCGCCCGTTGGATAGAACGACTTCAGGAATACGCCTTCGAGATTCGCCATCGGGAAGGAAGAGCCCATGGAAACGCCGACGGACTTTCAAGAAGACCTTGTGTCAAAGATAATTGTAGGAACTGCAATCGACTGGAGAAGAAAGAAGCAGAAGAGGAAGGGCATACCACGAAGAAGATTCACAGGATATTTTCCGAAGAGAAGAAGCACGAGTGGAAACGAAGCCAGGAAGAGGATGAAGAAATCGGCTTCATCCTTAGAAAGAAAGAGGAAGGGGGGAAGCCTGGCTGGCAGGACGTTGCTCGCTTCTCCCCACGGCTGAAATATTACTGGTCTATATGGGAATCGCTGGAAATTCATGAAGGTTTGCTTTTCAGGAAATGGGAGTCCCACGATGGCACAACGACATCGTTGCTTTTGGTGGTGCCACAAGAAAAGGTTGAAGGAGTGCTAAAGGAGTTCCACGATGCGCCAGCAGCTGGACACTTCGGAGTAAACAAGACTTTGGCAAAGATCCGCCAACAGTTCTTCTGGTCTACATGTCGACAGGACGTTCAAGAGTGGTGCCGGCGGTGTGACACCTGTGCGGCGAAGAAGGGACCACGTCAGAGGGGAGCAGGGAACCTGAAAGTGTAAAACGTGGGAGCTCCGTTCGAGAGGCTTGCCCTGGACGTTGTGGGTCCGCTCCCGAGGTCTCAGGCCGGGAACAGGTTTGTGCTGGTCGTGGCGGACTACTTCACCCGGTGGCCGGAAGTAATCGCGATGCCAGAACAGCGAGCTGTCACAGTGGCAAGAGCTCTGTTGCACAACGTGGTGTGTCGTCATGGTGTACCGTTGGAGATACACACGGACCAAGGGAGAAACTTCGAATCCTCCGTGTTCAAGGAATTGATGAAGCTGCTGGGGATCAGGAAGACACGGACGATTCCTCTGCATCCTCAATCCGATGGGCTAGTAGAACGTTTGAATAGAACGTTGCTACAATATCTCGCGATGTTTGTTTCAGAACATCAGCGGGATTGGGACGAGTGGATCCCCATGTTCCTCCTAGCCTACAGATCAGCACGACATGAGGCTACCCAATTGACACCAGCGATGATCCTGTATGGCCAAGAACTTCGTCTGCCCCTGCAGTTGTGGAGAGGATTGCCTCCAGAAGTAGAAGAAGACGGAGACATCGAACAAGGATACGCTGAATGGATCCGCGAGAAGATGAAGAAGATCCATGGATTTGTTCGACGTCGTCTGGACCTCTATAGTTCGAAGATGAAGTCGTTGTACGACAGTCGTGTCCACGCGGTAGAGTTCCGGACTGGAGAACGAGTGTGGTTGTTCCAACCTAGAAGAGTCAAAGGAAAATGCCCGAAGCTGCAAACGGAGTGGGAAGGCCCATACACGGTGGTGGACAGGATCAACGACGTCATCTACAGGATCCAGCGTTCGCCTAAGAAGAAGTGCAAGGTGGTACACGTGCGGCGCCTTGCGAAGTACGAAGGACGATTCCAAGAGGAATGAAGACGTCGCGGGACACGTCAAGAAGCAAGAAAGAAGATTAGTTTTAGACTAATCTGGTGGACTGGGCTACGGAGGCTACCTTCGTAGCCCAGCCCCCCTCTTTTTTGTGTGTTCCAGGTACACGATACCCCACGACGAGGGACAAGGTGTCGGGGGACTGCTCCCGCGGCTCGAATGCAACCCCAAGGCCCCCGAATGTGCCACAATAGCGTGGTGGTCCGCAGCGGGGTGTGGACATACGTGAAAACACCCCGCTAACTCTCCTGACCCGGATCTTGGTGGCTTCTCTACCCAGATTCTTGTTCTATGGAGGTCCGGGTTGACTGAGGGACAGCAAACGGGAAATGGTGTCCCCAACCACCGGACGGACGTGTGACGCAGTCGCTCGGATCGGTCGGAGGGGACATCGCGGAAACGGGGTCGTTGCCGAGCTGCACCGAGACGGTCCCCTGGTTCAGCACCGGAGGTCAAGAAGAGGAATGGGGCCATCAGGAAGCCAAGGATTGGATAACTGGAGGCGATATCAAGAAAGAAGAGCGAAGATGGGCTGGCGAATTTGGAGGCTTGGCTGGGGGCTGGGTCGCTCGTATGCTCGCGACTAGCTGCGACCCCCTGCGGGCGCACTCGGCCTCCCTGTCCGGTTTCCCGACTCGGACGGCTCCAACGAACTGCTCATACATAGCAGGTGTTAACGTTAATTTGTTTAACGTTTTTCAAGGGCAATTGGTCCGGCTGCCACAAGGAGCGACACCCGACCTCCACACCAAGGGTTCCCGACGGTCGTGCTGGGAGTCCAGCGACCGAACCATAGGGAGGATACAGCGCCGCAACCGTCGGTGGACATTTAAGTGAAGGCAGCAAAGCGTCGTGGAACGTTCGTGGAGGCGGAGTTCCAGAGACGTCGTTGGACAAGCAGCTGGAACGCTCCGTCGAGGAACACACCAGCCGTTCTCCGTGGATTACATCGTAGGACACACGTGGGATCTTCGCCGTGGGAGCTCGCCGCCGCAGCACAATCGTCGTTGGACGATTCACGGACACTAGAGCGGAATGCGTCGCGGGACACACCGAAGAGGACGATCCCGTTGTACCCACGCCTTGACCCAGGTTTTTTTGGGTGGTTTTCCCTCGGGGCGGGAAGGCGAATGCCGAGGCGGCGGTCTGGGGAGGCCACCTGGCCAGCACGACCCCCTCCTCAGACCAGAGTACGAAGACCAAGCGGAAGCGGAAGCGACTTGATCGGGACGACCGCTCTTCGAGGAAGGAGGGCTGTGTTGCGAACACCATATGGATGAGATCTATGGCCCACTGGTGTTCGCAACGAAGACAAGAGACAGCGAGAAGAAGGTGATCGTATCGATCACCTATCAAGCTGTCAATCGAGAGTCAGCCGCCATACCGATCGAATGTATCTCGTGACCATCTTAGATTATTGACCTTATAGTTTATTACTGCTTTTGTTGTGCTACGCCAATAAATGTTCTGTTACACTTGTTATACATTAAAGTTAAATTATGACGACCGCGAGACGTAACAATACATTACCTGGTTTCACGTGGGATGCCATGCTAAAACATACCAAAATTACATTCGAATTGCTCACAGACATCGATATGGTCATGTTTGTCGAACGCGGTATACGCGGTGGTTTAAGCCAATGTTCCGCAAGATACGCACATGCCAATAACCAGTACATGCCTTCTTACGACGCATCGGAACAGTCATCGTACTTGATGTACTTTTACGTAAATAATTTGTATTGATGGGCAATGTGTCAGCCCCTGCCACATGTCAAATTTCAATGGGTCGAAGATGTTGCAAATTTTAATGTGTCTTCGATCGCTGTCGTTTCGCCCACGGGATACATTCTCGAGGTAGATCTGGAATATCCGCAACGTCTGCACGATGCTCATGCCGATCTACCGTTCTGCCCGACACGTGCCAAACCACCTGTCAGCAGACAGGACAAGTTACTCGCGACGGTAAACGATAAACAGCGTTACGTTATCCATTATCGCAACCTGCAGCAGTGCACGCGTCACGGTCTTCGTATTACAAAGATACACCGCGTGCTTCAATTCGCTCAATCCCCCTGGCTCCGCGATTACATCGAACTCAATACGCGGTTTAGAACAAGCGCGACAAATGATTTTGAAAAGAATTTATACAAATTGATGAACAACGCGGTATTCGGTAAAACTATGGAAAATGTGCGAAATCATGTGGATGTAAAACTTTTAACACATTGGGAAGGGCGATATGGCGCGGAGGCAATGATCGCGAAACCGAATTTCCACAGCAGAAGTGTTTTTTCGGAAAATTTAATAGCTGTTGAATTGCGAAAACTCGAGGTGAGATTCAACCAACCGATATACGTGGGTATGTGCATTCTGGACATATAAAAAATTTGTTTGTATGAATTTCATCACGGGGCACATGTCTCCCCTGCACGCTCAGAAATGCAAAATTCTATACACCGACACAGACAGTCTCATTTATCACATTAAATGCGAAGATATCTACGAGACCATGAATCACAATATCGATAGATTTGACACATCCGATTATCCCATCGACAATCCTTATAATATGCCGCGCTTAAATAAGAAGGTTCCGGGGCTGATGAAGGACGAAAATAACGGTGCGATAATGACCGAATTCGTAGGTCTTAGAGCGAAAATGTATGCAATCCGCGTAGACGGTAAAAAAGATACGAAAAAGGCGAAAGGCGTCAAAACCAACGTCATAGCCAGGACGATAACTTTCGACGACTACGCGCAGTGTTTGCACAGGGAGATCGAAATGGTTCGCAGGCAATCATGCATACGGTCGAAATTGCACAAAGTGTACACCATTTCGGAATCGAGAATCGCTATAAGCCCGCACGACGACAAGCGGTATATCGTACCCGATTCGACCGACACTCTGCCCTGGGGACATTATAATGTGCCATTGTAAATTAGAAATTATTGTATTTATTATAAACTCATTCTTATAAATGGTGGAATTATTGCATAAAAAATAAAATTCTTCGCGCATGTATAGAAATTATTATATTTATTAACGATTATAAATGGTGGAATTATGCATAAAAAAATAAAATTCTTCGCGCATGTATAGAAATTATTATATTTATTAACGATTATAAATGGTGGAATTATGAATAAAAATAAAATTGTTCACATGTATATGTATCATTGTATTTATTGAACCGTGTATTATTATTATTATGTTACAATACATTATTTTTATTTATCCAAGCATTGTGCGATTTATCAAACCCTAGCCACTTGACGTATACCTTATCCCCCTTCCTACGCAATACTTTTTCCACTAGATACACATCAGGATCGGTAACGCGTTGCAGCTCGTGTTTATAGAATCCAACGGCAACAGGTTTTCCACAGGAATCGAGGAGCAGATACGTTGCGGGATTAGTTGCCTGTACTTTGGCTATCTCGAACACTTCCGTTGTCCAATTCGGCGTGTAGCCTTTATCGAAGATGGTTTTAAATTTGCTCACGCGCACAAACTCGCCCAACTTGAATCTCGCCGGAGCAGCGATCTTTATGTTGCTGTATACGGTGGTCAGCAGCTTATCGGCGATCGCTGGGGTAACATCGCAACGACACATTCTGATGGTTCTATGTTTTCGCGCGTTATACTCTGCAAGTAGACGCGATAGCGCATCGGTCCATCTGTAGGTTCCATTGAGTGTAAACAGTTTCCACATGTTGTTCTTCAAAGTTCGATTAAAACGTTCTACGACGGAGGCCTTCATCACCGAATACGTCGAATAATGATTAATGTCATGCTTTGTCAAGAGTTTCTGCACATCGGCGTTGTAAAATTCTTTTCCTTGATCGGTTTGCAAATTTTTCGGATATCGATCTCTAAATATCTTTGCATACGCTTTAGCCACCTCAGCGCCACTTTTAGTCTTGAGCGGTACCGCCCATGCATACTTGCTCAGCACATCGATGACGGTGAGTATGTAGTGGTAACCTTGGTTGAATGGCGAGTATGGACGCATTTCTACAACGTCAGCTTGCCACAGATCATCGTATCCGCGCACTATGACTCGCCTCCGCGGGAAATGTCTTCGAGCTGTAGCATGCAGTTCCTCGACGAGTTGCCGCTTCTTGTGGCCATGGTTTTCTTTACTCTTGGATTTCGATGATGGCTGCATGTTTGATCGCAGAGGTGTCATTGACATATTATAATTATCGTGTACGTGCATTATGTGCGCCCCATCGGTCCGGTGACACGTTCAACCGTCTCGCATGATTCTCCTTCGCAGCGCTGCTGCGGGATAGAATTCGACGCCTGCGACATCTTTTGATCGCAGTTTTGCAACGCCAGCATCTCTCTCTAAAGCACGATCAGCTTCCTCTGAAATTCTTCCTGCTGCTCTCTCAAAAGTTTAATGCTCTTTTCCACGTATAGTTTATTGACGGCATCGCTATCGACCACCGGTTGAGCTACGTGTCGTATCTTGCGTGATTTTGCATCAAAGTCAGCACGTCACGCAAAGAGCGTTATCTCGCATATAATTTCGAAGCAAACCGTTCCATTTGTAATAATCCATTCTAGCTGCGCCACTCTTCTCGAGCGATACTCCAAATTTGTTGATCGGCATCTTGATGCATACAGTGCGCATCATCGGTGCGCGGTTTTATTTATAATGAAGCCTCCTTCGTGGAGTTCCTCGATAATCGACAGAATTTCATGGTCTTGCGAATTGTTGCCCGCCTGACGCGACGCTTCCAGCAAACGGTATCGATTCACAAGCTCGTTGGGATCGTCCCAGCGCACGTAATCGATCTTGTTATCATTTACCACCATGACTCGCGGCGCCGTTAGACCTTTCCCTGCTTTATTGGTTGTTACGCGAGGGAGTAGCGGTGCAATTACATGTTTGTACTTGTATCCCTTGTTGCCTAATATGGGATTTTGAGCAGAATGACCGCGTCTGTAGGCATTCGTCGCCAGCAGTATACTTTTGTATTTTTGTTTATCGGCATCGGAGTATACAGCATCGTCGGGAATTCTCTTGAAAATCAGTTCGTAAAGGCCTGGCGTTCCTCTGTATTTTACACCATCGATGATTATATTATCAGCCTTGTCCATATCGAATGCCTTATCCCCAAGCATCATTCTACTATCGCCAAAGTATACGCCATACACAGTGTCTGTGACAGTTTCCTTATCCCTATTGCATCCATATATTTTTGTCCCAGGGGACCCAAATGGCTGCGAAACGTTTCTTGTCCCGTGGGTGTTTGAAATTGTTGTCTAATAGATGTTGCAAACGACTCATCGGGAGTAGTTTCAAAAATATCATCATCATCATCATCATTGGTTGTGAGCAATTGTACACTGGGAAATGTATTTTTTGGTGGGGGAGGAACCGGGGACGCGTTTGATGCAACATTCTGCCGTTTTCGCTTCGATTGAACTGGTGTAGAGGTTACGAGTGAATAATCCGATGACGCGAGTGGTTTCCTCTTTCTCTTACACGATGTGTTCCATTTCGGACGGATTTTTCTTTCAGGCGTTAATGTTTAATTCCCTTCAACGCTTGTGCTCATCAGCGGCGATGTTTCAGCTTCTGCCGCTGCGGTATTTTCGACAATATGTTTTAAGGGTTCGACAATAGATTTAAAGTATCTCTCCAACGCGATATCTTCCTCCATCTTGCCGGTCTGCAAAGACTGATGTTTCTTGCGAATGGCTTCGCTGGTTCTTGCAATTTCCTTCGCTATTCTCTCGCGATCCTTAATCTCCATATTATCGATATCGATCATTGTTGCACCGCAGACGTTGCTTTCTCACCGACGTGTTGACAATGATTGACCATCTCACGGTACGGCAAACTCGTTAAATCCCTTTCTGTAACGTCCATTGGACATTGCGCTATCCTCGTCTTTCACCGCGAAAGCATACTCCAGCTGCCAACAATTACGACACAAAGCGCAGAAATCCTCGTAAGACATATCAGTGTTTACATGATCGTTGTACACGTTTTTCAAGTTGGTGCCATCCTGCTTAAACAGAATCAGCAGATTCGCATTGTCGCGTATAAGATGTTTGCGAATCATTGCATATGTCTGACAGAGATAGAAGCAGTCAACGTTCGAGTGGCGCCCCATTGCAAAGTATTCCCTTATCGTATCTTGCTTGTCACATGCCACGTCATCAAAGATAAAAATGGAATTCGGAAGCGATTCGCTCGGTGGGATGACGTCACTGTTATTCGAAAATGTGAAGTAGCTAATTTCATCTATCGGAGTCAATAAATTCTCCAAATACTGATATTTCGGCTGTTCCAACGATTTGGAATACACGTACACGTTCTCGAAGCGGACGCCGTGAGGACTTTCCAACAAGCGCACCAGCACGTTGGTCTCTCCACAATTTGATGGACCGCAAATGAGGCAGCGTATGGTGTTTGGCAGCATGCTACCATGTCTGCGCCTTCTTTTCGAGGACATCATTTGCGATTTATCATCAAAATTTGTCCCGCGTATCGTCGCAGGTTAGCGCACGAATCGCATTCTCGCTGCGAACCGCGAAAATGATTTTTGATACATCGAAGCGGCGATGAGCCCTATTTATAGGTCCGCGCCGAAGCAAAACATCTCAGTATTCGAAATGCTTCTCGTTCTGTCGGATAATTGCGATATTCGAGACATCACCTCTGAGCAGTTGAAATATATACCAAAGATTATTCTACTGCGCGAGTTTGGTAGACACATTGATCAGTTGTGGGACAGAATCCCCGAGCATATAAAAGCCGATTCCGAGGTTCGGCAGTATCGCCGGTGTCTGGAACATTATAATCGCCCTTGGCAGCGAACGCATATCGACGGTCCAGCACAACTGATTAAAAACTGTGGCGAATGTCGTCGACGAGAGTAAAGAAAGGTTGTGGTTTGTTAAATCTGGCGATAAACGCGCTACCTGTCGAATTACATATCCCGGGATATCAGTTTTGCGATCCAGGAACTCGTCTGGCAAAACAATTGGCTAGAGGCGAACAAGGTATCAATCCGTTGGACGCAGCGTGTCGCGAACACGATATAGCGTATTCGCGTAGCAACGACCTCAGCGAAAGGCACGCGGCAGATAACGTATTCGCTGACAAAGCACGAAAACGCATCGTTGCGCGAGACTCGACTCTGAGCGAAAGAGGCGCTGCTACAGCTGTTTGGGCAGCTATGAAGGCGAAGACGAAAATCGGAATGGGGATGAAAACAAAAACTCGCAACAGGACTGCAAAGAGAGCACCGCAAAAGCGGATTCTTCCGGTGGCAAAACGGGGTGGTATATTACCACTTCTTCCGCTGCTAGGTGTTCTCGGATCACTAGCCGGTGGAGCGGCGGGGATCGCCAAGGCCGTAAACGATAATAAGGCGGCGCAACATCAGCTGCAGGAAATGCAACGTCATAATCGCTCCATGGAAGGTCACGGACTTTATCTCGCGCCATACAAGCGCGGGCAGGGAATATCGAAACGAAAAAAAAAACGCCGAAAAGAAAATAAAAATGCCTGTGGGCGTAACTACAGATGTGCAATTGGAGGAGTTGGCAAAACGTATGCGTATTCCATTTTTTAGGGGTATTTTTATGCGTAATGCGCTACCTGCCGGAGGAGTACGACGAAACGAGAGCGGCATCGTAAATTTGGACAACGTCGAGGGGTCGGGGACTCATTGGGTGGCGTATGCGAAGAGAGGGTGTCGAGCTGTATATTTCGACAGCTTTGGAAATCTTCGACCGCCCAAGGAATTGGTGCAATATCTGGATAAAGATGCTGTGAAGATTGAATACAATAGAACGTCTTATCAGCAGTACAATCAGAGCAACTGTGGACAACTGTGTCTACGCTTTCTGCAGACGATCGGCACCAAATTTAAGGATTGACTTCCCGCCGCTCTGATTCAGTACTAGTCGAGCAGGACATCTCGGAATATGTCGTTAACATTCACTCTAACTGGCAAGAGTAGCACCCTCGCGGTAAGCTACTTTCCCCCCATAGATTTGAGCAACGATGATTACAAGCTTGGTCTAACAACCTTTGAAACTTATCATACAATACCGAACATTGACTCGAGTAACGATAAATTCTACTCCGCCGTAAACTATGACACCAACAACAACAACACCGTCGACATCACTCGCGAACACATTGCGATTCCCCACGGGTCCTACGAACTAGATGCTATTGCCAAGTATTTGAAGCAGCGATTACTCGTGCGGTATACTCAAAATCTCGGTGGCAATGATAACGACAATGGTGGTGGCAACGATGTGTATCCAATAGTGCTGCGTTACAACAACAACACCATGAAAAGCAAGCTATACTGCTGGTTCGCCGTAGACTTAACAAAGTTCAATAACCTAGGATCGATACTGGGATTCTCTACGAATCGAGTTTTAGAACCTCGACGGTGGCACGAATCGGATGATCCAATTAATATCATGAACGTAAACATTATTCGCGTAGAATGTAGCGTGACCGCTGGTGCGTACAACAAATGGAAGCACGTACATACGATACATGAATTTTCTCCGAGGGTCCCACCAGGATATAAGATATCGGAAACGCCCGCACAGATCATTTACCTTCCGATCACCGCACGGGTCATTACGGATCTAACGATTCGCGTTGTGGATCAAGACGGACGATTGCTCGATTTTCGAGGTGAAGAGGTTCCCATCAGACTACACGTACGGCGGCGACGACGATAATACGCGTGGTGCGAACGAAAGAGATGCTTGTGTTGAACGACACCAGAAACCCGTTTCATCCAAACGAAATTGTTTGTAACAACAACAACAACAACAACAACAACAACAACAACTGCAACTGCAACTGCAACAGCTCTGATCACGCTAAAACGAAGAGGCTGAGTGCTGCGAACATTGCATTTTTGAAATCACTGGGATTCATTGTGCGCATTTAAGCTGACAAAATGGTTGACATTCTAAGCATTGAAGGGAAGCCGACGTTTGATAATCGCATCGTCAAGCTCCAGACTCACACATACAACCCGTACGTCAACACGACGTTTGGATACAGCGATGAGATAAGAATACCTATACAGCATCAGGATTTATACACATTGCCGTGTGAAAATTTTTCTCTACGTGGAGGGGAAATTGACGATAAATAATCCAAATGATGCATTAACGGTGACGTTGGGAAATAATTGTGTGGCTTTCTTATTTGACGAGATTCGATACGAGCTGAATGGCGTGGGGATTTACCGCAACAGAAACGTTGGAATAACTAGCACGCTTTAAAACTATGTTTCGCTGACATCTGGCGATGACAAAAATTTGGAGAATGCAGGATGGGGCTTGAGACGACGTAATGGGCCAATATTGAAAAATCATTTCAATTTTTGCATCCCGCTCAAATATTGGCTGAGATTTTGCGAGGGCTACAAACGCGTGATTATTAATGCGCGTCACGAATTGATTTTAATACGATCGCGCAACAACAACAATTCTCTAATAGGATCGCCGATGTTGGAACCAGAAATTGAATTACATAAAGTGCAATGGCGGATGCCTCATGTGACGCTGAACGACGTTAATAAGCTATCGTTGCTATATACTTTGGAAAGTGGGCAAAACCTAAGCATTTGTTTTCAATCGTGGGATCTGTACGAGTATCCTCTCTTGCAGAGCACGACCAAGCATTCGTGGGCCGTGAAGGCATCTGCGCAGCTGGAGAAGCCGCGATGCATTATCTTTGGCCTACAGACTAATCGAAAGAATGTGATGAGCGAAGATGTTACTGAGCTCGACAACTGCAAAATGATTAATCTAAAACTTTTTCTCAACTCGGAATTTTACCCGTACGATGACTTGAACTTGGACTTTGACAAGAATAGGCCCGCCATCTTGTTTCATATGTATACGCAATTCCGTAAATCGTATTATGGATATAGTTGCAACGAGGCATTATTCACCGTGACCGAATTTGTACAATTTGGCCCCCTCGTCGTGATTGATTTCTCGCGACAAAATGAGTCGATCAAGAATTGTTCCGTGGACGTGCGCATAGAATTCGAATGTAGAGAGAATGTGCCTGCAAATACTACAGCCTACTGTCTGCTTCTGTACGATCGGTCGGCTGAATACATTCCACTGACAAACATGGTGCGAAAAATCATTTAAATTGCCACGCTACTCGCCCGCCCTCTTCTGTGCCAAAATTTCATCGTGAAAATCGAGATGCTTTACGAGAATGATCGCATTCTCCCGTCTGTCTTGGAAACGAGCGGACCTCTAAATTGTATCGATAATGGCCATACCGACATTTGTTGACCTGCAAGGGTTCATCGTTGATGGAAGATTTGTCGTCAAGGAAGTGGCTGTCCTATGAAACCGAACAATTCTCTCGCACTATATTTTTGGGAGTTCGATGCCCCAATATCTTCTTACGAAATCTGACAAATCAAGCATCCGGTGGCTGGCGGCAAAACATGATGGACTACGGTGGGAAGATGGAGACGTTCCATACAGTATGGCTAAACAGCTAATTACGGAAGCTGTTGCTGTTGCGATCGATGAAGAAGATGACACATCCCATATCGTATACGTTAAAGGGCTGCAGAAACGCGACTGGCTTGCGGATTTCCTCGATGAAAATACGAGAGCGGACGCAATCATCGAGACACTGGACATTAACTACGAGGATATCATATCTCTAAATAAGCTAAATGTAGTCAATACTCTGCGATGTGGCAGACACGCAAAGCACTGTGCCTTGCAAAATGTATTTAAAATATTCAACTGGTGGTCTAAACATCAGAGAGAAATGCATAAATAAATAAATATAATCAATTTTTAATGCATAAATGTTTGTTTCTCCACCCATCCCCAACCTCCTGCATGTGATGTACGCTAGATTAGATGATGATGGTTGTAACTATTATGTAGAAGTGGTTCGATGCGCGATCAAAGTGGTACCATACGCGTTCAGAGTGGTACGATAGACGTTGAAAGTGGTTCAATACATGTTCGATACACGTCCAGAGTGGTACGATAGACGTTGAAAGTTGTACCATACATGTTCGATTGATGTTGAAAGTGGTACCACACACGTTCGATACACGTTCGATACGTGATCAAAGTGGTTCGGTTGATGTTCGATACACGTTCAAAGTGGTATTGTCTAGTCGAATGATGTGTCCAAAGAAAAAGGGGAAGCGGTTCAGCCAAATGACGAGTGCGAAGAAGAAGAAAATGAGTGGTCGGCGAAAAATGAAGGTGGAGAAAAACAGCATCTTACTTTTGCAAAGCTACGCGCTTCTCGATTTCAAGATACGAGTTTACGTGCGAGAGCTTGGAGATGCAGCGAGACCAGTTGTCTTCAAAGCTTTGAAGACATCAGTCTTCTTGACAGCTATAACGTTTTTCATTTTTGAAGTGAAATAAGTTTACGATAATGAGAGTGACCAGGATAGCCCCGGAGTGGGACCCCGAGGTATGTACTTAACAATATTTTTTTTACATTTATCGCGATTAGTCTTTAAGAAATCGAGTTCGATCCCGCGGTCGCAAATATTATATCAATGTTTATGTGCTGTAGAACTCGCCACTTGAATCGCCGCAGTCGCCGCCGCCGCCACCACAGGTATGCAATACTTTGGTGTTGGTTTGCATTCGATGTTTATTATGTTTATTCACGTGTTAGTGTTATATCGACGTTTGTGTCTTTGTTCTAGAACTTACCTGTCATTTTGGAGGTGTGGCTGGCAGGCCCGTCGCAGGGGCCCCCAGTAATTGGGCCAAGGATGGCCGCGTGGCTACGGCACCCTTGGGTGCCACATCGGCAGATGGGGCCCCCAGTAATTGGGCCAAGGATGGCCGCGTGGCTACGGCACCCTTGGATGCCACATCGGCAAATGGGGCCCCTGCGGCGACCGCGCGTCCCAACGCCTCAACAGTCGCCGTCGTCCCCATCCCCCTCAACGCCGCCGTCGTCGCCGTCACCGCCACCCCCGCCCTATTAGTTTTTATTTTATATTTTTTTATTATATTTTCTTTTTTATTTTATATTTGTTATTATATATTTTTTATTATTTCTTTTCTTTTTTATTTTATTCTTTTTTTTTATTTTTCTATTTTTTCCATTTTTATTGTTACTGTTTTTCTTTTCTTTTCTTTTCTTTTCTTTTCTTTTCTTTTCTTTTCCTTTCCTTTCCTTTCCTTTCCTTTCCTTTCCTTTCCTTTCCTTTCCTTTCCTTTCCTTTCCTTTCCTTTCCTTTCCTTTCCTTTCCTTTCCTTTCCTTTCCTTTCCTTTCCTTTCGTTTCGTTTCGTTTCGTTTCGTTTCGTTTCGTTTCCTTTCGTTTCTTTTCCTTTCGTTTCGTTTCGTTTCGTTTCGTTTCGTTTCCTTTCGTTTCTTTTCCTTTCTTTTCTTTTCCTTTCTTTTCTTTTCCTTTCTTTTCTTTTCCTTTCCTTTCTTTTCCTTTCCTTTCCTTTCTTTTCTTTTCTTTTCTTTTCTTTTCTTTTCTTTTCTTTTCTTTTCTTTTCGTTTTCTTTTTATTTCTTCTTTTATATATTCTTTATTATTATTCTTTTTTTACATGCTTTTATGTAACAATATATATATATATTTCTTAAACGTATATTATATCTCTATTTTATTTACCCACCTTCCTCCTTCTCTCCTCACCACATACTTTTAAGATTCGACGTTTTAAAATTATTATTATTTCTCTGCGTTGGGGAAAAAGTGTCTGTTGGTATGGAATAAAATTTCTGCTGACACTGCATAATTCTATGATCCGCGCCTTCTTCGCGCTGCCAAATGACTTCATCCCGCACGGCTGCTCCAGAGGAGTCAAATTACACGCGTAATCGCGCGATACGCTGCGACGCTAAGATTGAAAAAACATTTTGAAATACTGTTAGCTTTAGAATGCATGCGATTGTACCACTGTCTCTTTCCCTCCCCGAATTTAGCTTTAAAATAACTGTGCTTGTGCCGTCTCTCTCTTTCCCCGAATATGTGATTTGTAAAACGTCGATCTTTCCCGACATCGCTCGATACAATTTCTGATAAAAATTATTATTTCTCTGCTGCATATTGGTTCGCTAAATCGGTGTAGGCCAGGGGTGAAAAAATTTTCGGGGGGTGGGCCAAGGTCGTTCCCTCCCTTGGTCAGATATGAAAAAATTTCAGCTGGGGGTCAGTCCCCCCTCTGAAAAATTTCCAGCGGCGGGCCAGGTCTGGAGAGGTCTCCGCGGCCGCTCGGCCTGGACTGATCCCCTCCATGATTATGGCTTCCCCCACTCCGCGGCTCGTGCGCGCGCAACCGGTCTTCCACTCCCCGCTGTCCCCGTGCCTAAAGTTCCCGCCACCGCACTCCCCCGCGCGCCCTCACTTCCACCCGCCCCCGCGCTCCCCTCAGAGAACCTGGGTTAGAATCCCCCTTGCTATACTACTACTACTTATGTCGAGAAAGTTGCGAACAGTATTACCAGTTAGTTGGAAAGCATTAGAACCAAAATTAGTAGACAAAGAGGAGCAGAGGAAAATAAGACAGGAGAATAGGAAGAAAACAAAAATGTATTATGATAAAGGAGCGAAGTCATTACCGGAACTGCAAATAGGTGATAAGATTGTATTTAAGAAAAAACCTGGAGAAACGAATGTCTGTGGGAAAATAATAGAGAAATGTAAAGAACCTCATTCATACATCATTGAAAGTCCAGACGGGCAATATAGAAGGAATCGAAATCATATTATTGTTGACCTAAAAAGAGACTCAGTGTCAGTTAGAAGAAACAAAAGTACCAGAGCTAATATTAAATAATAATGATCAGTCGATAGTACAAAGTAAGCAAAATGGTGATAAGTCACATGATGTGCGAACGAGGTACGGTAGAGCTATTGTTCCACCAAAGAGATTGGATTTGTAATACGACAATAAGTAGAATAAGATACAAACGATAAATGCATAGAAGACTGTTAATGATTGGTATAGATATATTTTATAAATGCAAAAAAAGTGTTATGTTTATGTGTTTGATTTTTGTATTTTTTATAAAAGAAAGAACATGTTGTAAATAGTAGTTTATAAATATAAGGTTGGCAAGGCCTACAGAGGCGGAAGTCGACATGTAAGATTGGCGGCAGTCGTCGGCGAGACACGGGGCTAGTCAGTCGAACCCGAGGCTTAATAAAAGTATTATCCAATTAATCAAGGCGTTCTCATTTATAACACCATTAACCCTCAGGACTACGAATCTCGCATTCGCGCCTGACTCCTATCTCCCCAAGTGCAACGAAGCTCGCCTTCGTGCCTAACCATGTCCATACAACCCCACTATGTCATTGTCCTAAAGACCTCCACCCGGGACGTGGCATACGAAAAGTTTAAAGTGTTCGAAAGGCTAATCGCGAACAAGTTCGAACAACCTATGAAAATTATCAGGTCAGACAATGGCCGTGAATTCTGCAACCGACAAATGAGTGATTACTTCGCGGCTCGCGGTTGTAACGTTCTCGAACGAGACGTTGCCGTTAATTACAGGAGATTCCACAAGTAGAGCGGTTTACCCGTGGAATTGTGGGATTGGTTCGGGTGGCGTGCGATAAAGAAATGAATTTCACGAAACTAGAGTCCTTCTTTTTAACGATTGGTAACAAAAATAGTTTATTCAAAAATGGATTTGACGCTAGGTCGAAATGGAACGTAATATAAGACACGGAGACGTGAGAACTGTAACGATAAATTAATATAATTGTACGTAAAGTAATTACGTTGCGACGTATCGGTCGGTTTAAAGAATATCGTTTTGATTTAGGTTTCGACGCGGGATCGGTAATAAAGAGTATCGTTTCGCTTTTGATGCTAAGTCGGTAATAAAGAATATTACGCTGATTAATACTAAAGATTCGGTTCTAGATCGTTAGTTGAACATAAGGTCTCGACGCGAAGTCGGATTGTGATACGAGAAATGACGCTTGGTCTATTTGGTATGTTAAGTTGAGAGTTCGAGAGGATTCCTTCTCTTCGATTCGTAGTTGCTTCCTGTTGCCTATCAGCTTGCCCACGCTTTCTAGGATGGTAGCTGAGGGCTAGTGAAAGCGATCTCAGATGGTAGCCAGGTAGCCGGTTAGGGCGTCCCCAGATGGAAGTTGAATTCGGCGGCTTCCTTCCCTCGGATTGGTAGTGTGCTTCTGGTGCCTATCAGCTGGCCCACGCTTTCCAGGATGAGGTATAGGGGCTAGTAAAAGCGACCTCGAATGGAAGTTGAGGGGCTAGCTAAAGCGACCTAGGTCTGGTTGGTTCGGTGGCAGAACCAATTCTGCTCTCTGCTGCTGGTGGCCCTGTATTTATACTAGTTTGTGGTACTTAGCTCGCACCAATCACTCGCTGCGCGATCTCGCGCACCAATTAGAATTAGCATCCGGTTCGCGCCACTCGCGCACTAGACTCGGATTATTCGGCGTCCGGTTGATCGTGCGGTCTGCGCACGCGCGCTTGGTTCACTCGCGGCACTGTGTTCACTGTTTGAATGAACGGTTATGCGCATGCGTTGCGCGTCGTTTAGTTGACTGTTTCCCGATTCATAGCGCGACGCTCGCACGTGTTTCACATGTCCTTAATACTAGTACTACAATTTAAATATAATGAAACGGAAATAACGATCAATATAGAAAGATTAAGGAAAAATTTATGGCGGTAGGTAGCGGTACGTTCCACGGTATTAAACAGGAAACTACGGCGTCGTACACTTCTGAACAAAACGGGAGAGCTGAACGCGACAATCGGACAATTGTGAAAAGTGCGCGTACAATGCTCCACGCAAAGGGGCTCCTCACAAGCCTGTGGGCGGAAGCAGTAAACACTGCAGTATATGTACTGAACCGCACAGTGTCTTCGCTCCATGAAAGGACGCCTTATGAACAATGGTTTGGGAGACAGCCGAACATCAAACATTTGAGAATTTTTGGAACAGAGACATTTGTTCATGTACCTAAGATGTTCACAAAGAAGTTTGATCTTCGAGCGAGACGAACGATTCTCGTTGTGTACGACGGTGATTCTGAGAATTATCGTGTTTATGATATGGACACAAAGAGGGTCAATGTAACAAGAGACGTGACCTTCAACGAACAAGCAGGAGAGCAAGGCAACAGGTCATGTAGACAGTACGGAGAAACAGCAAGTTTTTCACCTCCGGCAGAAGAAGAATACGAGTACGAGGAACTTCAACAAGCAGACCAGGAGCAGAATGAGGACACCAACGACCAATCCAAAAACGTTGAGGACCAGGCAACGACAGGTGTCAATCAGCAAAGGGAAATCGCAAGTACGATACAGACTCCAATTCAGGGCCCCTCCAGAACCTTGAGAGATCGAGCATCAATCAAACTACCAGCCAGGTATGAAGTGGACGTGGCTGAATACGCCGCGCCCAACACCCTCGAGGAAGCAATGCCTGGCGAAGACGCCGCGCAGTGAGCGTACGCCATCCAGAACGAGCTACGGTCGCATGAAATAAACCGTACATGGACAATCGTGCCCTGAATTGCAGGTGAGAAAACAATTGACTCTATGTGGGTGTTCAAGATAAAACAGGACCACTCCAAAGAAGGAAGCAATCTCTACAAGGCAAGGCTGTGTGCGAGAGGATTCCTGCAGCAACGGGGAATCGATTATACTGACACGTTCGCACCACTGGTACGATACGAGTCCCTGCGAATACTCCTGGCGACAGTGGCCGAGAGGGACCTCGAGCTACTACAATTCCATGTGGAGACAGCATTCCTGTATGGAGATCTGGACGAGAGGATCCTCATGGAACCACCAAAAGAGCTCAACGTCACCCAAGATTCCAGTGTACCAGTCGTAGACAGTGTAGTGTGTAAACTTAACAAATCACTGTATGGTCTGAAGCAGGCACCAAGGTGCTGGAATCGGAAATTCAAACAGTTCCTAGATCAATTCGAGTTTAGACGTAGCGCGGGAGATCCGTGTATTTTTATCGGACAAATGAATGGTGAAGAAATGTATTTAGCCTTATTTGTGGATGACAGACTAGTAGCCGCAAGGTCCAAAGAAACGCTCGAACTGATCAAGAACGAACCATGTAAAAATTTTAAAATCAAAGTAAGCAACTCTAGCATTTATGTCGGACTTCAAATAGACCGCGACAGAGCGAACAAGTCATACATCAAAGTTTGTATACCGAAAGACTACTAGAGAAATACCGAATGTGTGGCGCGAAAATTGTGAGTGTACCCGCAGATCCACACACAATTCTGTACCCGTTAGTCGGTTCACTTGACCAGATATTGCGTTCGCGGTCAACGCCGTTAGCAAGTTTTTGAACAATCACAGCCATGAACACTGGCGAGCAGTGAAGCGAATCTTCATGTACTTGAAAGGCATAATCGATCACGGAATAGAGTATCGAAGCGGCGGTAGCGAGTCGGAACTAATTGGCTTCTCCGATTCCGACTATGCCAATGATATAGAAACGCGCAGATCCACCACCGGATACATTTGTTTTCTTGCGAACGGTCCCATTACGTGGTCAGCGCAAAGACAAAAAATGGTGACGCTTAGCACCACTGAATCCGAGTACGTGGCGGCATCGACGGTCGCAAGGGAAATAATTAGGATCAGAACGTTGCTAAAAGACATCGGGTGTTCTTGTGAGAAGGCCACGACGTTGTATATAGACAATCAAAGTGCAATAAGACTTGTCAAAAATCCTGAATTTCACAAGCGCACGAAATATATTGACGTTAGGTACCATTACATCAGAGAGAGGGTAACTGATGGTAAGCTCAAAGTAGAATACGTTCCCATGGAACTGCAACGTGCTGACATTCTCACAAAAGCACTGTCGCAAGACCGATTCAAAAGACTATGTTCGATAATAGGAGTTAGCTCAACGAGTGCGAGACAATCAAACGGCGGTAGTGTTAAAGATGTTTGAATGATCCCGTGCTCGTTCTAGGCACACCAGGCACCGGCCTGGTCGTGTCAGGTACTGATTGGCCGATCGACGCTCGGCAATCTTCGTTCTCCGCCGGCGAGCCGAACGTGTGCCCCGATCGGTTCGGGAACGAACAATCAAGTTAGTCGTTAGACGAGAACTGCGCTAGACACTTATGTACAACTCCTTTAGAAATCTCAGTGTGTGATATTAAAGTTCAACCAGTATTGTTCCAGTATTCAGCCTCTATTTAATAACCCTCTAACATTAGAGCCCATGTGAAAATAAGGAGGATTTAAATAATCATGTTGCCAAATTCGAAAGGTAATTTTCATAAAATCTATGAATGTTGTGTACTTTAAGGGTCTGTATTTATAAAATAATTTTGGATGTGGCAAAATGAGACAACTTCAACCCCTCTTATTTTCACATGCACTATAACGTATTTCAATTTGAACAAAATCTCAGACATTGAGTGTTCAAAGTGATCCGCTTGGCATGGAATGAACCGTATATACGATATTGTCCATTCCAACCGAAATGGATCCTAATCCATTTCCAACTATGGCGTTCTTTACGAAAACGACAAAAGCTTCTGCGTTCGGGACGCTAGTCGCATCGCGATTGCCGAAAATACACAATTTATCGAGAAATGATCCGTCACGTATATACGAACAGTAAAACTAAAACTTTGCAGGCGTTCGTAGTATATCACCATCGAAATTGTAGTACAAGAAAATAATTATTTTTTAGTGACTTTAGCACTATAGCGTTTAAGCAAACTGTTAAACTATATACAACAAAAAAAGATATTTCTAAAAAAGTCTGAGCTGTGAAATGTAAATCCCCAAACACTAAAAACTAGGGATATACTACGGTATGACCCAACCATCATAATGAACTAAAATTTTGAGGAGTTGGGCGGGAGGGGGGAGAGCCTCTAATATAAAATTTTAGCTGCGGGTATTTGTTAGCTTCTGAGACATTAATAAAAAACTTTCGGCATAATACATTGAAATCTACCTATACAGACGTTACTAACACAACCGTCTTTTCGTCGCCGTCGACTGTTTCACAGTCGACGATACAATGTACGATATTGACCGCATCGCGCAATGCTTGTAACTGCAGTCTCATTTTTAATATTCCCAAACTCACATCGGTTCGGTACCATGCTTTACGCGCCCGCAAGCGGGCGGGCGCCCCCCGCACTGCTCTAGCCCCAACCAATACTAATACCCGGAAGAAGTTGGAAAGTGGAATGCGTTGTATCGGAATAAGTCAACAGCAATAATATCTGAGTTTCTCAACAACAATCGCACTTGGCTTGGTGAAGACCGTTCGCGTCCACTTTTTGTTACCGTATTCCTATACATACATTTTGAGGCCGATATCGTACATTGTACCGTCGGCTGTGAAACAGGAAGATGGTTGTGTTAGTAACGTCTGTATAGGTAGATTTCAATGTATTATGCCCGAAAGTTTTTTATTAATATCTCAGAAACTAAAAAATACCCGCAGCTAAAATTTTATATTAGAGGTTCTCCCCCCCTCCCGCCCAACCGCTCAAAATTTCGGTTCATTCCGGTAGTTGGGTCATACCGTAGTACAGCGAAAACTAGAAAATTAAATATATATAAAAAAACAGACTTTTTATTGTTAAACGATTTTATTAAAAATGCACTAAAAACTAAAATATAATTCTTTTTTTGTACTGCAATTTCGATTTTGATATATTACGAACGCGTGCAAAGTTTTAGTTTTACTATTCGTACATACGTAACGGATGATTTCTCGATAAATTGTGTATTTTCAAACAAACACAAACACTAAAAACTAGAATGTAAAAAAATATAAAAAAAAAATTTATGTTAAACGATTTTATTAATAATACACTAAAAACTAAAAAATAATTCTTTTCTTGTACTAAAATTTCGATGGTGTTTTTTCACTTTAAATAAAAACGTAGAGCAGGATATTTCTTAATAGAATATGAATCTTTTTTTATATATTATGTTGTCTCTAATCAAGTTACAGTCATCACAATAAATCAATCCAACTTCATTGGAGATTTTCTATCGTACCGGCATGAACGTTTCAGTAACATACTGCTGAGATTTTCCAGATGAAAATAAATTTAAACACCGTATAAATCGGATTATGTTTAGCATTATCAGATTAGCAATGTTACACTTATAGTAAATTATCTAGTACAATTCTAGAAATAAACCGATTTATACCGTGTTTCAACTCATTTTAATCTGGAAAATCTGAGCAGTATGTTACTAAAAATTAAAAAAAGTTAAAAAAACCCGTCTGCTTAAAAAGGGAACTAAAATGACAAAAACAAGACTTAATTAATTTATACATGTTATATTATTTATCATAAATAGGATAATAATAAGATGACAATTTAAATTAACTCAATTGGCTGCAGCCGGAGGCCTTAAATATTTTGATGCAAATGATTTGATGTAATTACATCCGAACATTACATTACATTCAATATTGTGTATTGCTGTTCGCCCTAATTAGATTCGATGGGCTATTAACAACGCTAACAGTATTCCCCACACGAACAAAGAGAGAAACATATAATTTACAAAATACGCTGAAGTTGAAATGTCACTATATTAGCATGAATTTGCATTGATGTTGTCCACCTCTTTTTGTTACCAGCTTGAAGCAATAGCCCAATAGCCGAATAGCCCAAATCCTCAGCTCCAAGAGAGATAACGGATAAACATAAAGTATCTTTTATTCTAATTTATCCAGATATAATCTTTGCCCATCTCTGACGACAAAATAGTAATAGGGGAAAAGCGGCAACAACGCGATACGACTCTCGATACGTATTGGCAAATATGTCTTTCCTACATTTATGGGCTAGCTTGGACTTCCACTGGTTCTGATGATACATGGCGCAAATATACCATCAGCGCCGGTGACGGAGAATCCTTGAAGCCTCATTCTGTCATTTCTCGAGTCTGTCTCAGTACACGAGTCATAAATTCATTATTATTTCAATGTACGGTGCTTATTAGCGTTCAAACGCACCAGACCCGTCTGCACGGATGTCTAGTGGAGGTACCTATGCCCGCAAAAACTTCCTTCTTACCGATTCCAGGACAAAAGTTGTAATTTACGGTTTGTTTACTACATTGCGTATACGTATACCCTGGTGCTACGTGGCTCGAATATACCATCAGCGCTGGTGACGGAGAATCCTTGAAGCCTCATTCTGTCATTTCTCGAGTCTGTCTCAGTACACGATTCATAAATTCATTATTATTTCAACGTACGGTGCTTCTTAGCGTTCAAACGCACGAGACCCGCCTGCACGGATGTCTATTGGAGGCAACAATACCCGCAAATTCTTCCTTCTTGCCGATTCCACGACGTAAGTTGGTTGAAACGTATGTACACGCTTTTCCTAGCTTGTGTGAGCGTACGCACACATTCAATGCCCGACGAGACGGCAGCCTTAAGGGGGTAGGCACGGGTAATGCAGCGCGCTGTATACCGACACAATCTGGCCCGAAAGATGAGTTTTGTAGAATACATTGTTCGTCTTTATATGAGAGAATTTTGGGCTGGGCGAGGTCTCATTTGAAGAAGGACGGTTGAGTGCAGCGCGCTCTGCTCATAATTCAACGAAATTGTGTTGATATCTAATAATATGAGTGTTCAAAGTAGAGCAAAAGTCGACAAAATACACCCGCAAGAATTCAAGTATTTTTAAGTCACTAAAAGAGTTTTGTGACTCAAACGATGACAAGAGCGCGCTGCACTGAACCTTCCTCTTTCGAATGAGATCTCACCGAGCTCAAAATGTGCTCATATAAGGGCGAACAATGTATTCTCGTAACTGCATTCCCAAATACGACTTCCACCATATTGGCGATAATACAGAGCAAGTCACGTGACAAATTTAGTTCAGCTAGTGGATACGAGATGACGCCTACTCGGGAGGACTGCCAACGTGAAATCATAGCAAAACTGAAGCGTTAGCTGGATACATAAGCCACAGTAAAAGCGTGATGCAGTGAATGTATGCATTTTCGGACGATTGTAGATTAGGTTATATGCATTTTAGGCATACTTTGACTATAATAGAAATTGTTGGGATCTGTGTACATTTACTAAATGAACGCTTTTATTGTAACACATACATCACTTGAAATCGCTGTCAAATTTATGTTATACTAACTGAAGCAGTTAGAGCAACAACGGACTAACCCCATTAAAAAAAAATTCCTCTTGTATATAATTAGTAGAGCATATTGGAATACGTTATTGCTACTAACTCAATTTCGAAAAAATGTGAGTTAGTCCGTTTTTGTTCTCACTGCCTCAATTATATGGCCAAATACCAGAGATGAGCACTACTTAAATAACCCGAGCAAATTTTTATTTGAAGCGCTATGATTGAATTAATTTAATCACGGGGAATTCAATTGTCGGCCATGAATAATTTTCTGGTATTTATTCGTACTTTCTCGAATAAATATATGATTCTCGACTAAAGTACGAATAAATACGAGAAAATTATTCATGGCCGACGGATGAAGGGCCTTGGAATAAAAAAATTATTGACTAAATATATGATTTTCGATTAACTATACATTTATTTAATAAAATAATTAATTAAAATAAAAAACATTTTTCGCTCCTCCTCTTCCCCCTCTTCCTCGTCTTCCTCCTCTTCCTCCTCTTCCCCTTTGTCTCCCATATTTAACCCTTCTTAGCTCTTTTTTGAGCTCGCTGTTCTGTAAAATAAAAAATAAACATGAATCTTAAAACTTTCATGCCAATGTAAGAAATGTTTGCGCGAGATCGCCTACGTACATATCTACATACCTCCTTTTGAAATTGGATGGCCATCTCCATCCACCGTCGCGAGGACGGAGTCTGCTCTATCCGCGGACTCCGTCGCGAGGACGGAGTCGGCTCTCTTCGCGGACTCTGCCTGCAGCAGCTGCGTGTCTTCACGACGGAGTCCGGCTACTGGTGCGACTCCGTCTTCGCGACGGAGTCCGGCTACTGGCGTGACTCCGTCTCGGGGACGGAAGCTGTTTGCTGTTCACTTCCTTTTCTCTCTTCTCATCATTCTTACTGCCGCCTTCTTCTTTTCCAGACATTTAAAAAAGAGTCGAAGAAACAGTGAAACTATTGAACGTAACTGAAATGGATTTGAAAGTGCAGTAGAAGAGTACCCGTTTATCAAGTTGGTACATTCGGGTACAATATAGGCTTTCTTTAGCCAAGATTTAGCGCAGGAGGGGAATCTTCACATTTCTAAATGATGGAATTTCCAAGTTCGAAAGCGTTGAAATTCAAACATTTTCAAAATTTGTAATTATGAGGTTTAGTTTCAAAATATCTGTATTTTCAAATTCTAACATTTGTAATTTTAAAATTTTCGATTTTTCCACATCTGATGTTTAGAAACTGTTTAATTTTCATCACTTGCCTTCAGTTTCAACTAAAGGAAGCCTATATTGCACCCGAATCTATATACCTTTTCTAGACATTTCGCGGGTAAATTATAACATAACTTTTTTATTCTACGTAAGAATGAATACACGAATCTCTGAGCGTGAAGCTGCGTATCGACATTGCGAGGATGCCGCGTGAGGCACGCTTCGCGGAGGGGAGAGTCTGGAGACTACCTCGATCATGATCACTTTGCGAGGCAGGCTCGTGCGACAGTCTCGCGTTATCTCCAGCATGATATTTGCGTCGCCCGAGCCATGCGATTTTTGATCTTGGGGCTGTGAGGCACCTTTGAGCACGTCGAAAAATCGACGGCTGATGCCTCGTAAAGTGATAATGGTCGCGGTAATCTCTAAACTCTCCACTCCGCGAGGTGTGCCACGCGAGACAGCCTCGCAATGGCGATACGCAGTTTGAGAAACACGCGGACACTCAGACAATCACAGTTCACACGATAGATTTTGCACCAAAAATTACAAGAATACTATGACGGTAATGAAACTTTACCCGGAATATGTCTAAATACAGTTTGGGTTGGAAGTAAAATGTAGAAGTATGTTAGTTATTATGACAGTGGCGTCAGTCGAAATTAAAAAAAAAACACAGAAATTGAACTTTACGTTTATTATGTATCACGTTGATATAATACGTAAAAAATAACTGAAATGTAACAACCGAAAAATTTGTGCTTAGACCACTTTCATAATAACCGGCACATATAGTGAAAAAGACGGGGATAGTAAGCGTGAAGATACTTACGATCTTTACTGCTTTTCGCTTTTTTTCTGACGATCGAGCCTTTGCTACCCCCAAGGGTGGACAGGGCCCAAATTGCCTTTCTCACTCCCTCAATATTTTGTATTTCACTTGCACCAAGGACCGAGCGGCGCGTCATCGGCCCACGTAAAAGTTCGAATGCGCAAAGGTTTGAAAACGCGGGGCATGCCCGCGCTTACTTGCGGGGTGGTCCTTCACCGTCAGGCAAATTGGAAAGGATAATGGTAGAACGAAATATGTCTTTGCTAATAAAGTCGGTGATACGTCAAAAGTATATGCACAGGATAATCAAAAATTCTTTCCTGTGCACATTTCTGTGCACCAAAATGTATTCCCGGAAGTACATACTCTACGTAAATGTATCGGCATACCATCAATCCTAATGAGAAAGAGAGGAACAGGGCGCGTATATCCGTCCCTTTCCCACTATCTTCTGTTTAGCCTCTCAGCATCTGTAACCAATGCAGTGACAACGCTAGCTGATCATGTTTTCTTGTTGTTTGCACTATGGTGAAGACGCAGAAAGCAATCGGGTTTTTATTTGATGCGCGGATATTGATATTTGGAATATTCATAATTTGTAAATTGTTCCATTTCCGCGTGGTTCGTTACTGTAGTGCTGATGACTGTGTCTGATCATTCACATTCATCATTGTCATGGAATCAAAGAAGGAAGCCGCAGATGCAAGAAACAAACGCTATTTGGAGGGTGGTACAAAAAGGAAGCAGCCTAAGTTATTTGCAAGGCGTTTGTCGAAAAATACAAAGCGTCGAGAAAGGTAAGTTACATGTTATGGTACAGATTAGTATGAAGTTACAGTTTGTAATGTAGTAGCAGTAGCACGGTATTTTGTTGTATATAATACAGTATTATTCATATTCTTCAAATACGTATATGAACAGCTATCTTTGACACTTTACGTACAGATATTCTATGCTATGCGCACAGCAACACATGTTATTACTTTATCCCTCTTGCCCCACTCGTTGTATTCCCATTCGTACGTTCATCATTGTTTAATTAATTAATAATCCGGTTTATACCGTGTTTAGATTCGTTTTCATGTGAAAACTGTCAGCAGTACGTTCCTGCAACTTTCGGGCCGATGAGACGGAATGTAGAAATTTTAAATTTCGTTATATACGATACACAACACTTTTGTACACTTCTTTTCCCTTACCTCTTTACATATGTTCAGAAAATACAAATGCAGCATTTTGTTCTCATTTGAAAAGCGGTAAAAAATATATTTCCAACTATATGTGTTTTATTAGTATAAAACGTTCAAACTATACGCGTTTCGTTAGGTATGTTTCCTTTATAATGCTGTTGCGACTATTTCAAACGTTGTACGTAGTTTTGAATGGGTAAAACATGCACTTTAGATTTTATTTATGTGATTTAGAAGATAATGTTTAAAATTAGCAACAGTCATCGATGATTTGCGATTCGATGTTCAGCATATGTAGTTACTTGTGGAATACGAAATACACAGTGCTTTTTCTTTTGTGGAATTTTGTCCGCAATATATACGTCCATGTGTACCTGCAGCGAAATTGTTTCATTGAAAAGCGCAGTCTTTGAAGCATTCTCCAGGCCTCACTGGCATACTTTGTCCCAGCCTGGGCAATGTTTGACATCTAAGGCTGGGGCCACACGAGTGTTTTTTTTACGTCCGTCGCGACGGACGTCACGACGCTGCGTTGTAGAAATACATTGCCGTAGATTAGAGTCCGCACAGTGGGAACGGACGTTAATTTCAACGGGCGGTGCAGCGCGCGTTAATTTTCCATCGACGTATTTATGCTAGAACGGACGTTACAAAACGTCGACGCACGTTCTGCATTACATACTCGGGAATATAGCAAGACACACGAACGTACCGTCAGACGTCCGTTGCGTGAGAGCGTGTAATAAGTGCAGAGAGAAAATTACCATCTTATTTGTCTAAATGGATATTAATATTGACACCGAATTATTAATTAGTGAAGTGGGGAAACGGGAATTGATATGGAATACCTCGAATAAGGATCATAAAGATAAAAATAAGAAAAATGCAGCGTGGGTGGAAATTTGTTCTATTTTATTACACAATTATGACTCGGAATCACGAGCACAGCAGAAACTAATTAGTAAGTATTATTTTAGTATTATTTCAGTATTTGCTTATGTAGAACTGACGCAAAAGAAGCAACGCTCGTGTGCGGTGTACACGTACGTCTGTCAAAATTGACGTCCGTCGCGACGGACGTAAAAAAAAACGCTCGTGTGCCCCCAGCCTAAAGTACCCCCCACTTGTGGATACTACTACGCGGAAAGCGAATTCTATTTCGTAGCAAGATATTTTCACACAGATTTTCTCGTACACGTTACACGATGTAATATCGGTTTCGACCACAAATGGTCGACATTGTATCATGTTTGCTCTCATTATAATCAGGAAAATGTTATGAATATTTTAAAAAATGTGTATGCAGAAAAAATTAAATGTAAAAAAGTTATGCCGTTATTGTTATTGAAGAATTGTTGTGTGTCTGCAGGGTTGCCAGCAACATTATGCAGGACCGCTTATTTAGCGGAGAGGAACACCTACAGGAGTGGTGGTAACGTGTGCGTGATGACGTCACTGACGCACACATTACCACCACTCCTGTATGTGTTCTCCCTCCGCTAAATAACTCCGTGCCTCTGTATTAAGGTGCCATTTCCAATGCGCGGCTCGCCGCGGCGGCGAGCGGCGCGGCGCCTCCTCAAGGTGGAGTTTCCTAGCCGCGATCCGGCGGCGGCGGCCAGCGGCCGCTGCGGGCGGCCAAATCTAAGTACCGCTCTTATGGAGAAGCATGCAACCGTTTTCCTAGCCGCGTTTTCGAGCGGCCGCGGCCGCGCGTCTGCTACAGCAGCAACCTAGGCTACTCGAGACGCAACACAATGCGATGAGTGTCTGTTTTCCGCCATGATGACGGAATCTACTAGCCGCGCGGCTAACCACGGCGGCAAATCGCTTGACTGCTCCAAAGGGAGTCATAGCCGCAGCCGCGCTGCGATCCTACGCGACAGTGGGACAGAATCACAAAAAATAAGGAAACAAGGCAGAATTCAAAAGTTATGGGATTATGTTTTTTTTTTTATATATTTGTTGTAAACTAATAATATGAGCTCCTAATAATATAGGATAATTTTATATATATTTTGTAAACTAATAATATGAGCTCCTAATAATATAGGATAATTTTATATATTAATTGTAAACTAATAATATGAGCTCCTAAAAAAAGGGGAAAATTTCGTGGCGGCTACTTTTGATCTGTGTGTAAACACGTGTCAAAGTTTGTATGTTTTTTCTGGTGGAAAATTTTGAATCGAGTCTTTTAAATCGTGATGATATAAATTTTTTGAGAACCGAAATGAGGAGTATCGGTTTTGGTAAGTGTTTCGTGTACATACTGTAAATAGTTTTATTATCTAGCTGTAAGATTTTAATCACCGTGTCTCCATCTAGCGTGTCATGCGATGCTCATGTGCTTCTCTCTCCCCACTCTTAACCGATCGTCGCGGTTCTTCGCGAGAACCGCGCTCTCGTTAGTCGGTTCAAAACTCACCTGCGTGAAACTCGTAATTACTGTACTGCTCCATCAAAGCGAGAGAGAGAGAGACGCAGAGAAACGCGAAAACGAACTCGTTACCACATTTCAAACACTTCTTGGGTTTTTCACCATTCTCGTGTGATAAGTTTATTAATCCGCACTTATACTATAACTGGAGACTCTCTTTTAAACTGAACTCCAAATTACAACTACTTAATCTTACTTACGCCTACTTAATCCTAGTTAAGCCTAAAAATCCTAAGTCTACCTTATACCTACTTAAATCTAAATACGCTAAGGAATTAATCTCGAATTCTGGAATCAAACATTATGGTCCTTCGAGCCGGATGTGTAGTGAGTTAAAATTCACTCTTCTTGGACAAAAGACTCTGGTGATTAATTAGCGTCAACGAGGCATCAAACGGGCTGGAACAATCTCGAGGTCATTCTAAAGAGTAAACAGTGCCGGTTGGGACAGTTTTTCTTCGACCTAACGATCTTGACTCTGAAACACCATGGATACATACATCTCAGAACAGAAATACTTGTACAAACGGATTTCAAGGTTAACTGAGAATATGAAGAAGCTAGGCGCTAGTAAAATAACAAAGGGCGTAATAATCGCTCGGTTGGAGCTTTTGGAAAATTACTGGGCCACGTTTTTCCAAAACAACTCCAAAATGTGCGCTCTTTTCAAGGAAGAACACGCGGAGAAACCCTATTTCAAGGATGATCAAATGGACTTGTGCGAAGAAGCCTACTTGCAGCAGAAAGCTAACCTGTTGGATCTTCAAGGCGATCTTCCTGAGCAAATGGAAGACTCAGTACAAACCGGAACCGACTCACATAGCAGGACCTTGCAAAAGATCGCACTACCTTCATTCTCTGGGGATTATCAGAGCTGGCCAAGTTTTCGTGATCTATTTCGCTCTCTGGTAATGAAAAACTCGTCTCTTACGGACGTGGATAAACTTCATTACTTAAAAACTAGCTTAACTGGAGAGGCCGCTCGACTAATTCAAAACGTCACGGTCACCGCGGACAACTTCAAGCGAGCGTGGGCGGCTATACTGGAACAATATGACGTCCCACGTCTCCTCATTCACGCACATGTGAAGACTCTTCTGTCGTTGCCGTCGATGACGTCAGATTCCGCTCAGCAACTCAAGGATTTGCTGCATGGAACACGAGATGCAGTAGAAGCTTTAGCCACGCTGAAGCTCCCGGTAGAACACTGGAGCGCCTTCTTGGTGGTGCTTACGGCTGAACGATTGGACCCGACAACGAGGATGGCCTGGGAGACGTCCATTGGAGCAACGCTGGAGCAACCAACTTTCGAGCAGATGAAAACATTCCTCAGCTCTCAGGTGAGAGCTCTCGTGGCGTCCGGAGGCAGCCCCAACGGATCAGCTGACCAAAATCGAGCTGAGTCATCTGGCCATCAAGGAGGTGGCCGAAAACAGCCTGCAGCTTCCAGCGGAGCCCCGCGTCGGCCCAAGACGCACTGTGTAACCAAGAGCGCCAACGGGACTCTAAAGTGTGCTCTGTGTCAAGGCGATCATTTTATACTTTACTGTCCGAGGTACAAGGCCATGACCCCCCTGGAGAGAAAGAATCGGGTAATAGAAAAGCATTTATGCTTTAACTGTTTGGCCCCGCATTCCTCTCGTGAATGTAAATCTAATAAGCGCTGCCAACTTTGCCTGGGTAAGCATCATACCACTATTCACATTCCAATCGAACAACCTTCCTCTTCTGGAACAATTTCGCAGGTAACTGAGCAGCCCGCACTGTCTGGAAAGAGCACTTCTCTGTCGCCGAGCTCGACCACTGCAACGACTCATTGCGCACAGGTGCAACCGCCTGGCGCTTCTGTACTTCTCGCTACTGCATTGGTCAGGGTGGCGTCCAATACTGGGGAGGAAGTGACTGTTCGAGCGTTGATCGATCCTTGTTCCGAGGTGTCCTTGGTCGGTGAGAGTATCGCTCAATTATTAAGACTCCCAAGGTCACCCACTGAAATTCCAGTTATAGGAGTCGCTAAAAATAAAACATACTCGAGGGGTTCGGTCACAATAAGAATCTCACATCGTTATCGCGATTCGGTCAAAATCTTGACACAAGCCCTGGTGCTTCCACGGCTCTCCGCTTATCGACCGAGTCCGGTTCCGGTTTCCACTTCCTGGTCACATCTGACCGATCTTGAACTCGCTGACCCCGAATTCGCTTCCTCTAGAAAAGTGGATATTCTTCTAGGCGCTGAAGTCTATTCTCAAATAATACGCGAAGGGTTACGGTGCGGCCCTCCTCGCACACCGGTAGCCCAAGCTACCATTCTGGGTTGGATTCTTACTGGCCGGGTCGACGATCTGGATAATTTCTCGCAAAAAACCGCTGTCACTCTTCAGTGCTCTACTGATGTCGATATTTCGGAGATCTTGCAAAATTTCTGGAAGCAAGAAGAGGTATCGGCACCACTTTCTACTTTAACCGCTGATGAGAAGGCTTGCGAAGATTATTTCGTTCAGACGCATTCTCGCGAGGGCAGTGGCAGGTATATCGTAAGGATACCGTTTTCTGGTACTACTCGGGACCTCGGTCTTTCTCGTCATACTTCCGAGGTTCTCTTAAGAAAGCTTGAAAGGAGATTCCTCAAGTCTTCGGAGTTCGAAATGGCGTATCGCCAATTCATGGAAGAGTATGAGACACTCGACCATATGACTCTGGCCGCGGGAGGTTCTCGCGATACTACTAACGTTTATTATTTACCGCATCATGGGGTAATTCGTTCGTCTAGCACTACTACTAAACGTAGAGTAGTTTTTAACGCGTCTTGCAAAACGACTTCTGGTATCTCGTTAAATGATCTAGTCCATACGGGTCCTAATTTACTGCCCGAGATCTTCGATATTCTAACGCGCTGGCGGCTCCACCCCATTGTATTCTCGGCGGACATTGAAAAAATGTACCGCCAAATACGCGTCCATAATGACGATTGCGACGTCCAACGCATTCTTTGGCGGAAGAATCCGTTGGAACCAGTACTGGAATATCGTCTACTCACGGTGACCTACGGGATAGCGTGTGCCCCCTATCTAGCGATGCGTACGCTTAAACAATTAAGCGCGGATGAACGGGAGCGTTACCCCTTAGCCGCACCGTGTTTGCATGACGACGTCTATATGGACGATGTGATCTCGGGAGCTGGAACCTTGCCGATCGCGCTCAAATTACAGAGTGAGTTGATCTCCTTACTCAAGGCGGGCGGGTTCAACCTAGGAAAGTGGACTTCGAACCGGCCCGAGCTTCTCGAAAGTCTGCCGCACGATTATATAGCTTCTACTCCTGAACTTTCTTGTAATTTTGAGGAAACCTTCTCTTTATTGGGTATGAAGTGGCAGACCAGTTCAGACTGCTTTGTTTTTACCGTCTCGTCGAAAATCCGAGACGAAGCGCTTACAAAACGAACAGTCTTTCGAGAAACCGCAAGTCTGTACGATCCTTTAGGATTGCTCGCGCCGGTAGTCATTGTTGCAAAAATATTCGTTCAATCGCTATGGCTCCTAAAACTGGAATGGGATGAACCGCTCCCTACCTCCCTCGTAGAAACCTGGGAGCACTACTATGCTGGATTAGGAGCACTCTCCTCCTTGAGGATACCTCGATGGCTTCTCGTGAAGCCGGAAACTGGTTTTTATGAATTACACGGGTTTGCGGACGCGTCGGAAAAGGCTTACGCCGCCGTAATTTATATACGTTCTTCGTTCGATCAGTCACACCCACAGATCAATCTGGTTGCCGCTAAAACGAGAGTGACTCCTTTGAAGCAAAATTCCTTGCCTCGACTCGAATTGTGCGCGGCTACGCTTCTCACTCGGTTAATGATACGCGTTACTAAAGTTTTGAATTTACCACACGGTGACGTGCATCTCTGGTCGGACTCGACAGTAGTTCTGAGTTGGTTACAGGGGCAACCCTTCCAGTGGAAGACGTTTGTCGCCAACCGCGTTTCCGAGATCCAAACTTCATTGCCGAGTGCTAAGTGGCATCACGTTCGAACGAAGGAAAACCCAGCCGACTGCGCGTCGCGCGGTATAAACGGGGCTACGCTCGTTAACTATCAACTATGGTGGCAAGGACCATCATTCTTACGAAATTCTACGTACAACGGCGAGTCGAATTGCATTGTCGGGCTCGGCACGGCGGAAGAAAGGCGCTCGAAAACTATTGTTCATACGAGTACGATAGCCGAGAGCCCCCCCTTGTGGGACCTCTTGACGAGATATTCCTCGCTTAAGAAAGTAACTCGCGTAACCGCGTGGTGCCTGCGTTATATGTCTAAGCTGCAACGCAAGCCCACGCCCCCTTTTCAAATCAACTATGTTCAACCTTCCGAAATAGAGGATGCTACACTTGCCTTGGCCAGAGTTGCGCAGCGCGGCACGTTTATCACGGAAATCTCGAGACTAGAAAAGGCCGCTTCAATCTCCCGGGGGCCCCTTTCTCGTCTCGTCCCTTTCTTGGACGATCGGAACGTCCTGAGGGTCGGTGGCCGTTTAAAGCATTCCCTTCTGGATTTCGACCAAAAGCACCCGATTATTTTGCCTGAAAAGGGAAATTACACCGTTTTAATCATTTGCGATTGCCATGAACGAGTTCTCCATGGAGGTACCCAACTAACCTTGAGCACGCTTCGACAAGAATACTGGATTCTAGGAGGTCGACGCGCTGTTCGGCACTATATACACTCTTGCGTCACGTGTTGGCGATGGCGCGCTAAGGCTTCCCAACAACAAATGGGGAATCTCCCCTCACCTCGCGTGACCCCGGCAAGACCGTTTCTAAACACGGGTGTCGACTATGCCGGTCCCTTTTACACTAAAACGTCTCCCGGACGGGGATACCGGACTCGAAAGTCCTACGTCGCAGTCTTCATTTGTTTGTCCACACGCGCGATACACTTGGAACTTGTATCGGATTATACGACAGCCGCTTTTCTAGCAGCTTACCGGCGGTTCGTCTCCCGACGAGGAAATTGCGCCTGCATACGCAGCGATTGTGGGACAAATTTCGTCGGAGCGGACAAGGAGTTGAGACGCTGGTTCTCCGACGCAAACGACGAATGTGGCAAATTAGCGCCTCTACTGGCCGATCTGGGTACTACCTGGCTGTTCAATCCACCGGCCGCTCCCCACTTCGGTGGGATCTGGGAGTCCGCCGTCAAGTCTATGAAGTTTCATCTTCGGCGAGTCATCGGCGACACTCCACTGACGTTTGAGGAAATGACTACTCTCCTCCACCAGATAGAGGCTTGCCTAAATTCGAGGCCCCTCTTTCCTTTAAGCGACGAACCGGACAATTTTCAATTTTTAACTCCGGGGCATTTTCTTGTAGGCTCCCCCTTAATAGCCATCCCGGAGCCATCTCTGACTGCGGAGTCGCAAAATCGACTCACTCGCTGGCAGCAACTCCAACAAATGAGGGATCATTTTTGGAAACGGTGGTCGGCCGAATACCTCCACACACTGCAAGGGCGAACTAAGTGGACCTCTGCCCACCCGAACATCCAACTCGGACAACTTTGCCTCGTGAAAAACGAGGCCACTCCACCGACTCACTGGCCCATTGGTCGGATCACTACGGTTCATCCTGGCCCAGATGGGCTTGTTCGCGTCGTCACGATACGTACCCCCCAGGCGACACTACAACGTTCGATCACAAAAATTTGCCTTTTCCCCGGCGCGAAAAGCGACGAGACAAAATGAATTGTAACCCCCCTGATATCTTCGTCTAAGAAACATTCGTCGCGTGCCCGCTACAAAGGCGGGCGGAATGTTTCGTGTACATACTGTAAATAGTTTTATTATCTAGCTGTAAGATTTTAATCACCGTGTCTCCATCTAGCGTGTCATGCGATGCTCATGTGCTTCTCTCTCCCCACTCTTAACCGATCGTCGCGGTTCTTCGCGAGAACCGCGCTCTCGTTAGTCGGTTCAAAACTCACCTGCGTGAAACTCGTAATTACTGTACTGCTCCATCAAAGCGAGAGAGAGAGAGACGCAGAGAAACGCGAAAACGAACTCGTTACCACATTTCAAACACTTCTTGGGTTTTTCACCATTCTCGTGTGATAAGTTTATTAATCCGCACTTATACTATAACTGGAGACTCTCTTTTAAACTGAACTCCAAATTACAACTACTTAATCTTACTTACGCCTACTTAATCCTAGTTAAGCCTAAAAATCCTAAGTCTACCTTATACCTACTTAAATCTAAATACGCTAAGGAATTAATCTCGAATTCTGGAATCAAACAGTAAGCAATAGCAAATAATTAGTTACATACAGTTCTTTTTCATAAGAAACCCATTGAAGAAATATCAGCAATTATCGGCTTTTTAGTTACACTCCGGAAACTTCCGAACAAATTTCTTTTTTGTTATATAATCAACATCTATTTGGCTTTGCAACTACGAAAACAAGATTTGGCAATATTTACCAATAATGGAGTAATTACCTGTATTCATATTTTTCGCACTGAAACTGCGGAATACAATTAAGGAAGTTCATAAAAGAAAGTATTAATATACAACTCATACGGAGGATTAACGTTATTTAAAAAAATGATGTCAATAATTCCAATAAAACTAGAACAATTTGATAAATATACCTATATTACTATGGAAAGTGCAGAAATATTGTACGCGCAAAATATTCTCATTGCAATACAAACGAAGATGTTTTAAACATTTTATCTTTTTATTCTGATCCAGTACTAGTGTTTTATAAAATATGTTCATAAGATTCGACATTTTGATTAGAAAAACTGGCATGTTGAATTTGTTCTATATTCTTGGGATTGACATCCACTGTGCGTTGGGATAAAAGCGGGATCGGACGCAAGCGAGAATTCATTCGTTGTTTTCGACTGATAATTTCATATTTCCCAAGAACGTTTCAACAACATCTGTTTGTCAGCATTTCGAAAGGGCAGTCCAGAACGTAGTGCCGTCTTTAATAATTTTAGGTATTCTTCAGTCAAACAATGAGTTAATTCGTATATTGCTCTGTCGGTGGGTAGTACGATGGGTTTCGGACCCGGATGTATGTACTGCTATTAACCGCCGCGCCGACTCATGGGACAATATGGTCATAAACCGTGACTCCAGCGAGAAGCTTTGGTCGGTCTGCCTGATTAACTTTTTGGAATCAGATGTGGCATTTTCCTCCACGAACAAAATAAGATGTTCTTATGTTAGATCGAAAAATGTTTCCCGACAATGGTGTTGGAAACGAAATCACTCTGAAGAAGTTTCAGTACGTCTCGCGGTGAGACACAGGAAGAGACGGGGTAGTCGGCCGACTGCGCGTGTTCCCGTCTGCATCGTCCTCCCTACAAAATTTGAGAGAAAGCACTTATCGAGTATAAACACGCGTTGGAATATAAAAACAGAAGCACGCGCTGACGTATTCGGTTCGAGAGAAATAGCCATAAGGAGGAGATATTACTGGGCAGATGTGAAAAGCTGCTGTTTCAAAGGAATGCTGGACCGATTGTTTATAATATAATGTCCTCCCTATTTCCCTACTTCCTCTCGCAACTAATACGTCAGCGCGTGCTTTGGTTTTGATATTCCATCGCGAATTTATACCCGAGAGATAAGAAATCCGTCTTTAATTTAAAAAGAGGACGACGCAGGCGTAACCACGCGCAGTCCGCGGACGGCAACCACTTTTCTTCCTGCGTCTTTCCGCGAGGCGTATTGATGGTAGATTTGGTGAATATTACTAATAATAATACTAATTTCATTGGTAAATAAAAACTGAACAGACTGCACTATGTCCCTAGCACGACGGAATAGGGTTCGACTAAACGACCACCGTTGTTTATCGGTTACTTAACTCGTTGGAGGCCGTGACGAGGACAACCTCTCCCAGTGCCTCACCGAATTTTATGGCTTTCGACCCTCGAAAGGGTTCGAATACTATTAAAAAGTCAGAAATGTCCAGGATTTCCGCATTTCCCATCGGATCTTTGTGAAAATGATGTCAATGAATTCCTTGTGTTTCGGCCATGAAACTGACACCACGAACGACACAATTCGGACCATATGAAAGAAATTTCATGAAAATTTAGTTTATGTTATTTCATGTTGTCTTCGTTAATAATAGTCCGATGTACATAAAATTTCATATAATTTTCATCGCAAAAACGTAAGGAATCCATTGGTGTCACTTCCATATCGAAACGAAAAGAATAAAAAATTATTTTATTTCTGAAGCAGGTATGAATCCTCGACCGTAGACCCTTTCAAGTGCGCTTGAACGGAAGTGGGAGCCCGAACGCCACGCGGCCGGAGTCTGGCTGCCGCCATGGGCCGCCGCCGCCGGATCGCGGCTAGGAAACTCCACCTTCAGAACGCCGCAAGGTTCTTCGTTGCGGCCGCAGATGGTATATCCTATACCTAAGCGGCGCCGCGCTGGCCTTTTTCGAGCGCTTGAAAAGGTCTATTGTTGTATGAGGTCTCGAGGACCGTCTTCGACACCGAATTTTTTGGCTTTCGATCCTCGAGAGGGTTTGAATACCATCAAGAAGAAGTGCGAAATGTCTATGATTTTCGCATTTCTCATCAGATCTTTGCGAAAATGACGCCAATCGATTCCGTATGTTTCACCGATGAAACTAACACCAAGAACGACATAATTCGGAGCATAATGAAGGAAATTAGATGAAAATTTAATTTATATAATTTCTCGGTAGCTTCGTTGAAAATAGTCAGATTTACATGAAATTTGGTACGATTTTCATCGGAGAAATATAAGGAATTCATCCAAATAAGGAATTCATTCAATATTTAAGAATTATTTTACTTCTGAAACAGGTATGAATCCTCGGCCGACCCCAGCGAATCGAGGTCGGCGACCAACAGACGAGGGTGAAATATTCATTTCAGCGTATTAAGAAATTCTTTATTGTTTATCGTATCGATAAGGGAGTGACAGCAATAGATTCCTTATGTGTTTCTGATGAAAATCATACCAAATGTCATGTAAATCGGACTACTTTTGCAGAAGCAATACAAATCATAAAAGGAGTAGGCATTTTTTTACCTTATTGCTTGTACAAAAGTAGTCCGATTTACAACGGCACAGTGGGCCGGATTGAAGAAGTCAGTGTGTTTGAGTGTCACTGATTATGATTAGAAGGATTCTTAGACAGGTTGATGGAAATAATTTGCACTGAATTTAGCGTGAGAACACTTGTCAAGATTTATTTTAAAACAGCACGCGTGGTGAGTGGGTGAGTGTTCGGACAGAGAATTGTATTAATAACTGCTGTTGTGAGTGCGTGAGCGTGAGTTAAAATGAGGCCTCGTGGCATGCCACGAGGCGTCCGAACAATTGTACTAATTGTTCGGAACTTGAGTGTTCTTATTTGATTTCGAGTCACTGAGTTTTACCGTGAGTGTGAGTGTTGAATTGTGAGTGAGGTGTGAGTGCGATAACGAGACTGAACTTGAGACTTTGATAACTGACGCGTTTGCACGACCGTAGCCATCAATGGCGCAAGAGATATTGCCAACAATGGCTGACTTCCGTTCGCGTTTCTTCTCCGTTCTCTTGGATCGTCGATGCGGCGCGCTGATTGGCTCATCGATCGTCGCTGATTGGTCGATCGATGGGAGCTGGTTCTCGGCTCGCTCATCGACCAGCGTCGCTGCATCGCGGTCCGCGAGGTGCTGCGGTGAGTGTGAGTGTGGCGGAAATTGGAACTATTGCATTCCCAAACATTCCTCCCGCCATCAGCAACAGAGTTGATGATGCTAACCTTCATAATTCATGTGAGTGTTACGAAGTCTGCCTCCCACTCGCATGACTCCTTGTTCATCGATGAAGGCGGTGAGTCGGCTGAAGGTGTGAGACGAGGGTAGTGTTGAGTTTGAACTGATGACTTTGAATTCGTACTTGAAGTGGAGTGCCTGAGTAGCCTTTATCCAGAAGATACGGGCCTGTTCCAAATCCCTTGGTGTATGTGAAGTGAGTGGCAATGCGACGGGTAATTTTCTTAGCCTTGCGATGAATCTGAAACAAGCTGAGGTAATGCGAAAGAGTTTGTTAAGAGTTGAGAATTTGTATATGAGGTCCCAGTGGTATTTGATTTCTTGAATGTTGAGTAAGGTGGAGGTTCCTGGACGAGCTTCTAATTCAGTTGAGTCGTCCAGTACAGTTGATTGTGATGGCCATGAGTCATTGGGTTGAGTAAGCCATGGTGGTCCCGTCCACCATAGCTGATGACGTTCAAGCTGTGATGTTGTAAGGCCTCGAGATGCACAATCAGCTGGGTTCGAGGTACCTGGAACGTGTCTCCAATATGCATGTGAGGTGAGTTCCTGAATTTGTCTAACACGATTCCGAACGTACTCCTTCCAGCGTGAGGCGTTTGCGTTGATCCATATAAGTGCCACTTGAGAGTCCGTCCACAGATGAGTAAATGCAATGTTGAGTTGAAGAGTTGCTTGAACATACTTGGCAAGCTTTGCCAACATGAGTGCGGCTGTGAGTTCGAATCTTGGGATTGTGAGCTTCTTGAGTGGTGCTACCTTGGTTTTGGAGCACACGAGTGTCGACACTTTGAGATTTGTGGACGGTGAATAGACGGTAATATAAACTACCGCTGCCATGGCGAGTTGCGAAGCATCAGAGAATCCGTGAAGTTCCACGGTCGAATTGGAGTAGGTGTTGAACCACCTTGGAATCGAGAGCCTGGCCAGCCTTGTGAGTTCTTCTCTGACGGAGTTCCAATGAGATTTAACCTGATGTGGCAGTGGATCGTCCCAACTGAGTTTATGCAGCCATAACTCTTGCAAAATCATTTTGGCGCGAATTATAACTGGCGAGAGGAAACCGAGTGGATCAAATATTTGTGAAACCTCTGAGAGAATGAGACGTTTCGTTGGGACTGATGTTGACGTTGGCTTTGATGAAAATGTGAAGTTGTCTTGGAAACTGTTCCATTGTAATCCGAGAATTTTAGTATGGCAGTCGTCGAGTGAGATTGTTGAGCTGTCAGCTCGTGAATTGGGAGAAATTGCCTCGAGTAATGCAGGATATGTGGAGTGCCACTTGGCGAGTGGAAAACCTCCCGCGTGACGCAGGTCTTTAAGTTGTTGTGCAATTTTGATGAGTTGCTCACCTGTGTCTGCGCCGCCAAAGATGTCATCGACATATCGTGCATGAGTGATTGATGGTACAGCTAGTGGGAAGCGATGTCCTTCGTCCTCAGTCAGCTGTAGCAGTGCTCGGACAGCCAGAAACGGTGCAGCCTTGGTTCCGTATGTGACTGTCGTGAGTTTGAATGATGTCTCCTGTCCTTCCTTATCCACCCACAGATCGTCTTCGTGGACTCCAATTTGCCTGTACATTTTTGTAATATCTGTGGCAAAGATGTAATTGTGTTGTCGAATGCACAACAGCACGTCTGAGATATTGAGCAAAAGATTCTGCCCGGTGTGCATGAGGTCATTGAGTGAGTGCCCAGATGTTGTTGCGCATGAGCCATTGAAGACAACCCTTAGCTTGGTGGATTTGCTGTCAGGCCTGAGTACTCCATGATGAGGAAGATAAAAGATTGAATTATTATCAGATGAAATTGATGATGCTCTTACCATATGATTGAGGTTTTCATATTCGGACATGAATGCTTGATAGAGTTCACGATACTCATCGTTCTTGATGAATTTGGTGAGTGTGCGTTTCAAGCATGCACGTGCTGAGTGATACGAGTTGCCCAACAAGCTGGATGGTGATTTGAGAGGGATGTGTACGATGTATCGTCCTGTAGCATCCCTTGAGTGTGTTGTTTTGAAATGTTCTTCGCACTCTTGCTCTTCAGAGGTGAGTTTCGATGGAGTGTCTCTAGGAAGCTCCTCTTGAATCCAAAACTTCTCCAATAGATCACGTACCGGCGATTCTTCTTCTTGTACAAGTGATGTGTGGTAAGATGACTGAATGAGTGAGTTGGAGGAGTTGATCGGTCCAAGTACGAGCCATCCAAAAATTGAGAGTTGTGCGATTGGCATGGATGGAGAGCCCCTGATTATGTTGGGCTTTATGATTTGTCCGTATGTATCCGCTCCAATGATGACGTCAACAGATTGTGGTTTGAGGAAATCCGGATCTGCCAATGTAAGTGCTGCTAGATGAGGCCAGTTTTGATTGGGCACCTCGATGGATGGTACCCTTGACGTCACTGACTTGAGTACATGGGCTCGTAAAGATATTGTCAACGGTCGATAATTGGAACGCAGGGTTAATGAGATGACACCTCTAGTCTGCGTCGATTTCTTTCCTCCAATGCCAATAATTGAGATCGTTGAATGAGTGCGTTTAAGATTGAGTTGAGTGAGGAGATCCTCCTTGACGAAGGTGAGTTCTGATCCAGAATCGATGAGCATACGAACCTGATGAGTCGACGTGGGTGAGATGAGGTTCGCTCGCGCAGTTGCTAAAAGCGTGAGTTGGCTGCAAGATGAGTGAGGCTTGGTTGAGTGTGCAGGTGAGTGTTCCTTTGATTTGACGACTGCCCCAAGGAGTTATTGAGTTTTTGTCGATTGTGAGTCTTCCTGTTTTGGCTGAGTTGACTTTTGAGGCTGCAGGTGTAGCATGGTATGGTGTTGATTGCCACACTGCTTGCATCTGTGTTGTGACTTGCAGTTGGCCGACGAGTGACGCCCACAACAGTTGTAACACAACATATTGTTTGCGATCACCTTGCGGCGTTCCTGCACCGTCAAATTCCTAAACTTGGGGCACACTACAATGAAATGATCTGCACCGCAGCAGTCACAGATGTATCTCCCTTGAGTTGACGTTCCTTGCGATGCAAGGTGAGTTGATGCTCGCTGAGCAATCGCCTTGGAGGTGGTCTTGAGTGTTGAGCTCGTGGAGGCGCGTTGAGTGGGAGGAGCTTCCGCCCTCTCCAAGGCCCTTGCCTTGGCTGAGATGAAGTCTCTCGCCTGTTTAAAGGTTGGAAACTCGTGAGTGGACCCTACGGAGGTCTCCCATGCCTCCCTGGTGTTTTTGTCCAGGTGACGGACCACATGGTATACCATTATGTGGTCTCCCAGCTGATCAGCGGCCCCCAATGCACTGAGTGACGTATGCGCCTCCTCCACTGTAGCGATGAGTTGGTTGAGTGACGCTGCAGTTTTATTCACAACGTGATTGATTGAAAAGAGTTTATCCAGCTGAGTTTGAATGAGGATCCTCTTGTTCTGATACCTCTCGCAAAGGAGATCCCACGCTGGTTTTAAGGAGGCTCCTTTCAGGGGCAGCGCCTCCACCTTCTGCGCTGGCTCGCCTGATAGGCTGGACCGCAGGTACTGCAATTTCTCTATTGGGGTGAGTGTTTTGCTCGAACCTATCATGGCGGTGAACAATTCACTGTAGGCCGGCCATTGCAAATAATCTCCCTTGAACGTGGGAATTGCCAGCTCAGGGAGCTTCCCTGGAGCTGGCGTTGAGTCGTGAGTGCCGGGAAGCTGGAAGGGCTCCAGCTCCTGCCTGATCCTGCCAATTTTGAGTCGGATGCTGAGGCACAGTTGTGCCTCGGTGAAATGCATTTTCTTTGTGAAATATTCGTGGTCACGGTGAGCTTTTGGCCACGTCACCTCGAAATAGGCGTGATCTTTGAGGAAGGCCTTGTGCAGCTCTTCCATCTGCGATGAGTAGATTTTGAGTTCTTCCATCGTGACATTCGGCGCACAGGTGGGGATGTTGCTTTTGAGTGCGGTTAGAGATTCGATTCGACTGACCTGCGTGTCGAATTTAAAGATGAGTTCTGCAGGGAGCCCTTCCCTTGATCCTTGAGTGTTCGTGGGCGGCTCAAGGGTGAGTTGCGGATTTGGAGACGTGGACCTCGATGAGGTCTGCGACTTCTTTCCTTGAGGTTCCTCGCTGGCCATTTCACTTTCACAAATATTCACACGGTTGATTGTTCACTTACACAGCGCTGCCTGTCTAAGATCCGGCTCGAAGGACGAAAAATATAATGTTTGAGTGTCACTGATTATGATTAGAAGGATTCTTAGACAGGTTGATGGAAATAATTTGCACTGAATTTAGCGTGAGAACACTTGTCAAGATTTATTTTAAAACAGCACGCGTGGTGAGTGGGTGAGTGTTCGGACAGAGAATTGTATTAATAACTGCTGTTGTGAGTGCGTGAGCGTGAGTTAAAATGAGGCCTCGTGGCATGCCACGAGGCGTCCGAACAATTGTACTAATTGTTCGGAACTTGAGTGTTCTTATTTGATTTCGAGTCACTGAGTTTTACCGTGAGTGTGAGTGTTGAATTGTGAGTGAGGTGTGAGTGCGATAACGAGACTGAACTTGAGACTTTGATAACTGACGCGTTTGCACGACCGTAGCCATCAATGGCGCAAGAGATATTGCCAACAATGGCTGACTTCCGTTCGCGTTTCTTCTCCGTTCTCTTGGATCGTCGATGCGGCGCGCTGATTGGCTCATCGATCGTCGCTGATTGGTCGATCGATGGGAGCTGGTTCTCGGCTCGCTCATCGACCAGCGTCGCTGCATCGCGGTCCGCGAGGTGCTGCGGTGAGTGTGAGTGTGGCGGAAATTGGAACTATTGCATTCCCAAACACAGTGACATTTGGTTGTTTCTTAATATGATAAAACTATTCCTTTCTAATAATACCTGATGTATAATTTAAAATTTTTTACATTTATTTTTTCCAATTTTTAAATTAATCGTGATAAAAAAATTAAAAACTGTTTACAGTAATCATTCGTATTAAACCCGACGAACGGAGCTGGCGACGGGCGTACGACGCGTTGCGGACACTATTCTGTGCGGCCGATACTGCGATTGAGAAAATCGAAGCGCGAGCGCGAGGGAATGAAACAGTTGACACGAAGTTGCCATCGACTCTTTCATTCTCTCACTCTCGACTAATGGATTGCAAAAAATGGTAGGGATAGTCACCGGAAGTACTACGCATGGTAAAAACGGAGCTATAATGAGGATTTACTGTATTTGGTACTTTATTTAATGCCCTTTTAAGTGGTTTATTTTCGCGCAGTCATCTGATGTCCATAGTTTGAATGCTGAACTAATGAATTTACATCAGGATAAAAATGAAAAGGTAGAGAGGTTTTTGGGGCCCGAGTAAATGAAGTATTAGTGGATTAGAGACCGCCAGGGACGCGTATAATCCAGAACAAGTAGTTGGTGTTAACGATTTATTAACGAACACGGCAATAATTAGTTTATTAAGGGTCTTTCGAATGAAAACGCGCGATTCTATTTGAATAGACAGAAAGTTAGCAAAATTTACCTGATCTCGAAACTGCCATTACCATTGCCAGAAAGATAGAGACAGAGTCAGAATTGGTTGACTGTTTAAGACCCCTTCATCTTCAAAGTCTTTTGTCACGGATGTAAAGTATTTTGAACAGACTTAAAAGCCATAAATCGCACATCTAACTGTACTAAGACGGACTATACAGACTGTAATAGAATATGGAAAATAATGGAAAGGTCACACTTTCCTTGCCCATGAAACAAATTGTAACGGTCCACCTGAGGTCTTAGTTGGGATTGATCACTCTGATCATAGTTCAAATAACAGTGACGCTCACCTTACGATAGGAATAGTTGAAACGAGTGGATCTCCCATTAGAAATGTAGTGGTTGGAGGATCGCTCTCGGGAGGTCGTGAGGATGTGCTCCGACCCGGCTGTCTGTTGGACATCGGAAAGGCCGATTTTAAAGGCACCCCGCCACAGAACCCGCCAGCGGCTACCTACGTACCTCAGGGCTCAGGCTCGTCTCACCTGGAACATCGGATAGGCCTTCACGAAACGCACCCCGTCCAGGTGCACGACCTGCTACCCGCAACTTGTGTCTGGTTAGGGGCTGACGAGCCAAATTTAGAGGCTGAAAGATGCCGGACTTTGTTTGAGACCAAGTTTATTGATGATGGGACACGATCCTCCGTTAAAATGACCTCAGGAAACGGTGACTTAAGTGAACAAAGTAATAGTAGAGTTTTAATGACAAAGACTACTTCATTAATGCCAATCATTCGTCGGTCTTCTCTTTTAATATTATTTACTTTAGGGATTACCTCCATATGTGCAAGGATAATTTTATTCATTTTTTTTTCTCCTCTCCCTTGACTACGAAGTCATCTCAAGCCACTAAAGATTTGTTAATCTATAATGAATTTTCACTCGAACAGATTGAATAATATAACACCAATGGCAAAGGAACAATATAATTTCTCAACATAAAATCTCTTACCTTCATATTTTGTAAGTCACGTCCAGCAGAATCAGTAAGCCAGAATCATCTTAAATCTGCAGTAATTTCCTTCAAACACCTTATAGATACTTTGGATGTCCAAGCAGTCAGTATCTCTCAATATGATAATAATATCGAGCCTGTTAGTTGGGATTTCATTGAATGTCTTCTAAAACAGAAATTAAATAGCTTAGAATATGCAATTACGGTTCGCGCCAACAAAGTTATAGCTCCACCTTCCATCTAGGCTTCAATTCTTCCATAAAGAATTTTATGAATTTACTATAGGTGGTCATTAGGTATTCGTAAATTCTTCCACGTGAATTTGTATTTGGTGCAAAGGCTATATTCCCCCAGAGTTTGCTAAATAAGGATTAGATTCCATGAACGTTTGTTGATCTTTTGGATGACTTATTTTGTGATGAAGTCACGTCACGCGCCGCACGACCGTGCGAGCGACGTAGTTTGCGCCGTAGCCGCTAGGCGGCCGAGGCCCCGCGGCGTTTCTCGCGGGCGAAGATGTACGGCCCCACGATATAAGGGGCCGCGGCGAGCGGAATAGACAGCTCTTGTGCATGTCGCTAACCGCCTCACGCAAACCAGCAAGACGCTCGCTTTTTGAATCCCGAGGTGTGTCAGTGTCGATCATAGTCACAACTGTACCATTACCAGCATCTGTCTGAGATCGGCCAAGATTTATCCTGCGCCCTGCCTACGTCAGCAAGGTGTTTCCGCGCCCATTAGGCCAGAATCCTATCGCACGCTGAAACTCTGTACTACGACTCCCGTACGGACGCGCTTCTACGGCCGTCCAGGGTAGAACGTTCCACAAATCCGCATCCTGCTCCCAACCAGCTCGCCGAAACGTCGCCGCCGTCGCGAAACGACGCGCCGAACCGTACTCGTTCCGAATCTCGTTCGACGCAACCGGAAGCCATTGTACAAACACAAGTCACCGCTTAATAAACATTGTTATTGTTGAACCAAGGTCTTGCTCATTCGCCGAACCCGGACCACACCAACTGAGTCGGCACCATGCTCCCTTCTCCGTCCCACCGATAATCGTTCCGCCACCAAAAACGATTACAATTTTCAAAGATAAGCACAACCCAGGCTGTAGCAGTGGCAAATCTGGAAAGACCAAAGCAGAAAAACAACTTGGATTACGATAAAAGAGAGGGTCAATTCTTATAAATTCTCAGTAGGTGATGATATATATATGTTGGTGGAAATAAAAACATCTAAAATCGATTCTAGCTGGTTAGGACCATACAAAATTGTTAGAATGTTTGACGACTTAAATGCAGAAATAGGCATAAGAGTTAATAAAATTAAAATAGTTCATGTAAACAAATTAAAATTAGCCTGCGTAAGATTAGATTCCGTATATATAGTTACCTTTATTATGGTACTGTTGTTGTATTCCTTTATCATCAATATGTGCTACACTACCATAGCATAGGTTAAGATCACTTTATTCCATTTGTTTGTGAATTCGATGCCGTTAGTTTATAATTGAAATTGCATGTATTATCCAGAATCAATTTGGAGACGTCGTGTCTTGTAGACAAAATTGTAACAAACTGTAACACAGTGAACATCCTGTAGTGTCTTTCGAATCGCATTCTTCGCGGGAACCCGGGTGGACCGAGTAGCTTGGCTACCGTGGGGGAGGCGACGAGGGGAGGCTCAGGAAAGCTTTACTGCGCGAAGTTTATGTATAGATTAAATTAAGAATGTAAGTCAAAATAGATAAGCGTATTTTTGGAAAAGCTGTTCCTATTAGGAAACACCTTTTAAATAAGGGGGGAAGTGTTGCGACTCCCGTCTAGCGGCGTGTAGTATAAACTTTAGAGGCGCGAAGTTCGAAACGGATCACACGAATGTAATAGGAAAGGGAAACGAAGTGAAGTTTCGTACAAGCCCGAGGGATTTGAAATAGTCAGAGATTCTTTTAATAAGTAAACCTCAAGATTATAAATTAATCAATACCCACTTGGAAACGGGTGTTTGAATAAATGAACTCCACTTTGATCCCTTCTCCTAAGTGTGTAAAATCAGAGCAACGTTGTTAAACGCTTGTTTTTGTAAAAATCGATAACCGAGACGAATCAGATTAACGAATAGGAATTTAGCTAACTAATTAGGAAATTTGCGATTGGCTCTTAGGAACTAAGACATTTTGGTAAAGAATAAACAATGTAAAACCGATGGATCTTTTGTGAGGAACTCGCGAGCCCCGAGAGCGGAAGTTAACAGACGTTCAATAAAAGCTTTCCTTATTATTTCAAATCGTTTATTGAGTTCAGTAAAGTTATTAGTTATTTGTGTTAAATTGTTTTATTACAGTATTATTATCGTTAATATTATTTCTACAACTAAAAATCCGCGTCCAGTGAGCAGAACGTCTTAACGTTCCACGGGCATCGTCCCATGCCTGGTTTTCCCAAAGGAAGACGACATTCCCCAGACGGCCACGCAACAGAATATGGCGTTATGCCATATGCTTTATGACATATGGTTTCGTGTAGATTTGGTGTTTGGAATTCCGTCAAAGTAGCAGAAGGTTACGTGGAAATTTCTGTCAATAGTCTTCAAATTATTAATTGCTCAAATATATTTATTAATTACTTAAACGTATTTATTAATTTGGACAGAATAAAAAAGCAATCGAACATGCATATTATTTTGCAAATCGCCCAGCAGGCTTTCAAAACCACACCTTCCATGCAGATGTTTAAAAAAGTATTGTGCGTGACAAGGGAGAGACTAGATTTTGCCTCGCCTGAAGTACTTACTGCCCGAGCGCAGCGAGACGAATTTTAAGAGAGAACATTCGTTCGATAGAAGTAAAATGTTATTCAACTTCACCTTGCCAAATAACTATATCTTTTTTAACCAATCAGAATAAAGTTTTTTTTAATGGCTATCGTATGACTCGAACCCTTTCGATTACTGTAGGTATAATTAAACTCTCGTATCTTTTTCTAAAAGGAACTGTGATTAAATGGAAAAAAAAATTCAGAAAATTCACATACTTGATCTCTTTATTTTCAAGATATCTCGAGTACCAATCGATTTATGACGAAATCACTTCTATATACTCTTTTTCCTTAGTGTCTTACGAATCGATTGAAAGCGAAAACATTAAAAACCACTTTGTGGACCGTACCCATTTAGTATATTGGTACTGGAATAACGTGAATGCAGGTTTACAAATATTTCTGCACTTTCCATAGTATATACGTATATTTATCAACTTGTTTTAGTTTTATTGAAATTATGCTGTTTTTTTTTTATATAACGTCAAACCTTTGTATGAGTTGCATATTAACGCTCTTTTTATGAACTTCCTTAATAATATTCGGCATTTTCAGTGCGAAAAATGGGATGTTGCATTTTTCCCCTATCACTGTACAATATAGAATACAGGTAATTGCTTCATTATTGGCAAATATTTCCAAATACAAGGACAAATAGATATTAACTATACAACAGAAAAGAAATTTGCTCGAAAGTTTCCGAAAAGTAACTAAACAGCCAATACTGATACTTTTTCAATGGGTTTCTTATGGAAAAAGAACTATATAGAACTAATTATTCGCTATTACTTTGCAGAATCGATAGGTACTACAAATTTTGGTTCCCCAAAAATATTTTCCTTTTATATTACCGAAATTTAAACGACTCGATTTAAAATTCTGCACAAAAAACATACAAACTTTGACACATGTTTACACATACAGCAGAAGTAGCTGCCATGATATTTTTACTTTTTTAAGACCTCATATTATTAGGTTACAAAAATATATAAAAACATAATTCCATAACTTTTGAATTTTGCCTTGTTTTCTTATTTCTGGGGATTCTGTCCCATTGTGGCGATGGGCCGCCGGGCGGCCAGCCGCTACACTGCTTCTGGAGCAGTGTAGCGACTGGCAGCCGCAGGCCGTCGCGCGGCTAGTAGATTCTGCCATAATGGCGGAAAACAAACACTCATCCCATTGTGTTGCTTCTCCAGTAGCCTCGGCTGCTCCTGGAGCAGACTTGCATACACTGTAGCAATCTGCCGCAGCCGCGCGCGGTCGAAGTCGCAGATAGGAGAACAGATGAATGCTTTTCCATTGTACCAGTGTACCGCGGCGAGCCGCGCATTGGAAATGGCACCTTTAGCAGACCGAGGCGCTGGCTTTATTTCTCGGCTACTACGACCCCCGTCCTAGCATTCCCTTTTACGACCCATTGACAGCGACAAAGTAACCGCGAGCATCGGAGAATACTGTTCCTGAATACCTATACCTATATCGTACAAATTCAATTTAGAACCGAGGGACGATGCGACAGAATTTACTGAATACTTGTAACACTGTCCTCTTTCTAATCTTTTATTACTTACCAACTACTCCAATAAGTGAAAATTGTTTAATATATATATATATATGTATGTATATATATTCTTGTTTGGTATTAGTTCCATCGGACATAATGGTACAAACGTTTTTTTTTATGAATGAGGTACTGGAAGCGATGTCAAGGTCAAGTTAGTTTTTTGTAATAGAACGGTATATACTTTTATTGAGGTGTCACGGGATCGTATTTCGATTTCTCGCTACGTATCTATTTGGGGATTTCGTCCGGGTAATATGTAATCGGTATCCCCACCGATGTGTAGGGTTGACTTTATCTAAAATAAACAAACGTAACCGAGATCTGGATCACATTGAATGATCAATGAAGAATAACGTCTACGTCCCCGTAGAACGCTCGGCCCCGTTTCCTGGCAATATCAATCGTGAAATTTTTCATGCATTCCTGAGTACCACAAACATCTATCCGGACGTAAGAAAACTAATTATATTTTTTATGACTCAAGCTAAAATCCAACTGACCCCAAGGGCCCTACAGGCAAAAATTTTGAAAAACCGAAAACAACGCTTCACGCCCCCATCAACTCGCCTTGTGTGAGGGTAACGAAAGTCGAGGTCAGACCCACGCTTTCGAAAAGCTATCTAAAGAGACAGGGTGATGTGCTGGTAAGCGTGCTCGTTGACGAGAACCAGACGGATCTCCAACACTGGCGCGGTCAAGTAGGGTTTACTTCGCGAAAGGCAAACGACACGTGTGTCTCGAACCCTTCGTTTCTTCGTTATTTTATAACGTTCCATAAAACGAAATACCACCCTGCAGCCCCTCGTTGAATTTTAAGAGGTACAACGTTAAAAATATGATAATAATTTGGATTGCCGGTCTAGCCTTTCTGCGTCGTATTGTCTGAATGTGCAAAAGGACAAAATATTTGTTTGGAAATATTTTTATTCCTTCAGGTTATAATTTATTAGAAATATGCTCCTGTGTGTCGCATACAGTGTTGTACTATTTCAATTATATTATTACCAACTCTCTCCCTACAGTATTCTAGACCTTCAAGAAGGGTTATTCTACGCGAATTTCAAAATTTTCAAGATTGTGGAAATTTACTTTTTTCATTCAATTATAACTGTTGAACAAATAGACAGGTAAGAATGGGCTTTTGGGTGCTTACACTGGGGAAGTAAGAGTACTTAATAAAAATTGTCTCTTAAAAAAAAATTAGACCATTTATTCTGCAATTGTTTTAAACAAATGCAATTTTATAGTAACAGGGCACTATTTAAAAATTTGAAAAAAATGAGGATACAGCCCTACTTGTGCTCTTTGCGGACTCGTTTTCAGAAACGCGGACACATTAAAATTGGTCGCATGAAAATTACTTGAATGTGACGCTGCGTCGCCCAGCACCAGCTCGACAGGCTGAGCTGTGCCTGCTACAATATTGAACTATCTATTTCTTTCATTCCTAACCTTGCGTGGCCTTGAAAGTCATAGTACACCATATGGTTGAATTTGCCTTGACAGTCATTTTCATATCGGGTATTCAAATATGTGGCATTCTATTTAAAAAACTGACACCAAAAATTGACATAGCGTATTACGTTGGGTATAAAAAATATTAAAAGTTTTCCTCTGTCAGTTTGTGACAAATACTTAGCATTTGCGAGAATCCTATATAACAATATCAGGTATAGCCACTTGGCCGCTGCTAGTACCACGCGGCTTAGCCAGTCCAGCCGGTATTGGGCGACGCAGCATCACATTCAATTAATTTTCATTGGGACAAATTTGAAAGTGTCCGTATTTCTGAAAACGGGCCAGTAAAGAGGACAAATAGGACTATACCCTCATTTTCTCAAATTTTTCAATAGTGCCCCGCTATTAAAACATGGCATTTGTTTAGAACAATTGCAAAATAAATGGTCAAAAATTTATGTCCTTACGGTGAAATAATTTTTATTAGGTACTCTTACTTCCCCAGTGTAAGTACCCAAAAGCTCATTCTTACCTGTCTCTTTGTTCAACAGTTATAATTTAATGAAAAAAGTCAATTTCCACAATCTTGAAAATTTTGAAAAATCCTTCGAAATATGTTTATATATCACTAAATACTGCAACATATCCAAGTTTTACCAAAATCCCAAATGGTACTCAGAAAAGTGTCCGATTTCGCGTGGAATGACCCAGGATTGAAATGCGAAAAGTATTCTTTTCACACGCGATCAAGTGCACGCGTGCCTGCATACACACGCAGCCGCGTATCGCAGCGCAGACATGTCTGCTTGTGGCTGCCTTCGCTTGCGAGTAGCGGAGACGGTTGTGCAGATGTTTGCGTGTGGAAAGAAAACGGGCCAAAAGTGCATGTCCTTCGTTTTGCGTAGCGAGGGAATCACGTTGTCTAAGAGGAACATTCGTATCACGCTACGTTCCTCTTCGTATCACGAAGATACATTAGAATGATATTCACACTTCACAGTAATGCAATAATAGTAATAATATTTTCATGAATAAAGCATCGTAACATTTGTGATGTATCTCTAATGATAAATGACACCAAACACGGTATAAATTGGATAATACCTATTTAGTGGTAATACGTATCGACCGCAGAGAAGGACAGCGAATGAAAAAGATGGGGACAATCGGCAGTCCTTTTTTCCACTCGCACTCTTCTCCTACCTTCGAGGCTGTCGACAAACTTCTAAAAATATAGGAACTACAGTAAAATCTCGATTAGGGTACAAAATTATGAGTATGTATCATTAGTGTTAATTTCTATCCTCCATAGTTGGGGTGGTCTCCCTTGGAACCAGTGAAGCGTGTAATATGGCACGAGCGCCGATCGTGTAACCCGATCCGAAATCGAAAATCGGTGAGAGACAACGCCGATGCAAACGAGGTTCACAATTAAAAGTATTTTATTTTTGGTTCCTTTTTATAAATTTGTTACCAACATATTTGTGAGGATTTTCTGATTAAAATTACACCACACACGATATGGTTTGGATAATTATATAAATATAAACGATTCGTATCCACGATAAGTAAAAGTTGTAGGATTTATGTCGTGTTTGGTATCATTTTAATCATGAGATTCTAACAAACATGTTGGTAGAAGTTTCATGAAAATGGAACCAAAAATACAAAAGTTTCAATCTTATATTTTGATTGCGTTAGCATTGTCTGACACGTACACGGTATTTAAACTTGCTTCATTTCGAGGCTTTCGGTTACATCGCGATTTTACTGTATATCTTCTTTTACTATGCCTGCTTTTCTTTTCTACAGTATGTTTTTCTTCTTTCTATGTATGTACCACGTGTTACTGATTATTGATTCTTTACGTGCAGGCAACGATTGAAGAACGCAGCGTGCCTCGCGGTAATTCAGGGTACCGTGGCGGAAGCAGGTACCTCGTACGAAATACATCCAAGCACATCTGCTGCGGATGATTTTCGTACGGACAGAATACACGAAGAAGACGTAGGAAATTTTGAAGATTTTCTAGAAGAAGTGCAGTTCGATACGGACGCAGAAGATGGTGTAGAAGAAATACATTTCAATGTGGACGAAGAGGAACTTGTAGAAGAAGTGCATTTCGAATCGAACGAAGAAGAAATTGTACAAGAAATAGATTTCGACAGAGACAGCGATGAGATACATTCCGTAATAGACATCAACGAAGAAACGAATGAAGATGTTGCAAGTGATACCTATTACTGGGTGGTGGAGAATGCAGAACCACAAGAGTCGGAAAATCCAATTTCCGAAGGAATAGACTTCGTTGATTTTGCGCATGTTTTCGAGCAAATAAAAAATCTTCGAAAACATTCGACTACTGACTGTGGCATCGAAGATTTTGATATAGTTAGATGTGAACGGAAGGGATTAGAAAAAGTGTATTATGGTGAGTGCAAAATGTGCAAATACACAGAGCGCATATCCTGTCTTCGGAGGAGTGATGCCACTATGGATATCAACCACGCCGCTGTTGCCGCAACAATGATGACGGGCGGCGGATATAATCAACTGGAGGACATATTGACTGCCGTGAACGTGTCCTGTATGACGAGAACTGTCAGAATGACATAATCGATGGCCTCGAAGTGGCCGCACAACGCAAAATGGAAGATGCTGGAAAAGAGGAAAAAGCATTAGCTATAGCAAGAAGCGACGTACATCCAGAATCTAATGTACCGTTTATCCTAGTTGTCGCAGATGGCAGCTGGATGAAAAGGTCATACCGCGGAGGAGATTACAATTTTCTTTCTGTCGTAGGAGCCATCGTGGGATACCACACGAAAAAAGTGTTTTACATCAGCGTGAAGAATAAATTCTGCATGACTTGCCAAATAGCATCTACGAAGAAGAAAGAACCGCGCGAGCATCGGTGCTTCAAGAACTGGGGTCGTAATCAGAGTTCAACTGGCATGGAGAGTGTTGCTATTGTCGAAGGCTTCAATTGCAGCATAGATATGCACGGCCTAATATACTCTATATTAGTGGCAGATGGCGATAGCAGTGTGTACAAGAAGATATTGGACAATAATCCATATGAAAAGCACGTGGTGTGGATACGAAGAATAGAATACACCAATCATCTGTTACGCAATTTCAGTAGACAAATAACCAAAATCGTAGCAAAAGGCCGCAATAAATATCTAAGAGCTGTCGTACAGAATAATGCTCTCTGCCTGCGTACTGGTATAAAGGAAGCTGCAGAATACCGGCTCAAAGAAGAAATAACACTCGAGGAATGGATACAAAACTTGAAGGAAGACTTGACAAATGTACCGAGTCACGTTTTTGGTGAACACAAAGAATGTCAGAAGTTAGCATACTTCTGTAATAAATACTCTGATCCGAACAGAGAAGACTACGTTCCACGACTGAGAAATGCTGGTATTTATCAAAGTATCGAAGAAGCGATGCAGCAACTTTGCATGGGCATCTCTGGAACGGTGATACGGGAATTCGCGGGCCCTGTCAGAAGCCCATATGCATCGGTTAATTCACTGCCCCCCAATGAGGAAAGGGACTTCCTCCGAGCTCAAGAGAATCCTCGACGAATTTCGACAGTCGGTGGATATGTTCTAGGCCCTCGGGAAGCCGGTGGCGGAGTGGGACGAATGGATCACGTTCCTCGTGATGGAGAAACTGGATACGATCACGCGGTTATCGTGGGAGGAATCGCGGCCGGATCCGGTCGCCTTACCTCCATTCGTCGATCTAGAATCGTTTTTGGAAATACGGGTTCACATCCTGACGTCATCCCGAGGACCGGATGCGCCCGCATCATCCAAGTCAAAGGAACAGCCTCGAGGTCAATCCTCTTCCAAGTCGAAGGCTGTGATGACCGTCAAAACCACCGATGCATTGACGAAATCGAAACCGCTTCGTGACTGCTCGCTGTGTGCGGGAAAACACAGTTTAGGGTCCTGCCAAAAATATAAAAAATTAGGCCCGGCCGATCGTCTGGCATACTTCAAACGAGTGAACGCTTGCATATTTTGCCTCGGGAGCGGCCATCAATCAAGTCGCTGCCCTTCCACATTCCGCTGTTGGGTATGTGAAGACAGACACCATATGATCCTTCACGACGCCTGCCAGACGGACGGCGCAGCGCCGTCCAAACCGATGGCAATGACCTCGGAGACCACGAGTGCGTCGTACGCCGTAAGTACTCACCGAGCCACGCTGTTGGCAACGGCAAGAGTGCAGTTGAGGCACCCGACGGTGGCTGCATTCAGGTGAGAGCCCTTCTGGATCCGGGATCCGAATCATCGTTTTTGAGCGAATGGGCAGCTCAGGCCCTCCGACTTCCCCGCCGTGCGGTCCACGTCAAGTTGACCGGTTACCAGGGGAGAAGCGTTGGCATTGCCAAACATGAGACGTTGGTCGATCTTCGGTCGTGTGTGGATTCCCATTTCCGTATGACCGTGGACGTATTAATCACGAACACTTTGACGCTAGCCACGCCGTCGCATCCTGTGAGAAAGGGGAAGTGGCCTTACGTCGATAGATTACATCACGTAATTGGTTTTGGAAGCAGACCGGGGCGGATAGATTACACCACAATGGCAGATCCTGCCTTCCAATTGCCATCGCGTGTGGATATGCTTCTGGGCGCCGACGCGTGTGGAGCCCATAGGCTCGAAAATCGTACCGGGCCCACGGAGACGCCGGACGCCATCCGAACCCCGTTTGGCTGGGCCCTTCTCGGACGGGTCAATTCGGATACGCCCTTCAATAAAGGAAGGACGAGCACGATGCACCTGCATTGTCAGGATGTCTAGCTGAATCTTCAGAAATTTTGGGAGGTGGAAGAACTGCCAACTCCCCTCTCGCAACGCCTGAGGAGCAGGCGTGCGAAACACTGTTTCAGACCTCGCATTTGCGCGACCCGCATGACAGATTTCAGCTTCGCTTACCTTTCCGCAGCGATCCAACGTGGGTTTCGGGGCAGTCGCGTCAAGTCGCACTCCAGATGCTTCTGTCGGGTGAAAGGCGCCAGTTCAAAGACCTGATGCTCCGGAATCATTATTCTGAATTCATGTTAGAATATCTCAGGCTGGGGCACATGGAGGAAGTGGCGGAACCTTTCAGTCAGGACAAGCCTGGATACTACCTTCCGCATCATGAAGTCTGGAAGGAGTCCGGGGGTCAGAAGAAGATTTGGGTGGTGTTTAACGCTTCCTGTCCGTCGGCCGCCGGGAACTCTCTCATTGATATTTTGTTAACCGGTCCAAAGTTGCAAGCCAATTTATGGCTTGTGATCATCCGGTGGAGGTTGTTCCGTGTGTCCTTCTCGGCCGATATGGTAAAAATGTACCGTCAAATACAGGTTCACGCTGAAGACAGAGACTGGTTGAGAATCCTCTGGAGGGCAACCCGGGCGGACGGCGTGCGGGAATTCCGGATGTCCACGGTCACCTACGGTACGGCTTCCGCCCCCTATCTGGCACATCGCGTGCTTACCCAGCTGGCGTCGGATGAAGCGGAGCGATACCCGTTGGGATCCCAGATTCTCCAGCGCCACTGTTATGTGGACGACATTTTGGCAGGGGCAGACGACTTGGAGGAAGCCAAGGCCATCCAACGTGAGGTTATCGGCATTTTGAATGCTGGAGGATTCCCACTGGACAAGTGGGTAGGTAACGCCCCCGGTCTGCTTCCAAAACCAACCCTGGAAACGAATGTCTTTCAGGAATCCAAGGTACATGGCGCATTGGGACTCCAGTGGCACCCGTCCAACGACATACTGTCGATTCGAGGACCACGCATTCCATTTGAAGACGTGAAAACCAGCTGGACCAAACGCACCGTCCTCTCCGAGGTCGCGCGGTTGTTCGACCCTCTCTGAGGGCTGGCACCGGTACTGATCCGTGCCAAAATAATCTTGCCAGATTTGTGGCTTGCAGGTGTCGATTGGGATGACGCAATCTCCATCGACCTCGCTCAGCGCTGGCTGGAATTACGCAAAGAACTGCGAACGTTGGACACCATCACCATTCCACGATGGGTTCAATATTCACCGAAGGGGGTCGAGCTCGAGATTCATGGATTCTGCGACGCCTCGGAGAGGGCGTACGCTGCCGCCGTTTATCTTCGGCTTCAACGTACTTCTACCGTACATACCAGGCTCTTGATGGTCAAAACGAAGGTAGCTCCAGTGAAGTTACTGAGCATCCCGCGGTTGGAAATGTGCGGCGCCGTGCTCCTCGCCCGTCTTCTGGCTTTCCTAAAAAACGGACTGTCGTTAGACGGAATTCCTACCGTCGCGTGGTCCGATTCAACGGTGACAGTGGCCTGGATACGTTCACACGCAGCTCGAGGGAAGCCGTTTGTGGCCCATCGAGTCGCTGAAATACAGCGCTTGACACCAGGGGTTCTGTGGAGGCATCTCTGAACCACGGAGAATCCAGCGAATATGGCCATCAGAGGTATCGACTCCAGTGACCTCCAATCAGCGCGCCTTTGGTGGGAAGGACCGCACTGGCTCAGTAATTCGGAAGCAAATTGGTCTTCGCAACTCGCCGTGCCGGAATCTGAAGACTTGCCCGAACGGCGTGCTCACACGTTGGTGACACTCGAGTCACCAGACGACGAGGTCGATTCTTCATCGAGAAGTTTTCAAAATTGCAACGACTCTTTCGAGTCACTGCTTTTATCCTGCGGTTCGCCTCCAATGCTCGAGGCCGTGATGCAAGGTTGGTCGGGCCCCTGTCAGTACAGGAGCATCAACGGGCACGGACCGCTATCCATCAGCTGTGCCAGCGAGACACGTTTGCTGAAGAGCTCCACTTTCTTCGGCGAGGTAAGGTGGTAAAATCCACATCCATTTTAACCGCTCTTAATCCGTTTCTAGACACCCATGGAATCCTCCGTATTGGAGGACGCCTCCATTACGCACCGATCGCTTCAACCCAGAAGCATCCGGTGATTATACGCCGCAGAACCCATCTGGCCAAACTTATTTGTGAGGAGGCTCACCTGAAAACTCTCCACGGTGGTGTCAATGCTGCACAGGCTTGGATTCGCCAACGGTATTGGATCCCTCGCAGTCAAACACTGATGAAGCAAGTGTTACATCAATGCATTCGATGCCTTCGACTGCGGGAAAACTCAAGTCACCAGCAAATGGGGAGCCTTCCCAGTGGACGATTCCAGCCCACGAAGCCCTTCTTGCGTACTGGGTAGACTACGCAGGACCTTTGCAAATCCGTATGGCCAAAGAGAGGGGTTATAAATCCCACCATGGTTACATCGTCGTAGGTTTGTTTGTTTGTCCACCAAGGCTGTCCATCTAGATGCCGTCACGGACTTGACGTCCGACGTCTTCCTAGCAGCGTTCCGACGATTCACTGCACGACGTGGACGATGCGGATAGCTGTGGACCGACAACGGCACCACTTTCCGAGGGGCCGATGCTCAGTTACGGCAGATGTTCAGAAACGCTTCCAAGTTTCATAACGACGTCATCGACGAACTAGGAAGCGCTGAGACGGAATGGAAATTCATTCCGCCCTACTCGCCGCACTTCGGGGGCCTATGGGAGGCGGCGGTTAAATCAGCAAAATCGCATTTGAAAAGGGTCATAGACGACGCTACACTCACCTACGAAGAATTGGCGACGCTCATTTGCCAAATTGAGGCTTGTCTCAATTCGTGTCCCCTAACCCCACTTTCCGACGATCCACACGATCTCACGCCTCTTACGCCAAGACACTTCCTTGTCGGTAAACCCATCACCGCCCTTCCCGAACCACTTTCCACTGAGCCTCCACATCGCGAACTTTCAAGGTGGAAACTGCTCACTAACATGCGCGATCATTTCTGGCACAGGTGGAAAACCGAATATCTACACCAGTTACAACAACGACCAAAATGGAAACGCCGGCGGGAAAATCTCCAGAAGGGCGACCTCGTTCTAGTGAAGGACGAACTAACTCCGCCGACGCGCTGGCCGCTCGCCCGTATTCTGGAGATTCACCTCGGAGCCGACGGGTTGGTTCGAGTTGTAACGCTGCAAACTTCGTCTCGGATGATCAACAGGACTATTGCCAAAATCGTCCCGCTTCAAATTCAGGCTGAAATGAATGTCGGCTAAGGTTATCCAACGCCACTGTCCAGTGGCTTTCACGGCGGGCGGTGGCGTCGAGTGCATTCCGAGTGTCCGCTGAGGGCGCCCTCTAGCGGACGCGATCCAAAACGAAGCCAATAAATCGGCGTCCGATATAAGATACTTTAGTTTTATACAGCTTTCTGTAATATAGTTCTTTCGCTTTTATTCTTCTGTGTATATCGCTATCTCTTTAGTTTTCTGCAGATTTCCGTACTATAGTTTACTTCGCTTTATTCTTACTTGTAGATCGCTATCTACGCCTCTGTGTGTGCCTTTGACATTGCTCAAATTCATACATGGGTCAGTTTACGAATGCTTCGCAATTACTTTATGTTAACGCTCAACTCAATTCTAGTTCCATCCTACGTACGCTGTTTTCACTTTTCCGACTTATGTGCGCGAATGAAAGTTTTATATGTATATACACACACATTTGTTAGAAACGCCGAGTGTGCGATTTCGCCGTCCAACTTGACGCCGAGGCGGGCGGCATGTTTAAGCATTTATATGATTTCTTTTAATAAATACCAAAAACGTCGTGGCGACGGCACTAGCGCACTGGCGAGCCGTGACGACCTCCCTTCGAGTCTCGCGCGGATTACGGGTGGACCGAGTAGCTCGGGTTCCGCGGGCTGCGGGTGGAGGGTGGGGGGCTTTGTCCGGCCGATTAGGCAAGTGCCGAACCGCGCGTCGCTCACTTCCTATACGACAAGTAAATGCTACACCTCGTGTTCCTTTTCGAGTGAACCCTTACATTCGTCGGTCTTTATTGAAGCAAAATACGTGTCGGGATTGAATACAGTTTATTCTAATCGAAAGACTTCACTCGAATTTCGAGGAACTTTCGAGTACAGAGGCGTTTAGCAGGTTGAGTACGGCAATGAATAAAGAGCCGTCAAACATGGTAAGAAATCTGGAAGGACGTCGGAAGCGTACAGCAGAATAAACAATGGAATATAAAAAAAGAAGCGAAAGCATCCTCCTTCCGAAATAAAAAACAATCGTGCGACCAGGATTACGGCCCCAGCGTAGGAAAACCAGATACGGAAGAGACAGTATACTCTTCCGAGTGTGAAAGGCATGCGGCTATACTCCATGAGTGGCAAAGGAGGCGATGCGAAATCGAAGAGGAAACTCGCGATCAGGCGAATAGCGAAAAGTGGATTTGTTATAGGAAAAAATTACTAACTGCATCCAATTTCGTCAAGGTATGCCGATTACGAAAGACTACACCACGGGCAAAGACTGTGAACAGTATAATATACCCGCAACTTCAAAATTTATGTTCTCTCTCATACGGAAGGGAAAATGAGGCAAACGTCTTGAGACATATGGAAGAAGAATTAAAAACAAATATTGTAACGTGTGGCCTCTTTATCGATGACACTGTGCCTCACTTAGGTACAACTCCTGATGGCCTCGTGGGCCGTGATACCATCGTCGAAGTAAAATGTCCTGAATCGGCGAAGGATTTATCGCCTGCTGAAGCAATAAAGCAAATTCCTGCAATAGGGCGTATTTTTCGAGGTGATGAAATGAATAAAATTCATCACTACTATTATCAAGTGCATGGACAATTGCACATAACGAAAAGGCAACAGGCTTTATTCTGTTTATGGACGCCGAAGGGATTGAAGGTTACAACTGTATCAACAGACGATCGATTCTGGGCATCAGAAATGGAGGAAAAACTGAGGAAGTTCTATGAGGACTGCATATTGCCCGAAAATATAGATAGTAAATGCAATCGACAACAGCCGATTAGAGAACCTCCGTGCATAAAAAGAGGAGGAGCAGGTACGAGTACACAAGAAAGTACATAAAACGATGGTTGAGAACATCGCAATAGCACCAGCGAGTGCATTCAGCGCATATGAAGAGCTGTCGAATAAGCAATTGCAATCCAAAGTGACTATTGCACCGGCGAGTGCATTCAGCGCATATAAAGAGCTGTCGAATAAGCAATTGCAATCCAAAGTGACTAATGCACCGGCGAGTGCATTCAGTGTATATGAAGAGCTGTCGAATAAGCAATGTTCCAAAATGTAAGTATAAACATGTAGTTTACACAGTATGCAGAAGATACATATGGACAATGACGAGGACCGTCTATGATGGGAGTGATGGTGGGTCTCTTCACACTCTCCTAATAATAACTACTTATAGCTAAGTAGTTATAATAGGCCGATTCTGGACCAACGCAGGGCGGGGGCTACCGCAACGGCGGCGAGGGGGAAACGGGTCGGGGGAACGCGACCCAACGAAGTGGGATTGAGCCAGTGGAGGGGGAAACCCGGTGGAGGGAGAATGCGCGCGCGCGATCACACACACGCATACTTACACACACACACACACACACACACACACACACACACACACACAAACACGCGCTCACACATACGCACACACACGCGCGCGCGAGGGGGGGGGGTACCGCCGATGACTCATCCTCTCGGCCCGTGGTCAGAACATGCGGAGGTATTACGCGTAGGAGATGCAAGTCTAAACCTGCATGCCTGTTGCGTAATAACCGCGCCAAACACATATAATGCTCGAAGGTCAACTTCCGAGAATAATGTGGCATGACGCATACAAGATGCAAGTCGAAACCTGCATTTTGGTATCGCGCAATAACAGCGCCCAAAACATATGACGATGGAAGGTACACTTCCGAGAATAATGCGCAGCATCTTTGCGCGCGATATCTGAACCGCGAAAATTCACAGCGATCCGAAACCCTCTTATCTCCCCAAGGCCAGATCGCGCCCGCGATAGCTGCGACGATCGAACAAGGAATGCGACAGAGGTATATTTTCGTACATCTCTCTCTCTCTCTCTCTCTCTCTCTCTCTCTCTCTCTCTCTCTCCCTCTCTCTTTCTCTTTCTCTCTCCCTCTCTCTGTAGGGACATAGTCAAAACATACGGCGGTATGATGTGTAGAAGATGCAAGTCGAAACCTCTTGTGATGATTTTCGCACGCCAAAAACATATAATGCTCGAAGGTCAACTTCCGAGAATAATGTGGTATGACGCGTAGAAGATGCAAGTCGAAACCTGTGCGAATACCGGGTCGAAAACATATAACTGTAACAATATCATGCTGTATTCACGAGAGTGTAAATATCTATACGGATGTTTCGACATTGTGCAGGTTATGTGATTCATGGTTATGCGAGTACAGTTACAGTGCAGGAGACTATACAATAGATTATATGTTATTCGAAATGCGTAATAAGAGGTATGGATGTTTCGAGATCGTAACATACCTAGTGTAAGAAATGAAGATTGAAAGAACACTAGTTTTTTTGAATAAGTGATATCCTGCGAGGATAGGAAAGGAAAGGATGGTTTAAGGTATCAAACAATACAAGTAATCGTATGAAAAAGTATTGTATTTATTGGTGAAGCATATAGGTATGTATACATTATGGTGATACGTTGCGAGCAGCATCAATCATCGAATCCAAACCTAACGCTAATAATTAACAATCTAACAAAGAATGTGGTTCATAGTATTCGCTTTCGGAAATAAGTTTTTCATAGTCCGCGGTAGATGCCGTAGCGGTACGTATAATGGCGACAAAGGATGCGTATTTGCTGCTTACAGAGTTTAGAATTTCTGACAACCACGAGAACGTATGATCGATGCAGCGATCTTATTTGAACATTTGGCGTATCGTAGCTTCGACCATGTATATGATGGAACTGCCATCCGATATTTTGGCAATTTGTTGACTGTTGATTCGTGTGAATTCGATACGTAAATGATCAACGATGATAGGGTCTTGATGCGATGGAGTTGTGTCGTTCCGGAAACGTTGAAGTATCTCCGGTTCTTGCTGCAGCAGAAGTTTCCACGTAGACATGGTTCGTTGGATTTGCTATCGACTATCGCGATTTCAACGCGACACGAATCCTGATCGATACGAATTCCAATTGCGATGCGTTTGTATGTGGTCAATGTCAATGGATAATCACGTCCCATGATTCGTATGTTAGATTTCTTGGGCGATGTTGTAGATTTATCGCTGTCAGAAACATGCACAGAGTTAATGCTTCGATCGGCTTCGTATAAATCGAAAAGTATGCAGACGTATATGTACCTTATATTCGGACGATGCTGTTTAGTAGGAAAATCTGTATCATTGCAGCGATTGAGATGGTTCTAGACCATGTAGGAAGCGTCGTTGAAATGTCGGTTAAACATTTTGAATATGCACTACAGCTGACTCTACAGAACGGTTGCGAACACTAACTGTGTCGGCACGAACGTACTCGATGTAATGTGTTCTGTAAGACCGATCGGTGCCTCTTTTATAGTGACATGCAATCAGACATCTGCAAAAGTACAGTCTGCTGGTAGGGGGTCGTGACGTTGTATATAGCACGAAAAAAATGAAAAAATTAAAGAAAAAAGAAACAACATTATGACTAAAAAAAAAACAGTGCAGGAAAAAGTGTATATTGAGAGGAAAATGTATATAAAAGAAGCAAGTGTCATTATATGAAGTATTCACGTTAAAATCTATCGTGGGAAACCAATCGACAGTAGCATGGCATGCGTATGTGTGGTAGCGCGAGGGTGTGGAAGCATACATGCTCACATTTCTATGTCAACGAAGAAGACGAAGAAGGATTGTGAGAAGAAAGAGAAGAACAGTGCATATACAGCAGAGATGGGCAAAAAATTATTTGAAATAAAAAAATGAAATCGTCTAAAAGACGAAAATTTTATTCGAGACTCATGAATAAGACTAACTCGAGTCAATATTTAATCGTAACGTTCATGATTGAAATCATGGGTATTCAATCGTCGGCCATGATTGAACTCCTTCAGGCAGCGTATTCAATCGTCGGCCATAATTGAACTACTACAGTCAGGGTATTCAATCGTCGGCCATGATTGAATTACCTTCAATCGTGGGGATTCAATCATGAATGAATGAACAGTGTTCTCGTATTCAATCGTAATTTAGTCGACTAACGTTGGCGAACCTCGAGACTCGCGAGAGCCTTTGATCGATGCCGCGCGCGGCCCGAGCCGATCGACATTGTATCGTTCACCCGTCTAAACTGGCGCCTGGAGTTGTTCGGCGATGTGTCATCGATTATACGAAAAGTGAATTTGTTTATTTTTGCACGTATCAATATGAAAGTGACACCAATGGATTCCTTGCATTCCCCGATTAAACGGATAGAAAATAATTTAAATCGGACTACTTTTAATGAAGTTAGCTGTAAATTCTGCAAATTAATTTTATATGTAATTTCGTTAATTATAGCCCCAATTATGTCAAGTTTGGTATCATTTTTGTCGGCAAAACAGAAGGAGACAATTGATGTCACTTTCATGCAGATCCGATAAAGAATTTCACATTTTTCCGTTCTTAACGGCTAGTGCTATCCTTGTCTTTTATGACCCCATGGTTCTCGGCGATCCATGTCGATTGTCGAGCGTTCGCTACTGAAGGGTCTTAGATAATATGTCTTCGACTCCTCGATAAAGAAAGAATGATAGTGAGCATGAGTTTGGAATTTGGATCAGCTTAACGAGCACTACTTACAAATAGATACAAATGTTAGGAAATAATCGCGCACAGTGCTTTAAAATACGATTCTAGCTGCGCAAAATTATTTTTGTTGTTAGTTTATCCTGTACATATGTATACTGTAATAGTATTTACTCATTTCTTATTTTTAGTGTTATTTTTTTACATATTTATGATTACTTTTTGCATCTTTTTTTGTTTGAGTAAACATACAGGTTGTTCTCGATAAAAGCTAATATTTCCAAATTATAATCAATTAGTTTCATGGAAAATTTACAAATAAACATATAAGTATTTTAGCAAAAATCAAAAAGTGCATGTAAAATGTATGGAATACACAGAGTGCGAAACACTAGGAAGTACTGCAATATATAGTTTTTCTGGCACTTTAATAAATACATTAATAATTTTTGCAGTTTGTAGTACAATAAATTTTGACTTTTTTTCGGACTTGTAACATTCAATAGCCGTTTCTTATAGGTTTTCGTGCCCTGAAAACGAATCCGCAAACCGTTTGTTACCATCACCCTCAGTTCTTGAGAAAATCGATTTTGAAAAAACTGCAAATTTTCAACTTTGAACGTCTTTTGTGCCGAAACGGTAATAGTTATTCGATTGTTCGTTGCGTCAAATTATTCTATGAACCCTCCCGAATACAAAGATATAAGTTATTATTGCATTATGAACATTTAAATACGTTTAAACAACGATCAAAGGGAAAAGGACACCCGAAATTCACCAATTTTTGCAGATATCTTTCAATTTATTTCCAAAACTAAGAGTCGGAAGACTGTATTCTTTCCGCTGATTTCGACGATGCGCGCAACCATTCGCGTACGCGGCTTCATGTTGCACGAGGTCCCTTGTTGCGCGTCCACAGTCTACACATTAAAATCGACCCTTTCAAGGGTGTTGTGTAGCGCATATTACACATGTTTATAACCGTGCCTTAATAGTGGAGCGCGCGGCTCGCTTACCTGCAACGGGGCGCACCGCTATTTTTAACGTTGAATACATTGTTAGATACCTACTTCGCGACTTTCCCTTTTTCTTACACATCTGGTCATCGTCACCCTCTAAGACCCTTAGCCCCTTCCAAACGAACGTGACTTGTCTGTAAACAAGCGGATTAGGCCATGGGTCCTAAAGGCAGGGTCCCACTAGTGCAACCGCGCGCCGCGCACGTTTTTCGACGCGCAAGGCCGATTTGTTGCAGAAAGACGTTCCCACTGGTGCAACGGCGCGCCGCGCACGGGTCAGATTTACGAGTTTCTCGGATTTTCGAGGAGTTTGGAGCACTTGAAAGGGTCGACTTTTACGACGACCCGCGCGTCGAAAGCGTTCGTGTGCGCGCTATGCCGGGATTTCTCTGCTACGCGCGCACGCGAATGCACGCCGCGCATTGTCGAAAAGACTGAAAAAATATGTGTTTTTCAACGCAAATGTACTCTTTACTCCTACATATCACTTGCATACGTGTGTTTATGGTCTACTATTTAGTTTATATATTAAAGCAAGCAATGACATGAAAATTATTACTGTAAATAGCAACAATTATACTGCTGCGATAGGTATACAGTGACTCCCGAAAATATTCGGACACTATTTAAAATCGCATAACTTTTTTAAAATTAATCCAAACGACTTGAGTTTTTTTGAGAAGCTAGAAGGATTAGTTTGCTAAGTGACGTGTTTCGTCATTTTGGAAAAAAATGCAATTGATCGGAATAGCGAAGAAAATAGTGAAAGTCGTTTTTTAAACTTTTTCATCAAAATCGGTTAACGTTGCTCTGAGCTACAAACATATAAAGATCGCAGAATAAGGTCGAGAATCGTGGAAATTCTCGAAATCAGCGATTTTCGACCTTATTATGCAATCTTTAAATATTTGTAGCTCCAAGCAACGTTAACCGATTTTGATGAAATTTTCAACATGTGTACAACTTACTTAAATCTACAAACAGGTTTTTTGAATTTTCATTGGAGGCTCACAAAAAAAAGTTTAAAAACGACCTTCACTATTTTCTTCGCTATTCCGATCAATTGCAATTTTTCCAAAACGACGAAACATGTCACTTAGCAAACTAATCCTTCTAGCTTCTCGAAGAAACTCAAGTCGTTTGGATTAATTTTAAAAAAGTTATGCGATTTTAAAAAGTGTCTGAATATTTTTCGGGGGTTAAAACGACCTATCTAACATTTCGAAACATTCGAGAAAACCGAAGTTTAATCATTTCCTTTGTAGTAGTATCATTTATTTGTTTCCCCTTGGGGATTACAATCCTTTTCCACCTCCGCTCTTCCTTACATTCGCCTTAACCTAATCCTTAACCTATGCCTTAATCTACTCCTTAAACCTATTCCTTAAACCTACACGCTCGCCCTCTCGCCCGCTCTCCCCCGTCTCGCACGCCGCCTTCCCCCCCTTCCCTATCCTTTGACCTCCGCTTCCGCACGCCACCACTCACTCTCATTCCTTCCTCTCTCATTCCCCCACTCCTTCTCCTCTCCTTTCCTCAACTTTCCTCATCCACTTCTCCCCCCCCCCCCGCCCTCGTCATCCAATACCAAAAACATTTTTATCCAATCTCTTCGCAATGACAAAAACAGTACTTCAATAACTGGCATTAGCACCACCCAAAGCGCACCACGAGTTGGCGCATGATAAAAAGAAATGTTTTTCTTAAATTTTTTAAATCTTTTCTTTTTACTAAACTGACGTTGAACAAACAAAAAAAAACGTGCAACAATCGTTCAAAAGCCACGAGAACAAAAGAAAGGGTTATACAAAGAAATATAACGTAAAACAGGTGATCCTTCAATTTTTCAGATCATATCGCATGTTTGACCATCGGGGACATACGGAAAAAGAAATCTGATTTGTCCGGCCTTTTGCACAGTGTTTACGGGTAGTCTTAATAATACCAAACAAATAAATAATATTAGTGACAACATAAACCTTGATTCGGATTATGTTCCATCGGAAAAACAAGGACGATACAAAGGAAATGATTAAACTTCGGTTTTCTCGAATGTTTCGAAATGTTAGATAGGTCGTTTTAACTAATGAGGACAGAATAGTATCATAAGCGGGGGTGACTTACCTCAAATTTTATTTCTGACTTAACTATAAAAGTAATCATTGATTTGTCTTAAAATAGTGTATTATTTGGGGGTTATACTGTATAGTTTTCGTGTGATATTTCAAAAACATCAGAAAGAGCCGCAAAGTCATCCACACTTACGATAACGAATAATATTGAAATGTCCTTACCTTTCCCAGTTCCCTTGGTTTTCCCCACTTTTGCCTCCTCCCTTCTATACGAAGACAGCAGCGATGTAATTTTACACTTCACTAATTCCACAGTTGTGTGTAAATGTTGTGCAATGTTGCACCACGCATCAAACTTTGCATTCTTTAAATGGTACTCCTTTATATGTGGATTCCACAATTCAGGCTTCTCTTTGTATAAATCAATTAATTGCAGGCACCTTTCATCAGTCCACTCTAACGGCTGCTGATCACCCATGTTCATTTGTGAAGGTCACGTTATACTAAACTGCAGTGTATATATTTATGCGAAGTGTATATATACCTGCGAACCCCTCCCTTCGAATTTTAGGAGAATTTTAGGCGGAAACGCCGTCGCTGCTAGTGTCGAAAAACTGAAGCTTAAACTGCTTCCGTTTCATTGGTTCTCCTAGAAGCGCGAAAAATCGCGCGGGAGACACTGCAGACCGAAACGGAAAGGACGCTTGGATTTTCCCCAAAGTCGCGGCCTAGCCGCTCGCCACGAACCCCTCTCGCCGTGCTTTATGACGCCTTCCCAGGCCCGCGAAGCCGTCATCTGGTCGACAACCGACCAGTGCCGTTACAAAAATGCCTATCCTTAACTATCTATACGGTGTTGTTTCAAAAATTCACACGCGATTACTCGCGATGACCGCCAATACACTTCGCGGGGGGACACGAGAACAAAAGGGGTAGGTAGGTACATAGTTAACGCATGAACCCACCTGTGCCGTCTTCCCTTCAAATTGGAGACGAATCGCTTATCGCTTGAGTATATAAATACACGCGTTCAAATATCAAAGCAGAAGGACGCGCGACGTATTGGCTGGAAGAAAAGGTTGGCCATAGGGAGGCGATATTACTATGAAAAGGGGGAAACTTCGCGTGTGCAAAGAATGCAGGTCTGATTGATACTAATACCTACATATTATAATGACATCCCTATGGCTCATCTTTTCATGCATTTTTCATAAATATTATTATTGAAAGCTGTCTAAACTTTATATAAATAATAATTTAGATATGGCTTTAAGAAACCATTTTATTAATGGAAACGGCTAAAATGGACTTCAAATTCGGTAATAGAGGTATACACTTACTCAAGCGATAAGGGATCCATCACCAATTTGAAGAGAGGACGGTGCAGGCGGGATCACCCGCAGGCAGAACACTACCCCTTTTCTTCCTGTGCCACTCCACGAAGCGTATTGATGGTGGATAATACTTTTTATATAATTGCTATATTGGTGGCATCTTTCTGACGTGCGTCGGGACAAAAGCGGGCTCAGAACCACGCAGAAATTCATTCGTTCTTTACGATGGGTAATTTCATATTTTTCACAAAAACATTTCGACAACATCTGTTTGCCAGATTTCTAAAGGGCAATTAAAAACGTGGTGCCGTCTTTAACAGTTTTAGACGTTCTTAAGCCTAAGTTAATCCGTATATTGCTCTGTCGGCGGGTGGTATACACGGTTACTTCGGACCGGCACGTACCGTAATCCACTGATGACTCGCGGGACAATACGAACATAAACCACGACCCTGATGAAACATTATGGTTCATCAACCTGGGTAAGTATGGTAGGCAGATGTCCGGTTTTTCCTCCTCTGCATCACCAAGAGGGAAAAGGTTCCTGACCCACCGTCGAAATCGCACAAAAAAGGTTCCCCTCTCTTCACAAAAAGTTTTGCCAATTAAGTTTTTGCCGCCTCCTAAATTGTAATGTCGAGTCTACCTTTTACGTCGAAAAGGTGGATAAGGACAGAATTCGACCAGCGCTCCTTTTAACCAAGATTTGTTCACTTTATTTCCCGCGGCCCCACGATTTTATGGTCTTCCATACAATGAAATAACGTAGTGATACACATCGTTGAATTCGTCCCAACAAACGTTAGCATGGTATGATAAAGAAATATAATGTTTCGTTTAAAACAACCAAGTTGCTCTTGAAATCTGCCCCATTCCTCCACCTGTAGAAGAACTATTTATACCACATAATGTTCCTCTCCATATGAAACAACTTTCGTAACAACAATTTTTTAATATCTTCACTTCCTTGCAAGATATTCCACCGTATCCAGTTGAAACGGACACAACACTATACAACTACAATTTAGTGTCACATATCTGCATATATAGTGTATTACAATTATGATGTATCTAGAAACAAGTACAGTGACCCCCGAAAAATATTCAGACACTTTTTAAAATCGCATAACTTTTTTAAAATTAATCCAAACGACTTGAGTTTCTTCGAGAAGCTAGAAGGATTAGTTTGCTAAGTGACATGTTTCGTCGTTTTGGAAAAATTGCAATTGATCGGAATAGCGAAGAAAATAGTGAAGGTCGTTTTTAAACTTTTTTTTGTGAGCCTCCAATGAAAATTCAAAAAACCTGTTTGTAGATTTAAGTAAGTTGTACACATGTTGAAAATTTCATCAAAATCGGTTAACGTTGCTTGGAGCTACAAATATTTAAAGATTGCATAATAAGGTCGAAAATCGCTGATTTCGAGAATTTCCACGATTCTCGACCTTATTCTGCGATCTTTATATGTTTGTAGCTCAGAGCAACGTTAACCGATTTTGATGAAAAAGTTTAAAAAACGACTTTCACTATTTTCTTCGCTATTCCGATCAATTGCATTTTTTCCAAAATGACGAAACACGTCACTTAGCAAACTAATCCTTCTAGCTTCTCAAAAAAACTCAAGTCGTTTGGATTAATTTTAAAAAAGTTATGCGATTTTAAATAGTGTCCGAATATTTTCGGGAGTCACTGTATACCTATCGCAGCAGTATAATTGTTGCTATTTACAGTAATAATTTTCATGTCATTGCTTGCTTTAATATATAAACTAAATAGTAGACCATAAACACACGTATGCAAGTGATATGTAGGAGTAAAGAGTACATTTGCGTTGAAAAACACATATTTTTTCAGTCTTTTCGACAATGCGCGGCGTGCATTCGCGTGCGCGCGTAGCAGAGAAATCCCGGCATAGCGCGCACACGAACGCTTTCGACGCGCGGGTCGTCGTAAAAGTCGACCCTTTCAAGTGCTCCAAACTCCTCGAAAATCCGAGAAACTCGTAAATCTGACCCGTGCGCGGCGCGCCGTTGCACCAGTGGGAACGTCTTTCTGCAACAAATCGGCCTTGCGCGTCGAAAAAAACGTGCGCGGCGCGCGGTTGCACTAGTGGGACCCTGCCTTTAGGACCCATGGCCTAATCCGCTTGTTTACAGACAAGTCACGTTCGTTTGGAAGGGGCTAAGGGTCTTAGAGGGTGACGATGACCAGATGTGTAAGAAAAAGGGAAAGTCGCGAAGTAGGTATCTAACAATGTATTCAACGTTAAAAATAGCGGTGCGCCCCGTTGCAGGTAAGCGAGCCGCGCGCTCCACTATTAAGGCACGGTTATAAACATGTGTAATATGCGCTACACAACACCCTTGAAAGGGTCGATTTTAATGTGTAGACTGTGGACGCGCAACAAGGGACCTCGTGCAACATGAAGCCGCGTACGCGAATGGTTGCGCGCATCGTCGAAATCAGCGGAAAGAATACAGTCTTCCGACTCTTAGTTTTGGAAATAAATTGAAAGATATCTGCAAAAATTGGTGAATTTCGGGTGTCCTTTTCCCTTTGATCGTTGTTTAAACGTATTTAAATGTTCATAATGCAATAATAACTTATATCTTTGTATTCGGGAGGGTTCATAGAATAATTTGACGCAACGAACAATCGAATAACTATTACCGTTTCGGCACAAAAGACGTTCAAAGTTGAAAATTTGCAGTTTTTTCAAAATCGATTTTCTCAAGAACTGAGGGTGATGGTAACAAACGGTTTGCGGATTCGTTTTCAGGGCACGAAAACCTATAAGAAACGGCTATTGAATGTTACAAGTCCGAAAAAAAGTCAAAATTTATTGTACTACAAACTGCAAAAATTATTAATGTATTTATTAAAGTGCCAGAAAAACTATATATTGCAGTACTTCCTAGTGTTTCGCACTCTGTGTATTCCATACATTTTACATGCACTTTTTGATTTTTGCTAAAATACTTATATGTTTATTTGTAAATTTTCCATGAAACTAATTGATTATAATTTGGAAATATTAGCTTTTATCGAGAACAACCTGTATGTTTACTCAAACAAAAAAAGATGCAAAAAGTAATCATAAATATGTAAAAAAATAACACTAAAAATAAGAAATGAGTAAATACTATTACAGTATACATATGTACAGGATAAACTAACAACAAAAATAATTTTGCGCAGCTAGAATCGTATTTTAAAGCACTGTGCGCGATTATTTCCTAACATTTGTATCTATTTGTAAGTAGTGCTCGTTAAGCTGATCCAAATTCCAAACTCATGCTCACTATCATTCTTTCTTTATCGAGGAGTCGAAGACATATTATCTAAGACCCTTCAGTAGCGAACGCTCGACAATCGACATGGATCGCCGAGAACCATGGGGTCATAAAAGACAAGGATAGCACTAGCCGTTAAGAACGGAAAAATGTGAAATTCTTTATCGGATCTGCATGAAAGTGACATCAATTGTCTCCTTCTGTTTTGCCGACAAAAATGATACCAAACTTGACATAATTGGGGCTATAATTAACGAAATTACATATAAAATTAATTTGCAGAATTTACAGCTAACTTCATTAAAAGTAGTCCGATTTAAATTATTTTCTATCCGTTTAATCGGGGGAATGCAAGGAATCCATTGGTGTCACTTTCATATTGATACGTGCAAAAATAAACAAATTCACTTTTCGTATAATCGATGACACATCGCCGAACAACTCCAGGCGCCAGTTTAGACGGGTGAACGATACAATGTCGATCGGCTCGGGCCGCGCGCGGCATCGATCAAAGGCTCTCGCGAGTCTCGAGGTTCGCCAACGTTAGTCGACTAAATTACGATTGAATACGAGAACACTGTTCATTCATTCATGATTGAATCCCCACGATTGAAGGTAATTCAATCATGGCCGACGATTGAATACCCTGACTGTAGTAGTTCAATTATGGCCGACGATTGAATACGCTGCCTGAAGGAGTTCAATCATGGCCGACGATTGAATACCCATGATTTCAATCATGAACGTTACGATTAAATATTGACTCGAGTTAGTCTTATTCATGAGTCTCGAATAAAATTTTCGTCTTTTAGACGATTTCATTTTTTTATTTCAAATAATTTTTTGCCCATCTCTGCTGTATATGCACTGTTCTTCTCTTTCTTCTCACAATCCTTCTTCGTCTTCTTCGTTGACATAGAAATGTGAGCAGGTATGCTTCCACACCCTCGCGCTACCACACATACGCATGCCATGCTACTGTCGATTGGTTTCCCACGATAGATTTTAACGTGAATACTTCATATAATGACACTTGCTTCTTTTATATACATTTTCCTCTCAATATACACTTTTTCCTGCACTGTTTTTTTAGTCATAATGTTGTTTCTTTTTCCTTTAATTTTTTCATTTTTTTCGTGCTATATACAACGTCACGACCCCCTACCAGCAGACTGTACTTTTGCAGATGTCTGATTGCATGTTACTATAAAAGAGGCACCGATCGGTCTTACAGAACACATTACATCGAGTACGTTCGTGCCGACACAGTTAGTGTTCGCAACCGTTCTGTAGAGTCAGCTGTAGTGCATATTCAAAATGTTTAACCGACATTTCAACGACGCTTCCTACATGGTCTAGAACCATCTCAATCGCTGCAATGATACAGATTTTCCTACTAAACAGCATCGTCCGAATATAAGGTACATATACGTCTGCATACTTTTCGATTTATACGAAGCCGATCGAAGCATTAACTCTGTGCATGTTTCTGACAGCGATAAATCTACAACATCGCCCAAGAAATCTAACATACGAATCATGGGACGTGATTATCCATTGACATTGACCACATACAAACGCATCGCAATTGGAATTCGTATCGATCAGGATTCGTGTCGCGTTGAAATCGCGATAGTCGATAGCAAATCCAACGAACCATGTCTACGTGGAAACTTCTGCTGCAGCAAGAACCGGAGATACTTCAACGTTTCCGTAACGACACAACTCCATCGCATCAAGACCCTATCATCGTTGATCATTTACGTATCGAATTCACACGAATCAACAGTCAACAAATTGCCAAAATATCGGATGGCAGTTCCATCATATACATGGTCGAAGCTACGATACGCCAAATGTTCAAATAAGATCGCTGCATCGATCATACGTTCTCGTGGTTGTCAGAAATTCTAAACTCTGTAAGCAGCAAATACGCATCCTTTGTCGCCATTATACGTACCGCTACGGCATCTACCGCGGACTATGAAAAACTTATTTCCGAAAGCGAATACTATGAACCACATTCTTTGTTAGATTGTTAATTATTAGCGTTAGGTTTGGATTCGATGATTGATGCTGCTCGCAACGTATCACCATAATGTATACATACCTATATGCTTCACCAATAAATACAATACTTTTTCATACGATTACTTGTATTGTTTGATACCTTAAACCATCCTTTCCTTTCCTATCCTCGCAGGATATCACTTATTCAAAAAAACTAGTGTTCTTTCAATCTTCATTTCTTACACTAGGTATGTTACGATCTCGAAACATCCATACCTCTTATTACGCATTTCGAATAACATATAATCTATTGTATAGTCTCCTGCACTGTAACTGTACTCGCATAACCATGAATCACATAACCTGCACAATGTCGAAACATCCGTATAGATATTTACACTCTCGTGAATACAGCATGATATTGTTACAGTTATATGTTTTCGACCCGGTATTCGCACAGGTTTCGACTTGCATCTTCTACGCGACATACCACCGTATGTTTTTTGATCGCCGACCGAGAGATTACTAGAGACAGAGAGATATACGAAAATATCATACCTCTCTCTCGCACACCTGGTTCGAACGTCACAACTATAGCTGGCGTAATCGAGCCTTCGGACGATAGAAACGCATCGGCTCGCTTTGAATTTTCACGGTTCAGAGATCGCGCGCACCGATGCTGCGCATTATTCTCGAAAGTGTACCTTCCATCGTTATATGTTTTGGGCGCTATTATTGCGCAATACCAAAATGCAGGTTTCGACTTGCATCTTCTACGCGTCATACCACATTATTCTCGGAAGTTGACCTTCGAGCATTATATGTATTTGGCGCGGTTATTACGCAACAGCCATACATGTTTAGACTTGCATCTTCTACGCGTAATACCTCGGCATATTTTGACCACGGGCCGAGAGGATGAGTCAACGGCAGTATCCCCCTCCCCCCTTCCTCTCCCCCTTCCTCGCCCCTCCCTCTCCACCTTCCTCGCCCCCTCCCTCTCCCCCCCTCCCCCTCGCGCGTGCGCGCGTGTATAAGTGTGTGTGTGCTCACGCGCGCGCGCGTTCCCCCTCCACCGGTTCAATCCCACTTCGATGGGTCGCGTTCTCTCCATCCGTCTCTCCCTCGCCAAACGGTGCGGTAACCCTCGCCCCGCTTCACCCCTCGCCCTGCGTTGGTCCTGAATCGGCCTATTACAACTTCTTAGCTATTCTTTCATATCAAGTGGAAATGACATGTATAAAAGTGTAAGTATTACACATACTTTTGTTATGCAAATAATTGGATTAATTGGAAATCATCATGAATGTGTCTTTCATATATGAATTTGCTTTAGATATTTCCACTATCCAGTATCCAAGGTGAAAATCATGCTCTATGAAGCGAGGAAAGGAAGGCAGTCTTCTCCGCAAGCATAAAGATAAGTAAATAACATACATACATTTACATTTTTATTGCACTCAGATCGATTACAACTCTTTTTAACTTTTTATCACAGGTTCTATGACAACTAACTGTAATCGAAAGGGGTCATTGCCATTCCAAGAAAATATTTATGAGATATAGGAAACAATGATAATGGATTCTTCAGGAAGTGTAATTATCAGCTTTTACATTCAAGTGGTATAAAGACAAAAAGTAATTTTTATTTTATTTATTTATTTTTACAGATCAAACCAGGTTGTAAATATGTACATTAGGCTCAGGTATAGAGTTGGATAAAATGTAATCTAATTACATCTTACAAATTACGATTAAAATGTAATTGCGTAGTTGATTGAGCGTAGTTGCGTACACATTATTTTCTGTAATCATTAAATTTAAGTAGTTGACCATTTGATTTCGTCAACTACCTAAATGAACGATTACAGAAAATAATGTGTAATCAACTACACAATCGTAATTTGTAAGTTGTCATTAGATAACATTTTGCCTAACTCTGCTCAGGAATATCGTAACAACTACCATCAATGCAGGGTGGAGGAGGTAAAATCAGGACAGGACAGGAGGACAGAAAATCCTCTCCACCGAGTGACAGAAAATATAACCTATATGCTATAGCCGATTTCCTAAAGAGACTGTTGCGGCGTGATAATAATGTTTCGGCAGGATGATGAAAAGTTCACAAATGTACCGTAATAGAACGAAATAGCCGCTAAACATTTATTGTTATATAGCATATACATAGGTTATATTTTCTGTCACTTCGAGGAGGGGACCACATAATAATCACGTGTTGGATTCAACATCCAACACAATTTTATATGTGTTTGTTCATAACTGCTTTCTGCATAGGATGTGTATTTCATGTTCTTGTGACGTCCCACTAATTTTCGCGCGCGGTTAATTCGAATCTCCCCATAATTCACTCCACAACTCCGACAACAAATCCCTCGCCCTCAACTCTTACCCCTTTTCCCCAATCGCCGATCACCGGGACGATGTACCTTAGCGGTCCCCATCTCCAGATGTTCGGTACGAAACCTCCTTCGTCTATTCGCCCTACGAGGCACCAATCCCTCCTTCATACTTGAATTCAAACAAGTCCTTCGTCCCAAAACCCTCTTAAATCAAGACCACGTCTCACTCCCCTCTTTACGACTCACCGAGTACAAGCCATTCTAACCCTTTTCCTATCAAACCGCCCAAGATCCATTCGATGGGTTGAGCATCTCCGTTCACAGCCATAAAAAACCCGGAAGCCTAATTGCGACGAAATTTTGCGTACGTGACTAAAAACAGTCTAATAATAGACCAAATCCTGTAAAAACCCCGGAAGTCATACTACGACTTATTTTTCTAAATGTGTCAAGGTCCTTACCGCGCGTACCCCCGCACCACTCCAGGAAAACATATAAATACCAGGACCTCAGAGGCCTCATCAGCATTGTTCTTCAAAGAGTCATAGAAAGATCAATTGCGTTTCTAAGAGTCCAAGCGTATATATTGTTTCCTAAGAGTCAACCTATAATAATTCTGTTCAGCTAAACTTAGTTAAGTAACTTCAGTGCTTCAATACTCACACGACAGCCATTGTAAGTGCCGATCAATAATTATATTACTAAAGCATATCATCATCTTTATACTATTTCATACTTCTCTATTGCACTCTTTATTGCAAAAGCTTATCGATTTATATTATTATTTTGCCTAGTTCTTATCGCTTTATATTGTTATTTTGCCTACTTATTGCTTATATTGTGTTCATTGCTAATACTTATCTCTTTATATAATAGTTACTAATACTTATTGCTCGTCTAAAGTATCTCATGTTCATATATATATATTTTACTGCTTATCGTTATATACAAGTTTATGTGCCAATGCTAAACGTCTAACGCATTTTTATACTAATCGAACAGTGCTTTAAAATAAATAACGCTCTTATCTCCAAATAAAGTTTCGAGTTATTGTGAAGATCCTCCAGCCGTGAAGCATCGGAACGTAACAAGCTAGTGCAACAGCTGATGCCGGTTCGCGAACGTCGGGACTTCTTATAGTGTTTACAAGGCTTACTTTCGTATAGGTCTCGCACAAGCCATACGGATAGACGTTTCGCGGAAGTATTACGAAAGGCCTTTTTATATCAATGCAGCAGTTAATCCAATTAGCCAGCCATAAACACAAACCGCAAGTGGTCTAACGGGTGTCGCCCGGGTGTGTATTCGCCTAAGTAAACCTTCCCTGGACGGTTAGAGTGCAGAATTTCACATTCTCGCCTGCCCTCCCATCAAACACTCAGAGTGCAGAATTTCACATTCTCGCCTGCCCTCCCATCAAACACTCAGTGTGCAGAATTACACATTCTCGCCTGACCTCCCACCCAACCCTCAGAGTGCAGAATTTTACATTCTCGCCTGACTTCCCTCAACGATCAGAGTGCAGAATTACACATTCTCGCCTGACCTCCCACCAACCCTCAGAGTGCAGAATTACACATTCTCGCCTGACCTCCCATCGAATCCTCAGAGTGCTGGATGCAAGAGTCGCGCCTGAATTTACCCCCACAGTCATCGTCCTCAACCTCTCCACCCGGGACGTGACATTCTGTTTCAGTGCCTTGCTAATAAAAAAATGTCTAACCTAACAAACTTCATTTTCTGGAGACGTCCCCTCATCTATTTTTCCTTTACACTTATAATTCCTTACTGTCAACGTAGAATATTGTAGCATATGTACATTTCAAGTAATTGAAATGTGCAATGAATTTTCTACGTTTGCAGTACCAGCAGACCTTCCGTTTAAATATTTACAAGTAGGTACAATGCAACAGTTGAGAATTGCTATCCTTATTCAGAATAGATTACGGAAATAGCAAAGAGCTCCCTCTTGCGTGCACCAGGCAGCCGCGTATCTATGGGTATTACCATTTCTGTGCAGAAAAAACCTGCTGTAATACCGACCTGCTAAATCGGCCAGGTCACGTAACGGGTAATGCAGCGTGCTGTATACCGACACAATCTGACCCGAAACATGGGTTTAGTAGAATACGTTTTTCGTCCTTATATGAGCGAATTTTGGTTGGGCGAGGTCTTATTCGAAGGAGGATGGTTCAGTGTAGCACGCTTTGGACATGGTTCGATGAGATTGTGTTGATATCTAATAATATGGGTGATCAAAGTAGACCAAACGTCGACAAAATACACCCGCAAGAATCCAAGAATTTTTAGGTCACTAAAAGAGTTTTGTGACTCAAACGATGACCACATCGCGCTGCACTGAACCTTCCTCTTTCGAATGAGACCTAACCCAGCTCAAAATCTGCTCATATAAGGACGAAAAACGTATTCTTTTGACTGCATTCCCAAATAATACAGAGCAATTCACGTGACAAATTTAGTTCAGGTAGTGGATACGAGATGGCGCTCACTCGGGAGGACTGCCAACGTGGAATCATAGCAAAACTGAAGCGTTAGCTGGATACATGTGCCACAGTAAAAGCGTGATGTAGTCAATGTATGCATTTTCGGACGGTTGTAGGTTAAGTTATATGCATTTTAGGCATACATTGACTACAATAGGAACTGCTGGGAACTGTGTACATTTACTAAATGAACGCTTTTATTGTAACACATACATCACTTGAAATCGCTGTCGAATTTATGTTATAATTATATGGCCACATTAGGGTAAACGATACAGTTACTGACCAGGCACAGAAGTTGACCACTTCAAATTTCTGCCGCTATGGTTTAATGAACCTGCGCGTTTCTGCATCAATAATACACTTTGATCAGAAAAGACAGACCTACCTTTCGTTGTAAGCAATAATCGATGATTTCAGTACAAGCGTTCCGCCGTGAAACCGTCGGAAAGAAAAACACGTAATTTCAACTCTCAAAGAAGGTAAGGGCTTAGCGGGCATCTTTAGAGGGGCAACATCTTTAATGATTGTATAATCATTGTTCAATTTTGTTTGCCATGAATTCCATTGATCATAATAGGTGACAAGGGCCCAATGTTAAGATTCGTCATACGTCCAGTCGTGTCGAACGTGATTATGTTGTGTTTCGGGGGGTGTTCGATAACTGATTCGGCGAATGCAGTTATTGACCTACTCGTAATTTCTGTGCTGAAAGATCGCGATGAAAATTGATTTAAATCTTCGAAGCACGGGGCAATGACCTGCTTTTATATGGTTTGGGGTACCGTTAACTGTGGTAACATTGGCAGTTACTTATCATCTATTAAAAAGGAAAAGGACAAAAATTTGATGTATTTTCACACTTGTAGTACAATCACAAACGATGTAATGTTATAACAGGATACCTAAACCAAATTTAAAAATGTTAATTAAAAATATATATATATAAAATACCGCGCATTGAACATAAAAAGAAACAAATCCAAGTATTAGTGTAAGTTCAAATGTGGTAAAACTTTAACTTTTTAGTGCTATTTATATATAATGTGCCAATGTTACCTGGTTACGGGGTAACATTAGCAGGTATTTAATATGTATTAAAGAAGGAAAGGGACAAAAATTTTATGCATTTTGATACTTGTAGTGCATTCACAAAAGATGCAATGTTATGATAGGATACTTAAAGCAAATATAAAAATGTTAATTTTTATTATATAGCTGCCTTATATTATATAGCAAAATGTTCCAAAAACGTGCTAACGTTTCCCCAGTTTACGGTATGCACCTCTGATGACTTCTGACTTTTCATTGGTCTGGAGGTGGGTACGATAATTCGGCGATCAAAGGCGCTTAACGAAAGAAAAAAAAAGAAAAAATCAAAACAAGAAAAGAAAGAGGCAAACAGATGCGAAGAGAAGAAGAAGAAGAAGAAAAGAAAGAGCAGATGAGAAAGAAATCTAAGAAGCCAAAAAAAAAGACGCATGAGAAGCCAATGAGACCGCGGCGAAGTGCACGGCATACGTTGTGAAGGGTGCACATGAAACTCACCCTGCTCCAAGAGAATATGTCTGATTTTGATATGTTGACAGATGGTTTTAATAAAAGTGATTTTAAAGTAAAAAATATGCCATTTTCTTTTATATTCAGCAAGCGGTCAACAACTGCACCTGGACCGGTCAACAACTATGCCACGACCGGTCAATAACTACAACTTTGAATTATGTTTCTTTATAATAGCATAACATCCAATCTACTGATTTCTGAACGTTTCTTTGGTGTTATAATCATCTTCAATACTTCTCTTTCCGCTTGGTATAATGAAACTTCATTTATAAAATTCAAGTTACTTATTCCATAGCGTTTAGCTAAACTGAAGCTCTTAGGTGGTCAACTATTGTATCGTTTACCCTATTTAAAATAAAAAAAGGGGGGATTGGAACTTTTTTACTAATACTGAAAATATTGATTTACTGATATCATATTTTCAAACTGTGGAAATTGCAGCAATTATTTGCAATTACTGCTCATATTATTATTCTTCCGACTATTGTATATAACATATAACAAGGAAAAGGATACTTCCGAATGGCCCCAGTGGCCGATCGACACGAGGTTTGGGGGAGGGTGTGTACCCTAAATCTAAAATTCTATTTAGTTTCGGATATTTATTAGTTTCCTTCGTTTATTCAAAGGCCTTTCATCTTAGGCATCGAATAATTTTTCATCATTCATTGTATCTTCATCCTAAGGTCGTATTCAGATATATTGTCCGGTCGATTCGTTTTCGCGAACAGCAATCGAGGAGAAATCAGCCACCACCATCTGACGATCGTAGATTCGTCAGTTGGAGTTCCCTGGCTACCGAAAGGTATGGTGGGGTAACGGGAATGCTGCTCGGCTCTCTTTCTGAACGTAGCCGTGTGGCTGTTATTTATTCTTATTGTTAGCGGAGTAGTTTTGTGCGTTACGAAGCTATGCGTAGACCAATACGAGATTAAGCTATCGAGAAAGAATCAATGTTCTGAATAATAAAGCTCCTGAATTTTTTCGGAGCTAAGGTACACCTATTCTGATGTGTGTATTTCTACGCTGCAGATCGGTTTAGCCTATAGACGCTAGAAGTTTGGCGCTATCCCCACCACTTCTGGCTCACTCTTATTCTGCGAAGAAGAGAGCGAGTCAGAAAACGTTAAGAAAAGGAGCACCGAGGCAGGCAAGCGGTATGGTGGGAGAATACGCGTTATGAAACTCACCGGCCAATATATCTGAATACGATCTTAGAAGCTCGAATAACCGAGAAGAACCTTTGTGGCTTGAACCGCTCGAGATCGCCGTTGCTCGGTGATGTGTCATCGATTATATAGAAACAGAATTTGTTTAGTTTTCAGCGTATCAATATGAAAGTGACACATATGGATTCCTGGCATTCTTCCGGTTAAATTGACAGAAAATAATTTAAATCGGACTATTTTTAACGAAACGGGCTGTCAATTCTGCAAACAAATTTTCACGTAATTTCCTTGATTATGGTCCGAATAATATCATTTTTGGGGCCAATTTGATCGAGAAAACATTAGGAATCGATTGACGTCACTTTCGCAAAGATCTGATTAGAATTTGTCACTACTTAGTGCGCAACATTGTATGGCGTCACTAGTTTCGAGCGACGAAACCCACAAAACTCAGCGAGTCGCATGATTGTCAGCGCGAAGGACAAGAGGCGACTATCCACGGCGAACGAAAGTCAGCCTTCTATAGAACGCAAATCGCGAAAGACTTGGCTAACAAACTTTATGTTCGCGTCAAATAAATACTTTAATTGTAAAATTTAGACGACGAACTATTGTTGAATTTCGCCAGTTCTTACATATGCATCACACTTGGTTGGGAATTCCTGATTCCAGAGTTTCATGTTGCTTCAAGTCATCGGGAAATTGCATTGCTTCTTGTCGTACATACATATATCTGTTCGCGAGTAGGTGTCATGAATGACGTGATTTTGGTTTCCCAAATTGTTCAGAACACGAAACGCCGAAGCTTCGAGCGTTCGTGGATTTAGTTTAAGCTAGCTTTAAGATAGTCAATAATTATAGTTTATAAGGATGGCGGTTAAGATTGAACGTTAAAGTTTAAACTAAGGTCACGGGCACTTTGTATTTACACGACGAGTTCACAATAAATTATAACGACGACTTATTATCTAACGAAGACTTAATTTAAGTAGGTGATAGAGCACACGCGAAAGTAAGCGCGAGGATAGATATGAATCAGGCAGCTCGTGAGAAAAGTCCTGGAGTTACCAGTAAAAAGCAAGTGCGCGCGAATATCGAAATACCTGTTGAACAGGCGACAGTTCGAACAGAAGTATCGATCGCGGTGATGGATCGGACCGTTGCGCCGAATTCCGCGACGTCAGCACCCCACCTAACAGCCGCTCGCCCTGAGCAGGACGAGGACGCCACCGGCGAAACAAAGCAGGTCGCACGATGAAGCGAGCGAGCTGCCTAATCAGCTGAGGTGCGCGCCAGCAGATGGCCCGCCCAATCTCATCACCGCGATCGCGCATACCGAGATCAGGTCGCGTTTAGTCGGTTGTAATGCGCGCGGTTTTGGCAGCGAATCCGCGCCGACTTGGCCTGTGGCCGTTTGGGCCAATCCCAAACATTCCCGCCCGCCTCGTCAGTAGTGACGAGAATGCGCAATGCCAATAGTGGACAAGAGTCATTCAATATCGTATGTTACGGGAATGACGCTGTTAAGACGGTCGAGAATGAATGAGATCGTCTTTGTGGGTAACGAAGGAAAGTGCCGTGTACAGTGGTAGTGACGAAGTTAATTGCAAGTGCAAGTGTATTGTCGCGAGAGTGTGAAGTGAACATCGAGCGATGCGAATTGTTGGATCCCGATCGTGATACCTCGTTGGCGGATCATGTGGTCGGCGAGAGGTAAATACCGAAGTTGCCGTATTGTGGAGCGTTTCTTAGAACTAGATCATAACGCAGTCTACAGTGTGTCCGGGTTGCGGTCGCGGTTATTATGATTGTTCGGTTGAGACACTCCCAGTATCGGCTTCAGTGGCGTCGTCGCGTGGTAGTCTTATGATTTTGTGTATGGGCCGCGTGAATTCCGATAGTGCCGTTTTAAGTGTGGCCACGCGCACGAGGCCCTCTGTATCGTGGTGCACTTGTGTTACGCGTGCGAGCGGCCACTTGCAAGGAGGTTGCAACTCGTTTTTGATTAGGCACAGATCGCCTATCTTAATGGGCGGTTGAACGCGTGTCCATTTACCCCGCGTTTGCAACGTGTTTAGGTAGTCACGTGCCCACAACCGCCAGAAATGCTGTTGCATCTTCTGTAAGAGTTGCCACCGAGACAGCCGATTCTCTGGGAGTTCCTCGACATTTGGTTCCGGCAGCGCAGTGAGGGCCTCCCCGATGAGGAAGTGACCGGGTGTAAGTACACTGATGTCGTCGGGATCATCGGACAATGGTTGGAGCGGACGCGAATTCAAGCAGGCCTCAATTTCGGTGAGTAAGGTAGCCATTTCCTCGTATGTGAGCTTGTGCTCGCTTATTACGCGTCGGAGGTGGTGTTTGACGGATTTGACCGCCGCTTCCCAGATTCCGCCGAAGTGTGGTGCAGACGGTGGGTTGAAGAGCCATTCAATGCCCTCGGACGCCACCGCGTCTAGGACCTGGCTCGAGGTGGCGGCCCGCAGCATATCTCGTAGTTCCTTATCTGCTCCCACGAAGGCGGTGCCGCAGTCATTCAGAATTTGGCTGCAACGGCCCCGTCGGGAGATGAATCGGCGTAGCGCGGCGAGAAAGGCGGCAGTCGTGCCGTCTGACACCACCTCCAAGTGCACTGCCTTTGTAGCCAGGCAGACAAAGAGTGCGATGTAGCCCTTATACGCGTGTTGGCCTCGCCCTTTGCTGGTACGTAAGAGGATAGGGCCGGCATAATCGATGCCTACTCGCGAGAACGGTCGGCAAGGGGTTACACGGCTCGCGGGGAGGTTGCCCATAATCTGACTCATACAATTACCCTTCCAGCGCACGCAGGTGGGGCAACGGTGGATGTGTGTCTTCACCAGTGGTCGTCCTCGGAGGATCCAGCATTGCTGGCGTACCGTCGCCAGCGTGAGTTGGGTGCCGCCGTGCAGACATCGTCGATGGGCGTCGTCGATCCAGAGCGAGGCCAAGTGAGATTCGTCCGGCAGGATGATTGGGTGCTTGTGGCTGTAGGGTAGCAGTGAGTGCTGCAGCCGCCCGCCGACACGCAGGATGCCGTCCTCGTCAAGGATCGGGTTGAGCCGCAGGATACGGCTCTTGCTCGGGATGGGTCCTTTGGCTTGGACGCAGCTGAGTTCTGGAGCAAAGAATCTCTTCTGTTCTAGCCGTACCAGCCGGCGGCGTGCTTCCTGGAGCTCTTGGCTAGAGAGGTAGGGCTTCCGAGCGCCTTGGTGCTTGCGCAGCCATCGGCAGCACCAGGCCGTTACCCTGAGGAGGCGTCGTAAGTTTGAGAAATTTGTGATGTAGGCGCTCACCTCGCTACCCGATGTTGCCTGAACGTGAAGGGTTTGCCGTTGCTCCTCCAGGTCCTGGTTGGGTGGTGGGAACTCGGGGACGGTTCAGTGATCCGTGACAGCGAGCCACGTCGGGCCGGTCCACCACAGCGGGTGGGTAGGCAGCTCCCTCGGTGGCAATCCCCGGGAGGCACAGTCTGCAGGGTTGTCCTGGCTCCGCACGTGATGCCACTGGGCGTTAGGCAGAGGGCGCTGGATGTCCGCCACGCGGTTGGCCACGTACGTCTGCCATTTGCTCGAGTGGGATTGAATCCAGCCTAACGTAACTAGCAAATCTGTCCACAGGTGAACAGCGCTGATCGGGAGTCCCAGAGTAGCAGTCGGTTGTAATGCGCGCGGTTTTGGCAGCGAATCCGCGCCGACTTGGCCTGTGGCCGTTTGGGCCAATCCCAAACACAAATAAATTCACATTTATCAGGGCCCTCGGCCGAACCGCTTGACAAGGAAACTGAACGACATAAACCGAGTGCGAGTGAAATAGCGCACCAGCGAGAGACCCTCGGTCGACGGGGACTTGAGTCATCCAGTACTAAATATGAAAATGTTCATATTTCTCATTACACCTTGATAAGAGTGTTACCACCGATAGATTGGTGAGTTTATGTCCACGAAAATGAGTCGAGACGCGAAGCAATTCGGTCTATTTTTTCTTACGAATACATGATTAGGACGCACACTACGTTCACTAAAAATGGACCGAATTGCTCCATGTTTGGCATCATTTTCATCGAGAAACCCTAAAAACTCCATTGGTAATACTTTCATCAACAGTTATCAAAAACATGAACATTTTATCTGGCCCATCGGTTTTATTGCTCTCGGCTGTCAACGAGTGGTCTACTGGGGCCCGAAGGTCCTCGCTCGCAGCGAGAAAGTAAAACGGTGGGGTGGGTAAGTCTTTCTCGATAATCCGAGCCCAGTCTAAATGTATTATTTTAATTACAATTTGTAATTCAGTTTGTTAGTGCAATTAAATGAGGCGTCATTAAAATCATGCACAGTTCATTAATTTGAACTAATTGATCAATTCATTTTTTTTAATTCATTAATGCAGTGCTCTGGTGAAGAACATCGTAATACGGAGGTAATATTCTAGGCCCTAGAATCTACGATATTGTCAATGTGCAATTGAAACGCACGCTACTTCACACTATTATTTCTTAGCATTTATACGGGGTGATTCTCTCAGTGGCGCACACAGGGTGCCCTGTCCCCCCCCCCCCCCCCAAACAAAAAGAGAAAAAAGGGAGAAGGAACGGAGTTGTATCAAGCGCCTGAAAGATGGAGTGAGACAAAGTATCAACGAGTCACGCGTCGTCTGTCTCGCCCCCCCCCCCCCCCCGCCACAAAATAAAATTCTGAGTGCGTCACTGTATTCTCTAGCTAGAGTCGTCAATCGCGATGCTCACCAACACTCATGTGTCTCGCTCAGTTTCTTGGGCTTCGACATTCGAAACCAGCGGGGCTATACAATGTTGCACACTAAGCAGTGATGAATCTGAAGTACTGCAATTTCTAATTGGATCTTTGCGAAAGTGACGCCACTCGATTCCTTATGTTTTCTCGATCAAATTGGCCCCAAAATATAATTCGGACCATAATTAAGGAAATTACGTGAAAAATTTGTTTGCAGAATTAAAAGTCCATTTCGTTAAAAATATTCCGATTTAAAATATTTTCTGTCAATTTAATCGGGAGAATGCCAGAAACCCATCTACCACAAATGCAGGGTGGAGGAGGTACCCTTTCCATGACGCCGACCGGGCTAGTGAAAATGCGCAGGCTGGATGCACTTGATTATTCTCCTCCTCAAAGTGACAGAAAATATAACCTATATGCTATACCCGATTTCCTAAAGATACTGTTGCGGCGTAATAATAATGTTTCGGAAGGATGATAAAAAGTTCACAAATGTAGCGCAAAATTACGAAATAACCACTAAACATTTATTGTCATATAGCATATACATAGGTTATTTATATTTTCTGTCACTTCGAGGAGGGACCACATAATAATCACGCGTATCCAACCCAATTATCACTAGTCCAATTCAACATCCAACACAATTTTATATATAATGTTAGTTCATAACTGCTTTCTGCATAGGACGTTTAATGATTTTTTAATAAGTGTATTTCATGTTCTGTTTCAGTGTTTTGCTAATAAAAAAATGTCTAACCTAACAAACTTCATTTTCTGGAGACGTCCCCTCATCTATTTTTCCTTTACACTTATAATTCCTTACTGCCAACGTAGAATATTGTAGCATAAGTACATTTTAAGTAATTGAAATGTGCAATGAATTTTCTACGTTTGCTCTATCAGCAGACCTTCCGTTTAAATATTTACAAGTAGGTACAATGCAACAGTTGAGAATTTCTATCCTTATTCAGAATAGATTACGGAAATAGCAAAGAGCTCCCTCTCGCGTACACCAGGCAGCCGCATATCTAAGGGTATTCGAAGCATAACGTTGAACAGTACAGACGTGTTTACTAATAGCTCTCTAGTTAGCTGACGGATTAACAGAAATTACTTTAAACGTTAAGTCTTTTATACAGTTTAGTTATCACGTGTCTTTTTTTGGAATAATACCAACTCAGCTATGGATAAAAAAATCTGCAAGGGGTGCTGCGCTTCAGTATTTAAGCCTATCAGCTGCAATACTTGCGGTATTGCAGCCCATCCTGCGTGTGTCATTAAAACTGGCCATCCATGCGCAAATGGTCAATTTTTGGATTGTACTGAATCTCCTTCCTTGGATCAATCAACGATAACGGAGCGATCGCTGATGAAGAAAGTAGAGCACCTCATCAAATCTGAATTTGGAAAATTCCTTTCGGAAGCTCGTGAGATGTACAGACAGCAAATAGAGGATATCAATTCTGGTTTTCAGCGGCTCTCTCAGCGTGTTACTGAATTAGAGAATAAATTTGCCTCATCGTCAACAGCTATCGGAGACTCATCTTTTTATGAGGAAGTGTTGGCTGAAATCAGGGAGAGGGATTCTAAATCGCGCAACCTTATCATGTACGATGTAGCTAAGCTTCCTTCGGCTCAGTCGTCGCTGGATCACACGTCATCTGATGTGGCCAAGGTGGAAGATATTCTTAAGGAAGTTAGCCAGCTGGATTTTTCGAACCTCAGAACCTCGAGGATTGGTAAAGCGGTAACGGAGAAGACTAGACCTATCCGTGTTACGTTTCCTTCCAAGGATAACGTCACAGTCATCCTTAAAAATAAGAGGGCTTACTCGGGACCTGTTAAGATCTATGAGGATCGAACTTTTAAGCAACGCCAACACCTGCGGAATCTTCAAGAAGAGCTGAAGCAGCTAAAGGAATCTGGAGTATTGGATAAGACGATCAGATACATTCGAGGGGTGCCTAAAATAGTGACTTGTGATCCCAGACCAACGCGAAAAAACCAGCTTGTGACCCTTTAGTTTATTATCAGAACGTTCGGGGACTTACAACTAAATTGACCGACCTTTGTTTCGCGTTCTCATCTTCCTGCATTAGATATGATGTCATCATCTTTGTTGAGACTTGGTTTACTGAGAATTTTTCGGACTCTGAATTAATGCTGCATGGGTATACTATTTATCGAGCGGACAGGAGCTCTCATACTAGCTTCTTATCGCGTGGTGGTGGTGTACTCATTGCTGTCAGTGGTAAATTCTCTAGTCAACTCATCGACACCCAGGAGAGATGTGTTGAACAACTTTTTATTAAGGTGCGTTTTGGGGACTCTTGGTATATTTTTGGTGCGGTCTATATTTCTCCATCTTCCGATTGTACATTATATGAGAAACACTGCTCAACTGTCACAGATGTGTCATCATCTCTACCAAATACAAACATTTACGTCGTTGGTGATTATAACCTACATCGTACTGTTTGGTCTACGGATGTTGTGGGTACTTTAAATTATACGTCAACGGTCTCTCAGGTGCGCGCACCAGCTGATACTATTTGTGAATACTTTAACATGTTGCACCTTATCCAGAAAAACGATGTATGTAACATGTATGGATCATTTTTGGACTTGCTTTTTACCAATAACAGTATGTGAAACGTGTATATACCGCCCGAGAATCTTCTTACATGTGATTCTTACCATCCTACGCTGTGCATCTGCATTTCTGCTCGAATTGAGAGACTGTCCCACTCAACCTTTCCGATTAAGGCCAATTTTAATCTTGCTGACTTCAGCTCCATCATAAATTATTTGGGTAGTGTAGACTGGGATAATAGTTAAAACGGATTATCTACGGATGCAGCCGTGGATTTTTTTTATTCACATCTTAATTATGCCATAAACGCACATGTTCCGAAATTCTATGTCCGGCCCTCGCCTTACCCTGAATGGTTTTCAATCCATGTTAGAAACTTAATTCGCCTGAAGAAAAGAGCGCACACTAATTATAAAAATAGTAATTTATATTCCGATTATTTATGCTTTTCGGCCTTGAGGACTCAATGCAAAACTGCCGTAAGGAAATGCTGGTTTGAACATGTAAGCAGAGTTGAAAGGACGACTTCAACTAACATTAAAAGTTTTTGGAAATTTATTAATTTATGAAATAGAGATGTTTCTCTTCCGCAATCGATGCATTTTAACGGTCAGTATCTTCACAACAGTTTGGATATTACTAATAGCTTTGCGTCTTTCTTTCAATCGGTATTTGTTCGTGATACCCCATGCACTAAATCTTTCAATTCTAACCACGATATTGATGTCTCTGGCCTATCCATTAGTATTGGTGACGTTTTTCATAAAATTTCCTCTCTTGATGTCAACAAAGGACCGGGTGATCACTATTCCACCTATCTCCTTTAAATCATGTAAATACATCATAGCCAGGATCTTGTGCATTATTTTCAATTTGTCATTAGGATCTGGCATTTTTCCGTCTAAGTGGAAGGGCAGTATTGTATCACCTATTTTCAAGGCAAACAATAAGACTGATATCTCGAACTACAGGCCAGTTAGTATCTTGAATGTCATGCCTCGTGTTTTCGAAAGTATTATTACGGACAAGCTATCAGCACTCACTAAGAATATCATTATTAAAGAGCAACATGGTTTTGTTTTGGGCCGCTCAACTACCACGAATCTTCTATTGTACCATCATTATATTGTAAATGAACTTGAGCGTGGTTATCAAGTTGACTCTATTTATACTGACTTTCGTAAAGCCTTTGACACTGTCAAACACTCGGTCCTTTTACGAAAACTAAATGCTATTGGTATCCGAGGCAAGTTACTTGGATGGCTATCGAGTTACTTAACAAATAGACACCAAAAGGTCAAATTTAAAGGCAGCTTTTCGAGGACTTATCAATCCACTTCTGGCGTACCACAGGGATCGCACCTCGGTCCTCTATTGTTTAACATTTTCGTTAACGATGTTGCCGATGTTCTCCAGCATTGTCTTTTTCTGCTTTACACCGATGACTTGAAAATATTTAAAAGAATTGCGATTGACAATGATGTAAATCTTGTACAGGGTGATCTGAATAGGCTTTGCGATTGGTGCGGGGCTAACGAGATGACATTGAATGTCTCCAAGTGTCACGTACTACATTTTTCTCATAAAAAATGTTTGCACCGTACTGAGTATACACTCAATGGTGCCTTAGTGGACTCTATCGATAGTATTCGGGACCTCGGAGTTACCTTCAATTCTACGTTGTCGTTTTCTCAGCACTACTATAATATTAGAAATCAAGCGGCTAGAATGCTAGGTTTCATTATGCGTGCATTGGTAGATTTCGTTAATCCCGGTACCTTAATCACCCTGTACAACGCATTAGTCGTTCCCCATTTACTGTACGCGTTTCCTGTGTGGAATCCCTATCAGGAAAAGTATATTTCATTGTTGGAACGCGTTCAGCACAAATTCTTACGACTGCTGGCTTTTAAGTTCGGCACTCCGATGACCCGACTATGTCATGAATATAGTTCTATCCTGGAAGTTTGCAGTCTTCTCACGTTGGAGCAACGTCGATGTCTGTCCGATCTGACTTGCCTTTTCAGTATTATTAACGGCTACACCGATTCTGCGGACATTTTGGCTCAGCTTAACCTGTATGCGCCTATTGTTTCTCAAAGATCGCCTTCTCTTTTTTACTTATCGGGACACAGCACGTCGTTTGGGATGAATAACTCCATTAGTAGGTAGGCTATGAGAGTTCTGGACCAAATTGGGGCGAGGGGTGAGGCGGGGCGGGGGGTACCGCGGGCGCAGGGCGCACCGTGGAGGGGGTGCCGCGCTCTCAGTCGCGATGGTACCGAGTTCGCGGATGAGGGGGATGACGTCACAGGGGCGGGGGATTTCAAGATGGCGTCGCGTGCGCAACCATTTGCCGTACGCGTGCGGGGATCGGTGCGCAGGCGCAAAGGGATGTACCACGGATGCTGTAATTCGACACGGATGACGATTCGAGATTAATTAACCTAAACAGCGAACCGTCTCACGATCGCCGTGAAAGAATGCAACGTCGCGCTCGTATAAACATCCGTCAAAGAAACCGTAGAGCGATAATTATTCGGATATCGTCTCGAATATTTTTTGTTAAAAGTTTGGGGCCGTCGTCTTATCACCAACGCTGTAATTCGATACACGTGGTAACGCATCGGACGCAGGCGACGTTAGACGCGTGTATAGAAGGAAGGACAAGGTACAGCGTAAGAGCGAGAGAGCGAGAGAGAGAGATTCAATGGGGGGGGGGGCACTTGTGAACCGCGCGAGAATAACATTCGAGGCGAAAAGTCTTGAATTTTCCCAGACGTCGAGCAACCGTCAACTCGTACTTAAACCGATAGCGAACTCTAAGGAAACCCTACACCCAAGGCGTCTGATTTACAGCAGACCGGTGTCAGGACCGCCCATACTGCCTACCCTAAAACACAATTGTCATTCGCTAAGTCTATACCCCTAAGGATGACATAGCGAAGAAAAAAACCAGACATCCAGCTAGCAAACCTATCCAGATTGCTCGGTCGGATCGTCTCACCAGGGTTACGGTTTATGATCGCATTGTTCCACGAGTCAGCGGCATGTGTCGATTCGAGGTTACCACTTACCACCCGCTGACAGAGCAATTCTGCGGTTTATCCCATAGTCGAATTTCCCAAAGAAAACGGTACGATGTCGATTGCCTCTTGGTCATCTGGCAGACGAGTAATTGCCCGCCGTATTAGTACGAAAGGATATTATAAATGAATCGTTACAGGTGTATTAGTAGGAAAGGATATTATAAATGAGTCGTTACAGGTATTAATGTAAAAATCATTCATTTATTAAAACGTATATATATATATATATATATATATATATATATACGCGTACTATAGTGGTACGTGATTTACATCGCGCAACATGGATTGCATTCCTAACGCTAACAATTCACAATCGATCAAAGAATGCCATTCGAAGTATTCGCTTTCGGAAATTAATTATACATGATCCGTTGGTGCGGTAGCGCTACGTAGAACGTCTACGAAGGCGGTATATTTACTGCTTACGGCGTATATATTTTCGGTCAACCAGGTGAACATATGATCGATGCAATATTCATACGCGAATAGTTTACGCATCGTGATTTCCGTCATGTACAAGGTAACGCGATTATCAGTGATTTTGACGAGTTGATCATTATGCATGCGCGTGAATTCGATTCGCAAATGATCAATTACGACGTGGGTTTGGGGCGACGTTGCGTTGTCGCGTAATCTTTGAAGTATGTCAGCCCCATTTTGCAGCAGGAGCTTCCACGTTGACATCGAAAAGCACAACTCGCAGCCTTTATTGTCGACTATGGTGATCTCGACACGGCACGATCCCATGCCAATGCGAATTCCAATGGTTAGCCTTTTATAGGCTGTCGAGGTTGAAGGGTAATCGCGTCCCAGGATCCGTACGTTTAACGGTTTTGGCGTTTTTGATGTTTTTGGCGTTGCGGAGTCAGAACTGTAAGAAACGCGTACACGGAATTATTCATTTGTTCGTTTACAGTGAAAGAAGTAAGCGAACGATGTAAGTGAAAAGTGTACAGTAATATGTACGTACCTCGTATCGGATTGTTGATGTTGTTTATTGGGGGAACTGCCATCGTTGCCGGACGCACAGGACGAATCGTTGAAGCTGCGTTTGTACATTTTGATACGCACTGTACGATTCTATCGATCGACGGAGAAATTGACGCGAACGATAATTATTAGCACTCGAGCGTAGGTGACGTTATGAAGTCCGCAAGACTGACCAACGTCGCTTTTATACAGATTCATGCACACGTACACGCCAATGTGCAAGAGTGTATTGTATCACTGATGGTGATGATCATGGTTGTGTTATGGCACGAACATTAATATGAAATGTGAATAGCGCGCGACAAATTCAAATGGTACGCGCGGCAGATTCAAATAGCATACGCGCCAAATTTAAGGTGCACACGTGTCGCAGAAGAGTCGGAGACGATTCGCGGTGCGAACCATAAAAGTGCAAACCATAAAAGTGCGCTATAAGCTGGAATAATTAATATCGAATCATCGAAGAAGAAACTGTGATACGGACACCCCCACCGCGCGTACTCCACGGCTACCCCTACCCTGCGACGCGCAGGGCTAGAGAACCGAATGCATATAAGGACGTCGACCTCCGCCGCACGGGACAAAATATCATCATGACGCACATGAATTCGTACGAGATGCGTCGGTGCATCGTAAGTATAGTTTTTTTTTTGAAATTGAATTGGTGAGCGTGTTCAATTCGGCAGCATTCGAATCAGTTTATACGTTTGTTTCAGCGCGAGCACAGCGTGGAGTGCAATGCGTGGCGCGAGGAGCGCCAACGAATATTAATAGCCGTTGTAAGTGATTTTTCATGAAATTATACTGGTACGCGCAGACCTTTCGACAGTGTGTTAAACTAATCGTGCGTTTGTGTGTTGCAGTACCAGCAGGGAATGACCATGCGGGCATGGAATTCACGATATTTGGAGATGTTTGGACACCTCGTAAGTAACATTTTATGAAAATTATACCGATACGCGTACACCAATCGAAGATGTTTTTAATCGAGTCGCGCGTTTTTTCCTTTTTGAAATTGAACTGGTGCGCGTATTCAATTCGGCAGCATTTGAACAGTTTATACGTTTGTTTCAGTGCGAGCATGTTTCCAACGAGGAGAGCGATGCGTGGCGCGAGGCGCGAGGCGCGCAATCGCGTTTTGACAACCGTTGTAAGTGATTTTTCATGAAATTGTACTGGTACGCGCAGTCCTTTCGACAGTGTTTTAAACTAATCGTGCGTTTGTTGCAGTACCAGCAGGAGATGGCGATGCGGTCGTGGAGCGACCGCTATTTAGGCATGCTCGGACGCCTCGTAAGTAACATTTTTTATGAAAATTATACCGATACGCGTACACCAATCGAAGATGTTTTAATCGAGTCGCGCGTTTGTTTCAGCGCCGCCGCGACGTCGAGCTGCACGCCCGCGACGGCGATCGTGACGCGATCATCCAACTGCTCGTGAGTGATGTTTAGTGCAAATTGTATCGTCATTCGTATACCTACCATTCGCTGGCGGTTTAATCCAGTTATGTGCGTGTTTGTTTCAGCATCGCCAATACCCGACGAGGAGGGACGGGCGCATTTGCGCAGAGTTGAGGAATAAAATTCAATTTGAGCGGCGCATGTGGAGGGAATATACCACGCAGGTGGAGTTCCTCACGTTCGAGAGTGAATTTTGGGGCCTCCCACGATTATTTAAGGAGTGAGTATAAATGAATTTTAATTGTTTGGTGTTTCGCGTGCTAATGCCAACGTTTTATATAATAATAATAATTTGGTGTTTTCTCTGTGTGTTGCAGGACGTGACATCGCGGCGATTTTTTCTTTTTTTTAAAATAATTTTTTCTTTTTTTTAAAATAGTTTTTCTTTTAAAAATAATTTTTCTTTTTATTAAATATTTTTTTATATATTAAACATTTTTTTAATAAATATATATATATTTTTTTTTATTCAAAACATTGTGTGATTATTATTAATATACATCCATGCATGCAGACTTAAATTATAAAAAAAAAACAGTATTTGCGTAAAATGACGTTCATACGGGAGGGGTATTCTTGCTCGCGGGTGATGAATCAGTCATCGTCGTCGTCGTTGCGCTCACCGCCACTACCGCCGTTGTTCTCATCTTCGCCGTTGTGCTCGTCGTCGTCATCGCTATGGTTCTCATCGCTATAGAAACAAAAAAATAATTAATACATATTCGTTTCTCTGCGTACGGCGCGTAAAGTATACGTAATGCGTGTATAGGACTTACATTAGGCGACGCTGCGTATATAATTCCATATCTTATGAACGTTCTCTAGCGCGCAAACGCCATCGTTGTCGTGAAACACGCATCGTGGAGCATTCTTTGAAGACATAGACTTCAGGTTAGGAACGTCGGTATCATCGTAGTCGTTCACTGTGTTAGGCGTGATCCCGCAATAATCATCGTCAACGTCGTAGCCGCCCTCGTCCTCAACGGTTCGAGCGTTGTTGATCCTTTTTCCCTTCAGCTTGTACAGATCACAGATATCATCGACGATTATGTTCGATAGTAGCGACAGCATCCAGGTTCTCTTTTCCGCACCTTTCACGATGGCGAAGTCGATGTTTGCGAGTGCGCTGGCGAGCAGTCCCGGAAGTTTCCAGTATGGAACGCAGCCATCCGACCAGTGGAGCCCGTGATGATGCTTCGCGAGCCAGGACGCTTGACATTTCTCGAACGAATTCAGGTGATTCCAGAAGTATGGCGATTCGAAGATCCAGTGGCTGATCGTCAAAGTTTCATCGTTATTGCTGCTGCTGTCGTTGCTGCTGCTCGTGCGAATCGCGATCACTTTCACGACGAAGTCACCTTCGGTTTTGAAACCTTGCAGGTCGACAACGGCGAACATCGTTACTCGTATAAGTAGTAGTAGTAGTAGTAGTAACGTCGGTAGCGAAACAGTAACTGATGACTTTGACATCGACATCGTCGTTTTAAAACAGTAGTAGTATTCGCAGTAGTAGTAGTAGTATTAGTAGTAGTAGTAGTAATCGTTCACGTACGCAAACTATACTAGTTTGCGTACCACGTTGGTTAAAGGGTTGTATTCGATTATGCAGTCGTATATCATGAAACAGTACGCGGTAGTATTAGCGGGAACATTTTCTTTGCATTCGAACTCTATTCGCACGTCCACCGTAACGCTCTTCAACGACTCGTTTTGCCTAGAACAATCTATGACCGCGATGGGCGCGTATCGAAAGAATTCGATCGCGTTCAGCAACGGTTCTCCGTGACCGTAGTACGATCGACGGAATTTCGCGTACATATCGTACAGGATCGCGTATTTATACTTATCGAAATCCAAGTTCAAGTCGTCGTACGGATACACCTCGGAATTTAGGTACAATCGAACGTTTGTGAGATTACACGGATCGAACGAGCTCGAGGATGTATCGGAGCGACGCTGTCGATCAGTTGGTATGGCGAATATCACGTATCGAGGTTTCTCGATTTGCGACGTAGCTTTCAGAGTCCACGTGTGCTTCGTTGTCGCTTGCAGTAACGGATACTCGTTCATGGCCCACGATCGGAAACTCATCGCGATCGGCCGACCGCTTTCCAGGATACGCAGCATCGATAGTTTATTCGCATCGTCCAGAACGACGTGGGGCATACGCCACTGAACCTTGCGTATCTTCAGTTTCGGTCTCGCAGTGGCGTACGCACAGTGCATCGCGTTCGTATCGACTCGCGATCGAATAAGAATCAGCTCGTGCCGCGCGTTCATCACGATTTGTTTGTAATCCTCGCAGAATCCTAATAGCAAGCTCATGGGTACGCAGAAATTGAAAGAGCCCGAATGAAAAATATCTTTATCGTAGTCGATGGTATGATTCCAATCGGCATTCGCGAGCGCTTTGCTTCTGTCGACCGACAATGAAACGTAATTTTTCAACAAGGTAGTGATCCCGGGATTTCGGCAATGATCGATCTCGAAACCGTTCAATTCGTATCGAATCTCATCGAACATGAACGCTACGCAATTGTTGTCGAGAACCGCGGTCGCGGACGTTGCCGGGCTTTTCGCATGCTGCGCCGTCAACGTGCCACGACCTTCGATGTAGAGAAAACTTTCGCACGGGAGCGTGTACAGATCTTGCTGCTGTATGGGGTTTCTTATCTCATCGTTATTGACGAACGTCGTGTTGGCGTACGGATTATACGTGTGGTACTCAATCTTCGTGATACGATTGTCGAAGGTTGGCGTATTCGCCACGTCCAGAATAGTAGACATCGCGTCGCTCTCTTCGCTTGTCTAATAGGCGACGATGAATCGTAGCGATCGTAAAAAACGCGCGATTCGACGAGTCAACGGCTTTCTTATGCTTCTTACCGGTCCTCTTCTTATCGTTCCACCCGTCTTTATTCTACTTCCACTATCGCTTACCGATAAAGGGTTGCGTCGATGACGCGAGACAGAGACGGCAGGAGTAGCAGCGGCAGCGACGATTGATGATTCGTACGTGTGATCTACACTAACATACTACGCACACGCGCGTACACGTGCGGTCACGCTACATATCGCGCGAACGTCGTTGACCGTGCAGACGAATCGTTATTTCTTCCCCACGAAAATCTATAGGACGATCGTACTGATCGATGATGCACAACGTTAGATCGCGTATTACTCGTGCGACGATCGGCAGGTAAATGGCGTGTCGCGGAGTTTCCGATATCTTATATCCCGGCGGCACGCGAGGCGAAAATTCATGGATCGTGTGTACGGGTTTATCGTTACTGTACGCGCCGGTAGTAACGTTGCACGTTACTCTGATCACGTTAACGTTTATAATATTCACGGGTACGTCCGACTCGTGCCAGATTTTCGGCAATAAGACGCAATTCGGGGAAAATCCTAGCAGCGAGCCCACGTTGTCTGGTTTCGTAAAGTCTACGAAGAACGAGCAGTATAGCTCGCTCTTCATGGTGTTGTTACTAGCTCGTAGCATTATAGGGTACTTGTCGTCATCGCCGTTCTCGTTGTTACCGAGTCTTCGAGGATATCGATGGAGCAATCGTTGCTTCACATACTCGGCGATAGCGTCTAATTCGTAGGAGCCGTGGGGGATCGTAATGCGTTCATAAACGGCGTCGACGATGGAGTCGTTGTCAGTCTCGTAGTTCACGATGAAATAGAATTTATCGTTGCTCGAGTCGATGTTCGGAATCGTGTGAAACGTCTCCAAGTCCGCCAGTCCTAATTCGTATTGACCGTCGCTCAAATCTATCGGCGGAAAATAGTTTACCGTGAGCACGCTGCTGCGACTCGTTAACGTGAGCGTGAACGACATATCATAGATTACACTCGCGAGACGGAGAGAGAGGAAGTGACGCGCGCGTACGAATACTCGGCAATTTATCCGATGTTACGAGTCTTTATTATAGAAGATGTGGAATGTCATTACGCATGGATACATTGCAGCATAATCTTAGTATACATAATTATTAGTATTAGTATTAGTATATAGGCCATAATTCCATAGACTTTTGCTGTAAAAATTGCACGCATAAGCGACCGCAATTCATCTCGTCGAAACGTTGAAAACGATCGTGATCCAGATTCGCGATGCCGCATTCGTTGGTTCGTACGCGCGTGGGAAGCGTGTCGCTCATAAACACCCCTCGAAAGAACGGTACGCTGGCGCACTCGCGCTCTAGTTGCAGATTCGTCATAGGTTGTCGCGCCTACTCGATCGACGTTATTTTTTTTCCTTTGATCGCAGTCGTCGTTGGCGTCGACGTCTAAGATCCAAACCCGCGCCTCGCTTGTACGGCGTCAGATGCATTCCTCGCCCTTCCATCGCCCGATGATGACGCAACGTTTCTTCCAGCTGTTTTCAAGAGGCCTTCGAATCGTTGACCGCTTTGGTTATACCAGCCGCTCCACCGGCCAATGCCCCGATAGCCGATAAAGCGGGCAGCACGAACGGAAGAAATTGAAGAAAGCCCCCGCGTTTCGCCACTCGTAGATCGCGATGTCGTCGTCGTTGCGGATGTTTCTTTCCAGACTTTCTCTGTTTACGTTTCGTCCGTCTCATACCCATGCCGAGTTTAATTTCAGCCTTCATCGTTGCCCACACTCCAGTCGCTGCGGCTTTTTCGCCAAAGGTCGCGTCGTTCGCGAACACGCGTTCTCGCGCTCGTTCGGCTAACGCGCGATCCGCCTCGTGTCGTCCCTCCAAATCCTTTCGACGAGAGTACGCGATATCGTGGTCGCGGCACGCGGCGTCCAGGAGATTCACACCTCCGTCGCCACGAGCCAATCGTTTTATCAAACGCGTTCCCGGTCCGCAGAACTGATAACCCGGAACGTGTAGTTCGAACGGTAAGCGATTTATGATACCGTTCACGAGACCCGATCCAGTCTTCTTCTTCTTCTTATTCTTCTTCAGATTCCTTTTCCCTACTTCGCGAGACGCCGCGGTCGTTGATGCGATCATACACCTGCGTTAGAATAACCGCGATAGCTACTCTACAATAATAAACGCGTACGCGCACTCCACCGATCACAACGATAGTGACCTGCGCGACACGTGCCACGAATATAAATAGTCGTCCCCCGTCATAGAACATGCGATTCGCGAAACAGTCGGACGTTATTCGCGTGACCGCGAACAGAATGCTCGAGGACGATAGGGACACGAGTCGATCGAACAGACACGGTCCGTTGCTGCGAAACAGCGTGCGAGGCGTGATTTGCGGTCCGTCCGGGTGCGGAAAAACGAACGTGCTTCTGAGCATGCTAGAGAGTCCGAACGGTTTGCGCTTCGAGAACGTGTACGTGTACTCGAAATCGTTGCATCAGCCAAAGTATCGATATCTCAAGCAGGTGTTGTCGCGCGTCGACGAAATCGAATACTTTCCCTACTCCGACAACGCTGAGATCGTTCCACCGAGAGACGCTCGGCCCGATTCGATCTTCGTCTTCGACGACGTGGCGTGCGACGAACAGAACACGATACGCGAATACTTCTCCATGGGCCTGGAGAAAATTGTACGACTGTGAAAGTTCGGCTTCGCGATCAGCGCTTCCGCGCCGTAACGACCGCCCCACCGCGTCACCAGTCGCACGTCTACGCGATTCCACATATTCTCCACTGTTTTCCCGTACACCGCGTTGTTCATTAATTTATATAGAGTCTTCTGAAACTCACTCGTGGCTCGCGTCCTCAAATCGGTGTTCAATCGAATGTAGTCGCGCAACCAAGGCGACTGATCGAATCGCAACACCCGATGGATTCGCGCCACGCGTAAACCGTGTCGCACGCACTGTTTCAGGTAGCGATAGTGGACGACGTATCGCTCCTTATCGTCGAGCGTGGCAAGCAGCTTGGTCTGTTTACCGTGTGGCGCGTGCTCGCGCACCGGGCAGAACGGTAGGTCGGCGTGCGCGTCATGAACCTCTTCGGGGTATTCGATGTCCACATCCAAAAGGTATCCCTCGGAGTCCTCGTCGTCGGGCAGGGATGACACGTCTAGCGCGGCCACTGTCGCATCGTCCAGCCATCAAAACCCTCCTTGCGGCATAGCCTGCGACATCGCCCATCCGTACAAGTTGTTGACGTCGGAGTACATCAGATACGTCGATGCCTTCGACTCGTCGTACATCCCCGCAGGCAGGTGTTTGTTGTTGGCGTTCGCGTACTCAGACCGTCGCGTATGCCACGCTCCACGAACAGTAACATGTCCACGTCCGTCAGAAGCTCTAACCGTACGCACGTGTACTTACGCATCGCGTCCCACGTGAAACTTGGAAGCGTGAAATAATCCGCAGGGTCCAAGTCATAACTCGCGATACAGTCGGTGCGGAAACTTTTGAATACGTCGGCGAGTAACAATACGTCCGTTTTTAAATACAAATCGCTGTACTCGCCCAATGTCTGTACGCGGAAAGAGTTCCACACTTTCGCAGCGTGCGCGTAATCGGCCTCCGACGCGGCGCTATCGTTCAGCCGGTTATAGAACGCTTCGCGGGACGGTAAACACGCGTCGTTCAGCTTGGCGTATGACGTCACGTAGTCGTACGGGAAGACGCCCTTCCTGGTCAGGAGATTGAAACGATGATCGGGTAGGTGTTGGAACTCGCGTCGCAGAATCGCGAGTCGTTTTCTGCCAAGGTCCGAAGCGAGTTTTTCCAGACTCGCAGCCAAGAACTTCAGCGAATCGATGAAACGGAACTTCAACCCCCTCTGCCAATCGTTGTTCTTGGCGTCCAGTGCTTGGTGAACGATATGTACCGCTCCTTCGTCACCGGCAGCAAGTCGATCTGTCCCTCGAACGCGGTCGCCAACTCCTTAATCATGAAATGCGCGTCGTATCCGGACAGATTATGGAATACGACCGGTATCGTGTACGATCGCTGAAACTGTAAGTTGCAAGTCACGTGAGCCACGCCTCGGTACTCGCCCGTCAAGAGGCAATGGTCACGCACTTTTTTGTCCGCGTCGACGAAAGGTTGCCCGCACACGTGACACACGATCGCGTCGTTAAAACTACGCCACTGTTCACTCGTCAACGAGTTCATTGGTTTCGCGTTCCGTAACCACGAATAGGCAGTGTCGGCAAAGTCTCGAAGTTCCTGCACGAACCATTTCACGCACTCGGTTTCGTGACGATACGCGCGATAACGACCCAGAGACGCGTCGGTGGAACAATGAATGTAGTATCCTACGCTGTACGCTCTGTGCTGCTGGTACGTGTACGAGCTAATCCGCTCCGCAGGCTCGACATCCTCCAGCATGCACTCGAAGTCCGCGTACACGACGAATGGCGCTCGTTCCTTATTCTTGAAATTCTGGAACTGCAACCATCTTTCCTTCGCGGACGGCAATTCGATGGCGCACTCGTCCATGCGTTGACAGTCCACGGTGTGTTTCGTCAATTGCTCGGACGAGTAGAAGTAACTCAAGCATCTACAACGATAACAACGTCAATAATAAACATAAGAATAAATAATAATACATCGATCGAAATATTCCGTATTCGACTCACCTTTCGCAAACGAATACTTGTCCATTATGGTTACCGAGCTGCTTCGATACGAGCCTCGACATGCTTTGAATTCACGCGAAATGATATCGCTGTGGCTCCTTGGAGTCCTGCACCAGTAGCAGGTTCGCGTGTCTCTCTCGCTTGTCCTCGGTTAAACGCAGAGGCGCGTAGCTTCCGTCGGACCACGTGTACACGTTCACCGACACGTCGTTCAACCTCTCGAACTTCGCCAGCTGATCCAACGTCGCGGGGAGAGTCATATCGTCTGTGCGAAGTACCGTCGAGTAATGAGGGTACGACCCGACCCTATCCCCATGCGTAGCAGCAGGGTACAAACTGGCGACAACGGACCACAAGAAGCACGCATTGTCTCTGCTCTTTACGTTCACCACCGCTTTTTTCATTACGACGGCGCGCGGGAGCGCTACGTCGCAACCGGCGCGAAGAGGATTATGCTTATTTATATTCACTAGATAATTTAGCACAGCCCTCAGAGTCCATCCGCTGTCGCGATCTTGAAACTCCTCGATCGCCACTAACGTGGGAGCGACCACGTGCTTCGAATACCACTCGCGCACGTTCGATGTCCTGAACAGTACGCGATTTCGCGTACCGAAACTTTTCATGTCCGTATTCTCACCCAACATAAACTCCGCGTTCAGGACCGTGTTCACGACCACGCTTTTATGTTGGGTGATAGCGTCCGTGACGCGCGAGATCGTAATTCGTCGAGCACCCTCCAAAAATCGACGCAGATCGATGTAACCCACGTTGATGACCGCACCGGTTGAAATACGATTCCGAAACGCTGATTCCACGTCTTCCTATACGACTTTGGGTGTCGTCGATCGAGCCGACACCCCGAGCCCTACTCGCGAAAACTTTTCCCGCACGATCGCGCCCAATGTCTTTATTCGCGCGATCAGCGACAGCAGACGCTGTTTCGATGCCACCAACACTCCTTCGCCGCACTGATACTCGACGATGAGTCGCAAGCACGCGTCGCACCGATCCATCCAGTCCCTGAATTCCACAATGGTGCGTAAAAGCACGGACATCCGGGACAAAACCCTGTACGTGTCCATGTATACCTCCATGGTTACTTCTCTTTGCTTGCAAGCAAGCAAGCAAGCAAGCAAGCAAGCAAGCAAGCAAGCAAGCAAGCAAGCAAGCAAGCAAGCAAGCAAGCAAGCAAGCAAGCAAGCAAGCAAGCAAGCAAGCAAGCAAGCAAGCGAGCGAGCGAGCAAGCAAGCAAGCAAGCAAGCAAGCAAGCAAGCAAGCAAGCAAGCAAGCAAGCAAGCAAGCAAGCAAGCAAGCAAGCAAGCAAGCAAGCAAGCAAGCAAGCAAGCAAGCAAGCAAGCAAGCAAGCAAGCAAGCAAGCAAGCAAGCAAGCAAGCAAGCAAGCAAGCAAGCAAGCGAGCGAGCGAGCAAGCAAGCAAGCAAGCAAGCAAGCAAGCAAGCAAGCAAGCAAGCAAGCAAGCAAGCAAGCAAGCAAGCAAGCAAGCAAGCAAGCAAGCAAGCAAGCAAGCAAGCAAGCAAGCAAGCAAGCAAGCAAGCAAGCAAGCAAGCAAGCAAGCAAGCAAGCAAGCAAGCAAGCAAGCAAGCAAGCAAGCAAGCAAGCAAGCAAGCAAGCAAGCAAGCAAGCAAGCAAGCAAGCAAGCAAGCAAGCAAGCAAGCAAGCAAGCAAGCAAGCAAGCAAGCAAGCAAGCAAGCAAGCAAGCAAGCAAGCAAGCAAGCAAGCAAGCAAGCAAGCAAGCAAGCAAGCAAGCAAGCAAGCAAGCAAGCAAGCAAGCAAGCAAGCAAGCAAGCAAGCAAGCAAGCAAGCAAGCAAGCAAGCAAGCAAGCAAGCAAGCAAGCAAGCAAGCAAGCAAGCAAGCAAGCAAGCAAGCAAGCAAGCAAGCAAGCAAGCAAGCAAGCAAGCAAGCAAGCAAGCAAGCAAGCAAGCAAGCAAGCAAGCAAGCAAGCAAGCAAGCAAGCAAGCAAGCAAGCAAGCAAGCAAGCAAGCAAGCAAGCAAGCAAGCAAGCAAGCAAGCAAGCAAGCAAGCAAGCAAGCAAGCAAGCAAGCAAGCAAGCAAGCAAGCAAGCAAGCAAGCAAGCAAGCAAGCAAGCAAGCAAGCAAGCAAGCAAGCAAGCAAGCGAGCGAGCGAGCAAGCAAGCAAGCAAGCAAGCAAGCAAGCAAGCAAGCGAATAAATAAATAAATAAATAAATAAATAAATTACCATTTCTGTGCAGAAAAAACTTGCTGTAATACCGACCTGCCAAATCGGCCAGGTCACGTGACGTGTCTATCCCCTTAAGCTATCATGTAAATTTCTAAATTATGGATACACTAAGCGTTTCGTCCCAGACCTGCTCGTGGACGTTCACAACTGTATTTACGACTGTGTTACCAAACATAGTCTTAAATGCGTCTCAAAAATTCAAACAGCCACGGAGGCATTGATCATGGGTTCGTTTATATTAAAAATATTTATTACCCGCAGCGGGAATGACACTAAAATGCAAATGATAGAGGCAATAACTGCCAGTACAGACAGCGACGATAAAGAATGCCTTAAAAAATATAAAATACTTTCAAAGGATATGGAACAATTGGTCGACTAAAAATTGAAGCAATTTATTTCTCCTGATTTCAAAATGAGACCAAAAAAATCTCACAAAATAATTTTCGTCAAGAGTAGCTAAGGTCCAGCCTAGTGCACACTGAACATTACAGTAAAAGTATCTGCAATATGTTCAATGTTTCAAATTGTAATATTTTAGGAGCGCATTCGACACATATAAAACTTAAAAAAAAATGCAAAATGAAGTAAATTATTTTGTGCCCCCACATTGTTGTCTCCCTTAAGTATGTGCAGTACCTGCTGTATTGTTTGCGAATAGAACATCGATAATAATTCGTAAAATATTTGTACCTTTAAACGAGATAGTGTAACATTTTTACCTTTGATAGTTCATTTTTCTCATTAAAATTAATCGTTTTTAAGAAAATATTATTCTTGAAGGGGTTACGCCACCCTGAGACGCTCGAAAGTAGATGAATTTTTCGTATACAGACTATGAGGTTGAAAATTATTTCTTTACTTCTTATGTGTAGAGCATATATTAGTTCACATATTGTATAAATATTGTACAAAAATATTAAAAAATGGCCGATTTATTTGTTGTACCGTGAAGCTCCTCCGCGTGAGCGATGTATCAAATTATGACATCCATGTTCATCTGACATGAGAAATACCATGATTCTAGTGTGCATTAATAAAATATCTTCAATGTAGCATACGGATTTGAGAGGAAAAAAATTATTGTACAAATGAGAGCATGGTGAATGTTATTATTCATTTTCTATCTAACACAGCAAACTTAAAACATTTATTATATATGAATGGGTTATCGCATAAAAAAATTATATGCTACATTTTAGATATCATTAAGAGTATGTGTACCAAGTTTGAAATAAATTGGACAAATAGTTTTGGAGATATTTGATACACCGCTCACGCGGAGGAGTTTCGCGGGACAACAAATAACTCCGCCATTTTTTAATATTTTTGTACAGTATTTATACAAGATATGCACTAATACATGCTCATAGTATCTGCAAAAAAATCGTCTAGTTTGGAGCGTCTCAGGGTGGCGTAACTTCTTAAAGCGATAGCGGCAAATAAAGAATTCTATTACTCAAACAGTGGAATGAACGAAGATAAGATTTAAATGATACTTTGTTTGAGTGCCTGTAGATTAATATCATATGAAAAATGATGCAATTACAAGTACTTTCTTTATACTTTAAACTAAGCAAACACACAAATTATTTATAAGTAATTGTAAGTGTATATCAAAATACGCTGCAAAAAGTCGTAATAATAATTGTTAATTATAGTAAGTTACCTAAGTAAAAATTATAAATGGAAAATCTGCATAAACTTTGGGCCGTTTGCCGCGTTTTTCGCATTTCGATCCACTGTGTGCTGCCAGCTTATGATTCAGGTTACTTTAAATTACTTTGTGACTGCATAATGTCCATCCCAAATTGAATGAACTTATAACAAAGTTTTTTATAAATGTTGAATTTTCGAGTGTCTAACAATAAGAAGTATACTTCTGCGAGCAGTGTGATGTGAACGGAAGGAATTGGGAACCCGGAACGAACAATGGAAACAAAGATAGAATGATAAAAAATGAGAGAAACAGCAGATCGGCGTACATAATGTATATATAGCTCTTTGCTCGTCAGAGTGGGAGAGTTTTGAAGACGAGGGGATAGCAAACTATTTTCGGAGTTCGTTCCGTACATTTTCCCTCTCTTCCAAATTCGGTAGCCGTATAAACGTCAGTAAACCTTTGCAAATCGCAGTGAATACTTCAAAGAGCTTCTCTATCTTATTTCTTTCATATTAAAATTTTTTCGTGTGCCTGTATTCGGTGGTGTGTTGAGCGTACAAAAGTGCGAATTGTATTTGAAAGAAAATTCATAGTGTGAATACGCATAGAACGTGATTAGTGGCTTCATTTTGACTTGTAAATAAGGTAGTGGAATATATATATATATATATATATATATATATATATAGTATTTAATAATATAGTAATTAACGCCTATTGTTTGTATGCAAAAGTGTTTTAATTTTTATTTGTTAATAACTGTAAGTGACGGGGGTATAGGTTTCATCATGTTAAGTGTTTATGGCAGTAAAAAGGATATACTTGTTAGTATATTAACATGTTGCATATATAATTTATTATTTCACAATTAAATTTGATGACGATGTGTAAATTAATTGTCTAAAAATACTGAAGATAGTGCTCAAATTTCAATTTTTCTAGCATATTTCTGCATTTATTCGTCAAATATTCTTTCGGGTAATCTTCACATTTGAGTATAATTACACTTCTGCTTATAGATTTTTCGCATTGTACTATTTTGTCATTCGTGCAACATTACACCTCTAAGTATTAATATTTTTCAATTTTCAATTTGGGATATAAACTGTGATTTAAATCTTATATTATTTAGATTGATATTTTAGAAGCATTATGAATATTCTGCGATTGTGTCTTTTTGTAAAGATTCGTCTTCACGTTTGCTTTATTGTGGACATTTAAAATGTATATATTAGAACATGTACAGTGTATACATCATTATGACATCTCACAGATGATTATGATACGGGAAGACATGAAGCATAGTATAGCCCCAGTAAACCGAGAACTTAAATAGCAGTAGTGTTATGAAAATTTTGTTCTTATCTTTAATAACGTATTAGTAACGTATTATTTCTTATCTTCCATAACATAGGCCTTGAGTGTGTTACATTAATATAATGTAGTGTAATATTTGTAATACAATTGGTACTGGTGTTATAGTGTTAACTCAATATAAGTGTTAAGTCACAAAGCTCAATTATGTTTTTAAGACAGGGTATGAATCATTACACGTCCGTATAATACCTTTCATGATTTATTAATAATTAATATTAAAAAATATTATGTATGTACACTAAAAAACAACAGCAGAATTACTTTTCAACTTTAATATGGATTATATTTATAATATAAGATACTTATTTTATATGTGGACGGTCCAGGGTCCTCCTTCTTTATCATCTTACATTTACAAAATGCTGTGACACAAGTTTATATTGACATGTGTAAAGACTCAATCACTTTAGAAATATTAGTGAATAAAATGATGTACTTTTTGTATACATTTTTATAGAGATCACATTTTTTTAATTGGTTGTGGCATAGGTAATATAAGAACACACTTTGTACCCTTGAAAGTAGAGGATAATCAAATCCTATACCAATGAGCACTCTTAAGTAACTTTTATTCTGAGTAATGATAGAAATATGCACAATGTTGATGATAATCATTGTACGTGGCTTAAGGGGGTATTCTCGTTTAGAGGGACGAGATCCCCTATTAATAGATAGCACCCGACGTCTATAAGCCGTCTTTAAGACGTCTGTTTCGGACTTTCAAGACGTCTTAAAGACATCTGTATTTTCTGAAAGACGTCTTAAAGACGTCTATAGACGTTTTTGAACGTCGTTAATCATAAAACCGTACGTCTTCAAGACGTCTTTTAAACGCCTTGTAGACGTCTATAAGACGTTATAGTCATCTTAAAGTGTCATGAAGACGTCTTAAATACGTCCATTTCAGACTTTCACGACACCTTAAAGACGTCTTCGTAAGGACTTGATTAGGCCTATCGCAGTTCTTTAAAGAGATATTAGAGATATTAAGCGTGACTTGATTCATGTTTATTAGAATTAATATCTTTTAATGAAATTAAATATTTTGAAAAAAGAAGCCCGTCGAGGAGCTGCTGTTGTTCTCATTTGGGTCATTCCATGTGAAATCGGACACTTTTCGGAGTAACATTTCGGATTTTCGTGCAACTTGGATATGTTACAGTCTTTAGGGATATATAAACATATCTCGAAAGATTTTTCAAAATTTTGAAAAATGTCGATTTTACAGCTGTTTGAGGTGAAGTGCTAACTTTTTTTCAATACATTATAGCTATGGAAGTAGTAAACGGATGGAGATGAGCTTTACGGTGCTTATAGAGAAGACATTGAAGTTTTAAGAAAAAATTATTTCAGTTTAAAAAAGAAACATTTGAACTATTTTTGTGCAATTATTTTAAACAAATGCAGGTTTTTTACATCGGGCGCGATTTTAACAATGTGAAAAAAAGGAGCATATAGTTCTATCCTTTCCCTTAGTAGACCATCTAAGAGAGTTCTGGACCAACGCATTGCGAGGGGTGAAGCGGGGCGAGGGGAACCGCAACGGAGGCGAGGGGTAGGAGGGTGGGGGGACCGCGACTCGTGGAGGTGGGGGCCAGGACCCTGGATCACTGAGGGGGGGGGGAATGGGCCTTGAGAGCAGGTAGAGGGGGTACCTCGATGACACGTCACGCGTTCCTCGACGATGAAACATCACGCGCTGTAGGAAGCGATCCGCAACCCTCTTATCGCCCCAAGGTCAGATGGCACCCCGATATCTGCGACGTTGGAATCGAGTGTACGAGAAAGAGGTACGATATTATTGTACATCTCTCTCTCTCTCGTTGTCGGAGGTCAGAAACAACAACATACGGTGGTATGACGCGTAGAAGATGCAAGTCAAAACCTGCATTTCGGTATCGCTCCAAGGTCAGATCGCGCCCGCGAACAAGGAGTGTGAGAGAGAGGTACGATATGAATCTATCCGCCTCTCTCAACTTCCGAGAATACGGTGGTATGACGCGTAGAAGATGCAAGTCGAAACCTGCATTTTGGTATCGCTCCAAGGTCAGATCGCACCCGCGAACAAGGAGTGTCAGAGAGAGGTACGATATGCATCTAGCCGTCTCTATCTAGGACCATAGGCAAAACATACAGATAGCGAAGATCAACTTCCGAGAATACGGTGGTATGACGCGTAGAAGATGCAAGTCGAAATCTGCAGTTTGGTATCGCTCCAAGGTCAGATCGCGCCCGCGAACACAGAGTGTGAGAGAGAGGTACGATATGAATCCATCCTTCTCTCTCTAGGGACATAGTCGAAACAGACGGTGGTACGACGCGTAGGAGATGTAAGGTGAATCTTATAGATTGTTATGGCGCGATAATCGAGCCAAAAAACATATTACTGTAACGATAGAAGGTTGATTTCCGAGAATAATACGCATCATCGGTGCGTGAGAAGTTCGCGATAATTTTGGAAGGTAAACTTTCGAGAATGAATAATGCGCATATGCTTAAAAGATATCACGTAACAGCAGAATATGATGTGTACAAGAATAAAGCGATGTAATCGAATACTGTTTTCGGTAGTCCATTAGGCTAGAGATGATTATCAAGAGCATATTCGGTGCGAGAGATGTGATGTTATTCGAAATGCATAATAAGAGGTATAGATGTTTCGAGATCCTAACATACCTAGTGTAAGAAATGAACATCGAAAGAATGTTACATAGGTTTTTTGGATAAGTGATATTCAATGCAGGCTGGAAAGGATCGTGCATGGTATCAGACAATACAGGTTTTCGTATGAAAAAAGTATTTATTGGTAAAGCAAATAGACATGTACACATTATTGGGGTACGTTGCGAGCATCACGTATAATCGAATCCAAGCATAACGCTAATAATTCACAATCTAACAAAGAATGCGGTTCGAATACTTCGCTTTCTGAAATGAGTTTTTCATAATCCGTGGCCGGTGTCGTAGCGGCGCGTATAATGACTACAAAGGAAACGTATTTCATGCTGACGTATTTCATCCGACAACCACGAGAACATATGATCGATGCAGCGATCGTATTTAAACATTTGACGTATTGTAGCTTCGGTCATGTATATGGTTAAACTGCTATCCGATATTTTGGTAATTCGTTGACTGTTGATTCGCGTGAAGTCGATGTGTAAATGATCGACGACGATAGGGTCTTGATGCGATGGAGTTGGGTCGTTACGGAAACGTCGAAGTATCTTCGGTTCTTGCTGCAGCAGAAGTTTCCACGTAGACATGGGGAAACACAGTTCGTTGGATTTGTTGTCGACTATGGTGATTTCAACGCAGCACAAATCCCGGTCGATACTAATTCCAATTACAATGCATTTATAGGTAGGCAAGGTCAATGAATAATCACGTCCCATGATTCGTAAGATTGTTTTCTTCGGCGATGGTGCATCGATGGTGTTCGGCGATTTATCACTGTAAGAAACACACACGCAGAGTTAATGCATCGAATGTTTTCGTGTAAATCGAAAAAGTATGCAAAAAGTGGACTACGTACCTTATATTCGAACGGTGCTGTGTAGTAGGAAAATCCTGATTGTTACAGCGGTTGAGGTGGTTTTCGCCCATGTAGGAAGCAGCGTTGCAATGTCGGTTGAACATTTTGAATACGCACTACAGCTGAGAATACTGAACGGTTATGGATACTAACTGTGTAAGCGCGAACGTACACGATGTAATGTGGTCCGCAAGACCGATCGGTACCACTTTTATAGCGGTTTGCACTCACACATATGCAAAGTGTAGTTTGTTGGTGGTGGGGATAGGGAAGTTGTACACAGTATGAAAAAGGAAAAGAAAAAGGTGAAAAAACGTTATGATAGAGGAAAAAACAGTGCAGGAAGAAGTGTATAGTGGGAAGTGTATAATGAGAAGAATATAAATGGAAGAAGTATCGATGTATGAAGTATTCACGGAAAAAGAAAAAATATACATCGTGGGAACCTATCGATAGTAACATGGTAGGTATATATATTGGCTCGAGGGTGTGGAAGCATACGTGAGCACAGTTCTGAATCAACGAAGAAGAAGAAGGATAGCAAGAAGAAGAAGAAGGATAGCGAGAAGAAGAAGAAAGAGAAGAACAATGCCTGTATAGTGAACAAGGATCGAGATATCCAAATAATCACTGACGACTGGGATGCAAGTATGTTCCTACTCGTGAACCACCCCTACCATGCCGTATAATGGCTACAAATGAAGCGTATTTGATGCTTACGAAGTCTAGAATTTCCGACAACCACGAGAACATATGATCGATGCAGCGATCGTATTTAAACATTTGACGTATCGTAGCGAGAGAGGTATGATATTTACACCGCTCTCTCTCTCTCTAGGACCATAGGCAAAACATACGGATAGCGCAGATCAACTTCCGAGAATACTGAGGTATGACGCGTAGAAGATGCAAGTCGAAACCTGCATTTTGGTATCGCTCCAAGGTGAGATCGCGCCCGGGAACACGGAGTGTGTGAGAAAGAGGTACGATATGAATCTATCCTTCTCTCTCTAGGGACATAGTCGAAACATACGGTGGTACGAGGCGTAAAAGATGATGCAAGTCGAAAAATGCATTTTCGAAAATACGTATCATCGACGATGTATGCTGTGTAGGAGGATGAGAATAGAGGGTAAGAAAGATGTACTTCTTCTTCCTCTATGAATAGTAATTGTTTTATTCGTATATAAAGCAGTTTTGTATATGTTATACGTTTATAAGGAATAGTAAGAAGAGTATGAGATACGATTAGAAGAAAAAGACTGTATACGCTTCGTAGAACAATAATATCACAACGTCTATGATGTGCGAAAAGGACTAAACCATACAGCATGCGGTTCGTAGAATCTGGAAACAACAAAAACAGAAAGAAACGGTTAAGCAGATTTAGGATTGTTTTCACATGTAATCTAGAAACACGCCACTCACCTTAAATTTCAGATCACATATACTTCCATATTTTTTGAACATTTTCCAGCGCGCACATACAACCGACACCATTGTGGAAAGCGCATCGTACGGTGTTCTTTGCAGACATTGTTTTCAGGTTAGGAACGACCGTGTCGCACAAAATTCCACAATAATCGTTGTCAATGTCGGAGCCATCGGTATCCTCATCGTCGTCGTCGTCTTCGTCGTCGTCGGAGTCACAGGTGTCATCGTCGTTGTTGTTCTTCTTTTTCTCGTACATCTCAACGATATCTACGATGTGCGCGTCTTTTCGTAGGAGCAGTTGCGATAACCAGGTCTTTTTCTCCAGTCCCTTTACAAACACCACATCGACGGTTGCGAGCTCGCGGGTGAGCATTTCAGGACGTCTGTGGTACGGCACCCAGGCGTCGGACCAGCGAAGCCCGTGATGATGCGCCGTGAGCCAGATCGCTTGACGCTTCTCGAACGATGACAGGCGAGCGTAGGAGTACGGTGGATCGAAAATCCAATGACAAATGGTCGTTTCCGTGTCGAGATTGTTCGCGAGAATCGCGATTTCCTTAGCGACGAACGTGTTACGTTCGGTCTTAAAGCCTTGCAGGTCGACCACGACGGATAACATTATTAGGCAGTAGTAGTAGTAGTATGTAGCAGCGGCGGTGTCAAAATAGCGACTGGCGTTTTTACGATCATCATCGTCCTAGTAGTTGTCGTTTAGCATCACGTGATTTTCCGCACCACGTTCGTCAAAGGATTGTATTGGATCATACACTCGTGTATGAGTAAGCAATACGCGGTTGTATTAGCAGGTACGTTCTCTTTGCACTCGAAATCGATTCGAACGTCCACCGTTGCGCTCTTCACGGACTCGTTCTGTCGAGAGCAATCTATGATCGCAATAGGAGCGCATCGCAAGAAATCGAACGTGTTCAGCAACGGTTCGCCGTGACCGTAGTACGAAGGTCTAAATTTCGCGTACATATCGTACAGGAGCGCGTATTTAGATTTCGTGAAATCAAGGTTCATGTCATCGTACGGATACGTCTCGGAATTGAGGTGCAGTCGAAGGTTTACGAGATTATTCGGGTCGAAGTTGCTAGCGCTTCTGAAGGGATTATTCGTTCGATCGGTTTGCGTAGCGGACATCACGTATCGCGGTTTCTCGAGCTGCGACGATGCTTTCACGGTCCATGTGTGTTTCGTAGTCGTTTGCAGCAACGGATACTCTTGCAGTTCCCACGATCGGAAACTCATCGCGATCGGTCGATCACTTTACAGGAAACGTAGCATCGACAGTTTGTTCGTGTCTTCTAGCACGACGTGTGGCAAACGCCATTGTATCTTGGTGATCGTGAATTTCGATATTATCGCGGGGTTTAGGGCGACCGCGTATATCGCGTTCGTACCGACTCGCGCACGAATCAGTATCAACTCGTGTCGCGCGTTCATCACGATACGCTTGTAATCTTCGCAGAATCCTAGTAACGCGTTCATGGGCACGCAGAAATTGAACGCCGGGCTATTAAAAATGTCTTTGTCGTGTGCGATGGTATGGTCCCAACCGGCGTTCATTAGCGCTTTAATCCTCTCGACAGACAATGACGCGTAATGTTTCCGCGTGGTCGTGATTCCCGGATTTCTGGAACCATCGATCTCCACGCCATTCAATTCGTATGGAATCTCGTCGAACATGAACGCGACACAATTGTTGTCCAGAAAAACTCTCGCAGCAGCTTTCACGTCCGCGGTAGTCGTCAGGGCGGTCATCAAAGAGAGACGTCCTTCGACGTAGAGATAACTTTCGCACGGGAGCGTGTACAGATCTTGTTGCTGAATAGGTATTCGTATCTGATCGGTATTGTCGTACGTCGTGTTGGCGTACGGATTGCAACCGTGCACCTCGATCTTCGTGATACGATCGTCGAAATTCGACGTACTCGTCACGTCCAGTATGGTACACATTACGTTAGACGTGTATGTATATATAAGTGATATGTTAGTATGTCACGATGAATCCCAGAGATCGTAGGAAACGCGCGTTTCGATGAGTCAACGATTTGAAGCTTCTTCTTCTTTTTCTTCTCGTTCCCGTTCCGCTCCCCGTCTTTATTAGCGCGCCTGTTGTCGTTGGCTGTGGTTGCAGAGGTGTTGCGTTGCGGCGATAATGCGTTGCGGCGATAATGCGTTGCAGCGATAATGTGTTGCTGAGATCAGAGGAGCGGCAGTAGCAGCGGCGATGGTGAACGATGAGTCGTACGTGTGATCGAACACCAACATGCTATACACTCGCGCGCGTTCACGTTATCTTATCGCGCGAACGCCGTTGCACGTGTAAGCGAATCGTTATTTCCTCTCCGCGAAAATCTATAGGGCGATCGTACTGATCGCCGATGCGTACCGTTAGATCGTGTATCGCTCGTGCAACGATCGGTAGGTAAATGACGTGTCGCGGAGTTTCCGATATCTAATATCCCGGTGGTACGCGAGGTGAAAATTCGTGAATCGTGTGTACAGGTTTGTCGTTGCTGTACGCACCGGTAGTGACGTTACACGTTACTCTGATGACGTTAACGGTTATAATGTTCACAGGTTCGTCGGACTCGTGCCAGATTCTCGGCGGTAAGACACGCGTCGCTGAGAATCTTAGCAACGATCCCACGTTGTTCGGTTGCGTAAAGTCCACGAAGAACGAGCAGTACAGTTCACTTTTCATGGTGTTGTTGTTATCTCGTAGCACTAGCGGGTACTTGTCGTCGTCGTTCTCGTTGTTATCGCGTCTTCGAGAATATCGCTCGAGTAATCATTGCTTCAGGTACTTGGCGATAGCGTCTAATTCGTAGGAACCATGGGGGATCGTAACGCGGTCGCGAGGGACATCGACGCTGGGGATCGCGGCGTTCTTGTTCGCGACGAAATAGAACGTATCGTTGCTCGAGTCGATGTTCGGTATCGTGTCAGACGTCTCCAAGTCGGCGAGTCCTAGTTCGTATTGCCCGTCGCTCAAATCTATCGGTAGAAAATAATTGACCGTGAACACGTTGCTCCGACCCGTTAACGTGAGCGTGAGCGACATCGTACCGCTGTAGGTTACGCCAGTGAGACCGAGAGAGCGAAAGTGTCTCGGACGTAACGTAGCGTGTCAATTTATCTCGGGTAGCGTCGAGGCCAAAATTTCAGAGCTTTTTGTCGTAGAAATTGTACGCACAAATGGCCGCAATTCATCTGGTCGAAACGTTGAAAGCGATCGTGATTGTACTTGATCGTAGTTGTCGTAGTTTTCGTTCCCCGTTCGAAGTAATCGATCAGTTCCGCGGGTGGTCGCAAATTCCCAAAACTGTCGAAACACTGTACGCGCGATCCGCGTTTCGCGTACGCAACCCAGTGCGTGCATTCGCCGCGATTCTCGTCAAGATTCACGATACCGCATTCGTTCGGTCGTACGCGCGCGGGGAGCGTGTCGCGCATAAACACTCCGCGAAAGAACGGTACGTCGACGCACTCGCGCTCTAATTGCAGATTCGTCATAGGTTGATGGTGTTGTTGTTGTTGTTGTTGTTGTAGCAGATGTCGCGTTATTGCCGCAGGCCCGGTCGAACGGAGTAGATTTTTTTCCGCGGTCGTCGTCTCAGGTTCATGCCGGCGCCACACTTGTACGGTCTCAGATACATTCCTCGCCCTTCCATCGCCCGATTATGACGCATGGTTTCTTCCAGCTGCTTTCGCGAGGCCTTCGCGTTGTTCACCGCTTTGGAGATACCGGCAGCTCCGCCGGCCAATGCTCCGATAGCCGACAAGGCGGGCAGCACGAGCGGTAGAAGCGGAAGAAAGCCTCCGCGTTTCGCTACCGGTAGGATACGACGTTGTCCTCTGGATTTGTGTTTCCTTCTCGTAGTCCTTCCTCTTCTTCTTCCTCCTCTTCTCATAACCATACCGAGTTTAGTCTTAGCCTTCATCGCAGCCCACACTCCAGTCGCAGCGGCTTTTTCATCGAAAGTCGCGTCCTTCGCGAACACTCGTTCTCGCGCTCGTTCGGCTAACGTGCGATCCGCCTCGTATCGTCCCTCCAAATCCTTTCGACGAGAGTATGCGATATAGTGCTCCCGACACGCCGCGTCCAGCGGATTCACATCTTCGTCGCCGCGAGCCAATCGCTTCAGCAAACGCGTCCCCGGTCCGCAGAACTGATATCCCGGGATGTGTAGTTCGAACGGTAAACGATTTATGATCGTGTTCACGAGTCCCGATCCTGTCTTCTCCTTCTTCGTTGGTCTACGCGTTACCGCAACCATACGCGTGAAAATGCAGATACACGGAGACGCGAGGACAGTCGTAAGTCGACGGTTCTTCGATAGCGATCGATTCGAGGAGCGCTACGATTCTGATTCGCTCGACAGGTGTCGCGGGTATAAATAGCAGTGACGTTTACGGTTTCGGTGGGTGAGAGAGAGAGATAGCATGCGATTCGCGAAACAACCGAACGCTATTCGCGTGACCGCGAACAGGACGTTGGAGGATTTGACGTGGGACGAGAGTCGTTCTCGCAGGCACGGTTCGTTGTCGCCGAACATCGTGCGAGCCGTGATCTGCGGTCCGTCCGGATGCGGAAAAACGAACGTGCTTCACAGCCTGCTGGAGAGTCCGAACGGTTTGCGTTTCGAGACCGTGTACGTGTACTCGAAATCGTTGCGACAGCCAAAGTATCGGTACCTGCAGCGAGTGTTATCGCGCGTCGGTGGACTCGGATACTTTCCCTACTCGGACACCGTCGAAATCGTTCCACCGAGAGACGCTCGACCCGATTCGATCTTTGTGTTCGACGACGTGGCGTGCGACGAACAGAACGCGATCCGCGAATACTTCTCCATGGGAAGGCACGCGAACGTGGATTGCTTCTACCTGTGTCAATCGTACGCGAGAATACCGAAACCTACTTGATCAGAGACAACGTGAATTTTCTTGTGCTGTTCAAACAGGATGGTACGAACTTGCGTCGCGTGTACAACGATCACGTGAACACGGACATGACGTTCGAGGCGTTCACCGACCTGTGCGCGAAATGTTGGAAACGACGCTACGACTTCGGAGTCATCGATAAGGACCGTGCCATGTACGATGGTCGGTATCGACCAGGATTTAACGAGTTCGTGGTAGCTCGCGAACCTCAGTAGATCGCGAGTCCTTCGTCGAGCAACACGCGAGGATGTCTAACGAAACAGCTACCAGCGGTTTCAACATGGAGAGCACGCAACAACAACAACAACAACGAGAAATACAACAGAAACGGTATCGTAGGCGACAGTCACGAGACATCGAGACGAAGAAGAAAATTGCCGAAATCAGCGCCGCTATACGCCGGAAGTACATGAACCTGAAACTCGGTAAAATGGCGACGAAAGCTGCTGCGAAGGAGAGCGCGCAACCGATCGTCGAACCGTTGAAACATTTGGTCGAGAACACCACGGTGTTGAAAACGAGTCCAGCGATACCATCGCTCGTTAAGCGGAAGCAGCAGCAACAACGTTTGAAGAAGAAACGGTTATCCTTTACTCTGTCCACAGCCGAAGCGACGATACTGCCCGAAACGGCTCCACTTCTGGATTCGAACGACGAAGACGACGACGACAGCGCCGACTACGAAACAAGCGAGGAACTTGATCCGGATCAGGGTGAGACGGACAAAACGATTCGAGAAGTTCTCGATCCACAAACCCCCAACACCACCGACAACCTCGACGCGTACACTCGAAATGTCAGCGGGCCGCTATCGCGCGAATATCTGCACTGGTTCTTCAGCGACATTAAGAAACTAATTGACGATGACGAACAGCTGATGATCGGTGATTCCGTACTCACTATCTGCGAGAACGACGACGACGATGTTAGCGTGAAAGGCAAGCGGTACGCGGGTACGCGAGGCTTGTACGAACTGCTGTTCATGCGAGTGCCTAACGAGCAAGCGTACACGAATGCTGATCTCGACGCGTACCGCGACATCTTGTTGGCGACGAACGCGCATCGATGGCACCATTCGGCTAGCAAACCTACGCTAGGCAACAAGGGCTACAAGTACAGGAAGATCGTGTCGGTGTTGTTGAGTAGTGGAGACGGCAACGTCGGCGGGATCACGCGCGAAAGTCGAGGATTACCCATCGACGACGTGATGACGGTTACCGATAACGCGATCGCCTACGTGTACTGGGACGATCCAAACGAATTGGTCGATACACTACGATTGCTCTTGGCGTCGCGCGATGCCGCACACACCAGGCATGACAACGAAATTGCGTCCATCCTGGAGGAACTTCGCGAAGCCGGTCTCATCGTAAATTGATCGGTCGGATCGACGACGCGTCAGTCTCGTTCGCGATCACCGCCCACCCAACATGTCGGTAAACAAGTTTGGCGCACCTTTGCACGGTAGTATCGGCGATACTACTGGCGCTGCCGGCGACAACGATCAACGCACGGAGACGATTCGCTCGCGGAATCTGTACGTCACGAATTACGTGCGAGAGAACGCGCTGTGTCTGGGCACCGATCAGTCAACGTTCAACGCGATGGAACACAAGATACGCCGGGTGACACATCCGGAGGAGGATACCGACGCTGCGACGAAACGATACGTGGACGACATGGAACGTACCGTCGGACGTGCTCTCGACACTATGGAGGAAGACATGTACGCAGTAACGACGAAACGATTGGACGCTTTGACTACCTTGATAAATACCGCGGTGGAAGGACGCATCCGTGATTCGGAGAATTCGATAAATACCACGCTGCAACGACGCTTCGATCACTTGAAGGATAGACTCGACGACTTTGCGACACCGATCGCGGAAGCGCAGAAACGCAAGAAAGCGCGACGATGAGCGACGACGACAACAAATCCCGCCAACACCGTACGTGCTTCGAGTGCCTGTTGCTGGTCGTGGAACGTTACCGTCACTATCGTCGCTATGGGCACGAGTAAGGAGCGAATACAATTGGTCAACGAACTGCACGCTCCAGCGAGACGAAATTTCCCACGGAGACGCGTAGTTACTCGAGGCTGCGACGATCTGTGGCAGGCAGATTTGGTGGAAATGCGCGCGTACGCAACCCACAATCGCAGCTACAACTACATACTCACGATCATCGATACGTTCAGCAAGCACGCATGGGCCGTGCCCGTGAAAACGAAAAGCGGACGCGACGTGACCGAGGCGTTCGCGACCGTGTTGCGACGAAGCGGCAGATGTCCGCGAAATCTACAAACCGACATGGGAAAGGAGTTCTACAACGCAGAGTTTCAACGATTGACGAAGACTCGCGGAATCAACCACTACTCGACGTACAGCGTGATGAAAGCGTCGAGCGTCGAGCGTTTCAATCGCACGCTGAAGAATCTGATGTGGAAACAATTCTCCTTGAACGCCTCTTATCGTTGGTTGGATCTGCTACCGAAGCTTGCGCACACCTACAATCATCGTAAACATCGCACGATCAACGCGCGACCCGTCGACGTGACCTCCGCCACTCGTTTACCGTTCATCGTATCGTCGGGTGTCGAGCAACGACTGCGACGATGACGACGACAACACGCCAAATTCCGCGTCGGCGACAAAGTACGCGTGAGCAAATTCAAGACGATCTTCGAGAAGGGATACACGCCGAACTGGTCAACCGAGGTGTTCGAAATCACCGCTGTACAACGAACGCATCCTGTCATGTATATTCTACGCGATTCCGCGGGAGAGCCGATCTCGGGCGGATTCTACGAGCACGAACTGCATTCGGTGGCGAATCCGGACGTATATCTGATCGAGAAGATTATTCGTCGCAAGGGGCACCAGGTGTACGTGAAATGGTTGGGATTCGACTCATCCAAGAACTCGTGGATACGGGAAAGGGATGTTCTGTGACGCAACAGCGGCTCTTTATTATTAATATTACTTATATACATATACATTTATATCGTTTATTTCATTCTTTGTATTTAAAAAAAGCACAATATATATATATATATATATATCACGATACTTGTACATTATTTACGTGAATGTGTAATATTATACATAGGTATATTAAGAAAAAATTTTACGTCCATCCATTGCATACTTTTTTTTTAAAGAGGGGGAAAATGCATTACGCATACCCCGACAACATTATGTCGGGGTTATGTGGGTCTCTCCATTTCTGGCATACCCACTAAAAACCCCCTCTACGTTCATACAGTGTATCATACTTGTATACATAACAAAATATATCGTACGCGACATTACTACGTATCTATGTATACATATAACTATTGTATCTACTTAACCATATACGTATCACTATCAGTATCACTGTCACTATGGTAGTTATCACTCTCGGGAATCCGACAGTGTCCCCACGGAAGGGTTTCGATCTGGTCGGGAAGTACGTACCGTTTATCATCGTACGGACTGAACGCGGTCTTCAGTTCGTTCACGGAATAAACGTCGTGTTTTCGCGCACGAATATGGTTTTTTCGAATCGTTGTTTCCGCGTGCTCGAGAAGACACCGCACGTAGTCCTCGAAACGTATTTCGTTCGCTACAACACTTCTCTTCATCCCCTTCACTTTTTTCTTCTCGGACGTTCCCGCCAACGACGACGACGCGTCACACACTCGAGTCGCGTACATCTTAGATCGCAGTCCCACGAACTCCGTCATTAAGGCACCGTTGTTCTCGCCCCTCATGCGTCCCCGCACCTTCTTGTTTACGCGCGGCATACCGTACGGATTGTCCACCGCGTAATCGCTCGTATCGAATCGCGCACTGACGTCACTTTTTAGCTGCTCGTAAGCGTCCTCACATCTCAGCAGATACATGAGACTGTCGGTGTCCGTGTACAACACTTTGCACCCATCACCGAACTTGGCGCGCATGTAGTCAGAGTGAAATTCGTACAGACACACCTTGGACACAGCCAACACGCTCATGCCCACGTATATGGGTTTACCGAATTTCACTTTTAGTTTACGCATCTCGATAGCGACTAAGTGTTCGGAAAATATCGCGCGACTGTGGAAATTTGGTTTCGCAATCAACGATTCGGCGCCGTCACGTCCGTCCCACCGCGTCACCAGTCGCATGTCCACTCGCTTTCGAACGTTTTCCATCGTTTTACCGTACACGGCATTGTTCATTAGTTTATACAGTGTTTTCTGGAAATCACTGGTGGCTCGCGTCCTCAACTCCGTGTTCAAGTTTATGTAGTCGCACAACCAACGCGATTGATCGGACCGTAGAACCCGATGAATTCGCGATACGCGAAGTCCGTGTCGAAAGCACTGCTTCAGGTACCGATAGTGTATCACGTACCGTTCTTTGTCGCGGAGCGTGGCGATCAGCTTGCTTTCCTTACCGATGGGCGCGTGCTCGCGCACAGGACAGAACGGAAGGTCCGCGTACTCGTCGTGAATATCCCGCGGATACTCCAGATCCACTTCCAGCAGGTATTCATCCGGTCCGTTGTCCTCCGGCAAGGAGTTCGCGTCCAAATCGGCAACCGCGTCCTCGTCCAGCCATCGAAATCCACCGTATGTAATCGCGGTAATGTATACCTCTTTACACCTCGAAATATTCTTATCCCCCACAATGCACGACATCGTACACTCGCGAGCACTACTATAACGCGCAATATGTCTCATCACATTACTCTGATCGCGTGTAAAACATTAAATTCCACGGTGAAAAATACTGGTCCACGCGGCCTCGCACAATGATTGTTGTGTAGCGCACATTACACATGGTAATCGGATACGGGTATCGCGAATCTTAAGCGTTTCTAGCACAAGTGTTTCCGCATCCAACTCGCAAGCCGTAGATTGCGTTGAAGTATCACCATCAATTTCACAAATCTCATCCGATACTGGGAATAATACCGGTTTATAGATATCTAGATCTAGCACTTACTGTCGCACACCAATCCGTAATAACTTGAACTGCTTGATAATCAATAGTAACCGACGACGTTTGCTATCTCCTAGTAGAAGTTTTTTTTCGTCGAAACTCTATGATAGCTCGTATGCATTCGTTGCACCTATCTATCCACTCTTGACATTCCAAGATCGTGTGCACGTGCGCGCACCTTGTTGATAATGATTTAAAAGTTTCAATGTATACTTGCATTTTTTAAATATGTTTTTTCACTTAATGTGTGTGTGTGTGTGTGTGTGTGTTCACGACTCCCGTTCATCTTTTTCCGGCCGTTCCAACATTCTATAATATACGAATACACGCATATGTCTCAAACGTAATATCAGTATACGTAACCACTCTTTGCTACGTCTCCGAACTATGTTTTTACGAAAGTTCACGGCGAATTGTAAAAACTCATCACAATGCTCAATCCACTCGTAGCATTGTTCATAGGTATGTAACAACGGTATTATCTCGGCTAATACTATAACAGACTCTTCAAACTTATCCATTATTCTTATGGTTAACGTATTGACAAAATATTTGATTCATCTTATGATAAATGTATGTAACACTTCACTAGATACGTTTTTTAAAAAACACGATACTAACAACGATTATATTACAAAACTCTTCCAACGCGTTACCATTCACGATTTTGTCCTGTCGAAGATGCGAGCTGCCTTAAATATACTACCATCCCTACCTAAAATCTCCCTACCCCTACATTTACAAACCAATGGAATAACACCTGCAATCATACCTTAAGTCATATTGCGCTTTTACGCATATGCGCATTATTCATTCTCGAAAGTTTACCTTCCAAAATTATCGCGAGCTTCTCGCGCACCGATGCTGCGTATTATTATTCTCGGAAATCAACCTTCTATCGTTACAGTGATATGTTTTTTGGCTCGATTATCGCGCCATAACAAACTATAAGATGCACCTTACATCTCCTACGCGTCGCACAACCGTATCTTTCGACTATGTCCCTAGTGAGAGAAGGATAGATTCATATCGTACCTCTCTCTCACACTCCTTGTTCGCGGGCGCGATCTGACCTTGGAGCGATACCAAAATGCAGGTTTCGACTTGCATCTTCTACGCGTCATACCTCAGTATTCTCGGAAGTTGAGAGAGAAGGACAGATTCATATCGTAGCTCTCTTTCACACTCCTTGTTTGCGGGCGCGATCTGACCTTGGAGCGATACCAAAATGCAGGTTTCGACTTGCATCTTCTACGCGTCATACCACCGTATGTTGTTGTTTCTGACCTCCGACAACGAGAGAGAGATATACAATAATATCGTACCTCTCTCTCACACTCGATTCCAACGTCGCAGATATCGGGGTGCTATCTGGCCTTGGGGCGATAAGAGGGTTGCGTATCGCTTCCTCCTACAATGCGTGAAGTGTCATCGTCGAGGAACGCGTGACGTGTCACCGAGGTACCCCTTCTACTTGCTCTCAAGCAGAGATGGGCATTATTTAAATAAAAAATTATTTAAATGACGTATCAAATAAAAGATACTTTAGTCTTATTCGGCATGAATAAGACTAATCTGAGTCCATATTTAATCGAAGCGCCCATGATTGAAGTAGTTCGATCATGGGTATTCAATCATCGGCCATGATTGAACTACTTTAATCATGGGGATTCAATCGTTGGTCATGTTTGAACTACTTCAATCATGAGGATTCAATCGTCGGCCATGATTGAACTACGTTCAATCATAGGGATTCAATCATGAATGAATGAACAGTGTTCTCGTATTCAATTATAATTTAGTCGACTAACCTTAGCGAGCCTCGAGACTCGTGAGAGCCTTTGATCGATGCCGCGCGAGGTCCGAGCCGAGCGACATTGTATCGTTCACTCGTCAAAACTGGCGCCTGGAGTTGTTCGGCGATGTGTCATCGATTATACAGAAAGTGAATTTGTTTATTTTTCATCGTATCAATATGAAAGTGACACCAATGGATTCCTGGTGTTCTCCCGATTAATTAGTCAGAAAATAATTTACATCGGACTATTTTTAACGAAACGGACTTTCAATCCGATTCAAGGTCCCGACTTTAAACATCCAAAAAAATACTATCATATTCGCTGAAGTGTTTTTTATAACATATGTCTATCTGTTGTTGGTAATTTGTACTTATTGTCGTGTACCGGGGAGAAGGCAAATACAAAACTTGTATTAAATTGTCCTTTATTATAAGCAAGTTCAAAACTAGTTGCTGGTTCGAAGTACAAGCGAGATCTAAAACTAAAGACGTACGGAGGAAAAGAACGTGGACACAACGGAGAGTCCTATTAGTAGTTTCTATTGCGAGGGTGTGGAATATGGAGCTAGGATTGATCATTGAGTAAGGGAGGAAGAGGTGGTTTGAAGAAAGTTCAGTGGTGACAGAACGTTAGCTTTCACTTTGGAAGGGGGTCTTAGGACCCATGGCCTAATCCGCTTGTTTACAGACAAGTCACGTTCGTTCGGAAGGGGCTAAGGGTCTTAGAGGATGACGATGACCAGATGTGTAAGAAAAAGGGAAAGTCGCGAAGTAGGTATCTAACAATGTATTCAACGTTAAAAATAGCGGTGCGCCCCGTTGCAGGTAAGCGAGCCGCGCGCTCCACTATTAAGGCACGGTTATAAACATGTGTAATGTGCGCTACACAACACCCTTGAAAGGGTCGCGCAACAAGGACCTCGTGCAACATGAAGCCGCGTACGCGAATGGTTGCGCGCATCGTCGAAATCAGCGGAAAGAATACAGTCTTCCGACTCTTAGTTTTGGAAATAAATTGAAAGATATCTGCAAAAATTGGTGAATTTCGGGTGTCCTTTTCCCTTTGATCGTTGTTTAAACGTATTTAAATGTTCATAATGCAATAATAACTTATATCTTTGTATTCGGGAGGGTTCATAGAATAATTTGACGCAACGAACAATCGAATAACTATTACCGTTTCGGCACAAAAGATGTTCAAAGTTGAAAATTTGCAGTTTTTTCAAAATCGATTTTCTCAAGAACTGAGGGTGATGGTAACAAACGGTTTGCGGATTCGTTTTCAGGGCACGAAAACCTATAAGAAACGGCTATTGAATGTTACAAGTCCGAAAAAAAGTCAAAATTGGTTGTACTACAAACTGCAAAAATTATTAATGTATTTATTAAAGTGCCAAAAAAACTATATATTGCAGTACTTCCTAGTGTTTCGCACTTTGTGTATTCCATACATTTTACATGCACTTTTTGATTTTTGCTAAAATACTTATATGTTTATTTGTAAATTTTTCATGAAACTAATTGATTATAATTTGGAAATATTAGCTTTTATCGAGAAAAACCTGTATGTTTACTCAAACAAAAACAGATGCAAAAAGTAATCATAAATATGTAAAAAAATAACACTAAAAATAAGAAATGAGTAAATGCTATTAAAGTATACATATGTACAGGATAAACTAACAACAAAAATAATTTTGCGCAGCTAGAATCGTATTTTAAAACACTGTGCGCGATTATTTCCTAACATTTGTATGTATTTGTAAGTAGTGCTCGTTAAGCTGATCCAAATTCCAAACTCATGCTCACTATCATTCTTTCTTTATCGAGGAGTCGAAGACATATTATCTAAGACCCTTCAGTAGCGAACGCTCGACAATCGACATGGATCGCCGAGAACCATGGGGTCATAAAAGACAAGGATAGCACTAGTCGTTAAGAACGGAAAAATGTGAAATTCTTTATCGCATCTGCACGAACGTGACATCAATTGTCGCCTTCTGTTTTGCCGACAAAAATGATACCAAACTTGACATAATTGGGGCTATAATTAACGAAATTACATATAAAATTAATTTGCAGAATTTACAGCTGACTTCATTAAAAGTAGTCCGATTTAAATTATTTTCTATCCGTTTAATGGGGAGAATGCAAGGAATCCATTGGTGTCACTTTCATATTGATACGAGCAAAAATAAAGAAATTCACTTTTCGTATAATCGATGACACATCGCCGAACAACTCCAGGCGCCAGTTTAGACGGGTGAACGATACAATGTCGATCGGCTCGGGCCGCGCGCGGCATCGATCAAAGGCTCTCGCGAGTCTCGAGGTTCGCCAACGTTAGTCGACTAAATTACGATTGAATACGAGAACGTTGTTCATTCATTCATGATTGAATCCCCACGATTGAAGGTAATTCAATCATGGCCGACGATTGAATACCCTGACTGTAGTAGTTCAATCATGGCCGACGATTGAATACGCTGCCTGAAGGAGTTCAATCATGGCCGACGATTAAATACCCATGATTTCAATCATGAACGCTACGATTAAATATTGACTCGAGTTAGTCTTATTCATGAGTCTCGAATAAAATTTTCGTCTTTTAGACGAATTCAATTTTTTATTTCAAATAATTTTTTGCCCATCTCTGCTCTCAAGGCCCATCCCCCCCCCTCCAGTGATCCTGGGTCCCAGCCCCCACCTCCACGAGTCGCGGTCCCCCCACCCGCCTACCCCTCGCCATCGCTGGGGTTGCGTCGCCCCGCTTCACCCCTCGCCCTGCGTTGGATTAGAACTCTCTTAGATATCCTACTTCCCTTGATGGACAAATTTTCAAAAATATGGACACTTTAAAATTGGCGAAATGAAAATTACTTGAATGTAACGCTGCGTCAAATCACACCGGCTCGACTGGCTGAGCCGGGCGGTACTCGCAGCGGCCAAGCGGCTATATCTGCTATTCTTATGCAGTGTTCTCTAATATGGTATTTGTAAAAAACTGAAGAAGGAAAACTTTTACTGTTTTTTATATACAAAATAATACGGTATCTTAATTTTGGGTGTTCGCAATATTTTCCTTGAAACGAGGGTGACCTTCAGTTTTTTAAATGGAATCCTATATATTTGATTATCCAATATGAAAGCGACTGTCAATACAAATTCAACCATATGGTATACTATGACCTTCAAGGCTAGACAAGGTTAGGAATGAAATAAATGTATCGAACTATCTATCTAAGTAGTAGATTGAATTTCTTCTTTCATTCCTAACTATGTGTGATGTTGAAGGTCGCAGTATACCATATGGTTGAATTTGTCTTGACAGTCGCTTTCATATTGGATAATCAAATATATAGCATTCCATTTAAAAAAACTGTAGGTCACCCTCGTTTCAAGGAAAATATTGCGAACACCAAAAATTAAGGTACCGTATTATATTGTGTATAAAAAACAGTAAAAGTTTTCCTTCTTCAGTTTTTTAAAAATATTTACCATATTAGAGAACACTGTATAAGAATAGCTGATATAGCCGCTTGGCCGCTGCGAATACCGCACGGCTCAGCCAGTCGAGCCGGTGTGATTTGACGCAGCGTTACATTCAAGTAATTTTCATTTCGCCAATTTTAAAGTGTCCATATTTTTGAAAATTTGCCCATCAAGGGGAAGGATAGAACTATATTTTCCTTTTTTCCAGATTTTTAAAATCACGCCCGATGTTAAAAACCTGCATTTGTTTAAAATAATTGCACAAAAATGGTTCAAATTTTTCTTTTTTTAAACTGAAATAATTTTTTCTTAAAACTTTAATGTCTTCTCTATAAGCACCGCAAAGCTCATCTCCATTCGTTTACTACTTCCATAGCTATAATGTATTGAAAAAAAGTTAGCACTTCACTTCAAACAACTGTAAAATCGACATTTTTCAAAATTTTTAAAAATCCTTCGAGGTATGTTTATATATCCTTAAAGACTGCAGCATATCCAAGTTGCACGAAAATCCGAAATGTTACTCCGAAAAGTGTCCGATTTCGCATGGAATGACCCATTTGAGAAAGTCTATTTTCATGCTGGTCAATATTTTCGTTTCTTCATAAAAAAGAAGAATGTTTTGCAATAGCGAATGATCGAGATATTTTTTGGCATATACAAGTTCAAGTCGAAAATATAAATTTCCTTCATCAAAAAAACGCCGGTATTCGAGAGTGACGATAAATGATCTGCTCGGATTCCTTATAGGCATGACTGCTGTATCCCACCTGCGAGAAGCTCTCGGTCCGGTTGCTGCCTGGCGGTCGCGTACTATCCATCGCCAGCCGGCCTAGTCATGACTTGTTTATGTACATATGCGTCTTTAAAACATCTAAACGCAGTCGTTTAAACAACGTCTTGGCATGGACGTCTTAGAGACATCTTAACACAGTCGTTTGAAAGGCGTCTTGGCATAGACTTAACACAGTCGCCTAAAAGACGTCCTGGCACAAACGCCTTAAAGACGTCTTAAAGACGTCTTAAAGACGTCTGTAGACAGACGTCTTAGAAATGTCTCCACACATACGTCTTAAAGGCGTCTTAATATGGTCTAAGACGTTCAGACCAAAAACAGACATAAAATGGACGTCTAGAAGACGTTGTGTGCTATCTGGGTTCTATTTAGCAACTTGTAAAAAGAAATTCAGTCATATGTAATAATAATCAGTCGAGATAAAGGTAGGTTTTTCTCAAAACGGTGTTTTTCATGACGGTATACACGATATCTCAACTTCTAGTGGGTCAAACTGGTCCATCTTTTTCGTACACCATCAGAAAACATATAATTCTAACCGGTATCAGCTTAAGGCCATTTAAAGACGAAAAAACACGGAAAATCTGAGTTTTAAATTCAAAGTTCCGCCATTTTGTGAATTTTTAATTTGTTTTCATATATCTGCTACCGGCTATAGCCACACTCTTACTGATTAAGAATCCTTTTGGATCAGCGGAACAGCCGGAATCGTGTACACCATGAGCCAACTTTTTTTGGACACGCTTTACGAGATGACCCATATCTTCATTAATTATTATTGTATATGGCTGAAATTTTTTTACAACTAAGTGACATATTAATAAATACGCGTGGATTATGCTCATCGGTGAAAAGTGTGTAATTTTTTTGTGCACCACCTCTAAAGAAAAGCAAAAAGTTGGCTTTCTAGACGAGAATGCCCTCTTAAGTCAAAAATACTCCACAACAATCATTGTGTAAGTACTTATATTTTTTAGTTTATACTTCTAAGTGAAAGCGATTTCATTTATGTCACAAAACACTTCTTTGAATGTAATAAGATTGTGAGTATACAAAAAATATTTACAATATTGGTTTAATAAATGCTTGCAACATAATTGTGAAAAAGTGATGAGGCTGAATAAAACATCTTAAGACAAACTTCCCATACAGCATACTCCGTTGCAGGATGGTTGCAGGTATGTTGCGGTGCAAGATGGAAACATTGCAAGTAATATTTCGGAGATGTTGCAGGAATTTTACTATATCCGCCCCTGTGCAACATTGCATCAAATATTTCTGCAGTGTTTCCGAGATATTATAGGCAATTCTCCCGCAACGTTTCGGAGATTTTACAGCAATGGTCCTGCAACGTTTCGGAGATTTTACAGCAATGGTCTCGCAACGTTTCGGAGATTTTATACCAATTGTCCCGCGACGTTTCAGAAATTTTCTAGCAATGGTCACGGTTAAGGAAATTAATTAAATTACAATAAATACTGACAATTAAATATTCATATATTTTTTCTGTACAAGACGACAACAAAAACAAGATCAATAATAAAAACAATAAAAATAATAATAATATCGGCTCTGGTGGAACTTCCCAAGCCCACGTGGTGAAGCTCCAGGCGTTGTGTAACGTTATTCACATGCGACGCAACAGGTTGCAAAGCCGAAGCACGTAAGAAGTCACAAGCGTAAATAGTTAGAGCATGATTACTTATTAATTGCTTTTAAGTAATAAAAATGGTTAGAACGTGTGTGTTTTGTGGCGCAGGAGACTTGAGTGAATTGGATGAAGGTTTGACATATTACGGGTAAGTAAAGCCCATGTATATACTATTTGTAGGTTAAGTCGAACTTCTTAGAGAGAAATATTTTTGTTTGTTTCATATAGATTCCCGTTGGTTACAAGTAAAATGTCTAGGCGGTTTCTAACTCAGGTCCTCTGAGGGGGGCGCGGGGGCGGGTGGAAGTGAGGACGCGCGGGGGAGTGCGGTGGGGGGAACTTTAGGCGCGAGGACAGCGGGGAGTGGAAGACTGGTTGCGCGCGCACGAGCCGCGGAGTGGGGGAAGCCATAATCGTGGAGGGGATCAGTCCAGGCCGAGCGGCCGCGGAGACCTCTCCAGACCTGGCCCACCGTCAGAAATTTTTCAGAGGGGGGGGGGACTGACCCCCGAAAATCTTTTTCATACCTACCCAATGGAGGGAATGACCTTGACCCACCCCCGCAAATTTTTTCACCCCTGACCCACCCCCGAAAATTTTTCAGACCTGGCCCACACCAATCTAGCGAACCACCAGGCAGCAGAAATTGTTTAATCATTTATTTTCATCGGGCGATGTCGGGAAAGATCGACGTTTTACAAATCACATATTCGGGGAGGGAAAGAGACGGCACTACATAGTGGTACAATCGCATGCATTCTAAAGCTAAAAGTTTTCAAAATGTTTTTTGAATCTTAACGTCGCAGCGTATCGCGCGATCTCGCGTAATTTGAATCCTCCGGAGCAGCCGTGCGGGATGATGTCATTTTCACGGCGCGAAGAACGCTCGAACGAAATTGAACACGTGCAGAAACGCCGAATCTTAGAATTAGGTGGTGGTGAGAGAAGGAGGATGATGGGGGGGGGGGGGTACATACAAAAGCCTGAAGATACTGTGAGGTGGTTATAATCGTTCGACATCTGACAACAGCACATTGCGATTGAATTTGTGTTCGACGACTGAAAAAAGTGATAAAATTGTAAGTATGAATACAAGTTTTTTTGGCTTACGTATGGATACGGAGGTGAAAGTGTTAAATAGAATTTTAATGAAATTGTTTTTTTTTTCAGTTTCACATCAAGAAAAAAAGATGCCAGTATACCATAGTATACAGTTTCTGCCACCTTCGGAAGACGATGTGCCGTGGGACGGAGTTGTCCCCAACGAACACACGATGCTATGTCTACGGAGCATTAGCACCCTCCTGTGGATCCATCTGTGCTATACGCACGGAAAGCAGTTGTGTGATATGTGCTACACAGAGCTCCCGGAGCACGAACGCTACGAATGCATGCAAGCGGTCATCCACATCGCGGTGTTCCGCATCAATTATCAGCGACACATGAATTGCGCAACCTGTTCGGCGATAATTTACACCCCCAACCTTGCAGAACAGTGTTCAAAGTGCATTGAGCGATATTTTAATATGTCACAGAATGATCGTGACACCCTCACGGCGAGAGTTATGTTAAATGTAGAATACGAATGGTGACCCTCCCCTGGGAACTCGAATAAAATTTATTTACTTTTTAAATTTGTCTACCAGTTTACTTTCCTCCATATTCCTATCCAATTCATGATATTACTATGGCGCTAATATGTAACAAGCATTCTAAAGCTCGCAAGTTTTTAAAGCGTTCTGATTTAGCGTCGCAGCGTATCGCGCGATCTCGCGTAATTTGAATCCTCTGGAGCAGCCGTGCGGGATGATGTCATTTTCACGGCGCGAAGAACGCTCGAACGAAATATAATACATGCAGAAACGTCGAATCTTAGAATTAGGTGGTGAGGAGAGAAGGAGGAAGGTAGGTAAATAAAATTGAGAAATAATATATGTAAAATGATTATATATTGTTACAAATAGAATATGAAAACAGAATATTAAAAAAGAATATAAAATATAATATAAATATAAAAATATAAAAAATTGAATATAAATATAAATATAAATATAAATATAAATATAAATATAAATATAATAATATAAAATAAAAAATACAAAATACAAAATACAAAATAAAAGAAAAAGATTAAAATAAAAATAATAATAATATTAATACTAGGAATAATAAAATAAAAAGAAAAGAAAAAACATAAGAAAAGAAAAAAATAAGAAAATATAAACTAGTAGAGCGGCGGCGATGGCGAAGGCGGCGACGACGACGAAGACGCCAGCAGCCCCTCGAACCGCCATGGGGGTGACGGCTACAGCCTCCCGACGTCTATGCATGGCGGTGATGGGGACCGCGGCCGTCGCAGGGGCCCCATCCGCAGATACGGCGCCCATGGTCGCCTCAGCCGCGCGGCCATCCTCGGTCCAATTACTTGGGGCTCATTTGACGGGCCTGCCAGCCACGCCCTCATTATTAATGGTAAGTCCTAGAACAAGGACACAAACGTCGATATAACACTAATACATCAAATGCAAACCAACACCAAAGTATTGCATACATGCGGAGGCGGTGGCGACGGCGGCGGCGACCAAACGGGCCCACCCCAATCGGGCGACCATTGGGGTGATTCTGGTGGCGAGTTCTACAACACAGAAAACTCGATATAATATTTACGGCCGCGGGATCGAACTCGATTTCAACGGTTAAACACGATAAATGTAAAAAATATTGTTGTGTACATACCTCGGGGCCGCACTCCGGGGCTATCCGCGTTAATCCCATTGCACAAAAAATTGTCCCGCAAAATTCTCTACAAAAAAGTTCCTATGAGTTTGGCCACGGTTGACAGACAACTGGTCTCGCTGCATCTCCAAGCTCCCGCATGTAGATCCATGCCTAAAGTTGCATAGATTTGCAAAATAAGATGCCTTTGTGCTCCACCTACATTTTCGCTGACCATCCTCTCCTTCAATGCATTTTCTTCGAATTATTCACTGGCAATCCTCTCCTTTTTCTTCCTCGTCTTCTTCCTCTTCTTCTTTGGACACATCATTCGACTAGACCATGCTACTTGAACATGTATCGAAAGTCAATCTAACCACTTTGATCGCGTATCGAACGTGTATCGAACGTGTATCATACCACTTTCAACGTGTATCGAACGTCAATCGAACCACTTTCAACGTCTATCGTACCACCCCGAACATGTATCGAACGTCTATCGAACGTGTATCGTACCACTTTCAACGTCAAATGATCGTGTATGGTCCTCTGAACGTGTATGGTACCACTTTGATCGCGCATCGAACCACTTCTACATAATAATTACAACCATCATCTTAATCTAGCGTACATCACATGCAGGAGGTTGAGGATGGGTGAAGTAAAACCATTTATGCATTAAAAATTGATTATACTTATTTATACATTTCTCTCTGGTGTTTAGACCACCAGTTGAATATTTTAAATACATTTTGCAAGGCACAGTGCTTTGCGTGTCTGCCACATCGCAGAGTATTAACTAAATTTAGCTTATTTAGAGATATGATATCCTCGTAGTCAATGTCCAGTGTCTCGATGATCACGTCCGCTCTCGTATTTTCATCGAGGAAATCCGCAAGCCAGTCGCGCTTCTGCAGCCCTTTAACGTATACGATATGGGATGCGTCATCTTCTTCATCGATCGCATCAGCAACAGCTTTCGTAATTAGCTGTTTAGCCATACTGTATGGAACGTCTCTATCTTCCCACCGTAGTCCATGATGTTTTGCCACCAACCACAGGATGCTTGATTTGTCAAATTTCGTAAGACGATATTGGGGCATCGAATTCCCAAAAATATAGTGCGAGAGAATTGTTCCCTTTCGTAGGACAGCCACTTCCTTGACGACAAATCTTCCATCAACGATGAACCCTTGCAGGTCAACAAATGTCGGTATGGCCATTATCGGTACAATTTAGAGGTCCGCTCGCTTCCAAGACAGACGGGAGAATGCGATCATTCTCGTAAAGCATCTCGATTTTCACGATGAAATTTTGGCACAGAAGAGGGCGGGCAAGTAGCGTGGCAATTTAAATGATTTTTCGCACCATGTTTGTCAGTGGATTGTATTCAGCCGACCGATCGTGCAGAATCAGACAGTAGGCTGTAGTATTTGCAGGCACATTCTCTTTACATTCGAATTCTATGCGCACGTCCACGGTACCATTCTTGATTGACTCATTTTGTCGCGAGCAATAAAGCACGACGAGGGGGCCAAATTGTAAAAATTCGGCCACGGTGAATAATGCCTCGTTGCAACTATATCCATAATACGATTTACGGAATTGTGTATACATATGAAACAAGATGGCGTGCCTATTCTTGTCAAAGTCCAAGTTCAAGTTATCGTCAGGGTAAAATTCCGAGTTGAGAAAAAGTTTTAGATTGATCAGTTTGCAGTTGTCGAGCTCAGAAATATCTTCGCTCATCACATTCTTTCGATTAGTCTGTAGACCAAAGATAATGCATAGCGGCTTCTGCAGCTGCGCAGATGCCTTCACGGCCCATGAATGCTTGGTCGTGTTCTGTAAGAGAGGATACACGTACAGATCCCACGATTGAATACAAATGCTTAGGTTTTGTCCACTTTCCAAAGCATGTAGCAACGATAGCTTATTAACGTCGTTCAGCGTCACATGAGGCATCCGCCATTGCACTTTATGTAATTCGATTTCTGGTTCCAACATCGGCGATCCTATTAGAGAATTATTATCGTTGCGCGATCGTATTAAAATCAATTCGTGACGCGCATTAATAATCACGCATTTATAGTCCTCGCAAAATACCAGCAAATATTTGAGCGGGATGCAAAAATTGAAATGATTGTTCCATATTGGCCCACCGCGTCGTTTCAAGCCACATCCTGCATTCTCCAAATTTTCGTCTTCGCCAGATGTCAGCGATACATAGTTTATAAGCGTGATAGTTATTCCAACGTTTCTGTTGCGGTCAATCTCCACGCCATTCAGCTCGTATCGAATCTCATCAAATAAGAACGCCACACAATTATTTCCCAACGTCACCGTTAATGCATCCTTTGGCTTATTTATCGTCAATTTCCCCTCCACATAGAGGAAACTTTCACACGGCAATGTGTATAAATCCTGATGCTGTATAGGTATTCTTATCTCATCGCTGTATCCAAACGTCGTGTTGACGTATGGGTTGTATGTGTGAGGCTGGAGCTTGACGATGCGATTATCAAACGTCGGCTTCCCTCCAATGATTAGAATATCAACCATTTTTCAACTTAAATGCGCACAATGAATCCCTGTGATTTAAAAAATGCAATGTTCGCAGCACTGAGCCTCTTCGTTTTAATGTGATCAGAGCTGTTGCAGTTGTTGTTGTTGTTGCAAACAATTTCGCTTAGATTAAACGGGTTTCTGGTTTCGTTCAACACAAGCATCTCTTTCGTTCGCACCACGCGTATTATCGTCGTCGCCGCCGTACGTGTAGTCTGATGGTAATCTCTTCACCTCGAAAATCGAGCAACCGTCCGTCTTGACCCACAACGCGTATCGTTAGATCCGTAATGATCCGTGCGGTGATCGGAAGGTAAATCATCTGTGCGGGCGTTTCCAATATCTTATATCCTGGTGAGACCCTTAGAGAAAATTCCTGTATCGTATGTACGTGCTTCCCATTGTTGTACGCACCAGCGGTCACGCTACATTCTACGCGAATAATGTTTACGTTCATGATATTAATTGGATCGTCCGATTCGTGCCACCGTCGAGGTTCTAAAACTCGATTCGTAGAGAATACCAGTATCGATCCTAGGTTATTGAACTTTGTTAAGTCTACGGCGAACCAGCAGTATAGCTTGCTTTTCATGGTGTTGTTGTTGTAACGCAGCACTATTGGATACACATCGTTGCCACCACCATTGTCGTTATCATTGCCACCGAGATTTTGAGTATACCGCTCGAGTAATCGCTGCTTCAAATACTTGGCAATAGCACCTAGTTCGTAGGACCCGTGGGGAATCGCAATGTATTCACGAGTGATGTTGTTGTTGGTGTCATAGTTTTCGGCGAAGTAGAATTTATCGTTACTCGAGTCAATGTTCGGTATTGTATGATAAGTCTCAAAGGTTGTTAGACCAAGCTTGTAATCATCGTTGCTCAAATCTATGGGTGGAAAGTAGCTTACCGTGAGGGTGCTACTCTTGCCGGTTACAGTGAATGTTATCGACATATTCCGAGCTGTACTGCTCGACTAGTACTGAATCAGAGTGGTGGGAAGTCAGTCCTTAAATTTGGTACCGATCGTCTGTAGAAAGCGTAGTTGTCCACAGTTGCTCCGATTGTACTGCTGATAAGACGTTCTATTGTATTCAATCATCACAGCATCTTTATCCAGATATTGCACCAATTCCTTAGGCGGTCGAAGATTTCCAAAGCTGTCGAAATATACAGCTCGACACCCTCTCTTCGCATACGCCACCAAATGAGTCCCCGACCCCTCGACCTTGTCCAAATTTACGATGCCGCTCTCGTTTCGACGTACTCCTCCGGCAGATAGCGCATTACGCATAAAAACACCCCTAAAAAATGGAATACGGATACGTTTTGCCAACTCCGCCAATTGCGCATCGGTAGTTACGCCCACAGGCATTTTTATTTTCTTTTCGGTGTTTTTTTTTTTCGTTTCGCTATTCCCTGTCCGCGCTTGTATGGCGCGAGATAAATTCCGCGACCTTCCATCGAGCGATTATGACGTTGCATTTCCTGCAGCTGATGTTGCGCCGCCTTATTGTCGTTTACAGCCTTGGCGATCCCCGCCGCTCCACCAGCTAATGATCCGAGAACACCTAGCAGCGGGAGAAGTGGTAATATACCACCCCGTTTTGCCACCGGAAGAATCCGCATTTGCGGTGCTCCTTTTTGCAGTCCTTTTGCGAGTTTTTGTTTTCATCCCCATTCCCATTTTCGTCTTGGCCTTCATAGCTGCCCAAACAGCTGTAGCAGCGCCTCTTTTGCCCAAAGTCGAGTCTCGCGCACCGATGCGTTTTCGCGCTTTGACAGCGAGTACGTTATCTGCCGCGTGCCTTTCGCTGCGGTCGTTGCTACGCGAATACGCAATATCGTGTTCGCGACACGCTGCATCCAACGGTTTGATACCTTCATCGCCTCTAGCCAATCGTTTTGCCAGACGAGTGCCTGGACCACAAAACTGATATCCCGGGATATGTAATTCGATAGGTAGCGCGTTTATCGCCCGATTTAACAAACCACAACCTTTCTTTACTCTCGCCGGCGACATTCGCCACAGTTTTTAATCAGTGGTGATGGACCGTCGATATGCGTTCGCTGCCAAGGGCGGTTATAATGTTCCAGACACCGACGATTCTGCCGAACCTCAGAATCGGCTTTTATATGTTCGGGGAGTCTGTCCCACAACTGATCAATGTGTCTGCCAAACTCGCGCAGTAGAATAATCTTTGGTATATATTTCAACTGCTCAGAGGTTAGATCTCGAATATCGCAATTATCCGACAGAACGAGAAGCATTTCGAATACTGAGCTGTTTTGCTTCGGCGCGGGCCTGTAAATAGGGCGCGTCGCCGCTTCGATGTATCAAAAATCATTTTCGCGGTTCGCAGCGAGGATGCGATTCGTGCGGCAACCTGTGACGATACGCGTGACAAATTTTGACGATAAATCACAAATGATGTCCTCGAAAACAAGACGCACACATGGTAGCTTGCTGCCAAACACCATACACTGCCTCATTTGCGGCCCATCAAATTGTGGAAAGACTAACGTGCTGGTGAGCTTGATGGAAAGTCCTCACGGCGTCCGCTTCGAGAACGTGTACGTGTATTCCGAATCGTTGCAACAGCCGAAATATCAGTGTTTGGAGAATTTATTGACTTCGATAGATGAAATTGGCTACTTCACATTTTCGAATAACAGTGACGTCATCACACCGAGCGAATCGCTTCCGAATTCCATTTTTATCTTTGATGACGTGGCATGCGACAAGCAAGATACGATAAGGGAATACTTTACAATGGGGCACCACTTGAACGTTGACAGCTTCTATTTCTGTCAGACATATGCATAGATTCCAAAACATCTTATACGCGACAATGCGAATCTGTTCATTCTCTTTAAGCAGGATGGTACCAAAGAGGAATATGTGTACAACGATCACGGAAACACTGATATCTCTTACGAGGATTTCTGCGTTTTGTGTCGTAATTGTTGGCAACGGGAGTATGATTTCGCGGTAATACACAAGGATAGCGCGATGTCCAATGGACGTTATAGAAAGCGATTTAACGAGTTTGCCGTACCGTGAGTTAGTCAATCAATGTCAAAACATCGGCGGGAAAGCAACGTCTACGGAACAGCAATGATCAATATTCAGGAGATTAAGGACCGCGAGAGAGTAGCGAAGGAAATTGCAAAAACCAGCGAACCCATTCGCAAGAAACATCAGGCTTTGAAGGCCGGCAAGATGGAGGAAGATATCGCGTTGGACAGATACTTTAAACCTATTGTCGAACCCTTCAAACATATTGTGGAAAATACCGCAGCGGCAGAAGCTGACATATCACCGCTAATGAGCACAAGTGTTGAAGGGAATGAAACATTAACGCCTAAAACAAAAATCCGAACGAAATAGAACACATTGCGTAAGACAAAGAGGAAACCACACACGTCATCGGATTATTCACTCGTAACCTCCACAATAGTTCAATCGAAGCGAAAACGTCAGAATGTCGCATCAAAAAAGTCTCCGGTTCCCCACGCCAATAAATACATAGTGTACAATTGCTCACTACCAATGATGATGATGACATTTTCGAAACTACCCCCGATGAGTCCTTTGCAACATTTATTAGACAGTAACTTCAAATACTCCCGGGACAACAAACGTTTCGCAGCCATTTGGGCCCCCTGGGACAAAAATATGTGGACGCAATCATAAGTAGGAATAAGGAAACTGTCACAGACACTATGTTCGGTGTATACTTTGGCAATAGTAGAATGATGCTTGGGGATAAGGCATTCGATATGGACAAGGCTGATAATATAATCATCGATTGTGTAAAATACAGAGGAACGCCCGGCCTTTACGAACTGATTTTCAAGAGAATTCCCGACGATGCTGCATACACCGATGCCGATAAACAAAAATACAAAGGTATACTGCTGGCGACGAATGTCTACAGATGCGGTCATTGTGCTCAAAATCCCATATTGGGCAACAAGGGATACGAGAACAAGCATGTAATTGCACCGCTACTCCTTCGTGCATCAACCAATAAAGCAGGGAACGGTCTATCGGTGCCGCATGCCTTGGTGGTAAATGATAACACGATCGATTACGTGCACTGAGACGATCCCAACGAGCTGGTGGATCGATTGTGTTTGCTGGAAACGTCGCGTCAGGCGGGCCACAATTCTCATGACCACCAAAGTCTATCGATTATCGAGGAACTCCGCGAGGTAGGCCTCATTATAAATAAAACCGCAGGCCCATGATGTGCACTGTATGCATTGAGATGCCGATCAACAAATTTGGAGTATCGCTCGAGAAGAGTGGCGCAGCTAGAATGGATTATTACAAATGGAACGGTTTGCTTCGAAATTATTTGCGAGATAACGCTCTTTGCGTTATCTTTGCGACTGATGCAAAATCACGCAAGATACGACGCGTAGCTCAGCCGGTGGCTGACAGCGATGCCGTCAATAAACTATACGTGGAAAAGAGCATTAAACTTTTGAGAGAGCAGCAGGAAGAATTAGAGAGGAAGCTGATCGTGCTTCAGAGAGAGATGATGGCGCTGCAAAACAGCGTTCAAAAGATATCGCAGGCATCGAATTCTATCCCACAGAAGCGCTGCGAAGGAGAATCATGCGAGACGGTTGAACTTGTCACCGGACCGATGGGGCGCACATAATGCATGTACACGATAATTATCGCATCATTCGTGTCAAAGACACCTCTGCGATCAAACATGCAGCCATCATCGAAATCCAAGAGTAAAGAAAACCAAGGACACCAGAAGCGGCAACGTGTCGAGGAATTGCATGCTCCAGCTCGAAGACATTTCCCGCGGAGGCGGGTCATAATCTAACAGCGGTGCGAAAAATTATTCCTGTAGAATAGCAATAAGCGGTTACGTCGTAAACATTGTAATTTTATTATCTATGTAATACCACACAAAGCATTTTTTCTTATTAACTGTATAGTGTATACTAAAGACTTGTCCCGTTTAAATAAATAATAATAATAATAATAATAATAATGCACGAATACGATGATCTGTGGCAAGCTAACGTTGTAGAAATGCGCCATCACTCGCGATTCAACCAAGGTTACCACTACATACTTACCGTCATTGATGTGCTGAGCAAGTATGCATGGGCGGTACCGCTCAAGACTAAAAGTGGCGCTGAGGTGACTAAAGCATTTGCAAAGATATTTAGAGATCGATATCGGAAAAATTTGCAAACCGATCATGGAAAAGAATTTTACAACGCCGATGTGCAGAAACTCTTGACAAAGCATGACATTAATCAATATTCAACGTATTCGGTGATGAAGGCCTCCGTCGTAGAACGTTTCAATCGAACTTTGAAGAACAATATGTGGAAACTGTGTACGCTCAATGGAACCTATAGATGGACCGATGTGCTACCGCGTCTACTTGCAGAGTAAAATGCACGAAAACATAGAACCATCAGAATGCGTCCTTGCGATGTTACCCCTGCGATCGCCGATAACCTGCTGGCCACCGTATACAACAACATAAAGATCGCTGCTCCAGGGAGATTCAAGTTGGGCGAGTTTGTGCGCGTGAGCAAATTTAAAAACATCCTCAATATAGGCTATACACCGCATTGGACAACGGAGTTGTTCAAGATAGCCAAAGTACAGGCAACTAATCCCGCAACGTATCTGCTCCTCGATTCCTGTAGAAAACCTATTGCCGGAGGATTCTATGAACACGAGCTGCAGCGCGTCACCGATCCTGATGTGTATCTAGTGGAAAAAGTATTGCGTAGGAAGGGGGATAAGGGATACATCAAGTGGCTGGGGTCTGATAAACCATACAATTCATGGATAAATAAAAATAATGTATTGTAAAAATAAAATACATGATTCAATAAAATACAATGATACATATACGTGTGTGAACAATTTTATTTGTCATAATTCCGCTATTTATACTAATGTCTATACATGTGTGAAAATTTTTATTTTTTACACAATAATTCCACCATTTATACGGTGGAGCTAATAAATACAATAATTTCTATTTACTAGAGTATTTTATAATAACCCCATGGCAGAGTGTTGGTCGAATCTGGCACGATATACCGCTTGTCGGCGTATGGACTTAGAACGATTCTGGATTCCGAAAAGGTGTACACTTTGTGTAATTTCGACCGTATGCATGATTGCCTGCGAACCATTTCGATCTCCTTTTGCAAACACTGCGCGTACTCGTCGAAAGCTATCGTCCTGGCTATGACGTTGGTCTTGACGCCATTCGCCTTTTTCGTATCTTTTTTGCCATCTACGCGGAGTGTAAACATTTTCGCTCTAAGACCTACGAATTCGGTCATTATCGCACCGTTATTTTTGTCCTTCATCAGCCCTGGAAACTTCTTATTCACACGCGGCATATTATATGTATTGTTGATGGGATAATCGCTTGTGTCAAATCTATCGATTTTGTTTTTCATGGTCTCGGAGATATCTTCGCATTGAATGTGATAAATGAGGCTGTCAGTGCCTGTATATAGAATTTTACAATTTTGAGCGTGCAGGGGAGACATGTACTCGTGTTGAAATTTATAGAAACAAATTTTTGGTATGTCTAGAATGCCCATACCGACGTATATCAGTTTGTTGAATTTCACCTCGAGTTTTCGTAATTCAACAGCTACACTCCTCACATTAACTAAAGCATCACCTCTAGGAGCCCGAAAAATAGCGGCAAGTTCACATGGTCATAACTCCGGTAAAAATATTCGCATCGATATTTTGAAAATATGGTTTGAAAGCGTGGAATCCCTACTTTCAGCTGCCTTTTTCATATTTTAGCTGCATTGCTTTTCGGCAAAGGTATAACGATATAAAGAGCACTTGGTCAATTTTAAAAAAATTTCTTCAACTTGCGAAAGTTCCACGGGGAGTATGTTATTTTTTATACAAATTCCATTTATACCAGTCGAAAGCGGGTACTTTTTCTGTGTAGAAAGAGAGTAATAAATTTCTTGTGCAATTTTTTTGCCGAGTTACTCAACTTTGAAGTAAAAACCGTTTTTTTTTTTAATTTAGTTGCTTCTAGCAAGCGAAGGAATCATCGTCGAACGTTCATGAAAAAAGCAATAGGGAGATCAGTCTTTCCTCTTTAAGACGCATCTCCGACTTTTTCGATTCGGTTAAAATTTTGGTCTCTGATGTCCTTTCCAAAATATGCTTAAAAATTGCACAAATTCCATTTTCTCTTCAACTCGCTGTATCTCCGCGAGGGGTAACCGGAACATCATTGTGTTAAGCTCATTTTGAAGCGGAGAGTCTGCCAATTCTTTTGTGTTCCGCCAGAACCCGCTGCGATAATTTCTTACCTGTGACATTTAAGTCTGAAATTACCGTTGCGGCAAAATAAAGCTACAAAATGTGGCGCACTGTCGGTCGTCCTCGCGGAAGCGACCGCTTTCGTTCGTATCCCCACCCGTCGACATAAGTGATGATAGCAGCCGAATGCGAGCCGAGTTAAGGTGGGATCTCCTACCTGCGACTGGTTACAGCGACCAGTCGCAGTATACTGATGCAATGGGGGAGCATGCATCCGTTCTCCTACAAGCGTCTGCGATCGTCGGGTATGCGCCAGACATAGGAGCCTGACGCGAGTCTGTTTGAGTACCAGTCTAGGCTACTCGAGACGCAACGCAATGCGATGCGGGTCTGTTTCCAATGGGATAATGATACCTAGTCGCAGGCTGGGCTCTGCGACCATCGGTCGCTAGACTGCTCCTGAAGGGAGTCTAGCGACCACTCACACTGCGACCCATTGCCACAGAGGGATAGAATCCCAAGAAATAAGGAAAGAAGTCGGAATTCAAAAGTTATGAGAGTATGTACTTTTATATGTTACCAGTAGACTACTAATATGAGCACCTAAAAAAGGTTAAAATTTCATGACGCCTACTTCTAATCTGTGTGTAAACACGTGTCTATGTTTGTATGTATTTTTCGTGCAGAATTTTAAATCGAGTCTTTTAATTTTTGGTGATATAAAAGAAAAAAATTTTTTGGGGCCCCAAATGGAGTACTATCGATTCTGCTAAGTAATAGCAAATAATTAGTTCTTTTCCATAAGCAACCATTTGGAAGATTATTAGCAATCATCGACTTTTCAGTTGCCTTCCGGGAATTTCCGAACAAATTTTTTGTTTGTTTTATAATCAACATAATCTTGTCCTTGCTACTGCGGAAAAAGCACTTGCGAATATTTGGCAGTAATGGATTAAATACGTGTATGCTATGTCGCACAGTGGGGGAGAATCCCAAGAAATAGGGAAAAAATGCAACATCCTGTATTTCGCATTTAAAAATGCCGAATATTATTAAGGAAATTGATACAAAAAGTGTTAATATACAAGTTTGACGTTATTTAAGGGGGTCGTCTTATGTGACGGCCGGTTTTTTTTCGCTTTTTGGGGAATTTTCTTTAACGAACAATGAAAACACAATATCTTGGAATTTGTACTACATATTTATTAACATTTGAACAGTTATTCACAATATTTTGAAGTTAAAATATGGAGTGGAATTGACTTTACAGCTCTTGAAAGACACAGGTGCGAAAAAAAGTTGGTCGACGGCTGACATAATTCCGGCTGTCCAGTTCATCTGAAATTAAAAAGTCAAACGGCACATTAATTTGTAGACTTGTGGCTATAGTCGGTACCAGAATGAAGTAAAAATATTGGAAATTTAATGTTTGGTACAGTTTTGAAAATAAAGTTACGATTTTCGTCATTTTTTCCCGACTTTTTTTAGCTTGAAAAAAAAACTATGACAGATATGATAATGATTCTGGTACGGGTTGGAACTATGAATGTACTGAATATACCATAAAAATTTGAGCGAAATCGGTTCAGTAGTTTTTGAGATATCGTGTCAGCCAATTTGAAAAATGCATTTTTGAGAAAAACGCGATTGAAAGTTCAAGTATGCATTGTACAAAGAAAATGTTAACTCACTATTAGTCTGCTATGCCTGGTGCATATAATTCACCTTCCTCTGCCTTGTGGAAGTCCCGCAAAGTCGCTTGCTCCTCCCTGTTGTCAATCCTGGCTTGTTTTGCGAAATTACTCAAGCGTCGCTCGGACCGGTGAATGCGGGCATTGTCGCGATGTTGAGCATATTCTTGAGCATTGGAACCAATTTGCAAGCCCAATGTGTCCATCATCTTCAAAATTGGTTGGAACCCTTCGTTGAAAATGCTCACAGCCAAAAAGTAGGCAATCTCAACAATCTTTGGGCCAGAATGAAGGTGTTTCGGTGCAAAGGTCCAGATGAGCGAATTGAGCGACTCATTGTTATTTTGAGTTTCCGCTCCCAAGCATCTGGTCAATAAATCTTCTCTTAATAAATCTTCGTATATTGGTTTAATTACATTCTGCTCTTTTTCTGACAATGGCGCCTGGTCGTGATGAAAATCTGTTCGCTGAGCTTCTGCTTTGCGCCACTTACACCAACTGTTTTCACCTGCCGGACAATATTCGTGCTGTGGATTATTATCAGTAGAGCATTTGTGGTAGAATGTTGCCCATATCTCTTTTCTCATCTCTTCAGTGGAATCTGCATGCCTACGAATTGCCAACCCATAATATTTCGTTAAGTCGCCTATGACTTTATCAGTTAATTTGCCAGATCCCTTGCCGCCAATCCCTTTATTGGCTTTTTTGGCAGTTCGGAGACGTGACCCCATCCTTTTTTCTACATGCCCAACACATTCTCTTTTACTGACTGGACATTCTGCTCTGTATGGCTCAGCTTTCAATATTCCATTAAAAGTTTTGCAATCACCGTCACCTATGTATGTAACATATTTCACACCATATTTAGGTAGGGATCGTGAAAACATTGTGACGATGGCATCAATTTCCATTTTTCCTGAGCTGCCGGTATGATTTATGGTGCATTCGTCCTGATGAGAGGCATACCATTCCCCATAACTGATTGGATCACTCTCTTTTTTTATTTTCCACAAGTTGCATGCAGCACAAAAACTACTCATTACACACGTATCTAGAACTTTGTTCGAATATTTTCCAATCAATGTAGAGACACCAAACAAAGATGAAAATCCACGCTTTTTCCATGTGCCGTCTCCAGAAACTGTAAATTCATCTTCTGAGTTTCCAGCTTTTTTATTAAAATCATTTTCCTGGGCAACAACATGGGACAACACAATTTTATAAACGGCAGATGATGCTATGTGAATATTTTCTAAACACGCGTAGTATGCACTTTTACTAATTCCTTGACACATATCCATCATGCTGCAGAAAATATTCAGTCCTTCATGACCTATCCCTAACAATCGCATCACAAAAATTAAGCGAGAGTTGATGTCAGCTGCATTTTTAATCGTCGGACACGAATTAATGACTAGCGGCGAATCACATTTGCACGTCATACAAATTTTAAAACTAACACCTCGAAAATTTGACGGTTCGAAATTCACTTCACCTTTACATTTTTTGCATATTACCGCTGAAGATATAGTGGAAAATACAGTTGCAAATTCCAAGATGCAGCAAGTGAAATTTAAAGAAATTGCCACGTCGCATTCTTTAGTACCTAAAAGCTTTTTCGCCGATGTTGAAGCAAACTCCGTACTTTGCTCGGTCGTATACTAATTACCACGAAACTTTCGTTTCTTGGTGCGATCAGCATGTATAGTAGAACATTTACTTCCTTTACTTCCTTTTTCGGTTGGCAATTCGTAATATATGTCACTCTCAATACTGTACGTGAACTGCGCTCCTTGAAGGCTAAGCCAAGATTAAGCTAACCGTTACTATTGCTGCTATAGCATCCCATTCGACAAAAGAATTCAGCGTCCCCTCTAGTACATGAGCATTAGTCGAAAAGGTCTCAGGTATAAGCCGAAATATAACAAAGGCTCCGGAGCTCTGACCTGGCTCGGCTCGACCGGCTCTCGGCGCATCTAGCGTGGTGCTCCGTTCTACGACTAACTTTCTAACGGCGTCGAATATCGAAAAATCCTTTTATTCACATATCCCAGAGATATTATAGAAGCAATTTAGCAAAAAAAAAAAAAGATTTTTTGGACCTTTAACACCAGACGACCCCCTTAAGAAAATAACTTCAATTCGTCATGAATTAACGTCAATAATTCCAATAAAACTAAAAGAATTTGATCAATATGCCATGGAAAGTGCCGTGTTCGTATCGACACACGCGCGAGTTCCATGATGTAGCGTGATGAGTGATGCCCTAAACGCATTGTTAGCAGGCCACGGTTTACTACAGCGTTATGACACTAGACCTTTGGCCCCCTACACGATATAAAGTAATTAGGAAACATCTGCCAAGTAACTTGCAGAACAGCGGAACAATTTTTAGGATTAATCCCCAATTGCTACAAGCTAATTCCTCTACGTTCGGCAGGCAATAAACCGTGTTTCGCTACAATATTAAAGAATAATAAGTATGGTCGGAACGTTGACCGTGACGAAAATTAATCCCATCGCACTGCACACAAGCATATCCCTACTCTGACTACCCTTCCGACTACCGAACACACGCACAGGAATAAGGATATGCTTGTATGCAGTGCGATGGGAAGAAAGTGGGGGACGACGGTAGGCTGTAGTGGGAGACAATGGTAGGTCATAGTGGGGGTAAGCATTTGTTCCACGTCCCACGATTCTGGCATCACTGGCCGCAGGCAAGGAGATTCAGCCTAGGGCCAGTCGCTGGGTCAAATCGCTGCGACCAGTCGCAGCGACTAGTAGCAGGTAGGAGATCCCACCTTTACGCCGACGCTACCGAAGGTTCCTGTGTGTGCATACACATATAACACATGCCTCCACGCGATAGGCCATCGGTGGTGCCGGCGTGCGGTACGGCAGCCACGCGGCGGCTGGAGACACCGCGTAAGTTTTGCCGCAACGGTAAATTCAGACTTAAATGTCACAGGTAAGAAATTATCGCAGCGGGTTCTGGCGGAACACAAAAGAATCGGCAGACTCTCCGCTTCAAAATGAGCTTAACACAATGATGTTCCGGTTACCCCTCGCGGAGATACAGCGAGTTGAAGAGAAAATGGAATTTGTGCAATTTTTAAGCATATTTTGGAAAGGACATCAGAGACCGAAATTTTAACCGAATCGAAAAAGTCGAAGATGCGTCTTAAAGAGGAAAGACTGATCTCTCTATTGCTTTTTTCATGAACGTTCGACGATGATTCCTTCGCTTGCTAGAAGCAACTAAATTAAAAAAAAAACGGTTTTTGCTTCAAAGTTGAGTAACTCGGCAAAAAAATCGCACAAGAAATTTATTACTCTCTTTCTACACAGAAAAAGTAGCCGCTTTCGACTGGTATAAATGGAATTTGTGTAAAAAATAACATACTCCCCGTGGAACTTTCGCAAGTTGAAGAAATTTTTTTAAAATTGACCAAGTGCTCTTTATATCGTTATACCTTTGCCGAAAAGCAATGCAGCTAAAATATGAAAAAGGCAGCTGAAAGTAGGGATTCCACGCTTTCAAACCATATTTTCAAAATATCGATGCGAATATTTTTACCGGAGTTATGACCATGTGAACTTGCCGCTATTTTTCGGGCTCCTAGAGGTGATCCTTTAATTAATGTGAGGAGTGTATTAAATTTTCCGAAAAAACACTTCTGCCGTGAAAAGTCGGTTTCGCGATCCTTGCCTCCGCGCCATATCGGTCATCCCAATGTGCTAAAAGTTTTACATCCACATGATTTTGTACATTTTCCATAGTTTTACCGAATACCGCGTTGTTCATCAATTTGTACAAATCTTTTCCAAAATCGTTTGTCACGCTTGTTCTAAACCGTGTATTGAGTTCGATGTAATCGCGAAGCCAGGGGGACTGAGCGAATTGAAGCACGCGGTGTATCTTTGTAATACGAAAACCGTGACGCGTGCACTGCTGCAGGTTGCGATCATGGATAACATAACGCTGTTTATCTTATACCGTCGCGAGTAACTTGTCTTGTCTGTTGCCTGGCGATTTGGCACGTGTTGGAAAGAACAGTAAACCAGCATGAGCGTCGTGCAGACGTTGCGGATATTCCAGATATACCTCAAGAATGTATCCAGTGGGCGAATCGACAGCGATTGAAGACACGTCAAAATTTGCAACATCTTGGATCCATTGAAAATCAGCGTATGGCAGGGCCTTACACATTGCCCATCCATACAAATTGTTCACATCAAAGTACATCAAGTACGATGACTGTTCCGATGCGTCGTAAGATGGCATGTACTTGTTATTGGCATGTGCGTATCTTGCGGAACATTGGCTTAAACCACCGCGTATACCGCGTTCGACAAACATGACCATATCGATGTCTGCGAGCAATTCGAATGTAATTTTGGTATGTTTTAGCATGGCATCCCACGTGAAACCAGGTAATGTATAATAATGCGCTGAATCTAATCCGTAACTCTTGATGCAACTTTCGCGAAAATTTTCAAAAATATCTGCCAACAACAAGACATCTGTTTTCAAATACAAAGCGCTGTATTCGCCCAAGGTTCGAATGCCGAAACGCTGCCAGAGTCTCGGCGTGCGCGTAATCGCTCTCGGATACAGTCTCACTCGTTAACGAACTGTAGAATGACTCGCGCGGTGGTGAGCATGAATCCTGCAGCTTGTTCGTGCAATCAAGGTATTCATATGGAAAGACCTCGGTGGATAATGTTTCAAATTTGGATCGTAAAATTTTTAATTTATCTGCACTAAGAAAAGATGCTAGTTTGTCGAGACTAGTATTTAGAAATTTGTATGAATCGATGAATCGCAATTTAATACATTTTCGCGAGTCTGATTCTTCAGTCGTATCTTCGACATTTTTTGTGAATGAAATATATTTTTCTTTAGTTATAGGCAATACATCAACGTGACCTTCGAAAGCGGTAGCTATTTCCTCAATAATGAAATGCGAATCGTAGCCGGTTAAATTATGAAAAACTATGGGGATGTGAAACGCGTTTTTAAAATTTAAATTGCACTCCGAATGTGCTGGGCCTCTAAACCGTCCGGATAGATGGCAATGATCGCGGACTCGTATATCGTCAGCCTCGAATGATTCTTCGCAAATATGACAATGTGTTGCATTGCGAAATGTCATCCACTACTCGGTAGTTAAATCTATCATTGGAATATTATTGACCAGAACGGGCTTGGCAAAATCCGCCAAAATTTTCAGCTCTTTCATGAACCATGAAATACAATCCGCGTCGCGGCAACATCGATACATCGATAGCGATGTATTATATGAACAATGTATATAATATGCTATGCTGTGCACATTATGATGCTGATATGTATGTAATTTGCAATCCTCCTCACCATTCCGGCTGTCCTCTGTTTTCGCCAAGATGCACTCGAGATTTGCGTACACCACGAAGGGGAGTCTCTCCTTCATGCCGTGGTTCTTGAAGCTGAGGCGTTTGTCAGCATCGCTGGGCAGCTGAATGGCGCAGTCATTCATTTCTTGACAGTCCAGCGAATGCGCCTCCAACTTCTCGGCACATCCAAAGTAGTGCATGCATCTGCAAACCCAACAAATTTTTTATTTAATTTTTCATGGGGGATATTTCAATATTTCATAAGTTTCTATACATACCGATCACAGATGAATTTCTTTTTATCGCGCCTGCTCAACTGGGCGCTCACCAGCTGGGACAAGTTCTTGATCAGCATAAAGTGCCCTACACCACCGTGCTCTTGATTCGGCATGTAGAGCAGGTTGATGTGCCGTTCCCTCTTCTGGCTGGTGAGACGCAGCGGAAAGACTATTGGCCCTTTCTTTGTCTTCTTCTCCGCCTCGAAGCTGTAGACGTTGATGGAGATGTTGTTCTGCCGCTCAAATTTTCCAATTTGCTCCAGGGACATTGGAAATTCAATGCCCTGGGATTTAGCACCAGTGTATAATGCGGATATGAACTTGGGCGCACGGTGTCTCGTTGGGCGGGATGTGGAGCTGCGACAACTGCCCACGCGAAACACGCATTGCCCTCGGATCGCACGCTATTTGTTGCTTTCTTTAGCGATAATTCCCGCGGCAACTTGATGTGGCACTCCGCGCGCAGTGGATTGTACTTGTTGACATTGACGGTCAGATTGAGGATTCTCGTCAATGCCCATCCGCTGTCGCGTTCCTGGAATTCTTCCAGCGATGCCAAAGTGGGTTCGATGTATCTTGCAGATCGAATGTGTGGAAGAGTTCGCAGTTTCGGGTGTTGATGCTTTTATTCGCATGCTTCTCACCGGCCACAAATTCGCCGTTAAACACGGTGTTCACTTTGAGGTTCTGATGTTTCTTCAAAGCGCCTCGTACATGTTCCAGCACAATGGTCTCCGCATCCTGGAGAAGTTGCGCAGTTCGATATAGTTCGAATTTAGCACGGCACCAGTTAATACGCGGGTATTGAACGCAGTGTCTATTTCGCGCCACAAAAGTCCCGTGCTCGAATGTCCGGCACCTTCACGCACGAAACGTCCGCGCAACGAATATTTCAGTCCTTCGAGCTGTGTGATTCGAGCAACCAATGAGTGCCGAACATCGATCGATAATCAAGGACGTTTTACTCGGCTGCATTCTTCCAAAGATTCGATACACTCGTTGCACCGTTCTTCCCAGGCAAGGTATTCTTCTTGGGAAATCAATCGGGTGGATTGATCCCGTAGTTCACGTTCTACTGGCGCGAATTTTTCCATGGCTGTAAGGTTTCTTTCCGCAGAACACGTTGCAACGATTTGAAACTTTGTGCAGTTTAGAGCACATATTTATACCCACACTGCGATGTGATATTTCTGCCTATTTCTTTCTGCATGTCTCCTTCCTCAAATAGATTGCATGCAAAAAAGCGACGATCCGTCCCGATATCATCCGAAGCAATTTCTGCCGACACAGCATAATTCTTTCTATGATTCACACGTAGTGCGCAAAATAATCCGATTCAGTTTCTGCTGACACCGCATAATTCTTTCTAAGATTCAGCGTTTCTGAATGTATTATATTACATTCGCATCGCAAAAATATAAAAAGAGTCAAAAAAATTAGAAAAGGCAGAAGAACTCACAGTTTCAGGGGATGGAACATGGATGAAACGCGGTTACTCATCCCTTTTAGGCGTTTCTACTCTTATATTGTTTTACTCACGAAAAGTTCTTGATCTTATAGTAAAGTGTTCATACTGTAAAGCTTGCGAATTTTGGAAAAATTTTGAAGGTACTGAGGAGTATGATGAGTGGAAAAATAAACATTCACACAAATGTTCTGCCAATCACAATGGGTCTGCTGGAAAAATGAAAGTGGATAGTATTGCAGAAATGTTCAAAAGATCTGAAACACTTTATAACGTACGATATGGTAATTACGTAGGCGATGGAGATAGTAAAACTTACAAAGGAATTGTTGACTCTAATCCATATGAAAATTTAGTTGTTAAAAAAAAGGAATGCATAGGTCACGTGCAAAAGCGGATGGGTACTCAATTACGCAAAGTAAAGAAAGATAATCCTGGTATAGGTGGCAGAGGGAAATTGACAGCCAAACTTATTGATGAGTTAACAGTTTACTATGGTCTTGCCATTAGAAGGAGTATAAATACATCAGTTGAAACAATGCAAAATGCGATATGGGCAACATATTACCATAAAATATCCACTGATGAAAAGCCACAACATAACAAGTGCCCATCCGGCGAAGATACCTGGTGTTCGTATCAGAAAGCAAAAGCCTCTGGAACTTTGGATTCTTATAAGCATAAAAATCCAATTCCTGTAGTTGTCCAAAAAGTAATTAAACCGGTATACGATAGATTAACTGATACCGATTTATCAGAACGTTGTTTAGAAGGATACACTCAAAATAACAACGAAAGTCTAAACGCTGTTATTTGGTCTATGGCTCCAAAAATACATTACAGTGGTGCAAAAATTGTTGAGAGTGCATCTTATATTGCAGCTAGTATATTTAATGATGGATATACTAGTGTATTAAAAATTATGCAAGTACTAAATCTTGAAATTGGCCTAAGCACGCTGCAATTTTCCGAAAATTTGGATTCACAACGAATATCCATAGCCAACATAAGAGCTCAACAGGAGACAAAAGAGGCCAGAAAATTGAAAAGAGCTGCTCAAAAGGAAGCAGATGACATTACGGCAACAATAGAAGACCTCATGTACGGTCCAGGAATCGCAGATTGAAGGTAATTAAAAAAAATATTTGGTTTTAAAACGCTGACGTCGTACTATATTTTCTTTTGCGTTTTTCTCGAAACTACTTTTTTCAAACCGGTGTACACGATATCTCAAGATCTACTTAACCGATTTGGTTAAAATTTACAACACTTATTTTTTATAATATTATCTAAAATGTGACATAGGATTTTTGTGATTGGGTGCCATGTTCGAAAGTTATAAATTTTTTAAACTCAAAATTTCGATGCAAATTCGAGTTTTTTTTAAACAGCTGTCATTTCTACAAAAAAATTTTAAAAAAATTTCCCCACGTCACATTTTAGCTATTACCCTTTTAAATAAGAAAAAATTTATTTTTTTTGTTTTAGACGATGCCTAACAATGAAATCAAGTACACCATTAGCAAGGATTTTCAAAAGAGGGTCCTACTTATCGGCTTATATCTCCGCCATTTTTTATTTTTTTTTAATCGTTAATATTGTAAATTTTTCATAAAACTACTATATATATATGTGTAAAATAAAGATCATTTTATATACTTAATGGCAGCGTCAAAAAAAGTTTATTTTTATATCTATTTTTCCGAGCGCCAAGGTGGTGTAACCCCTTAACCTATCCATATCTTATATTCTTATCCTACTGTCCTCCCTCTCGCCTCGCTCGGTCACCCCCACCGCTCTCTCGCCCGTCGCTTCCCCCTCTCTGCCGCTGCGCTTACTCTATTCTTATCCTAGCCTTAGCCTATCGCTTTTGCATCTTAACTCCTTTCCTCTCTTTCATTCCATTCCTTCTTTCATTCGCTAGTTCCTTCTCCCTCCCTCCTTCCCTCCCCCTTCTCTCCAGTTCCTCCTTCCCTCTCCCCCCTCATTCCCTCTATCCTCTTCATCCATTCTTCTCCCTTACCTCCTTCGTCCAGTATTTCCTCTATCTTTTCCTCTATTCCCCTTTCATCTCCTTCTTCTTCCCTTGTACATCTCTCCATTACGTGTTACCACGTCTCTTCTTCCCCCCACATATCCTGCATCTCCTCTCCTCCTACTTCTCTCAATATCCCCCCCCCCCCTCATTTCGTTCCCCAGCCGAAACCTCGCTACCCTCCTATACCTCCCTTCACTCCATCCCGCTGCCAAGTATTTCGGCGTTCCCCTTGCCACTATCTCCCTATACCACCTGTTGTACCTTGACTCCTTTATTTTTTCCCTTCTGTCCTCTGCCTGCCTCCTGCAGTCTTCCATCTCCATCTCTTCGTACCCCCCTCGCCCCCTTTCCGCTTCCTTTTCTTCTCTCCCCCCTCTCTCCATCCTAAACTCCTTTCCCTCTCTTTCCCACCCCGACATCACCCCTCTCCTCCTTCTCCCTCTCCCTCACCTCTTCCAAACACAGTCTGGCCAACTCCCCTCCCTCTTCCCTGCCTAACTTCTCTTCGTACCTCCACACCCTTCCCCCCGCCAACGTCCTCAGCTTTTCCCTCTTCGTCTCCTCCATCACCATGTATCCCGGTGTCCTCCAGTCCACCTCCAACAACCACCTTATGTACCTTTCCTGGACCCTCTCCACCTCCTCCCTCTCCTTCCACCCCCACACCTCCTCCCTCTCCTTCCACCCCCACACCTCCGCCCCGTATCCCACCACCGTCCACACCAACACGTCGAACAGCCACATCCTCTTTCCCCAATCCTTTCCAAATTTCCTTTTCCCAATTCCCCAGACCTGTCGCATCACTACCCCCACCTTTTTCACCCTGTCCCTGATGTGCGCCTCCTGGCTCCCGTTCTTCTTAAACACGTGCCCTAGGTACTTGAACTCCATTACCACCTCAATCTCCCTCCCTTTCCACTTCCACTCCACCTTTCTTTCTCTCCCTCCCCCTTTTCTGAACCTTACCACTTTCGTTTTTCCCACGTTTACTTCCAGATTCTGTCCCTCCAAGCCGCCGGATCATACTCTCCATCTCTTCCTCTTTTCCCGCCAGCAACACCAGGTCATCCGCATAGGCCAGAGTGCATATCCTCCTACCTCCTATTCTCACCCCTTCCCAATTTCCTTTCCTTAGCTTCTCCCCCACGTCCGCAATCAACTAATTAAACAGAATGGGACCCCTCTATCGCTATTTTCACATAGCTTACCCATGTCCTTTTCACCTTCGTTTCCTCCTCCACTCCTATCCTCCTTAACCGCCATTGCATTCTCCTCTCCTTCCATGTTAAATCGTCTTCTATCCTCTCCTTTCTCCACCTTAGTTTTCCTTTGCTCCTCATTACTTCCCTCTTAGCCTCCACACTCTCCAACCTCAACTCCAGCATCACCTCCTTCCCGTCCCGCCTTCCTCCTCCCAGCTCCTACACTCCCTCTATCCTTCCCCTGCGTTCCTACTAACGCTAGCACTTCTTTCGTTCTCTGTAGCGCCGTTCTCTCCCTGCCTACCCCTTTTATTACCACGTTCTTTCTTCTCCCTTCTCTCTCCTTCATTTCCAAATTCCATTCCTACTCCTGCACCCTTGCTTCCCACTCTTCCCCTCCGCTCTCCCGTCCTACCCTTTCTCTTCTCCCTCCTTTTCCTCTTTCTGCCTCTTCCACCGCCCTCCAAATCTCCAGCACCTTCAGCCTCTCCTCCACCTCCCTTAGCCTTTCCTCCTCTTTTTCCGCCTCCACCATCCTTTTTTCCTTCTCTATCATTCTAATGTATTCTAATATCCCCTCATTCCCCTTATCAAATTCTCCAGCGTTCCGCCTTCACCTACCCTATTCCCCTCTGGGGATCTCAGTAACTTCTTGCTCTTTAGGAACGCACCTTCCTCCTCTCTCCCTTCCTCTCGCTTCTCCTCTTCTTTCTCTCTCTTCCTCTTCCACATCTCTGTTATCTCCACTACACTTCCTCCACTCAAGCTCCTTTCTCTCATCAATCTCTCTACGTTCGTTTTCCTCCTTTCCTTTTTCGCCACCTCTTCCCCCTTTTCCTCTCCCTTCTTCTCTCCTGTCACCCTTTCACTCCCCTTTTCCTGTCCCTTTTCCCCCTCTCTCCCTTCCATCCTTTCCTCCTCGCCCTCTTGCCTAATTTCTCTTCCTCCGCTCCCTTCTTTATCCACTGTTCCGCTATCTCCTTACTCCCTGTCTTCACCGCCCGATGTCGCTACATTCCTCTCTCTCTCTCTCTCTCTCTCTCTCTCTCTCCCTCTCCCTCTCCCTCTCCCTCTCCCTCTCCCTCTCCCTCTCCCTCTCCCTCTCCCTCTCCCTCTCCCTCTCCCTCTCCCTCTCCCTCTCCCTCTCCCTCTCCCTCTCCCTCTCCCTCTCTCCCTCTCCCTCTCCCTCTCCCTCTCTCCCTCTCCCTCTCCCTCTCCCTCTCCCTCACTCTCCCTCTCCCTCTCCCTCTCCCTCTCCCTCTCCCTCTCCCTCTCCCTCTCCCTCTCCCTCTCCCTCTCCCTCTCCCTCTCCCTCTCCCTCTCCCTCTCCCTCTCCCTCTCCCTCTCCCTCTCCCTCTCCCTCTCCCTCTCCCTCTCCCTCTCCCTCTCCCTCTCCCTCTCCCTCTCCCTCTCCCTCTCCTCTCTCCCTCTCCCTCTCCCTCTCCCTCTCCCTCTCCCTCTCCCTCTCCCTCTCCCTCTCCCTCTCCCTCTCCCTCTCCCTCTCCCTCTCGCTCTCTCCCTCTCCCTCTCCCTCTCCCTCTCTCTCTCCCTCTCTCCCTCTCCCTCTCCCTCCCTCTCCGTCGCCCTCTCTCTCTTCCTCCGCTCTCCCTCTCCGTCTCTCTCTCCCTCTCCCTCTCCCTCTCCCTCTCCCTCTCTCTCTCTCTCTCTCTCTCTCTCTCTCTCTCTGTTCTGCCACCTTTTCCTCTTTCCGCTCAATCCTTTCTCGATTTGCCCTAACCTCAAAACTCCGCACCTCCTGCCTGTTATCCTCTTCTCCCTCACGTCCCTTTTCCTCGCCCTTTCTCTTCCTTCACTCCCTGCTGCCCTTCTCCCTCCACTCCTCCTCTTCACTCCCTACTCGACCTATTAACACCTTTTCTTCCTCTTTCACTCACACCGTTCACTCACACGTCTCGACTCTTACACACCAGAAATGGAAGTCTCCTCCAAATTTTTTGTTTATTCCTGATACGAGTGTACAATTTCATAGCTTTGATTGTTCTCTTAGTCCGCACCAAGCATCGCGTATCATGGTGAGAAGATATGCATTAACATCCATGGGCAGCAAATATTTGGAAATTGGAATCAGCGTGCGACCTACAGCCGATGTAGAAATTTTTCTCGGCAACAATCACGGGGATCATCTCAGAGTACAATGGGGTATATCGGGTGCACTAGCCAGCAGCCGCACAATCAGCATCGCTACGGATTGATGAATTAACGGTGGACTTTTGTCGGCTCTGTGATTCGCCGATTTTAAAGATGACAATGGATATTAAGTCGCTGTATTTCAAACCGAATACAGTAACATTTTTATTTAATCTTGAGCCGTGTATAGACTATGTGTATTCGCGGCTGTATCAAACTGCATACGATGTGGGGACAAAATTTAAAACTTTTGTTAACGTACTACAACAGAGCGATGTTGCCTGCGAAACATTAGATACGCATCGTGCTGATAAAATCATACTCGATAGTGAATATTTCGACGAGGATTATCTTGTAGATTGTGAAATGTTAGCATGCGCCATCAACGATATTGTAGATGATGCTCGTAGGAAAAAATGTTAAATTATATTTATATTCTGTGTAACAATATACTTATTCTTAAAACATATTATTTCTCCATTTTATTTACCCGTCATCATTCTTCTCTCCTCATCAATTTCTGCTGACGCAGCATAATTCTAAGATCCAACGTTTCCAAAAAGTATTATATTTTGTTCGCGCCGTGAAAATGGTGTCATCTCACACAGCTGTCCCAGGGGCTCAAATTACACGCGTAATCGCACGATACGCTGCTACGTTAAGATCAAAAACATTTTGAAAAATTTTAGCTTTAGAATAAATGAGATTGTACCACTAAGTAGTGCTTCTTTCCCTCCCCTTTAGAATAACTGTGATTGTAACAATGCTCTCTCTTCCCCGTCCCTGAAGACGTGGTGTGTAAAAACGCCGATCTTTCCCGACATCATCCGATAAAAATAAATTATGCGTTGACGTTTGTCAACGGCTCATGGTGTGTGCGCGCGCATGTGACGCTCGGTATATGTACCATTCAGGAAAGACTAATGTCGGAGAGCTGGAGTTGGGGGAGTTGGTTAGGCGGCTGACTCGTAACGCGGAGGTCTTTGGTTCGAACCCCGTCGCCCGAGATTCTGTTTTTCATATATATTAATATCTTAAAATTAATATTTCCTTCCTTACCGACAGTCGGTACTACGCCCGAGAGAGCAGCACTTTACCTGCGGTTCCTCCTCCTCGATGCACTTCAGTATCGGTTCGATATCGATTCGGTATCGATTGATTCGATATCTGCTCTCGCGCTATACCCCCCACCACTCCGCCATCTCTATAACGTCATTCACCGTCGCCCGCCCATCCAAGTTGGATTTCTTTTGACCTTGAAACTCAAATTTGGATTTTACGGTCGGGGGAGGAGGGGGGAAATTCTTATCATGACCTTCAAATTCAAATTTGCTTTAGAACCAACATAAGCTATATTACTGTCGTGCAAGACCTATGCGAAAGTAAGCCTTGTAACGCTCTAAGAACTCCCGGCGTTCACGAACCGAGATCAGCTGTTGCAATAGCTTGTTATGATTTGTTTGTTCCGCAACCGAAGAATCGATACAATAATTCGAAACGTTATTTAGAATAAGAGCGTTTATTTATTTTTAAAGCACTGATATATGCCATGTACCGTTAATGCGATAGCGGTTGGTTAATATAATAATGCGTTGGACATTAAGAATTAACACATAAACATTTATATAAATGATAATCAGTAGTAATATATATGTATGAACATGCGATACATGAGTATTAGCAATAGGCAATAATATGAAATGCGGTATGCAATGAGCAATGATAACAATATAATACACTAAGGAAATAATAATAGTATACAGCAATGAGCATTAGCAATAGACAATAACATGAAAGGCAATAAGCAATAATGAAAAATAATGAAAGCGTAAGCAGTACGAAATAGTATAAATGAGGGTGATATGCACTGATACGATAATTAGCAATAATCGCTTACAGTAGGTGGCGTAGATTGATAATTCGTGGAGCACTGAATTCATGATTAACACTGTTCACTGAGATTATCAGTTTAAGATGCTTTTACTACAAATTGTTTCCATAGAAGAGAGCTCCGGCCTCTGGGGCCCTTGTATTTATGTGATTCGCAAGAATGTCAGGTATGAGGGGTATGCGCGTAGGGTAAATCCGGGAGACGCGGACGACCTAATATAAAATGGCTATTAAAACTAATATAGACATTACTTATTTTATCAGAACAAACCTGCATGTTCAGAATTTTATGCTGCTTCAGAAAAACTGGTCGATATTTGCTTTAACACAATATTTAATGTAAATCGGGTTCAAAACTGAAGTCATGACATCTGACCACCTCTCCCGAGGTGCCGGGAGAAATGGTTTTCGTCGTTGGCAGAGACCACTCACATAATTAATCATGGAAAATTAACAAAGGATAAAACAAAATTATTTATGAGTGAATACAACTACAGATTCATTGATATTTAATTTGTTTACGCTAAAAAAGTAAAGAACACATCAAAGAAAAAGTGAACTACCTACTGGCGATTAGCAAGGCAAATGAATACAAAAGTGAATAAATAAACTAAATAAACAAAAATAATAATAAAATAATAATAAAAATAAAAAAATAAACAAAAATAATACAAAAATCATAACTCGACCGTCTCACCTTTCTGCAGCGAGAGATGGTCTTCTCGTTAGCTTTGAGAGGAAGAGTTAATATGGCCAAATACTTTGGCTGCATTGTCCCTCAATATCTCTACTATCTTATTATCCCAAACATTAAACGAAAATAAACTTAGACGTATATTTTAAGTACGATTCTGTACACCGCTGTTTGACAAAACAGGTTAAATGTAACCTCAATTTACCTTTTATAGCCTATAAATCCAGAAAAACACAGAAGGAAGCGAAATCACGCTATTTATTCAATTATTTGGCTTCTAGGGAAGTAATTGGTCTGCGCTTGAACGCATTTTTACGTATAGAGTCTGAAATATAGTGACTCGACCAACTCTCCGGCCCGACCGCGTCTCCCGGATTCACCCTATGCACCATGACTCATGTGCAAAATATATGTTATGTAATTGGAATGTATTGATGACTCATGCACGAAATATGCGACGCAATAGAATATTAGGCGTTTTTATTTGGGGCTTTCGAAAAGAGGTACTCAACCCATTGGATGGATTTTGGGTGTTTCGATTGGAAAGGGGTGAGAGTTGAGTTTTGGCGGAGTTGTGGAGTGATTTATGGGGGAGACTTTAATTAATACCGCGTGAAAATAGTGGGACGATACACCTCCTTCTACAGAATTATGCAAAAATCATTTCCCCCTGCAGCACACTCTTCTAATTATTGTTTAAAACTGTCAGCGTTTCGTCATTTTACGTATATACGTTCGTATCCGTCGTATTATTATTGTATTACAAAGGGTTTTTGCAAATATTTATGTATATTGGGCTCTAGTCCGTCGAATAAATTAAATAATGTTTAACTAAACTGTAGATTTCGTCACAATTTCTCATAGTACTATTTGACGTTTCCTTATAATTCGGAAACGAATAGTTTCCCCAACATGCGATTCAAATCATTTAAAGAGCATTAAATAAGGTATCAAATAAACAGAATTAAATTTTTTTATCACATGTAAGTTAAAAAAGTTGAAAAATATATAAATAAATAAATGTAAAAAATATTACATTATACACCAAAGGGATAATTTTTTCCTGTTTTTGGGCGCAAATTTCATTCCGATATCTTTTATAGGTTAAAAGTTATACACAAATGTCCCCTATTACCCCTATTCCGACCACTGTGCGCCGTCACAGATAGCCAGTGCTACTATTTCCCGCGAATTTCGGTTTATTAACCGCTATATAACCACCCGATTCAGTTAAAAACCGTGATAAGGGTGCAGTTTCGTGAGAGCTCGAAATATTGTGTCACGCAAGCATTGCATTTAAATTTTTATATTTTTCTCTTCTCTCTAACTGTTGGGTATGGTTTAAATGAGTTCTTTATTGAACATTTACATCTTTACATATGTCTAACTTATATATCTATTTAAGCTCATAGCCCTTTCTGGATTCTTACATACTATTATCTTACATGACACATACGACATGCAATTTTCACAGTCTTTTACATTTTATAAGAAGGAACGATTTATTCGTTTCTGTTACCATACGACCGTTACTGTCGGTACCGATCTCACATACATTCCGATGGAAAAGTTCCTAGTTTAACCATCAACTCTCACACTAGCTTTAAGGGGGTAGACACGGGTAATGCAGCGCTCTGTATACCGACACAATCTGGCCCGAAACATGGGTTTTGTAGAATACATCCCCATAAAAAAACTTCAAAAAAGTAAAAAAATTACGCCAAGTACACGAAATCAAATAAATCACAAAAAATAGAAGATAATAATAAATCACAAAAAAATAGAAGATAATAATAATTACAAAATAAAAAAAAGATGTGAAATCAAAATGAGCTGCAAGTACATAAAGGTGCTTTCCAACTGTGCTTAAGATGACACAACTACATATACACAGCTAAAATGCTGTGTCTCATTACTCATATCGCGAACATTTTAATTAACCCATCAAAAAGAATCCCATTTAAAAACATTGTCGTAAATTAACTAATAGCTTTACAAAATTAATGATATACAAAAATTGCGCCAATTTTAACAATGGCTATTTATACAAAGAGAAAAATGTATTAAATAATATTAAGCAGATATATTTTTATACAAATAAATATTTTAATACGAATAAATATTTTATTCAAAATACTTGGCGCTGCGAAACCGAAAAAATGTTAATTGTCTTAGTATTAATAATTTACAATTACTCCCTTACAATCGAAAATACAGTGAATTTACGTCGGAACGAAAGTCTTTGGCAAACGACTTTCGGGGAAACATTATTGTTTGCAAAAGCTCTTGTACTGAAGTAGAATTAGTAAAAGTCAATTTCACAACTTTTGCACGTGAACTTTTTTCGTAATTTGTGAATTTTTATTGTGACAATAATTTTTTTGAGGATTTTAGGGGAGGGTCGAAATATAAGATTTCTAGAAAGGATTTGGGAAAGGACGGTTTCCATGAGCAAGGGAATTAGCTTCTTTCATACATGTAATAATTAACACTTATGAAGAAAATCCGCAGATCAACGGATTTTTCAAAGGGGGATCTACGGAATTTTACAGAATGTTGAACTTTTCTTTACGGATTTTCAAAAATCTGAGTTGGCAACACTGGTGCTCCAGGTCGTCCTTCACGGTCGTCGTCCAACAGGCTCCGAAGGTTCGGGTGAGAATGCCGGGACGGATGGATTCGGTTGAGAACCGAAGCTAGTGGATCGTTGCGGTTTAAAGTGTTGGAATTCACCGTAAGGTTTAAACAAGTTTATTCTGTCCCGATCTTGGTGACACTGGTACTATGCCCAATCAGGCGTGAGTCTTGTATAAAGTCTGTATCAAGTCTGAGCTCGCATTGCTCGTACATCATTCTTATGCCTTAATCGGGGCGAAGCGGGGACCATCGGGGTCTCCGTCTTTGGCCCGCTTTTCGGGTGTTTCACCATGTGCTGATTGTCTCGGAGCGCTTCCGAGAATCCTTACGGGGTGGTGCCAGATTTCGGCCGTTCGATTGTGGCAATCAGAATGTACCACGGTGTCGTTACGCTTGGGCGTTGGTTGTGTTACAACACCATATGAAAATGTCGCAAAAGTACAAAACTAAGCATGATCGTGTAGAAAAATTAATGGGAACACACCTCCGTAATGCAAAAAAAAGCATAGTAAAGGCACGGAAGGAAAAGGAAGTGGTAAATTAACAGATAAACTGATACGTGACTTGGTAGTTCATTGTATAGTAGACTAGCTGGTAGGAGAAACGATAACTCTGTGGGAGAAATGAAGGCAGAAATTTGAGCAAAATTTTATAATAAATTATTGACCATCGAGAAATTCCAATAAATTTATTGTTTTCTAGGAGCTTTGAGTTAATGTAAATGGCGAACAGCTGGAGCGTAGAATCGTTTAAAGTTATTTTTCTCGAAAACAAAGCCGCGTATGAAAAAAATTTATTCTTCATTTTCGATTAATTTTCTCATGTAAAATCACCCCGTTTCTGCTTGCAGTACCAGTTACATGACATTCTATTTAATTATGAAAAACACGATCCAGAATACTGTTGTCACGTCCTGGGTGGCGGGGTTTAGGACAGTGACATTATAGAGTAGTATTAGGAGGGTTAAGCACGAAGACCAGTTTCGTAGCACAAGGCAAGATGGGAGTTTTAGGCACAAAGACCAGCTTCGTAGCACAAGGCAAGATGGGAGTTTTAGACACAAACACCAGCTTCGTAGCACAAGGCAACCAGGGAGGGGGTCTTTTGGGACTTTAAAAAGTGGTACTCTACCCATTGGATGTGTTTTGAAGGTTTTTATTGGGGAGTTTGAGAGTCGCTTGTTTAAATTTAAATGTGAGGGAGGAGATCATGTCTCATAGGGCGAAGAGGGGAAGGGGATTTCGTATTTGATCATCTGGAGATGGGGACCGCTAAGGTACATCGTCCAGACGATCCGATGGTTGAGGATTTGGTTAAGAGTAGAGGTTTTATAGATGGTTACGGAGTTGTGGGGAGATTTATAGGGAAGATGCTAGTTAAGACCGCGCGAGAAATAGTTGGACGTCACACTGTGCTGCCTACTTTAAACAATTCTAATTTCAAAAGTTGTATAGATTGAACCCGTATTTATACACGTCAAATATCACTTGTAAAGAAGAGCAGTCTCAAGTTCTGTCATTTAGTACATTTTGCGATCTTACATGCTGTATTTCCAGTCATAAAACATTTTGTAAATTACACATTTGATGCATCTATCCCGATTTTCAAGAATCATGAAAGGGCATTATTACAGACGACGAATATTGATAATCAGAAGACGAATATTGGAGACCAAAAAAGAATATACGGAACAATGATAAAAATCAAGTATAAAAAGCTTATCCACCACGAACTGGCTTCTGAAGAAAATTGCTCCGCAAATTACTACTCCTTTGTAATTCAAAATTTTATGTATTCTGATTTATATCTTATTTCTTGTCGGTAGACATGCTGTTTAGGGGACCCACCTCCAATGACCTTGACCTTGACACATGATGTCAAGATCACTCAGGAGGGTGTCGAGATCAAGATCATTGAAGGTGGGTCCCCTAAACATCATTTTTATCCTCTTGTCTTCTACTGTAACAATTCGTGCCTAAATCTCACATAGCTTTATATCGTACCCTGATATAATCAAGTTGCCATAAAAAACATATCATAATCCCAAATTAGTTACCTAGCAAGTATTTAATATTCAAAGTCCTCTGTATTATTAGGATAAACATTCCGATTTGTGTCGTTAATGTCTGCCTCTCACTTCTCGCTTATGAATCGCTATTTTGTGTTAATGTGTTACTAAATTTTGTATTATTTTATGTTATGTATATTAGTTATATCATTGTTATATTATATTGTATCGCTAATTGTAATGTCGCGTGAGAAATAATATTCTTGAGGGGAGAAACCAGAGTGACGATTTGAAAAAATCGATTTTTTTAGATGTATTATCTTAATATTTGATGTTTCAATATAATTTAAGTATTAAAGTACAATTCGAAGAAATAACGGAGTTGTAAATTGTTTGGTGCAGGTAGGACAACGTTCGAACTCGGCCACTCGCAGATAATCGGAGTAATTTTTATCTGATTTACGTTAAATTAATGCCGACTGTAAATAAAATTAATTTTAGTTGTGCGTACGGAATTTTTGATTGACTAATTACTTTCTTGGTAACGTTGAAAGAAATGTCCATTTCCTTACTGAATTTCATCACTTTCATTTCAAAAGTCCGCTATATTGTAACAAAGTATTCTTTTTTTTTAAATTCGTACGTACAACTAAAGCTATTGCTTTAGATTTTAAGAAAATGTTATAAATTTTTATTTTAGAGATACCGTTGGAACGTTAGTTGCACATCCGTTTTAAACAAATTTTTGAAGGTCCGTCACGCTATCAGCTACTGTGGCTACACTAACCAATATTTCTACATGATATGTTGGGAAAAATTTTGTTCATACTATGTCCGTTCTAATGCCAATAAAGATATTTTATAAGAACTTTTAATATTTACCAAAAATAATGCTTTGAAATTAGCCTTTTTTCGACCAGTGCCCTAGTTTCCCCCCTTAATCCGATGGTAGAAGGTGGTTGATGACATACATAGCCAATAGCTTTCGTACAAACAGTTTTGCCAGAACTCGACGTTGTTTGGCAACGGGCAGGGAAACGCGCGCCCGGTCGGTTTTTTGTCGATGCATAGTATGCACCCGCATTTAGCTTTCCAACGGTACACTTGTTCGCTTGCAAAGTGTCTTGGTCTCTTCCTGTACGTTCTGAAACAAGAAAGGACATTTGGCCGTTTGAAACAAGTTGCTGGCATTTGATTGGAATGTTCTACCCCCGTCCTCTTTACTCTCTGGATTCCACCCTACCGACAATTGCTTGTTTCTTTCATTTGAATGACATCAAGAACCACCTTGAGCAGTATTTGGTGAATAAATGAAAGCAATTTGGAAAAATGGGAAATCATCATGAGAAATCGTATCATTTATGAACCTTTGTAGTAAGAAAGCGCAAAAAACTTTTGATACAACTTAATATATTGCAGTGCACGCGCTGACCAGAAGGAACTAAGGTTGCTGGACGGAAATTATAAAGTCTTAGCTGTCATAAAACATCCTCAATTTTATTCACCCTGTTGAATTAACATCTGATTCCTGATTTAACACCACCGCGAGGACGTATGTATTGTGATTGATAGAATATACATGTTTACTTACGCCCGTGACCATTGAGTGTCTGTATTAGCGACATTCTCGCAATAGGAGATGTGAATGTTGAAAATCTAAGTTCAAATTCGTTGTTAGCAGTCAGAAAAACCCTGAGAACAATTTTTAAATTATCGGACTGACATAAAAGTCCGTACATTGAAGCGTATGGACTGAATGAATGCGTTAATGAATTTTCACTTCTTTCACCTCCCATATCTCAGAAACTAATTGTCACCTAAACTTGAAAATTTGTTGTGATTGATGTTTCATCATAAGGTATCATTCGGCCCGAAATTCAGTTCCAACATCGTGGGACCAAAAATAGGCGATTTTTTTAATCACTCTATCTATATCTTCGGTTATCTATATTTCGCGAATACTGAATACAATTTTTATTGTCTTTTATTGGGATAAAAATATCCGCCTCTGCGCAGAACAGAATACAGGCTACATAGCAGTTATAAAGATAAAGGAGACGATTGGGCGATAGCGATTGAGAGAGCGAGCAAAAGATACTCGACCACAAGGTGGTGGGGTGTAAATGTGTGTGCACGCGTGTATGTGTAAGAGAATGGCGGGGAAGGAACTCCGCAGAGTACGTAACGCACACAGAGTATATTCCACTACCATTTGCTTACCAATCCAATGTCGCCCCATAGGTGTGAACCAGCCGATAAAATGTACGAGAACGATAAGTCAGTCAACTACGAAGAGGCAGAAGAGGAGGACGTCGACATGTTTGAGAAAGATTTGCTCGAGGATGCACAGTGGAAACTAATTCAGCAGAACACGTTCACTAGATGGGCGAACGAAAAACTAAAAGCAGTCAGCAAACACATTGTCGATTTGGAGTCCGATTTGTCGGATGGCCTTAGATTGATAAATTTAATCGAGGTGCTTTCCCAAAAGCAACTTCCGAAACACAATAAGAAGCCCATCTTCAGATCCCAGAAGCTGGAAAATGTGTCGGTCGCTTTAAAGTTCCTGGACGACGAAGGAATAAGGATCGTTAATATCGGTGAGTGATAACTTTCTTCCTCATTTAATGTTTACTGACTACAGCTTAAAGTTTGATAAAGCTCGACCTAACCTAGACTTGAACTGCCGTTTTGGAACGGGGTTCAAACTGTAGAGTGTAGACATTAATGAGTGTGAACAATTTGTAGGATGTTCACCCATTAATAACTATTTTTTTAAAAAAATAGTATCAGAAACTAAATTCCTAAATGGTCTGATTAACATTTTACGAGTTAACCGATTTTAAAGCGGGACAATATCCGTAGTAAAATATTGTAGAATATTAATAAATAAGAGTGTTATAAATAATTTTATAGAAATTGTACTCTGACAACTTCGGACTCAAATTTTTGTGTATGAAAATATTAAATGAACCACTGTAAAGTATGATTTAACATAACCTGTTGCGATAGAATGACAGTTTATTTTTTACAAACACATTTCCAAATGATTTTGTGGTCTGTTAATTCGAAATAACAAATAATTTGGAGCAGTATTCAACTGTGAATGTTAGTTTTCAGTTTGTTCTCCCACGTTGTCTGTGGCAGAAATATTTGAACACTGTGATACCCAAGTATATATGACTTGTTTACTTAACATCATAATGAAATAGAAAGGGAACTACAAAATTACTTTACGATGCGTTAGATTAGCAATTTTAGTTGCCAACAATGTATTATTGTCACATAATTAAACAATGGGTTCCAAACATTAAGATAGTTAATTTCAACGTTACAAAAATTAATGCTCAATACATATTTATTATAAATCAATATTACATTAACACTGATTGTTTTTGGCGAGTTTTCGCGTCGGTATATTCTGCAACATATCGAAAGTATTGCCCCAGTGTGCCCGAATGTTTCCTGTGAAAACAAGCCCAAGCTCGGAATTCGTTTTATACTTCGCTGTTTCAACAGTCATTCGCTGGCGCAGCAGTTAAGCCTTCGATGAGTCATTTAGTAAGGAGAAGTTTACTTTTCATATTCTGTATTAGAACTTATAGGGTAAAGTAATTTTCTAGTTCCTCTTATATATTATTAAGATATACAATAAAGAATTCATAAATATCATGGTGTCCGAACATTTTCGTTACAAACTGCACCAACTTTAACAAATGTGAATTCACTGACCTGTACACATATGTATGTACATACCTAATGCTTGAATTCGGCATTATCTGTTTATCAATACGCACCAGAGGTTGAAAACAGGGTAAACTTGCCGATGAATTGGACCCTCGCCGATTTCGATAACCTTCACATATGTTGTCAAAGTCGTTATTCTGAACATTTCTCTATAAACTTTTTGGCGGTCGGCTTTGGTTTATGAGATATTCGCAAAATACTTTACTTAACACTAGAACTACCGAGTTTAACACATATCTTTTTCCAAGGTGTGCCTACACGACAGATTTTTCAAAAACTACATGATTCAGGGCAACAAAGTATATTTATACAGTGCAAATAAATACGTCTTCTAAGAATACTACGTAGAGAAGGAACAAATGCATGGGTGATGTTGACAGTGGACACGACTTCGCACGACAGAAGCATCACACGGTGGCGTGTAACATTTGCCCTTCTTTCGATAAAGATGAAAATATAAACAAATACAGTAATGCGCGAGGGGAGGAGGACCTCTTATACAGGGTGTAAACGGTATACGTAGCAATATTTTAGGGGGTGGTAGGGGAGGTCCAATGGAACATAAAAGTCCTATGACATAGTGTCCGATCGGTCTCCATTTTACAGTAACAATGCCTCAAAGTTAACATGTCTATACGCTAAACTAATAGTCGCAGGATTCCATAATTTTGCAAATACATTGGAGACCACCAGTAGAGTAAAATGGTGTGAATACATTTTGTTGTATCTCGTATAGTTTAGCTGTTATAAAGGTTTAAACATCGGAGATGTTTGTGGAAATGATCGTCGCTACACGCACACAGATGAGCCGTAGCACAAAGACCTCCCGTTGTGAGCTGTTCAAGATGACCCAGTAACCGAGTAAGTACGGGCCCCTTACAGTAGCGGTCCCATTGGGGATCTGTTTGGAGTGGTGGACGCACTTAGGGTCGTCAGCTAGAGAACAGGATTTTTTTCTTTATAGCAACACAAAGACTTTCAGTTTCTCTTCTCTTCGGACCCTTTCGAACCGAAACATGTGGTGTCTGCTGCCTACCTCGAAGCAATGGGTACATTGGCAGTAAAAGGACGGCGCGCGGGCTTTTGTGAAAGTGTAGGATGGTCCGTTCGTTGCACTTCTGCAAAGCACGTGTGTCTCGAAAATGTGCTGGCTTCTTTTTACCTAAAGCCTCTTGTCCTGGTGGGGGTTAACTCATAATGGAACGAAAGAAACTACTTGGGGGTAGAGGAAGTTGCTTGGAAAAAATCCTGTCAGTCAGCTAGTAATTTCGGCCCAGAAATGTACTGTGCTGAAGAATATTACTCGATGTTCTGGGTGTACGCCCGGAACAACGGGGACGCAAGTGCTACTGTGCGAGCGCTTGCACGGGAATACCCGCGCATCCAAACCCCAAGCGAGGGTACGATTCGCCGTTTGGCGTCAAGATTATTCTCGACGGGGTCGATAATGCCGCGAGGCAGTGATGTGGGTAGACCCAGAGCAACACGTAGGAACAACACGTTCCATGAAAAATGAATTAAGTGATCAGTGTTAGTAACCGTGCAGTGAAGTGAATATTCGGTACATTAACCCGAACGCACTTTTTGTTGCGACTCTTAACTTCATTGGATGGTATTGCATACCTGGAACCAGTTGTGAATTGGGCGCGTCCGTCGCTGACCAGGATCAGTTCAGTGACCTAGTGACGCAGGTTTTCAAGCTGCAGGTGAATTTCCGAAAGGGTGAGTTTTAGTTACTTTATTGGTGATTATTAGTTATTAAATCTAACGCAGGGTATGGCTTATTTCCGGCGATAATTCTCTAAATTTCCGTACCTATATTTTTCTTCGGGGTTTTTAAACAGACTTATTCATTATCAGCAACAGTGTTGGCCGTTATTGAACTACGAATTTTTATCACAATAACGAACTACGATCACGTTTTGTTCATTTTCTGTTACATTACTTTTTCGTTTATGCGATATTTGAAAACGAAATTTACGTATTTCTTGTCCTCTCACTTCAAATAATTATTTTCGATTCTGTTTTAAAAAAAAAATGTGTATTCATTTTTTTACGTTTGACATGATTTTCCTCGATTTATCTTTTACTCGTTATTCACTTTAAATGACAACCAAAAGATGACGAAAGGTATCGATTGCCGTCATTTTTGCAGAGATCTGATGAGAAATGCGGAGCTGGAAGAGTTTTGTTCTTAATGGGTATTCAAACTCCTTCGAGGGTCGAAAGCCATAAACATGCGGTGAGGCATCGCGGGGTGTTGTCTTCGCCACGGGATACCATGCGGCATCTCCTTGAGTCGAGTCGCTGGAGGATCACTCTTAAGAGTTTTTTCTTCCGAAAAACACACCACTTTGGGAATTACATGAAAGATCAGAGGTCAACACCCTGTTTCAATGTGTTGGTCTCACCAATATGCGCGAGCTACTATCCGTTTCAAACGCATGGTGCAAACTTTAGGGCATTATTACTGTAAAATGGAGACAGATCGGACACTATGTCATAGGACTTTTATGTTCCTTTGGACTTCCCCTACCACCCCCTAAAATATTGCTACGTATACCGTTTACACCCTGTATAAAATTTTAGCTTCATGTATTTGTTAGTTTCAGAGATATTAATCAAAACTTTCGGCATAATGCATTTGAATCTGCCTATACAGACGTTACTAACACAACCATCTTCTTGTCGCCGTCGACTGTCACAGCCGATGGGATTAGTATTGTTTGGGGCTAAATTAGGGCGCGGGGCGCGCGCCCGTTCGTGGGCGCGTCCCTAGTAGCATTTTTTGGTTGGCCAACGGTAGCCAACAGTTGGGAATTAGTTGGGATATAGTTAGCGTTTTGCCTACAAATTCCCAACATAGGGCCTATGGTAAAAAACTTACGACAGTTTGTCAACGAATATTCAATGTTGGGCCTACAATTATTATGGTTGGTTATATAACAAAAAATTACGACAGTTTGCCAACGAATATTCAATGTTGGGCCTACAATTATTATGGTTGGTTAATTAACAAAAAGTTACGACAATTTGCCTACGAATATTCAATGTTGAGCCTACAATTATTATGGTTGGTTATATAACAAAATATTACGACAGTTTGCCAACGAATATTCAATGTTGGGCCTACAATTACTATGGTTGGTTAATTAACAAAAAATTTACAACGATGATCAAATGTCGTCTTACAAACGTCAGAAAATTTACTACATCCAAAAACCTGTTATGATATTCCAAGTTGTGATTTTTCTTTTCTTATTTATAAATACGTAATGAGGACGTCTGTCTTGAGACGAATGTGAAATTTTAAGGAATGAGTCTAAAGGTCGAATGATGATATTTTGTAGAATATTTCGCTTCATTGCGCAGTTTTTATAAACAATTAATACTAGTTATGTAACTAGAAATTCGAAGTGTTTATAAGGAAATGTGTTGGGTAAGTGCGAACAGCGGTTGCTTCGTAAGCGGAAAGTTTGGGTTCGATTCTCCTCACCGAGAATTTTTTTTTTTCCTAAACCAGGCCTGAAAAAGACGTGTTTAAGACGTCTTTTGAAGTTCTTCAAGACGCCTTCTGGACGTCTGTAAGACGTCTTTTGGAAAGAAACTGTTGGGCTTATAGAAAAAAACCTTCAGTTGGACCTATGGAAAGAAACCTTCAGTTGGGCCTGCGTTGGTTACAATCGTTGGCCCATTTAAAAATAGCGCGACACTTCAACCGTTGGCCAACGGATAACACGTCATTGGCCCAACAAACTCCCAGCAAATAAATGCTACTAGGGGTAAAGCATGGTAGCGAACGGATGTGACTTTGGGGATGTTCAAAATGAGACTGCGGTTATAAGTATTCCGTGATGGGGTCAATATCGCTATTGTTGTCAAGGTCATCATTCTGAACATGTCCTTTTAAACTTTTTGGCGGTCGGCTCTGGGTTACGAGATATTCCCAAAAAACTTTACTTAACGTTAGAATTACCGAGTTTAACACATACTCACATCGGTTCGCTACCATGCTTTACGCGCCCGCGAGCGGGTGCGCGTCCCCCGCCCTAATCTAGCGCCAACTAATAGGGTAGACCGGGGGCGATAGTAACAGGAGTACGATTGTAACACGTTAAATATCTCAGAACATATGATAGATATTAACACAAATTTTGGATATTAGATGAAGAATAACATTTGGAATACACACATCCATGTTCTAGCAGTATAGATACACAATAGGCTGTATCTTAAGTGTATAGTGAAGAAAATAACTTTTCGATACCCTAAAGTAACTTTTTCTTACTGATTTAAAATTGTAATATAAATACTTCCTTTGCAAGTACGTGTTTTTTCTTTTTTTTAATATTTAATCTGGCCATTTTTAAAGTAATACTGATCGTTAGTTATCACTTTTAACTGTCTCGTTAATCAAAATTTATAATTTAAGTTCAAAAGCCTGGTCGAGGTCGATTGTAACATGGGCAGTCGGGGTCGGTTGTACCGCGACAGAACCGAATAGTGACAAAGAAGATGAATAATATTGTCTTGTTTGCATGGAATAATATAGCACAGCACAAGTAAACAAATGAAAAATGGATGCAATGTACTGAATATAAGGATTGATCACATGAAGAATGTACTAGCCAAAACGTTTTCTATTTCTGCCACAATTGCGATACCGCATAATTGGTTATAAATTTTACTTTTTTTCATTTACTATTATAATTAAAATTAATAAATATTTTAATTTTGTAAAGTTAAATTTGTGCTACTATCGACTCCATGCAGTGTTACAACCGACCCAGGGTCAGGGACGATTGTAACACTTTGTTCGCTTCTCATTTTTTATTAATAACCTGGATATTACTTGACAAACAGCGAAGCTGTTGTGACTCAATAAGTGTCATTTAAGTAACATTTTCGTATAAAAAATTTTGTTGTAACTTTAATAGTTTTTGCATAATCATATTTCAAAGTGTTACTACCGCCCCCGGTCTACCCTACTAATACCGTCGGTTGTGAAACAGATTTCAATATATTATGCAGAAAGTTTTTCATATGTTTTTTACAACATATGTCAAGATCATTGAAATTGGTGAGGAGGTAGCTTTCAATATATTATGCCGAAAGTTTTTTTATTAATATCTCCGAATCTAAGGCCGACCGCCAAAAAGATTAAAGGGAAATATTGTTCAGAATGACGACCTTGACAACATATGTGAAGGTCATCGAAATCGGCGAGGGCCCAATTCATCGGCAAGTTTACCCTTTCGTTAGTCTCGTTACTATATTGATTGTAGAACCGTTATTTTTTCTGTTCTATGTACATTAGTTCCAAGACGATTCTGAAATCAATTCGGCTGTACTTCCGCATGGCTCCAGTGGCCGATCGACACGAGGTTTGAGGGAAGGGGTAAGGGAGGGTGTGTGGACCCTAAATCTAAATTTGTTGCTTCGGGAATTTATTAGTTTCCGAGATATTAATGATAAACTTTTAGTATTTCTGTTGACTTATTCCGACATTTACGCATGCCACTTTCCAACTTGTTCTGGATATTAGTATTGGTTGAGGCTAGATTAGTGCGGAGGGCGCGCGCCCGCTTGCGGGCGCGTAAAGCATGGTAGCGATCCAATGTGAGTTTGGAGATTTGAACCAGCAACTTGGAGATGCGATCCATTCTATTACACTGGGTGGATACCTGTAACTCTATTGATAGTCAATTCTCTAGGGGGTGATTCTACAGGCCAAAATAAGACGAAAATATAGAATACAATTTTTTAATATCGCGCTTCGTTTTCTAGAAAATTAGCTTTGAATTTCAACTAAATACGCGTGCTATTTAGGCGCCTGAGGGGCACGCGGATGTAAGGGGAACGCGTTCAGGTGTCCGTAGAACAATTGGGGGGGGGGGGGCAGAATGAAACCCCGTTAAGGCTACGTGTATGCAGATAAAATTTTTTTTTAAAAAATAACAATAATTTTTTATTAATATTTCGAAAACTAATAAATACCCGAAGCTACAATTTTAGATTTAGGGTCCATACTCCCTCCTCACCCGCCCCCCCCCCCCTCAAACCTTGTGACAATCGGTCACTGGGGCCATTCTGAAGTATATCCATTAATTCTCCTATCGATTTTACCAAGGATGGAAAGAGTTCTGGAACTCTCGTTTTTAAAAAGATTCTGTTATAAAATATCTGTTCCTGTGGAATTTTTATTGAAAGAAATATTAACCTTAGGAACTTCTTTAAATAGTGTTCTCATAGAACAGATATTTTAGAATCTGTATAATAAAAGTTCCATGGAAACAAGTTATATTAGAACGTTTATTAGAAAAGGTACCCTAAGGTAAAGAAAAGTACTAAACTATTAGGTACCAGTCTTATTTAACAATATCAGATCATATTTTTCATATGTTCATTTAATAAAAGGTATGAAAATCATAACATAAGTAATTAATAGTTTCGTAAGAACTATTGAACAGAAAAGAGAACCTGTCCAGAATAATATCTAAATAATATTTTTTTATAACTTACATGAACCGAACTACATAAAAATTCTATAATATTTACGTAGAAATTATCTATGTAAATAAATATTATAAATAAATAACACGTTCAGAATATCAATTTAACTGTAATAGGTACTTATTTAATATTGTTGTAGTACTATTCATTGAATAGTATTCAGTATTTGGTACAACGATTGAAAACTTTTTTAATATTCATGAACAATATATTTGTTCCTGTTGTAGAAATTTTTTATTTTTATATTTTATAAGTCCTATTCCAAATAAAACTTTTATTTTCAAGAACTATGCTTTATTGGTTCTCATGGGAACTTATAAAGGGAGAATGTTTTTTAAAAAAGTTTCACGGTCCATGTTTTAAAAAGAACGTATTGAAAAGTTCCAGAACTCTTTTGATCCCTCGATTTTAGAGTAATTGAACTATCTATCTAAAGTTGTGTTGTGGCCGGTGGATTCGATTTTGCGAGCAGTGCTCGAGAAGAAATCAGCCACCACCACCTGACGATCGCGGATTGGCAGTTGGAGTTGCTTGGCTCCCCAAGGGTATGGTGGGGTAACGAGAACGCTGCCCGGCTCCGCCTTAACGTAGCCGTGTGGCTGCTGTTTATTCTAACCCACCACGCGATGACCAGACGTAGCCCGAGAGAGAGCAAGAACGTAGAGAAAAGGATCACCGAGGCAGGCAAGCGGTGTGGTGGGAGAATACTTCTCACGAAACTCGCCGGCCAATATATCTGAACACGACTTTAGTAGATTGAATCCCCATAAAAAAACTTCAAAAAAGTAAAAAAAATACGCCAAGTACATGAAATCAAATAAATCACAAAAAATAGAAGATAATAATAATTACAAAATAAAAAAAGATGTGAAATCAAAATGAGCTGCAAGTACATAAAGGTGCTTTCCAACTGCGCTTAAGATGACACAACTACATATACATAGCTAAAATGCTGTGTTCATACATTCCATTACTTATAACGCGGACATTTTAATTAACCCATCAAAAAGAATCCCATTTAAAAACATTGTCGTAAATTAATAGCTTTACAAAATTAATGATATACAAAAATTGCGCCAATTATAACAATGACTATTTATACAAAGAGAAAAATGTATTAAATAATATTAAGCAGATATATTTTTATACAAATAAATATTTTAATACAAATAAATATTTTATTCAAAATACTTGGCGCTGCTCTCCGAATTGGTGTCGCTAAACTGAATAAATATGTATATAAATTGCATTAATTTTTTCTTTCTTTCTTGTGCGTGCGTTCGTGAATGTGTGTATGTGCACATGCTACGTATGATATTAGAATTAAATACATGTAGAATAAATCTGACTGCGTTTCTAATATGTATATGTACATGTTTATGTATTTTCGATCGTAAGGGAGTAATTGTAAATTATTAATTAATACTAAGCAATTAACATTTTTTCGGTTTCGCAGCGCCAAGTATTTTGAATAAAATATTTATTCGTATTAAAATATTTATTTGCATAAAAATATATCTGCTTAATATTATTTAATATATTTTTCTCTTTGTATAAATAGCCATTGTTATAATTGGCGCAATTTTTGTATATCATTAATTTTGTAAAGCTATTAATTTACGACAATGTTTTTAAATGGGATTCTTTTCGATGGGTTAATTAAAATGTCCACGATATGGGTAATAGAATGTATGAACGCAGCATTTTAGCTGTGTATATGTAGTTGTGTCATCTTAAGCGCAGTTGGAAAGCAGCTTTATGTACTTGCAGCTCATTCTGATTTCACATCTTTTTTTTATTTTGTAATTATTATTCTTATCTTCTATTTTTTTGTGATTTATTTGATTTCATGTACTTGGCGTAATTTTTTTACTTTTTGGAAGTTTTTGGGGGATCTAATATACCTGCATCACAATCCATCTTAAAAAAACACCTATTTTTAAGGCCGTCATACTGTTGATCCCCCTGAACTGCCTGTAAAATCTGTACCGTTAGGAATTTCGTTCTAAAATGTTACCTGGTCATTTTTGAAATATTGTGGGATGAAAATATGCCAAAATTTTTTTTCGTTTTTTTTTGACCGGGGAGGGTGCTTTTAAATATTTCTTTTACGTCACTTGCGGATCTACCGTAACGATTATACCGTTTTGATATTGATATATTTCTCTAAGGTAATGTATTACATATTGAAAGGACAGATGCAACTCTATCAATGAGTATGTTGTGTGAAACATTTGTTGCGGAAAATATTCCTGCACACTTTGCTGGCCATAAGCACCAACATCAATAGTAATAAATCTGTAAATAATTGGAGTCAGTAGGTAAATACCACTTGAAATTTAATATAATGTCTCTGGGGACATTCTACATATTATATAATCAACGTGCCCCTTTCTGATAAACATACGTAAGGATCGATAATATATTTGATACTGAATCATGAACTTGAGAGATGTGGTAAGGTAAACATTGCCAAGTAACCACCGCTATGTTAGTGAAATCATTATTGAATTTCCAACTTGATGTTACACGAAGAAAATTTTGGAGAATCAAAGCGAAATATCTCGTTAACTATTAGGAGTGGAACCAATAAGCTGAAATTAACAGCTGAAATCGAACGAGGCATGAATTTTTTAACATGTCATTAAGACCGCGTTCAAAAGCATTTTAAAAGTAATAATTTTATTACTTTTACATATTTTATTTACTGTAGAAATGTAGTGTAATAAATAGAAAATGTTTCATTCCATTACTATAATACGGTTCATCGCAATAAATTCCGGAAAATCGCTGAATTTATCTGCGGGTTAACCGGAATGACCCCTTAAACTCTTATTAATTCTTTTGATGATTTCTTTATCACTTGCATAATTTATTTTATTATTTTCAAGCCATTCTATTACATCAAGTTCATCATAATCTGTACAGCCTGGTTTATTTCTTTCCCGTTACTGCCCGATATTCTTCAGATAATCGAACGTTTGGATAATCGAAGTCCTACCGTACATTTTTACTCGGAGTAGGTACGTCATTTTTTCAAATTCTGATAAAAAAATACCATGCTCTATTCAACAAAACAAAGTAAACATTTACATCACCGAAACGTCTCCAATAAAAAAGGACATATATTACGTGATGTGCCTCTCGAAACCATGACATTTTTGTACATATATAACAATTTTTCATACAACGCAGAAGTTATTCAACATAAGTAATTCTATTGAAAGAATTGAAGTCGTTAAAAAATATGGCAATTCTTAGATATTTCATATATTTTTTAAAACTTTTAAGTGTCTCGACACTTATGAGTGGTAGTATATATGCACAATTTTGTAAAAACGAGCGCGTTGTAAAAAAGAACAGAAAGTGGTAAACGTAGGGAGGCCTCTCTGATGATTGTGCTGCCCAGGCCAATGCACCGGTGATCGCTCAAATTACAAGGATAGATCCCCGGATAGATCTGATTTTTTAATGAGATTTTCACTGTGTACCGATACTTTATACTAAATTTTTTAATAAATATTCTATCGTAAATATTATGTTTAATTAATATTTCCGTCATGATCAATGCGTAAACTTGAATTATATTTGTCAGAAAGCAATAAATTGATATGTATTTTAATAATATTTTTTAAAAAATTTTAATTTATTTATGTACAGTTTTCCCAATTGTAAATTATAGGCAGTTTTAGAAAATTATAGATAGGACACCTTCATAAAACTCAATTATAAATATCCCCTACACTGGGTATTTTATTTTCCATTTAGAAATTAAATTTTAATATATGTATAATGAAAAATATAATACATATAGTAAATATTGCCTAACGGCAATAGAACGCAATATTCTACATTCAAAATTCAAATAGCTACTCTAGTATTATATCATGAAAGGAATAATATAAGAAAAGATTGGAATCTAACAATAAGTTCCTGTTGGAAGTAACGAAATAATTGATTTGTTTAAAGTTTCTCTATTTATACTGACATCGTATTTTATTAAATTGGGTGGAGCCCTTTCTAGGAGAAATATTTTCTGTCAGTTTTAAGGTAAGGTTACCAGGTAAAGGAATTGCTACGTAAAACGAAATCAAGAATGACGTACCGCGTTGAATCTGAGTAAACGTGACCTTCACCCGATCTACGTACATATGTACGACAGTCACCGATGCGGCGTTCCGAACGAATACAGATACATAGTGGGAAAGGTGGCTGTTCCTAAGAAGGAAACATTCCTAACAAGGAGATTTTAAAAATAGATTAAAAGTGGAGTGGTCCTTGACATTCTCCGATTTTTGATATTGCATTATCTTATAAAATGTTGACTATATGTAAAATAAACATGAAATTACCATTGGAGAAATCTTTCTGTTTTGTAAGCAACCACAAATCAACATTTGGATTTAAAAAGGTAAGAACGTCTGGATCCTCTACTCTTAACTTACTTTTAAAATGAGTTCGATTTTTTGTCTTTCGATACTTACGCCGTATATGGAGAACAGTGTCCACTGGACAAAGTCTCGAATAAATATACGTCTTCCATCGGCAGCAATAGCTTATTTAAATATTATCATTTTTCACTTAAAACTTAGGAAAACCGAATTAATAAATATATGATCATTATATTAATGAATTAATAAATTTATGATTTTCACGTAACTTTTTTTAAAGAATTTCTGAATTTGTCTTCTTTTCAGGTCTCTCGGCAGATGTATACACATTACACATGCAATTGTACATTCGTGGAGTTGTTTTTCAGTTTTACCAATAGTTGCAGAAACTACGTAAAACATTTTTTAATAATTCAGTCACACTCATTTTTTAACAATTCCCTCATTCTTACAATGATACAGTTTATCCTTTCTTTTATACAACTTTGTCAATACTTTACGTGTTACACAATTTTTGTGAGATAATTATGTATAAATTAACTGCAATATGCAGTTCAATTTATTATCTCATTTCTATAATGTTTGAAAGGAAGAAGTGCATGAAAATTGTAGAATGATACTGAAAAACTTTGGAATGTTCGAAAGTGTTAAACCTATTAAATTTGCAGATTATTATTACACAAATGTTATCATTTCGGTAGATAATGTGAGTAGGTAATTACGGTAAATGAAGTTGGCTGCTGGCACGTGTGAGGTCTTAGGTTTCTTTTTAACTTGAGTGTCCATGACGCTTTTGCGTGACCGTATTCTATAGCAAGCTTAGACGATGACGTCATTGATGACTAACTGGTTACGTTATAGGAATGAACGCGCAATCGGGAGAAGCAGGTATCGAGTAATTCTGAAATAACATCCAAACATTACTCTGCATTATTTTTAGACACCTATGCCAATACTTTAAAAGCTATTAAACGTACACTAATGAATTTATTTTAATTCTTCGCGTTTGTCTATTTTACGAGATAAATTATCAGTTTCTGAAGCAGTGGTGTACAAGGACGTTCGGAGCCTTTTTTCCAGGGGGAGGGGGGGGAGGACAACTTTGGGATGATGGTGAAGAAAAATAAAATTCTCTTGATTTTTATAACCCATTTTATAGTGCCATCTTAATTAAAAATTTAAAACCGAAATTTAAAAATATTCCCTTTTTTAGTATAAACTTAAAAACAATTAATTTAGGAAAATAAGCGATTTTTTCTCAAAAGTCAGGGCTTTTTTCTGCAAAAAGCCTTTTGCACCCCTCTCCGGACGCCTATAGTGGTGTGCATATGAAATACATCTAAATTTAGAATACCTACCATAAAAATGACAATTGAAAACATATTGTTACGTCTCGCGGTCGACAGAATTTAATTTTAATGTATAACAAGTGTAACAGAACATTTAACGGCGTAACACAACAAAGCGGTAACAATTTATAAGATCAATAATCTAAGGCGGTCACGAGATGCGTTCGCACGGTATGGCGGCTGACTCCCGATTGACAGCTTGACAGGTGATCGCTACGATCACCTTCTTCTCGCTGTCTCTTGTCTTCGTCGCAGGCACCAGCGGGCCATGGATCTCATCCATCGGGTGTCCGCAACACTGCTCCCCCCTTCTTGAAGAGCGGTCGTCCCGACCGTGTTGTTTTCTCCTGATCTTCGTACCCGGGTCTGAGGAGGGGGTCATGCTAGCCAGGTGGCCTCCCCAGACCGCCGCCTCGGCATTCGCCTTCCCGCCCCGAGGGAAAACCACCAAAAACCTGGGGCAAGGCGTGGGTACCACGGGACGGCCGGTGTTCCTTATAGTTCCAGCTTCATTTTTCTGTTTTGAGAAATCCAGCGACGCAGTCCGAGTATCTCTCGATGAAGCCTGCAGCTCGCCTTGGCGTGATCCTCGACGGAGCGTTCCAGCCCTTTTGTCCTACGACGTCTCTGGAACTCCGCCTCCACGAACGTCCCACGACGCTCTGCTGCCTTTCCAGCGTTGTGTCCTTTTTACGTGTCCGACTCCGAGACTGCAGCCTCTTCTTCCGGACTCTGCTCCGACGCTGCATCATCTCCTTTCGGATGGCCCGGTGTTCCCTTGCAAAAGAAGTCAAAGAGATATTAGCCTTCTCTTCGCTTCTTACGAATCCGTTGGAGCCGTACGAATCGGGGAGCCAGCGAGGGAAGCCGAGCATACGAGCGACCCAGCCCCCAGCCCAGCCACCAAACTCGCTAGCTCATCTTCTCTCTTCTTTCTTCTTTTCTCCTCCAGTTGTCCAATCCTTGACTTCGTGATGGCCCCATTCCTCTTCTTGTCTTCTGGTGTTGCTTCAGGGGACCGTCTTTTTGTAGCTCGTCAGCGGTCCCGTCTCCGCGATGCCCCCTCCGACCGATCCGTGCGACTGCGTCGCACGTCCGTCCGGTGGTTGGGGACACCATTTCCCGTCTGCTGTCCACCCCTAGCATTCTGCATCCTGTGGACCCCATGGTATCCATCGTACCGGGACCGCGCCCCGCGGAGCGCGACCAGGATCACAACCAGGGGGGCTAGCGCGGCGCTTCCACGTATGTCCGCACCGTGCTGCGGACTGCCACTCTGTTGCGGCACATTCGGGGAATTCGGGGTCGAATCCGAACCGCGGTGACCGTCCTCCGACACCTTGTCCCTCGGCGTGGGGTATCGTGTACCTGAAACAGTTTCAAAAGCGGAGGGCCGGGCTACGAAGGCAGCCTCCGCAGCCCAGTCCACCAGATTAGTCTAAAACTAATCTCCTTTCTTGAGTCTTGAGGTGGGCCGTGGCATCTTCGCTACTCCTGTAGTCTTCCTTCGTATTTCGCAATACGGCGTATGTGGACCACCTTGCACTTCTTTCTCGGTGAACGCTGAATTCTGTAGACGACGTCATTGATCCGGTCCACCACTGTGTACGGGCCTTCCCACTCAACTTGCAGCTTCGGGCATTTTCCTTTGACTCTTCTTGGTTGGAACAACCACACTCGTTCTCCAGTTCGGAACTCCACTGCTTGGACACGATTGTCGTACCACGACTTCATCTTCGAAGTATAGATGTCCAGGCGACGTCGAACAAATCCGTGGATCCTCTTCATCTTTTCTCGGATCCATTCGGAATATCCCTGCTCGATGTCCTCATCTTTTTCTACTTCTGGGGGCAATCCCCTCCACAATTGTAGTGGTAGGCGAAGTTCTTGGCCGTACAGGATCATCGCTGGCGTCAATTGGGTAGCCTCATGTCGTGCTGATCTATAGGCTAGGAGGAACATGGGAATCCATTCGTCCCAATCCCGCTGGTGTTCTGAAACAAACATCGCGAGATATTGTAGTAACGTTCTATTCAAACGTTCTCCCAGCCCATCGGATTGAGGATGCAGAGGAGTCGTCCGTGTCTTCCTGATCCCCAGCAGCTTCATCAATTCCTTGAACACGGAGGATTCGAAGTTTCTCCCTTGGTCCGTGTGTATCTCCAACGGTACACCATGACGACACACTACGTTGTGCAACAGAGCTCTTGCCACTGTGATAGCTCGCTGGTCTGGCATCGTGATTACTTCCGGCCACCAGGTGAAGTAGTCCGCCACGACCAGCATAAACCTGTTTCCGGCCTGACACCTCGGGAGCGGACCCACAACGTCCAGGGCAAGCCTCTCGAACGGAGCTCCCACGTTGTACACTTTCAGGTTTCCTGCTCCCCTCTGACGTGGTCCCTTCTTTGCCGCACAGGTGTCACACCGCCGGCACCACTCTTGAACGTCCTGTCGACATGTAGACCAGAAGAACTGTTGGCGGATCTTTGCCAAAGTCTTGTTTACTCCGAAGTGTCCAGCTGCTGGCGCATCATGGAACTCCTTTAGTACTCCTGCAACCCTTTCGTGCGGCACCACCAAAAGCAACGATGTCGTTGTACCATCGTGGGACTCCCACTTCCTGAAAAGTAAACCTTCGTGAATTTCCAGCGAGTCCCATACGGACCAGTAATATTTCAGCCGTGGGGAGAAGCGAGCAACTTCCTGCCAGCCTGGCTTCTCCCCTTCCCCCTTCTTTTTGATGATGAAGTCAATCTCTTCATCCTGCTCCTGGCTCCGTTTCCATTCTTCCTTCGCCTCTTCGCTGTCTATGGCTCTGAAAGAGCACATAGTTCAGATTCGATAAGTTTTTCGCCCCGTAGCGGAACTCGAGTGCCGAAACCATTGTTACGTCTCTTCGCAGAATATCCTGTGAATCTTCTTCGTGGTATGCCCTTCCTCTTCTGCTTCTTTCTTCTCCAGTCGATCGCAGTTCTTACAATTTTCTTCAATGCAAGGTCTTCGCGAAAGTCCGTTGGCGTTTCCGTGGGCTCTTTCTTCCCGATGGCAAATCTCGAAGTCGTATTCCTGTAGTCGCTCTAACCAACGGGCGACCTGTCCTTCAGGGCGTTTGAAGGTCAAGAACCAGCGAAGCGCCGCATGGTCCGTTGTTATCAGAAATCTTCGTCCGTAGAGGTAGTGATGGAAGTGTTCGATGGATTTTACTACTGCCAGTAGTTCTCTCCGGGTGACGCAGTAGTTCCTTTCCGCTCTTCCCAAGGTCTTGGAGAAATAAGCCACGACCTTTTCTTGTCCTTCGTGTTCCTGTGAGAGGACGTCTCCTATGGCAAAGATAGAGGCGTCCGTGTCCAGGATGAAATCCTTGTCTATCACTGGGTAGGCTAGCACCGGGGCTCCGGTTAGTTTCTTCTTCAGCTCTTGAAAAACTCCTTGGCATTCTTCGGTCAATTTGTAATCCTGTTTGGTCTCGGTGAGGCGATGCAGGGGTTTGGCGATGCTGGAGAAATCCTTGACAAATTTCCTGTAGTATGTGCACAATCCCAGGAAACTTCTTAATTCTGTGACGTTCTTCGGCTGCGGCCATTCCGAAATGGCTTTAATTTTCACCGGATCCGTCTTGACTCCACTCTCCGTTACGATGTGGCCCAGATATTTTACTTCTCGGCAGAAGAATGAGCATTTCTTGGGGCCCATCAGTAGTCCAGCTTGACGTAAACGTGAAAACACTGTCCGTAGGCGTCCGAGCTCCTGTTCAAAGTCCTTTCCGTAGATGATGATGTCGTCCAGGTAAACCAGGCAGATTTTCCAGGTTAGATCTTGAAGTACGTCTTCCATCAGTCGCTCGAATGTTGCAGGGGCGTTGCAGAGTCCAAAGGGCATGACCTTGAACTGCCACAGTCCCGTCCCTACTGAAAACGCAGTTTTCTCCCGGTCCTTCTTGTCCATAGAGATCTGCCAGTATCCGCTCTGCAAATCCACGGTTGAGAACCACGATGATCCAGTGAAGGCATCCAGGGTGTCTTCTATCCGGGGTAGAGGATACGAGTCCTTCTTGGTACTCTCGTTCAGGCGACGGAAATCCACGCAGAACCGTATGCTTCCATCCTTCTTCTTCACGAGGATGATCGGAGAAGACCACGGACTCCGGGATTCTTCGATAACGCCTTGCGCCAACATCTTCTTGAGCAGCTCTTCCACTTCTGCTCGACGGTGTAGAGGCAGCCTCCGTGGCGCCTGTTTTATGGGCGGGCAATCTCCAGTGCTGATGGTGTGCTTCACACGTTCACAATTTCCAATTCGGCTCGAATCCGTTGCGAAAACGTCCTGAAATTCGCAAAGCAATTCAACAAATAGCTTTTTCTGTCTATCTATCAAACCTGATGAGCAGCGATTGTACAGCTCCTCCAAATGCTGCGGGATGACCATTTCCTTTTCTTCTCCTTGTTTCTTCTCCTCGGCGGTCGGTTCGCCGAGGCATATCTCTGTTTTGTCGGGAAGGCACAGCACATTCCTGGATAGATCTATGCTGCAACGGTGCTACTTCAGGAACGCCGCTCCCAAGATGCACTTTTCCACCATGTTGACGACGTAGAACCCCTTCACGCTCGAAAGTTCTCCCACGCTGATCTCCAGGCTCTTCTTCCCAAACACTTTCATCTTCTCTCCCGCGGGGGAGCGAACGTCGACTCTTCTTCGAGTGAGGTCTTTCGACGCACACAGTTCTTTATCCAGCAGGTTGATAGGAGAACCTGTATCTAGGATAATCTTACACGGTTTTCAGTAGGTATTATAAGAGAGTTCTAAATCAACGCAGGGCGAGGGGTGAAGCGGGGCGAGGGGAACCGCAGCGGGCGAGGGGGCAGGCGGGTGGGGTGACCGCTACTCGTGGAGGTGGGGGCCGGGACCCAGGATCACTGGCGGTAGACGGGGGGTACCTCGAGGTCACGTAACGCGTTCCTCGACGATGACACGTCACGCGTTGCAGGAGGAAGCGATCCGCAACCCTCTTATCTCCCCAAGGCCAGATCGCGCCCCGATATTCGCTACTTTGGAATCGAATGTACGAGAGAGAGAGGTACGATATTAATCTATCCTCCTCTCTCTCGTTGCAGGGGGTCGGAAACATACCGAGGTACGTCGCGTAGAAGATGCAAATCGACACCTGCACGGCTATTGCGCAATAACAGTGCCAAAAAACATATAATAGGCGAAGGTCAACTTCCGAGAATAATGAGGTATGTCGCGTAGAAGATGCAAGTCGAAACCTGCATTTCGGTATAGCTCCAAGGTCAGATCATGCTTGCGAAAAAGGAGTGTGAGAGAGAGGGGTACAATATGAATCTATCCTTCTCTCTTTCCAGGTACATAGTCGAAACATACGGAGGTACGTCGCGTAGGGGATGATGCGAGTCGAAACGTACCGTTTCGTATCGCGTAATCCGCGAATAATAATAATACGCAGCATCTTTGCGCGAGCAATCGCGAGACCACGAAAATTCAAAGCGAGCCGCGTTTGAACGAGGAGCGTGAGAGTGGTATGACATTTTTGCACATCTCTCTCTCTATCCCTCTCGGTGTCGGAGGTAAGAAAACACAATACGGTGTTACGACGCGTAGGAGCCGCAAGTCGAATCTTATAGTTTGTTATGGCGTGATAATCGAGCCAAAAGCGTATCACTGTTACGATAGAAGGTTGATTTCCGAGAATAGTACACAGCATCTTTGCGCGAGAATTTTGGAAGGTAAACTGTCGAGAAGGAATAATGCGCATATGACTTAAAAGATATCACGTAACAGCAGAATATGATGTGTACAAGAATAAAGCGATGTAATCGAATACGGTTTTCGGTGGTCCATTAGGCTAGAGATGATTATCAAGAGCATATTCGGTGGGAGAGATGCGATATTATTCGAAATGCGTAATAAGAGGTATAGATGTTTTCCAGATCTCGTAACATACCTAGTGTAAGAAACGAAGATTGAAAGAACACTAGTTTTTGGGATAAGCGATATCCTGCGAGGATAGGAAAGGATCGTTTAAGGTATCAAACAATACAGATATTCGTGCGATAAAGTGTTGTATTTATTGGTAAAGCATATATAGACATGTATACATTATTGGGATACGTTGCGAGCATCACGTATAATGGAATCCAAGCATAACGCTAATAATTCACAATCTAACAAAGAATGTGGTTCGAAGTATTCGCTTTCGGAAACGAAAATTTTTCAGAACTGACACACACCGATCTAGCGAACCGCCAAGCGCAGAGAAATAATAATAATTTTTATCTGAAATGGTTTCGAGCGATGTCGGGAAAGATCGACGTTTTACAAATCACATATTCGGAGAGGGAAAGAGATAGCACTACATAGTGGTACAATCGTGTGCATTCTAAAGCTAAATTCTGAGAGGGAAAGAGACAGCAGTGGTACAATCGCATGCATCCTAAAGCTAACAGTATTTCAAATGTTTTTCAATCTTAATATCGCAGCGTATCGCGCGATCGTGTGTAATTTGACTCCTCTGGAGCAGCCGTGCAGGATGACGTCATTTTCACGGTGCGAAGAAGGCGCGAATCATAGAATTATGCGGTGTCAGTTGAAATTTTTTTCCAAACCAACAGACACTTTTTCCCCAACGCAGAGAAATAATAATTTCATGCATAAACGATCTAGCGAACCATTCTGTAGCAAACAGACATATTTTTTCCAACGCAGAGAAAAAATTTTCAAACAAATATGTAACAAGCATTCTAAAGCTAGCATGTTTTTAAAGCGTTCAGATTTAGCGTCGCAGCGTATCGCGCGATGACACGACGCGAAGAACGCGTGAACGAAATATAATTCTATTTAAAGCGTTGAATCTTAGAATTAGGTGGGGAGGAAAGAATGAGGGTAAATAAAATAGAGACATAATATGGTTTAAATGATAATATATTGTTACAGGCAAAGAATATGAAAATAGAATAATAATAATAATTTAACATTTTTTCTTCCTACGAGCATCAGCTAGAATATCATTGATGGCACATGCTAACAGTTCGCAATCTACACTATCACGTATGATTTTAGCAGCACGACGCGTATATAATGTTTCGCAGGCAACATCGCTCTGTTGTAGCACGTTAACAAAATTTAAAAATTTCAGCCGCACATCTTGTGCAGTTTCATACAACCGCAGATACACATAGGCTATACACAGATCAAGATTAAATAAAAATGTTACAGTATTCAGTTTGAAATACAGCGGCTTAGTATCTAGTGTTATCTTTACAATCAGAGAATCATAGAAAGAATTATGCGGAGTCGACAGAAATTCGTGAGGAGAGAAGGTCTTATGCTACTGCATAAAAATTTAATTCTAGCTAAATAAAAAATCATAAACATTAATGAAATTAAAAATCTTATAAAAATAATTCTTAAATACTCAGCTATAACAATGAATGAAAATCTATCTCTAAAATACTCAGTATTAAACCCAGACACATATATTACATTTATAATAATTATACATTTATAATTAGTGGTGATATGTTATTCGATTTTATTGATATCTAGTTTTTAAAGGAATTTATTCTTATATTTAATTAATTATGAAAAGTATTTTTATTTTTGTTAAATATAACAAATTTATGGGATTATCTGTACATTTATATTATTATTTTTTATTTGATGTATTTAAGAATTGTAATTTTAAAATTTAATTTCATTTAAGATAATTTAATAATTTATTTCATTGATAAAAAATTTAAGAATTTTGGTGCAATTTTTTAAATAAATTATATAAATGAATTATGCGTATGGTAGAATGATAAAATTGATAACTAATTTAGTGAATATATTTTTTAGATAAAAATGAACTAAAGGAATTCTGCAAATTAAAAATATTCACCTGTTTATCAAAAAACATGTCTTTATGTTTAATAATTTAAAGTCTGCTCTGCCCAATGAATTATTTTTAAGTGGCTGCAGTATATTGACTACATGGTAGCATACAAAGGTAGCATAATAATTAGTCTTTTTATTGAAGGCTTGAATGAATGAGTTGATGAAATATTTCCTGTCTCTAGATTAAACTGTTAATTTAAATTTTAACTAAAAATGCTTAGATTTTTTCTATGGGACGAGAAGACCCTATAGAATTTTATAATTTATTTTAGGGATAAGTTTTAATAAAATTAAGTAATTTATTGGGAGGATATTTAAAATTATTTAACTTTAAAAAATTTATCCAAGTATTTTTGTTTCAAAAGATAGTTTATTAAAAATTGTTAGATTTAATTACCTTGGGGATAACAGCGTAATATCTTTGGAGAGATCATATTTATGAAGATGATTGCGACCTCGATGTTGAATTAGGATATAATTTAAATGCAGCAGTTTAAATATTAAGTCTGTTCGACTTTTAATATCTTACATGATTTCAGTTCAGATCGACGTGAGCCAGATCGGTTTCTATCTATATTTATCTAATAAGTTTTTGTACGAAAGGATTTAATTTATAAATTATTTTTTATTATGTTCAATAAAAATTGGAATTTTATATTTATTAAGAATAGGTGTTTACCCTGTGATAATTGTTGGTTGGTTGGGCTTCAAATTCTAATTATTCAATATTAGGAGCGATTGGATCAATTTCACAGTCAGTTTCTTATGAAGTCCGTTTATTTTTAACAATATTTTCCGTAATTTTATTAATTGAAAGTTATTCATTATTGGATTTATATAAATTTCAATATTACATTAAATTTATTTTAATTTTAATCCCAATACTACGACAAGAAAACCGCGGATAGGTCTTTTAAAATCGGAGACCAAGTGCTACTGCACGACGAGACGTTAAGACGCGGACGGTCACAAAACTAACACCTGCATGGATAGGTCCCTACACGATTCAAAACATGCACGATAACAATAATTACAGTATAAAGGGCGACGAACAATCCGCGTTCACGCGAACCGACTTAAACACTTTATAGAATAGGGCAGGAATAGAAAAATGATCGCAGTTATGAGGGGAAGTAACAGCGCACCAACAACTATGTAGATTTGGAAAAAGAGGCGAAATATATTTATTAAAAAAAAAAAAAAAAAAAAAAAAAAAAATGAGGGAGAGAAGAATTTTTAAATAAGTATTTTAAAATAAGTAATTTAACTAATCAGGATATTCGCCGTTTTTGAGGGTTTAATTTAGATTTAAATTTATTTAAAACACAGTTTAATTAGTCTTTCTGATGTCTCGCATCTAAAGCTATGTGCGGGCTTAAAAATTCTAACGAATTTAAAAATTTCTCATTAAAAGGCACTCTCCTAACAGTATGTTTGAAGGCAGATTGGTAATATTTTTTTTATATTTTCAAAAAAGTCTATAATTCCTTGGTTATTTTCTGAATTACTACTTCTAATTTTATTAATGGTTGTCATCGATTCCTCTCCAATAAAAATTGATTGCAGTGACAGTAAATTATCTTCATTATATACGTCTATTTCATGTGAATTGGGTGCTACAATATACTCACGCTTTATAAAATTTCCTCCCAATGATCTTAATAATCCAAAACATTCAGGGAGCAGGCAATGAACTAGAACTTTCGAATTCTGAAACACTGTGTTGAATCTTGTAAATATGTTTAACGCGTAATTTAAAAATTGCAAATAAGCCTTAGTATAAGGGCAACTTAATGTTCAAAATATTTGGTTTGTTCTTTCGGAATAATTGTGTTCTGATGCTGCCTCCGCAAAGACAGCAAATAAAACTGTCCACTGACTTAACGTTCTTTCTACAATTTCCGGTAGTGCAACCCATCTGATCGGAGATGACTGCAGAATTTTTCCCTTACATCGTCCATAAAATCTTGCAGGTCTTCTAAAACTTTCTGTTGTTTTTGATTTACTGTAAGACATGTATAAATGAAAGTGAATAATTGCTGTATTTGCAATGGCAAGTAATCGCTCGCACGGCACGCGACCAAATACATTGAATAGCAAAAGCATGGGAAGACAGACATTTCTTCATGCACGTGTATCACATCGTGATTGTATTATATCGAATAAATCCTCTGAACACATATACGCACATTTACGGCTCGAATAATCGTCGTAGCCCCCAAAAGTCCGGATCATCATTGTCGTCGTTGAACGCCCAACGGTCTAAATCGTCTCGAACCTCTATTTGCAGGTCGTGAATATTAATGCATATATTCTGACATAGGACAAGCAGTCTAAGAGAACAATCAAAGCTATGAAATTGTCCGTTCGTATCAGGAATAAACATAAAAATTTCGAGAAGTTATGAAAATTAAGCCTTACCTGTTACATGCATTCCCCTTGCACGTAGCTCATCCAAAAGCTGAGCCAGCCATATTGAAAAAGGTGGCAAGCCCTAGAACATACAAACATTGATATAACACGGATACATTAAACCCAATAAACATCAAACGCACAAAGCAATGCAAAGTATTGCATACCTGCGGAGGCGGCGGTGGCGACGGCGGTGGCGACGGCCAATGGGGCGGTGAGGGAGGCGACGGTGGTGGCGAGTTCTAGAACACACAAACATCGATTTAATATTTGCGACCGCGAGATCGACCTCGATTTCACCGGTTAAACGCGATAAATGTAAAAAAATATTTTAAAGTACATACCTCTGGGTTGTCCCCGCACGGCGCATCATCCCACTCCGGCGCACCTGTTTTTTGATAAACAGGTGAATATTTTTAATTTGCAGAATTCCTTTAGTTCATTTTTATCTAAAAAATATATTCACTAAATTAGTTATTAATTTTATCATTATACCATACGCATAATTCATTTATATAATTTATTTAAAAAATTGCACCAAAATTCTTAAATTTTTTATCAATGAAATAAATTATTAAATTATCTTAAATGAAATTAAATTTTAAAATTACAATTCTTAAATACATCAAATCAATAATAATAATATAAATGTACAGATAATCCCATAAATTTGTTATATTTAACAAAAATAAAAATACTTTTCATAATTAATTAAATATATGAATAAATTCATTTAAAAACTAGATATCAATAAAATCGAATAACATATCACCACTAATTATAAGTGTATAATTATTATAAATGTATTATATGTGTCTGGGTTTAATACTGAGTATTTTAGAGATAGATTTTCATTCATTGTTATAGCTGAATATTTAAGAATTATTTTTATAAGATTTTTAATTTCATTAATGTTTATGATTTTTTATTTAGCTAGAATTAAATTTTTATGCAGTAGCATAAGACCTTCTCTCCTCACGAATTTCTGTCGACTCCGCATAATTCTTTCTATGATTCTCTGATTGTAAAGATAACACTAGATACTAAGCCGCTGTATTTTAAACTGAATACTGTAACATTTTTATTTAATCTTGATCTGTGTATAGCCTATGTGTATCTGCGGTTGTATGAAACTGCACAAGATATGCGGCTGAAATTTTTAAATTTTGTTAACGTGCTACAACAGAGCGATGTTGCCTGCGAAACATTAGATACGCGTCGTGCTGCTAAAATCATACGTGATAGTGAATATTCCGACGAGGATTATCTTGTAGATTGCGAACTGTTAGCATGTGCCATCAATGATATTCTAGCTGATGCTCGTAGGAAGAAAAAATGTTAAATTATTATTATTATTCTATTTTCATATTCTTTGCCTGTAACAATATATTATCATTTAAAACATATTATGTCTCTATTTTATTTACCCTCATTCTTTCCTCACCACCTAATTCTAAGATTCAACGCTTTAAATAGTATTATATTTCGTTCACGCGTTCTTCGCGTCGTGTCATCGCGCGATACGCTGCGACGCTAAATCTGAACGCTTTAAAAGCGTGCTAGCTTTAGAATACTTGTTACATATTTGTTTGAAAATTTTTTCTCTGCGTTGGAAAAAATATGTCTGTTTGCTACAGAATGGTTCGCTAGATCGTTTATTCATGAAATTATTATTTCTCTGCGTTGGGGAAAAAGTGTCTGTTGGTTTGGAAAAAAATTCCAACTGACACCGCATAATTCTATGATTCGCGCCTTCTTCGCACCATGAAAATGACGTCATCCTGCACGGCTGCTCCAGAGGAGTCAAATTACACACGATCGCGCGATACGCTGCGATATTAAGATTGAAAAACATTTGAAATACTGTTAGCTTTAGGATGCATGCGATTGTACCACTATGTAGTGCCGTCTCTTTCCCTCCCCGAATTTAGCTTTAAAATAACTGTGCTTGTGCCGTCTCTCTCTCTCTCTCTCTCTCTCTCTCTCTCTCTCTCTCTCTCTCTCTCTCTCTCTCTCTCTCTCTCTCTCTCTGTTCCCCATCCCCGAATATATGGTTTGTAGAACATCGATCTTTCCCGACATCGCCCGAAACAATTTCTGATAAATTATTAAACAATTTCTGCTGCATATTGGTTCGCTGAATCGGTGTGGGTCAGGTGTGAAAAAATTTTCGGGGGTGGGCCAAGGTCATTCCCTCGCTCGGTTAGGTGTGAAAAAGATTTTCGGGGGTCAGTCCCCCCTCTGAAAATTTTCAATCGAGCGTTTTTCGCGCCGCCAAATGACATCACCTCGCACGGCTGCTCCAGAGGACTCAAATTACGCGAGATCGCGCGATACGCTGCGACGTTAAGATCAAAAACATTTTGAACAATTTTAGCTTTAGAATGCATGCGATTGTACCACTGCTGTCTCTTTCCCTCTCAGAATTTAGCTTTAGAATGCACACGATTGTACCACTATGTAGTGCTATCTCTTTCCCTCTCCGAATATGTGATTTGTAAAACGTCGATCTTTCCCGACATCGCTCGAAACCATTTCAGATAAAAATTATTATTATTTCTCTGCGCTTGGCGGTTCGCTAGATCGGTGTGTGTCAGTTCTGAAAAATTTTCGTTTCCGAAAGCGAATACTTCGAACCACATTCTTTGTTAGATTGTGAATTATTAGCGTTATGCTTGGATTCCATTATACGTGATGCTCGCAACGTATCCCAATAATGTATACATGTCTATATATGCTTTACCAATAAATACAACACTTTATCGCACGAATATCTGTATTGTTTGATACCTTAAACGATGCTTTCCTATCCTCGCAGGATATCGCTTATCCCAAAAACTAGTGTTCTTTCAATCTTCGTTTCTTACACTAGGTATGTTACGAGATCTGGAAAACATCTATACCTCTTATTACGCATGTCGAATAATATCGCATCTCTCCCACCGAATATGCTCTTGATAATCATCTCTAGCCTAATGGACCACCGAAAACCGTATTCGATTACATCGCTTTATTCTTGTACACATCATATTCTGCTGTTACGTGATATCTTTTAAGTCATATGCGCATTATTCCTTCTCGACAGTTTACCTTCCAAAATTCTCGCGCAAAGATGCTGTGTACTATTCTCGGAAATCAACCTTCTATCGTTACAGTGATACGCTTTTGGCTCGATTATCACGCCATAACAAACTATAAGATTCGACTTGCGGCTCCTACGCGTCGTAACACCGTATTGTGTTTTCTTACCTCCGACACCGAGAGGGATAGAGAGAGAGATGTGCAAAAATGTCATACCACTCTCACGCTCCTCGTTCAAACGCGGCTCGCTTTGAATTTTCGTGGTCTCGCGATTGCTCGCGCAAAGATGCTGCGTATTATTATTCACGGATTACGCGATACGAAACGGTACGTTTCGACTCGCATCATCTCCTACGCGACGTACCTCCGAATGTTTCGACTATGCCTCTAGAGAGAGAAGGATAGATTCATATTGTACCCTTCTCTCTCACACTCCTTGTTCGTGAGCGTGATCTGACCTTGGAGCTATACCGAAATGCAGGTTTCGACTTGCATCTTCTACGCGACATACCTCATTATTCTCGGAAGTTGACCTTCGCCTATTATATGTTTTTTGGCACTGTTATTGCGCAATAGCCGTGCAATGAGAGAGGAGGATAGATTAATATCGTACCTCTCTCTCTCGTACATTCGATTCCAAAGTAGCGAATATCGGGGCGCGATCTGGCCTTGGGGAGATAAGAGGGTTGCGGATCGCTTCCTCCTGCAACGCGTGACGTGTCATCGTCGAGGAACGCGTTACGTGACCTCGAGGTACCCCCCCTCTACCGCCAGTGATCCTGGGTCCCGGCCCCCACCTCCACGAGTAGCGGTCCCCCCACCCGCCTGCCCCCTCGCCCCCGCTGCGGTTCCCCTCGCCCCGCTTCACCCCTCGCCCGGCGTTGATTTAGAACTCTCTTATAATACCTACTGTTTTCCACTGATTTTCCCACATACGTAGGTCTCGTCAGTCGGTTCCCATTGTCGCCCAGTCGTCTCCTGCATCGCCACACTCTTGACGACCGGGGGACTGTTCCTCACGGTCCGGCGTCTCCCCCTTACGCCGTCCTCTTCTCGTTTCCCTGCGTTTGGTACGGCTTCTTCGGGGGGCTCCCCTGGTTTGGCCGTTCTTGGCCTTGAAACAATCCTTTTGAAGGTGACCCGTCTTGCCACAGAGCCAGCAGGACCTCGGCGGGTCGTCTGCTCGGTCCTCTGGTCTCCTCTTCTTCGTCGGGAACCCTTCAAAATTGTTGGAGGGTTTAGCCTTTTGTTTCTCGGAATATCGTTCTCGCGATTCGACCGCGGAGGTGTGCGTCATCGACTCAACGGCCTCAATCTCGAGAGCTCTTGTCACGGCAGCTCTTAGAGTCGTGAAACCGCCGAGCCGCAGCTCCCGCTGCATGGTCGAGCTCGACAACGCCGTCACGAACTGAGACGCAGCGAGCTTGTCGCGTGTTTCTGCCGGGCAATCGGCGAAAGCGGACTGTGCTAATCGCTCGATTGTGGCGGCAAGCGAGGAGATGCTCTCATCTCTCCGCTGTCTATGGCTCTGAAAGAGCACATAGTTCAGATTCGATAAGTTTTTTCGCCCCGTAGCGGAACTCGAGTGCCGAAACCACATCCGCGAAATTTTCGCATTGGGCAGCGGAGAGCGTCGTGAGGACGCTCCTCGCTGAGCCCCCGAGAGAAACGATCAAGGCCGTAGCCTTTTTTTCGTTGTTCCAACCGTTAGCACGCGCGATGGTTTCGAATTGCACTCGATATTCCTCCCACGAAGTTTTCCCGTCGAAAATGGTCGGTCTCACCGTGTATCCCAAGTCGAGCACGCAGTGTTCCGAGGATGGGGCGGCAGCGGGCACACCGATGGGGATACGGCAAATCGCGGGGGAAACACCATTTACAACGGGCACTACCTCCCCACCCCGAGGGTTCGCGCCGCTATCAACCGAACCAGAACCGTTTAATAACGAAGCGGTTACGACCTGTATCCGCTCCTCCAGGTTTGTGATTCGGGCCTCGAAGGCCGCCTGTGTCTGACGGTCGGCGGTCTCCTTTTCTTCCCGGCGACGGTCCTCCCTCTGCCAGCGGGCTTCGTCCTCCTTCCGATGTTCTCGCATTTGTCCTACGATGCTAAGTTGTAGGGAGGTGAACAGCTCCTGGATGGAGGCATCGCCCGTCGCTGTGGGGAGAAGATTCGCGGCGGCCGCGGACGCGCGAGTGGGCATGCCCCTTCGAGTGGGCATCCCACTTCTGACACCATTGTTACGTCTCGCGGTTGACATAATTTAATTTTAATGCATAACAAGTGTAACAGAACATTTAACGGCATAACACAACAAAGCGGTAACAAAATATAAGATCAATAATCTAAGGCGGTCACGAGATGCGTTCGCACGGTGTGGCGGCTGACTCCCGATTGACAGCTTGACAGGTGATCGCTACGATCACCTTCTTCTCGCTGTCTCTTGTCTTCGTCGCGGGCACCAGCGGGCCATGGATCTCATCCATCGGGTGCCCGCAACAATATGTAACTAATTATTTGCTACTGCTTATTGGAAACGATACTACTCATTTCGGTTCCCCCAAAAAATTTTCTTTTATATCACCGAAATTCAAAAGACTCGACTTAAAAGTTTCCACAAAATAAAAACATACAAACTTTGACACGTGTTTACACACAGATCACAAGTAGCCGGCATTCTATTTTTTCCTTTTTTTAGGAGCTTATATTATTAGTTTACAGGAAATATATAAAAAAAAAACATAATCCCATAACTTTTGGATTTCGACTTATTTCCCTATTTCTTGCGATTCTGTCCCACTGTGGCGATGGATCGAGGGGCGGCCGCGGCTAGACTCAGTTCGGAGGAGTTAAGTTTTGGCCACCAGTGGCGAGTCGCAAGCTAAGAGATTTCGCTATAAAGGCGGAAAATAGACACTCATCGCATTGTGTTGCGTCTCGAGTAGCATAGGTAGCTGCCGATACAGGCGCGCTGACACGCGGTCGAAAACGCGTCTAGGAAAACAGATGCATGCTTCTCCATAAGAGCGGTAGAATTTGGCCGCCACACAGTGGGAGAAACTGACACAGTCGGCGTCAAAAATCGATTCCCACGCCAAATCGAAATGAAAATCAACGAAACTTGGTATACTGGGGTATTAGGTATCGCTGATCACGATCCCGTTGCGGGTTTTTTGAAAAAGAAGATGGCGGAGCCAATATGGCCGCTCAAAGTTGACAAAAACTGGAAAAATACGAATCCTACGAACGAAACACGTTGTTTATTCAAAACCTACAGCTACAACTATATATTTTATGAGTTTAGAAATGTGCATCACACTCTATAGAATGATATTCTAATGAATAGTTGTTAAAAAATTGTTGTTAACAATAAAAAAAACAACATTATTTACTAATTTTATCATTTCCGCGACAAATACTGCAAATACATGATTAATCTAACCATTGATATCTATCGGAGACGAAAATAAAGATTATTGACATAAAACATGTTAGTAGATTGTTTATTAATAATTTGTTTAAACAATTTTTTAACAAAGTGACAGTGAAATCCCTTTCATACAATCAAATTGATCATGCTTTGTTGTAACATTACTATAAACAATTGATTGTTATTAAATAATTTGTTAACATAATAGATTTCAGTAATATTCAATAACGATAAGTGAAATTTGGAAGGTACATTGTTTTTATGACATAGGCACCCACTAAGTAAGGATTCTTGGAAATTTCATCCCCAAGGGGGTGAAAAGGGGTAAACTGTATTTTCTCGGACTCCTTAGTATCTCGTAGGCCCGATTAGATATCACCTTGGTTTTCACGTACAATGACTGCCCACATAAATGCCTAAAACTCAATTTCAGGATTTTGCCCTAACCAACCCCTAAGGGGGTGAAACGAGTTTTCACGCATTCTTCAAAATCTCTTGGGCCCGATTAGACATCCAATTGGTTTTTAGTTACAAAGGTTCCCCGCCCAAATGCTTATCAACAAATTTCAGGATATTGCCCTAATCAACCCCTAAGGGGGAGAAAGGTGGTATAATTTGTTGTCACGGATTCCTCAAAAGCTTTTCGGTCCGATTCGATATCGATACTTGGTTTTAGCCTAGCAACACAAATGCCTAAAAACCAATTTCCAAATTTTACCCTAATCAACCCTTAAAGGGTTAACTCTGGATCTGGTGTACTAAGTGTACATTGAATTGGGGCGTCTTAAGTTTTGAATAGTAGGTGTGGACGAACATATGCATATATAAATGTTCGTCATACAGAGGTTACTTTACCGAAATTATATAAAAAATTGCTACGGAAAACAGATATAAAAGTATTCCTTTTAATTATTCTACCGTAGCGAAGCACGCGTATTTTGCTAGACATAAATAAATAACTCGAAACCCAGTATTTGAACTTTTTAAACTTTTTTTACATTTTTTTCCAGTTTTATAATTTTGTTTTTATTTTTTCCGTGTTTTTCTTAATTTGTTGTTTACTTGAAGTTTATTGAATAAAATAATATTTATATTGACTCATGGTATTAAAATTCATCGGCGGACTCGTCCATGACCCTATTTTCATCATCCGACTCCGGTTCGTTATCGTTTGTAGAAATTAATAAGTTTTTAGCTTGGTCACACAAGCGTTTAATTTTTTTTGGTTTATGGACTCTTAAGGCGCTTATAATTGGGTCTGATGAAACCAACATAAAATGAATTACGTCTTCGTTACAAACAAAACGTGAAAACTGTCTACTAAAACGTAATCTTGCCTCCTTAAAAATTTTATTATTAGCTTCCTGAGCTTCCTCGGACATCCAACCAATTGGTAAGCCAAAAACATTCATTATATTGGCACCGTGTAACAAAACTTTATGTACACATGGAGGCATTTTATACCAATCGTATAACTCAACGAAGAGTTTTGCGGTATCAAGTGCGTACTTCTCAAACTTCTCATAATCAATGTCGTATCCACTTGTCAAAATTTGTAAAATAATAGCAAATTGTTGTATTAAACGACTGTCAACTCCTGTTGCGTTTGCCGCTTTCTCGGGGTCATCAAAAAATCGCCTGGCTGTGTTGCCGTCATTGGTTGTTCCGTGACCCTGTTTGACCACATCCACAATCAGTGACATTTCCGATCTTATTTTGTCTTGCACCAGTTTTTTTCGTTCCTGTTTTAAATGTTTGTCATTTCCTTTAGCATAAAACTTTTCAAAATCTAAATTGTAGGCGATGTGCAGGATACATTCCATGAATCTAATACGACAATGGAGAGTCGAAAGTCCGTAGTAGTAATGTTTTTCTTCCACGTGCAGTTTTTGAAGAAGATCTAATTGTTTCATCTGATTTGGAGTTGCTCTACATATGTTACAAGATGTCGAAGATGCCTGACCTGTTAAGACGTTACAAACTTTTCCATCCACCATGGTAGAATATAATTTATGTGATACATAATATTTTTTTCTTTTAATATTAACATTTGTGGTTTTTAAATTCATAATTTTTTCATTTATATGGTCATATCCTTCTTGAATTTTTTCATTGCTCTCCTTCGTAAACTGAAATTGAATTGGTCTGCAAAGTCTCACGGAAGATGGACGTATATTTCTCCAGATCGTTTGTCCATCTGAGGACATTATGCTCAGTGGTACATATGATACCATAAATATAGAGTTATCAGTATTTACTGATTTATCATTAGACCACTTTTGCTTAAACACCTGTTGACCGGAAGCACCATCTAAACCCCATTTCCCATGTAGAATTACTTGCTTATTCTTAACTTTCTTTAAATCTTCATTTGAAATTAACGAAAAAATTCTTACAACAGTAAAATCCAACAGCGATTGTAACTCAACTGCAGCACCAGTCTCGGTGATGGTTATATTTTCAGGATAGCATTGTTGCTTTGCTAACGATAGTTTTTCGTACGGAGGATACTGCTTCTTACCAAATAAAATAAAATTATGATTCCGAAGATTTTCATACTTGGCTTTCGTTAATCCAATATCCATATACATGGCTAAATTTTTATTTATAAAATCGTTATCATACTTCTCTATAATTACAGGCTCTTCCATTTCAACTTCCTCCACTATGGGCTCTACAACTGGAATAATAGCTTTCGATAAAATATCTTGGGTATAATTCTTGCGAAGTTCTTGGGCACGTCTTTGTTGTGATCTAACACCGCATTCACCCATTTCTTACACGCGGGCGACCACGAATTCCTGCAGAATCAGGTGGTGTAGTTCGATTTAAATCAGTAGAATTCTGATCTCTGAATACATACTTCAGTTTTTTACTCAGGAAACCATTATATTTCCTTTCAAATGTCAAACGACTCCGAGTAACACTCGTCCAGTACTTGGAATAGTGCCTAATAAAATTTTTTATTAACATACTCACGAAGTTGGTGTAGTTGTACTGAATCACGGTTCGATATACAGGGTGTCCGCGGGATAACTGTACAGCTGGATATCTCCTAAAGTATTGGAGATAAAAAAATTAAAAAAATATGGAATCGCATGGTTCGAGGGGGGCAATTTATTAGCGCAGACGAATTTTTTCTTCGATTATTATTTTAAAAGATACGATTGTCAAGTTCGGTTTTTTAAATTGAACTATTTTTTTTGAAGAGGTCAGTTGATAGTGCGTTTCAAGACAAATTTAATAAGCCATAATGTATACACTTTATTTCCACGGGTTTTTAAGATATTGCGCTTGCAAATTTACTAATTTTCCTTGGAAGAAAACCCGCTGGAATAGCAAGGACCGGGGACGGTCTTGCTGGCGCCACGGGGGGCCTTGCCTATTGAAACAGATACCTACCTGCCAAAGGTGTACGCCGGGAATGGTAGGCCCAAAGGCTGGACAATTCTTTTCCGTCAGAAATGCTACTTAGGTAGGTACATCTGCGGTATCAAGAAGCGCACCGTTACTTTTATTTCGCACTTGCTTCTACGCTCGGATGGCCGGTTCTTTTGGGAGGGATGCAAGTTTGATTGGTTAGAGTTAGGAGGTGTGAAAGTTGCTAGACCAAATTTCAGCCATAGGGAGCAGATTGTATTAGGAAAAATCGGATTTGCATCCCTCGCAAACGGCTGCTCTCTTGAGGAGAGCCTCTTCACAGCAATACCTCCTCCCGAATGCTCGCCCACCTTCTCTCGCACGGAATACGTCAACGCATGCTTCTGTTTTGATCTTGGAGCTCGTGTTTATCCTCGAGAGATAAGGGATCTGTGCGAATTTTTAAGGAGGACCTCGCGTCGACAGCGGGGTACCCGTTTTCTTCTTGTGTCTCTCCACGAGGCGTATTGACGGCGGATTGTAGGAGCGTAGATGTCTGGATGCCAGTTATTGAATTCAGGAGACGATAGAAACACTTTATTACAAAACACACATGCATTATAATATTAAAGTAAATCGTATCCCTCTTAGGCAGGAGTACTGATAATGATCGAACTTGCGCCCTACTTCGCACAGACCGATTACACGGAGGGTACTCGAGTCACACACTGCACATATGATACAGGGTGATTCTGGAGCTACGCCCGTCGAAGGATGCGGCCTGGTACCCCGTGACGAGGACAACCCCCCAGCAGTGCCCCACCGAATTTTATGGCCTTCTCCGGAAAAAGGTATGAATCCTGGGCCGAACGTAGCGAATTGAGGTCGAGCCTCCGCAGTCGAGGGTGAAATATCCATTACAGCGTATTAAGAAATTCTTTTCTTCATCGCATCGAAAGGGAAGTGACGCCAATGGATTCCTTATGTTTTTCTGATGAAAATCATACCAAATGTCATGCAAATCGGACTACTTTGACACAAGCTATTTGTACTCCTTATGTAAAAGTTGTCCGATTTACTCGACATTTGGCATGATTTTCATCGGAAAACCCCAAGGAATCCATCCGGCCACACGTCCATATCCATACGATAAAGAGTAAAGGGTTATTTTATTGCTGAAACAGACACAGGGTAAATCTGGAGCAACGCCCGTCAAGGAGATGCGGCCTGGTACCTCGTGGCGAGAATAACCCTTCGCAGTGCCTCACCCGATTTTATGGCTTTCGACCCAGAAAGGGGTTCGAGTGCCTATTAAGAAGTGAGCAATCTTCGACTTGCGCATTTCTTATCAGAATTCGCACCAACGACACCCATCGATTCCTCACGTTTCGCCGATGAAACTAACACCAAGAACGACGTAATTCGGACCATGATAAAGGAAATTCCATGGAAAATCGATTTGTATCATTACAAGCTGACTTGACTTGGTTAAATATAGTCCGATTTACACGAAATTTGGTATGATCGTCATCGGAAAAACATAACGAATCCTTTGGCGTCACATCTTTTTCGATGCGATAAAGAATGAAGAATTTCTTACTACGCTGAAAGGAATATTTCACATTTTCACCCTCGACTGCGGGGGGTCGACTACGATTTTCCGGGGTGGGCCGAGGATTCATACCTGTTCCAGAAATAAAATAATTCTTTATTTCTTATCGTATCGATATGGAAGTCACACCAAAGGATTCCTCATATATTTCCAATGAAAATCATGCTAAATATCGTGTAAATAGGACAACTTTTACATAAGGAATACAAATAGCTTTTGTCAAAGTAGTCCGATTTGCGTGACATTTGGTAAGATTTTAATCGACGGAACGCCAGGAATCCATTGGCATCGCTTTCGCAAAGATCTGATGAGAAATGCGCAAGTCGAAGATTTCTAACTTCTTAATAGGCACTCCAACTCTTTCGAGGGTCGAAAGCCATAAAATTCGTTGTGGCACTTCGTGAGGTTATCCTCGCCATGGGGTGACGGGCGTAGCTGGAGAATCACTATTATGAAATAGAGGTGGGAAAATGCCACATCTGGTTACCAGAAACTAACCGGATTGATCGGCCGGTGTGTCTTGCCAGGGTCGCGGTTTATGGGCGGATTGTCGGCGGTAGGCAACGGTACATAGTAGGTACGAGTCCGAAGTCATTGTACGCACTACGCGCCAACAGAGCAATATACGGATTTACTCAGACTGGACAATGTCAACCCGTTTTTTACTGGCCTTTACAAATTTGGCAAAGAGATGTTGTCGAAACGTTCTTGGAGAAATAATAAATTATCGATCGTAATGGCGAATGAATTTTCACCTGGCTCTGACTCCGCTTTGGTCCCGACGCACGCGAGAAAGATGCCACAAATATAGGAATTAAAAAGTATTATCCACCGTCAATACGCCTCGTGGAGAGACACAAGAAGAAACCGGGTAGCCCGCTGTCGACGCGAGGTCCTCCCTAAAAATTCGCACAGATCCCTTATCTCTCGAGTATAAACACGAGCTCCAAGATCAAAACAGAAGCATGCGTTGACGTATTCCGTGCGAGAGAAGGTGGGCGAGCATTCGGGAGGAGGTATTGCTGTGAAGAGGCTCTCCTCAAGAGAGCAGCCGTTTGCGAGGGATGCAAATCCGATTGTTCCTAATACAATCTGCTCCCTATGGCTGAAATTTGGTCTAGCAACTTTCACACCTCCTAACTCTAACCAATCGAACTTGCATCCCTCCCAAAAGAACCGGCCATCCGAGCGTAGAAGCAAGTGCGAAATAAAAGTAACGGTGCGCTTCTCGATACCGCAGATGTACCTACCTAAGTAGCATTTCTGACGGAAAAGAATTGTCCAGCCTTTGGGCCTGCCATTCCCGGCGTAGACCTTTGCCAGGTAGGTATCTGTTTCAATAGGCAAGGCCACCCGAGGCGCCAGCAAGACTGTCCCCGGTCCTTGCTATTCCAGCGGGTTTTCTTCCAAGGAAAATTAGTAAATTTGCAAGCGCAATATCTTAAAAACCAGTGGAAATAAAGTGTATACATTATAGCTTATTGAATTTGTCTTGAAATGCACTATCAAGTGACCTTTTCAAAAAAATAGTTCAATTTAAAAAACCGAACTTGGCCATCGTATCTTTTAAAATAATAATCGAAGAAAAAATTCGTCTGCGCTAATAAATTGCCCCCCTCGAACCATGCGATTCCATATTTTTTTAATTTTTTTATCTCCAATACTTTGGGAGATATCCAGCTGTACAGTCTTCCCGCGGACACCCTGTATGTATATATGTATACATACAATTAATCTTAATAAAAGAAGGAAAAATATATACATATATTTTTCCTTCTTTTATTAAGATTAATTGTATACATATACGAAAAGAAGAAGGAGAATAATTGAATAAATGGACAATGTATATATATATTTATATGTATTTATTTATTTATTTAACATAGAGCGTGTTTATGATCGCGAATCATAGAATATCCTTGTCACGTATCCACGGGTTCCGCGACGAATCGAATCCAAGCCATTTATCGTACATCTGGTTTCCCTTGCGGCGAATAATCTTATCGACCAAATAAACGTCCGGATTCGTGACCGAATGCATTTCGTACACGTAGAATCCACCCGAGATCGGCACTCCCGCGGAATCGCGCAGAATTTACGTCACTGGGAATTTTCGTTGTACGGTTACGATTTCGAACACCTCAGTCCACCAGTGCGGAGTGTACCCCTTCTCGAAGAGGGTTTTGAACTTGCTCACGCGTACCTTGTCACCGACGTTGAATTTCGCGTGTCGACGAACACCTCTCGATGCGGAGGTTAGGGTTAGGGGCTCATTCGCGGCGAATGACAAGCGCGTCGCGAGGGTCACGTCAACGAGTCGGGCGTTGATCGTTCGATGCTTGCGATGACTATAGGTGCGTACAAGCGCAGGTAATAGGTCGACCCAGCGATAGGACGCGTTCAAGGAGAATTGTTTCCACATGAGGTTTTTCAGCGTGCGATTGTAACGTTTGACAATTAACGCTTTCATCACGCTGTACGTGGAGTAGAGGTTAATCCCGCGTGTCTTCGCGCATAATTGAAACTCCGCGTTGTAGAACTCCTTTCCCATGTCGATTTGTAAATTTTGTGGGCATCTATCGCTCTGCCGCAATGCGGTCGCGAACGCCGCGGTCACGTCACGCCTGCTCTTCGTTTTCACGGGTGCGGCCCACGCTTACTTGCTGAAGGCATCGATGATCGTTAGTATGTAGTGATATCCTCGATTTTGCTTCACGTACGGACGCACCTCTACCTAATCGGCCGGCCACAAATCATCCTAGCCGCGAATCACGACGCGTCGCCGCGTGAAATTTCGTCTCGTGGGAGCGTGTAATACGTTCACTAATTGTACTCGCTCCCTGCACATGCTTCGTGGGTTGGTGGGGGATGGTCGCAACGTTCCAAGAAAGTTAGAGGTAGTGTGAGTTCCTCGAGTGCTCGCAAAACGCAATCGATGCACGTCTTTCGCAATCGTTCGGTATTATTAGATATTTCGGAGCCGTAGCCGCTATTGTCACCGTCAGTGTAGACCCTCGTTCGCTTTTCACGGCTCCCTTCGTTTGTACAGATCCGTGGTTGTTATCGTCGTCGTCGTCGTCGTCGTCGCCGTCGTCGTTGCTAAAATCTGGATGGTTATTCGGACATTCCTTAGATGTAGACGTAGTAACGGGTCGAAGTCTCTTCGATGATTGTTGTTGTTGATCGTATTCGTGTTTCCGCTTCACTGGCCGCGATCGAGGCGTTTTCAACGCGGACGCGTTCTCGATCAATCGTTTCAGCAGTTCGATGATGGAATGCGTGCTCGCCTCCACAGCCGTTTCCGCCTCTACAGCACACTTTGTTGCAGGAATGTCTCAGTGACTTTGCGCTACAACATTTGGAACGTTGCACGGAATGTTCTCGAAACATTACAAGTAAATTGCTATGTTCGCCCTGTGCAGCATAGTAGGAGATATTTCTGCAACATTGTTTCGGAATTTTACAGCAATGGTCACGCAACGTTTCGGAGAGTTTACAGCAATGGTCACGCAACATTTGCAAGATTTTACAGCAATGGTCCCGCAATGTTTCAGGCAGTCGGGCCAAAAAAATAACGGTATTATTTTATAATTGTGAGGGGACCCAACGCCATGAATGTGTGCAGAACCGTAGAAATTTAACGTCTGTGTGTCTTTTATAAATAGAAAATTCGTTTATCTCAGGGAGATCGAACCCGCGACATGTAGCACCGTAGACGAACACTTTACCGCTGCAGCTACAACTGTAGATTAAGAAAATTGCTTCTGTATTCGAACTTATATTTCTACCGTGCAACACTTTAAACTTAAATTATTAAAAAACGAAGATTTGTTTTGACAAACCCCATTACATCTCCCTAATCGTGGAGCCGGATATCTCACAACAAATTCATTTCGACGCTTGATGTTGTATTAAGTTGATTCATATTCTGTTATGAAATATCCTGTGTAATACAAGAAAATAATGTTTTTTAGTTTTTTAATACAATTGTTTAACATAAATTTTTTTATTTTCTAGTTTTTAGTGTTTGTGAATTTCACAACTCAGACTTCATTACAAATATCTTTTATTGCTGTATACAGTTTAACAGGTTGTTTAAACCTCATAGTGCTAATTAAATAATTGTATTAATCCCTTGCCCTACGATTTAAATTCTGACGGCTGGCGCATAATCAACACCAGAGGTTGGTCACGCGTCGAGCCATTTCACGGTTCGGCTGAATTCTCTTTTTGAAGCTACTTTTATGGGTATTCTTCCGATATGTTTAAAAATATATGTCTGAGAATGCGGCCAAGAATAACACGTAAGTGAGATAAAAAGTGTTCGGCGAAAATTATCCACGAACATGACCCGTGTTGTTTACGTTGAACGCTATCTACAAACCACGAGCCTGACACAAAGTTGTTTACGTTTTGCCCGTACAACATACCACGGCTCTCACCCGTGACTTTCATGTTTGGCTCGATCGACGTACCACGGGTCTCACACGATATTACAGGCGAAGAGAATAATTACTTGGGCCGACTCGCACCTTTTCCTCGCTTCTAGCTACACTATCATAAAACGGTTGCGTCGTCTTCAGCCGCGTATTCAGCGAGTCAAGGGTACTCGCCGAACCGACCATACGGTGACATGGCGTAGGGTAAAACCCCGTGCCTGGGGTTAGCTTTCCAGGCCCGCAGCTTACAGTTGCAAGTACAATGTAAGACTGTATTCTGTTTGCCGGCATATGTGACATAAGTAATTAATACAGCTACTTTATTAACACTATAGGGTTTAAACAAAGTCATAAACTATATACAGCAACAAAAGATATTTGTAAAGAAGTATTATATGTCCCAATTATTGCCAGTGTCCCTACTATTGCCATTTAATTTATTATACCTAATAAAATCGTTCTGCATTGTCGAGTGGAAAAATAGAAGTCCCGTATTCTATGCGAACGTTGTAGGAACGGCGCTGAGCAGTATGTGCGCAATATTCCACGACAATGTGTGCGCAATATTCCGTGAGTATTGTACCGCAGTATGGGCGCAATAATCCACGGCAATGTGTGTGCAATATTCCCGAAACATTGCACAAACGTGGCCATTGCAATATTACACGGCAATGTGTGAGCATTATTCCCGAAACATTGCACAAACGTGGCCATTGCAATATTCCACGGCAATGTTTCTACAATGTTGTAATAATATTGCAATGCAATCTGCAACCAAACGGCAACATTGCAATGTACTGCAACGGTTGTGCAACGTTCCTGCAACGAAGTGTGCTGTAGAGGCGTAGCCATTTTGCCAATTTTCAAGGTCAGGCACTTTTTACGTATAACGTCGTTGACTTGAGCGATTTCCACTTTTGCGTCCACGCCCCGGCGTTTCGTTCCTTTTTGGCGTTTCATTCCTTTTTGTCGATGACGTCAGTGATGTTTTTGTGTATGCTTCGCGCCGACGTTGCTCGAGGTTATCGTAGTCGTCGCCGTCGTCGTCTGCTCGTTAGACATTTCGTGTTGCTCGATGAATGTGTTACGAGCCGGGGCTGCGGCAACGCGAGAGGCCGGCGAGAAGGGTATTTCCCAAGGAATACGGTTTATGAGTTTGTTAGTTAGCGTGCGGACGAACCTGATGCGAAATCAGGGAGCCGCAGGAGGGTGAAACGTCGTGAACGAACCCGATGCGAAATCGGGGAGTCGCAGGAAATGCTAGTAATGCCTCGTAACTCTTAATTAAAGTTTGATACAACTCGAGCGGTAAAGTTGTATCAGTGGGTGAGTGCTACTAATATTATAAGGATCGCTGGGTAAAATATGGATTTAACGAATCTACTCGATTTACAACGTGAACACCATTCGTATATTCAATAACTAATTATTGTACAAATGTAAGTGTCGCGATTAAATAATTAGATAAAATGTGTAAGTTACCAGTAGTTGCACGGTGTTAACGCACTGGCGATGTGGGGCGTAAGAGTAGCGATTTCAAAGTGCCAAATACAATATAAACCGGACTCGCGGATTCTATGAGGTTAACTATTGATTCGGAAGGGGACTCGAGCCCGATCTTACTGGATTTTAACCAACTCTGTACGAGCGTGACACGACGTTACTCTACGCGTGACTGTACTGCTTTGAACCAAAGAGGGTAGAAACCAAAGGGTTTATATAGTCCCAAAATGAGTGGGGATTCGTTAGGAATCTCCATATAAGGAAATCCTTCGGGGTCGTCGTCGTGTCACTCCCGTTCCCATGGTCGTGATCCAGATGGTCGAGATCATGATCCCCATTAGTGGTGTGTGATAAGCAAAAGGATTTTAGGGCGTTTTCCCTTCGCAGAAGCGAGCTCGAAAAATGGTTGAGAGCGGCGTATGGGAAAATTCCACATACGTAACAAATGACTCGCGGTTTACCGATGTCCGCGAGCTACGACGAACTCGTTAAATCCTCTTCGATACCGACCTTCGTACATGCAACTATTCTTAACGATCACCACGAAAACGTAATGTCTGTGTTCACGTGATCGTCGTACACAGGACGCAAATTCGTGCCGTCTTGTTTGTGCAGCATGAGAAAATTCGCGTCGACCCTGATCAAATGTTTAGGTATTCTAGCGTACGATTGACACAAATAAAAGCAATCCACGTTCGCGTGACGACTCATGGAGAAGTATTCGCGTATCACGTTCTGTTCGTCGCACGCCACGTCGTCGAACACGAAGATCTAATCGGGCCGAGCGTCTCTCGGTGGGACGATTTCAGCGTTGTCCGAGTAGGGAAAGTATTCGATTCTGTCGACGCGCGACAACACCTGCTCGAGGAATCGAAACTTTGGCTGATGCAACGATTTCGAGTACACGTGCACGTTCTCGAAGCGCAAACCCTTCGGGCTCTCTAGCATGCTCAGAAACACGTTAGTTCTTCCGCACCCGGACGGATCGCAAAACACGCCTCGCACGCTGTTCCGCAACAACGGGCCGTGTCTGTTCGAGCGACTCGCATCTCTATCATCATCGAGCAATCTGTTCGCGGTCACGCAAATAACGTCCGACTGTTTCGCGAATCGCATGTTCGCGGTGTTTCCCAGGTACTCGCGCGTGTGACGAAGGACGACTATTTATATTCGTGGCACGCGTCGCGCAGGTCACTACCACTGTGATCGGCTAAGTGTGCGTACGCGTTTATTATTGTAGTAGTTATCGTGGTTATTTTAGCATAGGTATATGGTCGCATCAACGACCGCGCCGTCTCGTGAAATAGGGAAGAAGAAAAAGAAGAAGGAGAAGAAGAAGAAGTGAACCGGATCGGTTCTCGTGAACATTATCATAAACCGCTTACCGTTCTAACTACACATTCCGGGTTATCAGTTTCGCGGACCCGGGAACGCGTTTGCTAAAGCGATTGGCTCGTGCCGACGAAGGTGTGAATCCCCTGAACGTCGCATGCTGCGACCACGGTATCGCGTACTCTCGTCGAAAGGATTTGGAAGGACGACACGAGGCGGATCGTGCGTTAGCCAAACGTGCGCGAGAACGAGTGTTCGCGAACGACGCGACCTTTAGCGAGAAGCCGCAGCGACTGGAGTGTGGGCAACGATGAAGGCTAAGACTAAACTCGGCATGGTTATAAGAAGGACGAAACGTAAACAGAGATAGTTTGGAAGGAAACATCCGCAACGGCGACGACGATAGCGTCATCTACGAGTGGTGAAACGCGGTGGCTTTCTTCCATTTCTTCCGTTCGTGCCGCCCGCTTTATCGGCTGTCGGGACAATGGCCGGTGGAGCTGCAGGTATAATCAAAGCTGTCAACGATTCGAAGGCCTCTCGAAAACATGAAGAGACGTTGCGTCATCATCCGGCGATGGAAGGGCGAGGAATGTATCTGACGCCGTACAAGTGAGGCGCAGGCTTGAATCCTAGACGTCGACGTCAACGACGACTGCAATGAAAGAGAAAAAAAAACGTCGATCGCGTAGGCGCCTGGCGACGGTGGCGATGATAACGCAACAACCTATGACGATACTGCAATTAGAGCGTGAGTGCGTCAGCATACCATTCTTTCGAGGGGTGTTTATGCGGGCCACGAGTACAGTACTTTAATAGTTTTTGGAATATGCGACCATCCGAGAAATTGATTTACTATTTCGGACGCGGTACAATGAACATGTACAGTCACAATCGTTTTCAGCGTTTCGACGAGATGAATTGCGGTCGCTTATGCATGCAATTTTGTACAGCAAAAGTCTATAGAATTAGGGCCTATATATTAATAATAACGGTGTATACTAAGATTATGTTACAACGCTTCCATCTTCTTTAATAAAGACTCATTATATCGATAAATTGTCGAGTATTCGTATGCGCGCGTCACTTTCCCTCTTTCCGTCTCGCAAGTGTAATCTATGATATGTCGTTCACGCTCACGTTAACGGGTCGCAGCAACGTGCTTACGGTAAGCTATTTCCCTCCGATAGATTTGAGTGATGGTCAATACGAATTAGGACTCGCAGATTTGAAGACTTTTCACACAATACCGAACATCGACTCAAGCAACGATAAATTCTATTTCGTCGTAAACTATGATACCAATAACGACTCCATCGACGACGCCGCTCATGAATGCATTACGGTCCCCCACGTCTCCTACGAATTAGAGGCTATGGCCGAGTACCTGAAACCACGATTACTCGATCGATGTCCTCGAAGACGCGGTAACAACGAGAACGACGTTGACGATAAGTACGCTCTAATGTTACATCACCATGAAAACGAGCTGTACTGCTCGTTCTTTGTATACTTTACGAAATCGAACAATGTGGGCTCGTTGCTAGGATTTTCCCCGAATCGTGTATATTGTCGAGAATCTGGCACGCGTCCGACGCAACCGCGAATATTATAAAAGTTAACGTGATCAGAGTAACGTGCAACGTCACTACCGGCGCGTACAGCAACGATAAACCGGTACATATGATCCACGGATTTTCACCTCGCGTGTCGCCGAGATATAAGATATCGGAAATTCCGCCACACGTCATTTACCTGCCGATCGTTGCACGAGTAGGACACGATCTAACGTTGTGCATCGTCGATCAACACGATCGCCCTATAGATTTCCGCGGAGAAGAAATAATGATTCGTTTGCACGTTCAACGACGTTCGCGCGATAGGCTAGCGTGACTGTACGTGTATGCACGCGTGTGCAGTATGTCAGTGTTAGATCACACGTACGAATCAATCGTCGCTGCCGCTGGTACTCCTGCTGTCTCTGTCTCCTATCATCGGCGCGGCCTTTTATCAACAGGCGAAAATAGAAGAATAAAGGCGGGTGGAGCGATAAGAAGAGGACCGGTAAGAAGCATAAGAAAGCAGATGACTCGTCGAAACGCACGTTTCTTACGATCGTTAGGATTCATCGTCGCCTATTAGAGTGACACGCAATCACGATGTCTATTATTCTGGACGTGGCGAATACGCCAACTTTCGACAATCGTGTCACAAATATCGAGTTACATACCTATAATCCATACGCCAACGCGACGTTCGACAATAACGATAAGATAAGAATCCCCATACAGCAGCAAGATCTGTACACGCTTCGGTACGAAAGTTATCTCTACCTTGAATGTCGTGGCACGTTGACGGCGCAGGACGCGAAAAGCCAGGCAACGTCCGCGACCGCTGTTCTCGATAACAATTGCGTCGCGTTCGTGTTCGACGAGATTCGATACGTATGGAACGGTGTTGAGATTGATCGTTGCCAAAATCCAGGGATTGCTACCGCGTTGAAAAATTACACCAGTCGAAAACGACTACATTCCTGTGTAAAAAGAGGGTAATAAATTTCTTATGCGATTTTTTTGGCCGAGTTATTCAACTTTGAAGTAAAAACCGTTTTTTTTACTTTAGTTGCTTCTAGCAAGTGATACTATCATCGTAGAACGTTCCTGAAAAAACCAGTAGAAAGATTAGACTTTCCTCTTTAAGAAGAATCTTCGATCTTTTCGATTTGGTTAAAATTTTGGTCTCTGATATCCTTTCCAAAATATGCTTAAAAATTGCACAAATTGCATTTTCTCTTCAACTCGCTGCATCTTCGCGAGGGATGATCAAAACATCAATATCTTAAGCTCATTTTAAAGCGGAGAGTCTGCCGATTCTTTTGAATGCCATCGGAACGGGCTGCGATAATTTTTTACCTGTGGCCTTTATGTTTGAAGTTACCGTTTCGGAAAAAGCTGTGGCTTCAGCGGCCGCGTGACAGCCGTGAATGCAGTACCGCCGGCATTGGCGTCACCCAAGACATACCGCGTGGAGGTTGCTCGGTCGGATCTATGTCTCTTGTGTGTGTGTGTGTGTGTGTGTGTGTGTGTGTGTGTGTGTGCGCGCGCGCGCGTGTATGTGCATTTGTGTGTTGAGGGTGGGGGCAAATCGATGGATTCGCAGGTAATTAAAAATCTTAATATGGTGTATTACCACCGCGATTTTGGATAACAGCCCGCAATCGATGTCTCATGTTAATGCAGCGACGTATTAGACGTTGAGGTAATCTGCGCCAAATTTCCTGTAATGCTATCTCTACCTGTCGCAGAGTTGTGGGACGAGGATTGATCAGCGCAGTAGACGGCCAAGCATGTCCCAGACATGCTCGATCGGATTCAAGTCAGGGCTTACAGGAGGATGAGGTAACATGGCATGCGGTTTTCTCGAAGGAACCGTTGTGTAAATAGTGCTGTGTGACAACGAGCATTGTCTTGCATTATAATGAATCGGTTCCCAATTCTTGTGCGTATTGGAAGGACGTGCGGTTCGAGTATCTCAGCCACATACCGTTCAGAAGTTAATCCAGGAGGTAGTACCACGACCAACGGTGTTCGGGTAAACCTGGATACGCCGGCCTAAACCATTATCAAACCGCCATTGTAAGCAACAATGGGGTCGTTACAGTTCTGGTGAAACCGCTCCCCACGACGGCGCCAGACACGTACACGCCTATCGTTACCATGTAAATAAAATCTAGATTCATCCGTAAATAAAACATTTGACCAATGCATCTGTCTCCATCGCATCTAACGGTGAGCATAGTCTAAACGCAACCTCCTATGAGTCCTGTTTAGCATAGGAACGCGTACTGGTCGACGGGAACGAAAACACCTTTCTTTAAGCCGATTTCTGACGGTCTGCGTACAAACAGCACGCTGCAACCTACGATTCATCGTATTACGAGCCACATCTATTGCAGATACGTCACGGTGTTGAAGAACGTGTCTTACAATACTTCTATCATCCCTCGCGGTTGTCTCACGTTTGCGGCCCTGGCCGCGTTGTCAAATCGAACAGGCCAGTTTGCTGAAATCGAAAATGTGCTCGACTAATAACGGATTGGCTTACGCCCATCTCACGAGCAACCTGTCGTTGACTAGAACCATTCTCTAAAAGTCTAATGACAAGCCTTACTTCCATTTCGGTAGGTGAGCGCCGTGGCATATTAACAGCGTATTCAGTGGCATCTGGCAGTAGCAGAAGTTGAAACATCAGGGAGCTGCACATGTGCTTACAGGGCGCCGTAGTTTGACTCGCTTTCGCCTATGTAAGTAGGCGGGTGTGGATAGAAACAAGAGCCGATCGCCATCGCGGGAACGACAGTCCGGCACATTACCATTGTAGCCTTATTTTTCCGAAACAGTAACTTCAAACATAAAGGCCACAGGTAAAAAATTATCGCAGCGGGTTAAGATGGCACTCAAAAGAATCGGCAGACTCTCCGCTTTGAAATGAGCTTAAGACATTGATGTTTCGATCATCCCTCGCGAAGATACAGCGAGTTGAAGAGAAAATGGAATTTGTGCAATTTTTAAGCATATTTTGGAAAGGACATCAGAGACCGAAATTTTAACCGAATCGAAAAAGTCGAAGATGGGTCTCAAAGAGGAAAGTCTGATCTTTCTATTGGTTTTTTCAGGAAAGTTCTACGATGATTGCATCACTTGCTAGAAGCAACTAAAGAAAAAAAAAACGATTTTTGCTTCAAAGTTAAATAACTCGGCCAAAAAAAATCATACAAGAAATCAATTACCCTCTTTTTACACAGGAAAGTGGTCGCTTTCGAGTGGTGTAAATGGAATGTGTGTAAAAAATTTCATGCACGCCGTGGAACATCGCAAAGTTGAAGAAAAATTTAAAAAGTTGACCAAGTGTTCTTTATATTGCTATAACTTTTCCGGAAAGCAATGCATCTAAAATTTAAAAACAAAAGCAGCTGAAAGTAGAGATTCCAGGCTTTCAAACTGTGTTTTCAAAATATCGATTCGACTATTTTTACCGGAATTATGACCATGTGAATTTGCCCCTATTTTTCTGGCTCCTAGAGGTGATCCTTTAATTAATATGAGGAGTGTATTTATATGCACGTACTACCGTGGAACGCAATTTACATCACGCAGCATGGATTGTAATCCTAAAGGCAGGGTCCCACTAGTGCAACCGCGCGCCGCGCACGTTTTTTTCGACGCGCAAGGCCGATTTGTTGCAGAAAGACGTTCCCACTGGTGCAACTGCGCGCCGTGCACGGGTCAGATTTACGAGTTTCTTGGATTTTCGAGGAGTTTGGAGCACTTGAAAGGGTCGACTTTTACGACGACCCGCGCGTCGAAAGCGTTCGTGTGCGCGCTATGCCGGGATTTCTCTGCCACGCACGCACGCGAATGCACGGCGCGCATTGTCGAAAAGACTGAAAAAATGTGCTGTGCGTTTTTCAACGCAAATTTACTCTTTACTCCTACATATCACTTGCATACGTGTGTTTATGGTCTACTATTTAGTTTATATATTAAAGCAAGCAATGACATGAAAATTATTACTGTAAATAGCAACAATTATACTGCTGCGATAGGTATACTTGTTTCTAGATACATCATAATTGTAATACACTATATATGCAGATATATGACACTGAATTATAGTTGTCCATCTTTATCACTTTCAGATTATTCTATTTCTCAAAAACAATTAAGTTATTGCTTTGATTCATTCTGTAAGAAAATGCTACTTAGGTGTAAAAAATATCATTTTACCGTGACTTCTATGTTCATTCGTTCACGCCAGAGGCTATTCATACGCCTAAAAAAGTAAACTATTTAATAGTACAATGGTGCATTTACTATTTCAGATTACTCGTAATGACATTATGTATCTACTTTCTGTCAAAGCGTTCACCGCCGGTGACCGCCTCAGCAGTAAATGTGTTAACTGTAATTCCGTTTCCTATCGCATTGCATCTCGACATTTGTGAATGTACGGAAGTCAAATTTTAATCATTTTCTAAGTCATAAACCATTGCTAGTACCTTCAGGTAAACTAAATGTAGGTACCTAATTACTTAAAAACAAATGTTTCAGTATGCAATAAAGTAACAGCATTTATGACATCCTCTATAAGCCAGATATTTCGGGACTTTTCCTTAAGTGTACTTAAGTACACACACCAGGATATACTTGCCTACCCATTTCAGAAATGCGAATTAATCAGAGGAAATGATACACGTGTATTTCCTGTGCAGGGGTAGAAAGTTCGCGTCTGGGAGCCCCCTCCCTTGTTACGTCATCTCCCTCACCAACGAACTCGGTCGACAACATTTTGGAATCCCCCTCCCCTTTGACGTCATCCCCCTCACCTACGAACTCGGTACGCTCTCTCCGCCTCAACTTCTCACCCACCACCATGGCCGTCTGTAGTACAGGACGGACACTACGATGTTGCAACAACGCATTTCGAACACAACCATCAGTCCGATGACTATGTTCCGACCGGAACCATGACGGCCGTAACATAACGCACGAAAGGCTTCAGAAAAATTCAAATAGAACTGATGAGAGCGTTACCAAATTCACTATGTTCCGGCCTGTACTACAGACGACCATGCCACCACGCCCATGAGCGCGGCACCCCCCGCCCCGCCTCACCCCCTTGCCTACATTTGATCCAGAACTTTCATAGCCTAACTACTGATTGCGCATATTTTTTATTATAATTACTTACATTTTCGTAGTATAATGTTCTGTCTGTTTTTATTTGCTCTAAGATTTAAACAATGTTTTACAGATTCTTCAGACATCGTAGATTGCAAATTGAAATTGATCCTTGGTCTAATATGGACTTTGATACTTCATTATTCCATTTCGATGCCCAAGTGGGAGGGGGAAGACGACGAGAAATATGCAACACCGAAACAACGATTGATGCATTGGATCCAATCAAAACTACCGGATCTACAGCTTACCAACTTCACTTCTCATTGGAATGATGGGCGTGCAGTTGGCGCACTTGTAGATGCTGTTGCACCAGGTCTTTGTCCTGATTGGCAAGATTGGAATCCAAACGATGCACTACAAAATGCATCTGAAGCAATGGGATTGGCTGACGATTGGCTTAATATACCACAGGTTCGTGTACTTTGCCAGTACCTACTTCAAGTATTAAGTAAACCTATATTTAAGCGTTAGATGCGTTTAACTTGTAACAATGGCAAAGAGCACCGTATGAGCTAAATTCTACATAATTATTTCAGTAATTGAGTTTTAAGAATGTACAAATTTCTATTCTATAATTAACAAGATTAATTTTAGTCACGATCTGATTCTTAGAGTAGATGCACATAGAACGCAGGGTGACGCAACCAATGATGGGCAATATTTTATCTAAAAGTTTTAAGGAAAGACAACTTTCGGTTATCCTTTATAAACATAACTTATCTGTGAGATTTTATATCAGGAAATTCATTCGTCACCTATAGTTTATTCGAAGCTCGATGTAACGCGTATCCGTATTCGACGCCTTTATAGCGGCGAGAAGTTATTCGAGAGGCATTATCCGTGACAGTGTAGCCGAAAGGTTTCAGCTTATCTTTAACTATTATTCGATAGTCAAAGGCAGCGCCATCATGTATCTTGCGGTTGTATCCGTCAGAATTTGGCTATGGAAGTTTATCTGTGAGATTTCAATTGAACGAGTTCCTTCTTAACCCTTATAGGTTATTCGGAGCTCGATGTAGCAAGATGATTTATTCCACGCTTTTATTCGTAACGAGTTACTCGGAAAGGATAAAATCACATGTTACCATTATTCGTTATTTTTATTCCGTGGCTTCGAATAACTGTAACATCTTCATCCGACGTTGTCAGGTAATAATATGTACAGATCGCGCAATATAATTTTGCCTCCGAGCGGCCACTGAGCACGCCGTACGTGCGAGAGAGTCTGACCGTCGGCGTTCTTTTAATTCGATTCGGAAAACATACGATCGATATGTCGATTTTTATGATTTTTATTATATGTCCGATTTTTTTCGGACTTGTAACATTCAATAGCCGTTTCCTGTAGAGACGATTTTTTTAGTTTAGAGCGAATAGAGTAACCTTGCTAATTTGTATCTAATACCATAAATCAGTGTTCTTCAAACGGTGATCCGCGAACTGGTGCCATGCTGGTCAGCGAAACATTTCGCCCCAATCATGTAACCGCTGCATTAAATAAAAAAATTAAATTAAATTCTAATTTTATAACATTAGATTTAATAAATAAGGTACTATCTACCTTTTATTTCTGTCTTAGCCGTCAACCGCTCCGCGAAATATTTCTCCTACTATACTCCTTATCATTTAAGAAGGAACCCACCGACAGACAAGTTCAGACCTGTTCTGCGCATGTTGGCGCTCATTGGTGCCGAAACAAGTGGCTATAACCCAACCAACGCTCCCTCGGAGCCAATGAGCTCATTCTACATGCGCGAAACGGGTTCCTTATAAAATGACTGGGAGTATAGCTTAAAGTACCCGGCGTAGCCCGGGCTTGTTATATGTATACATATGTATCTCTACATAGTATATTAAGTCCCCGGTAGGCGTCTCTCTGTCTATTCGGACTAATTTCGAGAATCACTGGACGGATTGCGATGCGGCCCCGACTACCCCATAGAGCAGCGCTGCACAAGGAGCTGTTTTGGGCGCCTAGCGGCGAGCAACCCGCCTGTCTCGTTACTAAGGTTAGAATCGGTGAGCAGAACTGTAGTAGTGTATGTGCGTGCTCGTAGGCTCATAGCATTAGTATATATGGCTAGGTTCAAGTCATAACAAATGCACATACACTACTGCAGTTCTCCTCGCCGATTCTAACCTTAGCAACGGGACAGGCGGGTTGCTCGCCCGCTAGGCGCCGAAAACAGCTCCTTGTGCAGCGCTGCCATAGAGCATTCTCGAGGAATGCTTCACTGAAATCGTCACTGCTCTGCATCCTTTTGTCATAGATTAGTGTTACATACACCTAAACCTTCCTCGAGAAATGCTCTATAAAACGGTGAAAACCGCATCACAATCCGTCCAGTGGATCTCGATATTAGCTTGAACAAATAGACGCCTACCGGTGACTTTATTTTATACTATGTAGAGAAGCGTGGCGCACACCGTTCTGCGCGCAAGATATGCGCGTGACGGTTCCCCGCACAGTGGTGGGGATGCTGAGTTACATCGTTGGCTGTTCTATGAGCTGTGCGATTCACGCAAATCTTTCTTCACTAAAATCGCCATTGCTCGGCTTCTTTTTGTCATAGGTTAATGTTGCATACACGTAAACCTTCCTCGAGAAATGCTCTGTAAAACGGTGGAAACTGCATCAGAATCCGCCCTGTAGTTCTTGAGATTAGCGCGAACAAACATACAGACGCCTACCAGGGACTTTATTTTATGCTATGCAGAGATTTTCGCCGGTCTGCAGGTGTAAAAAGGTTGAAGAATGCTGCCATACATACTGAGCAGATACTGTAGCAGACACTGTCTCTTTAAAAAACGTAGGACATGCTGCGCTGCGTCATCCTACGTCCAATATACTCCTATGCTTATTCTTCATAAACTGTTCTCGTGTAAAAGTAATGCTATCTTCGGAGAAGTCACTTCATACGTATTATATCTGATGAAGAGAACTTATAGCGACAAATTTGTCAATTTTAACTTGGCAGAGCTTGCGCCCATTTCCAGGACATCAATTTCCGCACTGGGTCTGTCATATCCATTTGAAATACTTAAAAAAAAAAAACAAATGCTCTGTAGACAGAGCATTTTTTTCAGTAAAAAATTGAACTGTTATATGTTGCTACTATCAATATTCTTAATATAAGTAACACAATCAAATTCCGTGTGGTGTTTTGAATGAAAAAAATATAGCCTTGGAACATTAGAATATTAAAATAATACATAATAATCTTTAACAGCATCATATATGATAAGATCATTGTTTGAAAATGATATCACTATAGTCACTATCACTAGAGCTCTTCAAGCATTCCTTACATAGAACTGAAATATACTCCAAACACAAGAAGAAAGAACACTTACTCCGAAAATATTATGTTTTTCTGTCGTTTCTATGATTTTCTAGGCATCTTCCATGTTGTCCTCTTATGGGCCTTTCTTTTACAACGGTATTTCCAGGTAATGATGATCCCGTGAAACTCGGAAACAACCACACTGCTCGATACCGCAACATTATCAGAATCAATATAACATATACACTTCTTATTCTTTCGACTTTACTGCAGTCACTCAAAATCACTCGTTCCCATATAATATTATCTAAGTATTGTCGTAAAAGACATATCTTCATATAAAAGATAAACAAAAAAGAACATTCTCTCGTGGGATAAAGATAACACCGAATGCTTGCAGCGGGTCCTTACGGCGCGATCGAAACGCCAAAGGCTTCTTCTTTTACTTTATTTTAATACTTAATGCCTACGGTACTAGAAATGTCCCACCGAAGGTTTTTTGCGAAAACTTGAAATTAGCTGACAATGAGTTACAGAGATTTGAATGAACAATAGTACGGATTATCTGAGGGGCTCAGTTAAACCAAAGAGAAGGTATACCAAGAGGCGACACTCTGACGAAGAAACCAGTTTTAGAGAGAGACGAAATATACAACCAATTTAAATGTCCATTCGGTAGACGGAAAGAGGAGGGATTAACGAGAGGCGATAGTAAGGCGAAGATATACAGCTGCCTAATACAACCAATTTAAAGGGACAAGCCAACGAAGAACTTCAAAGATACCGCTCGGAGTGTCGCCTCTTGGTACACCTTCTCTTTGATTAAACTTTAAACGCGTTTTTCTAAGAACAATATTTTCGTAAACTTCTGTCAAAATTTAGAAAAAAATACTAACGCGATTGGTTTGAAAAACTTGGAACACATGGTTAAAAAATATATACGTTTCGTCTCAATTACGACCATTCCCCTCCGATAATATTTTCTATTTTTTTCAAGCGTTGAAAGGGTAAAAATTTGGTAAAATTCCCATTACTTTGCTTTGAACTGCCGCCATTTGAAAAATTATTGTTCAAATTCAATATCCGTGGTTCAGACGAAAACTACACTTATGTATGTAGATTGTAAATCAGTTTTACTTTCTGATTTCTGATCATTTGTTCAACTGGTAGGATGGTATAAAGGAGGAGGGGGGAGGGGCATACTGAATGTTCAAAATCGACGCAACACTAAACGATTCCTTGCACAAATATTTATGTACAAAAAATGTTTTTTAAAAGTTCAATAAATGTAGTTTAATAACATATACGTTTGAATGGTAAATAATATATTTTTTCTAGAAAAAAAGTATTAAAAAAACCCTAAAACATGCGCTTGCAAAGTAGAAAACCCGTTTAAAGTAGAGATGACGTGGAGACTAACCATATTGGCTTTCTCCCCTATAGGCCCGCGTTACTGAGATAAACAATAAAAAATATTTTTGAGCCCTTTTGCACGTTTAATAGCACTGTATGTGTGATATTCCTTGCGGCTACCTATAATAATGAACTCTTTTTAAGTACTAATATATTTAGCATTTGAGTACAATTAAGATTACAAAACAATAAGGTATTCATTATTCGAATACCATTTGAAATACATTTTGCTCATCCTTAGGGCATATGCACACGGCGACTTTTTGCAGCGTTTCGCGAACGCGCGACTGCATCGCTGCAGAAGGGCAGCTGAAACAATTGCCAGCGATTGTATCGATGCAAACGCGCGTATTCAGTTAATTCCAGGTTATTAATTCAATAAAGTTTATTCCTTGTTTGTGTTTCTAAAAGCAGCAATAAAGTCAACGTAAGCAGTGTTGTCTCGACCGACTCCATTGTGCTACTGTTGACGTCTTGACGAGACACCGAACCAGTCGGGCAGACGCGCGTTTGTATCGCTGCTGCATCGCGACTGTGCTACGCACGTGTGGAAAGGTAGACGGGCAGCGACTGCATCGCGCTAACATCGCGACCTCTTTGCGACTGTATCGCGACTGTATCGTTGCAAAAAGTCGCCGTGTGCATAGGCCCTTAAGTTGAACCAGTATTGATATCTTAAATAGGTATTGATATATTCACTAATTGCGTTCGTATATAACGAATACGTTCGTATTCAACATAACAAATTGTAAAACTATTCCAACTGCTGAAATCAACATTATCTAGTTTTCTATTTTCGATTATTATTTTCTTATAGCTTATTAAACCAGAGGAAATGGTTAACCCGAACGTAGACGAAATGTCAATGATGACGTACCTCTCTCAGTATCCTAATGCAGAGTTGAAGTCAGGAGCACCTCTTCGGCCACGTACTAATCGGAATAGGTAAGGTGATAAAATAAATTACTGTTTTTTCCCCGTAATCTGTTTTACAGATACGTCATGTAAAGAATAGCTCACATGAGCACATGCGCGATCATATCACATTGTCGCAAACGTATATATGTACAGTAATTCCTCGTTATTGTCCCGTTTTTACCATGCGTAGTACACCCGGTGACTATCCCCACCATTTCTTGGAATCCTTCGGTCGAGAGTGAGAGAATGAAAGAGTCGACGGCAACTTCGTGTCAACTGTTTCGTTCCCTCTCGTTCGCCCGAATAGTGTCCGCATCACGTCGTACGCCTGCAGCCAGCCCCGTTCGTCGGGTTTATTATGAGGAATTACTGTATATTATAATGCATTGGTTGGACGATAAATTCGATGATATGCATCCCCTGCCATCTAAAGTTAAAGTATGCCTAGGAACGAACACCTTTTTTGGTTTGCATATCCGGTCGGTCGGAATGATTCTTTAGCAGCCACTGTACGAGTATTATGGTCATGAATGATAACGTGTCTGGCTTTTTTGTAATGCTCCTTTGAAATTTTATTAAATTGGTCTTCGAGGGAATAGTCCTTAAGGCTGCCGTCTCCTTTTTGTTATGGTCCGAATCGATCGAAACGTCCCTTGTAAACAGACGGACCCTAATGAAACTACTGCGGTCGATAAAAAGAAGTTGTACAGAGGTGACATCTCCAGGTACTCTATGTAGACGAATTTTTCACGCATAGTTGCCACATTTTCTGTTCTCTCTGTCTCTGCCGCGCTGTTGCCACAGCTCTTTCTTATCGAGAAGTCTTGAAAGAATACGGCACGAGAGCTGCGTCTAGCGTCAGAGCCTCGCTGAACGTAAAGGAGGATAGCAATAATGAAAGATAGAGAGGTTGAGTAGTGAAGTTAGGAAACATGTCAATGAAACAATACTAATTTGCGTATCAATATTTGTTATTTATACGTAGAAGGCTGTAATATTATCTATAATCAATGTGCAATTGAAGGGTCAGATGCAATAAGGGAATTTGCGCTCGAAGATAAGAAAAATTATTGTCCAAACGTTAAGAAAGATTGGAAAATTAAATGTTATTAAACTGAATTTTAAAAAATATAGTGTTGTAAAGCTCGTCAGAACACATTTTTTCTATTTACAGTTTGTTTATCCAATCATTAGTATTCGAGCTAAAAATTATAAACAAACAAGTTTTCATCGTCTAAAATCATTATAAACATAAATTGCGATAACTTGACTAAATATTAAGGGGTCGTTATGAAACTTAAATCTTAACTTGAGAAAACTCTAGCGAAGCCGTAGAATGTATGCACAAAACCCTTATGTTAAAAAATGTAATAATATTTAATTAAAAAGAAATACTGGACATAACCCATGTTTTTCAACGTTCGCCGTTAAAAAGTATCGAGGCAATTTTGAGGTACATATCATTTGCAGCGACGAAGTTTTTCCTTAATATATAAGCAAGATTTTCAACAATTCTCACACTGATTAATAAATAATTGTAGAAGATACGGCAATATATATAAATTCCGCGCAGAATCAACAGTCAACGCGAGTGCTAAAATTGCTAACAATAACTAGCGCATTATACGCGGCTGCTGACTGTTGGTGACGCGCGAGATTTATATATATATATATCATCATCATATCTTCTACAATTATTTATTAATCAGTGTGGAAATGGGTGAAAATCTTCCTTGTATATTAAGGAAAAACTTCGTCGCTGCAAGTAATACGTACCTCAAAATTGCCTCGATACTTTTTAACGGCGAACGTTGAAAAACATGGGTTATGTCCAGTATTACTTTTTAATTAAATATTATTACATTTTTCATCATAAGGGTTTTATGCATACATTTTACGGCTTCGCTAGAGTTTTCTGAAGGTATTTTTTAAGTCTCATAACAGTCCCTTAATATTTACTCAAGTTATCGCATTTTATGTTTATAATCATTTTGGACAATGAAAAATTTTTTGTTTATAAGTTTTAGCTCGAATAGTAATGATTGAATAAACAAATTGCAAATAGAAAAAATATGTGTCCTGACGAGCTTTACAACACTATATTTTTTAAAATACAGTTTAACAACATTTAATTTTCCAATCTGTCTTAGCGTTTGGACAATAAGTTTTTCCATTTTTGAGCGCTAGTCCCCTTATTGCATCCGGCCCTTCAATTTCGAAGCATACAATTTGAATAAGGTACATCACCGAAGTGTAACAGGCCAATCGTAATGAAATTTACGAATGCTATAATGCTCCTAAAAACATATGACGCTTTCTTTTTTATCAAGCTATACATCAAATTATCTTTTCTATAAAAAACTCTCCTCGGATCCAAATTACTACTTGAGAGTCCTTCCAATTTTTTTATTTCTATCTCACAATTTTGAAAATTATGTATCTTAGAACATTTCTAAAGACACCTAATTTGTCCAAATCGGTGTATCCGTACAGGCTCTAGAGCGTAACATCTGGACATACAAACATAGTCTGATAAACACAATACTCTTCTTTACTTGTCACAGTCGGGTAAAAACGTCACGTTTCACATTTTATTAATATACATAATCCACCGCACGCAACACTATATGCCTCTCAAATCGAGATTAGAAACCGTCGAATACCCCAAATCCTCAGTTCGAAGAGTTTATCCAGATACATATTATCTTTGCCCATCTTTGTTCTCCAGCCGCTTCGCCGTGATTCATTCAAGTCTTCCTGGCGACAAATAGTAATAGGGGAAATGCGGCAACAACGCGATACGACTCTCCATACGTATCGGCAACTATGTCTTTACTACATTTATTGGGTAGCTTGGACTTCCACCGATTCTGATGGTACATGGCGCGAATATACCATTAGCGCCGGTGACGGAGAATCCTTGAAGCATAATTCTGTCATTTCTCGAGTCTGTCTCAGTACATGAGTTATAAATTCATTATTATTTCAACGGACAGTGCTTATTAGCGTTCAAACGCACCAGACTCGCCTGCACGGAAGTCTACTGGAGGCAACTATACCCGCAAAAGCTTCCTTCTTGCCGATTCCACGACGTAAGTTGGTTGAAACGGATTGCTTACTACACCGCGTATACGTACACGCTTTTCCTAGCTTGTGTGAGCGTACGCACAGATTCAACGCCCAGAGAGACGGCAGCCTTAATAGAAAGTACAGGGTCAGCATTTTATCTTGCAACCCGCGCTCGCACGAACAGTAAAATAGCAACAGCGCCTCACGGGCGCATTTCACCACAACCATGAACGGGCTGGCGTTCGGAGAGCTGCCAACAACCGCTGGACAGCAGTGATGCCCGGGCTTCGAAAATTGTAGGATCGTCTCTTTCAAATTAACGCCGCAAAGAGCTATTCGGAATTTCCCGGCCCAGGTTGAAGAATTTGATGCCTTTTTCGTATAACTTTTAAACTATAAAAGATATCGGAATGCAATTTGCACTGAAAAATGAGGAAAAATTATTCCCTCTTAAGGATGGATAATTTAACATATTTTACGTTTATTTCATTTTTCTTTTATCAATTTTTTAACCATAATTGTTGTGAAAAGCTATTGCAAACTGTTTATTTGATACTGTATTTAATGCTTTATTTAACACATTGCAAGCGGGAGACTGTGATCACAGTTATAAGTGTTCCGTGCCCGCATGCAAAGTGTTAAAATTCATGGTATTGATAAAAAATAGACTAAGGTCGAAGCCAAATATATTGGCCGGTGAATTCGTTTTCGCGAACAGCGATCGAGGAGAAATTGTCTACCACCATCTGACGATCGTGGATTTGTCAGTTGGAGTTGCTCGGCCCCCGAAGGGTATGGTCGGGTAACGGAAACACTGCTCGGCTCCGCCTGAACCTAGCCGTTTGGCTGTTATTTATTCTTAACGTAACAGTTGTGTGCGTTACGAAACTATGCGTAGACCAATACGAGATGAAGCTATCGAGAAAGAATAAATGTTCTGACCAATAAAGCTCCTGAATTTTTTCGGAGTTAACGCACACCTATTCTGATGTGTGTATTTCTACGCTGACAGCTTGGTTTGGCCTACACGCTAAAAGCTTGGCACTATTGCCACCACTTCTGGCTCACTCTTGTTCTGCGAAGGCAAGAGCGAGATGGAATGAGAGTGAGTCAGAAAACGTTGAGAAAAGGAGCACTGAGGCAGGCAAACTGTGTGGTGGGAGAATGCCCCTCACGAAACTCACCGGCCAATATATATGGTTTCGACCTTAGTTGTTTTTGTATTATTAGTTTCATAAATTGAGAAACTAAATTTTTATTTAATTATGTGTTAGTTCTGCAGACCTTAGAATCTATTGTTCTGGTTTTCTTTTTTATAATTTTATCCTTAATGCATTGCATGCATAGATCGGACGTAAGGGGTAACTAATCGGACGTGTTTTTGATTCTAGCGGTATTTAAATTTTTTTTCCAGAATTTTCGGGTCTGAATGTTTTAACCTTTTAGCTTCTCCACGCCACCCCCATACCAGCTTCCGATAATGCCATTTTTTGGAACGATGCGCCATTATTGTGGCTTTTACACGCAGGTGGCGAAAAATCCCTCTGTACAGGTTTATAGCGCCGCGGTCAACCCTTTCGTAGTTAAAATTTTTGAAGTTGAGACGGGTACGAGACCAGTCGACATTGTTTTCAAACTTCATTACAGTAATCTGGGGTGGCTTACCGATCATAAAAGCGGAGCACGCAACTCGATTTCCTGGGCCGGGAAATTCCCAGTAGCTCTTTGCGACGTTAATATGAAAGTGACTAACCTAAAACTCTCGAAGCTCGAGCATCACTGCTGTCCAGGGGTCGCTGGCAGCTCTCCGAACGCCGGACTGGTGCATGGTTGTAGTGGAATGCGTCCGTGAGGTGCTGTTGCCATTTTATCCATTCGTGCGAGCGCGGGTTGCAAGATAAAATGCTGATCCTGTACAGTCTCTTCCATTTGTATGCATTCTGATTGGAGCCAACTGTTCACGTATAACCAAAGAAGGGGAAGTACAGTGTTCCTCGGTTAAGCTAATAATTTTTCCTCGGTTAGGCTGATATAAAATCATCACCACTACTCTCTCTTACTTATTTAGGACGTGGGGACCTTAAAGCTGTTCGGGTACTTGAATATTCATGTAGCTTGCATCCGATCCAAGCTTAAACCCGGTTTCTGAGCGGAGCCGCTACTCGAAAGAACCGAGCGGCTTGAAAGAACCGGGCGGCTTCGATAGAACCAAGTAGCTTGAATTTTTCAAGCAGCCCGAAGCGAATTGAATAATTTTAAGCGGGCCGAATGTATGTATTGTAAGTGCTTCGAGCAGATAGGTTAGAAAATAGGTTAGGTATACCCAACCTAATTATAATATAAACTGCGGAAGTTTATGTAAATGCATGTTTTTATAGGAATGAGTTGAACAAGCGGATCTTTGTCAGAACTATGTTTCATCATTAAGAGGATGTTAAAAATATATTTTTGATTTTACACATTTTGCATATTCTGGATATACGTTGCCCATTTTGCATATTTTTCATATTTTTTGCATATACGGAATTTGTTTACAAATTAGCTTGCTGAACCTCGCCTTTAAAATTTAATAGTTTCATATGTTAAACAGTTTAATAGTGTAATAATTACATATATATTCAAAAGTTTAATAATTTACTAGTCGGTACAATAACTTGATACGTATGATATATAATTATTTCGGTTATACTACGGTATGACCCAACCACCGTAATGAACCGAAATTTTGAGGGGTTGGGCGGGAGGAGGAGAGAACCTCTATATAAAATTTTAGCTTCGGTATTTGTTAATTTCTGAGATGTTAATAAAAACTGTCAGCATAATACATTGAAATCTGCCTATACAGACGTTACTAACATAATCATCTTTTTGTCGCCGTCTACTGTTTTGACTGTTTCACAGCCGACGGTATTAGTATTGGTCGGGGTTAAGTAAGCGCGGGGGGTGCGCGCCCGTTTGCGAGCGCGTAAAGCATGGTAACGAACCGATGTGAGTTTAGGAATACTAAAAATGAGACTGCAGTTACTAGCATCGCGCGATGAGGTCAATATCGCTATTGTATCATCGGCTATGAAACAGTTGACAGTGGCGAGAAGATGATTGCATTAGTAACGTTTGTATAGGCAGATTTCAATGTATTATACCGAAACTTTTTTTTATTAATATCTCAGAAACTAATAAATATCCGAAGCTAAAGTTTTATAACAGGGGTCCTCTTCCCCCCCCCCTGCCAACTCCTCAAAATCTCAGTTCATTATGATGGTTGGGTCTTACCGTAGTATATCCATTATTTCCTATAATAGTTTGTATAATGCACATATCATGCGAATGTGTTAATAAATATATTGATGAAACAAAATTATATGAATTTTCTAATCCTTTCGGGAATGCTTATATTTATTGTATTTATTCTGCATATGCATCGCATACATTTTATTGATTTATTGAAATTCCATTTGTTTAGGCTAAACAAGTAAAGAATACATCCAACAAAAAGTGAATTACAAACGTGAACAAATAAAATAAATGAACAGAAACTTTATTTTAATATTTGTAAAGAATAAACAGTCAAACTCTCATTTTTTTTATTTTCTTGAGCCTAATTAGTTATTCTTTCCCAATTCATAACTGGGCCATCTCTCCCCTTCTGTCATTAAACGAAAATTAACTTTGAAGTCTATTTTAAATATGATTCTGTACACTACAGTTTTATAAAAGAGGTTAAATGTTACCTCTTGAATGTTTGTATCTGCATTACACAAACTATTATAAGAAATAATTATATATTATCCGTATCAAGCTGTTGTACCTACTATTAAATTATTAAACTTTTGAATATATATGTGTTGCGGCCGAAAACCAGCGCGCTGTTTGGCGGCCGTTCAAATGTGCGTGCGAGAGTGAGTAAACACGTCCGTTAGGATGGTGACGCGCGTGTTAAATTTTTTGCACGGATCGGGAGCTCGTCACCACTCGATAGACGCCCGATCCGGTCCTTGGTTCCAAGAACACCTCGTTTTGGTAAACACGCTGTCGCACGCACTGCTTGACGCCATCTTTGTCGCCCAGCGATTCCGATCTTTTGCACGGAAACGGCCCTACCAATATCCACGCCCAGCGCCCTTCATTATTGTTCTTCTTGACGTGATTAGTTTGTGCTGTGAAGTGTTCGTGTTGTACTTTCCGTGGCGTGTTCGTCCCATTATTAACGACGCCCACGAGATTAATTAAACGAGACTGAAATCGACTTGGCAAAGAGTGCACTTCTTCCCCTGGCCTGATCCAGCGATCTTCACCGCCTTCCATGACATCGTTGTATACAATATATAACTATTACACTATTAAATTTTTTAACATATGAAAATATTAAATTTTAAAGGCAAGGTTCAGCAAGCTAATTTGTAAACAAATTCCGTATATGCAAAATATATGAAAAATATGCAGAATATGCAAAATGTGTAAAATCAAAAATATATTTTTAACATCTTAATGATGAAACATAATTCTGTCAAAGTCCCGCTTGTTTAAGTCATTCCTATAAAAACATGCGTTTTCATAAACTTCCGCAGTCTATATTATAATTAGATTAGGTATACTTAACCTGTTTCCTAACCTATCTGCTCGAAGCACTTACAATACATACATTCGGCCCGCTTGAAATAATTTAATCTGCTTGGTTCTGTTTGAGCCGCCAGGTTCTTTCGGGCCGCTTGAAAAATTCAAGCTACTTGATTCTATCCATGTCGCCCGGTTCTGTCAAACCGCTCGGTTCTTTCGGGTACTCGACTCAACTCGGAAACCGGGTTTCAGGTTGGTTCGGATTTCAAAGTACCCGAATATTTAAGTACCCGAATAACTTTGCTGTACATTGGACGCATTACTGTATATCTTCAAACGGATAATTCACGTGCCGCAAAAATCCCGGCTTGAGACCACAACTGGTAAAACATTTTTGGGGAATATATCGACATGAAGCCGCAAAGAGTTAATACTATGGTGGCTCAATCTGCAACTTTTTTTCGGATCGGATAATATCTTCTGTCTCCACTATGAGGGGCAAATTTTAAGATTTTGGGTAAAAAGACTAAAGTTATGGTCTTCATCGGGTGGACTTGTCTGACAATACGGATGCATTTACATGCACATATTATGATACAAAGTCATCAATAAAGACCTCGGAGTCGTGATCGTGTCGGGATCAACCGCGGGATGCACGCAGGGGAGGGCATGCATTCTGAACACGTTTCTTGGGCAACTCTTCGCTTAGTTGGTGATTCGAAGATGCGATCTACCAAGTGCCCCAGTGTCCACCATCGGGAGGACGCTACACTTCGGACTCCTGCCACGCCCTACTCAACCAACCAACTATACGTAGGACCCCCTGAAAGTTTAATCTGAATCGTCATCTGCAGGGAAAATGCTTACGAACTGTGATTTGTTATTAAATTTCGAGAGTTTCTGTCTGGACAACAAAGTTGACCGGACGTTGCGAACACGTGCCCAAAGGACCGTATTCAAAAACCCTATAAAAGTACCCAAAACGGATTTGCCTAAAGTTTTGCACATTAATAAATTGATATTCGGGTGATCGATTCCATCCCTTACATTTGCCGCAGGACCACAGGAGGGCGAGGGGGGGGGGGGTCAAAGTGCACTGGCCACCAAACGCATCGAAAGTCATAACTTTTGACTAAATCAACATATCGAGACGCGACTGGAACCAAAAAATCACAAAAACATCAAGCTTTCTAATGATGTAAGTTTTATATATCATATATATTTTTTTAAATATATTTTACGCGTTTTTTCGGTTTGCTCGTGTGCAGAAAATTCAAAAAAATTGCATTTCCCAAAAAAAGTATCGTCTGATTTTAATCAAAAACTCAGTATTTGCAGCTTATTTTGTGCCCTTTCAGGTGGTATGCGTCAAAACTTGGGGAAATGTTTCGTTTTTGAAATATAACATCAAGCATGCAGAGAAGTGTGTGTGCGCGGTGAAGTATTTGAGCTAGATGCATGTCCTATACAGGAACTAATTCTTTCATCGATCTGGAAGTGTATTATCTGCTTATAAACTACCTAAACTATATGATTCCACCGAGTTTAATTAGTTCGTAAGCGTGAAATGTTTTTTTATTGTCTTACAACATATATGCGTGCGCATTCACATTACTTACGTTACTCATCGTCCTCCTCATCCTCGTCTGTATCCTCGGATGTTGGTTTGATGTACGGAAAATTCTGATTTAAGAAGCCTGCTGGTGTTGAAGCCTGATCCATGTAACGACCAAATCCCAAATACCAAATAATTGCTAGTACATGGGCGCAGCAGCCAACAGTCCTTGCGCCATTTCGGCACTGACAGTAGTATGATACTACAGATTCGGGTGCAGACAATGCAGTATCAATTAAGATGAAAATGCAATATACTTTCTGTGCACTATGCCGAGATTGTAGTTTAGCTTTAATAAATATCGGTGATTGAATACTAAGATTATAGGTCTGGAAGTTCGGAAGATAGTTTTCTTTGCTGACGAGGAATTCATATTTTCCCGCAAATAGGTGATCTGCAATGTAGGATCTAGCAAGGTTCAACTGGTAAGTGCCTGTAAATTGTTTCAGATTTTGTAACGTCCATGCTGGGAAATCATTGTAATGTTGTGATGACATGGTTTCGAAATTCTTTATTTTCCTAGCTAAACCTTCCTGTTCCACTATATTTTGCATGATATTGGGGGTATTTAAGTTTGTTAATATTAATGATGCCATTTCCGGTTCGTCGTGGTCACTGTACATACGTCTAAAATATACATTATGAATAGCAGCAGCAATCTTGAAACCTTCGAATAATTTTGGCACATATTCTGAGGCTATAGTGTTTTTGAAGAATTTAAATCTCTTTAAGGAGCTATTAACACTTTCAACCACCCATCTTTGCTTTGTACATAGTCGACTTTCATTTGCTTCTTCTGTCGATAATTGTTTTTTACCGTTTGGTAGAAGAGCAGGGATTAGGACTTTAAAATTTTTTCCAATAGTTTGTCCTTGATGTACGAAAATCCTCTGTCTAATATGAAAACGTCACCAGATTTAAAAAATTGCTGAAACCAATCAGTATTCATTATGTATCTGAGAATGTCTGCATCAGAATCTGTAGCAGCCCAAAGTCGGTCGGGTCCAAAATTTCTATTATGTAGCCATTAGTGGTCACTGCGTACATTGGTTTCAAAAAGTTCCGCTTCTTTTGCCTACTATACGTTACTCGTTGGAAGCGATAATTAGTAATTTTATTCAGGTAAACGTAAGTACCGTCCTACACGGTGATTAATCTATCTTCGTTTTCTTCAATGTCATTTAAATGGCGAGCAATGGCTGAAGTCTCTTCCTTTATTTTATCTCGTGTTATATTATTTAAATAACTAGGTACGAATTTTGATGAAATAGTTTCTCTTGTAGAAGAAATAATACGACTTATTGTCGCTTGTGATAAGTGCATAATAGATCCGATTTCCGCTTCGGATGAACCACGATATAAATGCATTAAGTATATTCCAAGTTTATATTTCGACGCGGCATATTCACTTTTTGTAAAACAATGTTGGGTCATATTAGAAAGTTGTGTCTTATCTAGACCTGTCCAGGTCTGCGTTTCTTCATCATTCATATTGTCAAAGAAACTATGTTGTGAAGTCTTCGCCTTCTTTTCTGCAATACTGTAATTACGAAGACGATCGATTAAGGTAACAATTTCAGTAACTGATAACGCGGTTTCCTCGTTTAGTGTATCGTTTTCAAACTTGAGGATTGTTGCAGAGTCGATGTTTTCATCTTTAATGTGGCGTTTACAACACACAGAACGTTCATGAATTATAATGCGGTAATTAACAAGAACTTCTGTTCTTATTTGCTTGTTAATATAACATAAGTTCTGTTTGTCCACACTTTTACAGCCGAAGACGCATCGAGAGCGGCACTTAGGTTTACATTTTATTGGTAACGTTGTCGTACTTGAGGAACCTGCATCTGCAGTATCACTTTCGCTGCTTACATCAACATTAGCCTCTTGTGACGTATTCTCATTCTCATTAGTAGGATCGTTAAACGAAGATTCGACGAAACACTTTCCACACACTATTCGATTGTCTTTTACTTTCTTTTCTTTTTTTGATTTTTTGGCAAGCGAAATGCCACACATCTCACACTTAATCGAACTCATTGCTGCTTATTGTACGTAGACTATTTTCAGCTGCACCATTTACATTGTTGCTTATAACACTTACACTACTATTTACACTACTATTTGTACCACTGCTTACACTATTGTTTTCAACACAATTTAATAATATTATAATATTACTTATACTAAAACAAGCGACGTCTGCAACCAAGACTTCGAATTCGGTTAAAAGCACCACAGAAACTCACACTATGCCGACCAAAATGCATCTAATGCTCGGAGTTCAACTCTGAAAACACTGATGCTGATTGTATAAACACTGTTAGGAACGCATAGCCCTAAGAGTGGAAAATGTGAAAATAAACAATCCACGTGCCACAGCGCCCCGAACCAAAGTATCAGATAACGGCGGCGAACGCGTTTTCCAGCTTAATCGTATCTTACAATAACACTGTTGTCACTCAAATTGCACGCGTTTCCAGATTCTCTATACGATTCAGATACACCTATTTGCGGGAAAATATGAATTCCTCGTCAGCAAAGAAAACTATCTTCCGAACTTCCAGACCTATAATCTTAGTATTCAATCACCGATATTTATTAAAGCTAAACTACAATCTCGGCATAGTGCACAGAAAGTATATTGCATTTTCATCTTAATTGATACTGCATTGTCTGCACCCGAATCTGTAGTATCATACTACTGTCAGTGCCGAAATGGCGCAAGGACTGTTGGCTGCTGCGCCCATGTACTAGCAATTATTTGGTATTTGGGATTTGGTCGTTACATGGATCAGGCTTCAACACCAGCAGGCTTCTTAAATCAGAATTTTCCGTACATCAAACCAACATCCGAGGATACAGACGAGGATGAGGAGGACGATGAGTAACGTAAGTAATGTGAATGCGCACGCATATATGTTGTAAGACAATAAAAAAACATTTCACGCTTACGAACTAATTAAACTCGGTGGAATCATATAGTTTAGGTAGTTTATAAGCAGATAATACACTTCCAGATCGATGAAAGAATTAGTTCCTGTATAGGACATGCATCTAGCTCAAATACTTCACCGCGCACACACACTTCTCTGCATGCTTGATGTTATATTTCAAAAACGAAACATTTCCCCAAGTTTTGACGCATACCACCTGAAAGGGCACAAAATAAGCTGCAAATACTGAGTTTTTGATTAAAATCAGACGATACTTTTTTTGGGAAATGCAATTTTTTTGAATTTTCTGCACACGAGCAAACCGAAAAAACGCGTAAAATATATTTAAAAAAATATATATGATATATAAAACTTACATCATTAGAAAGCTTGATGTTTTTGTGATTTTTTGGTTCCAGTCGCGTCTCGATATGTTGATTTAGTCAAAAGTTATGACTTTCGATGCGTTTGGTGGCCAGTGCACTTTGACCCCCCCCCCCCCCTCGCCTTCCTGTGGTCCTGCGGCAAATGTAAGGGATGGAATCGATCACCCGAATATCAATTTATTAATGTGCAAAACTTTAGGCAAATCCGTTTTGGGTACTTTTATAGGGTTTTTGAATACGGTCCTTTGTAATATTGTGACGTACGTCACTAAGTCGGTCCCCCCTCCCGAGCGACGACTCGCGAGGCAAGCCCGCGTCACGCGAGAGCGTTTCCCCACCGCGCTCGACGGCTCGCGAGACTAACTCGCGCCGCGGCCGATAGACGGCCGCGGATCTGATAACGTTCTCGCGGCAGCTTTTCGCGTCGCGAGGCATAAGATCGGAGCTGCGAGCGGCTGGAACCAGCTTGCTCCGTGGCTTCGCCTTACATGCCAAGCCGATACGCGAGAAGCTCTTTTTGGTTTTCTTCCTCCTCCGAGGAAATTCTACTGTGCCGAGTACCTACCTCACCGCCTGACTACTAGCTAGCCCGTTCCTTGGTCGGTTACATCAGCGCGAATCTGGATTCGCGCTGGACCGTCTGGCCGTGGTGTTATACCAGCGGTCAATAATAGCTGGCCCACCGCACGATAGGCCTTCCATGTAGACTGCACAGGGCCGAGGTTATAACTCGCCCGGCAATAGGCTCCTGACCTTCCCCGAACACGGCCAGCACCACCGAGTGCCGCCGACTACCGCTGAGGCCGCCGACCGGCCATTGCAACCGACCCGAGCCGACGCTCGCCGCCGATTCTTCGAACCGTCCTAGAATAAGCCGCCCAGATTAAGTGCCGCTAGCTTTAAGTAATCTAGTCCTAAGGAAATAATTTTAAGCCGCCTAGTATTAAGAATAATAGGTTAAGCCGTCTCGCGCCGCGTGCTAACGCGCGTTCGATGATCTCTAACACCAATTGACAACGCCATTCTAAATCGATTTTATTCATTTCATTTTATTCTACCATTAATCATTGTAATTCTAGTAATTATATATCTATTTTTTCTTCATCTTAAAGGATCTAACAATCCACTAGGTACAAATAGAAATAAATATAAAATCCCATTTCATATTTACTTTACAATTAAAGATATTATAGGATTTATTATAATTCTTACAATACACTTCTTAATTATTATACAATATCCTTATATTCTAGGAGATCCAGACAACTTCATTTATGCAAACCCTATATCAACCCCAGCTCATATTAAACCTGAATGATATTTCTTATTTGCCTACTTAATTTTACGAGCAATCCCAAATAAATTAGGTGGAGTAGTAGGTATAATTATATCAATCTTAATCTTAATAATTCTACCATTCACCAAAACCTACAACCTAATGTCAAGAAAATTTTACCCCACAAATCAATTCATATTTTGAAGATTCGTATCATTATTTATTTTACTAACTTGATCCGGAGGAAAGCAAATTGAATATCCATATAAAGAATTAAGTCAAATATTCACATTATTATACTTTTCTTATTTTATTATTAATCCTAATCTAAACAAATACTGAGATAGACTAATTTATAAATCCTAAGTTAATGAGTCTGAATAGACATATATTTTGAAAATATAAAATAGAAATAACAACTTCTATTAACTTATTAATAATTGGTAAAACAATTTTAATCCAAAAATAAAAATTAAATAAATCAAAGAATAAGAAAGAAATTTTTTTCAACATATATATATTAACTCATCATACCGAATACGAGGTATAACTCCACGAATTCAGACAATAAAAAAAATATGATATAATCAAATAATTAAAAATTTAATTTTAAATAAATAAAAACTAATAAACATGAATGAAACCAAAAATCCTATAAAAATAATTCTTAAATATTCAGCTATAAAAATTAAAGCAGACCTCCCCCCAAAATATTCAGTATTAAACCCAGACACCAACTCAGATTCCCCCTCAACCAAATCAAATGGTGTACGATTTAATTCAATTAATAACCTAATTAAAAACATTAAATAAATAGGAACCAAAATTACAATAAACTGAATATAATACTGAAATTTATATAAGTCAACTACTGTATATTTCTCAATCAACAAAATCACAGAAAATATAGTAAGAAATAATCTTACTTCATAAGAAACAGATTGTGAAATAGATCGAACAGCTCCTAACATTGAATAATTAGAATTAGAAGCCCACCAAGTCTTACGACGCAGCGAATAAACCAATTTTACGACACCGCAGCTAACGGTAGTATTCATTCAACGAAACCTAGACACATGCGACTGAGCCGGCAAGGACCGTTCCTCTTCGCCCCCCCCCCCCGTGCCCCGCGGGAAGCGGGTCACAATATGATAACAATAAATATGGCCGACCAGGGCGATAGTAAGCGGGGGGGGGGGGGGGAGCAAACACATGAACGTAATGTTTAACATATCCTTGAAAGATACTTAAATTTTTCAAAAAATGATCATTTCTAAAATTATACTGAGGTATAAGTGTTAAATATTTGTCTTACCCGATTCCTTACTCATACTGTATAAAACACTTGCAATAAATCACTAAAAATCACTCAAAATATTCACAATTCACTACCTAATGTCTCGTGTGGCGTTTACAAAAACATTTGAATCGAAAGCGTGAGCCGCCCCGGCCGCGGCCCGCCACCTCGCGTTGGCGCCACTTGCCTTCGCTTCGCGTTGGCGTCACTTGGCATGACTTGGCGTTGGCGTAGCTTGGCATGACGCCACGAAGTCACCAACACAAATACACCGTTATTGCTGTAGGTGTTCCCCTTCTCCTACACCGTATGACGTCATATACGCCAGTACACCGCCATTTATTCAGTACGCCTGGCAACACTGTCTAGCGTCAGAGCCTCGCTGAACGTAGCAATAATGAAAGAGAGAGGTACGGAAGTGTAAGAAGGAAAGATTGAAAGATACCAAACCTGACACAATTTGAATTATCATAATTAACAATATTATACATAAAATTTATTTGCAGAATTGAAAGCCCGTTTCGTTCAAAGTAGACCGATTTAACTTGTTTTTTGTCAATTTAATCGGCAGAATCACTTTCATATTGATACGATGAAAAATAAAGAAATTCTGTCTCTGCATAATCGATGCTACATCGCTGAGCAACTCCTGGCGGCAGGTTAGACGGGTGAGCGATACAATGTCGCTCGACTGGAGCTTCGGGGGACCTCAAGAATGAAGGTCTTCGAATAAAAATATTATTTGTGGCCGACGGATGAATTCCCGTCGAATAAACTGATTCATCCGTGGCGTATTTTTATTCGACGACATATACAGACAATGTCTCTTTAATTTGATAGTCCGCGGGCCGGCGCGCCACACGCCGCGCGGCCCGCAAAAGTACGTGAAGCCGGATCGTGGCCCTCCTTCGCGCGGGCCAGAAGGTCGTACCCGTCACTACTTAGAGACAGCGAGTTCGGGCTCCCATTTCTACGTCGACTCCACATGCTTTTTACACGATCCACCGCAGTGGTGTATTGTATACTACTTGTCCGATGTATATCATCGATCTGCGAAACGATCGGCAAGACACGATCGCGATATACGTTCGCGAAAAGTATCTCAAATTCCTCGATATACCAGGCTTATAGAGGATATCATAAATGCTGTTACTGTAGGGTACACTGAAACATCTGTTTTTAGGAAGCTACATTTGGTTGACCTGAAGGTGCTATCAATTCTGGAAATGGTTTATGACTCAGTTATAACGACTGTAAAATTTTACAAGGGTACTTTAAAAATTGTCCAAATGTTTCCCCGGGAATGCGATGGCAAATGAAATTACAGTTAACACATTCACTGTTGTGACGATCATAATTATTACTATCAACGGCAATAATTACCATGTCACTGCTTGTTTTAATATAAAAACTAATATTGATAGACAATAAATACATATACGTATGCAAGTGATGTTATATCTAAGATAAATGATGAAGAGATGTAATATGCAAGATGTTTTGAAGGAGGGGGGTAGTCTTCTGATTGCTCGTGATGCAGGTCAAATTTTTCACCCACGCTCTTGCGTGGCGCGCAGCAAGAAAGCATCACAGTCCTGCCCGCGCGCCAGAAAGCACCACGCTCCTGCCCGCGCGCAAACCTCGAATCCAGAAGAGTTTGCATAAGAGACAGAAAAGGTAGTTAGAAAAGGAAAAAACGATACTTGAAACCAGGCTCGTTGCGCGCCTCAGGATTTCCGACAGTGCGGATGAGTCTGAGACGCGCGACGAGCCTGGCAGCCGATCCTGGCAGCCACGGATAAGCCGTGCCTCGATGAATTTCGAGGACTTCGACCCTCGAGACCAGGGGGGCCGTACCATGTTGCCCCCTAAGACGTGGCGAATCGAAAATTCTACATTTCGCACCGGATCTTGGCGAAAGTGACGTGGATCGTTTCCTCATGTTTTTCCGATGAAAATGGTCCAAAAACGACACAAATCGGATTGTAATTAAGGAATCTTCATAATAAATTGATTTCCATAACTTCGTTAAAAATAGTCCGATTTACATGAAATTTGGTATAATTTTCATTTGAAAAACGTAAAGAATCCATCGGTATCACTTCCATATCGATACGATAAAGAATAAATTATACAGTTTTTCTGAAACAGGTATGAATCCTTGGCCGACCGCAGCGAATCGAGGTCGGCGACACACAGTCGAGGGTGAAATATTCATTACAGCGTATTAAGAAATTCTTTATTCTTCGTCGTATCGATATGAAAGTAACACTAGTGGATTCCTGGCGTTCTCCGAATTAAAATGATCACAAATATCATGCAAATCGGACTACTTTTACACAAACAATATAAATTATAAAAGGAGTAGGCATTCCGTGGTCCGAACGATGACCAGAACGAGCAAAGAACCTAATAAAAAGAGAATAAATATAAGGAAAGTAATCGTAATAAACGTACTAATGGACTAATTTTTGTATCTATTTAAATATTATACGAAAAGGAAAAAACGGCACTTGAAACCAGGCACTTTGTATCGTCCATCCTAATTTTATCAGTAATCACCAAGCAAATCAGAACACGTAACAGAACTATACGAACGTATCGACACTTTGACTATTCGTTTGATTCTGCCTTTTCGCCGTGCATTCACTAGAAACGTAAGCATTGGTTCCTCCCTCCGTAGGTCAAATTCCTAGCGGGGGTGGTTTGACCATTGTCCTAGGATTCTCAACGTTTAGTCCAGCAATAAAGACGTCTTGGGCTGAAGCCCATCAGTGACGGCATTGCGGAGAGTCCCAGGAGTAGGGCAATTAGAATTGACACCGGTTTTTATATTAAAACAAGCAGTGACATGGTAATTATTGCCGTTGATAGTAATAATTATGATCGTCACAACAGTGAATGTGTTAACTGTAATTTCATTTGCCATCGCATTGCCGGGGAAACATTTGGACATTTTTTAAAGTACCCTTGTAAAATTTTACAGTCGTTATAACTGAGTCATAAACCATTTCCAGAATTTATAGCACCTTCAGGTCAACCAAATGTAGCTTCCTAAAAACAGATGTTTCAGTGTACCCTACAGTAACAGCATTTATGATATCCTCTATAAGCCTGGTATATCAAGGAATTTGAGATACTTTTCGCGAACGTATATCGCGATCGTGTCTTGCCGATCGTTTCGCAGATCGATGATATACATCGGACAAGTAGTACACAATACACCACTGCGGTGGATCGTGTAAAAAAGCATGTGGAGTCGACGTAGAAATGGGAGCCCGAACTCGCTGTCTCTAAGTAGTGACGGGTACGACCTTCTGGCCCGCGCGAAGGAGCGCCACGATCCGGCTTCACGTACTTTTGCGGGCCGCGCGGCGTGTGGCGCGCCGGCCCACGGGCCGGACCGCGCGCAAGACCGACCGTGTAAAAGGTCCTAATTGCCGGTACGGCACCCATGTGTGCCGCAATCGCGCAGCCATCACGGGCCCGATGATCGGCCCAGGCCACCGCATCAACACCTCTGGAGGTGCAGGCTGCGGCGCAACCTCCAAACCCGCCTGCCACACCCTCAAAATGATTGGTATTGGCTGTGGGTCCTAGAACACAGATACAATCAGCGATATAATATTAGCTCATCAGACACACAAAGCAATGCAAAGTATTGCATACCTGCGGAGGCGGCGGCGAAAGCGGTGACGGCGCCCAAACGGGCGCAGCCCAATCGGGCGACCAATCGGGTGATGATGGTGGCGAATCCTACAACAAAGAAACCCGCGATATAATATTTACGGCCGCGGGATCGAACTCGATTTCAACGGTTAAACACGATAAAAATGTCAAAAAATATTGTTAAGTACATACCTCGGGGCCGCACTCCGGCGCGATTCTCGTTAGTCCCATGGCACAAAGAATTTTCAATTAAAAAAAATCCGGTAGACTGCTGCTGGCCACGGTCGACAGACAACTGGTCTCGCTGCATCTCCAAGCTCCCGCATGTAGATCCATGCCTAAAGTTGCATAGCTTTGTAAAATAGGATGTCTTTGTGCTCCACCTGCATTTTCGCTGACCATCCTCTCCTTCAATGCATCTTCTTCGAATTATTCACTGACCACCCTTTCCTTTTTCTTCTTCGCACTCATTTTCTTCCCCTTCTTCGTTGGACACATCATTCGACTAGACCATGCCACTTCAACATATATCGAACGTCAATCTAACTACTTTGATCGCGTATCGAACGTCAGTTCAACGTGTATCGTGCAACTTTCAACGTCTATCGTATCACTCTGAACGTGTATGGTACTACTTTGATCGTGTATGGTACCACTTTGATCGCGCATTGAACCACTTCTACATAATAATTACAACCATTATATTAATCTAGCATACATCACATGCATGGGGTTGGGGATGGGTGAAGAAAAAACATTTATGCATTAAAAATTGATTATATTTATTTATGCATTTCTCTCTGGTGTTTAGACCACCAGTTGAATATTTTAAATACATTTTGCAAGGCACAGTGCTTTGCATGTCTGCCACATCGCAGAGTATTAACTACATTTAGTTTATTTAGAGATATGATATCCTCATAATCAATGTCCAGTGTCTCGATAATCACGTCCTCTCTCGTATTTTCATCGAGGAAATCCGCAAGCCAGTAGCGTTTCTTCAGCCCTTTAACGTATACGATATGGGATGCGTCATCTTCTTCATCGATCGCATCAGCAACAGCTTTCGTAATTAGCTGTTTAGCCATACTGTATGGAACGTCTCCATCTTCCCACCGTAGTCCATGATGTTTTGCCACCAACCACCGAATGCTTGATTTGTCAGATTTCTTAAGAAGATATTGGGGCATCGAACTCCCAAAAATATAGTGCGAGAGAATTGTTCCCTTTCATAGGACAGCCACTTCCTTGATGACAAATCTTCCATCAACGATGAACCCTTGCAGGTCAACAAATATCGGTATGACCATTATCGGTACAATTTAGAAGTCCACTCGCTTCCAAGACAGACGGGAGAATGCGATCTTTCTCGTAAAGCATCTCGATTTTCACGATGAAATTTTGGTACAGGAGAGGGCGGGCAAGTAACGTGGCAATTTAATTGATTTTTCGCACCATGTTTGTCAGTGGATTGTATTCAGCGGACCGATCCTGCAGAATCAGACAGTAGGCTGTAGTATTTGCAGGCACATTCTCTTTACATTCGAATTCTATGCGCACGTCCACGGTACCATTCCTGATCGACTCATTTTGTCGCGAGCAATCAATCACGACGAGGGGGCCACATTGTAAAAATTCGGCCACGGTGAATAATGCCTCGTTGCAACTATATCCATAATACGATTTACGGAAATGTGTATACATATGGAACAAGATGGCGTGCCTATTCTTGTCAAAGTCCAAGTTCAAGTTATCGTACGGGTAAAATTCCGAGTTGAGAAAAAGTTTTAGATTGATCAGTTTGCAGTTGTCGAGCTCAGAAATATCTTCGCTCATCACATTCTTTCGATTAGTCTGTAGACCAAAGATAATGCATAGCGGCTTCTGCAGCTGCGCAGATGCCTTCACGGCCCACGAATCCTTGGTCGTGCTCTGTAAGAGAGGATACTCGTACAGATCCTACGATTGAATACAAATGCTTAGGTTTTGTCCACTTTCCAAAGCATGTAGCAACGATAGCTTATTAACGTCGTTCAGCGTCACATGAGGCATCCGCCATTGCACTTTATGTAATTTCTGGTTCCAACATCGGCGATCCTATTAGAGAATTGATATCGTTGCGCGATCGTATTAAAATCAATTCGTGACGCGCATTAATAATCACGCATTTATAGTCCTCGCAAAATACCAGCAAATATTTGAGCGGGATGCAAAAATTGAAATGATTGTTCCATATTAGCCCACCGCGTCGTTTCAAGCCCCATTCTGCATTATCCAAATTTTTGTCTTCGCCAGATGTCAGCGATACATAGTTTATAAGCGTGATAGTTATTCCAACGTTTCTGTTGCGGTCAATCTCCACGCCATTCAGCTCGTATCGAATCTCATCAAATAAGAACGCCACACAATTATTTCCCAACGTCACCGTTAATGCATCTTTTGGCTTATTTATCGTCAATTTCCCCTCCACGTAGAGGAAACTTTCACACAGCAATGTGTATAAATCCTGATGCTGTATAGGTATTCTTATCTCATCGCTGTATCCAAACGTCGTGTTGACGTATGGGTTGTATGTGTGAGTCTTGGAGCTTGACGATGCGATTATCAAACGTCGGCTACCCTCCAATGCGTAGAATGTCAACCATTTTTCAACTTAAATGCGCATAATGAATCCCTGTGATTTCAAAAATGCAATGTTCGCAGCACTGAGCCTCTTCGTTTTAATGTGATCAGAGCTGTTGCAGTTGTTGTTGTTGTTGCAAACAATTTCGCTTAGATTAAACGGGTTTCTGGTGTCGTTCAAAACAAGCATCTCTTTCGATCGCACCACGCGTATTATGGTCGTCGTCGCCGTACGTGTAGTCTGATGGTAATCTCTTCACCTCGAAAATCGAGCAACCGTCCGTCTTGAACCACAACGCGTATCGTTAGATCCGTAATGATCCGTGCGGTGATCGGAAGGTAAATGATCTGTGCGGGCGTTTCCAATATCTTATATCCTGGTGGGACCCTTAGAGAAAATTCATGTATCGTATGTACGTGCTTCCCATTGTTGTACGCACCAGCGGTCACGCTACATTCTACGCGAATAATGTTTACGTTCATGATATTATTTGGATCGTCCGATTCGTGCCACCGTCCAGGTTCTAATACTCGATTTGTCGAGAATCCCAGTAGCGATCCAATGTTATTGGACTTTGTAAAGTCTACGGCGAACGAGCAGTATAGTTCGCTTTTCATGGTGTTGTTGTTGGGATGCAACACTATTGGATACACATCGTTGTCTCCACCATTGATTTCATCATTGCCACCGAGATTTTGAGGATACCGCTCGAGTAGTCGCTGCTTCAAATACGTGGCAATAGCATCTAGTTCGTAGAACCCATGGGGAATCGAAATGTATTCACGAGTGATGTCGACGGCGTTGTTGTTGTTGTTAGTGTCATAGTTTACGGCGAAGTAGAATTTATCGTTACTCGAGTCAATCTTCGGTATTGTATGATAAGTTTCAAAGGTTGTTAGACCAAGCTCGTAATTATCGTTGCTCAAATCTATGGGTGGAAAGTAGCTTACCGCGAGGGTGCTACTCTTGGCGGTCAGAGTGAATGTTAACGACATATTCCGAGCTGTACTGCTCGACTAGTACTGAATCAGAGCGGCGGGAAGTCAATCCTTAAATTTGGTGCCGATCGTCTGTAGAAAGCGTAGTCATAGTTGTCCACATTTGCTCTGATTGTACTGCTGATGAGACGTTCTATTGTATTCAATCTTCACAGCATCTTTATCCAGATATTGCACCAATTCCATAGGCGGTCGAAGATTTCCAAAGCTGTCGAAATATACAGCTCGACACCCTCTCTTCGCATATGCTACCCAATGAGTCCCCGGCCCCTCGACGTTGTCCAAATTTACGCTGCCGCTCTCGTTTCGACGTACTCCTCCGGCAGGTAGCGCATTGCGCATAAAAACACCCCTAAAAAATGGAATACGCATACGTTTTGCCCACTCCACCAATTGCGCATCGGTAGTTACGCCCACAGACATTTTTATCTTCTTTTCGTTGTTTTTTTGTCTTTTCGATATTCCCTGTCCGCGCTTTTATGGCGCGAGATAAAGTCCGTGACCTTCCATGGAGCGATTATGACGTTGCATTTCCTGCAGCTGATGTTGCGCCGCCTTATTATCGTTTACGGCCTTGGTGATCCCCGCCGCTCCACCAGCTAATGATCCGAGAACACCTTGCAGCGAGAGAAGTGGTAATACACCACCCCGTTTTACCACCGGAAGAATCCGCTTTTGCGGTGCTCTCTTTGCAGTCCTTTTGCGAGTTTTTGTTTTCATCCCCATTCCGATTTTCGTCTTGGCCTTCATAGCTGCCCAAACAGCTGTAGCAGCGCCTCTTTCGCCCAAACTCGAGTCTCGCGCAACGATGCGTTTTCGCGCTTTGTCAGCTAGTACGTTATCTGCCTCGTGCCTTTCGCTGAGGTCCTTGCTACGCGAATACGCAATATAGTGTTCGCAACACGCTGCATTCAACGGATTGATACCTTGATCGCTTCTAGCCGATTGTTTTGCCACACGAGTTCCTGGACCACAAAACTGATATCCCGGGATATATAACTCGATAGGTAGCGCGTTTATCGCCCGATTTAACAAACCACAACCTTTCTTCACTCTCGTCGGCGACATTCGCCACAGTTTTTAATGAGTGGTTTTTAACCTTTGGTATATATTTCAACTGCTCAGAGGGTAGGTCTCGAATATCGCAATTATCCGACAGAACGAGAAGCATTTCGAATACTGAGATGGTTTGCTTCGGCGCGAGCCTATAAATAGGGCGCGTCGCCGCTTCGATGTATCAAAAATCATTTTCGCGGTTCGCAGCGAGGATGCGATTCGTGCGGCAACCTGCGACGATACCCGTGACAAATGTTGACGATAAATCGCAAATGATGTCCTCGAAAACAAGACGCAGACATGGTAGCATGCTGCCAAACACCATACGCTGCCTCATTTGCGGCCCATCAAATTGTAGAAAGACCAACGTGTTTGTGAGCTTGTTGGAAAGTCCTCACGGCGTCCGCTTCGAGAACGTGTACGTGTATTCCAAATCGTTGCAACAGCCGAAATATCAGCATTTGGAGAATTTATTGACTCCGATAGATGAAATTGGCTACTTCACATTTTCGAATAACAGTGACGTCATCCCACCGAGCGAATCACTTCTGAATTCCATTTTTATCTTTGATGACGTGGCATGCGACAAGCAAGATACGATAAGGGAATACTTTACAATGGCTCGCCACTCGAACGTTGACTGCTGCTATCTCTGTCAGACATATGCAAAAATTCCGAAACATCTTATACGCGACAATCCGTATCTGTTGATTCTGTTTAAGCAGGATGGTACCAACTTGAAACATGTGTACAACGATCATGTAAACACTGATATGTCTTGCGGGGATTTCTGCGCTTTGTGTCGTAATTGTTGGCAGTTGGAGTATGGTGTCGTGGTAATAGACAAAGATAGTGCGATATCCAATGGACGTTGTAGGAAGCGATTTAACGAGTTTGCCGTACCGTGTGATGGTCAGTCATTGTCAACATCTCGGTGGGAAAGCAACGTCTACGGTACAACAATGATTGATATCGATAGTCTGGAGATTAAGGATCGCGAGGGAATAGCGAAGGAAATTGCAAGAACCAGCGAAGCCATTCGCAAGAAACATCAGGCTTTGAAGACCAGAAAGATGGAGGAAGGTATCGCGTTGGAGAGATACTTTAAACCTATTGTCGAACCCTTAAAACATATTGTGCAAAATACCGCAGCGGCAGAAACTGAAATATCACCGCTGATGAGCGCAAGGGTTGAAGGGAATGAAACATTAACGCCTGAAACAAAAATCCGGCCGAATTGGAACACATCGTGTAGGAGAAAGAGGAAACCACGCACGTCATTGGATTATTCACTCGTAACCTCTACACCAGTTCAATCGAAGCGAAAACGGCAGAATGTTGCATCAAACGAGTCCCCGGTTCCTCCCCCACCAAAAAATACATTTCTCAGTGTACAACTGCTCACAACCAATGATAATGATGACGATGATGTTTTTGAATCTACTCCCGATGAGTCGTTTGCAACATCTATTATACAGCAACTTCAAATATCCGGGGGACAAGAAACGTTTCGCAGCCATTTGGGCCCCCTGGGCAAAAATATATGGATGCAATCATAAGTGGGGATAAGGAAACTGTCACAGACACTGTGTATGGCGTTTACTTTGGCGATAGTAGAATGATGCTTGGGGATAAGGCATTCGATATGGACAAGGCTAATAATATAATCATCGACGGTGTAAAATACAAAGGAAGGCACGGCCTTTACGAACTGATCTTCAAGAGAATTCCCGACGATGCTGTATACACCGATGCCGATAAACAAAAATACAAAAGTATCCTGCTGGCGACGAATGCCTACAGACGCGGTCATTCTGCTCAAAATCCCATACTGGGCAACAAGGGATACAAGTACAAAAATGTAATTGCACCGCTACTCCCTCGTGTATCAACCAATAAAGCAGGGAAAGTTCTAACGGCGCCGCGAGTCATGGTGGTAAATGATAACAAGATCGATTACGTGCGCTGGGACGATCCCACCGAGCTTGTGGATAGATACCGTTTGCTGGAAGCGTCGCGTCAGGCGGGCAACAACTCGCCTGACCATGAAATTCTGTCGATTATCGAGGAACTCCACGAGGGAGGCTTCATTATAAATAAAACCGCGCACCGATGATGTGCACTGTATGCATTGAGATGCCGATCAACAAATTTGGAGTATCGCTCGAGAAGAGTGGCGCAGCTAGAATGGATTATTACAAATGGAACGAATTGCTTCGAAATTATATGCGAGATAACGCTCTTTGCGTGACTGGTGCCGACTTTGATCCAAAATCATGCAAGATACGACGCGTAGCTCAACCGGTGGCTGATAGCGATGCCGTCAATAAATTATACGTGGAAAAGAGCATTAAACTTTTGAGAGAGCAGCAGGAAGAATTAGAGAGGAAGCTGATCGTGTTTCAGAGAGAGATGCTAGCGCTGCAAAACAGCGTTCGAAACATATCGCAGGCGTCGATTTCTATCCCACAGCAGCGCTGTGAAGGAGAATCATGCGAGACGGTTGAAGTCTCATAATACACGTACACGATAATTATCGCATCATTCGTGTCAAAGACACCTCTGCAATCAAACATGCAGCCATCATCGAAATCCAAGAGTAAAGGAAACCATGGCCACAAGAAGCGGCAACTCGTCGAGGAATTGCATGCTCCAGCTCGAAGACATTTCCCGCGGAGGCGAGTCATAGTGCACGGATACGATGATCTGTGGCAAGCTGACGTTGTAGAAATGCGTCCATACTCGCGATTCAACCAAGGTCACCACTACATACTCACCGTCATCGATGTGCTGAGCAAGTATGCATGGGCGGTACCGCTCAAGACTAAAAGTGGCGTTGAGGTGACTAAATCGTTTGCAAAGATATTTAGAGATCGATATCCGAAAAATTTGCAAACCGATCAAGGAAAAGAATTTTACAACGCCGATGTGCAGAAACTCTTGACAAAGCATGACATTAATCATTATTCGACGTTCGGTGATGAAGGACTCCGTCGTAGAACGTTTCAATCGAACTTTGAAGAACAATATGTGGAAAAAGTTTACGCTCAATGGAACCTACAGATGGACCGATGCGCTACCACGTCTACTTGCAGAGTATAACGCACGAAAACATAGTACCATCAGAATGCGTCCTCGCGATGTTACCCCAGCGATCGCCGATAAGCTGCAGGTCACCGTATACAACAACCTAAAGGTCGCTGCTCCAGGGAGATTCAAGTTCGGCGAGTTTGTCCGCGTGAGCAAATTTAAAACCATCTTCGATAAAGGCTATACTCCGAATTGGACAACGGAGGTGTTCGAGATAGCCAAAGTACAGGCAACTAATCCCGCAGCGTATCTGCTCCTCTATTCCTGTGGAAAACATGTTGGCGGGGGATTCTATGAACTCGAGCTGCAACACGTCACGGATCCTGATGTGTATCTAGTGGAAAAAGTATTGCGTAGGAAGGGGGATAAGGTATACGTCAAGTGGCTAGGGTTTGATAAATCGCACAATTCTTGTATAAATAAAAATAATGTATTGAAACATAATAATAATAATACATGATTCAATAAATATAATGATACATATACATACACATGTGAACAATTTTATTTTTATGCATAATTCCACCATTTATAATGCTTTGATAAATATAATAATTTCTGTACATATGCTAAGAATTTTATATTTTGCAATAATTTCTATTTTACAATGGTATATTATAATGTCCCCAGCGCAGAGTGTCGGTCGAATAGGGTACGATATACCGCTTGTCGTCGTGTGGGCTTAGAGTGATTTTCGATTCCGCAATGGTGTACACATTGTGCAATTTCGACCGTATGCATGATTGCCTGCGAACCATTTCGATTTCCCTGCGCAAACACTGTGTGTAGTCGTCGAAAGTTATCGTCCTGACTATGTCGTTGGTCTTGACGCCTTTTGCCTTTTTCGTATCTTTTTTACCGTCTACGCGGAGTGCATACATTTTCGCTCTAAGACCTACGAATTCGGTCATTATTTTCGTCCTTCATCAGCCCCGGAACCTTCTTATTTAAGCGCGGCATATTATATGGATTGTCGATGGGATAATCGGATGTGTCAAATCTATCGATATTGTGTTTCATGGTCTCGCAGATATCTTCGTATTGAATGTGATAAATGAGACTGTCTGTGTCGGTGTATAGAATTTTACAATTTTGTCCGTGCAGGGGAGACATGTGCTTGTGGTGAAATTCATACAAACAAATTTTTTATATGTCCAGAATGCACATACCCACGTATATCGGTTTGTTGAATTTCATCTCGAGTTTGCGCAATTCAACAGCCATTAAATTTTCCGAAAAAAAAAACACTTCTGCTGTGGAAATTCGGTTTCGCGATCATTGCCTCCGCGCCATATCGCTCTTCCCAATGTGTTAAAAGTTTTATATCCACATGATATCGCACGTTTTCCATAGTTTTTCCGAATACCACGTTGTTCATCAATTTGGATAAATTTTTTTCAAAATCGTTTGTCGCGCTTGTTCTAAACCGTGTATAAATACACTAAAGTTCGATGTAATCGCGGAGCCAGGGGGATTGAGCCAATTGTAGCACGCTGTGTATCTTTGTAATACGAAGACCGTGCCGCGTGCACTGCTGCAGGTTGCGATAATGGATAACGTAACGCTGCTTATCGTATACCGTCGCGAGTAACTTGTCCTGTCTGCTGCCAGGTGGTTTGGCACGCTTCGGGCAGAACGGTAGATCGGCATGAGCGTCGTGCAGACGTTGCGGATATTCCAGATCTACCTCGAGAATGTATCCGGTGGGTGAATCGACAGCGATCGAAGACACGTCAAAATTTGCAACATCTTCGACCCATTGAAATTTGGCGTATGGCAGAGATTGACACATTGTGCACCCATACAAATTGTTTACATCAAAGTACATCAAGTACGATGACTGTTCCGATGCGTCGTAAGATGGCATGTACTTGTTATTGGCATGTACGTATCTTCCGGAACATTGGCTTAAACCCCCACGTATACGGCGTTCGATAAACATGACCATATCGACGTCTGTGAGCAATACGAATGTAATTTTGGTATGTTTTAGCATGGCATCCCACGTGAAACCAGGTAAAGTATAATAATGTGCTGAATCTAATCCCTAACTCTTGATGCAACTTTCGCGAAAATTTTCAAAAATATGTGCCAATAACAAGACAACTGTTTTCAAATACAAGTCGCTGTATTCGCCCAAGGTTATAATGCCGAAACGCTGCCAGACAGTCCCGGCGTGCGCGTATTCGCTCTCGGATACAGTCTCGCCCGTCAACGAACTGTAAAATGACTCGCGCGGCGGTAAGCATGAGTCCTGCAGCTTGTCGACGCTATCAAAGTATTCATACAGAAAGACACCCTTTCGCGTCAATAAATTGAAATCTTCGGCGGATAATGTTTCAAATTGGGAACGTAAAATTTTTATTTTATCTGCGCTAAGAAAAGATGTTAATTTGTCGAGACTGGTGTATGGAAATTTGTACGAATCGATGAATCGCAATTTAATATAATTTCGCGAGTCTGTTTCAGCTATATCTTCAACATTTTTCGTGAATGAAATATATTTTTCTTTTGTTATGGGTAATACGTCAACGCTGCCTTCGAAAGCGGTAGCTATTTTCTCGATAATAAAATGTGAATCGTAGCCGGATAAATTATGAAAAACTATGGGGATGTAAAATGCATTTTTATAATTTAAATTGCACTCCGAATGTGCTGGACCTCTAAACCGTCCGGATAGATGGCAATGATCGCGAACTCGTATATCGCTAGCCTCGAATGGTTCGTCGCAAATATGGCAGTGTACTGCATTGCTAAATGCCATCCACTGTTCGCTAGTTAAATCCAACATTTGAGTATTATTGGTCAGAATGGGCCTGGCAATGTCTGCAAAATTTTTCAGTTCTTCGACGAACCATGAAACACAATCCGCGTCGCGGCGACATCGATATATCGATAGTGATGTATCGTACGAACAATCCACATAATAGCAGATACTATGCACTTTATGGTGCTGGTACGTGTGCAATTTGCAACCCTCCTGACCCCTCCGACTGTCCTCCGTTATCTCGATGATGGACTCGAGATCTGCGTACACCACGGAAGGAAGTCGCTCCTTCCTGCAGTGGTTGTCGAAGCTGAGCAGATTGTTGCCTTCGCTGGGAAGCAGAATGGCACAGTCGTTCATCTTCCCACAGTCCAGCGAATGAACCTCCAACTTCTCGGCAGATCCGAAATAGTGCATGCATCTGTAAACCCAAAAAAATTTTATTTAATTTTTTTCATGAGACATTGCAACGTTTCATAAGTTTATATACGTACCGATCACGGATGAATTTCTTTTTCCCATGCCTGCTCAACTGCATGCTCACCAGCCGGGACATGTCCATGATCAGCACGAAGTGCCCTACAGCGCCGTGCTCTTGATTCAGCGTGTAGAGCAGATTGATGTGCCGATCCCTCTTTTGGTTGGTGAGATGCAGTGGGAAGACTGTTGGCCCTTTCTTCTCCTCGAAATCATATACATTGATGGAGATGCCATTCTGCCCCTCAAACGTCGCAATCTGCGTCAGGGACATTGGAATTTCAATGCACTGGAGATTTAGTACTGAAGCATAGTCGGGGTATGAACTTGGGCGATCGGCGTTTCTTTCCGCGGGATGAAGAGCGGCGACCACTGCCCAAGCGAAACAGGCGTTGTCCGGGGATTGCACGCTAATCGTCGCTTTCTTCAGCTATATTTCCCGCGGCTACTTGTAGTGACATCCCGCGCGCAGCGGATTGTACTTGTTGACGTTGACGGTTAAGTTGAGAATCCTCGTCAATGCCCATCCGCTGTCGCGTTCCTGGAACTCTTCCAGCGATGCCAGGGTTGGTTCGATGACACATCGTTGGTACCACTCCTGCAGATGTACCGAAGTGTTCACAGTTTCGGGTATTGATGCTTTTACAAGCATGCTTTTCACCTGCCACAAATTCGCCGTTGAACACCGTGTTCACTTTGAGGTTTCGATGTTTCCTCAAAGCGCCTCGTACATGTTCCAGCACAATGGTCTCCGCATCCTGGAGAAGTTGCGCAGTTCGATATAGTTCGAATTTAGCACGGCACCAGTTAATACGCGGGTATTGAACGCAGTGTCTATTTCGCGCCACAAAAGTCCCGTGCTCGAATGTCCGGCACCTTCACGCACGAAACGTCCACGCAACGAATATTTCAGTCCTTCGAGCTGCGCGATTCGAGCTACCAGCGATTGTCGAACACCGATCGATAATCGAGGACGTTTCACTCGGCTGTGTTCTTCCAAAGATTCGAAACACTCGTTGCACCGTTCTTCCCACGCGAGGTATTCTTCGCTTGAAATCAATCGTGCAGATTGATCTCGCAGTTGGTGTTCTACTTATGCGAATTTTTCCATGACCGTAAATGGAATGTAAATGTAATGTCTTTTTTTTTCACGCAACACGTTGCAACGATTTGAGGCTTTGTACAGTTTAGAGCGCTTTTATACCCATGCCACGATTTGGTATCTCTGTCTGACTCTTTCGGTGTACCTCCTCCCTCGGATGCATTGTATGCAAAAACGATAATCCGTCCCAACACTGTTCTATACAGTTTCTATCGACACGGTATAATTCTTTCCATGATTCACGCGTATGACGAATTAGCTCGCAAGATCATCCGACACAGTTTCTGCTGACGCCGCATAATTCTAAGATTCGACGTTCCCAAAAGTATAATATTACATTCAACATGTGTCGAGACTTTTATTCCGTTAAGATTGAAAAACATTCTGGAAATTTCGTGGCTTTAGAATAAAATGTGGCAGTGGGGGAAGCAATTACACCTCTATTTAAGCCGGCTCCCGGACGTTATTCCATCAATCGCTCAGTAACCTCAGTAACTTTGATGAACCAGACAGTGCTACAAAAATTGTTTAATACCATTGATGAATTACTCGTTGGGTGTGAGGATTATTTCGTTCCAATCATGCGGGATGATGGCATAGCTCCATGTGGGGAGAATACATATTTTGACAGGTAAGGCTTAATTTTCACATCTTCTCGAACTTTTTTATGTTTATTCTTGATACGAGCGGACAATTTCATAGCTTTGATTGTTCTCTTAGTCCGCGCCGAGCATCGCGTATCATGGTCAGAAGATACGCATTAACATCCATAGGCAACAAATATTTGGAGATTGGAATCAACGTAGGACCTATAGCAAATGTAGAAGTTCTTCTCGGCGACAATCATGGGAATCGTCTCATATTACCATGGCATACATGGGGTGCACTATTCGACACCGTACAACCATCGACGAACGTGCACAATTGCCTGAATCAGACTCGATGCGGATTGATGAATTAACGGTGGAATTTTGTCGAATCTTTGATTCACCTATTGTAAAGATGACAATGGATATTCAGGAGCTGTATTTCAAACCGAATACAGTATCATTTTTATGTAATCTTGGGCCATGTGTAAGCTATGTGTATCCGCGGCTGCATCAAACTGCAGACGATGTGAGGATAATATTTGAAACTTTTGTTAACGTGTTGCAACAGAGCGGTGTTGCCTGTGAAACATTAGATACGCGCAGTACTGCTAAAATAATACGTGATAGCGAATATTACGACGAGGATTATCTTGTAGATTGCGAACTGTTAGCATGTGCCATCAATGATATTCTAGCTGATGCTCGTTGGAAGAAAAAATGTTAAATTATTATTATTATTATTCTATTTTCATATTCTTTGACTGTAACAATATATTATCATTTAAAACATATTATTTTTTCCATTTTATTTACCCAACTTCCTCCTTCTTTCCTCACCACCTAATTCTAAGATTCGACGTTTCAAGTAGTATTATATTTCGTTCACGCGTTTTTCGCGCCGTGTGATCGCGCGATACGCTGCGACGCTAAATCTGAACGCTTTAAAAACTTGTTAGTTATAGAACGCATGTTTGCTAAATATTTGTTTGAAAATTATTTCTTTGCGCTGGGGAAAAATTTCTTCTGCATATTGGTTCGCTAGATCGGTGTGGGCCAGGTCAGGTGTAAAAAAAATTTCGGGGGTGGGCCAAGGTCATTCCCTCCCTCTGAAAAATTTCTGACGGTGGGCCAGGTATGAAGAGGTCTCCGCAGCCGCTCGGCCTGGACTGATCCCCTCCACGATTACGGCTTCCCCCACTCCGCCGCTCGTGCGCGCGCAGCCAGTTTTCCACTCGCCGCTGTCCCCGCCCCTAAAGTTCCCCCCACCGCACTCCCCCGCGCGCCCTCACTTTCCACCCGCCCCCGCGCTTCCCTCAGAGGACCTGGGTTAGAACCCGCCTAGCCTTACTACTTGTATACTTAGTCTCCGTTGACGACGTGACTGCAAAACGTGTTGTTTTTTGTTCAGAAAGCGAAACAACTATTTCTTTTCTTTCTGCGTGTTTAACTGTCATGCAACAAGCTGCCGTCAATGCACGCTTACTCTTACGTTACAGGGTAAACTGTACTTTCGGAATGACAACTATTGGTGACTAACCGCGTGGTCCCGCCTACATCATCGTCCTTTCAAATTAAAGACGGATTCCTTATCTGTCGAGTATAAAGTCACGCTGGGATAACAAATCAAAAGCGCGAGCTAACGTATAGTATGCGCTGCGACAGAAGGTAAGCCGTTGGGATGAGATTATATTCTGACCAATCGAACCTACATTCCTTGCAGACGCAAAGTTTCCACCACTTCATAGTAATATCTCCCCCCTCTGGCCTCCCTTTTCTCGCATCGAATACGTCAGCGCGCGCTTTTGTTTTATTATTCCACTGTGTGCTTATACTCGAGAGATAAGGGATTTGTCTTTAATTCAAAGGGGGGACACACAGTGGCACGTCCTGTACGAAAACATGGCCAAAAGTGAAGAAATTTTTTTCTGATTTTTACAGATCTATATATTGCATTTCAGTTATGATTTATCAAAGCATGATGCTTCACGAATATTAATTTTTATTGTACAATCCTCTTAGAGATATGCTATCTCAAAGTTGCTAGTGTGATGATCTGGAACTTTTAGACCAGAATTGAAAGTAACGTTTCCATTTAATGTTAAACTATAATCCGTTTTTTTTTCTGTACTGGTAGCCATCTGACATGCTGTAACTTAATATACAGGGTGTCCGCGGGAAGACTGAACAGCTGGATATCTCCTAAAGTATTGGAGATAAAAAAATAAAAAAAATATGGAATCGCATGGTTCGAGGGGGGCAATTTATTAGCGCAGACGAATATTTTCTTCGATTATTATTTTAAAAGATACGATGGTCAAGTTCGGTTTTTTAAATGCAACTATTTTTTTTGAAGAGGTCACTTGATAGTGCGTTTCAAGACAAATTCAATAAGCTATAATGTATGCACTTTATTTCCACTGGTTTTTAAGATATTGCGCTTGTAAATTTACTAATTTTCCTTGGAAGAAAACCCGCTGGAATAGCAAGGACCGGGGACGGTCTTGCTGGCGCCACGGGGGGCCTTGCCTATTGAAACAGATACCTACCTGCCAAAGGTGTACGCCGGGAATGGTAGGCCCAAAGGCTGGACAATTCTTTTCCGTCAGAAATGCTACTTAGGTAGGTACATCTGCGGTATCAAGAAGCGCACCGTTACTTTTATTTCGCACTTGCTTCTACGCTCGGATGGCCGGTTCTTTTGGGTGGGATGCAAGTTTGATTGGTTAGAGTTAGGAGGTGTGAAAGTTGCTAGACCAAATTTCAGCCATAGGGAGCAGATTGTATTAGGACCAATCGGATGTGCATCCCTCGCAAACGGCTGCTATCTTGAGGAGAGCCTCTTCACAGCAATACCCCCCCCCCCCCCAATGTCCATCTGCTGTCGCACGGAATACGTCAACGCATGCTTCTGTTTTGCTATTGGAGCTCGTGTTTATACTCGAGAGATAAGGGATCTGTGCGAATTTTTAGGGAGGAACTCGCGTCGACAGCGGGCTACCCGTTTTCTTCTTGTGTCTCTCCACGAGGCGTATTGACGGTGGATTGTAGGAGCGTAGATGTCTGGATGCCAGTTATTGAATTCAGGAGACGATAGAAACACTTTATTACAAAACACACATGCATTATAATATTAAAGTAAATCGTATTCCTCTCAGGTAGGAGTACTGACAATGATCGAACTTGCGCCCTACTTCGCGCAGACCGATTACACGGAGGGTACTCGAGTCACACACTGCACATATGATACAGGGTGATTCTGGAGCTACGCCCGTCGAAGGATGCGGCCTGGTATCCCGTGACGAGGACAACCCCCCAGCAGTGCCTCACCGAATTTTATGGCCTTTTCCGGAAAAAGGTATGAATCCTGGGCCGAACGTAGCGAATTGAGGTCGAGCCTCCACAGTCGAGGGTGAAATATCCATTACAGCGTATTAAGAAATTCTTTTCTTCATCGCATCGAAAGGGAAGTCATGAAAATCATGCCAAATATCGTGTAAATAGGACAACTTTTACATAAAGGGAAGTCATGAAAATCATGCCAAATATCGTGTAAATAGGACAACTTTTACATAAGGAGTACAAAAAGCTTGTGTCAAAGTAGTCCGATTTGCATGACATTTGGTATGATTTTCATCAGAAAAACACAAGGAATCCATTGGCGTCACTGCCCTTTCGATGCGATGAAGGAAAGAATTTCTTAATACGCTGTAATGGATATTTCACCCCCGACTGCGGAGGCTCGACCTCAATTCGCTACGTTCGGCCCAGGATTCATACCTTTTTCCGGAAAAGGCCATAAAATTCGGTGGGGCACTGCTGGGGGGTTGTCCTCGTCACGGGGTACCAGGCTGCATCCTTCGACGGGCGTAGGTCCAGAATCACCCTGTATCATATGTGCAGTGTGTGACTGGAGTACCCTCCGTGTAATCGGTCTGCGCGAAGTAGGGCGCAAGTTCGATCATTATCAGTACTCCTGCCTGAGAGGAATACGATTTACTTTAATATTATAATGCATGTGTGTTTTGTAATAAAGTGTTTCTATCGTCTCCTGAATTCAATAACTGGCATCCAGACATCTACGCTCCTACAATCCACCGTCAATACGCCTCGTGGAGAGACACAAGAAGAAAACGGGTAGCCCGCTGTCGACGCGAGGTCCTCCCTAAAAATTCGCACAGATCCCTTATCTCTCGAGTATAAACACGAGCTCCAATAGCAAAACAGAAGCATGCGTTGACGTATTCCGTGCGACAGCAGGTGGACATTGGGGGGGGGGGGGGGGCGGAGGTATTGCTGTGAAGAGGCTCTCCTCAAGATAGCAGCCGTTTGCGAGGGATGCAAATCCGATTGGTCCTAATACAATCTGCTCCCTATGGCTGAAATTTGGTCTAGCAACTTTCACACCTCCTAACTCTAACCAATCGAACTTGCATTCCTCCCAAAAGAACCGGCCATCCGAGCGTAGAAGCAAGTGCGAAATAAAAGTAACGGTGCGCTTCTCGATACCGCAGATGTACCTACCTAAGTAGCATTTCTGACGGAAAAAAATTGTCCAGCCTTTGGGCCTGCCATTCCCGGCGTAGACCTTTGGCAGGTAGGTATCTGTTTCAATAGGCAAGGCCACCCGCGGCGCCAGCAAGACCGTCCCCGGTCCTTGCTATTCCAGCGGGTTTTCTTCCAAGGAAAATCAGTAAATTTGCAAGCGCAATATCTTAATAACCAGTGGAAATAAAGTGTATACATTATAGCTTATTGAATTTGTCTTGAAACGCACTATCAAGTGACCTCTTCAAAAAAAAATAGTTCCATTTAAAAAACCGAACTTGACCATCGTATCTTTTAAAATAATAATCGAAGAAAATATTCGTCTGCGCTAATAAATTGCCCCTCTCGAACTATGCGATTCCATATTTTTTTTATTTTTTTATCTCCAATACTTTAGGAGATATCCAGCTGTTCAGTCTTCCCGCGGACACCCTGTATATTCTGGTTTCATTGGTTTATTTCACTTTTTACAGCTGTGATAGACGAGAATACATGACCTATATATTTTTTCACTTCTCCTAACGGAATAGTTATGTATCAAGCGAGATCAAGGGGCAATGTTTGGTGTAAAATAAAGAACAATGTTAAGCCGCAGAGGGGATTAGTGGCCCACGAGCCTACAGCGTAAGCTATACACCGTTGGAACTATCTCGCCAAGACGAATCGATTGATACCATTTTTAACTTTGAAATCAGATGGGATCGCCTCCAAAAATGTCCTCAACGTTTGAAATTTTGCGGTTTTGAACAAAAGAAACCGGTAGTAAAATCCCAACCGGCCCGACGGACCTCGGGTAGGCACCTGAGGAAAAACCGAGGGATGTAAGCGATACTCCAGCAGGCTGGAGCGGCAGATGTGCCTCATGACCTTCATTTCAGGGCCGTGTTGGACCTGCGTTTGCCCTATGGGCCCCTTTCCTAATGCCCAGTACAAAATTGCCAATGGATTAGTGGCCCATGGGGCAAACGCAGGCCCAACACAGCCCTGAAATGGAGGTCATAAGGCACATTTGCCGCTCCAGCCTGCTAGAGTATCGCTTACATCCCTCAGTTTTTTCTGAGGTGCCTACCCGAGGTCCATCGGGCCGGTTGAGATGTTACTACCGGCTTCTTTTGTTCCAAACCGCAAAATTTCAAACGTTGAGGCCATTTTTGGAGGCGATCCCATCTGATTTCGAAGTTAAAAATGGAATCAAGCGATTCGTCTTGGCGAGACCTTTCCAACGGTGTATAGCATACGCTGTGGGCTCGTGGGTCACTAATTCCCTCTGCGGCTTAACATTGTCCTTTGAAGTTTCTTGAAGAAAAGCCCGTTGCTTTTTCCTGCGATAAAATGCGATCTCATGAGTTATTGTCATTTCTTTGCCGCCCGCACAGTTTATGGAGGGGCACATTTGTGCCGCTCACAGGACAAATGGATTAACTCCACTTTTTGATATATTTTAAATTGAAGTGGCAAAGCACTTGGTTCAGTCGTAACTTTTTTTATTTATAATAAATTAAAATATTTCAAAAAGTAGAGTTACTCGATTTGTCCTGTGAACGGCTCATGTATGGCATAGGATCGGAATATCGTGTTTCCAGTTATCGTGTTGATGAAGATGAAAAAGAAGAACAAGAAGATGAAAAAACTGTAGAAGAATATTATAATTAATTAATTACAATAAAATAATATATTTAATTGAGGGAACCACGTGACGTGCGTGAGAGAATAACGTGTGTAGGCAGACATGCGAAAGAAATAGACGAAAAGTGTGGCAAAAGTGCGCAGAAAATTACGAGGTCGGGTGGAAAACGAGGGGATTAGACAAGGTTCCGGGGGACAGTATAATCGACAGTTAGTAAAAGGTCCTTAACCTCTCCTACTCCTCCTCGTTAGTAAAAGGTCGAAGGTTAAGATAAAAGGTGAAGAAGAGAAGGCGTGAAACGAGTGCACGAAGTATAAGATACGTGGCAAGGATAAGTGACATCCACGGGAGTGGAAGAAGTAAGAAGACAAAGCGGAGACAGCAGCAGGTGAAGAAGAGTGGAAATGCTAATGAGCCGAGCAGGCGAAGGCGGGGAAGTGCAAAAGGGAACGAGAAGAAGGGGAAGACCATCGTTGGCAGAACAACTTGGAAGAAGAAGAGCGGACAGCGAAGGCTCGATTCTGGACTTGTTCGCGCGTAACCACGATGAGACTCGACCTTTGAGTGTCGAGGCAACGGAAGTCGTAAATCTCCGTTACGATTTTTATCGACACCGGAATTACGCGGATCCCTACTTGTTTTACTGAAGTAGGGCTGATTAAAATGAAAGAGACGGTAGGAAAACAATAACAATGAAATTATATCGATAAACAAAACATTAAACTGAGGTACAAGTGAAAGGAATTACATTAAACGGTGACTTCACACCGCGGAAAACAGTTTTTGATCTTCTGCCTTTGATCTATTCGGTTGGATCTTTTCGTTGTCCACTCACTGATCGGAAGTCTTCTATCGGAGAGGTAAGCTCGGGTTTTTGGTGATTGGTTAGATGGCGAAGTGGGCGGTCACAAATTATTATTTTCTATTGGCGATAAGTTTGAAGTCGAGGAACCGCCCTTATATTTTCGAGGGCGTCGTGGTGGAGGAAATGTTCCGTAGCAGGGGGTGCGTACACGTGAAAATAATAAAGTTTTTGAGTTCGAAGATTAGCTTGGCCGCGTGACCTCGTGAATGTCTACCGAAGGTATGGGTTTTATGACCCGGTTATTTGGTACGCCGTAGTACCGCGCAGACGAGACCGGTGGCCGACCAGATGTCAAGACCTTTGCCTATTGTCTAAAATATTAAAAGATATTGCCGGAGTTAAATTATAAAGCGAAAGTGGACACGGTTGTACGGAAACATGAAGGACCGAGTCCCGTTACGGGAGGACAATACGACGAAGAAAACTTATTCCTAAAAGGATTCGAGAATCATATTTATAGATATAAGGGACTTAAAGCTACGTCGTTAACACGGCGCCCGTATGTCATTGTAACATTATTTACTATTTTATGCGAGTGCGGAACAGGACTCATTCAAGAGAAAATGGGAAAGGCGAGGAGGAGTAGGAGAGGTTAAGGGCCGAAAAGGAAATAGAGGAAGAATTCTTAAAAGAAAGGAAAGTAGGGAGGTCGCCTCCGACGAAGAAAACTGAGGTAGTTATAGAAACTGCAGAAACACTAGACAGCCAGAAGACAGAGCAGGAAAAAGAAATGAATGCAAAATTAGACAAATTGATGGAAGCTGTGCTGGCAATTAAGAAAGACATGGAAGAGTTGAGAAAAGATAACAGAGATCTGAGGCAGAGAATGCAGGATCTGAGGAACGAGTGGAAAAGTAGGGATGAGATACGGGAAAAGGAAAGGAAGGAAATGAGAGGGATAGAAGTACTGGAGGCCAAGAAGGTTCAGGCAGAGGGGCTGACAGGAAGACTGGAGGGGCTAAAAAGTAAGGAAGAGGTTAGAAAAAAAGAGAGAGAAGAAATAATATTACCCTAAGGGGAGAGCATTTACCGAAGGATACGGTGGAGTATGTGTTAAGGGACGAATTGCAGGTAGAAGCAGAAATCGAGGAAGCATACTGGGTAGGAATAGGAGAGAAAACAGGGCTACTGATAGCGAAGTTATGGACCTGGCAACAGAAAAGAGCAGTAGTGCTAAAGAAGAGTACATTGAAAGATGAGAGGCTGTTTATTGACAACGACCTGACAAAAAAGGAAAGGCAGATACAAAGAAATACCTATTAAAGATATTGCGGAAGCGGAAAGGGAGCAAGGGGCAAAGGTGAAAGTTGGGTACAGGAAAGTAAAAATCAACGATAAGACATATTTGGACAGAGGATGGTGGGCTGAAAGAAGTAAATTTTTGGAGTCGGCAAAGTTCTGTGAACCTCTAAATTATTGGAGGATCGCAGAGGTTACAAGGACAACGAAAGCACGACAAAAGGCAGTACCAACATCCGCTCGTCGCGCGTCTGCGGGTGCAGATATGCGGAGAGAGGGGGTACACAGAATTGGGAAAGGAATAAGAAGTCAAAGAAAAATAGATACATTTAAAATAGGATACTGGAATGTAGCAGGATTATTCAGCAAAGACAAACAGTTTTGGGACTTCTTAAAAGAACTCGATGTAATAGGATTAGTAGGAACGTGGGAAGGGTTGAAAGATAAATTGCCACAAGAATTCTCATGGAAATGTAAATATGCCACCAGAGAGAGAAAAAAAGGGAGAGCGATAGGCGGAATTATCACAAGTTTAAGAAAGGGCATAGAAGAGGAGGAATCGAACGCGGGAACGGAACATATTCAAGAGAGAAGAATAAAGATACAAAATGAAAAATGGAGAACAATAACAGTGTACAGCAGTGTTCGTGAGGACGAGTGGGATTAGAGGAGTGACATGCTCGGTCTTTAAAACTTGAATATATTTTCTTATGTGTATAATTTAGTTTGTAAGTTGTACATAGTTCTTAAATTAATTGTATTAGTAGCTCTTATACTACTTGTTTTTGGCGCCTTCGCGCGACCAACAGCGGGCCTGCCTCGCCGATCTCACCGTTCCCGAGGTTCGGGTGGACCGTGTAGTTCGGGCCGCGGGTGCGGAAAGTGGTGGGAGGGGGGGGGGGGCAACCGATTCTTACCGGCAGCGCGCGAAGACTTAGAGTCTTTGGTTACGCTTCTTGTTCTTGCTGTACACAAGTACGCACGTGTTTGGAATTTCTCCGCGTTTAGCGATTTTCGGCCTCGGTCCTCGAACCGTTTCTTATGCGATCCTTTGTGCGATTCTCTGTGCGATTGCGAGACTTTACGCGATTCCGATTCTTTGTGAGATTCGCGTCTAAGTCTAAACCTCGTAGTATCGAGCGTTGATGGAACGTGTTTTTGTGAGTCACTGTACTCATTACAAGAATATATATTTTCGTAGTGCGTGAAATAACGAGTCCGAAACTCTATCCGAATACTCCGGAGCATCCATTTCTTAAGCTATCACGAGCGAGGTCAATCCTCCCAAACCGGAAGGACATTTTCGCTCAATTTTCTGGTCCTTCGAGCAGCAATATGAAGGAGACGAAAAAAGAGCTGGACCAGATAACACTGGAGAAGAAGGTTGTGAAACTGATAATCGGAGGAGATTTCAATCCAAGAATTGGGCAGAAAGGGGGCGATTTTAGAATAGAAGAAAACCGTGACGTAAGGAGATAAAAAGACAAAGTTAAAAACACAGAGGGAAAGTTCTTATTAGAGATGGTGGAGGAAAGAGGAGGGAATATTATGAACGGGAATATGGAGGGCGATGATAAAGGAAAGTATACATATACGGGGCCGAGGGGCAGCACGGTAATTGATTATATAATAACAAATGTCGAGGCGAAAGAAGATATCAAGAAATTCACAGTGGAAGAAAGAGTTGAGTCAGACCATATGCCTCTGATTGCAGAACTATATAGGGGAAATAAAAGGAGAGAACGAGAGGGAAATCAGGAGGAGAGGTGGAGAGAGAGAAGAGTCTAGACAGAGGCAGGGAAGAGAGAGTTTCAAATGGAATTAAACAAAATAAACTTTAATAGGATGGAGGTGAATGAAATGATAGAAGAAATAATAGGAAAAATAAATAATGCAGTGCAGAAAGAAGTAAAAATTAAAAAATGGAAATTGGGCAGCTTTAAGTGGTGGAATTCGAATTATACAAAAAGAAAAGGGAAGCCTGGAAAGCATTGAGGAACTGGAGAAGCGGTAAAGGAGACAAAGAAGACTACCAGAAGAAAAGAAGGGAGTACAAAAAAAGTGTGCGAAGAAAGGAGAAGGGAATTACAAGAAAATACAGAAAATGAGATAATGCAATTAAAGGGAGAAAATCAAATATGGGAATATATGAATAAACAAAGAAAGAAAAGAATAGGAATCTCCAATAAAATAGATTTAAAAGAATGGCAGGATCACTTTAAAACATTGCTAGAAGGCGTCGACTGTAAAAAAGAAGTAGGAGAGTTGTAAGAAATAGACTACACGGAAGGAGAAGAGGAAGAGGAAATAACAGAAGCAGAAGTAAAGGAACAAATCTGGAAATTAAAAAAGAAGAAAGCAGAAGGGGAAGACAAGATAGAAAATGAAGCCTGGATTTACGGTAACATGAAAATAGTATAAAGGATCACAGAGGTTTTCAATAAAGTGTAGAAGAGAGAAGGATTCCCGGAGAGGTAGATAGAAGGGGTGATTTCACCAATATTCAAAAAAAGGAGATAAAGAAAAGGTGAGTAACTACCGGGAGATAACGATTCTAAATATAGCGTACAAAATATATGCTATGGTCCTGGAAAAAAGATTAAAAGAGGAATTGGAAAAGAACCACATAATATCAGAAACACAAGCAGGATTCAGGAGCGGTAGGGCCACAACAGATAACTTTTTTATTCTGAACTATGTAGCTAACAGAGAAATACAGAAAAAGGGGGAAAGTTGTATACCTTTTTCGCGGACTTAAGCGCTGCATTTGACAAAGTGGATAGAGCAAAACTTCAGAACATCATGAAGAGAAAGGAAATAAATAAACGCATGAGGATGAGAATCGGAGAAATTTATAAAGAAACAAGAAATACTATAAAAGCAAACGGAGAAATGTCAACCAAATTCTGGACAACAAAAGGGGTAAGACAGGGATGCCCACTGAGTCCAACGTTATTTACAATATATGTAGCGGATTTGGAGGAAGCCATGAGGAAAAATCAAGCAGGAGGAGTTAGAGTAGGAAAAGAAAAAGTCTGGACTCTAGCATATGCGGACGATAGAGCGTTACTAGCAAATGAACCGAAGGATCTTAAGGACATGATACGAAGATTCGGAAAATACCTTGAAAGGAAAGGGTTGCAACTGAACGCAGAGAAATCAAAGGTGCTGATTTTCAATAAAAGAAGAAGAAAGAAGAAGAGAGAAGAATGGGGCTCGCAGGTGCACAGGCTGGAAGAAGTAAAGGAGTTCAAATACTTAGGGTATAATTTCCCAAAAAATGGGGGCAGAGAGATGCATATAAGGGAAGTCATAAAGAAAGCAAGAATAGCAATGGCGCAGATATGGGGAATAGGACGAAGAATGTTCAAGAACAATTTTGAGAGAAGAATGAAAATATTCAAAAGCATAGTGAAAACTATCTTGCTGTACGCGTCATAAATTTGGGGATGGATGGAAGCAGAAAAGGTACAGAAAATACAGGAGAAATACATAAGGTGGACTGTAGGGTTGGACATTAATATACCAGCATATCTAATTTTGGAGGAAACAAAGACGGATAAAGTAAGGATAGAAGCGGGTAAAAGCGCAATAAAATATGAGGAGAAAGCGAAACGACTGAAGAAGAATAAAATAGTACAAGAATACTGGAGGGAAATAGACGCAAAGCAAGCAGAGAAAAAGTCGAAATGGGAGGAAATGAGAGACTCATACTGCAGGCAAGAAATTATGGATATCCAAGAAATGGAAAAAGAAAGAAGGAGAGGAAGAGAGTCTGCTGAGGAACTAGCGCAAAGAGACACGGCAGAGCAGGTTCAATGGCAATACGACAGAATACTAGGAGGCAGATACAACGCACATTACACAGAAATCGAGAATAACCAGAGAGCAAATTACCTAAACGGAAACTACAGAGGCAGAGACCAAATGATTGCAAAGTTCAAATATGGGAACGAAGAGCGGGGAAGCCAGTATTGGAAGGAAGAAAAAGAGATAGTATGCAGATTATGTAATGGGGCTAGAGAGACGCTGGGTCACATGCTACAAGACTGTAAGGAGCTGAAAAGAGAAAATTCAACGATCAGAGGGATACTAAAGGGAGAAGAAGAAGGAGCGGAGAGGATGCGCATAGTTCTGGAAAAAAAGGAGAAGAAAAGAGGTACAAGATGAAGGAAGAAGTCAAACAAAAGCACAATCTTGAGTTAACAATCCCAGAAACACTTACATAACGCATATAACCCCATTTTGAGGCCGTAAGGCAAAAAAATAAACCTATTTACTACTAATATAATTAATTAATATTATATTGTAATTCATTAATTATAATATTCTTCTTGAAAATGATGTTAATTACCTGTACCTAAGTATAAAAATGTAAAATGCATTCTACTTCATATTTATTAGTTATTTAATTAATTATTTAATCATGCGCGTGTTATAGGGAAGGCTGGCCAAAAGTAATATTTTTAAATCTAAAATAGATTGTTGGAATAAATTGCAATACTATGACTCTAAAATGATACTAATGTACTTTTTTAATGTTAAATATTGAATATAAAAATAATAATAAATAACTATAAGTATACAAATTTAAAATACATGATTATATCACAAGGAGAAGAATATTATATTTAAGAGTGTAGCCTCTAGGATTGTCAGGAACAGGATAATTGTTGGACAGACAAGTTTTATTTGGATTAGGTAGGAGTACATGGTTCAGTTGACAGGACGGGCTACAAATTTCGGTAAACAGACGGTGCGTCTCATTGAGTCTATACAATTTTCAAGATTCTACCGTGCAGATGGCACTTGATTTTATTTTAATGAGGCGTCCAGGAGTTACTCTGTACTCTCCCGTTCAATTGGCGTCCAGGTATTGTCGCCGAACTCTCCATATCGAATGGGCGTCCAGGAATATTCTCCCGTACTCTCCTCTCTCAACGATTGGGTATTTAAGAAAGGGACTTTGTACTCTCGCGACTCTACTCTACTGAGGAGTCCAGGAGTTCCTCTATACTCTCCCGTTCGATTGGCGTCCAGGTATTGTCGCCGAACTCTCCATATTGAACGCGCGTCCACGCATATTCTCCCGTACTTTCCCCTCTATTTTAACGAGGCGTCCAGGAGTTCCTCTGTACTCTCCCGTTCGATTGACGTCCAGGTATTATCGCCGTACTCTCCATATCGGTCGAGCGTCCAGGAACACACTCTCGTGCGTTCTCCCTCCAGCAGGTGTCCAGGTATTATCGCAGAACTCTCCTGCCGGAGTCCCTAAGCTGTCTGAGAGCAGCCGTTGGTCGTACCTCGTCCTCTCTCTCGGAATAGCGAAGAAGGAAATGTGCCTTTGCGGGCCTCTAATTTATACCCAATCGTTGCTATCCGCGGCCGCAAAAATCAACAGACGCGTCATCAAGCGCGGGCTTCGCGAACCGCGGTTCCGCGCCCACACGTCTCTGCTCACGGGCGTCCAACAAGCGTGTTCGCGAAACTTCTCGATGATCAGCGTTTCTCAATCTTCTTTTCTGCATGCTACATGAGTATAATAATCTTCTCCTTGTGATATCTTCATATATTTTAAATTAATTAATTAATTAATTATACAATTATTATATTCTTAATTATAATATTCCTCTCCTTGCGATATCTTCATGTATTTTAAATTTTTATAGTTATAGTTAATTATCATTATTTTTATATTCAATATTTAACATTAAAAAAGTATATTAGTATCATTATAGAGTTATAGTATTGCAATTTATTCCAACAATTTATCTTAGATTCAAAAACATTACTTTTGGCCAGCATTCCCTAGAAACACGCCACTGTGGACGATGCAGATGGAACCACGCGGCAGTCAGCGGACTACCCCGTTTCACCCTGTGTCTCTCCGCGAGGCGTATTAATGATGGATAATATTGCACGTACACATCGATAATATGCAACATCTGGCATATTTAGGTAAAAAGTGGATTTGTACCCCTAACATGGTGAAATAGGGTTCAAGGAGACGGTCACCGTTTCTCGTTTACGTAACTCGTTGGAGCCTCGGTATATAATTTACAACCCTTTGTGGGTCTACGTGAAAGTAGTCTGATTTGCATGACATTTGGTATAATCTTAATCGGGAGAACGCCAGGAATTCATTGGTGTCACTTTAATATCGATACGATAAAGAATTTCTTAATATTCTGTAATGAATAATTTTATCCTCGACCCCGGGGAGCCGACTTCAATTCGCTACGTTTCTGAAAAACTGAATTGTTTATTCTTTATCGTATCGATATCGAGATTATTACATTTTTTCGATGTAAATCATAACAAATCCCATGTAAATCGGATTATTTTTAACGAAATTAGCTTGAGATTCTGGAAATCAATTTTTCATCGAATTTCCTTCATTATGGTCCGAATTACGTCGTTCCTGGTATTATTTTGATCGGAGAAACATAAAGTATCGATTGCCGTCGTTTTCGCAGACATCTGATGAGAAATTCGGAGTTAGAAGATTTCTCTTTTGAGTCCAGTCGCTGCAGGATCGCCCTTAAGAGTTTTTCCTACCGAAAAACACACCACTTTGGGAATTACATGAAAGATCAAAGATCAACACCCTATTTCAATGTGTGTGTCTTACCAATATGCGCGAGCTACTATCCGTTTCAAACGCATACTGCTAACTTTAAGGCATTATTACTGTAAAATAGAGGCAGCTTGGACACTATATGATAGGACCATTTATGTCCCGTTTGACCTCCCCTACCACCCCTTAAAATATATACGTATACTTTTTACACCCTGTATGAAATGTTAGTTTTAGTCCTAATATGAAACAGAACACATCGTTTCATCAGAGAAAATTGAGTTTTTGCAAAAATAAATTCTTTTGGTGTGTAACTTTTCAATTTTTGTATTCTTGATAACATGTGTATACATACATATATCAATAACGTGACAGTGGATAGGTTTGAATAAAACGAAAAATCTTTAATTTTTACGCAACAAATATATTTCCTCACAAGAATAACGTGTTGTATGAAAAATACATACTAATTTTGCATTACGTTACATATGTTACGCGAAAACATTTACCACACGGTCAATCATTCAATTCTTATAAAAAATGTGTTACTAATTAAATATTTTATTTCTTGGTTGCAGCATGCCGCCACCACGGTAAGTTGTGCCAAAACCATATTCTGGCATTCGTTACTTTTTTCTAGCATAATTAATAATAGTAGTGGCGCATACTATTGCGTATATATTTCCTGCCGATACGATTAAAACACTGCAATTGAGCATAGCTGGTTGTTTTTATATAATATCATAATTACCTTTGATTTTTTCGTCTGACGTGTTCGCTTTAACAAATTGCGCACGTGATCTGAAAGTAACCAATTAGTGAATCGCTTAATACGTAAGAGGACTGAAACATGAACTGCACGACAAATTTTGTTACTACTCATATATGTACCTTGCATTATAAATTTTGGCTTAAAACCTTCTAAAGCTTCCTGTACAGGATGTTAAAGAAAAAATTGTTCACCGCTTGGAGGGGTGAAACTACACCCCCGGATCGGTGGAGATTTGCAAAAAAAGTTGCTGCAAAATTGTTTATAACATTGAAAATTAATGTTAAATTTTTTTTTACATCAACATATTCTGCTCGGTGGAAGGAGAAAAAGTTTGAAAGGAGCCATATGTCGCAAACGAACCGTTTCGTGGGGAAAAATTGTTAAAGATTTCGCAACGATTTGAATGTGTAGAGCTGCAGTTGCACGTAGATGCATGCGCCCACCACCACCACTTTGCCGTTTGTCAGTATCTACTACCTGAAGGGTAGTGGCCTGGGGTAGGTAGCTCCTGGGCTCTACGCAGACACAACACGGTGTTTAAAGGGACAGAAGACCGTGCAAGGTGCATTGACCTGGCTAGGCCTGAATTAAGTGGTGTTTTCCCAACAGATATTCAGAGTTGACAGTAACCAGTTAGAATTTTTACCTATCTATTGTTTTTTTTATAGAGGGGAAAATGCATTACGTATACCCAGGCAGGGTTGCCTGGATTATGTGGGACTCCCCGCTGATAACAGGATACCCACTAAAAACCCCCTCTTTCTTGGCCTCCTTCGTTTGGCTCCCTAAGCTACGACCGGGACTTCACCTATCTTTTGCCTACGGACAGTTCAACGGATAGGGCACAACAATGGATTCTGTTGGTTGACAGGAGGAAAAGTTTAAAAGGAACCGTATGTCGCAAACGCGCCATTTTGTGAGAAAAAAATTGACAAAGTTGAATTGTGAAGGTTAGACAATACTAACTTATTAACTTACCAACGTTCTCGATGGTTCACTTCCTGCGTCTTCTTCTCAGCCACAGGACACTTCCATCATTGTTGATGGCGCGTAACATTCGTGCCTGTCCAGTGGCTTCTGTATGACCACCGCCATTGTCTAGGCACTGTTGCAGTCTTGTCCGCATGTTTCTGCGCACCTTTCCAAAAATGTCCGGCGAATTCTGAATGGTTTGGAACGCTTCGTCAATTCGACGCTTTAATTCTTCCCGCGTTGCAATTTGTCTCCCTGATCTATAAACAATGTCTTTCACTGCGCCCCACATAAAAAAGTTCAGGGGATTGAGATCAGGCGAACGTGGTGGCCACAAATGATGTGCAGGCCTGCGTCCTATCCACCGTGTGTCAAACATTTGTGTTAAATAATTCCTGACTTCCAGGGTGAAATGTACTGGTGCACCATCGTGCATAAAATACAGCGACCGGCGTCTATTTGGTGGCATTAATTGGCGAGGTTGGCCTAACAAATTGCGTCGTAAAAAGCGCAAATATGTTGCACCGGTTAAGGAGGGCAAATAAACAGGGCCAATAATGTGATTACCCACAATTCCTGCCCACACATTCACAGAAAAAGGTCCCTGATTAAATCGTCGGATGGTTGCGTGGGGATTTTCATAGGCTCACACTCGTGTGTTTTGCCTGTTTTGCAGAGTCGCGCTCGAAAAACTACTTTCGTCGGTGAAAAGCACATTTTCTAAAAAAAAATGTCATTCCGTTGTAATTTTCGCAGCATCCAACGGCAGAAGGTACGCCGCGCAGCATAATCACTTGCACGGAGTGCTTGGACCCTTTGGATTTTTAACGGTCGTAGACCTTCTTCGCGAATTATGCGTCGCACCGTCACGTGCGAAATATTTACGCGACGAGCAATACCCCGGAGGCCCATTAGTGGGAATGTACGCGCTAATGCGATGCCGCGTTCTTCTGTTCTCCAGGGTACACGAGGTCTACCTAGTCTCGGATGGTTGTTGACACCCAAATTGTGCTCCTCTACAGTCAGCTCCGAAAAACGGTAATCGAGGCGTTGAAATTCCCGTCGGTACGGAACTCGTATTTCCCGGCCACTGTCCACCAACCATTGTCTATATATTAGCCGGGCTGATGAGTAGTCCCTATTTGCTTCGTCAATGGCACGAAGCATTTGGCGCACATTTCCTCCATCGTTGCGAACTCTGCCTCTTAAACGTCGCTCCATGACACTCGGGGACCACTTATAATCACTAAATAGTAACTAATAGCTAATAAATGTTAATTATACTAATCACTAAACTGCACTAATACATTATGTAATAAATGTTCCGTGTTTGTCCAATACACGCCACCACCACACGCGATGCGATGCGATGCGAAACCCGGTGTTCCAGCGATGATGACGAACAGACTGATGTTTGCTCCTAGGTGTTTAGGAGGCGACGAAAATCCAACTGGTTGCATTTCCTTGGTGTAGGAGGGACCTCGAGCTTTGGAAATTCGTAGGTGGAGGGGGGAGCCCCCTCCTTCTTGAAGAACTAAACGAAAAAAATGCAAACATCTGGTTCCCAAAAACTAACAGGCAATTTGATCGGCCTGAGCGTCTCGTCCAGGGTGGCGGTTTATGACCGTATTGTTCTGCGAGTACGCGTTGGGGAACGGTACGCGCGGGAGCCAGGTCATCAAGTAGGTAAGCTAGGGGCGTTCTGGATCAACGCAGGGCGAGGGGTGAGGCGGGGCGAGGGGAACCGCAGCGCTGGCGAGGGGGGCGACGGGTGGGGGGACCGCGACTCGTGGAGGTGGGGTGGCGGGACCCAGGATCAGTGCAGGTAGAGGGGGGTACCTCGAGGTCACGTAACGCGTTCCTCGACGATGACACGTCATGCGTTGTAGGAGGAAGCGATCCGCAACCCTCTTATCTCCCAACGCCAGATCGCGCCCCCGATATTCGCTACTTTGAAATCGAGTGTACGAGAGAGAGAGAGGTACGATATTAATCTATCCTCTCTCTAGGGGTATAGTCGAAACATACGGAGGTACGGCGCGTAGGAGATGATGCGAGTCGAAACGTACCGTTTCGTATCGCGTAATCCGAGAATAATAATGCGCAGCATCTTTGCGCGAGCAATCGCGAGACCTCGAAAATTCAAAGCGAGCCGCGTTTGAACGAGGAGCGTGAGAGTGGTATGACATTTTTGTACATCTCTCTCTCTCTATCCCTCTCGGTGTCGGAGGTAAGAAAACACAATACGGTGTTACGACGCGTAGGAGATGTAAGGTGAATCTTATAGTTTGTTATGGCGCGATAATCGAGCCAAAAGCGTATCACTGTAACGATAGAAGTTTGATTTCCGAGAATAGTACGCGGCATCGGTGCGCGAGAATTTTGGAAGATAAACTGTCGAGAAGGAATAATGCGCATATGACTTAAAAGATATCACGTAACAGCAGAATATGATGTGTACAAGAATAAAGCGATGTAATCGAATACTGTTTTCGGTAGTCCATTAGGCTAGAGACGATTATCAAGAGCATATTCGGTGGGAGAGATGCGATATTATTCGAAATGCGTAATAAGAGGTATAGATGTTTCTAGATCTCGTAACATACCTAGTGTAAGAAACGAAGATTGAAAGAACACTGGTTTTTGGGATAAGAGATATCCTGCGAGGATAGGAAAGGATCGTTTAAGGTATCAAACAATACAGATATTCGTGCGATAGTGTTGTATTTATTGGTAAAGCATATATAGACATGTATACATTATTGGGATACGTTGCGAGCATCACGTATAATGGAATTCAAGCATAACGCTAATAATTCACAATCTAACAAAAAATGTGGTTCGAAGTATTCGCTTTCGGAAACGAAAATTTTTCAGAACTGACCCACACCGATCTAGCGAACCGCCAAGCGCAGAGAAATAATAATAATTTTTATCTGAAATTGTTTCGAGCGATGTCGGGAAAGATCGATGTTTTACAAACCATATATTCGGGGACGGGAAAGAGAGAGAGAGAGAGAGAGAGAGAGAGAGAGAGAGAGAGAGAGAGAGAGAGACGGCACAAGCACAGTTATTTTACAGCTAAATTCGGGGAGGGAAAGAGACGGCACTACATAGTGGTACAATCGCATGCATTCTAAAGCTAACAGTATTTCAAATGTTTTTCAATCTTAATATCGCAGCGTATCGCGCGATCGTGTGTAATTTGACTTCTCTGGAGCAGCCGTGCAGGATGACGTCATTTTCACGGCGCGAAGAAGGCGCGAATCATAGAATTATGCGATGTCAGCTGAAATTTTTTGTCCAAACCAACAGACACTTTTTTCCCCAACGCAGAGAAATAATAATTTCATGAATAAACGATCTAGCGAACCATTCTGTAGCAAACAGACATATTTTTTCCAACGCAGAGAAAAAATTTTCAAACAAATATGTAACAAGCATTCTAAAGCTAGCATGTTTTTAAAGCGTTCAGATTTAGCGTCGCAGCGTATCGCGCGATGACACGACGCGAAGAACGCGTGAACGAAATATAATTCTATTTAAAGCGTTGAATCTTAGAATTAGGTGGGGAGGAAAGAATGAGGGTAAATAAAATAGAGACATAATATGGTTTAAATGATAATATATTGTTACAGGCAAAGAATATGAAAATAGAATAATAATAATAATTTAACATTTTTTCTTCCTACGAGCATCAGCTAGAATATCATTGATGGCACATGCTAACAGTTCGCAATCTACACTATCACGTATGATTTTAGCAGCACGACGCGTATATAATGTTTCGCAGGCAACATCGCTCTGTTGTAGCACGTTAACAAAATTTAAAAATTTCAGCCGCACATCTTGTGCAGTTTCATACAACCGCAGATACACATAGGCTATACACAGATCAAGATTAAATAAAAATGTTACAGTATTCAGTTTGAAATACAGCGGCTTAGTATCTAGTGTTATCTTTACAATCAGAGAATCATAGAAAGAATTATGCGGAGTCGACAGAAATTCGTGAGGAGAGAAGGTCTTATGCTACTGCATAAAAATTTAATTCTAGCTAAATAAAAAATCATAAACATTAATGAAATTAAAAATCTTATAAAAATAATTCTTAAATACTCAGCTATAACAATTAATGAAAATCTACCTCTAAAATACTCAGTATTAAACCCAGACACATATATTACATTTATAATAATTATAAATTTATAATTAGTGGTGATATGTTATTCGATTTTATTGATATCTAGTTTTTAAATGAATTTATTCATATATTTAATTAATTATGAAAAGTATTTTTATTTTTGTTAAATATAACAAATTTATGGGATTATCTATACATTTATATTATTATTATTGATTTGATGTACTTAAGAATTGTAATTTTAAAATTTAATTTCATTTAAGATAATTTAATAATTTATTTCATTGATAAAAAATTTAAGAATTTTGGTGCAATTTTTTAAATAAATTATATAAATGAATTATGCGTATGGTATAATGATAAAATTAATAACTAATTTAGTGAATATATTTTTTAGATAAAAATGAACTAAAGGAATTCTGCAAATTAAAAATATTCACCTGTTTATCAAAAAACATGTCTTTATGTTTAATAATTTAAAGTCTGCTCTGCCCAGTGAATTATTTTTAAGTGGCTGCAGTATATTGACTACATGGTAGCATACAAAGGTAGCATAATTGTTTAGGAAAGCGGCATTTTGGCGCCCTCTTCTCGACCCGGCATTAATTAGACTTTGGCAAAGGCCTGCTTGCTCCCGTGAGGTGACGCTCCTGACCCCTTCCCTCGACGCGCGATCGATGGAAGGGGGGGGCTCTTCCTACCAGGAAATCGACCGCGGTTTCCTGGATCTGAGTCAGTCGTTAATTTGCTACGTTTAACACGCTACCAAAATACGATAAGCTTGTATTTGTGTTCGCACTTCTCGTTGCTAAACCGCTTATTAACTCCTGTCAAAACGCTTTAACGCCTGCTTACTTTTTTTACTTGCTTGGCTTGCTGCTGGATTGAAGCCGAATCCACGCTATAATCATACAGCTTAAGCCTATCGCTTAGGAACAAGGGCTGTAGTGCTAAAAGTGTAAAACCACTGTAAAGAACTGTGATTCCAAAACTCTTTATTGTAGATATCTGTAAATAGTATAGTTAAGTTTTAAAACTAGTGCTTAAGACTAAAGACATTAAAGTCATCGCAACCTCCTCGCGAATATCCATTTACTGCGAAGTGCGCTCTCCGTTAGTTATCTAACACTCGGTTTTTACTTCCTTGAGACGATCCTCAATTAAGCTTTAAACAATAATAATTAGTCTTTTTATTGAAGGCTTGAATGAATGAGTTGATGAAATATTTCCTGTCTCTAGATTAAACTGTTAATTTAAATTTTAAGTAAAAATGCTTAGATTTTTTTTATGGGACGAGAAGACCGTATAGAATTTTATAATTTATTTTAGGAATAAGCTTTAATAAAATTAATTAATTTATTGGAAGAATATTTAAAAGTATTTAACTTTAAAAAATTGATCCAATTATTTTTGTTTTAAAAGATAGTTTATTATAAATTGTTGGATTTAATTACCTTGGGGATAACAGCGTAATATCTTTGGAGAGATCATATTTATGAAGATGATTGCGACCTCGATGTTGAATTAGGATATAATTTAAATGCAGCAGTTTAAATATTAAGTCTGTTCGACTTTTAATATCTTACATGATTTCAGTTCAGATCGACGTGAGCCAGATCGGTTTCTATCTATATTTATCTAATAAGTTTTTGTACGAAAGGATTTAATTTATAAATTATTTTTTATTATGTTCAATAAAAATTGGAATTTTACATTTATTAAGAATAGGTGTTTACCCTGTGATAATTGTTGGTTGGTTGGGCTTCAAATTCTAATTATTCAATATTAGGAGCGATTGGATCAATTTCACAGTTAGTTTCTTATGAAGTCAGTTTATTTTTAACAATATTTTCCGTAATTTTATTAATTGAAAGTTATTCATTATTGGATTTATATAAATTTCAATATTACATTAAATTTATTTTAATTTTAATCCCAATACTACGACAAGAAAACCGCGGATAGGTCTTTTAAAATCGGAGACCAAGTGCTACTGCACGACGAGACGTTAAGACGCGGACGGTCACAAAACTAACACCTGCATGGATAGGTCCCTACACGATTCAAAACATGCACGATAACAATAATTACAGTATAAAGGGCGACGAACAATCCGCGTTCACGCGAACCGACTCAAACACTTTATAGAATATGGCAGGAATAGGAAAATGGTCGCAGTTATGAGGGGAAGTAACAGCGCACCAACAACTATGTAGATTTGAAAAAAGAGGCGAAATATATTTATTTAAAAAAAAAAAAAAAAATGTGGGAGAGAAGAATTTTTAAATAAGTATTTTAAAATAAGTAATTTAACTAATCAGGATATTCGCCGTTTTTTGAGGGTTCAATTTAGATTTAAATTTATTTAAAACACAGTTCAATTGGTCTTTCTGATGTCTCGCATCTAAAGCTATGTGCGGGCTTAAAAATTCTAACGAATTTAAAAATTTCTCATTAAAAGGCAATCTCCTAACAGTATGTTTGAAGGCAGATTGGTAATATTTTTTTATATTTTCATAAAAGTCTATAATTCCTTGGCTATTTTCTGAATTACTACTTCTAATTTTATTAATGGTTGCCATCGATTCCTCTCCAATAAAAATTGATTGCAGTGGCAGTAAATTATCTTCATTATATACGTCTATTTCATGTGAATTGGGTGCTACAATATACTCACGCTTTATAAAATTTCCTCCCAATGATCTTAACAATCTAAAACATTCAGGGAGCAGGCAATGAACTAGAACTTTCGAATACTGAAACACTGTGTTGAATCTTGTAAATATGTTTAACGCGTAATTTAAGAATTGCAAATAAGCCTTAGTATAAGGGCAACTTAATGTTCAAAATATTTGGTTTGTTCTTTCGGAATAATTGTGTTCTGCTGCTGCCTCCGCAAAGACAGCAAATAAAACTGTCCACTGACTTAACGTTCTTTCTACAATTACCGGTAGTGCAACCCATCTGATCGGAGATGGCTGCAGAATTTTTCCCTTACATCGTCCATAAAATCTTGCAGGTCTTCTAAAACTTTCTGTTGTTTTTTATTTACTGTAAGACATGTATAAATGAAAGTGAATAATTGCTGTATTTGCAATGGCAAGTAATCGCTCGCACGGCACGCGACCAAATGTATTGAATAGCAAAAGCATGGGAAGACAGACATTTCTTCATGCACGTGTATCACATCGTGATTGTATTATATCGAATAAATCCTCTGAACACATATACGCACATTTACGGCTCGAATAATCGTCGTAGCCCCCAAAAGTCCGGATCATCATTGTCGTCGTTGAACGCCCAACGGTCTAAATCGTCTCGAACCTCGCGCCAAAACTGCCTGAAGCCATGCATTAATTTTCTACATTTAATGCTGTAGTATCCCTTCGTATATGGATACTCTGTTCGCTGAAACATATGAGAAACTATAGAAAACATGTGCTTTTTATGAAAAGACCTTGTAGTCGCTACGTACAAATATCACTTACCAAATACTCCTTCATCTCGTTGCTGTCGTCGCACCACATCCTGATTGAAACGCCTAATGATCCCTCGCAGTGGCAGATTGACGAACAACTGGTCTCGCTGCATCTCCAAACTCCCGCATGTAGATCTATGCCCAAAGTTACATAGCTTTGCAAAAGTAAGATACCGTTGTTATCCACATGCATATTCACTGACCATCCTCTCCTTCAAGGCATCTTCTTCGAATTATTCACTGACCACCATCTCCTTTTTCTTCTTCGCACTCGTCTTCTTCCTCTTCTTCTTTGGACACATCTCTTCTTCGAATTATTCACTGATCACCCTCTCCTTCTTTGTTCTTCGCACTCGTCTTCTTCCCCTTATTCTTTGGACACATCATTCGAACCACTTTCAACGTCTAACGTACCACTTTGATCACGTATCGAACGTGTATTGAACCACTTTGATCACGTATCGAACGTGTATTGAACCACTTTGATCACGTATCGAACGTCTATCGTACCACTCTCAACGTGTATCGAACGTCTATCGAACGTCATCGGTTAGGCCGGACATGTATTGAAACCCTTCCCTCGGTTAGTTCTGAAAAATTTCTGCAGTGGGTTACGTCTGAAATTTTCCAGAACTAACCGAGGGAAGTGTTTCAATACATGTCCGGCCTAACCGATGGAGGGGGTGACCTTCAGAAAAGTAACCACAGATGTTTGATACACGTTGAGAGTGGTACGATAGCCGTTCGATACGTGATCAAAGTGGTTCAATACACGTTCGATACGTGATCAAAGTGGTACGTTAGACGTTGAAAGTGGTTCGAATGATGTGTCCAAAGAATAAGGGGAAGAAGACGAGTGCGAAGAACAAAGAAGGAGAGGGTGATCAGTGAATAATTCGAAGAAGAGATGTGTCCAAAGAAGAAGAGGAAGAAGACGAGTGCGAAGAAGAAAAAGGAGATGGTGGTCAGTGAATAATTCGAAGAAGATGCCTTGAAGGAGAGGATGGTCAGTGAATATGCATGTGGATAACAACGGTATCTTACTTTTGCAAAGCTATGTAACTTTGGGCATAGATCTACATGCGGGAGTTTGGAGATGCAGCGAGACCAGTTGTTCGTCAATCTGCCACTGCGAGGGATCATTAGGCGTTTCAATCAGGATGTGGTGCGACGACAGCAACGAGATGAAGGAGTATTTGGTAAGTGATATTTGTACGTAGCGACTACAAGGTCTTTTCATAAAAAGCACATGTTTTCTATAGTTTCTCATATGTTTCAGCGAACAGAGTATCCATATACGAAGGGATACTACAGCATTAAATGTAGAAAATTAATGCATGGCTTCAGGCAGTTTTGGCGCGAGGTTCGAGACGATTTAGACCGTTGGGCGTTCAACGACGACAATGATGATCCGGACTTTTGGGGGCTACGACGATTATTCGAGCCGTAAATGTGCGTATATGTGTTCAGAGGATTTATTCGATATAATACAATCACGATGTGATACACGTGCATGAAGAAATGTCTGTCTTCCCATGCTTTTGCTATTCAATACATTTGGTCGCGTGCCGTGCGAGCGATTACTTGCCATTGCAAATACAGCAATTATTCACTTTCATTTATACATGTCTTACAGTAAATAAAAAACAACAGAAAGTTTTAGAAGACCTGCAAGATTTTATGGACGATGTAAGGGAAAAATTCTGCAGCCATCTCCGATCAGATGGGTTGCACTACCGGTAATTGTAGAAAGAACGTTAAGTCAGTGGACAGTTTTATTTGCTGTCTTTGCGGAGGCAGCAGCAGAACACAATTATTCCGAAAGAACAAACCAAATATTTTGAACATTAAGTTGCCCTTATACTAAGGCTTATTTGCAATTCTTAAATTACGCGTTAAACATATTTACAAGATTCAACACAGTGTTTCAGTATTCGAAAGTTCTAGTTCATTGCCTGCTCCCTGAATGTTTTAGATTGTTAAGATCATTGGGAGGAAATTTTATAAAGCGTGAGTATATTGTAGCACCCAATTCACATGAAATAGACGTATATAATGAAGATAATTTACTGCCACTGCAATCAATTTTTATTGGAGAGGAATCGATGGCAACCATTAATAAAATTAGAAGTAGTAATTCAGAAAATAGCCAAGGAATTATAGACTTTTATGAAAATATAAAAAAATATTACCAATCTGCCTTCAAACATACTGTTAGGAGATTGCCTTTTAATGAGAAATTTTTAAATTCGTTAGAATTTTTAAGCCCGCAAATAGCTTTAGATGCGAGACATCAGAAAGACCAATTGAACTGTGTTTTAAATAAATTTAAATCTAAATTGAACCCTCAAAAAACGGCGAATATCCTGATTAGTTAAATTACTTATTTTAAAATACTTATTTAAAAATTCTTCTCTCCCACATTTTTTTTTTTTTAAATAAATATATTTCGCCTCTTTTTTCAAATCTACATAGTTGTTGGTGCGCTGTTACTTCCCCTCATAACTGCGACCATTTTCCTATTCCTGCCATATTCTATAAAGTGTTTGAGTCGGTTCGCGTGAACGCGGATTGTTCGTCGCCCTTTATACTGTAATTATTGTTATCGTGCATGTTTTGAATCGTGTAGGGACCTATCCATGCAGGTGTTAGTTTTGTGACCGTCCGCGTCTTAACGTCTCGTCGTGCAGTAGCACTTGGTCTCCGATTTTAAAAGACCTATCCGCGGTTTTCTTGTCGTAGTATTGGGATTAAAATTAAAATAAATTTAATGTAATATTGAAATTTATATAAATCCAATAATGAATAACTTTCAATTAATAAAATTACGGAAAATATTGTTAAAAATAAACTGACTTCATAAGAAACTAACTGTGAAATTGATCCAATCGCTCCTAATATTGAATAATTAGAATTTGAAGCCCAACCAACCAACAATTATCACAGGGTAAACACCTATTCTTAATAAATGTAAAATTCCAATTTTTATTGAACATAATAAAAAATAATTTATAAATTAAATCCTTTCGTACAAAAACTTATTAGATAAATATAGATAGAAACCGATCTGGCTCACGTCGATCTGAACTGAAATCATGTAAGATATTAAAAGTCGAACAGACTTAATATTTAAACTGCTGCATTTAAATTATATCCTAATTCAACATCGAGGTCGCAATCATCTTCATAAATATGATCTCTCCAAAGATATTACGCTGTTATCCCCAAGGTAATTAAATCTAACAATTTTTAATAAACTATCTTTTGAAACAAAAATACTTGGATAAATTTTTTAAAGTTAAATAATTTTAAATATCCTCCCAATAAAATAATTAATTTTATCAAAACTTATTCTTAAAGTAAATTATAAAATTCTATAGGATCTTCTCGTCCTATAGAAAAAATCTCAGCATTTTTACTTAATATTTAAATTAACAGTTTAATCTAGAGACAGGAAATATTTCATCAACGCATTCATTCAAGCCTTCAATAAAAAGACTAATTATTATGCTACCTTTGTATGCTACCATGTAGTCAATATACTGCAGCCACTTAAAAATAATTCACTGGGCAGAGCAGACTTTAAATTATTAAACATAAAGACATGTTTTTTGATAAACAGGTGAATATTTTTAATTTGCAGAATTCCTTTAGTTCATTTTTATCTAAAAAATATATTCACTAAATTAGTTATTAATTTTATCATTATACCATACGCATAATTCATTTATATAATTTATTTAAAAAATTGCACCAAAATTCTTAAATTTTTTATCAATGAAATAAATTATTAAATTATCTTAAATGAAATTAAATTTTAAAATTACAATTCTTAAATACATCAAATCAATAATAATAATATAAATGTGTAGATAATCCCATAAATTTGTTATATTTAACAAAAATAAAAATACTTTTCATAATTAATTAAATATATGAATAAATTCATTTAAAAACTGGATATCAATAAAATCTAATAACATATCACCAATAATTATAAATTTATAATTAATATTCCACATAAAAAAATAATTTATAATTAGCTCTTTTAATTTCAAGATTAATACAATTTATATTAATTATAATAATTGCAGGTGAAATACATGCGGTGGATAATGAATTTGGAGAGATCAACACCAACATACTGGCTGTTAAAAGAAACAGGAAGAGATGGCATAGCAATTGAAATGGGAGAATGAGCAATGAAGTTTGAAGAGAGGCTAATAAACTCGGAAGAAGGATCGATAAGATATGAAAGTGGGAGAAGTCTAATGAGAGGAAATGAAGTTACGAAAAGGGAAAGAATGAGAATCAAATTCTTGGAAGGGAGAGGATGGTCAAATGAAGAATTGGAAAGAAGAAGATTAAATGGGAAAGAAGTGTCGATCAAAATAGAGCAGATAAGTAAAGACATCCAAGAACAAGAGAGAGAGACGAAAGTAAAAGAGTCAAAGTTCCTAAGAGAATTAAGAGAGGTGGCAAGGAAACCTGGAGATAAGCAGAAATACTATTGGGGGGAAAAATCAAAAAGTAGTGAAACAAGGGCATGCAAATATTGGCTAAAGAGAGAAGAAAGGGTATTTAGGCTTTATAAGAAAGAGGAAGAAAGAGTGGAACACGTGATTGAAGCATGTGAAATACGTGGAGAGAGTGGTGGGAATTGGAAAGAAGAGAAGGAAAAACTTGGCTATTTTACAGGAGATAATAGGGAGAAGGAAAAGATGGAAAGAACTGGAAAGTGATAAAAGAAGCTTATACAGCATAGAATAGATTAGGAAACACTTGTAAATTAGAAAAATTGTTAAGACACAGCAGGATACATTAGAAGGGTTGGACACTGACACAATCGCGGGAATGAAATGAAAAGAGTATATGATCGTTAAATTGTAACACGAAAATGAGCAATAAATTAAATTATTATTATATTTTTTCTTTTTTATATTTTTCTATCTTTCTTTTTATTTTATATTTTTATATTCCATTAATATTTAATTTAAATTCCAATTTATTTAATGTTTTTAATTAGATTATTAATTGAGCCAGATTTAGTGGAGGCGGAATCAGAATTGGTGTCTGGATTTAATACTGAGTATTATAGAGGTAGATTTTCATTAATTGTTATAGCTGGGTATTTAAGAATTATTTTTATAAGATTTTTAATTTCATTAATGTTTATGATTTTTTATTTAGCTAGAATTAAATTTTTATGCAGTAGCATAAGACCTTCTCTCCTCACGAATTTCTGTCGACTCCACATAATTCTTTCTATGATTCTCTGATTGTAAAGATAACACTAGATACTATGCCGCTGTATTTCAAACTGAATACTGTAACATTTTTATTTAATCTTGATCTGTGTATAGCCTATGTGTATCTGCGGTTGTATGAAACTGCACAAGATGTGCGGATGAAAATTTTAAATTTTGTTAACGTGCTACAACAGAGCGATGTTGCCTGCGAAACATTAGATACGCGTCGTGCTGCTAAAATCATACGTGATAGTGAATATTACGACGAGGATTATCTTGTAGATTGCGAACTGTTAGCATGTGCCATCAATGATATTCTAGCTGATGCTCGTAGGAAGAAAAATGTTTAATTATTATTATTCTATTTTCATATTCTTTGCCTGTAACAATATACAGTAGAGCGTCGATTATCCGAACTACTTGGGATCGAGATTGTTCAGAAAATCGAATTGTTCGGAGAATGAAGCATGCATGTACTTAGTCAGTTTACAACTATAGGAATTACACCTAAATGTAATGTACATACATAGTTATCATATACCTCCAAAAAGTGGCGGGGGTAGCGATGATTCGAATAATCAACGGTTCGGATAATTGACGCTCTACTGTATTATCATTTAAAACATATTATGTCTCTATTTTATTTACCCTCATTTTTTCCTCACCACATAATTCTAAGATTCAACGTTTTAAATAGTATTATATTTCGTTCACGCGTTCTTCGCGTCGTGTCATCGCGCGATACGCTGCGACGCTAAATCTGAACGCTTTAAAAACATGCTAGCTTTAGAATGCTTGTTACATATTTGTTTGAAAATTATTTCTCTGCGTTGGAAAAAAAATATGTCTGTTTGCTACAGAATGGTTTGCTTGATCGTTTATTCATGAAATTATTATTTCTCTGCGTTTGGGATAAAGTGTCTATTGGTTTGGAAAAAAATTTCAGCTGACATCGCATAATTCTATGATTCGCGCCTTCTTCGCGCCGCCAAATGACGTTATCCCGCACGGCTGCTCCAGAGGAGTCAAATTACACACGATCGCGCGATACGCTGCGATATTAAGATTGAAAAACATTTGAAATACTGTTAGCTTTAGAATGCATGCGATTGTACCACTGTCTCTTTCCCTCCCCGAATTTAGCTTTAAAATAACTGTGCTTGTGTCGTCTCTCTCTCTCTCTTTCCCGTCCCCGAATATATGGTTTGTAAAACGTCGATCTTTCCCGACATCGCTCGAAACAATTTCTGATAAATTATTATTTCTCTGCTGCATATTGGTTCGCTAAATTGGTGTAGGCCAGGTGTGAAAAAATTTTCGGGGGTGGGCCAAGGTCATTCCCTCGCTCGGTTAGGTGTGAAAAAGATTTTCGGGGGTCAGTCCCCCCTCTGAAAATTTTCAATCGAGCGTTTTTCGCGCCGCCAAATGACATCACCTCGCACGGCTGCTCCAGAGGACTCAAATTACGCGAGATCGCGCGATACGCTGCGACGTTAAGATCAAAAACATTTTGAAAAATTTTAGCTTTAGAATGCATGCGATTGTACCACTGCTGTCTCTTTCCCTCCACCGAATTTAACTTGTAGCACTATGATAGTGCTATCTCTTTCCCTCCACCTAATTTAGCTTGTACCACTATGTAGTGCTATCTCTTTCCCTCCCCGAATATGTGGTTTGTAAAACGTCGATCTTTCCCGACATCGCCCGAAACAATTTCTGATAAATTATTATTATTTCTCTGCGCTTGGCGGTTCGCTAAATCGGTGTAGGCCAGGGGTGAAAAAAATTTCGGGGGTGGGCCAAGGTCGTTCCCTCCCTCGGTTAGGTGTGAAAAAATTTTCGGGGGTCATTCCCTCCCTCTGAAAAAATTTCTGACGGTGGGCCAGATCTGGAGAAGTCTCCGCGACCGCTCGGCCTGGACTGATCCCCTCCACGATTATGGCTTCCCCCACTCCGCGGCTCGTGCGCGCGCAACCAGTCTTCCACTCTCCGCTGTCCCCGCGCCTAAAGTTCCCGCCACCGCACTCCCCCGCGCGCCCTCACTTCCACCCGCCCCCGCGCCCCCCTCAGAGGACCTGGGTTAGAACTCTCATACCCCTACTACTTAGTTGCTATCGAGATGCGTAAATTAAAAGTGAAATTCGATAAACCTATATACGTGGGTACGAGAGTGTAGCATGTTTCGAAAGTATGTCTGTATGAATTTCATTACGAGTATATGCGTGCAAAGTTTGGTGATGGATGTAAGGTTTTGTATACGGACACCGACAGCCTCCTGTATCAGCTGCAGTGCGATGACGTGTACGAGGAGATAAAAAGAGACATCATCGCGCGATTCGACACGAGTGATTACGTGACGAACAATCCATACGATATGCCGCGTGTAAACAAGAAGGTACCGGGGCTTATGAAAGATGAAAATAACGGCGCCTTAATGACAGAGTTCGTGGGAATACGGTTTAAGATTTACGCGAGTCGAGTATGTAACGCGGCGACGGTAGCGGGAACGACTGAGACGAAAAAAGTGAAGGGTGAGAAGAGGAGCGTTGTCACGAACGCGATACGATTCGAAGACTACGTTCGATGTCTTCGCGAGCATGCGGAAACGACGATTCGACAGAACCATATCCGTGCGCGATTACACGACGTCTATTCCGTAAACGAGTTGAAGACCGCGCTCAGCCCGTACGGCGATAAACGTTACATACTGTCCGATCAGGTCAGTACCCTTCTGTGGGGTCACTATCGAATTCCCGAGTGCGATGACAACAAGAATAATAACGATACCGACAGCGACACGTAACTCGCATATGAATATCACGTTTTGTAGGGCGTGTGTATGCATGAGCATATGTATATACGTTTCATTAATCCCGCGTACGATGTTTTCACGAATACAAGTACGTAATGTATGGACGTAGCATAGGTAATTACTAATTTGTAATTACAAACTCTATTGTACAAGTATCGGCATATATTGTTCTTTATTTTTTTTAAATACAAGAAATCGAATAAACGAATAACAATATAAATGTAAACTGTGTATAATGTATATACTTATTTAATTAATAATAAGGAGCCGCTGTTGCGTCATAGAACATTCTTTTTCTGTATCCACGAGTTCTTGGACGTCCACATTCGCGTCCGAATGCAGTTCGTGCTCGTAGAATCCGCTCGAGATCGGCTCTCCCGCGGAATCGCGTAGAATGTACGTTGCAGGGTGCGTTCGTTGTACCGCGGTGATTTTGAACACCTCGGTAGACCAGCTTGGCGTGTATCCCTTCTCGAAGATCGTCTTGAATTTGCTCACACGTACTCTGTCGCCGACGTGGAATTTCGCGCGTCGTCGTCGTCGTTGTTGCTTGACATCCAACGATACGATGAACGGCAAACGAGTGGCGGAGGTCACGTCGACGGGTCGCGCGTTGATCGTGTGATGTTTACGATGATTGTAGGTGTGCACGAGTGTAGGTAGCAGATGCAACCAGCGATAGGAGGCGTTCCAGGAGAATCGTTAGCACATCAGGTTCTTCAGCGTGCGATTGAAACGATCGACGATCGACGCTTTCATCACACTGTACATATAATAAGGGTTGTTCCCGTGAGACGTAACGCATCGTTGAAACTCCGCGTTGTAGAACTCCTTTTCCATGTCGGTTTGTAGGTTTCGTGGACATCTGCCGCTTCGTCGCAACACGGTCGCGAACGCCTGGGTAACGTCGTGCCCGTTTTTCGTTTTCACGGGCACGGCCCACGCGTACTTGCTGAACGTATCGATGATCGTGAGTATGTAGTTGTGACCACGATTGTGGGCAGCGTACGCGCGCATTCCCACCAAATCTGCCTGCCACAGACCATCGTAGCCTCGAGTAATTACGCATCGTCGAGGGAAATTTCGTCTCGCAGGAGCATGCAGTTCGTTGACTAATTGTATTCGCTCCTTACTCGTGCCCATAGCGGTGATGGCGATATCGTTTCACGACCAGCAGCAGGTACTGCACCAGACACTCAAAACACGTACTGTGTTGGCGGGGTTTTTCGTCGTCGTCGTCGTTGTCGTAGTCGTTGTTTTCGTCGCTCATCGTCGCGCTTCCTTGCGTTTCTGTACTTGGGTCGTCGGCGTCGCAACCTCGACGAGTCTATCCTTCAAGTGATAGAAACATCGTTGCATCCCGGTATTTATCAAATTCTCCAAATCACGGATGCGTCCTTCCACAGCAGTATTTATCGCAGTCGTCAAAGCGTCCAACCGCTTCGTCGTTACTTCATACATTTCTTCCTCCAAAATGTCGAGGGCACGCCCGACGGTACGTTCCATGTCATCCACGTATCGTTTCGTCGCAGCGTCGGTATCCTCCTCCAGATGTGCCACGCGACGCATCTTGCGTTCCATCGCGTCGAACGTCGACCGATTGGTGGCCAGACACAGCGCATTCTCCCGAACGTAATTCGCGAGGTACAGGTTCCGCCAGCGAATCGTCTCCAGGCGTTGATCGTTGTGATAGTCGTTGGTAGTATTGACGGTGTCGCGCAAAGGCGCGCCAAATTTGTTCACCGACATGCCGACGGCGGTGATCGCGAACAAAACTGACGCATCGTCGATCTAAACGCTCAATTTACGACGAGACCGGTTTGGCAAAGTTCCTCCATGATGGAGGCAATTTCGTAATATTGTCCGGTGTGTCCGGCGTCGTGCGACGCCACGAGCAATCGTGGTCTGTCGACCAATTCGTTCGGATCGTCCCAGTACACGTAATCGATCGCGTTATCGGTGACCGTCATCGCGCTGTCGATAGGGAATCTTCGATCTTGGTGTATGACCCCGCCGCCGCCTCCGTCGCCGCTGTGGTGTCCGCTAATCAACAACGATACGATCTTTTTGTACTTGGGACCCTTGTTGGCTAGCGTGGGCTTGCTAACCGAATGGTCCCGTTTGTGCGTGTTTGTCGATAACAAGATGCCGCGGTTCGCTTCGAGATCAGCATTCGTGTACACATGATCGTCAGGTGTTGGCATGAACAGCAGTTCGTACAAGCCTCGAGTACCCGCGTATCGCTTGCCCTTCACGCTAACGTCGTCGTTGTTCTCGCCAATGGTGAGTACGGAATCACCAATCATCAGCTGTTCGTCGTCGCTTAGGTACACACCGTACACTTTGTCGATCAGTTTCTTGGTGTCGGTGAAGAACAGTTGCAAATATTAACACGACTGCGGCCCGGTGACGTTTCGGGTGTACACGTCGAGGCTGGTGACGGCGGTTTTTGGATCGTGAAGTTCCTGAATCGTTTCGTCCGTCTCACCCTGGTCCAGATCATGTTCCTCGGTTGTTTCGTAGTCGTCCTCGTTGGTGTCGTCGTAGTCTTCACCGTCTTTCGAATCCGGGAGCGGAGTTGTTTCGGGTTGTATCGGCGCTTGAGTTGTGGACGGAGTAAAGGATAATCGTTTCTTTTTCAGTCGGTGATGTTGCTGTTATTTCCTCTCTATGATCGATGGTTGCAGCTTTGTTGACATCGCTGGACTCGTTTTCAGCACTGCAGTGTTCTCGACCAAGTGTTTCAACGGTTCGACGATCGGATGCGCGCTCTCCTCCGCAACAGCTTTCATAGTCATTTTACCAAGTTTCAAAGTCATATATTTCTTTCGTATAGCACCACTGATTTTAGCAATTTTCTTCTTCGTCTCGAAGTCTCGCCGCTGTTGTCTACGACGCCGTTTCTGTTTCACTTGTTGTTGTTGTTGTTGCTTGATCACCATGTTGACACCGCTAGTCGCTGGTCCGTTAGACATCCTCGTGTTGCTCGATGAAGGACTCGCGGTCTACTGAGGTCCGCGCGCTACCACGAACTCTTTAAAATACTCGTCGATACCGACCATCGTACATGGAACCATCCTTATCGATGACTACAAAGTCGTATCTTCGACGGCAACATCTCGCGCACAAGTCGTTGAACGCCTCGAACTTAGTAGTATAGATAGGCGGTTTCTAACCCAAATTTGAGTTTCAAGGTCATGATAAGGATTTCTCCTGACCTTGAAATCCAAATTTGAGTTTGAAAATTTTCAAAATTTGTTTTCTTGGGACGGGCGCGGCGGCGCGGGCGGGCGGCAGATGACGTCATAGAGATGGCGAAGTGGTGGGGGCATAGCGCGAGAACTGATAATTATCGAATTGATATCGAATTGATATCGAACCGATACCGAAGTGCATCGAGGAGGAGGAGGAGGAATCGCGGGTGAAGAAGTGCTACTCTAGAGCGTGGTACAAACTGTTGGTAAGGAAGGAAATATTATTTTTAAGATATTATTATAAATGAAAAACGGAATCTCGGGTGACGGGGCTCGAACCCAAGACCTCCGCGCTACGAGTCAGCCGCCTAACCAACTCCCCTAACGCCAGCTCTCCGACATTAGTCATTCCTGAATGGTACATATACCAAGCGTAATAATTTATTTTCATCGGATGATGTCGAGCAATGTCGGCCTATTACGTGCAATCTATTGGAAGAAGGAGGTACATCGAAAGAGTTAGACAGAGATAGCACTACTTAGTGGTACAATCGTATGCATTCTAAAGCTAAATTCTGAGAGAGGGAAAGAGACAGCAGTGGTATAATCACAGTTCTTCTAAAGCTAAAATTTTTCAAAATGTTTTTGATCTTAACGTCGCAGCGTATCGCGCGATCACGCGTAATTTGAATCCCCTGGGACAGCTGCGCGACATGACGTCATTTTCACGGAGCGAAGAACGCTCGAACGAAATATAATACATTTGGAAACATGAAATCAAATAAAAAATAAACTTGGCTAGGACAGAAGCAGGATGACGGGTAAATAAATGAAGAAAGAATATATGTGCAAATGATTATATATTAGAAAAAATAGAATATAAAAATAGAATATAAATAAAATATAAAAGAAAAAATATATAAAAATAAAAGAAGATAAGAGAAAAAATAGAAAATAAAAGAAAAAATATATAAAAATAAAAGAGAGTGGATAGAGGAGAGAGATGAGGGAATGAGAGTGGTAATTGGGAGAAACTTTAATGCGAGGACGGGGATGGAAGGGGGAATGATATGGGAGGATGGAGAAGAGAAGGGGGTGAAGGGGGGAGTAGAAGGTCGAAGGATAAAGTGGTAAATGGAGAGGGGAGGAGACTATGCAGATATCTGGGAGAGAGGGGGTGGGGAATTATGAATGGAAATGAAGAGGGAGACGAGGAGGGCGAATGGACATATATGGGGGGAGGGGGAATTCTGTGATAGATTATGTAGTGGGGAACGAGGAAACAAGGGAGAAGGTAGAGAGGTTGGAGGTAGCGGAGAGAGTAGATTCAGACCACCACCCGGTGGTGGTCTGGCTCAGGGGGAAGTGGGGGAGCAGGGGGAGGGGAAGAAGAAAGGTGGGGGGGGGACAGGGGGGAGAGGAAACTGGACGGTGGAGGGAAGGGAGGCATTTGCAAGGAAATTTGGGAAAAGAGATAGGGGCGGGAGAGGAATAGAGGAGGAATGGGCGGAGTTGAAGAAAAGAGTGAAAGGGGCAATGGGGAATGCGGAGACAGGGAGCAGAGGGGAAAGAAGGGAGGGTGGTGGGACAGATAGTGCAGTGAGTAGAAAGGGAGGGTGAGGAGAGAGCTAAGGAGGTGGAGAAGGGAAGGGGGGATGGGAAGGATTATAGGGAGAGGAAAAAGGAGTACAGGAGGATATGCGATGAAAAGAAGAAGAAGGAGGTGGATAGGTGGGAGAAGGAGATGGAGGGGATAAGAACGGAGGGGCAGGTATGGAAGGTAGTAAATAGAGAGAGAAAAAGGAGAAGGGGGTAAATGAGGAGATAAAAATAGAGGAATGGGACGAGTACTTCAGGGAGTTACTAGGGGGGTAAGAAAAGGGGCAGAAAAGGGAGGGGCGAGGACGGGGAGGGGGATATAGAAAAGGAGGAGATAAGAAGGGTGGTGATGGGGTTAAAGGACGGAAAGGCAATGGGAGGGGACGGAATACCGAATGAGATTTGAAAGTATGAGGGGGGGGGTGGAGGTGGAGGAATGGCTGGGGAAGGTGTGTAATACGGTGTGGAAGGGGGAGGGGTGGTTAGAAGAGTGGAGGGTAGGAGTGGTAGTACCGGTGGTGAAAAAAAGGGGTGGGAAAAAGGGTAGAGGAGTAAAGAGGAGTAACGCTGACACAGACAGCATATAAGGTGTATGCGTCTGTGTTAGCGGAAAGGTTGAGAAAGGAGGTAGAGGAAAAGGAGATATTGCTACCAAGTCAGGCGGGGTTCAGGAGGGGGATCAGGTGCATGGACGGGGTGTATGTGCTAAATTATTTAATTAACAGGCAGGTGGAAAGGAAAGGGGGGAGGCTGGTAGTGCTGTTCCTCGACATGAAGGCAGCATTTGACTCAGTTGACAGGGAGGTGTTAGTGAGGGCAATGAGGGAGAGAGGAGTGAAGGAGGGGTTAGTGGAGAGGTGTGAGGAGGTGTTGAAGGAGACAGTAAGTAGGGTAAGGGTGGGAGAAGAGGAAGGGAAGGACTTCTGGACGGCTAGGGGGCTGAGGCAGGGGTGCCCGTTAAGCCCCAACTTGTTCACGTTGTTGTTGGCAGATATGGATGAGGAGTTGGAGAAAGGGGGGTGGGGAGGGGTGAAGCGGGGGAAGGAAAGTGTATACGTTGGCATACGCGGATGATATTGCGGTACTGGCGGAAGACGAGGAGGGGATGAAAGGGATGATGGGGTAGATGGAAAGATACCTGGATAAGAAGGGGCTGCAGGTGAACGTGGGGAAGACAAAGGTAATGAGGTGTAGAAAGGGGGAGGGAGGTGGAAGAAGGTGACGTGGAGGTGGAAGGGAAAGGTGGTGGAGGAGGTAAAGGAATTCAAGTATCTGGGGTACACGCTGATGAGGAGCGGGGGCAGGAGGCACATATAGGAGAAAGGGTAAGGAAGGGTCAGCAGTGATGGGTCAGGTGTGGGGAATAGGGAAGAGGAGGTTTGGGAAGGATTGGCGGAAAAGGGTGTGGTTGTTTGAGAAGTTGGTATGGGCTACGGTAAGCTATGGGGTTGAGGTGTGGGGGTGGAAGTGTAGAGACAGAATTGAGGGGTTGCAGGAAAGGTTTTTGAAGTGGGTGTTGGGGGTAGAAAGGTGTACACCAGGATACATGGTGAGGGAGGAGATGCAGAGGGAGATGTTGAGAGGGAAGGCGGGGATAAGGGCATGGGGGTATGAAAGGAAGTTGGAGGAGGGGGTGGGGGGAGCTGGCAAGGAGATGTTGGGAGGAGATTAAGGGAAGGGCAAAGAGGGGGAAAGTGCTGGGAGGGTGGGAAAAGGAAAGGAAGGAGTACTATGAGGAAAGGGGGTGGACAATAGAGGGGATAGAAAGAATGAGGGGTGGGGGGAGCTGAGGGGAGAAGAATTGGTGTGTAGGGAAAGAAGAATGCAGAAGGACGAAAGATGGAACAGGATTAGAGAGTCGGAGTATAATAGGTGGTATAGGGTGGTGAAAGGGGAAGGGGTGCCAGGATACTTGAGGAAGGGATGGGGGGAAAGCAGGTGGCAAAGGGTGGCGAAATTTAGGTTGGGGAATGGGATGAGGGGGGAAGTACTGGGAGGAGGAAGAAAAGAGGAAATGCAGAGTATGCGGATGGGGAGAGGAAACATGGGAGCATGTGTGGGAGGAATGTATGGGTTGGGAGGAAGCAGGGTGGCAGGAGAGGGTAGGGGAGGAGAAGTGGATGAGGAGAGTGGAGGAAAGGAGAGGGGAAGGAGTGGGGGAATGAGAGAGGAAGGAATGAGAGTGAGTGGTGGCGTGCGGAAGCGGGGGTCAAAGGATAGGGAAGGGGGTGAAGGCGGCGTGCGGGACGGAGGAGAGCGGGCGAGTGGGCGAGCGAGGGTTAGGAGCGTGTAGGTTTAAGAAATAGATTTAAGGAGTAGATTAAGGAATAGGTTAAGGATTGGGTTAAGGTGAATGTAATGAAGAGCGGAGGGGTAAAAGGATTGTAATCCCCAAGGGGAAACAAATAAACGATACTACTACTATACTATAAAAATAAAAGAAGATAAGAGAAAAATAGAAAATAAAAGAAAAAAATATATATATAGATAAAAGAAATTATATTAGGGAGGCGGTGGCGACGACTCCGACGATGGCGAGGAATAATTGGCAAACAGCCAATCGAATGCTATGGGGGCGGCGGCGGTGACGGCGACGACGGTGACGACGGTGTACGGGGTGATGGCGGTGATGGGGACCGCGGTCGTCGCAGGGTCCCCCCCCCCCTGGATAAGGCGCCCATGGGCGCCGCAGCCGCGCGACCATCACGGGGCCAATCACGGGCCCTGACCGCCGCATCTGCACCTCCAGGGGTGCGGGCTGCGGTGCGTCTTCCGCGGGCAACTGCGTCAACCAGGCTCTGAAAATATTTAGCGGTATGTCCTAGAACAAAGACACAAACGTCGATATAATATTGGCCCATCAAACGCACAAAGCAATGCAAAGTATTACATATCTGTGGATGCGTCGAAGGCGGCGAAGGCGGCGAAGGCGGCGATGCCCAATCGGGCGACCAGGGGGGTGATGGTGGTGACGAGTTCTAGAAAATAGAAACCTCGATATAATATTTACGACTGTGAGATCTCGCGCGATTTCAAAGGTTAAACGCGATAAATGTAAAGAAAATATTGTTAAGTACATACCTCGGGGCCGCACTCCGGCGCAATCCTTTGTAATCCCATTATTCCACAAAAGTTGCACAAAAAAATCAAGCAGACTGTTGTCTGCCAACATTGGAAGGCAACTGGTCTCGCTGCATCTCCAGGCTCACGCATGTAAACTCATATCTTGAAAACGAGAAGCGCATAGCTTTGCAAAAGTAAGATACTGTTGTTCTCCACCTTCATTTTCGCTGACCATCCTCTCCTTCAATGCATCTTCTTCAAATTATTCACTGACCACAATCTCCTTTTTTCTTCTTCGCACTCGTCTTCTTCCCCTTCTTCTGTGGACACATCATTCGACTAGACCATGCCACTTGAACATATAGCGAACGTCAATCTAACCACTTTGATCGCGTATCGAACGTGTATTGAACCATTTTGATCACGTATTGAACGTCTATCGCACCACTCTGAACATGTATCGAACGTAAATCGAACCACTTTGATCATGTAATGAACGTGTATCGAACGTGTATCAAACTGTATCGAACGTCAATTGAACGTGTATCGTACAACTCTCAACGTCTATCGTACCACTCTGAACGTGTATGGTACCACTTTGATCGTGTAGGGTACCACTCTGAATGCGTATGATACCACTTTGATCGCGCATCGAACCACTGCTACATAATAATTACAACCATTATCTTAATCTAGCATACATCACATGCATGAAGTTGGGGATGGGTGAAGAAAACACATTTATGCAGTAAAAATTGATTATATTTATTTATGCATTTCTCTCTGGTGTTTAGACCACCAATTGAATATTTTAAATACATTTTGCAAGGCACAGTGCTTTGCGTGTCTGCCACATCGCAGAGTATTAACTACATTTAGTTTATTTAGAGATATGATATCCTCATAATCAATGTCCAGTGTCTCGATGATCACGTCCGCTCTCGTATTTTCATCGAGGAAATCCGCAAGCCAGTCGCGTTTCTGCAGCCCTTTAACGTATACGATATGGGATGTGTCATCTTCTTCATCGATCGCATCAGCAACAGCTTCCGTAATTAGCTGTTTAGCCATACTGTATGGAACGTCTCCATCTTCCCACCGTAGTCCATCGTGTTTTGCCGCCAGCCACCGGATGCTTGATTTGTCAGATTTCGTAAGAAGATATTGGGGCATCGAACTCCCAAAAATATAGTGCGAGAGAATTCTTCCCTTTCATAAGACAGCCACTTCCTTGACGACAAATCTTCCATCAACGATGAACCCTTGCAAGTCAACAAATATCGGTATGACCATTATCGGTACAATTTAGAAGTCCACTCGCTTCCAAGACAGACGGGAGAATGCGATCTTTCTCGTAAAGCATCTAGATTTTCACGATGAAATTTTGGCACAGGAGAGGGCGGGCAAGTAACGTGGCAATTTAATTGATTTTTCGCACCATGTTTGTCAGTGGATTGTATTCAGCGGACCGATCGTGCAGAATCAGACAGTAGGCTGTAGTATTTGCAGGCACATTCTCTTTACATTCGAATTCTATGCGCACGTCCACGGTACCATTCTCAATCGACTCATTTTGTCGCGAGCAATCAATCACGACGAGGGGGGCCACATTGTAAAAATTCGGCCACGGTGAATAATGCCTCGTTGCAACTATACCCATAATACGATTTACGGAAATGCGTATACATATGAAACAAGATGGCATGTCTATTCTTGTCAAAGTCCAAGTGCAAGTCATCGTACTGGTAAAATTCCGAGTTGAGAAAAAGGTTTAGATTGATCAGTTTCCAGTTGTTAAGCTTAGTAACATCTTCGCTCATCAAATTCTTTCGATTAGTCTGTAGACCAAAGATAATGCATAGCGGCTTCTCCAGCTGCGCAGATGCCTTCACGGCCCACAAATGCTTGGTCGTGCTCTGTAAGAGAGGATACTCGTACAGATCCCACGATTGATAACAAATGCTTAAGTTTTGTACACTTTCCAAAGTATGTAGCAACGATAGCTTATTAACGTCGTTCAGCGTCACATGAGGCATCCGCCATTGCACTTTATGTAATTCAATTTCTGGTTCCAACACCGGCGATCCTATTACAATTAGAGAATTGACATCGTTGCGCGATCGTATTTAAATCAATTCGTGACGCGTATTAATAATCACGCGTTTGTAGTCCTCGCAAAATCCCAGCCAATATTTGAGCGGGATGCAAAAATTGAAATGATTGTTCAATATTGGCCCATCGCGTCGTTTCAAGCCCCATCCGGCATTCTCCAAATTTTTGTCTTCGCCAGGTGTCAGCGATACATAGTTTTTAAGCGTGCTAGTTATTCCAACGTTTCTGTTGCGGTCAATCTCCACGCCATTCAGCTCGTATCGAATCTCATCAAATAAGAATGCCACACAATTATTTCCCAACGTCATCGTTAATGCATCATTTGCCTTATTTATCGTCAATTTCCCCTCCACGTAGAGGAAACTTTCACACGGCAATGTGTGTAAATCCTGCTGTTGTATAGGTATTCTTATCATCGCTGTATCCAAACGTCGTGTTGATGTATGGGTTGTATGTCTGAGTCTGGAGCTTGACGATGCGATTATCAAACGTCGGCTACCCTCCAATGCGTAGAATGTCAACCATTTTTCAACTTAAATGCGCATAATGAATCCCTGTGATTTCAAAAATGCAATGTTCGCAGCACTGAGCCTCTTCGTTTTAGTGTGATCAGAGCTGTTGCAGTTGTTGTTGTTGTTGTTGCTGTTGTTGTTGCAAACAATTTCGTTTAGATTAAACGGGTTTCTGGTGTCGTTCAACACAAGCATCTCTTTCGATCGCACCACGCGTATTATGGTCGTCGTCGCCGTACGTGTAATCTGATGGTAATCTCTTCAACTCGAAAATCGAGCAACCGTCCGTCTTGACCCACAACGCGTATCGTTAGATCCGTAATGATCCGTGCGGTGATCGGAAGGTAAATGATCTGTGCGGGCGTTTCCAGTATCTTATATCCTGGTGGGACCCTCAGAGAAAATTCATGTATCGTATGTACGTGCTTCCCATTGTTGTACGCACCAGCGGTCACGTTACATTCTACGCGAATAATGTTTACGTTCATGATATTATTTGGATCGTCCGATTCGTGCCACCGTCCAGGTTCGAATACTCGATTCGTCGAGAATCCCAGTAGCGATCCAGTGTTATTGGACTTTGTAAAGTCTACAGCGAACGAGCAGTATAGCTCGCTTTTCAGGGTGTTGTTGTTGGGATGCAACACTATTGGATACACATCGTTGTCACCACCATTGTTTTCATCATTGCCACCGAGATTTTGAGGATACCGCTCGAGTAGTCGCTGCTTCAAATACTTGGCAATAGCATCTAGTTCGTAGGACCCGTGGGGAATCGCAATGTATTCACGAGTGATGTCGACGGTGTTGTTGTTGTTGTTAGTGTCATAGTTTATGGCGAAGTAGAATTTATCGTTACTCGAGTCAATGTTCGGTATTGTATGATAAGTTTCAAAGGTTGTTAGACCAAGCTCGTAATCATCGTTGCTCAAATCTGTGGGTGGAAAGTAGCTTACCGCGAGGATGCTACTCTTGCCGGTTAGAGTGAATGTTAACGACATATTCCGAGCTGTACTGCTCGACTAGTACTGAATCAGAGTGGTGGGAAGTCAATCCTTAAATTTGGTGCTGATCGTCTGTAGAAAGCGTAGACATAGTTGTCCACATTTGCTTTGATTGTACTGCTGATGAGACGTTCTAATGTATTCAATCTTCACAGCATCTTTATCCAGATATTGCACCAATTCCATAGGCGGTCGAAGATTTCCAAAGCTGTCGAAATATACAGCTCGACAGCCTCTCTTCGCATACGCTACCCAATGAGTCCCCGGCCCCTCGACGTTGTCCAAATTTACGCTGCCGCTCTCGTTTCGACGTACTCCTCCGGCAGGTAGCGCATTGCGCATAAAAACACCCCTAAAAAATGGAATACGCATACGTTTTGTCCACTCCACCAATTGCGCATCGGTAGTTACGCCCACAGGCATTTTTATTTTCTTTTCGGCTTTTTTTTCGTTTCGATATTCCCTGTCCGCGGTTGTATGTCGCGAAATAAAGTCCGCGACCTTCCATGGAGCGATCATGACGTTGCCTTTCTTGCAGCTGACGTTGCGCCGCCTCATTATCGTTTACAGGCATGGCGATCCCTGCCGCTCCACCAGCTAATGATCCGAGAACACCTAGCAGCGGGAGAAATGGTAATATACCACCCCGTTTTGCCACCGGAAGAATCCGCTTTTGCGATGCTCCCTTTGCAGTCCTTTTGCGAGTTTTTGTTTTCATCCCCATTCCGATTTTCGTCTTGGGCTTCATAGCTGCCAAAACAGCTGTAGCAGCGCCTCTTTCGCCCAGAGTCGAGTCTCGCGCAACGATGCGTTTTCGGGTTTTGTCAGCGAGTACGTTATCTGCCGCGTGCCTTTCGCTGAGGTCGTTGCTACGCGAATACGCAATATCGTGTTCGCGACATGCTGCGTCCAACGGATTGATACCTTGATCGCCTCTAGCCCATCGTTTTGCCAGACGAGTTCCTGGACCACATAACTGGTATACCGGGATATGTAATTCGATAGGTAATGTGTTTATCGCACGATTTAACAAACCACGATATTTCTTTACCCTTGCCGGCGACATTCGCCAGAGTTTTTAATCATTGGTGCTCGACCGTCGATATGCGTTCGCTGCCAAGGACGATTACAATGTTCCAGACACCGACAATACTGGTGAACCTCAGAATCGGCTTTTATATGCTCGGGGAGTCTGTCCCACAACTGGTCCATGTGTCTGCCAAACTCGCGCAGTAGAATAATCTTTGGTATATATTTCAGGTGCTCAGAGGTTAAGTCTCGAATATCGCAATTATCCGACAGCACCAGAAGCATTTCGAATACTGAGCTGCTTTGCTTCGGCGCGGCCTATAAATAGGGTGCGCCTCCATTTCGATGTATAAAAGTCATTTTTGTGGTTCACGGGGAGGATGCGATTCGTGCGGCAACCTGTAACGATACGCGTGACATTTTTCGACAATAAATCGCAAATGATGCCTTCGAAAACAAGATGCAGACACGGTTGCATGCTACCAAACACCCTACGCTGCCTCATTTGCAGCCCATCAAATTGTGGAAAGACGAACGTGCTGGTGAGCTTGTTGGAAAGTCCTCACGGCGTCCGCTTCGAGAACGTGTACGTGTATTCCAAATCGTTGCAACAGCCGAAATATGAGTATTTGGAGAATTTATTGACTCTGATAGATGAAATTGGCTACTTCACATTTTCGAATAACAGTGACGTCATCCCACCGAGCGAATTGCTTCTGAATTCCATTTTTATCTTCGTTGACGTGGCATGCGACAAGCAAGATACGATAAGGGAATACTTTGCAATGGGGCGCCACTCGAACTTTGACTGCTGCTATCTCTGTCAGACATATGCAAAAATTCCCAAACATCTTATACGCGACAATCCGTATCTGTTGATTCTGTTTAAGCAGGATGGTACCAACTTGAAACATGTGTACAACGATCATGTAAACACTGATATGTCTTACGAGGATTTCTGCGCTTTGTGTCGTAATTGTTGGCAGTTGGAGTATGGTTTCGTGGTGATAGACAAGGATAGCGCGATGTCCAATGGACGTTATAGAAAGCGATTTAACGAGTTTGCCGTACCGTGAGATGGTCAATCATTGTCAACACGTCGGTGGGAAAGCAACGTCTGCGGTGCAACAATGGTCGATATCGATAGTCTGGAGATTAAGGATCGCGAGAGAATAGCGAAGGAAATTGCAAGAACCAGCGAAGCCATTCGCAGGAAACATTAGGCTTTGAAGACCGGCAAGATGGAGGAAGATATCGCGTTGGAGAGATACTTTAAACCTATTGTCGAACCCTTAAAACATATTGTGCAAAATACCGCAGCAGCAGAAGCTGAAATATCACCGCTGATGAGCACAAGCGTTGAAGGGAATGAAACATTAACGCCTGAAAGAAAAATCCTGCCGAAATGGAACACATCGCGTAAGAGAAAGAGGAAACCACGCACGTCATCGGATTATTCACTCGTAACCTCTACACCAGTTCAATCGAAGCGAAAACGGCAGAATGTTGCATCAAACGAGTCCCCGTTTCCTCCCCCACCGAAGAATACATTTCCCAGTGTACAATTGCTCACAACCAATAATGATGATGACGATGGTGTTTTTGAAACTACTCCCGATGAGTCGTTTGCAACATCTATTAGACAGCAACTTCAAACATCCGCGGGACAAGAAACGTTTCGCAGCCATTTCGGCCCACAGGGACAAAAATATATAGATGCAATCATAAGTAGAGATAAGGAAACTGTCACAGACACTGTGTATGGCGTATACTTTGGCGATAGTAGAATGATACTTGGGGATAAGGCATTCGATATGGGCAAGGCTGATAATATAATCATCGACGGTGTAAAATACAGAGGAGCGCCCGGCCTTTACGAACTGATTTTCAAGAGAATTCCCGACGATGCTGTATACACCGATGCCGATAAACAAAAATACAAAAGTATCCTGCTGGCGACGAATGTCTACAGACGCGGTCATTCTGCTCCAAGTCCCATATTGGGCACCAAGGGATACAAGTACAAAAATGTAATTGCACCGCTACTCCCTCGTGTATCAACCAATAAAGCAGGGAAAGGTCTAATCTGTGTGAAGTTAGCCCCCCTTTTTTTGAAATACCAAAATTTTTTGTTGTTGTACCAGTTGGTACTAGGTTTGTACCACGTTGTACCGTTGCGAGTTTTCAAAAATTCGAAATCGTTCTCGAGAAAATGAGAAAAAACGAATTTTTAGGCTAGCCCCCCCTTTTTGGAAATTATGAATTTTCGCGATTGTACTGAATTGTACTAGTTGTACCGAACGTTGTACCGTTGAGAGTTTTCAAAAATTCGAAACCATTTTCGAGAAAATTATATAATAAAAATTCAAGCTAGCCCCCCCTTTTCGGAAATTATCATTTTTCGCGATTGTACTGCATTGTATTAGGTTTGTACCGCGTTGTACCGTTCGAAGAAATTGTTTAACTCTTTTGGTTTCCGAGAAAAATCGAAATAAGCATAGTCGAGGAAAGACGAGTCGTACTACTGAGAAAAAAAAAATTTGCGAGAAATTAAAAACTCGTGACTGTACCAGTTTGTACTAGGTTTGTACCGGGTTGTACCGTTCGAAGAAATTGTTTAACTCTTTTGGTTTCCGAGAAAAATCGAAATAACCAAAGTCGAGGAAAGTCGAGTCGTACTACTGAGAAAAAAAAATTGCGAAAAATTAAAAACTCGTGGTTGTACCAGTTTGTACTAGGTTTGTACCGGGTTGTACCGTTCGAAGAAATTGTTTAACTCTTTTGGTTTCCGAGAAAAATCGAAATAACCAAAGCCGAGGAAAGCCGAGTCGTACTACTGAGGAAAAAAAATTTACGAAAAATGAAAAACTCTTTGCTGTACCAGTTTGTACTAGGTATGTACCGGATTGCACCGTTCGAAGAAATTGTTTAACTCTTTTGGTTTCCGAGAAAAATCAAAATAACCAAATTCGAGGAAAGTCGAGTCGTACTACAGAGAAAAAAAATTTGCGAAAAATTAAAAACTCGTGGTTGTACCAGTTTGTACTAGGTTTGTACCGGGTTGTACCGTTCGAAGAAATTGTTTAACTCTTTTGGTTTCCGAGAAAAATCGAAATAACCAAAGTCGAGGAAAGACGAGTCGTACTACTGAGAAAAAAAAAATTTGCGGAAAATGAAAAACTCTTTGCTGTACCAGTTTGTACTAGGTTTGTACCGGGTTGTACCGTTCGAAGAAATTGTTTAACTCTTTTGGTTTCCGAGAAAAATCGAAATAACCAAAGTCGAGGAAAGACGAGTCGTACTACTGAGAAAAAAAAAATTTGCGGAAAATGAAAAACTCTTTGCTGTACCAGTTTGTACTAGGTTTGTACCGGGTTGTACCGTTCGAAGAAATTGTTAGGCGTTGTACCGCGTTGTACCGTATTTTCATATGATAATAAAATATACTTCATACTTACTTAGCACTTTATGCAAAGGAATATATTGGGTTATTATGTTTTTCGGGATAGGTTCAGATTTAGAATAAAAAATGTACAAACAACTATATGCATACAGAAGAGAATATTTCTTGGACGTTTCATAGTAACAAAAATATACGTGAAGACGAATATTTTATTATTTTAAATTAACGTTTAAGAAACGTAATAGTTGCTCTATGTTCTCAGGTAATAATTTTTTCATCAATCAGTATATCTATGCTAAATTTGCAACATTTACCGACAACACACACACATAGACATATTCAAGGCATAACAGTAACTTCATTGACCACGTGGGGCATAAATACAGATAAACTGTTTTTTTTTCACTTTAGACAATGGTCTGGGTTAGGCCATAAATATACGAGCAAACTGGACTCGAGTACTATGTTTTGTTCATTGTTTGCAACTGGCTATTAAGACTAGCTTACAAAATTAAGAGCAATATAAAATAATTCGTAAGAAGTGCCGAGCTATAGTTGGATTTTTTACACGTTTAACATTTGCGATAGAAACATTTATACAAATTCAAAAATTTAGAAATTCCGACACAATGCCTCTGCAATTAGTAGTAGACACCCGGTGGAATTCCACGTATATGATATTTCATAGATTTTCTTTACTACAGACTCCCCTTAATATTGCACTCTCGAACCAAAATATGCCGGAGAATTTAAATTCTCAAGAATGTATGTTTTTGAAAGGTGTAACAACAGTTCTAGCATCCATTAAATAAGTAACAGAATTAATGAGTGGAGATCTGTATCCCACATTGTCACTTTACTATCCCATGTACGTACATTGCGTTACTCAATGTACTTCAACCTGAGAGTACGGCAAGTGCAATAAATCACTGCAATGTTGTAACAACGCCCGTGATACATTGAAGGTAAATTATTTTAATTGTTTATTTCGCTACTGGCTTAGTATAGAAATCGATAAAGACTTTTGTAAATGAAATAGGTATTTCATTTGCAGAAACGGTTCAATCACATTATAAGATGTGAAATTATAATTGTCATGCTATTAGATCCTAGATTTAAACACCGTTTTGTACCACAGAACGATCAATGTACTGCTATTGATAAATTAAGTAAAAAAATAGTTGAGATTCAAAAAGGAATTTGTTAGAGTCCATGTGAAAAATAAGGTGTGTTTAAATAATCATTTTGCCAAATTCTAAATGTAGTTTTCCACAAAATCGATGAAAATTGTGTACTTTGTCTACATTTTTAAAACAATTTTCAATGTGTCAAAATTTGACAACTTGAATCTTTCTTATTTTCATAAACGCTTGGCGTGAAAGGGAACCTTAGGGTAAACGCACCAATAAATGAACACTTAAGGCTAATGAATGAAAACTATTATAAAATTATTTAAATATGAAGCAAGAAATTAAAAGAAGTCTCTAATTAATTAGTTGCTTGTTTTAATAACTCATTTTAATATAAAATGCCCATTCACTGGTACGTGTTCATTTACTGGTACATCCACCCTATATACGACATTGTCCATTCCAACCGAATTGGATCAGTTTTGGCCGCATAGAAATAAAACCCACGCCATTAATTAATAAAAAAAATAGAATTTCATTTTTATTTAAAAAGAAAAACAAAGTTTTTTACATCGCCTCCCTGGCCACCGCCCCACCCTCCTTGGCCGCCCCCGCGGCTTGGTCCCGGGCCACCGCCCCACCCTCCTTGGCCGCCTCCGTGGCTTGGTCCCGGGCCACCGCCCCACCCTCCTTGGCCGCCCCCGCGGCTTGGTCCCGGGCTACCGGGCCACCCTCCTTGGCCGCCCCCGCGGCTTGGTCCCGGGCCACCGGGCCACCCTCCTTGGTCACCATCGCGCCATCTTCCCCGGCGTCTGTCCTGGCCACGACATTGGTATTGCATACGCCTGAGCTCTCTTTTCATCTGGAACAGTAACATAAAAATTAAATTTTCTATTTCTACCTATACATATAATGGATCAAAAAAATATTCGGACACAAACGGAATAACATACGGTTAAGTCAGTTTCATTAAATGCAATGCTGTATGATTATATTCATAATATTGCAGCTCTTTGTGAGACAAATTGGTACAATATACGATAATATTTCGTTTCATTGAAACTTGTGAAATATTGATAAATCTCACATGAAATCAAATATTATCGTATACCACACTGTTCAACTCGTCTCCAACAGAGGTACATTATTACGAGCAAAAGAATATAGTATTTAAGGTCAGTATCATATATATTGGCTGGTGAGTTTCGTGACGGGTATTCTCCCACCACACAGTTTGCCTGTCTCGGTGCTCCTTTTCTCAACGTTTTCTGACTCGCTCTCGTTCCATCTCGCTCTCGCCTTCGCAGAACAAGAGTGAGCCAGAAGTGGTGGGGATCGTGCCAAGCTTCTGGGGTGTAGGCCAAACCGAGCTGTCAGCGTAGAAATACACACATCAGAATAGGTGTGCGTTAGTTCCGAAAAAATTATGGAGCTTTATTGGTTAGAACATTGAATCTTTCTCGAAAGCTTCATCGCGTATTTGTCTATGCATAGCTTCGTAACGCACACAACTATTACGCTAAGAATAAATAACAGCCAAACGGCTAGGTTCAGGTGGAGCCGAGCAGCGTTCCCGTTACCCCACCATACCCTTCGGGGGCCACGCAACTCCAACTGGCAAATCCACGATTGTCAGATGGTAGTGACTGATTTCTCCTCGGTCGCTGTTCGCGAAAACGAATTCACCGGCCAATATATGTGATACCGACCTTAGTATTGCATATAATTACCCTATTAAATTCTCGACGCCAATTTCTTTTTTCTCTTCCTCCTTCCTCCCTCGCTTCCTCCCTCGCTCCCTCCCTCGCTTCCTCCCTCGCTCCCTCCCTCGCTCCCTCCCTCGCTTCCTCCCTCGCTTCCTCCCTCTTCCTCTCCTGTTCCAGCCCGGAATTTTCTTCGGCCACATCTAATATTGCCTGTCGCATCTGAAAATGAAATAATGAATGTATTATTTTATGGCAAATAGTATGATTGTATGAACACACAGGGTGATTCTCTCGCTGTCAATACGTTAGTGTGGAGCGAAAATATATTTTTTATTCAGATATAATATTAATGTAGGTGTCAAAAGTTGTCCAAGGTGGTTCATAATCTGGGTTTTGAAGGATTTTTTTCTTGGACTTTAACTTTAGGTGGAGTATTGGCACCAAAGTATACAATTTCTATGAAATTTTCCATTTTTTATGAAAATTTTATTTGTTGCCGCTTATAATGGGTATAATGATGATTAGGGTGACCGTACCTAATATTGCCCAGAGATGGGTATTATTTAAATAAAAAATGATTTAAATAACGTATCAAATAAAAGCGACTTTATCTTTATTTGTCATGAAATAAAAATAACCCAAAGTTACTTTTATTTGAAACGTCACAAATAATTCTTCTTGTTGGATGTGAATTTATCCGACAGCCACAAACAATTTTCCGTCGGATAAATTCACGTCGAACAAAAAAAATTATTTGTGACGTATCAAAGACAAGTAACTCTGGCTTATTTTTGTTTGATGAGTCTCGAATAAAATTTTTGTCTTTTGTTCAAAATCAATTTTTTATTTGAAATAATTTTTTGCCCATTTCTGATATCGCCCATGTTCCTAATATCGCCACTCACTATATCTCGCAAAGTAAGCACTAAAATTTATCGATAATGCACTGAATTAGTACCTAAACATGTGTAGGATGACATACTGTAATTGCAGCATAATGTGATCAACAATTACAGGAAGGGAAGTATTTTAGAAAATCGTAATAGTGTAAAAATTTAATGGACTGCCACAATTTCACTGTCTAATAATTTTGTGAATGCAAGAATATCTACCAGAAGTATGTAATTAATGATGTACTTAGGGAATGAAATCGGGTCAAATATTTTCGTAATGAAAATAGCGTTTTTCTCTAACAATAAGCAGTATGCGTATTGTCAATACCGCCTACCAGAGAACAATGGTTTCGATGTAATGTTTGTTACAGGTGGGGTCACGAAATTGGCAAAGTAACCGAAATAAACTTTATTTGTCGAATATGTACATTCGAACGTAAAAAATAAAATATTTTAAAAATCGTATTTCTATATTTTTGTAATAAAAATGAAGTCAAAGATAGAGAAAAAAAACATTTCTAGAATTTAAACAATTAATCAATATTTCTTGAATAGGCGATATTAGGTACACTTTTTGCAGGACCGGATTTTTGCATGTCTTGCGTTTTTTAATTAATAATTAAAAATTTGTAGGTTTCAACGATGCTAACTTATGATACATGAAAGATAAATAATTTTTCTTTACTTTGAAACAAATTGCATGCAAAAATATCAATTCTTCAATTGACAGCGATTTAACATTTGCTAGGCGATATTAGGTATGGTTACCCTATGCTAAAAATATGTTTCCGTACAATATTCGATCTTTCGAATGTCTAATTCCAGAGAAGATAATATTTAAAAAGTATCACGTATTGCTTTTAAGCGAATATTCTAATCAAAAATATTTTTGTGCGTCGAAATCCACGGAACGCAGCAGGAGAATCACGCTGTTTAATAGTAGGTATACAATTTTAATACTTACAGGTGTCATGTCCTCCATGCCTTTCTCTGCCATTGCACTATATAGATTTTCAACTGCTACCACTAATGGTTATTCGAAGACCTACAGGAGTGGTGGTAATGTGTGCGTAGTCAGGAAAGTCCCTTCGTCGTCGCTGGCGATTCGCGTTCCCGCGAAGTGGGTACCTGAAATCTATTCGTAGTGGAGGGGAAACAGCAACCAACTTCCCGGCAACACTGCTAGCGAAAAGTCCGTAAAGGTTCTTGACTAATTTATGATCAGGGCCGGCGAAACCCAGTATGCAAGTTATGTGCCGCATAGGGGCGCCAGCCGAAGGGGGCGCTAAAGCTATATCGCACGCTTAATAATAAAGGAATTCAACTCCCACATAAACAAAATGTTAATGTAATTCATTTTTTGTACTCCGTAAAGGCAAAACATATTAAATAGAAAACAGGTGCAAAAAATTTGGGGCCCCCCATTATTTTCTTGCATTGGGGCGCCAACCATCCTCGCACCGGCCCTGTTTATGATAGGCCTGGCGTCTGGACCCGTCGACGCGATGCTCGCGTTAAGGGGGGATTCTCGTGTAACAGCCCCCAAAATTTATGCATTTTTTTAAAGAAACTATTCTTAATATTGCATTAAACTCTTTTGGGATATAAGGAGGCATCTTCAAACTTGCAGAAAATATTTTTTTTATGTCTATCCTTCTTATAATTTATTAATTATTGTGGAATCTCTTCGACGATGTTGGCGGGATGTGCAATACCTGTTACTGTCATCCGATTGCGAAAAGAAAAAAGTTTTCTGAATTAACGCCGTTAAATAATTTACGCTGATACTGGACCTAAAATTTTAATTTTACTTTCTATTTATAATACTTTTTTCGTTGATATAAAAAATATAAACAAATTTTCTAAGGAAAAAACTTACTTTTTCTTTCAAACGCTTTAACTCTTTCAATTTTTCAATTTTTTTTCTTTAAAGTGGACCAATCCCAGCGTAAACTATCTAACTCTAAGAAACTTCTATTCTTTTTTGCAATCAGATGTCTGTGATAGGTGTACACATCCCGCCAACAAGAGTTATCTCGTCGAAGGAGTGGATAAGATTCCACAATAATTAATAAATAATAAGGAGGATCAACATAAAAAAAATATTTGCTGCTAGTTTAAAGATGTCTCCTTATATCCCCAAAGAGTTTAATCCAATATGACCAACAGTTTTTGTAAAACAAATTCTTAAATACCAGTTATTTTGGGGGCTGTTACACGAGAACCACTCCCCCCCGCCTTTACCTAAACACCCTTAAAATTAATTCCGACTATTCGATGGCACTTGTAAATGCAACAACTACTAAATGCAACGAAAGTAATTTGAAAATTTTTATCTCCAACTGTTATCGCTTGATTTGTGGTGAGGCGTCACAATATCCACTACAGTGTTACATAAGAGTTGATATTAATCAAGTACTTGAAATTATTTGCAATAAACACGCGTTCGACCAAAAACATCCAAAAGTAGAAGATTTTTGTATGGTGCTATGTTAATATTTCTATATTAACATAGCTCCATACAAAAATCTTGGGCTTCTGCCCACCACATTCCTGACATCAGTATTTGTTAGTGCTTGTATAAATGATATACATTATTCTTTCCGTCTCGGTCTCCTCTTAAAGCTGGCTCTCGAGTCGATCGCGTCAGAGTTTTGCCGAGCCGACCTGAAATCAAATTGCCCGCTCATGGCGGTCATGCTTGTAGCCCGAATAGGGTCTCGGGATCCCGAGCAATACGAAAGTATCAGGATCCCGCCCGATCCCGTCCGAAATTTTCCGGCCCGTCCCGAGCCCGAACGTCGGCAACAGTGCCTCTACCAGCTATAGTAACTAGAGATGCAGATTTCACGTGTACGACGTGTACACGTGTAGTTAATATATCCGTGTTCTAATCCGTGTACTTCTTAATACACGGGTACATGGGTATTAACATACACGGGTACATGTGTATCGAAATATACGGTTTCACGTATATTAACATATGCATATTTTATTAGGTGTCATTACTTATATATAACTATTACTTAATCGTTTGTTTTGATGTAAGAAGGCTAAGGTGTTAATATTTTCTGGGAGTAAACAGTCTTTTTTTGTTACAATACTTCCAGCACATGAAAAACATCGTTCCAACATCGCCGAGGTTGCTGGAATCGTTAAATGTTTTTTGGCAACTTCGGATTTAATTGTCCTAGCCTTCCACCAGTCAAACGGATCTAGAAATAAGTTTTCTTCGTTCCATATTGTCCACCCATAACGGAACTCTGCCTTTCAATATTTTCTACAGCCGTGTACGCGTGTCGCTTTACAGATTCCATTGTTTAATATTTTTTAGCATTCGAATATTTTCGACACCTTAGAGTCCTCAAACAATAGGCAAAGGTCCTGTCATTTGGTCGACAGTCGGTCTCGTCCGTGGGGTAGGTATTACCGGAGCACCGAACAACAGGGTCATAAACCCGCACCTTCAGCAGGCGCTCGCGAATTCGGCGCGGCCAAGTTAATCCTTGACCTCGCATATTTATTAGATTCACGTGCACGCATCACTTTACCAAGGAGTGACTGATATTGAAATGAAATTGATTACTATTTGGACACAGGGTTACAACTACGGTTTTCACCGTATTACTGTTACCCGCATCAACTTAACACCTAATAAGATCTGGATGTTAATACACGTGAAACTGTATATTTCGATACACGTGTAAGGGAGACTGGGGATAGTTGATACGTTTCTGAAAAAGATGATTGTGTAAACGAAACTAAATAATATTTTAATGATCCTTTTGCATATTTACATTCAGCATTCTATTCTTTAACAAAAACGATCATAAATTTTTTACATTGAAAGAAAGAATGTATTAACAAAATGTTATATTAAAATACACAAATTTCCGTCATAATTTGTTTGCTGGAGAATATCTATTACAGATTACGCAAGGTTAAATTACTTTGGGGAGGTATGATGCATGTATCGAACCGCTCTTGAATATATGTCTCATACCTCCCCAAATGTAGAATTTTAAAACAATAAATTTAACAACGCTTAACCTTAAACTGAAAGCAACGAGAGTTGACACATATGTGTAATATTGAGTATATTTTCCAGTAAAAATAATGATATTTCATACAAATGAATACACAGTGACAAAAACCTTATATAAATGAAGTACAAACTTACGTTTCGCAACACGAAAATGCACTTCCTTTAATAAAATAATTTCAGGTTAATAAATTAGCTTGAAACAATCGTAACTGAACGCGATCTACAAAGCGTCCTCTATTGCTGAAGTGTACGCTTCTCTTTTGTTTTTTACGTGGGAAATATAAGGATGTATCAAGCCTCCGTATGCATCAATCCTACCCCTTGCAGCAGTCCTGCAAGAGGTAGTAGAGGGGCACGTTTAGTGGCCCATACCCAGCAGGGTATCGGTTAAGACCCCGCTGATTAAATGTGGAGGAATCACCAAGGTTCCTGAAGTGGGGTGGTTGTCTTCGCGGATAACCCTTGGTGTGCGTCACCATTTGGAATTTCCCTGACCCGTTACAGGGACAGTTCCAGCTCTTTGTGTTCCGAACTAAAGTAAAAACGAGGACTTCGAACCATGGTGCCTCGTGCCACATCTGGCAATAGCCATAAAACAATTTAGTCCTAAGCCTTCGTGACATAAAACGGACGCGATTGACAGGCTGCAGACCCTAACTAGCCACGGTGGCCGACAATAAAGACGACGCAGTAACAAATATGATTAAGATTTTGTATATATGTATATTTGGTAAATAAGAATATATAAAATAGAAATATAACGGACTTAAAAAGCTCTATCGCGAAATCGATCGTCCGTCCGGTAAGACTGTTGTTCATCAAATGCCCGGTCTTCAGTTCCACTTCCCCCGCGATGTCCCGCCCCGGGCCCATCGTTTTCATATGCGTCTCCAGCAACGCAAAGAATGGAATCGTAGCAATGATCATCGCAACGACGACTTAACGTCAAGAACGAGAGCCGTCATGGGATGAAGCCGAGAGCCAGCGGTCGGTGATAAAACACGCTTCCAATCTGTAACATATTATGTTATGGAAATACTTAACTGTTGCTTAATAAGCTTACAAAATTTTATCGTAGAATTAGAAGGCGTGAAATATTACCTGAAATATGGTACTTATTGCTTTCTGCTTTTAATACCGATTGCCTTTTAATCTTGTAAAAAGACCGCCTGTAACAAATGATCGTAGACATTTCGGTAAGTGTGATATAAAAGTAAAAGTTTGTTTCAATACTTCGTCGAACATCATGCATACCTGCGACACGCCTGTACTAGCCTGGCACAGGTTGACCAAACCGGACTCGGCACCCTTACGTATGCAAGTAATTTGCAACGTAGAGCATCATCTGCAAGTTTTCTTCTGTCTTCTGTTTTGTCCGCTCCTGTGAACTTAGAAATGGGTCTGAAGAAATTAACGGGTGAATTAAATTTATTATTTCTTTCGCCACTTTCATGGGAATCTTACGGCGGCGTCGACCCACTCGCGTGATCGTAAGGATCCGCGAGGAACAATGTCATTGCAGACAGTTTTGACCACTGATGCAGGCAGTGGTCCTGCGCTGCACAGCGCGATGCGACGCCTAATCGATCGAATGTATTATTTCTTTCGCCACTTTCATGGGAATCTTACGGCGGCGTCGACCCACTCGCGTGATCGTAAGGATCCGCGAGGAACAATATCATTGCAAACAGTTTTGACCACTGATGCAGTCAGTGGTCCTGCGCTGCACAGCGCGATGCGACGCCGGACTGATACAATAGTTTTACTATTTTCGGAAAGTCGAAAAATACGGTCGCGTATACGTACACGCTTAATCTAGACGGCATTCTTAACATATATACATAAATGCGGCTTTAAAGTTAGCATCTGCTGTATGTATCTCGGCTTGTTTTTCAAGTCATCGTACTCGAACCAGCGATCTTGCTGGTTTATGAGCGCTGTGTAATGACCAACGGATCTCATGCTTGACCCCCCGTAGTAAGGTACAACACCTGTCAACACGTAATTATCGGCCTCTATTTGTAATGTTAAAGGAAATTCATTTAATAATACTCTTCTACTATGATCTTCGTAACTTATCTCAATAAAAATAAATAGTCCGTAAGAATATTTTATATGCACATGCTTGTCACAACACAGTTCCTGAAATTGTGTATCATTGGTGATTAAACTTTGTAAGTCTTTCAACCCGCATGTTTGCATCGTGTTGTGATTAATTGGAAATAACACAGACTTTCGATCGGATGTTGATCCGCATATATCACAGCGCGATGTTTTAATCACACTTGGAATATCGATGAAAATTTTTTCGCACAAATACGCAATATTAGATGCAGCATCTATAATTTTTATATTATCTGCCAATGTTGATTTAACAAAAAATTCTATAGTTTTTAATAATAATGCTCGCATTTTATAAATGCTGTTACACGGGCCTTTCCGTAAAAAGTCTCAAGGAGTTGGTCCCTTAATACAAATTGAGGGTCTTATGACCAGCATTAGGTACAGAGATATTCCTAACTCTCATTTGCTACCTTATGCTCGAAGTGATATGACTCGAAAGTGGATATTTCAACATGACAACGACCCAAAACACACATCCAAATTGGTCAAAGGGTGGTTGTCTTCAAAGAAAATCAAGGTTTTAGACTGGCCTGCGCAATCCCCTGATTTAAATCCAATTGAGCACCTCTGAGCAGAAGTAAAGAGCCGTATTGGAAGATATAAAAACTCGAATAAAGCAGAATTATTCCAAATTTTAAGAGAAGAATGGAAGAAAATTCCATATGATTATATTACGCGATTAATTGAATCCATGCCTCGCCGTTGTGCTGCTGTCATTGCTGCAAAAGGCATGAATACCAAATACTAATCATAAACATTAAATTAAGCTATTCAGAAATTGTTATAACATGCATTGCGAGTATTATTTTCTTCGTATAACGATCTGGCCGGGAACTTTTGAACATGTTAATTTAGTAATTATTGAAATAAACACATAAAAAACAAACAGCGTTAATTTCTTTTATAGTTTTTTTTACACAATATGTCCTTATATGCAATAATAATAAAAAGATCTTTAGACTTTGCTTTTGGAAGAAAAATTAAAAAAACCATCTGGCCGGGAACTTTTGCACGCCACTGTACAGGGCAGAGCTGTAATTATTCGACTATTCAAATATTGGAATAATTGGAATAATTTCGAATACGAATAATTTCTTTGAATATTCAAATATTCGAATAATCAGGAATATTCAAATATTCGAATAATCAGGAACATTCGAATATTCGAATATTCGGAGCGATCGAATTTCGGATTGTACCGAATAGGAATCTGAACATGGAATATTTGTTCATACTTTATCGTGAAATTCTTTTCATATTGGCCTTTATAATTATTTGTTTTTCAAACGATAAATTTGGAATTTTATTAATCTTTGGATCTATGAATTTTGCAACGAAAGGTATAAATTCTATTTAAATTTAGAGACCTAGTGTATTTAAATGTTGAATCATAATGCTCATTAATAGCAATAGTAGTAATTTTATTCTTCGCTTATTTTCGAAGCGTTCAACGGGAAAACGGAAACAGTTGCCTGCCAGATGTCGAATAGGGGGCAATCGACATCGTCCCATTTTTCAGGTATTTCGACTTTCTTCGTTTAATCCGTATATTGCTCTGTCGGCGGGTAGTCATTTGGTAACCAGCCGTAGATATCTGTATGTACCGTTGTCCACCGCCAACTCTCAGGGTAATTCCGCCATAAACCGCGACCCTGGCGACACGCTTTGTCCGATCATTCCGGCTAGTTTTTGGGACCAGTTGGTTGTACTTATCCTCCACCTCGTCAAGACGGCGAAGGTACCCCCTCCACCGACAAATTAACAGAGGGGAGGTCCCTCCTCTTCTTCAAAAGTGCAAACAATTGGAATTTGTTACCTCCCCAAATTCTGGACAACGCGTCTACCATCCAAACGCCGGAAAAGTTAGCGAGGGCTCTTGCTAAAATCATTGTTCAGCTTATGTTTCGGCTCATATCTACATAAATTAATAATTTATACCAGAGACAGTAAATATTTCATCAACTCATTCATAGAAGCCTCCAATAAAAGACTAATGATTATGCTACCTTTGTACAGTCAATATATTGCAGCCATTTAAAAAATAATTAATTGGGCAGAGCAGGCCTTAAATTATAAACAAAAGGACATGTTTTTGATAAACTGGTGAATATTAAATTTGGCGAGTTTCTTTAATTTATTTATTAAATAAACAACAGCACTCTTTCTCGTCAAACGTTCGTGATGCAGACATCATTCGAAAACACAGTCGTGTTCATTAATTGTCAACGCATTATTCTCGTCAAAATCACCATACGGACAACAATATTTTTCCCCCGTCTGATCGTCAGTGGGGCCAATGAGTTCTTTTCGTGATGATGTTTTCAATCAGACACTTAAAATTAATTTGCCGATTGACAAAGTCACTTACATCGCGTACGACAAGACTTAATCAGGCCTTACAACCTTGAGAGAAGGGAGAGACATTCGCGCGTGTGTGGGTAGCTTACAGCAACAAAGAATAAAATTACTACTATTATTATTAATGAGTAAGATGGTGTCTATAAAGCGAATAATACTCTATAAATTTAAAGAAATAACGTTACAGTAACGAGGGGAAAAAAAATATTATAGTTCTTCAAAATCGTTTATGGGGTTTTTGCTTCCTACAAAAAAGTCTGCTTATACTGTTTCTGACCCGCGTATGATGGGACACGGGTGGGCCTAGAGGAGAGGGCCCTTGGCCGACTCAGTCGGGGTTGTCCACTCATTATTATAAAAATAATAATACTAATAACTGTAGGTTGTTTACGTTTCAAAATGTATAAATTTACCAAAGATTAATAAAGTTACAAATTTATCGTTTGAAAAACAAATAATTGTAAAGGCCAATATGAAAAGACTTTCACGATAAACTGTGAACAAATATTTCATGTTCAGATTCCTATTCGGTACAATCAGAAATTCGATAGACCCGAATGTTCGAATGTTCAAATATACGAAGCAATTATTCGAATTCTGTGGTATTCGAATATTCGAAAACTCAGATTGTTAGAATATTCGTAACAACATTTACCATGACGCACAGCAGGCGCAAGCTGGGGCCTCACTCTATATGGGCCCATATTTTAACCTTCTTTCTGGGCACGAATAGTTTAACGCTAACCGCGTACAGGGGTATAATTACACCCCACGCATTTTCAGTCCCAAATGTACAGAAAAAACTGTAGCTGCATAAATTTTATTAATTTTTAAGAAGATAACTGTAGAATGAATTATGATATTTAATTTAAAATACAAAAATTTAAAAATTAAATACAAAAATTAAGATTTAAACAGTATCTTCGAACGGTACAACCCGGTACAAATCTAGTACAAACTGGTACAGCAAAGAGTTTTTAATTTTTCGCAAATTTTTTTTTTCTCAGTAGTACGACTCGACTTTCCTCGAATTTGGTTAATTCGATTTTTCTCGGAAACCAAAAGAGTTAAACAATTTCTTCGAACGGTACAACCCGGTACAAACCTAGTACAAACTGGTACAGCAAAGAGTTTTTCATTTTTCGCAAATTTTTTTTTTCTCAGTAGTACGACTCGACTTTCCTCGAATTTGGTTATTTTGATTTTTCTCGGAAACCAAAAGAGTTAAACAATTTCTTCGAACGGTGCAATCCGGTACATACCTAGTACAAACTGGTACAGCAAAGAGTTTTTCATTTTTCGCAAATTTTTTTTCCTCAGTAGTACGACTCGGCTTTCCTCGGCTTTGGTTATTTCGATTTTTCTCGGAAACCAAAAGAGTTAAACAATTTCTTCGAACGGTACAACCCGGTACAAACCTAGTACAAACTGGTACAACCACGAGTTTTTAATTTTTCGCAATTTTTTTTTTCTCAGTAGTACGACTCGTCTTTCCTCGACTTTGCTTATTTCGATTTTTCTCGGAAACCAAAAGAGTTAAACAATTTCTTCGAACGGTACAAACCTAGTACAAACTGGTACAGCCACGTGTTTTTAATTTTTCGCAAATTTTTTTTTCTCAGTAGTACGACTCGTCTTTCCTCGACTTTGCTTATTTCGATTTTTCTCGGAAACCAAAAGAGTTAAACAATTTCTTCGAACGGTACAACCCGGTACAAACCTAATACAAACTGGTACAGACACGAGTTTTTAATATTTTGCAAATTTTTTTTTCTCAGTAGTACGACTCGTCTTTCCTCGACTTTGCTTATTTCGATTTTTCTCGGAAACCAAAAGAGTTAAACAATTTCTTCGAACGGTACAACCCGGTACAAACCTAATACAAACTGGTACAGACACGAGTTTTTAATTTTTCGCAAATTTTTTTTGCTCAGTAGTACGACTCGTCTTTTCTCGACTTTGGTTATTTCGATTTTTCTCGAAAACCAAAAGAGTTAAACAATTTCTTCGAACGGTACAAAGCGGTACAAACCTAGTACAATGCAGTACAATCGCGAAAATTCATAATTTCCAAAAAGGGGGGGCTAGCTTGAATTTTTATTATCTAATTTTCTCGAAAACGGTTTCGAATTTTTGAAAACTCTCAACGGTACAACGTTCGGTACAACTAGTACAATTCAGTACAATCGCAAAAATTCATAATTGGCAAAAAGGGGGGGCTAGCCTAAAAATTCGTTTGTTCTCATTTTCTCGAAAACGATTTCGAATTTTTGAAAACTCGCAACGGTACAACGTGGTACAAACCTAGTACAAACTGGTACAACAAAAAAAATTTTGATTTTCAAAAAAGGGGGGCTAACTTCACACAGATAAAGGTCTAACGGCGCCGCGAGTCATGGTGGTAAATGATAACAAGATCGATTACGTGCGCTGGGACGATCCCACCGAGCTTGTGGATAGATACCGTTTGCTGGAAGCGTCGCGTCAGGCGGGCAACAACTCGCCTGACCATGAAATTCTGTCGATTATCGAGGAACTCCACGAGGGAGGCTTCATTATAAATAAAACCGCGCACCGATGATGTGCACTGTATGCATTGAGATGCCGATCAACAAATTTGGAGTATCGCTCGAGAAGAGTGGCGCAGCTAGAATGGATTATTACAAATGGAACGAATTGCTTCGAAATTATATGCGAGATAACGCACTTTGCGTGACTGGTGCCGACTTTGATCCAAAATCATGCAAGATACGACGCGTAGCTCAACCGGTGGCTGATAGCGATGCCGTCAATAAATTATACGTGGAAAAGAGCATTAAACTTTTGAGAGAGCAGCAGGAAGAATTAGAGAGGAAGCTGATCGTGTTTCAGAGGGAGATGCTAGCGCTGCAAAACAGCGTTCGAAACATATCGCAGGCGTCGATTTCTATCCCACAGCAGCGCTGTGAAGGAGAATCATGCGAGACGGTTGAAGTCTCATAATACACGTACACGATAATTATCGCATCATTCGTGTCAAAGACACCTCTGCAATCAAACATGCAGCCATCATCGAAATCCAAGAGTAAAGGAAACCATGGCCACAAGAAGCGGCAACTCGTCGAGGAATTGCATGCTCCAGCTCGAAGACATTTCCCGCGGAGGCGAGTCATAGTGCACGGATACGATGATCTGTGGCAAGCTGACGTTATAGAAATGCGTCCATACTCGCGATTCAACCAAGGTCACCACTACATACTCACCGTCATCGATGTGCTGAGCAAGTATGCATGGGCGGTACCGCTCAAGACTAAAAGTGGCGCTGAGGTGGCTAAAGCGTATGCAAAGATATTTAGAGATCGATATCCGAAAAATTTGCAAACCGATCAAGGAAAAGAATTTTACAACGCCGATGTGCAGAAACTCTTGACAAAGCATGACATTAATCATTATTCGACGTTCGGTGATGAAGGCCTCCGTCGTAGAACGTTTCAATCGAACTTTGAAGAACAATATGTGGAAAAAGTTTACGCTCAATAGAACCTACAGATGGACCGATGCGCTACCACGTCTACTTGCAGAGTATAACGCACGAAAACATAGTACCATCAGAATGCGTCCTCGCGATGTTACCCCAGCGATCGCCGATAAGCTGCTGGTCACCGTATACAACAACCTAAAGGTCGCTGCTCCAGGGAGATTCAAGTTGGGCGAGTTTGTGCGCGTGAGCAAATTTAAAACCATCTTCGATAAAGGCTATACGCCGAATTGGACAACGGAGGTGTTCACGATAGCCAAAATACAGGCAACTAATCCCGCAACGTATCTGCTCCTCGATTCCTGTGGAAAACCTGTTGCCGGAGGATTCTATGAACACGAGCTGCAGCGCGTCACCGATCCTGATGTGTATGTAGTGGAAAAAGTGTTGCGTAGGAAGGGGTATAATGTATACGTCAAGTGGCTGGAGTTTGATAAATCACACAATTCGTGGATAAATTAAAATAATATATTGTAAAAACAATATACATGATTCATATACATGTGTGAACAATTTTATTTTTATGCATAATTCCACCATTTATAATGCTTTAATAAATATAATAATTTCCATACATGTGCGAAGAATTATATATTTTACAATAATTTCTATTTTACAATGGTATATTATAATGTCCCCAGGGCAAAGTGTCGGTCGAATCGGGTACGATATACCGCTTGTCGTCGTGTGGGCTTAGAGCGATTTTCGATTCCGAAATGGTGTACACTTTGTGCAATTTCGACCGTATGCATGATTGCCTGCGAACCATTTCGATCTCCCTGTGCAAACACTGCGCGTAGTCGTCGAAAGTTATCGTCCTGGCTATGACGTTGGTCTTGACGCCTTTCGCCTTTTTCGTATCTTTTTTACCGTCTACGCGGAGTGCATACATTTTCGCTCTAAGACCTACAAATTCGGTCATTATCGCACCGTTATTTTCGTCCTTCATCAGCCCCAGAACCTTCTTATTTAAGCGCGGCATATTATATGGATTGTCAATGGGATAATCGGATGTGTCAAATCTATCGATATTGTGTTTCATGGTCTCGTAGGTATCTTCGCATTTAATGTGATAAATGAGACTGTCTGTGTCGGTGTATAGAATTTTACAATTTTGTCCATGCAGGGGAGACATGTGCTCGTGATGAAATTCATACAAACAAATTTTTGATATGTCCAGAATGCACATACCCACGTATATCGGTTTGTTGAATTTCACCTCTAGTATTCGCAATTCAACAGCTATTAAATTTTCCGAAAAAACACTTCTGCTGTGGAAATTCGGTTTCGCGATCATTGCCTCCGCGCCATATCGCCCTTCCCAATGTATTAAAAGTTTTACATCCACATGATTTCGCACATTTTCCATAGTTTTACCGAATACCGCGTTGTTTATCAATTTGTATAAATTTTTTTCAAAATCGTTTGTCGCGCTTGTTCTAAACCGTGTATTGAGTTCGATGTAATCGCGGAGCCAGGGGGATTGAACGAATTGAAGCACGCGGTGTATCTTTGTAATACGAAGGCCGTGACGCGTGCACTGCTGCAGGTTGCGATAATGGATAACGTAACGCTGCTTATCGTATACCGTCGCGAGTAACTTGTCCTGTCTGCTGCCTGGTGGTTTGGCACGCGTCGGGTAGAACGGTAGATCATCATGAGCGTCGTGCAGACGTTGCGGATATTCCAGATCTACCTCGAGAATGTATCCCGTGGGTGAATCGACAGCGATCGACGACACGTCAAAATTTGCAACATCTTCGACCCATTGAAATTTGGCGTATGGCAGGGGTTGACACATTGCCTATCCATACAAATTGTTGACGTCGAAGTACATCAAGTACGATGACTGTTCCGATGCGTCGTAAGATGACATGTACTTGTTATTGGCATGTGCGTATCTTCCGGAACATTGACTTAAACCACCGCGTATACCGCGTTCGATAAACATGACCATATCGACGTCTGTGTGCAATTCGAATGTAATTTTGGTATCTTTTAACATGGCATCCCACGTGAAACCAGGTAATGTATAATAATGTGCTGGATCTAATCTGTAACTCTTGATACAACTTTCGCGAAAATTTTCAAAAATATCTGCCAATAACAAGACATCTGTTTTCAAATACAAATCGCTGTATTCGCCCAAGGTTCTAATGTCGAAACGCTGCCAGACAGTCTCGGTGTGCGCGTAATCGCTCTCAGATACTGTCTCACCTGTTAACGATCTTTAGAATGACTCGCGCGGCGGTAAGCATGGGTCCTGCAGCTTGTTCGCGCAATCAAGGTATTCATACGGAAAGACACCCTTTCGCGTCAATAAATTTAAATCTTCGACGGATGTTTCAAATTGGGATCGTAAAATTTTTAATTTATCTGTGCTAAGAAAAGATGCTAATTTGTCGAGACTGGTATTGAGAAATTTGTACGAATCGATGAATCGCAATTTAATACAATTTCGCGACTCTGATTCAGTCGTATCTTTGACATTTTTTGTGAAAGATATATATTTTTCTTTAGTTATGGGTAATACGTCAACGCTGCCTTCGAAAGCGGTAGCTATTTCCTCGATAATAAAATGTGAATCGTAGCCGGATAAATTATGAAAAACGATGGGGATGTAAAACGCATTTTTATAATTTAAATTGCACTCCGAATGTGCCGGGCCTCTAAACCGTCCGGATAGATGGCAATGATCGCGAACTCATACATCATCAGCCTTGAATGGCTCTTCGCAAATATGACAATCTGTTGAATTGCGAAATGTCGTCCAGTGTTCGAGAGTTAAATCCAGCATGGGAACATTACTGGTCAGGACGGGTTTGGCAAAGTTTGCAAAATTTTCCAGTTCGTCGACGAACAATGAAACACAATCCGTTTCGCGGCGACATCGATACATCGATAGTGATGTATCGTACGAACAATGCATATAATATGCTATGCTGTGCACTTTATGGTGCTGGTACGCGTGTAATTTATTATTACCCCTCCAGCCGTCCTCCATTTTTTCGATGATGCACTCGAGAGCGGCGTACACCACGAAGGGGCCATCGCCGCAATAGCTTTTAATTTCTTTTTCTCTATTTTTTATTATTATTTTTTCTATTTTTTCTTTTTTATAATTTTTTTCTTTTATTTTAGCATTCTATTTTTATATTCTTATATATATTATTCTTATATTATTATTATTCTCATATTATTCTTATATTATTATTATTATTATTATTATATATTTCTTTATTCAATTTTTTAATACGTAACAATATATATATATATATATATATATATATATATATATATTATCATTGAAAACATATTATTTTTCCATTTTATTTACCCACCTTCCTCCTTCTTTCCTCGTCACATAATTTTAAGATTCGGCGTTTCCGGAGAATATATTATATTTCGTTTACACGTTCTTCGCGCCGTTCTTCACGCCTCCAAATGGTAGGTATCATCTCGCGCAGTAGTCCCAGGGGACTTAAATTTCACGCATAATCACGCGATATGCTGCAACGCTTTAGAAATTATTAGTTATAGAATGCATGTTTGCTACATATTAGCGCCATAGTAATATCGTGAATTGGATAGGAATATGGAGGAAAGTAAACTGGTAGACAAATTTAAAAAGTAAATAAATTTTATTCGGGTTCCCAGAGGAGGGTCACCATTCGTATTTTACATTTAACACACCTCTCGCCGTGAGGGTGTCACGATCATTGTGTGACATATTAAAATATCGCTCAATGCACTTTGAGCACTGTTCTGCAAGATTGGGGGTGTAAATTATCGCCGAACAGGTTGCGCAATACATGTGTCGTTGATAATTGATGCGGAACACCGCGATGTGGATGACCGCTTGCATGCATTCGTAGCGTTCGTGCTCCGGGAGCTCTGTGTAGCACCTGTCATACAGCTGCTTTCCGTGCGTATAACCCAGATGGATCCACAGGGTGGGTGCTAATGTTCCGTAGACATAGCCTCGGGTGTTCGTTGGGGGCAACTCCGTCCCACGGTACATCGTCTTCCGTAGGTGGCGGAAACTGTATACTGTGGTATACTGGCATCTTTTTTTCTTGATGTGAAACTGTAAAGATAATTTTATTAAAATTCTATTTAACACTTTCATCTCCGTATCCATACGTAAGTCAAAAAAACTTGTATTCATACTTACAATTATATCACTTTTTCACTCGTCGAACACAAATTCAATCGCAATGTGTTGTTATCAGATTTCGAACGATTATAACCGCCTCACAGTATCTCCAGGCTTTTGTATGTAACCCCTCCCCCATCTTCCTCCTTCTCTCCTCACCAATTTCTATCGATATGGCATAATTCTTTCTTTGATTCTTGCACGTTTGACTTCAACAAAGTATTATATTTCATTCGCGCCTTCTTCACGCCGCCAAATGACGTCATCCCTCACGGCTGTCTTGGAGGACTCAAATTACACACGGTCGCGCGATACGCTGCGATGTTAAGATTGAAAAAACATTTTGAAATACTGTTAGCTTTAGAATGCATGCTACATAATGGTTCGCTAGATCGTTGTTTCAAACTTATTATTTCTCTGCTTTGGGGGGAAAAAATGTCTGTTTGCTATATATTGGTTTTGGAAAAAAAATTGACATCATCCTGCACGGCTGCTCCAGAGGAGTCAAATTACGCGCGATCGCGCGACACGCTGCGACGTTAAGATTGAAAAAACATTTTGAAATACTGTTAGCTTTAGATTGCATGCGATTGTACCACTATGTAGTGTCGTCTCTTTCCCTCCCCGAATATGTGATTTGTAAAACGTCGATCTTTCCCGACAGCGTCCGAAACAATTTCTAATAAATTATTAAACAATTTCTGCTGTCTGGCGGTTCGCTAGATCGGTGTGGGGGACAGGGAAAAAATTTTCGGCGGTAGGCGAAGGTCATTCCCACCCTCGGTTAGGTGTGAAAAATATTTCGGGGGTCAGTCCTCCCTCTGAAAAATTTCCAGCGGCGGGCCAGGTCTGGAGAAGTCTCCGCGGCGGCTCGGTTAGGACTGATCCCCTCCACGATTATGGCTTCCCCCACTCCGCGGCTCGTGCGCGCGCAATCAGTCTTCCACTCCCTGCTCTCCCGCGCCCATGTTTCCCTCCGCCGCGCTCCCCCGCGCGCCCTCACTTCCCCCCCCCCCCCCCGCCCCGCGCTCCCCTCGCAAGGACCTGAGTTAGAATCCCCCTTGCTATACTACTACCTTCCGGTTGGATAGATCCTCCCGCACGAGCTGTTTTTCGAGAGGTGGAGGAGTCCTTATTGCAATCAGAAACTCGTTGCCCTGCTCGGTGATTAACTCTGTATGCGATGATCAGGAACAGGTCTTTGTACGATTGCGCCTCCATACTAAACACGTCATTTTTTGTGCCTTATATCTCCCGCCAACCTCTCATTCGGATCTCTATGATAGCCATGTCGGCTGCGTATCGGAAATTTTTCATAACTTTAGCAATGATGCTTTCTGTATTTTGGGGGATTTTAACCTCCCATATGTAGTTTGGCCTACTGTGCCTGGCTCATTCTGCTCAATGAAACCGGGTATCTCATCAATGGAGTCGGCGGCCATTGACCTCCACCTGGAGGATTACAGCTACTGCGGCCTGGCTCAGGTGAATAGCATTGTTAACTCCCACGATTGTTTGTTAGACTTAATCTTTACAAATAACATCGATGTTGTTGTAGATACTGCCGTAGATTTCCTTATCCCCCCAGATCCGTATCATCTACCGCTAAAGGTGCGTTTGAATAATCTATTCGCGTCTACCGACCAAAACCGTGACAGTGTCACTTATGTGGATTTCAAGAGTGGCGATTACCCTAGGATAATTAACCACCTAAATGCTATTGACTGGGATTCTGAGACTAGAGGGATTAACCTGGATACTGCTGTCGATCGTCTTTATTACCATTTTAATGAGGTTATTTCTGACTTCGTGCCTGTAAGTGTGTATGGACGATCTCTATATCCTCGGTGGTTTTCGCCACGCTTGAGATTTCTCATTAGGAATAAGAAGAGAGCGCATAAAGCCTACAAAACTTCCAACTCTCTCAGTGATTACTTGTTATTTTCTGATCTCTGCTCTCAGTGCAAACTACTTACTAAAAGTGACTATCGTGCGACAATTGATACTGTCGAAAACTCTGTACGGTATAATGTTAGGAGTTTCTGAAGCTTCGTTAATGCTAAACGGGGTGATCATGGGCTTCCCAGTTCCATGCGCTATGAAGGTTCCACAGCTTCATCGTATTCGGCAATCGCCGATCTCTTCGCTACCTACTTCGGCTCTGTATATATATCTCCTGCTAGGCAGTCAACGAGCTTGAATGCGGACCATACTTCCTTTAAAAACTTAAATCTGAACGATCTAACTATTTCCGTCGGTAATATTGTCTCCAAGCTTAACGTTCTTGACACAAGCAAGGGCCCGGGTGCTGACGGCATTCCACCTCTGTTCTCCAAACAGTGCAGTTTTATTCTTTCGAGGCCTCTCTGGAATATTTTTAATACCTCTCTAGCCAGTGGAGTTTTTCCCTTATGGTGGAAGTCTAGCCTCGTTACTCCAGTCTTCAAGGCCGGTGACCATTCTGATGTTCGTAACTATCTGCCCATTAGCAAGCTATCGGTATTGCCCAAGACGTTCGAAGTGATTGTTACCGATTTGCTCTCCTCTGTGCTGACTGGCTTCTTATGCGTTGAACAGCATGGTTTCGTCCCAAAACGCTTTACGTCTACCAATCTCGTCGTGTACCATAGCTTTGTCTCCAGGGCCCTTGATGAGGGCCTGCAGGTTGACACGGTCTATACTGATTTTCAGAAGGCTTTTGATACCGTCGATTACACCGTGTTGCTTTACAAACTTCCCTCGTAGGGGTTTAGTAGGCCCCTATTAACCTGGCTCGAAAGCTGTCTTTCAGGTCGTGTACAGATTGTCAAGGTATCAAATTGTCTTTCCTCTCCGATTAGTGTCACCTTGGACGTTCCTCAGGGGCCGCATCTCGGTCCCCTGCTGTTCAATGTATTTATCAACGATATCGCGGATGTGCTCTCGGATGCCAATTTCCTGTTGTACGCGGACGATTTAAAATTGTTCAGGGTTATCCGCGCAGTTGAGGATGCTAACTGTATACAGGAGGATCTACTAAGGTTAGAGCAATGGTGTACTGCGAACAGAATGCGGCTGCACTTAGGGAAGTGTGTTGTGCTGAGGGCTTCCCGTGCCAGGTCTTGTGTGAAATATTCGTACAAATTAAATAATGTTGCACTTAATGAAGTTTCCGAGGTCATTGATCTTGGGGTTTGCATTACTCCTTGTTTTGACTTTCGGCCTCACTACTTGCGCTGTACTGGTATGGCCATGAGAACCTTGGGCTTTATCTCTAGGTTTGCCAGATACTTCAGGGACAGTGAGTCTCTGAAGCTGTTATATGTTGTCCTTGTCAGGCCTCATGTTGAATATGCTTCAATCATTTGGAGTCCTAAGCATGCGATATTTATTAAATCTGTCGAAAGGGTGCAGCATAAGTTTTTGAGGTTTTCATCGGGTATCCTAGGTAATCCTATGGATAAAGCCGACCATGATTATGGCCCGGCACTTGTATCCCTTAGGATGGTCACTTTGGAGGAATGTAGACGCATTGCGGACAAGATTTTTCTGTACAAAATTATCAATGGCCATATAAATTATCCGGACTTGCTTGCCGTAGTAACGTTCAATGCTCCGGCCAGGAGCTGCATTGCAGACTGCAATGCGGTCTAGGCATCTCTTTGTTTCGAGGCTACCGAAATATCGGCATTATGCGGTCGACCCTATTAATAGGGCGATGATTATTGCAAATCAAAATTTCAGTGGCATAGACCCCTTCCAGGGCTCCTTGACTTCGGTAAGGACGGAACTATATAGGCTTGTAACTAACTTACATGGAGGTATTTAGTACTTAGTATCTTGTTTATCTTTTAAGTTTAGTTTGGCTTGCTTTATTAGCTACTTATTATTGGCTAATTTATTGTACAGACTCTGTAATTAATACTTGGCTTTGTCTTTTGTAAATCATGGGGATTTCCTGTATAATTATTAATAATAGTAATAATAATAATAATTAATGCGCCGAACCGAGATCATGAGGGAGATGTGGGTCGGGGGTGGGGGGATGAAACGGACAAACTTTTGCGTCCACCGGAAACGTAATTCGAATTTCCCGCTCATTTTCCATCCTCTAGCTTCTCCCTATCTCTCTACCCAAACTTTGCGAATCGTTTGCGATCGCGCCTGCGTCCCGATCCCCGCACGCGCACGGAGATTGGCGGCGACAACACACTCCCAAGGATGTACTTTAACCATCCAACAGGTGGCGCTAATCAACTACAATTACCCCCACCACCAACTCTTGCTCGCATAGCGTCATTGAGCAGTCTCCCCTTCCAATACACCCTCTTTCCTATGAACTCGATACCCCCTCCCACTACACCCACTCTCCCACGAACTCGATCCTCCCTCACACGGCACCCTCTCGCTTAACAACCCCGCCACCGTGATGTCAGCCCCCTCGCCATGGCTTAGGATAGGCACAGTGTATCTACTGGTAGCCCACATCGTATTCCTGATAGATTCAATAAAGTAATTATTGTTGCGAATTACATAACCATAAAAATTAGCAGTAAACTTTCCCTTCCCCCCGAAGCCGTTATTTTCTTTTTTCACCATATGTAAGCTTGTTCTCATTCTGTTGTGAACGTGGTTGATACATTCTTGTGCCTGTGCAGGAATATTCTGATATGAATTTGAATCGACTATTATTTTAAATGTTTTATTATCTCCAACTCCGACAAAACTGCTATATTTCAGTTTATGCCGCTGGTTTGATCTGATAAACATTTCTTTTATTTCATCCACCTCCATTTTTCTGGTAGCTTCCTTGTGGCTTGCGTTGCAACTTGCGGCATGGATTGCTGACCACTCTTGATATTCTGCAGTGGGTACCTAGACGTGGTACCCAATATTCGCATGGTTTGTAGTAACCAGATTTCACGAGTATATCCACAACATGACCTATGTAATGTTCTATTAGTGTAGAGAACTGAACCCTCTTTTCTTTCATGACCCATCTCCAGAAACAGTAATGCCAGTTGATTCTTCAGTTTTCAGCTTCAGTCGTTAGTTTTTTTCCGCTGTGCTATTTTTTTCAGAAAAATATCACAAACATTTTTTGCGGTCGTATGTAAATTAGACGCAGTAGTGTCGTAAAACAAAGGAAATATTAATCATGACAGATCCATTATCGTACAAAACTTTTTAACCGTAATAAACCAATTCCTAATACTCTTATCGTATACACAATTACCTCATACTCGTTTCTTATGAGCGAGCACGAATTTACACTTCACTCGCACTTTTCACTTGACAATTTTTACACGAAATTTCAACATTGAAACCGGGGTTATGCGCCTTTGATTCATAAAATGTAACATTTCCATCACAATATTTTCACTTTACATGCTTTCCAATTTCACGAAAACATTAGTAAAATTTAAAATCCGATATCCAAGTATTGCAGCCACCTTGGTATGATAGGAATGATTTCTCAATTTTCGCGATGATGCAGGTGATGCAATGGATTTAATATCTATTCAATGACCGTCTTCTCCTCGTTTTATCCCCTTGTCTCTTATTGCTATACCTACTTATTTCCTTTCTCATAAACAGTGTTATGTTTACTATTCATTTCGTAAAAAAATAAATCAGAAAACTGTCTATAGTCTTACAAGGGAACATATCAAACCCCTACACATCGATTTTGACGAAACTCTGCAGATTTTTAGAGTTGCCGCAAATATTCGACACATTTTTTTATCAGCATCGTCCATTATGACGGGATGAAAACAGCCTTCCAAGTTGGAGGTTGAAAAAGTATCTTCTGGAATATCTCGGAAAGTATTAGGTGTAGCAAAATATTTTTTTTCAAAATATGTTTTTAAAAGAGAAATTCACTCCCCTCCACAGCTTTTAGAAAAATTCATTTGTTTAAACAATACACTAAAAATTAACATACTTTTGCAATTTTTCTGGCAAAATGTTAACTGCTTTTCCTGTAAATTCGCACGTGTAAACTACCATCCAGAATAACAAATATGGATATGTTGATTCTTTTTTATTTTTGGCCTTATAAGTTATAATAAAGATTGTCCTCGAGTACATGTCGTAGAAAATGTTATAAACTTATGATGATGTTTTGAATGTTTTATGATGATGCAAATGCATATTTTTATAGAAAAGGACTGAAGAAGTGGGAATTTGACGGAAATGTGTTTCGTCATTAGAATGACTTAAAATAAATTTGTTATTTTGCACGTATGCATATTTCTAGCATATACAGAACTTGCTTACAAATTAGCAATTTAACCCTCAGAGACCACACTATCAGTGTCACCCGATTCAGGCATATATGGGTTAACGTAACCCAGTGGGCTCTTTTGCCTATATCTTTGGATGTGCTGAACCGTTTTTAATGTTTTTACCTTTAATCGATTCGTAAGACAATAAGGAAAAGGAATATATATTTATAGGTGATTTAATCATAAATCGTTGTGTACTTGAGATATCTTAAAAATAAAGAGATCAAGTTTGTGAAAGTTCTGGAAATTTTTTTTTCTTCATTTAATCACAGTTTTGTCAGAAAAAGATATGAGGGTTTAATTATACAACAATCGAAAGGTTCCCAGTCATACTTTACGGGAAAAATACGTTATCATGAGTAGTTTAAAAAAATACAATTATTTGGCGAGGTGAAGTTGAGTACCTAATTTTTTACTTCTACCGAACAACTGTTCTCTGTGAAAAATCGTCTTTTTTGTTGAAAGAAGGACATAAACTGCTACTGGCACTGAGTATACAGTATCAGAAGTAATTTCATTAATGGTTTTGAAAATCTAAAATGGCGGATCAAAAATGGCGGTCAACAGAGGCCTGTAATGTAGAAAATCTCGGAAAAATGCATGTATTTAACGAAAATCAGGTACAAAAATGTCAAATAATACGATGAAATGGTTGAAAGAATAATTACAAAAAGCATGTATTTCACTTTTGGTAACTCACAAGTACTGTACATATAATAACTTGTCGAAGAAAAAAAATATTCACTTGACGTTCACTTTTAATGGATTCCCTAACGATTCACGCACACTGAGTGAACGAAACCCACAGACTACCTTTGTGACGGACGTCACTCCGAGGATAAGGTTTGTAGGATGTAGCTTCAGTCGGTACGCCAGGGTTTAATTGAATGTCCTCTTATTACTAGTTGTGGCTGGTTTATTTCCTTTTGTCTTTTAAATGCTGTATGTACATTATTTACATTTGGCTTAGTCTACGTCGGGGCCGTCCACTGTCGGGCGGCGATACGGTGGGGCGTCGCTTCGTGACAAGGCGGAAGCCAGCAGCGGCCGGGCGTCTCTATAATGGAACGCTGGGGGGGGGGGGGGGAGAGACCGGGCCGCGTCGGTGCGTCTTTATAACGGAACGGTGGAGGGACAGAGACCGGGCAACGTCCGGGCGTCTCTGTATCGAAACGGTTGAGGGAAAGCTTCCAAGCGTCTCTATAACGGAACGGTGGAGGCAAAAGGTAGTCGATCATATGATCGGTGGTTACTCGGATTCAGTTTTTGTTTACTAGCACGCTTAGCCGGGCAACATCCAGTCGGGCGGTCTAGTGGAGTGGGATCCGTAGCCCCACTCGAACTGCCTAACTTCGCTTCGTTGGGGTTTATATCTTGGTTCCTGGAATTATTAGCTGCGAGAAATCGACACGATCTAGCGGTGCGGTGGGGGAGCGAGTGTCTCCTGCTGACGTGTTGCGTCGTGAGGCCGGCGTGGTTCGGTTCAGCTCGGCGCGGATCGGTCGCGGTCGCCCGGTTGCTCGGCCTCTCCTTCACTCCCAGGCGCACCGCCGTGCGTTCGACTCCTCGCACTGGGACGCTACGTCACACCTTTACAATGATTTTACTCGGCTACTCCAGGCATACCAGAGCCTTGCAACGGACAGGTTTGATCCGCCCGTCACCCGACTCTATCTCGATGCACCCGAACCGCCCGGACCCAAACTTTCACTAACCCGCGATACCCGCGGCGGATGAGTTAGGTCATCGTTGATATCTACCCACCCGAGGAGCCCGAGGCGGCCGAGAGTGTTGTATACGCGTGGTGACGTCATGACACTGACGCAATTCCCCCACTCTCCTGACTTCTTCGCCGTACTTCAATGCCAAGCGGTTTGCCCGGTTTCAGACGGAATATAAGGGAGAGTGGGGGAATTGCGAACGCGGGGTAAACCCGAACACCGCGATATTCATTGGGTTCGCTAGACCTTTCCCACCGCAATATTGTTACATGGTGTAATTAGCTATGTTTAGTATTACGAAAACTGTCACGACGGAAAGCTGCGCGTAACCGTGAAGGTAATGGTCGTGAAATGTTTTCGTAACTTTTCTTATAATTTTATGCTCGAGTATTTTGAGTCTATAGTACATTAAATCTATACTACCCAACAAAGCATAATTTCTTCGTAGTTCCGTTATTTAATTCTTAATAAAATCAGGGGGTCACTTTGTATATATACATGTTCGTATTTGTTTTATTTCACATTCCTTAACTTCTGTTCATTTGGGGTAATTACGAACAGCGTGAATGGGGCTATTACGGACGATGGCATTTACCCTTTTCTCTTAACATTTCGAAGTTTTTTTATGTATTCAGTACCCCGCAATTATATTAGGAAGAATATACATACATACTTATTCGTTGAAAGATCTTGAGATACCCGTGAAAGAGGTTAAAGATAAAAAAACTTTCAATTCGTCAGGCAGCAAATAAATATTCAATCCCATGAGTAACGAAAATTTGATCAAACAAGAAGACAGACAGTGCCAGACTCACAGTGTGGAAGAAAAACAGTGTTTCGTAAAGATCAAGATCTTTAAGCAGCCGTTCGTATTTACCCCGCTAGCTACAGGTAATTGTGGACAGAAAGAGTTTTATTTTTCTTTCAAAAAATGATTTCTTTATTAAAGTATCTATAATTCTTCGTGTTGTCTTTGTAGATAATTAACCAAAGTTCAATGATCTATGAAGTGAACCTGGTTAAAGTCAATACTTTTCTTTCAATTTAACTTTTTCCTTAAGTGTTCCCAATTCCCCTACTCTCCCCTATCAAATGTTTAAATGCTTCTAACTGACGGACGAAGCCTCAACCGTAATTTCATTATTCTTGATATTTGTCTTATTTTGATGTCTAGACTCAACCCTTAAATTTTCTACCACATGCTGCCGAACACCCTGTGGAATGAAAAAAAAATAGATTTTGTACGATATTGTGCAAATATGATAATCTGAAGTTTCTACAGTTTTATGTTAGTATGAATGCAAATTTCATAAAATTTGTCATTCTATTTATTATTGGGTGTAGTAATTAAATTAATATACTTGTGTTTGTTTCCAAAAATTCATTAGTGCATTATGGAGATGATAAAAAGCTTTTGCGAGATATTCCATTTATGCGAAACCAGAAAGTGTAAGACTATATGGATTCTTCAATTATCTTTGATTAAGCTTCACTGACATGTAAAAAAGCTCAATATCGATTGTATTTAATTAGCATTAATTCTTACATTTCTTTTTATTTCGTTTGGAGAATAAATACTTTTAACGTTTTAATATGATAAGAACTGGAGTACTTTTTAAACATGATGCAGAATCTAATCTTTTATACTAATTTGTTCCGTAGAGTACGTGCTTATGGTCCTGGTATCGAGCAAAGTGGGCCGATTGTAGGAGTGCCAGCTAATTTCACGGTAGAAACATTTTCTGCTGGTAAGGGAAATGTCGATGTTATCGTAGAGGAGCCGGACGGAAACAAAATACCTGTAAGTTTATCATTTCAATATACAGTGGCGCACATATACTTACAAACGTACCTACATATACATATGTATATGTAGGAAGGAAATGAATTAATTTTCCTAATGACTTTTTTTAAAGTGTTGGTATTTATATATTTTAAAAACCCAAAGTAATTTTAAATTAATTTAAACATTAAAAAAGATAATAAAAATAATAGTAAATAATAACTTCCGTCTTTTTTGTTACGGATACAAACATATGAACAGTGACTTTTCAATATATCAGTACCTACTACTTTCGAGTAGAGCTGTTCAAGTACTTGAATATTCGGGTAGCTTGAAATCCGAACCAAGCTGAAAACCGATTTCCGAACCGAGCCCAGCCGCGTACCTGAATGAACCGAGCGGCTTGAAGGAACCGGGCGGTTTGGATAGAACCAAGTAGCTTCAATTTTTCAAGCGGCCCGAAGGAAGCGGGCGGCTCGAACAGAACCAAGCGGATTGAATTATTTCAAGCGGGCCGAAAGAACCGAGGCGACCCGAAAGAACTGAGGCGGCCCGAATGTATGTCTGTACATTGTACGTCGAGCAGATAGGTTAGGAAATAGGTTAGTTGTACCTAACACAATTGTAATATAGACTGCGGAAGTTTATGTAAATGTATGTTTTTATTGGAATGACTTGCAAGGGACGTTCGGCAACCCGAAAATTCAGAAAATTATGAAACTCGGTGTGCAAGTAGAGTAGTTCATCCGTAACACAACCCTATTTTTTGTTAGTGCCATAATGCAATTTTTAGGGGTGAAATCACCCCTTGAAAATAATTCAGACTTTTCTTTTCCGTGGAATACCTCGAGAATGGTGAGAGATATCGAAAAGAAGTTTAAACAAAAGTTGCATCCTTTGTTTATATCTACAAAACCGCGGAAAAATAATTTTCGAAAAATCCATATTTTTCAAGTTACCCCCACCATCAACCCTTAAAATTAAGTTTTTGTATTTTTTACATATAAGCTGAAATACCTCTGGATAATCTCTTTTCATACATATAAGTAATTTATGTGTTATATTTTTTTGCAAACGAATAAAGCCTCTATTACCGAATTTGAAGTCCATTTTGGCAGTTTCCATTAATAACATGGTTTCTTAAAGCCATATTTACGCAGAATCGCATTGATGCCGATAACCTTGTCGAACCTTCCGATTTGCATAATGCGTATGTATATGAATTTTAAATGATTGTAAATCAATTTTACTTTTACATCACACTTATAACATATATATAATATTACAGTTAATATTAAATTTAATTATAACAGTATAGCAGTTTTCATTAATGAAGTGGCCGCATAAAGTAATATTTAAACATTCGCAGTCCCTTTTTGTACGTGTTGTATTGTTTGATTATACATTGAAAGAATTATACTAATAGAAGACGATAGATACATTGAAAATTACGCTTTGTAATTGGTACAATAATGATATTCTTCGTAGAAATGATTGAAACAAAAATACTTGCCACACCATGCACATCGCATAAAAGCCGGCTCCCCACTGTCATGTCCCGGGTGGAGGGTTTGAGGTCGATGACTGTGTGGGGTAAAAGTCAGGCGCGAATCTTGCATCCAGCACTCTGAGGATAGATGGGAGTCAGGCGCGAATCTGTAATCCAGCACATTGAGGGCAGATTGGAGTCAGGCGCGAATCTTAAATCCAGCACACTGAGGATAGAAGGGAGTCAGGCGCGAAACTGTATTCCATCACTCTGAGGGTGGAAGGGAATCAGGCGCGAATCTTAAATCCAGCACACTGAGGGTGGAAGGGAGTCAGGCGCGAATCTGTAATCCAGCACACTGAGGGTGGAAGGGAGTCAGGCGCGAATCTGTAATCCAGCACACTGAGGGTGGAAGGGAGTCAGGCGCGAATCTGTAATCTAGCACTCTAATCGACCAGGGAAGGCTTAAAAGACGTATACGCACCCGGGTGACACCCGTTAGAGCACTTGCGGTTTGTATTTGCGGCTTGCTAATTGGATTTACCGCTGCATTAATGTAAAAAGCCACATGTAATAATTCCGCGAAATACGTCTAGCCATATGGCTGTGCGAGATCCATGCGAAAGTAAGCCTTGTAAACACTATAAGAAATCCCGGCGTTCGCGAACCGAAATCAGCTGTTGCACTAGCTTGTTATGTTTCTGAGGTTTCGCGGCCGGAGGATCGTCACAATAACTCGAAACGTTATTTAGAGATAAGAGCGTTATTTATTTTAAGGCACTAATTGATTAATATAATAATGCGTTGGACGTTGAACATTAGCACATAAACATGTATATAAACGATAAGCAATAGCAATAATAAGAAGAGCAATAAGTATTGGAAATGATAACAATATAAATCAATAAGTATTAGTAAAGAACACAATATAAATCGATAAGCATTGGCAAAGATAATAATATAATGCAATAAGTATTAGTAATGATAATAACATAAGGTGCGATAAGAATTAGAAATAAGAATAAGAATAATATGCAATAGGCATTAACGATAGGCAATTATATAAGTGCAATAAGCATTAGCAATAGACAGTACTATACGTGCAATGAGCGAAATATGAAACAGTAGCAATAAGAAATAATATAAATGACGGTGATATGTCTTAGTATGAAAATTAATAATAGTCGCTTACAGTGGCTGCCGTGGATGAATTTTCCGTAGAGCACTGAATTTAATACGTGGGAATTTACTTTTAGGCGTTAAGTTAACACTTTGTGTAGAAGAATGGTTTAGAAGACTGATCTAGAAGACTGATCGGGAAGAACAATGATGATCCGGCCTCTGGGGTCCTTGTATTTATGTGCTTTGAAGGATTGTTGCGGGGGTACGCGCGGTAGGGACCTTGACATATTTAGAAAATAAGTCGCAGTAGGACTTCCGGGGTTTTTACAAAGGAGCGTCTATTATTAGACGGTTTTAAGTCACGTACGCCAAATTCCGTCGCAATTAGGCTTCCGGGGTTTTTATGACTGTGAAAGGAGATGTTCAACTCATCGAATGAATTTTTAGTGGTTTGATAGGAAAGGGGTGCTTGTGATCTTGATTTGGAGGGTCTTAAAGAAGGGGTGAGACGTGGTCTCGATTTAAGGTTTTTTTGGGGCGAGGGACTTGTTTAGATTTAGTTTGTGGGAGGAATTTGTGCCTCGTAGGGCGAATAGGTGAAGGGGTCTCGTACCGAACATCTGGAGATGGGGATCGCTAAGGTACATCGTCAATGTGATCGGCGATCGGGGAAGAGGGGTAAGAGTTGAGTCTGAGGGGTTTTGTCCGAGTTGTGGAGTGATTTATGGGGGAGATTTGAATTAACCGCGCGGAAGAAAAATAGTGGGACATCACACCACAAATACTACATTTGGGTATAATCTTTTCATTCCTGAAGTAACAGAAATCTACAGGATTTTGAAATTCGCTGGGATGCGTTTCTAGATATCCGCTTTTAGGGGTGCCTAAAATTGCATTCAAGGTAAAACTCATTACAGCTAAACCACACGATAAATAAATAATGCGTAAAGATGTACAGTGACTTTGCATCATTTTAATTGTAACTGATAATATTCTTGTGCCTCATTCACTTTTCGGTAAACATGTTTACGTACTCGCGTCTTTTGATTGATATAAATATTCCCGAGGATGCAGCGAATGGCAGTTGCATTTTTGAAAGCAGTCAGTTACCATTCAATTGGAAAAAGTGAGTGATTATTGTTTGAAAGGCTTTTCTTTAAAATGCAGTCGATTAATGTTGCTAATGTAATAAACATGTTAGCCACTACATTTCAAATTGCAAGTATAATACAGACACCTATAAACTCGGTAGAAACAGAACTGCACAATGAAATTTGGGACATTATAAAATAGTTTCAAAACATACATTCCCTAGCATTAATTGAACATGATTATGTGCTCGATTTTGCCGATCCATCCGAACCATATGGTGCACAAGTTGTAGAGTACATTATGCCTGCAGAAAAAGAAGAAGACAGTTTTGACCCTGCAGAATGTACTGTTGATGATGAAGGTGGAAGAGTTGACTTAAGTTATAAGAGAAAAGCAGTGACATTTTGGAAAAGTGGAAAAAAGGCACGTCGATCGCTTACCAGTGTACAGAAAAATTATCGCATGGTTAAATCTTTGCCGCAACTATATAGGTGGGAGGCGAGTGTAGAGAGAGGTGGAACAAATGCAGATAAATTTGCACTTATTGCGGAATATGTACTGCAAAAGTTTGAAGAAGCTTGTGACAGAAAATCTATTGTTCATGACATGAATTTAAGATTGTGGGCCTTGGAGGCAAAAAACCAGGTGGACCTACCCCAATTCGTGGCAGGTAAATGGCGGATTTGGAACTTTAAGACTGCGCATAGGATTGTGTCCCGCAAGATAACAACATTCAGGACGCAATTTACGTTTGAAGATATTGACAATATAAAAAATATCGCAGAATCGTTTGTTTCTCGCGTAAAGTCTAACATCCCAGCTGTCGGAGTTGAAGAAATTTATAATGCAGACGAGACTGGCTTCAACCTTGAAATACATTCCTGGCGAACATTGGCGAAATTAGGAGTGAAAACGGTAGAAGCGACGATTCAATCGGTATCTTCTACAACACATAGCTACACTGTAATGCCTATTATATCAGCAAGCGGACGTCTTCTTTCACCACTATACATAGTTTTGAAGGAATCTACAGGAACACTTGTTCCGATAGTGCAAAGAACTCTATTCCGTCCGGTTAATATTTACATCGGAGCTTCAAAGTCAGGAAAACTCACGTCTGAACATTTTAAAGCTTGGTTTACCGAAGTCTATCTACCGAATACTGGCCGTAGAAGCATGCTCCTACTCGACTCGTGGACGGGACACTGCCCAAATGAGTTACAGCAGTTGATCCCACAAGACAAGGAGGAAACTTTTTCAATGATTCCAAAAAAAACGACGGGCATCGTTCAGCCTTTAGATGTATTTGGATTCCGGATTTGGAAAATTTTCGTGCGGACACTTTCGGATAATGTGATTCTCCAAGAGAGAGATGTCAATTTGCACTTACGTAATGAAATAATTAAATTGCAGTCCCTAACCCACAACCAGTTTTCTTCGCCTAGATTTAAAAACCTTTTTCAATATGTTTGGTTTAAAAACGGATATCTAGAAACGCATCCCATCGAATTTCAAAATCCTGTAAATTTCTGTTACTTCAGGAATGAAAAGATTATACCCAAATGTAGTATTTGTGGGGAGCCGGCTTTTATGCGATGTGTATGGTGTGGCAAGTATTTTTGTTTCAATCATTTCTACGAAGAATATCATTATTGTACCAATTACAAAGCGTAATTTTCAATGTATCTATCGTCTTCTATTAGTATAATTCCTTCAATGTATAATCAAACAATACAACACGTACAAAAAGGGACTGCGAATGTTTAAATATTACTTTATGCGGCCACTTCATTAATGAAAACTGCTATACTGTTATAATTAAATTTAATATTAACTGTAATATTATATATATATGTTATAAGTGTGATGTAAAAGTAAAATTGATTTACAATCATTTAAAATTCATATACATACGCATTATGCAAATCGGAAGGTTCGACAAGGTTATCGGCATCAATGCGATTCTGCGTCATTTCAATAACATATGTATTTTGCAAAGTCATTGTACATCTTCACATTACGCATTATTTATTGTTCGTGTGGTTTCCAAAATGGCCTAATAAGATTACACTTCAAATAATGCATGTACGAATGTGCTGTTATCATACTGATTCATGCACGTCACTGATTAGTTTTAATGAGTTTTACCTTTGATGCAATTTTAGGTGCATACTGCCTTGCTTAAATAATTGAAAGCTGTCTGAACTTTACATAAATAATAATCTAAATATGGCTTTAAGAATGTATGTTATTAATGGAAACTGCCAAAATGGACTTCAAATTCGGTAATAGAGGCTTTATTCGTTTGCAAAAAAAAATATAACACATAAATCACTTATATGTATGAAAAGAGATTGTCCAGAGGTATTTCGGCTTATATTTAAAAAATACAAAAACTTAATTTTAAGGGTCGGTGGTGGGGGTAACTTGAAAAATATGGATTTTTCGAAAATTATTTTTCCGCGGTTTTGTAGATATAAACGAAGGATGCAACTTTTGTTTAAACTTCTTTTCGATATCTCTCACCATTCTCGAGGTATTCCACGGAAAAGAAAATTCTGAATTATTTTCAAGGGGTGATTTCACCCCTAAAAATTGCATTATGGCACCAACAAAAAATAGGGTTGTGTTACGGATGAACTACTCTACTTGCACACCGAGTTTCATAATTTTCTGAATTTTAGGGTTGCCGAACGTCCCTTGCAAGTCATTCCAATAAAAAACATACATTTACATAAACTTCCGCAGTATATATTATAATTGTGTTAGGTATACCTAAACTATCTCCTAACCTATCTGCTCGACATACAATGTACAGACATACATCCAAGCCGCCTCAGTTTTTTCGGGCCGCTTCAGTTCTTTCGGGCTGCCTCGGTTCTTTCGGGCCAGAGATGGGCAGAAAATTATTTGAAATAATAATTTGTGTACGAAATTTTTATTTCGAATAATTTTTTGCCCATCTGTGTTTCGGGCCGCCTCGTTTCTTTCGCCCCGTTTGAAGTAATTCAATTCGCTTGGTTCTGTTCGAGTCGCCCGCTTTCTTCGGGCTTGCTTTTTCCGGATACTTGAACAGCTCTACTTTCGAGAACAAATATTAGATGAAACATTTTTTCAAGGTACTGTAGGGTTAGTATTTTGTCGTCTTGCCAGTTTGTTTAATGACTGCAGTACAACGTCTTTGCATAGATTTTATCAAACGAACACATCGATCAACGGGTATAGAACAGCGTGTAGCTTCTATTACTAGTAGGTAGGGTATGAGAGTTCTGGACCAAATTTGGGGCGAGGGGTGAGGCGGGGCGCACCGGGCAGAATGGTAGGTCGGCGTGCGTGTCATGAATCTCTTCGGGGTATTCGATGTCCACCTCCAACAGGTATCTCTCGGAGTCCTCGTCGTCGGGCACGGATGACACGTCTAGCACGGCCACTGTCGCATCGTCCAGCCATCGAAACCCTCCTTGCAGTGTAGTCTGCGACATCGCCCATCCGTACAAGTTGTTGACGTCGAAGTACATCAGATACGTCGACGCCTTTGACTTGTCGTACATCCCTGCAGGCAGGTGTTTGTTGTTGGCGTGCGCGTACCTGTGCGAGCATTGACTCAGACCACCGCGTATGCCACGCTCCACGAATAGTAACATGTCCACGTCCGTCAGAAGCTCTAACCGTACGCCCGTGTACTTCAGCATCGCGTCCCACGTGAAACTTGGAAGTGTGAAATAATGCGCAGGATCCAAGTCATAACTCGCGATACAGTCGGTGCGGAAACTTTCGAATACGTCGGCGAGTAACAAGACGTCCTTTTTTAAATACAAATCGCTGTACTCGCCACGTAGTCACGTAAGCCGCGCCTCGGTACTCGCCCGTCGAATGGCAATGGTCGCGCACTTTTTTGTCCGCGTCGACGAAAGGTTGCCCGCACACGTGACACACGATCGCGTCGTTAAAACTACGCCACTGTTGACTCGTCAACGAGTTCATTGGTTTAGCGTTCCGTAACCACGAATATGCAGTGTCAGCATCGTCTCGAAGTTTCTGCACGAACCATTTCACGCACTCGGTTTCGTGACGATACGCGCGATAACGACACAGAGACGCGTCGGTGGAACAATGAATGTAGTATCCTACGCTGTACGCTCTGTGCTGCTGGTACGTGTACATACGACCCCGCTCCGCAGGCTCGACATCCTTCAGCATGCACTCGAAGTCCGCGTACACGACGAATTGCGCTCGTTCCTTGTCTTGATATTCTTGAACTGCAACCATTTTTCCTCCGCGGACGGCAATTCGATGGCGCACTCGATCATACGGTGACAGTCCACGGTTTGTTTCGTCAATTGCTCGGACGAGTAGAAGTAACTCAGGTATCTACAACGATAACAACATCAATAATAAACATAAGAATAAATAATACATCTATCGAAATATTCCGTATTCGACTCACCTTTCGCAAACGAATACTTGTCCATTATGGTTACCGAGCTGCTTCGAAATCAGCCTCGACATGCTTCGAATGCACGCGAAATGGTATCGTTGTGGCTCCTTGGAGTCCTGCACCAGTAGCAGGTTCGCGTGTCTCTCTCGCTTGTCCTTGGTCAAACGCAGAGGCGCGCAACTCACGTCGGACCACGCGTACACGTTCACCGACACGTCGTTCAACCTCTCGAACTTCGCCAGCTGATCCAACGTCACGGGTAGAGTCATATCGTCCGTGCGAAGCACCGCCGAGTAGTGTGGGTACGACGCGACCCTATCCCCATGCGTAGCAGCGGGGTACAAACTGGCGACAACGGACCACAAGAAGCACGCATTGTCTCTGCTCTTTACGTTCACCATCGCTTTTTTCAGTACGACGGCGCGCGGGAGCGGTAAGTCGCAACCGGCTCGAAGTGGATTATGTTTATTTATATTCACCAGAATATTTAGCACAGCCCTGAGGGTCCATCCACTGTCGCGATCATTAAACTCCTCGAGCATCACTAGCGTGGGAGCGACCACGTGCTTCGAATACCACTCGCGCACGTTCGATGTTCTGAACAGTACGCGATTTCGCGTACCGAAACTTTTCATATCCGTATTCTCACCCAACATAAACTCCGCGTTCAGGACCGTATTCACGGACACACCAGAATGTTCCCTGATAGCGTCTGTGACGCGCGAGAGCACCATTCGTCGGGCACCCTCCAAAAATTGACGCAGTTCGACGTGTCCCACGTTGATGACCGCACCAGTCGAAATACGATTCCGAAACGCGGTTTCCACGTCTTCCCATACGACTTTGGGTGTCGTCGATCGAGCCGACACCTCGAGCCCTACTCGCAAAAACTTTTCCCGCACGATCGCGCGCAATGTCTTTATTCGCGCGATCGGCGACACCAGACGCTGTTTCGATGCCACCGACACTCCTTCGCCGTACTGATACTCGACGATGAGTCGCAAGCACGCGTCGCACCGATCCATCCAGTCCCTGAATTCCACAATGGTGCGTAAAAGCAGGGACATCCGGAACAAAACCCTGTACGTGTCCATGTATACCTCCATGGTTACTTCTCTTTTCTTCTACTTCAATATTCAATTAAAAGGCACGAGTGGTTGATGCGACTCTTCCGCGTGATGCGATTATGGACCGGATATCGAAACCCCAGGGGAAGAATGATGCCTGACAAGTGTTGTCGCGAAGATTTTTACCGAACGACTGCGCGGCTCTAATTGAATATCTAATCATATACCCTAGCCGAGATTCATGAGTCGTTATCGCTCCGAATTATTTTCTTCGCTCTCGCGTTCTTTCGCTCTCACTCTCGACGACTCGATCGGGTGACGTGATGTCGCGCTGGCTCGATGCGTTACCATGCGTATCGAATTCACGCGCTCGTGATAAGGGTGTTTACACCCGTCACGGTGGTCTCGATCATCAAAATACGTTGGGCGATGCCCGAATAATTATCGCGCTATACTTCCGTATGCGTGATCATGCAGCAGCCACCTTAAACTCAGTTCTCAAATGCTACCGTAGCGGTCAAGACATACGTTACAACGAGAAATGCTTTAAGAATTTATCGCATCTAGGTCTATTGCATCTAAGTTGATTACATATAAGTTGAGTGCTTTAAGTGAAATTGGTTTGAAGAAGACTGCTTTTGAAGGAGATTGCTTTTGAAGGATATCGTCAGTCGTTCAGCGCACGGGAAATACAATCCAACAATACCGTAAGTTTCCATTATCATATTTTAGTGAATCGTTCTGTTAGTAACTTTGAGAATTATAAGAGAAATCGGTTTCAGATTATGTCATTGCCCGTGAATTTGAAACGTCCAGCTACAGCTACGATCACCTCTGCTGTGACACCTATCCATACTGCCAGCCCGAAAGTGTATGTGACGTGTCGAAATGTCGCGGTTCAGACCGAAAATATTCAAGGTGGAGAACTTCACGAGGCGGACGGTGTTCACGATGGTGACATCCTTTTAAAGGTTTTCCATAATGCTGACACCATACGCGATGGACCACCGGATGATCACTACGGGGATGAGCAATTCTGGCTGAATCGACTTGCGCAGCGAACATATTTATTAGACGATGACGACGATGATAACGATAATGATTATGTACACGCAAATATATATCAGCGGTATCGTGCCGATGCTCCAAAGAGCGTGGTTTGGCGAAACTGCGTCAATGCGAAAAAGATTGATTATAACGCCGTTTTTACGAATGCGGTATCGGGGCTTCAGGTTAGCGATATTTCAGTTCAAACTGACCCTGCGCAAGTTCCTGTAGATTTATTATTAACTGATTTATTTGCTGACGATGTTATCGAGGGGGATAATTAAGTCAAATAAATTACAAATCTTAATATTAATATGTCAGGTTTACTCACCTATCTTCCACCTTCCCTGCGAAATAACATTTCAAGTATTAGCATGTATCGCGATTATAAGTGGGATAAGGGTGTGTGAAACAGCGTAAAAGCATTTTCGTTGGCAGATATTTATACGCGACGTTGCATTCTTTCGCGTGGCGGTTGCGCTATTTAGATTAATCGATCTCGAATAGTTATCGCGATAGCGCATCGAATTATATTGCGTAGGCGAATGTTTATACGAGCGCGACGTTGCATTCCTCCACGGCGATCGTGAGACGGTTGCGCTATTTAGGTTAATTAATCTCGAATAGTCATCCGTCTCGAATTACAGTATCCGTGGTACATCCCTTCGCGCCTGCGCACCGACCCCTGCACGCGTACGGACATTCCACGGCAAACGGTTGCGCGCGCAACGCCATCTTGAAATCCCCGCCCCTGTGACGTCATCCCCCTCACCTACGAACTCGGTACCCCCTCCCCGCCTCGCCCCTCGCCCATCGCGCCCGAGAGCGCGGTACCCCCTCCACGCCTCGCCCCGCGCCCGCGGTCCCCCCGCCTCGCACCGCCTCACCCTCGCCACCATTTGGTCCAGAACTCTCATACCCTACCTACTATTACTTTATATAATTTATTGATATTTCTTGTTTCATTAATCTTATTTCTGTATCTACATCAGTCCACAGCATCTCGATGAGATTTTAGCCCAGACTTTGCGCCCGCCGTTTTAATAAATTAACTTTTCTTGCATCTAAAAATTGTTTGATAACTTTTACTGCGTGCTTTAGATAATTATCATCTTGACAAATTCAATCTTTGGGTAATTTTTCTTCAACTGACGCCAAAAGAACCTTGTTAATAATATTTCAATGTCGGGACCCGATGCGTGAACCGATATTAAAACCGTAACCAGACTCAACATGTGCATGAATTTTTGTTCTCTGTAACAAGTACGAACAATAACAATTCATTAAAACTATTTCAAACAGTGGGGTGGTCATTCTGACTATTTTAAAATTCTAGTAAAACACCTCATAATAAGTGTACATAGTGTGTCTATAAAGTTTTCGAATTAGATTAATAAAAAATTAAACTTTTATGAAAACAACTTTATTCCTCCTTAGCCTTTAACATATTCTCTTTCTAAATCTATGGATCGAGTAGCACGGTTACAAAACTTCTAAATTTCCCTGTAGAAATCAGTTGCCGAAATACTGTTCAGCTCACGCATTACATTGGTGTGAGTACCTTTGATGGAGTCAACACAGGTGCCAAATCCGACGAATAAAGGGGATAGCTAAAAAGTTTTAAATAAAAACTATAACGCTTTTCTTTGCAAGAAATTCCTTAACGATAGTCGTGTTATGAGAATGAGCATTCCCATGCAACAAGAACTAATCACCGGATTTTGCAATTTCAGTGCTAACAGGCCGAGGTCTTTTAAAAAGTCGCTCCACAAATTCTTTATAATATCGAGGGGTACCCGCTTACGCGCTATAAAATAAAATTTGATCACCACTCGTTGTTTACTGCTAGGATCCATAACAACATTGTATTACAATGTTTCATATTTCGAACAAAAAGCTACTTCCAAGTACAGATGACACTTTGTACAAATCAAGTTTAGACATGTTACTGATTAGTCGCAACAATGGCCGCTAGATGATTTAAACAGTAGTACTTACCCTCTGTAAAATATCAGTCTTAAAACTTTGTAAACGCACTGTGTATACGCAACATAATAGCTTCGCTTGTAGCATGGCTGCCACATATTACTCCCAATCTCTCTACATGAAATACTAGAATGACTGTACTTCCGCATGGCCCAAGTGGCCGATCGACACGAGGTTTGAGTGAAGGGGTAGGGAGGGTGTGTGGACCCTAAATCTAAAATTGTTGCTTCAGGAATTTATTAGTATACGAGATATTAATAAAAAGCTTTTAGTATTTCTGTTGACATATTCCGACATAACGCATTCCACTTTCCAACTTGTTCTGGATATTAGTATTGGTTGGGGCTAGATTAGGGCGGGGCGCGTGTAAAGCATGGTAGCGAACCAATGTGAGTTTGGAGATTTGAACCAGAAACTTGCGGATGGGATCCATCCTATTATACAGGGTGGATACCTATTCCTCTATTGATAGTCAGTACTCTGGGGGGGGGGGGGGGATTCTACAGGCCAAAATAAGACGAAAATATAGAATACAATTTTTTAACATCGCGCTTCAGTTTTGAGAAAATTGGCTTTGAATTTCATCTAAATAAGCGTACCATTTAGGCGCCTGAGGGACACGCGGAGGTATGGGGAACGCGTCCAGCTGTTCGTAGAATAAATTGAGAGGGGGGGGGGGGGCAGGATGAATCCCTGTTAGGGCTACATGTATGCAGTTCAAAAAAATAATTTACAAAAAAATTAACAATAATTTTTTATTAAAATTTCGGAAACGAATAAATACCCGAAGCTACAATTTTAGATTTAGGGTCCACACCCCATCCCCACGCGCCCCCTCAAATCTTGTATCGAACGGCCACTGGGGCCATTTGGAAGTATATCTAATAGAATTATAATTAAGTAACAAAATCAAATGTTGTGAAAATATTTAACAATGTGCTTAAATAATAACGTTTCTAACCATGTAATTTCTTCTCATTAAAGGTCAACATTGTTTTTAACAAGGATAAGAACCTCACATACACTGTATCATATACTCCACAAAATCGAGGGCCACACAAACTAAAGGTACTTTTTGCTGGAAGAGAGGTTCCAAAAAGTCCTTACGTGGTTAATGTTGGGGCACAGGCTGGTGACCCTACCAAGGTTACAGTGAGTGGACCAGGAATACAACCTGAAGGTGTTTTAGTAAACAGGCCTAGTTTCTTTGACATATTTACAAAAGATGCTGGTCTTGGTATACCAGAAGTTGTTATACTGGATCCTCAGGTAAGATATTCTAGAGTTAGACAATTAAGCTGTACGCTGGAATATAGAAGCTCATTGTTAGATCCACAATATACTTAGAAAAACAATATATTTTTTATTACAATTCTATTTCTATAATGGCAAAGTCAATTTCGAGAATAATCTTGAATAATAGTTTATATCTTTTTAACAGTATGGAATATCGTCGAAACAAGAGTAATTTATTAGAATATAATACCTTGAATCGTTGTTCATTACGTCTTAAGAGGTTAGGTCCCCCTGATTTGATCAAGAAGTACCTTACCAATTCTTCAAGAATTTGTTTTGAAGTAACGGAAATAGTTTCTTAGAAGTTGTTTGTTGATGATAAAGGCATGTTTGAACAATGTAAAAAAATTATAGAATAGTTCTTAAAGACAAAGTTAGTTGTCTAGGCTGTGTAACCGAGTGCATGGCGCAACGGTGTACTGTGCAGAGATCAGAAGTTGGCGAGACAAAGGATTCGATTAGTTGTAGTATAATTTCCTTCCTATAGGCCCACCTTCTCTGACACATTTGTAAAGACAGGGCACATGTATTTGCACAATTGGCTGAAGAATCGGATCTGATAGCACCGGGAGACGAAGAGGAGGAATGGGGCACATCAAGACTGAGTGGGATAGAGCGAACGTCAAAGCGATACGGCAGACGTCTCAGAGCGTCGTAGACAGAGTCACGCGGAGCCAGCGTAGTATAGATTTGTCCTGTTAACGGGGTACTCTAGTGTAATGACCCATTTTTCAACGCCATCTTCGGGAATTTATTTAAAAAAAACTTTATAATAACCATAGGGGCCCTCTAACAATAAAAATTTGTAGAATGACAGTATTGTGAAAAAAATATTCGATTTTTGTCCATAATTTAGCTGATTTCATTCTGCAAAATTAATTTTTTACAAGACAGAAACTCGTCCGTAGTTCCAGCCATAGCGACAAACTGTACAGTAAAGAAAATAAACCTTATTTTTTCCATTTTGAATAACTATAACAGTCTCCACACCAGCGCCAGATAGAAACGATTTTTTTTTTAAGCAGCTTGCGCCATCGACTATATTTATGTATTTATCCGATAAAAATGCTAAAATAAATCTGAGTATTATTTCGAACATACCTTAGTATGCAGGCAAAACGCCAGATAGTATAAACTTATAGTTTTTTTAAATAAATTCCCGAAGATGGCGTTGACAAACGGGCCGTTACACTAGAGTACCTTAAGGCCCGCTGCACACATCCGATTTTTTCACGTGCGACGATGGTGCGGCAACGTAATTGCGGTTTGAAGTACTATAAATTAAATTAGGCGATGTACATTTATTTGCGGCAACGGACGTCCATGTTGCGTGCAATGTTTACCGCAGTTCCCTAGGAAAACGTACGATCGTCGCAATCGCATATACGGTCTTTCAGTACACAATAACCGATACGGTCAATGTACACATCCGTTATTTCTCCGCAAAATGGTTGAAAACACTCATTCGAAAATAATTACTAAATTTTTCTGAATTTTCTGTTAAATCAGCAAAAGAACTTCTTTTTTGAAAAGAAAATATTTGTATACAAAATAGGCAAAAATTGTTCACTTCCTTTGATATACCTCCATTTTCGATAGCAGCAGAAAACGCATTGACCATGATTTCTTCCGGCAACAAGCAGTCGCCGCACATCTAAGAAATGCATGTGTACGCCTTTTGCCTGAACCGTAATTCCGGCAACGCAAAAGCACCGCACGTTAAGAAATCGGATGTGTGCAGCGGGCCTAAGAGGTAACACCACTGTAGCGGCATAAAAACGTAGTGTACCTTTGACAATTGTTTGCGGGTAAACAAAGGAATAAGTGGAAGATCTGTTTAAACGCCTTTATTATACACATCTTAACCCTTTAGCGCCCGCACCTAGGAAGGAAAAGTTGAAGGAAAAATATCTCGTTTTCTGTTTAGCGTCAAAAATGGCCTAAATTTATATATTTTTATAGAAATTTTTTTTTTTATTTATTTGTTTCAGTGGTTAAAATGCACAAAACCACTGAATACATGGTTCAGGTAAGTCCCGCCTTCTTCAGTGAATAAAACTACGCTAAACATGTACTACTTAAACTATTGCAAACAACGAATTACGAATGCAAACGGCAATACGGCAAAAAGAAGGAATGTATCATATATGATACGTTTGGCGCTAAACGGTTAAGTAGGTTTAAGCTATTTTTTTCTTTTCTATTTTCAAAATGGCACTTTAAACGCGTTTTTCCAGAACCACGTTTATCAAATTGGCTTGCAGCATAACTTAAACAAATTTTATTCGATTCATTTGAAAGTTTTACAGTAGCTTTTTAACTACATTCTCCGTAGAAATATGTACCAATATATGTTAAAAAATATGTTTTAAAATAAAAAATATGTTTTATGATTTGTTGAAAACTTTTAATGTTCTGATCGATTTTTGGGGTGAAAATGGTGCTGGACCTGGTGGTAAATGAAGCTAGAGAACGAACTTTATGTTCAAATGCTTACCATTTCTAAGAATAACACTATTTTACAATATCGGTACGTATTTCTGAGGAGAATGTAGTTAAGAAGCTACTGTAAAAATTTTAAGTGAATCGAATAAAATTTGTTTAAGTTACGCTGCAAGCCCATTTGAAAAACGTGGTTCTGTGAAAAACGCGTTTAAAGTGCCATTTTGGAAAAAAGAAAAGGAAAAAATAGATTGAAATTACTTAAGATCTGTACAATAAAGGCGTTCAACCAGATTTTCCACTTATTTCCTTGTTTACCCACAAACAATTGTCAAAGGTACACTACGTTTTTGTGCCGCTACAGTGATGTTACCCCTTAAGGAAACGACGATGGGGAGCCGTCCCCTTAACGTAACGGTATACTATGCGACTCGCCTTTCGCCTTTGCCCTCTTTGTTTAGTAATCCCATGCCGCCGGTATCCCGAACGACAATAACGTGACTGTCGCTTGCCCCCTCGAAAATATGTTCATAAAGCGTCCGGCCAAAATTCGAACTTTAAAAGCCTGTATCTACAGACCATTTTTGCGCGCGCATCTATACGCGCGCGCGGCAAGAACGAAAACTTTGAACGCGTTTTTCTCGCAAACACTTTTTTCACATTTATAAAACACCGTGTAAACGATAGCTCAAAAACAATTCCACCAATTAAGTTGCGCTAGTGCACACATACGTATAGTTTATTGCATTCTCTTGTCGATGTATAAAAAAAATCGAAAAAAAATTTTTACCCACTTTCTTTCATAAACCGAATGAACAACTGTTCTGAAATTCGCCATTTCTTGCGTACTGCCGCTTAAATAGGACATTGCGTGACAAGGAAAAGAAGTAAGCGATTTCGACGAGTGCGAAGTTTGCTGCCCGAGCGCAGCGAGGGCAGCATTTCACGCGAGGCAAAATCGCGTCTCTCCCTTGTCACGCACAATACTTTTTTCAACACCTGTATGAAAGGTGTGTTTTTGATAGTGTGCTGAGCGATTCGCAAAAAATACACATGATCGATAACGATTAGTCGAACAATTGCATCGCTCATACCGCAGGGTAACGCCAAACTCCAGTTTCCTTGAGAGCAAAGTAAAAAGTTGCGAATACGCATGCGCGTAAAGTCTTTTTCCGTTGGGAGAAAGGTGGAAAATGCGAATACGTCTGAAATTGGTCATTTTTCTCCCGCTCAGCAGGCGTAAAAACATCCATTTTCATGCAGGTGTTGAAAAAAGCTCATTATTTACTCAATTATGTACTTTTTCTTCTCCCATAGTTACATCGACGGCATCATTTCATACGCAATAAGCAACTCCTTGGTGTTTTCCTTGTAGTTGAGTACAACGGACACCAGAATTTACACCGATTTGCAACTTCGGCCGTGAGGCCATCTGCTAATGGGGAAGATGACGCAAAGCTCGGCGCAGAAGGCGCCACTAGCGCATGCACTGCGGTTTTGCATGAGTCCGCATGTGTGAATGGTTTGCGAGCGAATTTTTCATTTATGGAATGTATGAAGTTGGTAGTTACATATTAATGTTTTATAACACGCCAATGACACATGGCATATGTGCTGGTGGCGTCACGGGTGGGAAAAAGTTACAGTCATCTTCCTCATTACAGTATAACCAGCGGCCATTTTGTAACATAATTTTTTTTATTCGTCAACATGTGCACAAACATATCCTAAAAGATTTGAAACAGATTCGTTCCTCTAGCTCCTTGAAAAATTCCTAAACTTGTGCCTTTTTTATGCGTTTTACAGAAGGTTCTCCCCCTTCGTGGGTTATACCTAGTCAGGCGGCCGAAAAGAGGCGAATGTTTGTGATTTTTTATGATAAAGCGGAAGAATATATTTTTACAGAACTTTTTCCACTTAAAAGAGCAACATTTAAAGAACATTTAGTAATTTTTTCGTAAAAAAATATTTATGTTTATAATAAAGTAACAATCCAATCCAAGAAGCCTTTTTAAAAATGTGGTTTTGAGGTGAGCACTGCCATTCGAAACCAGATTGTCTAAAATCAAAAAACAAAAAAGGTTTCGTCCATATATTAATGTATCCTCTGATTAACGGAGAAAATTTTCGAAATATTAATTTAAAACAAAATGGCGGCTATTTAAAGTTGAAATCCTGTAAGGGAAAGGTTAATAAAACGCAGACTTGTCATTCGTCTGGCTGGTTAGCAACAACTGCTTTATTTTGACGAGTCGGCTGTGGACGGAGGCCCACCTCGATCGTCTTCTGTTTTTCCGCCAGACGATCTACGGCGAACACCATGTCGCTTGGCGCGTCTTACAAATGCATAATTCTGTTCCTACAATTCGGCCAGACCTGACGATCGTCCGACCTCGGACGCCGGACTAAGATGTAATAATCACGCTACGGTTCCGTAAAAGTACATATACGAAATAAATGAGTATGGAAATAATGAACGCTGTAAATTGACAGTACTTACAAAATAAAATGAACATGTTTGGATGTTAAATACTAAGTAAGATAAAAGGTATTTACATATATGTAATCACTCAGTTGGTAGCCAAGGTCTCATATTTCTGGCCTCCCAAACGCCTTGGTACTTTTTTTGAGTTTGAACAATTTTCTCGGCAGCTTTTGCTCGCACAACGTCCAAATCGCGTTCCCTTGACATAGTGTCTCTAAAATAATCTTTTATTTTGTCGTCAACTTGATCGCGCTGATCTTGCCCGAATAATAATCTACTAGGCGTTTCTCCAGTTGATTTATTGATGGTGTTATTTAAACAGTGCTCAATATTTCCTAACGTCTTGTACCAGTAAAGACCAATGTTGTCGTCAGTGAATTTAGATAACATGGGCGTCAATACTCTATTTACCCTTTCGACCTGGCCGTTTGCTTGGGGCGAGCCCGTGGCTACCATGACATGCTTTACAGAGTTTTCCGCGAGAAACGTTGCAAATTCTTGTGACGTAAAACACGATCCTCGATCCGAAATTATAGTGTGCGGTTTGCTGTAATTCCTAAAATAATCACTTAAGCAATTAATTGCTTCCTTACTTGACGTAGTCTTAGTACTATACAATCTAACGTATTTTGTAAATGAATCTATAGCTAGAAATACATATCGTTTTATCAGTCGTTTTTTGTCAATAGGACCATAATGGTCTATGTGTAACGTCGAAAACGGGGTGTTACCCTTCGGTATGCTATGTAGCACTCCTTCAGGCTTTCCTGTGCGCGGAGAAAACGCAATGCACTTCAGACAGTTTTGAATGTGTTCGCTTACCCTTGTACCCATTTTAGGGAACCAATAATTTTGCGAAATTGTGGTCACTGTCTTTTCTTTACCCAAATGACCCATCGAGTCGTGATAACTGAAGATAATATTGCTTTCCATTTTCTCCGGCATGTAAAATAACAAGTTTTGTAAAATAACAAGATGTAAAAGAACCGTCTTTCGATATACGAGGCCGCTACGCATCTCGAACAGCTGATCCTCAGACTCTTCTAGTTTTTTCCTAATTTCAACTATTTTCGGGTCTTGCGTCTGGCAGATCGCTAGATCTTGCTCCAGAGTATTTGCCTCGACGACCAAGATAAAAGTGGCACGACTCAACGCGTCTACATGTCTCATGCGGTCACCTGATCTATGTTCTACCTGATAGTCGAAATTTTGTAGCTCTAACGCCCATCGGGCGATTCGTGGATTGATGTCCTTCTTATTGAGAGCCATTTTCAGAGAGTCGCAGTCCGTGACGATTTTAAATTTAATTCCGTGTAGGTATACGCGAAAACGTCGCAACGCATAAATTATTGCGAGAGTTTCGAGTTCAAAGCTGTGATAGCGTGCCTCTGCGTCAGTTGTTCGCTTCGAGAAATAAAATATAGGGTGGAACTTCAGATCACTTTTTCGCTACAACAATGTCGACCCGAATCTTATTGAACTCGCATCACAGTGGAGCTCTGTTTCGTCTTTCGGACTATATATAGGTAATACTGGTCCAGAAATTAACTGTGTTTTCAGTGTGTCAATCGCGCGCAATTCTGGTTCACCGATGTGAAACTCCACACCATTTCGCAAGAGATCATACAGTGGTTTAGCTATGACAGCAAAATTTTGGATAAATTTTCTAAAGTATGAGCACAAACCGACGAAACTTTGTACCTCGCGTACGCATTGTGGAACGGGAAAACGTTCTATCGCTTCGAGACCACTTTTTGCAGGACTAACGCCGTGCTGCGTAACTGTATATCCTAAATATTCAATCCTAGTAAACAAGAAACGACATTTATCTAACAAGTCGTCCATGTAAATTACAACGTCCCCGGATTTAATCAATTCTGCGAAAACAGTGTCAATAAATCTTTGAAATTTAGAGGGGGCGGTCTTCAGGCCAAATGGCATTTTTAGGTACTCGTATTGCCCTAGCGGTGTAATGAATGATGTGTACTTTATGGAGTCCTCGGCTATGCTGATGTGATGAAAACCTTCTTTCAAGTCCAGTGTCGTTTAATACTTTTTGTCGCGTAAAATATCTAAGTGATCTTCTATAAGTGGAAGAGGGTAGTTATCCCTAGCGATGAGTTTATTCAGAATTCTGTAGTCAACGCATAGTCTAATTGTGCCGTCTTTCTTAATCACCAAAACGATGGGAGAGGCATATTCTGACTCGCTGGGACGTATAATTCCCCTTCGTACTAGATCGTCTAAAATTATGCGTAATTTCTCCTTTTCTACATAAGACAGCCTACGGGGCCCGATATGAAAAGGCTTTGTATCATGGAGTACAATGACGCATTCGGTTTTCGTTGCCGGTGTATCCGGACGCTTTGGCTCAACATATTCCGATACAAACAAATTCTTTAATCTTGTCTGATCCTTATGGTCTATCTCGTCGTTTATTATTACTTTGTCGCGGATACTATTATTTTCATCCACTTCAATGTTTAAAATTTCTGCTGAGGCATTTCCTACGTCGTCTATCGAATCACGCTTGGTTAACGCGAAGCTAAATGTTTTTAACGCGTCCCTGCCTAACACGACAGGCATCAACATTGTATCATCTGGGACGACGCTGAGTATAACGTTTTTTCTAACCACGCCGTCTAGAGTTACATTCGCTTTGATCTGGCCCTTAAGGGGGCCGTCTCAGCGGGCCTTGAATGTGTGCGTACGCTCACACAAGCTAGTAAAAGCGTGTACGTATACGCGTGTAGTAAACAAACCGTAAATTACAACTTTCTCCCTGGAATCGGCCAGAAGGAAGTTTTTGCGGGTACAGTTACCTTCAGTAGACATCCGTGCAGGGTTGTCTGGTGCATTTGAACGCTAATAACCACCGTACGTTGAAATATTAATGAATTTATGAATCGAAAACTTAACAGAATGAGGCTTCAAGGCTTCTCCGTTGGTGTCGCTAGTGGTGTACCGCAGCACGTAGCACCAGAGTGACATATATGCAGGGCCGACGTGAGGTTAGTTGGCGGCCTCATGCAAGAAAATTTTTGGTGCTCCCCAATTTTTGCACCTGTTTTCTATTTAATATGATTTGTCTTTACGGGGTGTACATTTCGTTTATGTGGGAGTTGGATTCCTTTATTATTAAGCGTGCGATATAGTTTTTTTAGCGTCCCATTCGACTGGCGCCCTTATGCAGCGCATAACTTGCATAATGGTTCCGTCGGCCCTGCGTATACGCGATGTAGTAAACAAACCGTAAATTACAACTTTCGCCCTGGAATCGGCAAGAAGGAAGTTTTTGCGGGTATAGTTGCCTCCAGTAGACATCCGTGCAGGGTGGTCTGGTGCGTTTGAGCGCTAATAACCACCGTACGTTGAAATAATACTGAATTTATGAATCATGTACTGAGACAGACTCGAGAAATGACAGAATGAAGCTTCCAGGATTCTCCGTCACCGGCGTTGATGGTATATTCGCGCCATGTACCATCAGAACCGGTGGAAGACCAAACTAGCCAATAAATGTAGGAAAGACATAGTTGCCGAGACGTATCGAGGGTCGAATCGCGCTGTTGTCGCATTTCCCCTACCACTATTTTGCCATCAAGGAAGCTTGAATGAATCACGGCGAAGCGGTTGGAGAACAGAGATGGGCAAAGATATTATCTGGATAAACTCAAATAAAAGATATTACAGTATTGTCTCATTACGGGCTCGGTTAGGTGTACACGATGTGGACTTTTCGCTATTCCCATCACTTCTGTCTCAATCTTGTCCGACGAAGGCGAGAGCGAAATGGAACGAGAGTGAACGAGAGGCACTGAAAGCGAGCGAGGGCAGTACGAGATAGACGACGGGATGATGTTTTGTCTCGCTCCGTCTTTCGGACGCCTGACACTCCGTCCTTTGCGTTCGCGGCCGTCGCGCAGGCAAGGCGTTCCATCTCGCTCCCCCCTTCGGCCAGAAAGAAGCGAGAAACGAACACTGGAAATTAGGGCTCTGTTCGCGATACAGGCTCAACGCCGCCCCGGTCCCGACCAGCGAGGACTTGGGCTGTTCGGCGGCGGCTTGTAATCTCGGTTGGAGAGGCATACAGTGTTGATAAAATGTAAAACGTCACGTTTTCAGTATTCAGTAACATACTGCTGAGATTTTCCACATTAAAATGAATTCAAATACGGTATAAATCGGATTATTTCTAGAACTGTACTAGATAATTAAATATAAATGTAACAATTCTAATCTAAAAATGCTAAAAATAATCCGATTTATACCGTGTTTAAATTCATTTTCATTGTAGTATAAGAAAATAATTATTTTTTTAGTTTTTAATGCATTTTTAATAAAATCGTTTATTATAAATTTTTTTATTTTCAAGTTTTTAGTTTTCGTGGATTTACATTTCACAGCTCAAACTTCTTTACAAATATATTTTATTGCTGTATGCAGTTTAACAGTTTGCTTGGACCCTACAGTGCTAAAAGTTCGTAAAGAACGCGAGTAGTTGATTTTAAGTCGATTGGATTTCTGGTTATGGGTTATTATTTATTGGTGACTGGGTAATTTTTTCACCCCCTTGGAGGTTTTTTCCACAATTTTGTACTGTCATCCAAGCTACGCACCCCTGCAAAGTTTCAAGACAATTGGATGGTTGGAAGTGGATTAAAATTGAGTTTCCAGATTTGAATCAAACATACAAACAAACAGGGGATCGTAGCTGAATAAAATCTTTTAATGAGACATTCCAAAATATACGTATTGTTAGTACTGATCTCTAGTTTATATTGATAAATTTTTACAATCGTGGAATAACAATTTCGAAGAAAACCATGTACAAAAGTATTAAATTGAAATATATTTTTGTCCAAATTGATGTTTTAAAAAAAATGATTACGTTATTAAATTTGTGTTTAAACAACAGACAATTCTTGTTGATAAAAAAGATCATTTGATGTATAGTTAGATAAGAAAGAAAGCGTCATATGTTTTTAAAAGAACTATAGCATTTATAGATTTCATTACGATCGGCGTGTTACACTTCGGTGATGTCCCTTATTCAAATTGTATGCTTTGAAATTGCACATTGATTATACAAAATATTACATCGCAAATTAGTATTGTTTCATTGACATGTTTCCTAACTTCACTACCCAACCTCTTTATCTTTTATTATTGCTATCCTCTTTTACGTTCAGCGAGGAAATAATTTAAATCGGACTACTTTGAACGAAACGGGCTTTCAATTCTGCAAATAAATTTTATCTGTAATATCGTTAATAATGACAGTTCAAATTGTGTCAGGTTTGGTATCTTTCCATCTTTCCTTCTTACAGTCTCGGACCTCTTTATCTATCATTATTGCTATCCTCCTTTACGTTCGGTGAGGCTCTGACGCTAGACGCAGCTCTCGTGCCGTATTCCTTCGAGACTTCTCGATAAAAAGAGCTGTGGCAACAGCGCGGCAGAGACGGGAGAACAGAAAATGTGGCAACTATGCGTAAAAAATTCGTCTACATAGAGTACCTGGAGATGTCACCTCTGTATTAGTTCTTTTTATCGACCGCAGTAGTTTCATTACGGTCCGTCTGTTTACTGAGGACGCTTCGATCGATTCGGACCATAACAAACTTGAGACGGCAGCCTTAATAGTTAATTCAGATTCATTTATGCCGCAGAACCGTTTCATACAATTAGTGTTTTCTCGCGTGTGGTCTATTACAAATCTTTCTTTAATAAAGCTTATCGGACTTCCGGTGTCCAGCAAAGTTTCGAGACAGAGCGTAAATGGCCGATCCGATACGGTCACCTCGTACTTTACTTCTTTACGAAAACTATCATCGTCCGCGCATCGTACTGTGCTAACCGTGTTACCTTTTTTAGGGCAATTTTTTATCTGATGGTCGCTTTCGCCGCATGCATAGCAGGACCCACGTTCTCGCTTCGGTTGTTGGCACTTCCTCCTGGCGTGTCCATTTTTGTAACAGTTGTAACAACGCAGTGGCCTCCTTGGTTTTGTTCCTTCTTCCGCGGAGTCTTGTTTGTACGGATGAGCTTCCTTCTCCTTCTCCTTCGTGGTCGCCTCTCGTCTGGTGGTAGTCTTCTCTCCGGGCAGAGACAGCTTTTTGAATGCCTCCATCAATAAAGCGGTGCAGGCAAAACTCTGCATCCTCGCCTGATTCTGTAGTTGCGTGTCCTCGATGCCATCGATAACATAGTCCACCAATTCGTCGTCGGGCACCGATGTTTTGCTCGCCAACAGCAGTTTCTCGTGTGCGCAATCCGAAAAGGTTTCGCCCCTTTTCCACCTTCGCTGTTCGAATGTTCTCCTTAATTGTAACTTACTCGGTCGGTGATCGTACATTTTCTTCAGCTCTTGCAGGATTTGCTCGACGCTGAGTTGCAGATGCTCAGGTTTGGCTTGAAACCACGCTGCAGCCTTGCCCTTCAGCTTGCTTGCGATTAGGATTTTAGTCTGTCCCTCGTCGAGTGTGTACGAGTCGCGCACCAGCTTAATTTGTTGCTCCCATTGTAAAAACGTTCTCTCGGAGCCCTCAAAATCAGCTACTAAGTCTCCGATGGTTTTAATGTTCACGTTCGATCGCGAGCCAAGCGTCGAGTTGTCTGAACGCGGGGAGTACCTTAACATATCGTTCTCCCTCTGCGCTAATTGCAATTCGCGAAGTGTCAATTCGTTCTCCCGCCTTAAGAGTTGTATCTCCCTCATCAGGACGTCTCGTTTCGACGGTGAAGTGTTTGGTGCCCAGTTATGCAGCGAGACCGACGCACTTCCACCGGCAGTCGCACCCTCGTCGGCGACGCGCTGCTCGTCCTGCTCTAGTTCAGGGATGCATCCATCCGGGAAAACGGACATTAGTCTAGCGGCCAATTCTGCTTTCGCTCCTGCCGTGGTCAGACCAGCTTGTCGAAGCTTCTCCTTCAGCTCGTTCACCGATAATTCACTCACGTTTTTCATGGTGATATGTCAGCTTAATTAATACACTTCCCAACAAAGCACTGTCGATAACCAGTGACGCCAAGCACTTAAATGGTTCACTAAGTCATCAACAACGCAGTAGCGTAAATCTGCACTAACGTTACTCAGTACCCGATCCGAATCCGCACCAATTTCGCGACGTAACGATGCAACGCACAAGGCCTTCTACGCGTGTGCTACTGACTGCACGACGACACCCAAGAATGTGATGCAACTACGAAAATGATCAAATGCAGCGTAATGCAATAAGATCTGCGGAATATGACACGTAATAATACAGGCACTGTATTATGCTAACCATAGGATAGGGCACTTTATCTATCCCACTTCTGAGATTGTAAGGGAAAGGTTAATAAAACGCAGACTTGTCATTCGTTTGGCTGATTAGCAACAACTGCTTTATTTTGACGAGTCGGCTGTGGACGGAGGCCCACCTCGATGGTCTTCTGTTTTTCCGCCAGACGCTCTACGGCAAACACCATATCGCTTGGCGCGTCTTACAAATGCATAATTCTGTTCCTACAATCCTAATTTTTTTCGCATGATTTTTGCACGAAAAAATCAGGATTTCAACTTTAGGATTTCAAGACATAAACAAAAAAGATTTCATTAGTATATTAATGTATCCTCTGATTAACGGTGGGAATTTCTGAAATATTAATTTGAAACAAAATGGCGACTATTTAAAGTGGAAATCCTGATTTTTTTCGCATGATTTTTGCACGAAAACATCAGGATTTCAACTTTAAATAGCCGCTATTTTGTTTTAAATTAATATTTCAGAAATTCCCACAGTTAATCAGAAGATACATGAATATACTAACGAAATCTTTTTTGTTTTTTGTTTTTAGATAATCTGGTTCCAAATGGCAGTGCTCACCGCAATACCAAATTTTTAAAAAGGCCTCTTGGATATCGGTTGTTACTTTATTATAAATGTAAATTTTTTTTTACGAAAAAATCACCAAATGTTTTTTAAATGTTACTCTTTTATGTGGAAAAAGTTCTGTAAAAATATATGCTTCCACTTTTTCAGAAAAAATTCACAAACATTCGCCTCTTTTAGGCTGCCTGACTAAATATAACCCCCTAACGGAACGGGGTACCCGTCCGCATAACGGCACAACATTGTACCCCTCTTGGCCTTGTGCCGTTCCACTAGCGAACATCTAGTCTCTGCATAGTACATGATTTCAAATAGACATCTTTCTGCAATGACATTTTAGCAATGGAATATTAAATAAAACTAAATTATCTATCGTCCTGTGTAGGATTTATTAGTTCCGTTGAAAAATAATAAAATGGCGACAGTCTGAAGCAAAAAGTTTATTTTTTTCAAGAAAATGATCCTTCATTTACGTATAACTGTATAAGTCGAGTAAAAATTGAAAAATCGGAAACATAGGGTATCGAGTAAAATGTTGTTGTACATGGTATTTGGCTACTGTTGGGAAAAAATTTACGGGGTGATTCTGGATTCCAAAATGAGACGAAAATCAAGAATCACGATATTGCGGTAGGGGCTTCGTATGTTAACTATAAGCATTTAAACATTGCATATACAGGGTGTCCACGGGAAGAGTGGACAGCTGGATATCTCCTACAGTATTGGAGATAAAAAAATAAAAAAATATGGAATCGTATGGCTTGAGGGGTTCAATTTATTAGCGTAGACGATTTTTTTCTTCGATTATTATTTTAAAAGATACGATGGTCAAGTTCGGTTTTTTAAATGGAACTATTTTTTTTGAAGAAGCCACTTGATAGTGCGTTCCAAGACAAATTCAATAAGCTATAATGTATACACTTTATTTCCACTGGTTTTTCAGATATTGCGCTTGCAAATTTACTAATTTTCCTTGGAAGAAAGCTCGCTGGAATAGCAAGGACCGGGGACGGTCTTGCTGGCGCCACGGGTGGCCTTGCCTCTTGAAACAGAGACCTACCTGCCAAAGGTCTACGCTGGGAATGGCAGGCCCAAAAGCTGGACAATTCTTTTCCGTCAGAAATGCTACTTAAGTAGGTACATCTGCGGTATCGAGAAGCGCACCGTTACTTTTATTTCGCACTTGCTTCTACGCTCGGATGGCCGGTTTTTTGGGAGGGATGCAAGTTCGATTGGTTAGAGTTAGGAGGTGTGGAAGTTCCTAGACTAAATTTCAACCATAGGGAGCAGATTGTATTAGGACCAATCGGAATTGCATCCATCGCAAACGGCTGCTCTCTTGAGGAGAGCCTCTTCATAGCAATACCTCCTCCCCAATGCCCACCTGCTCTCGCACGGAATACGTCAATGCATGCTTTTGTTTTCATATTGGAGCTGGTGTTTATACTCGAGAGATAAGGGATCTGTGCGAATTGTTAGGGAGGACCTCGCGTCGACAGCGGGCTACCCGTTTTCTTCTTGTGTCTCTCCACGAGGCGTATTGACGGTGGATTGTAGGAGCGTAGATGTCTGGATGCCAGTTATTGAATTCAGGAGACGATAGAAACACTTTATTACAAAACACACATGCACTATAATATTAAAGTAAATCGTATTCCTCTCGGGCAGGAGTACTGATAATGATCGAACTTGCGCCCTACTTCGCGCTGACCGATTACACGGAGGGTACTCGAGTCACACACTGCACATATGACACAGGGTGATTCTGGCGCTACGCCCGTCGAAGGATGCGGCCTGGTACCCCGTGACGTGGACAACCCCCCAGCAGTGCCTCACCGAATTTTATGGCTTTTTCCGGAAAAAGGTATGAACCCTGCGCCGAACGTAGCGAATTGAGGTCGAGCCCCCGCAGTAGAGGATGAAATATCCATTACAGCGTATTAAGAAATTCTTTTCTTCATCGTATCGAAAGGGAAGTGACGCCAATGGATTCCTTATGTTTTTCTGTTGAAAATCATACCAAATGTCATGCAAATCAGACTACTTTGACACAAGCTATTAGTATTCCTTATGTAAAAGTTATCCTATTTACACGATATTTGGCATGATTTTCATCTGAAAAATATAAGGAATCCTTCGGTGTCACTTCCGTATCGATACGATGAAGAAAAGAATTTCTTAATACGCTGTAATGGGTATTTCACCCTCGACTACGGGGGCTCGACCTCAATTCGCTACGTTCGGCGCAGGATTCATACCTTTTTCCGGAAAAAGCCATAAAATTCGGTGAGGCACTGCTGGGGGGTTGTCCTCGTCACGGGGTACCAGGCCGCATCCTTCGACGGGCGTAGCTCCAGATTCACCCTGTATCATATGTGCAGTGTGTGACTCGAGTACCCTCCGTGTAATCGGTCAGCGCGAAGTAGGGCGCAAGTTCGATCATTATCAGTACCCCTGCCCGAGAGGAATACGATTTACTTTAATATTATAGTGCATGTGTGTTTTGTAATAAAGTGTTTCTATCATCTCCTGAATTCAATAACTGGCATCCAGACATCTACGCTCCTACAATCCACCGTCAATACGCCTCGTGGAGAGACACAAGAAGAAAACGGGTAGCCCGCTGTCGACGCGAGGTCCTCCCTAAAAATTCGCACAGATCCCTTATCTCTCGAGTATAAACACCAGCTCCAATATCAAAACAGAAGCATGCGTTGACGTATTCCGTGCGAGAGCAGGTGGGCATTGGGGAGGAGGTATTGCTGTGAAGAGGCTGTCCTCAAGAAAGCAGCCGTTTGCGATGGATGCAAATCCGATTGGTCCTAATACAATCTGCTCCCTATGGTTGAAATTTGGTCTAGCAACTTTCACACCTCCTAACTCTAACCAATCGAACTTGCATCCCTCCCAAAAGAACCGGCCATCCGAGCGTAGAAACAAGTACGAAATAAAAGTAACGGTGCGCTTCTCGATACCGCAGATGTACCTACCAAAGTAGCATTTCTGACGGAAAAGAATTGTCCAGCCTTTGGGCCTGCCATTCCCGGCGTAGACCTTTGGCAGGTAGGTCTCTGTTTCAATAGGCAAGGCCACCCGTGGCGCCAGCAAGACCGTCCCCGGTCCTTGCTATTCCAGCGAGTTTTCTTCCAAGGAAAATTAGTAAATTTGCAAGCGCAATATCTTAAAAACCAGTGGAAATAAAGTGTATACATTATAGCTTATTGAATTTGTCTTGGAACGCACTATCAAGTGGCCTCTTCAAAAAAATAGTTCCATTTAAAAACCCGAACTTGACCATCGTATCTTTTAAAATAATAATCGAAGAAAAAATCATCTACGCTAATAAATTGGATCCCTCGAACCATGCGATTTCATATTTTTTTTATTTTTTCATCTCCAATACTTTAGGAGATATCCAGCTGTTCAGTCTTCCCGCGGAGACCCTGAATATGTCAGGCAAGTTGTTGCGCAGAAGGGATCATAGTCAATGTCGCACGGGGTCACTTACCCTGAGATTCTTCTCTGAATAAGCTGCGATCAAATTTACAGCAATTCGGCATAGCCACACGATTCTGGGACATTTAAGCCAAAATTTGAAGGCTATCGTTCAATTACTCCAGACCTGCCTACACGCCAAATCCATTATTTCCACGATATCTACTGTAATCGACTGTGTTATCGAGACGCCCACGCGCAGAAATCACACAAAACACTGAATCACACCACCCGAAAGGTAGAAAAACAATATTAGATCTCCTGCGCTAAAACGTGTAATTTTTTTAAAAAAATAATTCAAATTTATCCGCACTATACACGAAGGAAATAGATGTACACGCACTCAGACACTTGAAACTGAAAACTGTTATAATGGTTATCTACTGCGCGCTGTGGCGATGCTCGTTGAAATAAATTAATATCGGCGGAGCCAAAACAAAAACAATTAAATGAGTTTATTTGCATGCTTGCTTGGTTGATGTACAGCGTTCGAAGAATTTGGTGGGACTGATGTTTTCGTCGGTTAACACAAGAGAGTTCCCCCCAAACTGATGCAGAGAAAGTTCAAGTATTTTCAAATTGCAATAAACAGAAAAGAAAGCAACTCCGAACCTTCTGCCACATTGGGGGTTATAAAGTAATTTGGACCTACTTGGTCGCGCCGCGGGTCCTTCAGGTTAGCCGCGCTCACTTCATAAATGCGCATTTCGCGTTTGTGTTTTTCATAGTCTTAGAGCATATACTACTGGAGGTCTCATTGCCTATGTTTTCTGTGGAGCCAGATGGCGACCAACATCGTGTAAGAGGGAAAGATATCGTGCGAGCTGGTGCGAGAGAGAGAGAGGTATAGAATCCCAATCGCCCACGGTGCGCATGCGCCGATATCGTCAACGGGGATTCGCTGTTGCCACGTTTATATACCACGGCGGATGCGCGTTGCGGGCGATTGGGGTTCTACACTTCTCTCACTCGCGTACGATGTCGGCGACAGTTTCAGGCTATCAATGAGCTCTCCATATATATACAGGGTGTCCCAAAAATGTCCGAGTTCCTTGAAAGGGGTGACTCAGGGGGTGATTTGAAACAAGTTTTTCCTTAGCGAAAATATTGTTCGAAGCTTCGATAACGAGATATTAACAAAAAACCCGGACAAATCAGAACGCGCGCCGTCCGTTCGAGCTCCCACGGTAGCGTTGACTACGCTGTAGGCGGCTGCGCTTGTACTACGAACGTACGAACAGGCAAGTCGGCATGCATCGAAGGAAACCGCGTTACACAGTTTTTTTATTAAGCAGAACCATAAATAATAATTATTTGAAGTGAGAGGACAAGAAATACGTAAATCTCGTTTTCAAATAACGCATAAACAAAAAGATAATGTAACAGAAAATGTACGACAAGTGATTGTAATTCGTTATTGAGGGAAAAATCCGTAGTTTAATAACGGCTAACACAACTAAATTTAAAAAATAATATTAGGTGTATGAATAAATTCTTTCCGACTGGATTTACATAATCAGTACAAAGTTATCGAATTCGACAATACTGTACATTGAAATCTGTCTATACCGACGTTATAAATACAATCAGACTGTTTCACAGCCGACGATAGAATAGCGATATTGACCTCATCGCGCGATGCTTGTAACAGCAGTCTCATTTTTAATATCCCCAAACCCATATCGGTTCGCTACCATGCGTTACGCGCCCTCAAGCGTGCGCGCGACCCGCGCACTAACCTAGTCCCAACCAATGCTAATACCCGGGACAAGTTGGAAAGTGGAATGCGCTGTGTCGGAATAAGTCAACAGCAATAATATCTGGGTTTGTACGCACAACCTAACTTAAAAGTAAATCTGACAGATGTTGGAAATGATCGACACGTTTTGATTAACATACATTTATTTATTCAAACAGATCAAAATATGTTGTTCGACAACATATTCTCAACAACATGTAACCGCTTTCTGGAGGGGTTACCGGGTGTGCGGTGAAGGTGCCGCAGTGCCGGCTCAGGTCGGTAGTCCAGGGCCGCCGGTCGAATAAGCGTACGCTTAGTTGAGCTGAAGTACTCAGACTTATTCGCAGTCAAGTACAAAGTATCCCGGCCAGGTCTATACTGGCACACAGCGTCATAGCGGCTTAAGGCGCGTATAGACCGGGTAACAATCGCCGGTAACTTGTCGCTAGCGACTTCAGCGAGTCGCCTGGCGGATCGGTGGGATAACCGACTTGTTTCCGGCGACTTCTGTCTGGCAACTTGTGCCTCGCAACTCGTCCTTTAAAGGTTAAGGAGATACGATTAGACCGGGCTACATACATGTATCCGGCGACTTGCGACAATTTCTGTGGGATATAGCAGCTCGCCCCTTGCCTCAAACGGTTTTCTAGAAGTGACTGTTGGCCACATGTTCCCAAAAAACTGTATTCAAGTGGACGGTGAGCAACATCGCCCGAGTCTCTAATGCCTGTATCCAGGTTTCCCGTTCCGAATGGGAAACACTGCCGACTCTGTGGAAACACACGCACGCACGCACGCACGCGCGCGCGCGCGCGCGCGCACACACACACACACACACACACACACACACACACATATATACTAGCAAAATATACCCGCGCTTCGCTTCGGACCTAGCAGATATTAAGGACTCCATGAAGACACATTTCATGTATTAATAACGGCAGCATTAATATTTTAAAATTAACTGGAAAACTAATCGATTCTCGAAATAATCGTGAACATACAGACAGAAGAACGTCCGATTATATATGCACTTGTTGGTTCCCGGCTTCACTGGGGTGGATTTTGTTATCGATTCATCGCAACGCTTCTTTATAGACGACATTAATAGTATTGTAGTCAGGAGCAATTGAGTAAAGGTTACTGCCGAAACTTACACGGGAGCAGGCTACGTACAACTGTCCATGCGAGAAACATGAAGTACGGAGGTCAACGCCTGCCACTTTGAGTGTTTGACCTTGTGTCTTATTAATGGTCATAGCATAACATACTTTAATAGGGAACTGCAACCGTTTATATTGAAAGGGCATGTCAGAAAAAATCATTGGGATCCGAGGAATCATAACATTTTCCCTATTAGCACAGCCTGCCAAGACTGTTGCCTCTAATATATAGTTATGCATTTTATTTATTTGGAGTGGAGTTCCATTACATAATTTTGGAGGATTTAAATTACAATGTAGGATTATAAGTGCGCCTACCTTCAACTTTAAAGCATGAATGGGTAATCCTGACGGATTTAATGAATTAAGGAATTAGACAGGGTAATGGACAGTATCTTGGTCGTCCACTGCTCTGTCTATTGAGAAATAAATGCGAGGAGGATCATCAACTTTATGCAAAATGAAATCATTAATAGTGTTGACTGATTAATTTCTTGGAGCCAATATTGCTCGTTCTTGAAACCAGGAAAGAGGTTTATTGTTCAGAAGACTAATGTCAGAATAAACATAATCATCTAATTCATTGATGTCTTTAACCATATTACAGAGGACTGGGTTATCGAGTGAAACCTTTCCGTTATTTTTCATGAAGTCTCCATTGCCCAATTTCAGCAATAAGTCAGAAAACATGTTTACATTGTTGTCTCCGTATAAGCGGGCACGCGTATTTGTTGTAAGTGAAAGCTTCTCAACTGAAGACGACACATAAGATCTTTTGAGGCATGCGTTAATTTCATCAGCTCGGGTATCTTTGGGTATCACGGGCAACGTTTGCCGAAAATCTCTTGAAAACAACACAGTGATTACTCCCATCATCTTTCTATTATTACGAAGATCCTTGAGAGTTCTATCCAGAGCTTCTATCGCAGTTTTGTGAGACATTGTACTTTCATCCCATACAATGAGCGAACATGATTGAATAACCATGGATATGGCGCTTTGCTTCGAAATATTCCACACGGCGTTTTGATCTGAACATATATTCAATGGTAATTTAAACATTGCATGCGCGGTCCTGCCACCATGTAACAATATTGCAGCTATTCCCGAAGAGGCAACTGCAAGGTCAATTCGACCTTCAGAACGTAGTTTATGAAGCAGCAAATTAATCAAGAAGGTCTTTCCGGTCCCACCGAGTGCATCCAAAAAAAAATATTTTACCAGTTCCATTCCGGGCACTTGTATGAATCGCATTATATGCAATTTTTTCATCGTCATTTAAGGTTAATTCATTTCTCATAGGATTATCATGTAATTCTTGGCTTTTGTAAGCTGTTTCTCGCAAATATTCTCTGCTTATTGTATTATCGAGTGCACTGTCTGGCAAAGGAAGGCCTAGCGTTTTCACACTTTTCCCCAATAACAGTTGTACCATTTTATCAATTTCTATAAGGGCTGAGCTAATAATCACATCATTAAATTTCAAGTTCGGCAAGGACTGCTCGGTCCGCATGCGGTGTAAGATATCCTCTGACATACTATCTTTATGTTTGATCCACAAAGATAATGGGTCAGGTATTTGCCAAACGTTAACATCACAGAGAATAAAGATCTCATGTTTGAAGCAGACCTTGTGAGAGCCGCTTCTGTCAGAGTGTTGTCCCAATGGGAATCATCTTCTAACAAACCTAACATTTTACAGGCCAACTGAAAAGAAGAGTGTATCACACCGTGTACAGTACGTAAGTTCTGAAAGGATGTAGGACCTTTAACAACGTGGAGTAACATTCGCAGATAGTAGCATTCAGTGTTGTTAGGGTGGATGGTGTAAACGCGACCGAGTGCATGACTCTTTTTTACTCCTGGATATCTCTCTACCGAGGAACCTTGCTTACGACGCTGAAACATATTTCGGTTCCAAGTATAATAGGAAGGCACTTCGTTGTAGAGCAGTGTTCTGGCGAAGGGATCGATAACGCATAACTTAAAGAATGCTGTCAATGTAGTATCTCGCGGATTTGCTGCGATGTCGACAGCATTATTGGCAGTAAAATAAACACGCTGCCCATTCCTGAGATGGACGGCCAAGTGCACAACAATAGGTGATCTGTCGTGGATGCTAAAAGACAGTATCCTCCACACTGCCTCTGACGTGCTAATATAGCGACCCGATTGGTACTGTTCCACTTCATTCTGAGCATTAATGCTTGATCACTTCTCTTGTTTATGTATTTACATACATATTTGATATATTTAACAGAACTGCAGAGTTCAACATTAATATGAGCGTCAAACGTTCTTAAAAGAACTGTATTATATGGTACGACCCAACGGTTGTCAATATCTAATTCTCTTGTCCCTGAACGGATCGTGGCTGTACGCCCGCCGATGTCTGGATGCCTTCTGCGATACTTTGGGTATCCATCCTCATCAGTAGACGTATCAGTTAGGAACTGTTTAGGATATTTTTTACTACACATACACCTCCATTCATACACGTAGATGTCGGATACAATAGTCCACATGGTCCGTAGATCATTTGTTTGATAACCGTTGCATGTAGCTGTGGATTTAGAACAGGATCAGGAATTTCAGCACTGATCACAGAATCTATTTAGTCAGGTCTGATTTTATTTTGCAGCCAAACCAAGAGATGTACATGAGGCAACCCACGTTTCTGCCATTCTACGGTGTACATGAAACATTTAGTGGTTCCAAAGATATTACCTTTGTTTATTAAGTGCATGAGTTTTTGCAATTTCAGATGAAAGAGTCGACTAATTACATCATGTCTGTCCCTTGTTACAGAGTTTTCGAATAAATTTTCTTGTATTTCCGACCAGTTAGGATTGCACGTAAAGGAAATAAATAAATCAGGCCTGCCATAATTACAAACGTACGTCATAGCATCTTGCGTACGTTGATGCATATAGCGAGGTCCACCTGTGAATAAAGAAGGAAGTATGACCAGTTGTCCTACGTTAGATGCATTGCCGTCGTCTCGTAATGCATCCTGCAAATAGATGTAATTTTCGGCTCTTAGTTGACGCTGATTAAAGCGAATAAAAGCTAATCTTTCTGTTTCAATCTTGGCATACTGGTCTACCCAGAATTGATTTTGGAGCATACCAGATCTATGTAGCATCTTGAACTAGTTTTGTCTAGTCATCATGCGGTAGGTGTAAAAATTCATACAGGAAACTGTTTTAGTGGCCTGATTTCTCGTGACTGGATTTACTTGCAGAATAGAAATTGAGTAACCATCTTCACCCCGACATAAGATTAATGGATATTGTAAAGCGTCATATGATCTGTGCGTTTCGGCGATTTTATGTTTAGTGTGATCGCATCCATTTAACAGGATGTCTCGTTTGTTAAATTCTTCCCCAACCATTAAAATGGCGACCTCGTTGGTTGTTGGGATGTTGTATCTGCCACGATGTTGGTTAGCAGGCTTTTTGTTTACGTGAATTATTAATTTGAAGTCTTTAGAGTTAGGTGGTATGTTGTCCAGAGTCGTTTTGAATGATACTATGTAACTATTATAACGGCGTAGCATATCTTGCAGTTCCTTGACCAAATCAGCGTTCAAAGTATTTTCATTATTGCAGCGTACCGCTGCTTGCGAATCGTGATCGTCAATAAAATATATTTGCAAAAATTTATGCTCATTTTGAGACAAAGGTAGTACACTGCCAACTAAATGGTAAACTTGTCTCTGTATTTTAAAGGTTGGCATGTATCCAGGCTCTACAATTTATTTGGCCTCAAATGAAGTTATTTGGAAAGCATTGTTGTACTTTAATGTTTTTAAAAAAATGTTTCGAATTTGGATGTTGCCCAGAAAGCAGTGAAAGTAATGGTTCAGGTGGACCGATAATTTCAGCCAATTTTAGTTTTCCTTGTTCACAGCACATACTGACAAGGGAAGATCCCGAACCCGAAAATTCAAAAAATTCTGAAACTTTGTGGATATGTAGGGGATTTCTTTCTGATTTCAACGCAATTTTTTTTGCTGCCCAAAATCACTGTAAGGGGGTGAAATTAACCCCTGAAGATTCGGCTATTTTTCGATTTTATTTTGTAACACACAATCTGTAAGAGATAGAAATAAAGTTTCAAGACAAAAGTTACTTCTTTTAATTAGATCTATCAAATCGTAAAGGTTTTATCAATTGTTTAAACAATTAGAAAAAAGTTATAAACAAAAATATGAATAATGTTTTCTAAAATTCGGGTTTTCACGTGAAATCTGAACTGGATGTTTAAATATTTATGAAACAGCATAATCCATATTTTTTTTCCATACAATTTCAACTATTGTTGTATCGCAGAACTGTGCTCCGCGACAATCGAAAAACTTTTGGATCCCATTGTAACGTACCTTAAGCTGCACGACGAGCAATGTTTTTATAACTTTTATTAGGAAATAATACGCGACGCGTAGTAAGAAAGTAATATAATTTATATACTTTTGTCTCCAATTACACATGGGGAAATTATATCAGGTGGAAATAGAGGAGAAGAAGGGAACTGTTAGATATAACTTATCCTTATTAGAACTTTTTATTTTTAACATAATTATCGAACTTTTCTCTTATTTGCTTACCAAACAAGCGAGACAATGCAGGCGTTTAATAAGCGATTTAAGTATAGTTAGGTAACCTTGAAAACACTTGTGTGATGTGAATATATACCTACTTTTGTCTCCCATCAAAGTATTATCTCATGTCTATTGTTCTCTCGAGCATTAATAATGAGAATACATATATTAGTATTCGTATCGGATGATACATTATTTGCAAGGAAAATAAAGATGATCAATTTTAGTAAGACATATCACTGTCAAAACATGTTTTCTTCAGACGTGATAAAGTAAGATACATACACATATGCCATATGTATACGTATAAGATGGGTATTATCAGTTCTATAGGTTTGTCCTGACGACAAAAGTAATAAATGCTTCGACTCGTTATTATTGTCAGTAGTATCGAAGGCATTTGAAGAGTAAAGACTCATTAACAATAAGAAATACTAGTTAATTGTAGTTTAAGTATAGATGTTAACAGTAAATGTACGTTGATTCTGTGTAACAAACGTGTAGTGTTGAAAATGTTTCCCATATATCCTGCAAATGTAATTCGTTTACTTATGACAACATTCCTAATTGAGAATAATAATGAGACGCCTATTAATAATAGAGAAATGGAGTTACACGACATAATAAAAGACATGCTTATTAAATCGCAAGAAGAAACATCATTTTTAATGGAAGCTGATGTTACATTAGAATTTTTGGAACCATTTAGACCACATTCTGTAGAATTTGTGGATGATATATATGTACCTACACGCGAAGAACTTTTAGAACCGATAGAGTTCGAAGAAGAGCAGTGTATATCAGAAGAAGGAGGTATTGTGACTTTAGAATATAAAACAGAGGCTGTTGCATTTTGGAAACGTGGTAAGAAGAGACGGCTTTCTTTACAATCTGTCCAACATAAATTTCGAAAAGTTTCATCCCTATATCAATTGTATAGGTGAGTGGTAAAGGATGTACTGTTATGTTAAGGTGCTTCGTATCTATTTGTTTCATATCTATGCAAAATTGCCTTGTTTTCATTAGATGGGAAGAAACGGTGAACAGGGGAGGGACACGTCGGAAAAAATTGTAACAAATTTCTGAATATGTGTATAATAAGTTTGTTGACGGGATTGAAACTCATGCCATTATTCATGATTTGGACCTTCGAAGATGGGCCTTACAAGCTAATGAAGAGACAGGGTTGGAAAATTTTAAAGCATCTCGACATTGGATCTGGAATTTTAAGAGAACGTATAAAATAGTTTCAAGAAAAGTGAACAAATTCATTACCAGATCATACGGTACAGATACACCGCAATTAAATGAAATTGCTTCGACTTTTGTGAATAATGTAAAACCTCGTATTAGAGATATCGGAACAAACAATATATTCAATGCTGATGAAAGCGAATTCAATCTAGAATTACATTCGGGCCGTACTTTAGCTGAACAAGGAACCAAAAGTGTTACAGCACTCGTACAATCTATATCCGCTACTACACATAGCTATACTATATTCCCCACAATATCAGCTTCTGGGAAACTACTCTCTCCGCTATTTATTGTTCTGCAGGAAAAGGATGGTAATTTTGGTCCACGTGTACAACAATCTTTGTTTCGACCGTGGAATGTTTATATACAGGCGTCCACATCTGGAAAGTTAACAGGTGAACTGGTTATGGAATGGTTAACAAACGTATATCTACCACATGCGGGATCTCGAAGCGTTTTGTTATTGGATTCGTGGACTGGTCACTGTCCATCTACATTACGAAACGGTATACCAGCTAATCAACATGTGGAAATATTCACTATACCGAAAAAAACTACAGGAATGATACAACCGCTTGATGTATATGGTTTCCGGATATGGAAAAGCTTTGTACGAAAATTTTCCGACCCTGTATTATTGTTTAATTACGATGTGCAGCTAAATGCAAGGAATAATGTCATTAAATTACAGTCTCTTATTCATAATCAACTTTCATCAGCAAAGTATCACGATGTGTTTGCTTACGCATGGTATAAAAGTGGATATATTGTTGAGAAACCCAATCAGTTTGAAAATCCAGTAGACTTCGCTTTTTCACTACAAGATTTCATACATCCACCTCGTTGTTCCATATGCGGCAATTATGCTATCATACGATGTGCGTGGTGTAAGCAATATTTATGTTTTCAACATTTTTTTGAAGAGTTTCATCACCATGAAGAATAATTCATAATCACACAAGTGTTTTCAAGGTTACCTAACTATACTTAAATCGCTTATTAAACGCCTGCATTGTCTCGCTTGTTTGGTAAGCAAATAAGAGAAAAGTCCGATAATTATGTTAAACATAAAAAGTTCTAATAAGGATAAGTTATATCTAACAGTTCCCTTCTTCTCCTCTATTTCCACCTGATATAATTTCCCATGTGTAATTGGAGACAAAAGTATATAAATTATATTACTTTCTTACTACGCGTCGCGTATTATTTCCTAATAAAAGTTAGAAAAACATTGCTCGTCGTGCAGCTTAAGGTACGTTACAATGGGATCCAAAAGTTTTTCGATTGTCGCGGAGCACAGTTCCGCGATACAACAATAGTTGAAATTGTATGGAAAAAAATATGGATTATGCTGTTTCATAATTATTTAAACATCCAGTTCAGATTTCACGTGAAAACCCGAATTTCAGAAAACATTATTCATATTTTTGTTTATAACTTTTTTCTAATTGTTTAAACAATTGATAAAACCATTACGATTTGATAGATCTAATTAAAAGAAGTAACTTTTGTCTTGAAACTTTATTTCTATCTCTTACAGATTGTGTGTTACAAAATAAAATCGAAAAATAGCCGAATCTTCAGGGGTTAATTTCATCCCCTTACAGTGATTTTGAGCAGCAAAAAAAATTTGCGTTGAAATCAGAAGGAAATCAGTAGGTATTATAAGAGAGTTCTAATCCAACGTTTGGCGAGGGGTGAAGCGGGGCGAGGGGAACCGCAGCGTGGGCGAGGGGGAGGCGGGTGGGGGGACCGCGACTCGTGGAGGTGGGGGGCGGGACCCAGGATCACTGGCGGTAGAGGGGGGTACCTCGAGGTCACGTAACGCGTTCCTCGACGATGACACGTCACGCGTTGTAGGAGGAAGCGATTCGCAACCCTCTTATCTCCCCAAGGCCAGATCGCGCCCCGATATTCGCTACTTTGGAATCGAGTGTACGAGAGAGAGAGAGGTACGATATTAATCTATCCTCCTCTCTCTCGTTGCAGGGGGTCGGAAACATACCGAGGTACGTCGCGTAGAAGATGCAAGTCGACACCTGCACGGCTATTGCGCAATAACAGTGCCAAAAAACATATAATAGGCGAAGGTCAACTTCCGAGAATAATCAGGTATGTCGCGTAGAAGATGCAAGTCGAAACCTGAATTTCGGTATAGCTCCAAGGTCAGATCACGCTCGCGAACAAGGAGTGTGAGAGAGAAGGGTACGATATGAATCTATCCTTCTCTCTTTCCAGGTGCATAGTCGAAACATACGGAGGTACGTCGCGTAGGAGATGATGCGAGTCGAAACGTACCGTTTCGTATCGCGTAATCCGTGAATAATAATACGCAGCATCTTTGCGCGAGCAATCGCGAGACCACGAAAATTCAAAGCGAGCCGACACGCTTCTATCTATCGTTAGAAGACGAGATCGCGCCCGCGAACAAGGAGTGTGAGAGAGAGGTACGATAGGAATCTATCCGTCTCTCTCTAGACGCATAGTCGAAACATTCGGAGGTACGTCGCGTAGGTGATGATGCGAGTCGAAACGTAGCGTTTCGTATCGCGTAATCCGTGAATAATAATACGCAGCATCTTTGCGCGAGCAATCGCGAGACCACGAAAATTCAAAGCGAGCCGCGTTTGAACGAGGAGCGTGAGAGTGGTATGACATTTTTGCACATCTCTCTCTCTATCCCTCTCGGTGTCGGAGGTAAGAAAACACAATACGGTGTTACGACGCGTAGGAGCCGCAAGTCGAATCTTATAGTTTGTTATGGCGCGATAATCGAGCCAAAAGCGTATCACTGTAACGATAGAAGGTTGATTTCTGAGAATAGTACACAGCATCTTTGCGCGAGAATTTTGGAAGGTAAACTGTCGAGAAGGAATAATGCGCATATGACTTAAAAGATATCACGTAACATCAGCATATGATGTGTACAAGAATAAAGCGATGTAATCGAATACTGTTTTCGGTGGTCCATTAGGCTAGAGATGATTATCAAGAGCATATTCGGTGGGAGAGATGCGATATTATTCGAAATGCGTAATAAGAGGTATAGATGTTTTCCAGTTCTCGTAACATACCTAGTGTAAGAAACGAAGATTGAAAGAATACTAGTTTTTGGGATAAGCGATATCCTGCGAGGATAGGAAAGGATCGTTTAGGGTATCAAACAATACAGATATTCGTGCGATAAAGTGTTGTATTTATTGGTAAAGCATATATAGACATGTATACATTATTGGGATACGTTGGGAGAATCACGTATAATGGAATCCAAGCATAACGCTAATAATTCAAAATCTAACAAAGAATGTGGTTCGAAGTATTCGCTTTCGGAAACGAAAATTTTTCAGAACTGACACACACCGATCTAGCGAACCGCCAAGCGCAGAGAAATAATAATAATTTTTATCTGAAATGGTTTCGAGCGATGTCGGGAAAGATCGACGTTTTACAAATCACATATTCGGAGAGGGAAAGAGATAGCACTACATAGTGGTACAATCGTATGCATTCTAAAGCTAAATTCTGAGAGGGAAAGAGACAGCAGTGGTACAATCGCATGCATTCTAAAGCTAAAATTGTTCAAAATGTTTTTGATCTTAACGTCGGAGCGTATCGCGCGATCTCGCGTAATTTGAGTCCTCTGGAGCAGCCGTGCGAGATGATGTCATTTGGCGGCGCGAAAAACGCTCAGAGGGGGGACTGACCCCCGAAAATCTTTTTCACACCTAACCGAGCGAGGGAATGACCTTGGCCCACCCCCGAAAATTTTTTCACACCTGACCCACACCGATCTAGCGAACCAATATGCAGCAGAAATTGTTTAATAATTTATCAGAAATTGTTTCGAGCGATGTCGGGAAAGATCGATGTTTTACAAACCATATATTCGGGGATGGGAAACAGAGAGAGAGAGAGAGAGAGAGGGGGGGGGGAGGGAGGGGAGAGAGAGAGAGAGAGAGAGAGAGAGAGAGAGAGAGAGAGAGAGACGGCACAAGCACAGTTATTTTAAAGCTAAATTCGGGGAGGGAAAGAGACGGCACTACAATCGCATGCATTCTAAAGCTAACAGTATTTCAAATGTTTTTCAATCTTAATATCGCAGCGTATCGCGCGATCGTGTGTAATTTGACTCCTCTGGAGCAGCCGTGCAGGATGACGTCATTTTCACGGTGCGAAGAAGGCGCGAATCATAGAATTATGCGGTGTCAGTTGAAATTTTTTCCAAACCAACAGACACTTTTTCCCCAACGCAGAGAAATAATAATTTCATGAATAAACGATCTAGCGAACCATTCTGTAGCTAACAGACATATTTTTTTCAACGCAGAGAAAAAATTTTCAAACTAATATGTAACAAGCATTCTAAAGCTAGCATGTTTTTAAAGCGTTCAGATTTAGCGTCGCAGCGTATCGCGCGATGACACGACGCGAAGAACGCGTGAACGAAATATAATTCTATTTAAAGCGTTGAATCTTAGAATTAGGTAGGGAGGAAAGAATGAGGGTAAATAAAATAGAGACATAATATGGTTTAAATGATAATATATTGTTACAGGCAAAGAATATGAAAATAGAATAATAATAATAATTTAACTTTTTTTCTTCCTACGAGCATCAGCTAGAATATCATTGATGGCACATGCTAACAGTTCGCAATCTACAAGATAATCCTCGTCGTAATATTCACTATCACGTATGATTTTAGCAGCACGACGCGTATCTAATGTTTCGCAGGCAACATCGCTCTGTTGTAGCACGTTAACAAAATTTAAAAATTTCAGCCGCACATCTTGTGCAGTTTCATACAACCGCAGATACACATAGGCTATACACAGATCAAGATTAAATAAAAATGTTACAGTATTCAGTTTGAAATACAGCGGCTTAGTATCTAGTGTTATCTTTACAATCAGAGAATCATAGAAAGAATTATGCGGAGTCGACAGAAATTCGTGAGGAGAGAAGGTCTTATGCTACTGCATAAAAATTTAATACTAGCTAAATAAAAAATCATAAACATTAATGAAATTAAAAATCTTATAAAAATAATTCTTAAATACTCAGCTATAAAAATTAATGAAAATCTATCTCTAAAATACTCAGTATTAAACCCAGACACATATATTACATTTATAATAATTATACATTTATAATTAGTGGTGATATGTTATTCGATTTTATTGATATCTAGTTTTTAAATGAATTTATTCATATATTTAATTAATTATGAAAAGTATTTTTATTTTTGTTAAATATAACAAATTTATGGGATTATCTATGCATTTATATTATTATTATTGATTTGATGTATTTAAGAATTGTAATTTTAAAATTTAATTTCATTTAAGATAATTTAATAATTTATTTCATTGATAAAAAATTTAAGAATTTTGGTGCAATTTTTTAAATAAATTATATAAATGAATTATGCGTATGGTATAATGATAAAATTAATAACTAATTTAGTGAATATATTTTTTAGATAAAAATGAACTAAAGGAATTCTGCAAATTAAAAATATTCACCTGTTTATCAAAAAACATGTCTTTATGTTTAATAATTTAAAGTCTGCTCTGCCCAATGAATTATTTTTAAGTGGCTGCAGTATATTGACTACATGGTAGCATACAAAGGTAGCATAATAATTAGTCTTTTTATTGAAGGCTTGAATGAATGAGTTGATGAAATATTTCCTGTCTCTAGATTAAACTGTTAATTTAAATTTTAAGTAAAAATGCTTAGATTTTTTCTATGGGACGAGAAGACCCTATAGAATTTTATAATTTATTTTAGGAATAAGTTTTAATAAAATTATGTAATTTATTGGGAGGATATTTAAAATTATTTAGCTTTAAAAAATTTATCAAAGTATTTTTGTTTCAAAAGATAGTTTATTAAAAATTGTTAGATTTAATTACCTTGGGGATAACAGCGTAATATCTTTGGAGAGATCATATTTATGAAGATGATTGCGACCTCGATGTTGAATTAGGATATAATTTAAATGCAGCAGTTTAAATATTAAGTCTGTTCGACTTTTAATATCTTACATGATTTCAGTTCAGATCGACGTGAGCCAGATCGGTTTCTATCTATATTTATCTAATAAATTTTTGTACGAAAGGATTTAATTAATAAATTATTTTTTGCTATTTTCAATAAAAATCGGAATTTTATATTTATTAAGAATAGGTGTTTACCCTGTGATAATTGTTGGTTGGTTGGGCTTCAAATTCTAATTATTCAATATTAGGAGCGATTGGATCAATTTCACAGTTAGTTTCTTATGAAGTCAGTTTATTTTTAACAATATTTTCCGTAATTTTATTAATTGAAAGTTATTCATTATTGGATTTATATAAATTTCAATATTACATTAAATTTATTTTAATTTTAATCCCTATACTACGACAAGAAAACCGCGGATAGGTCTTTTAAAATCGGAGACCAAGTGCTACTGCACGACGAGACGTTAAGACGCGGACGGTCACGAAACTAACACCTGCATGGATAGGTCCCTACACGATTCAAAACATGCACGATAACAATAATTACAGTATAAAGGGCGACGAACAATCCGTGTTCACGCGAACCGACTTAAACACTTTATAGAATAGGGCAGGGATAGGAAAATGATCGCAGTTATGAGGGGAAGTAACAGCGCACCAACAACTATGTAGATTTGGAAAAGAGGCGAAATATATTTATTAAAAAAAAAAAAAAAAAAAAAAAAAAAATGAGGGAGAGAAGAATTTTTAAATAAGTATTTTAAAATAAGTAATTTAACTAATCAGGATATTCGCCGTTTTTGAGGGTATAATTTAGATTTAAATTTATTTAAAACACAGTTCAATTGGTCTTTCTGATGTCTCGCATCTAAAGCTATGTGCGGGCTTAAAAATTCTAACGAATATAAAAATTTCTCATTAAAAGGCACTCTCCTAACCGTATGTTTGAAGGCAGATTGGTAATATTTTTTTATATTTTCATAAAAGTCTATAATTCCTTGGCTATTTTCTGAATTACTACTTCTAATTTTATTAATGGTTGCCATCGATTCCTCTCCAATAAAAATTGATTGCAGTGACAGTAAATTATCTTTATTATATACGTCTATTTCATGTGAATTGGGTGCTACAATATACTCACGCTTTATAAAATTTCCTCGCAATGATCTTAATAATCCAAAACATTCAGGGAGCAGGCAATGAACTAGAACTTTCGAATTCTGAAACACTGTGTTGAATCTTGTAAATATGTTTAACGCGTAATTTAAAAATTGCAAATAAGCCTTAGTATAAGGGCAACTTAATGTTCGAAATATTTGGTTTGTTCTTTCGGAATAATTGTGTTCTGATGCTGCCTCCGCAAAGACAGCAAATAAAACTGTCCACTGACTTAACGTTCTTTCTACAATTTCCGGTAGTGCAACCCATCTGATCGGAGATGACTGCAGAATTTTTCCCTTACATCGTCCATAAAATCTTGCAGGTCTTCTAAAACTTTCTGTTGTTTTTGATTTACTGTAAGACATGTATAAATGAAAGTGAATTATTGCTGTATTTGCAATGGCAAGTAATCGCTCGCACGGCACGCGACCAAATACATTGAATAGCAAAAGCATGGGAAGACAGACATTTCTTCATGCACGTGTATCACATCGTGATTGTATTATATCAAATAAATCCTCTGAACACATATACGCACATTTACGGCTCGAATAATCGTCGTAGCCCCCAAAAGTCCGGATCATCATTGTCGTCGTTGAACGCCCAACGGTCTAAATCGTCTCGAACCTCTATTTGCAGGTCGTGGATATTAATGCATATATTCTGACATAGGATATGCAGTCTAAGAGAACAATCAAAGCTATGAAATTGTCCGTTCGTAACAGGAATAAACATAAAAATTTCGAGAAGTTATGAAAATTAAGCCTTACCTGTTACATGCATTCCCCTTGCACGTAGCTCATCCAAAATCTGAGCCAGCCATATTGAAAAAGGTGGCAAGCCCTAGAACATACAAACATTGATATAACACGGATACATTAAACCCAATAAACATCAAACGTACAAAGCAATGCAAAGTATTGCATACCTGCGGAGGCGGCGGTGGCGACGGCCAATGGGGCGGTGAGGGAGGCGACGGTGGTGGCGAGTTCTAGAATCATCCAACTACGGCGCAATTCGGAATAAACCCATCTTTTATCACTTCAAAAAAAAAAAAATGAAAAAATGTTTGAAACAAAAATAGTGCTGTTAGCTGTGACGGTTGACAGGCAACTGGTCTCGCTGCATCTCCAAGCTCTCGCACGTAAACTCGTATCTTGAAATCGAGAAGCCCGTAGCTTTGCAAAAGTAAGATGCCGTTGTTCTCCACCTTCATTTTTCGTTGACCACTCATTTTCTTCTTCTTCGCACTCGTCATTTGGCTGAACAGCTTCCCCTTCTTCCTTGGGCACATCATTCGACTAGACAATACCACTTTGAACGTGTATCGTACCACTCTGGATGTGTATCGAACGTGTATCATACCACTCTGGATGTGTATCGAACGTGTGTGGTACCACTTTCAACATCAATCGAACGTGTATGGTACAACTTTCAACGTCTATCGTACCACTCTGAACGTGTATCGAACGTCTGTGGTTACTTTTCTGAAGGTTACCCCCTCCATCGGTTAGGCCGGACATGTATTGAAACCCTTCCCTCGGTTAGTTCTGGAAAATTTCAGACGTAACCCACTGCAGAAATTTTCCAGGTGTTAGTTTTGTGACCGTCCGCGTCTTAACGTCTCGTCGTGCAGTAGCACTTGGTCTCCGATTTTAAAAGACCTATCCGCGGTTTTCTTGTCGTAGTATAGGGATTAAAATTAAAATAAATTTAATGTAATATTGAAATTTATATAAATCCAATAATGAATAACTTTCAATTAATAAAATTACGGAAAATATTGTTAAAATAAACTGACTTCATAAGAAACTAACTGTGAAATTGATCCAATCGCTCCTAATATTGAATAATTAGAATTTGAAGCCCAACCAACCAACAATTATCACAGGGTAAACACCTATTCTTAATAAATATAAAATTCCAATTTTTATTGAACATAATAAAAAATAATTTATAAATTAAATCCTTTCGTACAAAAACTTATTAGATAAATATAGATAGAAACCGATCTGGCTCACGTCGATCTGAACTGAAATCATGTAAGATATTAAAAGTCGAACAGACTTAATATTTAAACTGCTGCATTTAAATTATATCCTAATTCAACATCGAGGTCGCAATCATCTTCATAAATATGATGTCTCCAAAGATATTACGCTGTTATCCCCAAGGTAATTAAATCTAACAATTTTTAATAAACTATCTTTTGAAACAAAAATACTTTGATAAATTTTTTAAAGTTAAATAATTTTAAATATCCTCCCAATAAATTACTTAATTTTATTAAAACTTATTCCTAAAATAAATTATAAAATTCTATAGGGTCTTCTCGTCCCATAGAAAAAAACTAAGCATTTTTACTTAAAATTTAAATTAACAGTTTAATCTAGAGACAGGAAATATTTCATCAACTCATTCATTCAAGCCTTCAATAAAAAGACTAATTATTATGCTACCTTTGTATGCTACCATGTAGTCAATATACTGCAGCCACTTAAAAATAATTCATTGGGCAGAGCAGACTTTAAATTATTAAACATAAAGACATGTTTTTTGATAAACAGGTGAATATTTTTAATTTGCAGAATTCCTTTAGTTCATTTTTATCTAAAAAATATATTCACTAAATTAGTTATTAATTTTATCATTATACCATACGCATAATTCATTTATATAATTTATTTAAAAAATTGCACCAAAATTCTTAAATTTTTTATCAATGAAATAAATTATTAAATTATCTTAAATGAAATTAAATTTTAAAATTACAATTCTTAAATACATCAAATCAATAATAATAATATAAATGCATAGATAATCCCATAAATTTGTTATATTTAACAAAAATAAAAATACTTTTCATAATTAATTAAATATATGAATAAATTCATTTAAAAACTAGATATCAATAAAATCGAATAACATATCACCACTAATTATAAATGTATAATTATTATAAATGTAATATATGTGTCTGGGTTTAATACTGAGTATTTTAGAGATAGATTTTCATTAATTTTTATAGCTGAGTATTTAAGAATTATTTTTATAAGATTTTTAATTTCATTAATGTTTATGATTTTTTATTTAGCTAGTATTAAATTTTTATGCAGTAGCATAAGACCTTCTCTCCTCACGAATTTCTGTCGACTCCGCATAATTCTTTCTATGATTCTCTGATTGTAAAGATAACTCTAGATACTAAGCCGCTGTATTTCAAACTGAATACTGTAACATTTTTATTTAATCTTGATCTGTGTATAGCCTATGTGTATCTGCGGTTGTATGAAACTGCACAAGATGTGCGGCTGAAATTTTTAAATTTTGTTAACGTGCTACAACAGAGCGATGTTGCCTGCGAAACATTAGATACGCGTCGTGCTGCTAAAATCATACGTGATAGTGAATATTACGACGAGGATTATCTTGTAGATTGCGAACTGTTAGCATGTGCCATCAATGATATTCTAGCTGATGCTCGTAGGAAGAAAAAATGTTAAATTATTATTATTATTCTATTTTCATATTCTTTGCCTGTAACAATATATTATCATTTAAACCATATTATGTCTCTATTTTATTTACCCTCATTCTTTCCTCCCCACCTAATTCTAAGATTCAACGCTTTAAATAGAATTATATTTCGTTCACGCGTTCTTCGCGTCGTGTCATCGCGCGATACGCTGCGACGTTAAGATCAAAAACATTTTGAACAATTTTAGCTTTAGAATGCATGCGATTGTACCATTGCTGTCTCTTTCCCTCTCAGAATTTAGCTTTAGAATGCATACGATTGTACCACTATGTAGTGCTATCTCTTTCCCTCCCCGAGTATGTGATTTGTAAAACGTCGATCTTTCCCGACATCGCTCGAAACCATTTCAGATAAAAATTATTATTATTTCTCTGCGCTTGGCGGTTCGCTAGATCGGTGTGTGTCAGTTCTAAAAAATTTTCGTTTCCGAAAGCGAATACTTCGAACCACATTCTTTGTTAGATTGTGAATTATTAGCGTTATGCTTGGATTCCATTATACGTGATGCTCGCAACGTATCCCAATAATGTATACATGTCTATATATGCTTTACCAATAAATACAACACTTTATCGCACGAATATCTGTATTGTTTGATACCTTAAACGATCCTTTCCTATCCTCGCAGGATATCGCTTATCCCAAAAACTAGTATTCTTTCAATCTTCGTTTCTTACACTAGGTATGTTACGAGATCTGGAAAACATCTATACCTCTTATTACGCATTTCGAATAATATCGCATCTCTCCCACCGAATATGCTCTTGATAATCATCTCTAGCCTAATGGACCACCGAAAACAGTATTCGATTACATCGCTTTATTCTTGTACACATCATATGCTGTTGTTACGTGATATCTTTTAAGTCATATGCGCATTATTCCTTCTCGACAGTTTACCTTCCAAAATTCTCGCGCAAAGATGCTGTGTACTATTCTCAGAAATCAACCTTCTATCGTTACAGTGATACGCTTTTGGCTCGATTATCGCGCCATAACAAACTATAAGATTCGACTTGCGGCTCCTACGCGTCGTAACACCGTATTGTGTTTTCTTACCTCCGACACCGAGAGGGATAGAGAGAGAGATGTGCAAAAATGTCATACCACTCTCACGCTCCTCGTTCAAACGCGGCTCGCTTTGAATTTTCGTGGTCTCGCGATTGCTCGCGCAAAGATGCTGCGTATTATTATTCACGGATTACGCGATACGAAACGCTAAGTTTCGACTCGCATCATCACCTACGCGACGTACCTCCGAATGTTTCGACTATGCCTCTAGAGAGAGACGGATAGATTCCTATCGTACCTCTCTCTCACACTCCTTGTTCGCGGGCGCGATCTCGTCTTCTAACGATAGATAGAAGCGTGTCGGCTCGCTTTGAATTTTCGTGGTCTCGCGATTGCTCGCGCAAAGATGCTGCGTATTATTATTCACGGATTACGCGATACGAAACGCTACGTTTCGACTCGCATCATCACCTACGCGACGTACCTCCGAATGTTTCGACTATGCCTCTAGAGAGAGACGGATAGATTCCTATCGTACCTCTCTCTCACACTCCTTGTTCGCGGGCGCGATCTCGTCTTCTAACGATAGATAGAAGCGTGTCGGCTCGCTTTGAATTTTCGTGGTCTCGCGATTGCTCGCGCAAAGATGCTGCGTATTATTATTCACGGATTACGCGATACGAAACGGTACGTTTCGACTCGCATCATCTCCTACGCGACGTACCTCCGTATGTTTCGACTATGCACCTGGAAAGAGAGAAGGATAGATTCATATCGTACCCTTCTCTCTCACACTCCTTGTTCGCGAGCGTGATCTGACCTTGGAGCTATACCGAAATTCAGGTTTCGACTTGCATCTTCTACGCGACATACCTGATTATTCTCGGAAGTTGACCTTCGCCTATTATATGTTTTTTGGCACTGTTATTGCGCAATAGCCGTGCAGGTGTCGACTTGCATCTTCTACGCGACGTACCTCGGTATGTTTCCGACCCCCTGCAACGAGAGAGAGGAGGATAGATTAATATCGTACCTCTCTCTCTCTCGTACACTCGATTCCAAAGTAGCGAATATCGGGGCGCGATCTGGCCTTGGGGAGATAAGAGGGTTGCGAATCGCTTCCTCCTACAACGCGTGACGTGTCATCGTCGAGGAACGCGTTACGTGACCTCGAGGTACCCCCCTCTACCGCCAGTGATCCTGGGTCCCGCCCCCCACCTCCACGAGTCGCGGTCCCCCCACCCGCCTACCCCTCGCCCACGCTGCGGTTCCCCTCGCCCCGCTTCACCCCTCGCCAAACGTTGGATTAGAACTCTCTTATAATACCTACTGAAATCCCCTACATATCCACAAAGTTTCAGAATTTTTTGAATTTTCGGTTTCGGGATCTTCCCTTGTGAGTGACTTATCTTTCCATTTTACAGCACAACAATATTTACAAATTTTATCAAGCGGTCCTAAATACACCTCATTTCTGTAATCAATATTTGGGTCATAGTGCATTGCAGAACATTTTTTATTGATCCATCGGGTTCTTGTTGACTGATGTTCGTTTGTTATTGAATTATTACTAACAGGGTTAAGTGATCTTTCTGTTCTGCGTTGAATTTGACGTTGATCGCGTTTGTGTGAAAGACGATTTTCCCTATCAGACTCGGGTTCGTTTGCTCTTAGTCTACGTGTCCGTTGTGTTGTAGCCGCAACTCGACCTAAACCTGACTTTCGTTTAGGCATAATAAAAAAATCTTTTTACTTACTAAAAACAAACAAAATCTTATATTTTACAAAAGGAATATTTGAGAAAATGTAACTGCTTAAAATATCTATTCAACTAATGAATAACTATGAATATTTACAGAAACCTATCGCTACATTATCTATAAAAAAAATACTGGCGATTTGTATAAGCTGTAAAAAAGTGGTGCTAAGAAGCGAGTGGCATAAATTGTAACGTGAATGTCGACGCTCATACACAGCTAACGATGTGACTATGACCGTCAAGGCATCAAGCATCTCCACCAGGCTTGTCAGGAGTATGGACAACGAACGCAGTGAGAGCTGTGGAGGGGTCTGTACTCCTAGCAACTGTGATCCCCACCACCGTGCGGGGAACCGTACGTGCATCTCTTGCGCGCACCGCAGTGGACGCCACGTAATATTCATCTGCTTCGCTTCACTATTTCGCTTATTACTCAGTTCCATTTAGTAATATCGAGATGACAGAGCCTAAAACCTTCCCAAATGTTGTCTCTACACATCTATGAAAACCGCAGGAGTATTGGTTGAGTAGTTTCCGAGTTTACCCGTTGCAAACACAATAATACTTTCCGCTTTGTGTGTGTGTGTGTGTGTGTGTGTGTGCGTGTGTATGTTTCCACAGATTCCGCGATGTTTATATATATATTTTTTAACGTAGACATTTACTATATGATGTACTTCAATATTTTACAGTAATTATCAATTTCTTCTTTTTTTCTTCAACACGACCTGTATTGTTCTTAATCAGTACAATCTCACTAACTCGCCTTTGTATTAAAAAATCACACGCGCTTATTAGGAACATCCACTTAAAAAAACATCGGATGTTTTTTTGCGATGTGATGCATCGCAATTACGCATCGATATTTTACGATGCATCGATTAGTCAACATCGATGTTTTCTTAACATCGAATATTTCAGCGTTTTGATTTAATTAACAGGTCATAACTAGTAAAATAAAAAAAAATGGAAAGAACAATTCAGAATCACATCTATTTGTTATCATTACTATAGCAGTATTTTATTTAAATGTTCCTGTGTTCCTTTTGTAGGCTTAGTAAAAATTATAGTTTGTTCAATCGTTTACCCTTCAGCAAAGAAATAGATTGAAGGGTAAACAATTGAAAAAAGTATTACTTTTACTATGCCTACAAAAGGAACACTGGGACATTTAAATAAAATACAATGATAATAAATAGATGTGATTCTGAATTGTTCTTTTCATTTTTTTTTATTTTACTAGTTATGACCTGTTAATTAAATCAAAACGCTGAAGTATTCGATGTTAAGAAAACATCGATGTTGACTAATCGATGCATCGTAAAATATCGATGCGTAGTTGCGATGCATCACATCGCAAAAAAACATCCGATGTTTTCTTAAGTGGATGTTCCTAATAAGCGCGTGTGATTTTTTAATACTGTTGAGGACACGAAACGCCGAAGCTTCGAGCGTTCGTGGATTTAGTTTTAAGCTAGCTTTAAGATAGTCAATAATTATAGTTTATAAGGATAGTGGTTAAGATTGAATGTTAAGTTTAAACTAAGGTCACGGGCACTTTGTATTTACACGACGAGTTCACAATAAATTATAACGACGACTTATTATCTAACGAAGACTTAATTTAAGTAGTTGGTAGAGCACACGCGAAAGTACGCCCGAGGATGGTTACGAACCAAGTAGCTCGTAAGAAAGTCCTGGAGCGTCCAGTTAAACGCAAGTGCGCGCGAATATAGGATTACCTGTTGACTAGGCGACAGTTCGAACAGAATAGGAGCGATCGCGGTGATGGATCGGGCCGTTTCGCCGAATTCTGTGACGTCAGCACCCCACCTAACAGCTGAGCGTCCTGCCAGGACGAGGACCGCAGCGGTAGAGCAAAGCTGCCCACGCGCTGAAGCGAGAGAGCTGCCTAATCAGCTGAGGTGCGCGCCAACAGATGGTCCGACCGATCTCATCACCGCGATCGTCCATACCGAGATCAGGTCGCGTTTAGTCGTTTGTAATGCGCGCGGTTTTGGCAGCGAATCCGCGCCGACTTGGCCTGTGGCCGTTTGGGCCAATCCGAAACAAATACAAAGGCGAGTTAGTGAGATTGTACTGATTAAGAACAATACAGGTCGTGTTGAAGAAAAAAAGAAGAAATTGATAATTACTGTAAAATATTGAAGTACATCATATAGTAAATGTCTACGTTAAAAAATATATATATAAACATCGCGGAATCTGTGGAAACATACACACGCACACACACACACACACACACACACAAAGCGGAAAGTATTATTGTGTTTGCAACGGGTAAACTCGGAAACTACTCAACCAATACTCCTGCGGTTTTCATAGATGTGTAGAGACAACATTTGGGAAGGTTTTAGGCTCTGTCATCTCGATATTACTAAATGGAACTGAGTAATAAGCGAAATAGTGAAGCGAAGCAGATGAATATTACGTGGCGTCCACTGCGGTGCGCGCAAGAGATGCACGTACGGTTCCCCGCACGGTGGTGGGGATCACAGTTGCTAGGAGTACAGACCCCTCCACAGCTCTCACTGCGTTCGTTGTCCATACTCCTGACAAGCCTGGTGGAGATGCTTGATGCCTTGACGGTCATAGTCACATCGTTAGCTGTGTATGAGCGTCGACATTCACGTTACAATTTATGCCACTCGCTTCTTAGCACCACTTTTTTTACAGCTTATACAAATCGCCAGTATTTTTTTTATAGATAATGTAGCGATAGGTTTCTGTAAATATTCATAGTTATTCATTAGTTGAATAGATATTTTAAGCAGTTACATTTTCTCAAATATTCCTTTTGTAAAATATAAGATTTTGTTTGTTTTTAGTAAGTAAAAAGATTTTTTTATTATGCCTAAACGAAAGTCAGGTTTAGGTCGAGTTGCGGCTACAACACAACGGACACGTAGACTAAGAGCAAACGAACCCGAGTCTGATAGGGAAAATCGTCTTTCACACAAACGCGATCAACGTCAAATTCAACGCAGAACAGAAAGATCACTTAACCCTGTTAGTAATAATTCAATAACAAACGAACATCAGTCAACAAGAACCCGATGGATCAATAAAAAATGTAAAAAATAAAATACTGTTATAGTAATGATAATAAATAGATTTGATTCTGAATTGTTCTTTTCATATTTTTTTTGCTGCAATATCAAACATTGCATTGACCATAGGCAAGGAGGATTAAATGAATACGTTTTGCCAAAGTCCAACAAAATCACGACATGATCAATCAGCAGCCTTGGCATTGGTTTAATCAGCCTCTTCTGATGCATCGAATGAAATACATCGATGTATCGAATAAATTTTTACCTTTGTGATATATCGGATTGATTCGATGTATTGAATAGTAAACATCGAATATTTTCGATGCATCGATGTATATCGAATATCCCTAGTAGAAATTAGGCTACGCCGATTTTTAGCCAGTAGGCGAGGGGTGAGCCGGGGCGGGGGTATCGCGCTGTTGGGCGAGGTGGGTGAGGGAGGTGAGGCGGGGAGGGGTTACCGAGTTTGTTGGTGAGGGGGAATGACGTCACAGGGGAGGGGGATTTCAAGATGGCGTCGTTGGCGGTGGTGGGGGTAATTGTTCAACTATTCCAGCGCAAATTCCCTAGATTTGATTTATTGACACCGCCGATAGATGAAAAGCCCCACAGATCTCATATTGGCGCTACCTGCTTTAAGGTACTTTGGACACGTATCGTTGCCGCGCAATCTCCGTACGTGCGCGGTATCGATGCGCAGGCGCGAAAGATAAGCCGTGAAAGGATGTAACGTGGATGCTATATTTCGGCACCGATAACTATTCGAGATTAATTAACCTAAATAGCGCAACCACCTCGTGAAAGAATGCAATGTCGCGTACGTATAAACATCCGTCGACAATTCGACACGCTATCGCGATACCTATTCGAGATCTATTAACCTAAATAGCCCAACCGCCTCATGATCGCCACGAAAGAATGCAACCTCGCGCTCGTATAAATACACGCCGACGAAAACATGCGCCAACGAAAACGTAGAGCGATAATTATTCGTGTATCGTCTCGAATATTTTAAAGTTTGGGACCGTCGTGATGGGTGTAAACACCCTTATCACCGCCGCTGTTATTCGATACACAGGGTAACGCATCGGGCGCAGGCGACGTTACACGTGTGTATAGAAAGAAGGACGAGGTACAGCGTAAGAGGGAGAGATTCAATTGTGAACCGTGCGAGGATAACATTCGAGACCAAGAGTCTTGAGTTTTCACAGGCGCCGAGTAACCGCCAACTCGTACTTAAACTGATAGCAAAGTCTAAGGAAACCCTACACCCAAGGGCATCTGATTTACAGCAGACCAGTGTTAGGACCGCCCATACTGCCTATCCTAAAATACAATTGTCATTCGCTAAGTCTATACCTCTAAGGATGACATAGCGAGGAAGAAACCAGACATCTGGCTAGCAAACCTATCCAGATTGTTCGGTCGGATCGTTTCGCCAGGGTTACGGTTTATGACCGCATTGTTCCGCGAGTCAGCGGCATGTGCCGGTTCGAGGCTACCACTTACCACCCGCTGACAGAGCAATTCGACGGATTATCTTAGAGCGAAGGTAGTCGAAATTTCCAAAGAAAACGGTACGATGTCGGTTGCCTCTTGGTCATCTGGCAGACAAATGCCCCCCCCCCCCCCAACGATTGCTTTGCGAACAAGTAATTGTCCACCGTATTAGTAGGAAAGGATATTATAAATGAGTCATTTCAGATATTAATGTGAAAATCGTCCATTTATTAAAACATATACACGTACTATAGTGGCACGTGATTTACATCGCGCAACATAGATTGCATTCCTAACACTAACAATTCACAATCGATCAAAGAATGTTTGAAGTACACGCTTTCGGAAATTAATTTCACATAATCTGTTGGTGCGGTAGCACTACGTAGAACGTCTACGAAGGCGGCGTGTTTATTGTTTACAGAGTACATATTTGCGGTCAAGCACTTGAACATATGATCGATGCAATATTTGTACGCGAATAGTTTACGCATCGTGGCTTCAATCATATATATGAGACCGCGATTATCGGTGATTTTAGTAAGGTGATCATCATGCATACGCGTGAATTCTAATTGTAAATGGTCAATTACGATGTGGGTTTGGGGCGATGTTGCGTTGCTGCGTAATAGTTGGAGTATCTCCTCCTCGTTTTGTAGTAAGAGCTTCCACGTTGACATTAAAAAGCATAACTCGCTGCCTTTATTGTCGGCTATGGCGATCTCGACGCGGCACGAATCCATGCCATTGCGAATTCCAATAAGTAGACGGTTATAAGCTGTCGAGGTTAAAGGGTAATCACGCCCTAGGATCCGCACGGTTGATGGTTTTGGCGTTTTCGCTGTTTTCGGCATTGCGGATCCAGAACTGTAAGAAACATGTACAGGGAATTAATGATTTGTTCGTTTGCGTTTACAGTGAAAGAAGTAAGTGAAAAGTGTATAGTAACGCGTACTTACCTCATATTGGCCTGCTGATGATGTTGATGTTTATGGGGAAACCCCCGTCGTTGCCGGATGCATAGGATGCGTTTGTACATTTTGATATGCACTGTACGATTATACTGATCGACGGAGAAATTGACGCTAACGATACTTGTTAGCACTCGAGCGTACGTGACGTTATGAAGTCTGCAAGACTGACCAACGTTGCTATTATACAGATTCACGCACACGTACACACCAATGTGCAAGAGTATATTGCATCAATGATGGTGATAAACATGGTTGTGTTATGACACAAACATTAATATTAAATTTGTATAGTGCGCGATAAATTCAAATGGCGTGCGTGGCAGATTCAAATAGCGTACGCGCCAAATTCAAAGTGCACACATGTCGCAGAAAAGTCGGAGACGATTCGCGGTTCGAACCATAAAAGTGCAAATCATAAAGGTGCACTAAAAGCTGGAATAATTAGTATCCAATCATCGAAGAAGAAGAAGAAACTGTGACGTTTCCACCACACCTACTCCACGACTACCCCTACCCTGCAACGTACAGGGCTAGCCCTCTGGCCTAGAAAACCGAAATGCATATAAGGACGTCAACCACAACTACACGGGTCAAAATATCATCATGACACACATGAACGTTTACGATATGCGCCGGTGCATCGTAAGTATAGTTTTTGAAATTGAATTGGTGCGCATATTCAATTTGGCAGCTTTTAATCAGTTTATACGTATGTTTCAGCGGGAACATAGCGAGCAGTGTAATGCGTGGCGCGCGGAGCGCCATCGCATATTGACAGTCGTTGTAAGTGGTGTTTCGTGAAATTGTACTGGTACGCGCAGACCTTTCGACAGCGTTTTAATCTAATCGTGCGTTTTTTGCAGTATTAGCAGGAGATGGCGATGCGGTCGTGGAGCGACCGCTATTTGGGGATGCTTGGACGTCTCGTAAGTAACATTTTATGAAAATTATATTAGCGCGCATATCATTCGACGATGCTGTAATTGAATCCCGCGTTTGTTTCAGCGCCGTCGCGACGTGGAGCTCCACGCCCGCGACGGCGATCGAGATGCGATCATCCAACTGCTCGAGAGTGCTGTTTAGCGCAAATTGTAATGGCATACGTATACCATTCGATGGTGGTTTAATCGAGTTGTGTGTATATGTTTCAGCACCAAGAATACGAGGCGCGCAGCGACGGGCGAATTTGCGCGGAGCTGCGCAAAAGTATTCGGTTCGCCCGGTGCATGTGGATGGAGTATACGATGCAAGTCGACTTTCTCGCCTTTGAGGGCGATTTTTGGGGTCTCCCGCGACTATTTAAGGAGTAAGTATAAGTGAAATGAATTTGTTTGGCGTCTCGTGCGCTAATACCAGCGTTTATATAATAATTTGGTGTTTTCTCTGTATGTTGCAGGAATTAACAGAAGTCATTCTTTTTAAAACAATTTGAAATATATAAAATAGTTTTTAATAAATATATTTTTTATTAAGACAGTGAGTGTTTATTCATGTATATTCATGTGTAAAACGTTATTCGTATGGGGCGGGATATTCTTGCTCGCGGGTGAATGAATCAGTTGTCGTCGTCGTCGCGCTCACCGCCACCACCGCCACCACCGCCGTTGTACTTATCTTCGCTGTTGTGCTCGTCGTCGCTATGGTTCTCATCTCTATAGAAAAAAAATAATTCATACATATTCGTTTCTTTACATATGATGGGTAAAGTAGATGCAATGCGTGTATAGTACTTACATTAGGTAACGCTACGTATATAATTCCCTATTTTATGGATGTTCTCTAGCGTGCAAACGCCATCGTTGTTGTGAAACGCGCATCGCGGAGCATTCGTTGAAGATATAGACTTCAGTTTAGGAACGTCAGTATTATCGTAGTCGTCCACGGTGTTAGGGGTGATCCCGCGATAATCATCGTCAACGTCGTAGCCGCCGTCGTCCTCAACGGTTCGACCTTTGTTGATCTTCCGAATCTTTGTTGATTTTCCCCTTCAGCTTGTACTTATCACATATATCCTCGACGATTATGTCCGCTAGTAGTGACAGCATCCAGGTTTTCTTTTCCACACCTTTCACGATGGCGAAGTCGATGTTTGAGAATGCGCTGACGAGCAGTCCCGGAAATTGGCAGTATGGAACGCAGCTATCAGACCAGCGGAGCCAGTAATGATGCTTCACGAGCCAGGACGTTTGACATTTCTCAAGCAAATTCAGATGATTCCAGAAGTATGGCGGTTCGAAGATCCAGTGGCTGATCGTCGGTGTTTCATCGTTATTGCTGCTGTCGTTGTTGCTGTTTCTGCGAGTCGCGATCTGTTATACGACGAAGTCACGTTCGGTTTTAAAACCTTGCATGTCGACAACGGCGAACATCGTTATTCATATAAGTAGTAGCGTCGGTGGCGAAACAGTAAGTGAGGACATTGACATCGACATCATAGTTTTCACAGTAACAGTATTCGCAGTAGCAGTAGTAGTATTAGTGATAGTAGTAGTGCACTATATTAGTTTGCGTACCACGTTGGTTAAAGTGCCGTATTCGACTATACGATTGTGTATGATCAAACAGAAGGCGGTAATATTAGCGGGAACATTTTCTTTGCATTCGAAATCTATTCGCACGTCCACCGTAACGTTCTTCAACGACTCGTTTTACTTAGAATAATCTATGTCCGCGATAGGCGCGTATTGAAAGAATTCGATCGCATTCAGCAACGGTTCTCCGTGACCGTAGTACGATCGGCCGAATTTCGCGTACATATCGTACAGGAGCGCGTATTTATACTTATCCACATCCAAGTTCAAGTCGTCGTACGGATACGTCTCGGAATGTAGGTACAGTAGAACGTTTGTGAGATTACACGGGTCGAATATGCTCGCGGGTCTATTGGGTTGATACTTTCGATTAGTTTGCATAGTGAATCATATGTATCGGGGTTTCTCGATTTGCGACGTAGCTTTCACGGTCCACGTGTGTTTCGTTGTCGCTTGCAGTAACGGGTACTCGTGCAGGGCCCACGATCGGAAACTCATCGCGATCGGCCGGCCGCTTTCCAGGATACGCAGCATCGATAGTTTATTCACTTCGTCCAAACAGACGTGGGGCATACGCCACTGCACCTTGCGTATCTCTAGTTTCGGTCTTGCAGTGGTGGAGGTACCGTACATCGCGTTTGTATCGACTCGCGATTGAATAAGGATCAGCTCGTGCCGCGCGTTCATCATGATATGTTTGTAATCCTCGCAGAATCCTAATAACACGTTCAGGGGTACGTAGAAATTGAAAACGCTCGAATGAGAAATATCTTTATTGTACGCGATGATATGATACCAACCGGCATTCACAAGCACTTTGCTTCTACCGACCGGCAACGAAACGTAATTTTTCAACGCGGTAGCAATCCCTGGATTTCGGCAACGATCAATCTCAACACCGTTCAATTCGTATCGAATCTCGTCAAACACGAACGCGACGCAATTGTTATCGAGAACAGCGGTCGCGGACGTTGCCTGGCTTTTCGCGTCCTGCGCCGTCAACGTGCCACGACATTCGATGTAGAGATAACTTTCGTATCGAAGCGTGTACAGATATTGCTGCTGTATGGGGATTCTTATCTTATCGTTATTGTCGAACGTCGTGTTGGCGTACGAATTATAGGTATGTAACTCGATATTTGTGACACGATTGTCGAAAGTTGGCGTATTCGCCACGTCCAGAATAATAGACATCGTGATTGCGTGTCACTCTAATAGGCGACGATGAATCCTAACGATCGTAAGAAACGTGCGTTTCGACGAGTCATCTGCATTCTTATGCTTCTTACCGGTCCTCTTCTTATGGCTCCACCCGCCTTTATTCTTCTACTTTCGCCTGTCGATAAAAAGCCGCGCCGATGATAGGAGACAGAGACGGCAGGAGTACCAGCGGCAGCGACGATTGATTCGTACGTGTGATCTAACACTAACATACTGCACACGCGTGCATACACGAGCAGTCACGCTAGCCTATCGCGCGGACGTCGTTGAACGTGCAAACGAATCATTATTTCTTCTCCGCGGAAATCTATAGGGCGATCGACGATGCACAGCGTTAGATCGTGTATTGCTCGTACTAAAATCGGCAGGTAAATGACGTGTCGCGGAGTTTCCGATACCTTATACAGGGTGTTACTCTACCTATAGTCAATACTTTGGAGGGGGGGGGGGGTGATTCTACAGGCGAATATAAGTCGAAAATCAAGAGTGACGAAATTGCGGTAAATGCTTCGTTTATTAATTATCGATGGTTAAAAATTGGCGTCTGGAGCGCTTGAATCAGCCTGAATAACGGCAACTCGACGGACAGCGGGCCAGCCAAGGAGCGTGCAGTGGCGGCGGACGCGCGACGGATTTACCATGTAGAGCGCATACTTACCCACTTCGCCGAAACTGTGACATACGGTACTTGCGATAATTTATGAAAAGACAAACGTTGTACGGCATTAACCTGCCTACTCATAAAAATCAACAAGGGCATATCCAAACCCACCCAACGGGATTCACAAGTAGAGAGGGTGAATGCCATTGCCTTTGAAAATATTGCCCTCAAAAATCACCCACACGGGCACACACGCACCGCGATTGTCCCGTCCGCGAGTAGTTTATTCGCGAGTGTCCATGTGTTCACGCACCGCGAGTGTTCACTTAATTACACACACGCACCACGATTAGTTTACTCACGAGTGTCCATGTGTTCACGCACAAAATATTGTCTTACAGGAGATGTTCAACGTGACCACCATTCTCCTGAAGACACAGTTGCATTCTTCTGCGAAAGTTTTCGCGTACTTGTCGGAAGTCGCCCATCACATTCTGCACTATCCCCGATGTAAACTGGATTCGTTGTTCTAATTCGTCCAGCGTGGCCACGGGCGTTGAATAGACCAAATTCTTCATATGTCCCCAGTAAAAGAAATCAAGGGGATTGAAATCTGGAGACCGAGCAGGCCAAGCGATAGGTCCTGCTCGTCCAATCCATCTATTTCCGAAGTATACATTTAAATGTTGGCGTACTATTACGGCGTAATGTGCTGATGCACCGTCTTGCATGTACCACATGTCTCTTCGCACAATCAATGGTACGTCTTCTAATAGAGCAGGCAATTGTGTCTGCAGGAATTCTAGATATCCTTGGCCTCCTAAGCGAAAAGGGAGAACAACAGGACCAATAATCTTGTCGCCAAGAATTCCTGCCCAAATATTCGTCGAAAATTGGCGCTGGGTATTTATTTCTAACAGCGCGTGTGGGTTTTCTTCTGCCCAAACGTGAGAATTGCGTGTATTAACGCTGCCATTTCGGTTGAATTTTGCTTCGTCGGTAAACAATATCTTCGATAGGAAGCCTTCATCGGCTGTAATCATTTCCATCATCCACGTGCGAAAGTGGAAGCGGTTCTCGAAATCACGCTCTTCTATTTCCTGCACTTGTTGCAAATGATACGGGTACAGTTGCCTGTCTTTCAGGATTCTCCAGACAGTGGTACTGCTTACACGTTCCTCTGCCGCGATTCTTCGTGTGCTGGTCGAAGGGTTTTCCTCAATTCACCGCATCACCCTCTCTTCGAGGTGCGGATCTCGTTGATCACGTCCCGGGAATCTGTTCCCCGTAACCGAACCTGTATCGCGTAATCGTTGATACAGTCTGGTAAATATCCTTCTATCTGGCACATTTCTCCTTGGATATTTTTGGCAATAAATGCGAAGTGCTTCAGGAGTACTACCCTTCGCTTCACCGTAGTACATGAGCATGTCTGCGAGATCCATGAACGAATATTTTCCTTCCATCGTAGAAAATTCATCCGTACGCACCACTTCACACACCACTACACACACCGTCGCACACCACACACAGAATAAAGCCTAAAAAAGAAAAGAAGAGAAATCTAAAAAGCCTAAGCTAAAGCTAAAACTAAAACTGAAATTGAAACTGAAACTAAACCTAAAATTAATCTACAACTCTAACTAAATTCAAAAACGCAGACTGCTTTCTACAATAGAAATACTTCTCGCCGATTGCAGTCCGTGCTCGCGTTGACGACAGTCGTCAAACTGAGGAGACCTTGGTCAAATCCCTGCGCGAAAGTCACGAAAAACGTTACGGATAAACAACCCACATACAATGTATCGCTACATATTCGCCGAGTCGCTCAGGCGATGATAGACAGCTTATGTGATAAATTAAATTCTTTATCCACGCACCTTGGCTGGCCTGCCTCGCGCGGTCCGCTGTCCGTCGAGTTGCCGTTATTCAGGCTGATTCAAGCGCTCCAGACGCCAATTTTTAACCATCGATAATTAATAAACGAAGCATTTACAGCAATTTCGTCACTCTTGATTTTCGACTTATATTCGCCTGTAGAATCACCCCCCCCCCCCAAAGTATTGACTATAGGTAGAGTAATACCCTGTAACCCGGCGGCACACGAGGCGAAAATTCATGGATCGTGTGTACCGGTTTATCGTTGTTATACGCGCCGTTAGTAACGTTGCACGTTACTGTGATCATGTTAACGTTTATAATATTCACGGGTACGTCGCACTCGCGCCAGATTCTCGGCAATAAGATGCGATTCGGGGAAAATCCTAGCAACGAGCCCACATTGTTTGGTTTCGTAAAGTCTACAAAGAACGAACAGTACCGCTCGCTTTTCATGGTGTTGTGGTTAGCTGGCAGCATTAGAGGGTACTTGTCGTCATCATCGTTCTTGTTGATACCACGTCTTCGAGGAAATCGATCGAGTAATCGTTGCTTCACGTACTCGGCGATAGCGTCTAATTCGTAAGAACCGTGGGGGATCGTAATGCATTTATGAGCGGCGTCGGCGATGTAGTCGTTGCCGATGTCATAGTTCACGACGTAATAAAGGACAATGTTAACCGGAAGAGGGGATTAGTGACCTGCGAGCCTACTGCGTATGCTATACATTATTGGAAAGATCTTGCCAAGACGAATCGATTGATACCATTTTTAATTTCGAAATCAGATGGGATCACCACGAAAAATGACCTCAAAGTTCGAGATTTTGCGGTTTCGAACAAAAGAAACTGGTAGTAAAATCCCATCCGGCCCGAGGGACTTCGGGTAGGCACCTGAGGGAAAACCGAGGGATGTAAGCGATACTCCAGCAGGCTGGAGCGGTAAATGTGCCTCATGACCTTCATTTCAAAGCCGTGTTGGACCTGCGTTTGCCCTATTGACCCTTTTCCTAATGTCCAGCATGAAATTGCCAATGGATTAGTGGCTCGTAGGTCACTAATCCCCTCTGCAGCTTAACATTGTCCTTATCGCTGCTCGAGTCGATGTTCGGTATCGTGTGAAACATCTCCGACATATCGATTGCGCTCGCGAAACGGAGAAAGAGTGAGACTGACGCGCGTGTACGAATACTCGGCAATTTATCGATATTATGGGTCTTTATTATAGAAGGTGTGGATTGCCATTGTGCATGGATACATTGTAACGAAATCTTAGTGTACATCATTATTAGTTGTATTAGTGTATAGGTCATAATTCCATAAAGTTTTGCTGTAAAAATTGCATGCATAAGCGTCCGCATTCATCTCATCGAACCGTTGAAAACGATCGTGATTGAATGTGATCGTTGTAGCGCGTCCGAAATAGGAGATCAATTCCGCGAGTGGTCGCAGATTCCCAAAACTATCAAAGTACTGTCCTCTTGGCCCGCGTTTCGCGAACGCGACCCAGTGCATACCAGCACTTCGAATCTCCTCAACATTCGCGATACCGCATTCGTTGATTCGTACATGCGTGGGGAGCGTGTCGCACATAAACACTCCTCGAATGAACGGTACATTTACACACTCGCGCTATAATTGCAGGTTCGTCATAGGTTCGTGGATTATCGCCGCCACCGTCGCCACGCGCCTACTCGTTCGTCGTTTTTTCTCTTCGTTTTCTGTCGGCGTTGGCGCCGCCGTATCGGGTTCAAGCCCACGTCTCGCTTGTACGGTGTCAGATGCATCCCTTGCCCCTTCATTACCCGATGATGATGCAACGTCCCTTCCAGCTGTTTCCAAGACGCCTTCGCATCGTTGACCGGTTTGGTTATACCAGCCGCTCCACCGGTCAATGCTCCGTTAGCCGATAGCACGAACAGAAGGAACGGAAGAAAGCCGCCGCGTTTCGCCACTCGTAGATTACGATGTCTTAGTCGTCGTTGCGGATGTTTTCTTCCAGACTTTATATGCTTCCGTTTCGTCCTTCTCAGACCCATACCGAGTCTAGTCTTAGCCTTCATCGTTGCGCACACTTCAGTCGCTGCTGCTTTTTCACCAAAGGTCGCGTCGTTCGCGAACACTCGTTCTCGCGCTCGTTCGGCTAATGTACGATCTGCCTCGTGTCTTCCCTCTAAATCCTTCCGACGAGAGTACGCGATATCGTGGTCTCGGCACGCTGCGTCCAGGGGATTCACACCCTCGTCACCACGAGCCAATCGCTTTAGCAGACGCGTCCCGGGTCCGCAAAACTGATACCCCGGAATGTGTAATTCGAACGGCAGACGGTTTATGATCCCCTTCACGAGACCCAATCCAGTCTTCTTCTTCTTATTCTTCTTAAGATTCTTCTTCCTCTTCTGATTCTTCCCTAGTTCGTGAGACGTTTCAGTCTTTGATGCTACCATAAACGTTAGAATAGTCACGACAGCTACTACAATAATACACGCGTACGCACGCTCCTCTGATCACAGTAATAGTGACCTGCGCAACGCGTTCGACGAATATAAATAGTCGTCCCTCGTCATAGACGTGCGCGCAAACATTTGATTCGTGAAACAGTCGGGCGTTGTCTGCGTAACCGCGAACAGAATGTTCGAAGATGATAGGGATGCGAATCGATCGAACAGACACGGTCCATTGCTGCCGAACAGCGTGCGAGGTATGATTTACGGACCGTCAGGGTCCGGAAAAACGAACGTGCGTCTAAGTATTCTAAAGTCCGAATGGTTTGCGTTTCGAGAACGTGGACGTTTACTCGAAATCGCTACATCAACTAAAGTATCGATATCTCGAGCAGGTATTGTCGCTCGTCGACGGAATCGAATACTTTCCCTTCTCGGACATCGCTGAGATCGTTCCACCGAGAGACGCTCGGCCCGATACGATCTTCGTGTTCGACGACGTGGCGTGCGACGAGCAGAATGCGATACGCGAATACTTCTCCATGGGTCGTCACGCGAACGTGGATTGCTTTTATTTGTATCAGTCGTACGCTACAATGCCTAAACATTTGATCAGGGACAACGCGAATTTTCTCACGCTGTTCAAACAAGACGGCACGAATTTGCGTCACGTGTACAACGATCACGTGAACACAGACATGACGTTCGAGTTGTTCAACGACTTTTGCGCGAGATATTGGCGTCGACCATACGATTTCGTGGTGATCGATAAGGATAGTTCCATGTACGACGGTCGATATCGAAGAGGATTATTGTGCCCTGCGTGATGGCTCGCAAGGCTGGTACGGGATCTCGCGTAATCGTGGATTCGGGAGTGATTAAAGGATGAGAATCCTCCGGGTGAACTACACCATATGTGTTTAAACTCAAAGACTAAGTCTTTATTCAGAAACAACTAAAACTAGACTGAGGTGTACAAGTAGGTTTTTTGTCGTGTTGCCCGGTCGAGTGCCGGATCTCGAGTCTCGCTATTAGCGGAGTCGATTTGGGCGTGGTACGCGTTACCATGCCCGGTAAATGTGAAGCGTTCGCATTTTGCTGATTTTGTAAATTCGGTTGCTTAGCGGCTGTCTTAGTTTGGAAACGTCTCGAAAGTTTCGTAACGAATGTAATATAATATGTATAATGTATGATACGCGTGCTTGGGCGTTGCCTGGGCACAACATCTCTCCCCCCTGGGGGAGGAAAAGCCATAGCTTTTCCAGCGGCCGATGATAAACTATCTTAGGGAAATCCCGAAACTCGTAATGGTTGGATTGATTATCATCGATTTACATGTGGTTTTTCTTAACTAGATTATAATGGTAATTCGGTAAGTATGAATATAGACTGTCTTATACATTTTACAGTGAAAGATTATCATATTTGTATTATATAGTAATAATAGTTTGTTTATAACGAATATAATATTTGAAAGAGAATTAGTGGAAGACGTTTCTTCCTTACTAACTATTTTGATTATCGCTTCAGGTTTTTGTGTTGTTTTGTCGCGATTCGTATTGTCTGTGGTACAATGTCGTGGTGTTCTTGCTTTACAGCGTACAATGCATTTGTAAAGTGTGAAGATACACAATGTAATTGTTATTAATCCCGTCACAGAGGATAGTGTGAAGAAGCTGTAGTGGTATTCAGTTGGTATGATCTCGGGTTTTTCTAAATCGTTTTGTAAGTCCTCAAATTTTTTGCTAACTTTATTTAATTCTTCCGGGTGTTTGATTATTCTTTTAAGTTCGAAGTTGGTATGTCGATACGAATTTACAGTGGTCTGTGGAAACGTAATTTCGTCTAGTGACAAATTGTAACCAGGTAAGTAGTTCCATGTTTTTTCTATTCCGTATTGCTTACCAGTATCTATTGTGAATTCGGCGGTGGTGATAGTACATTTATTTCTTATCGTTATTATACCAGAGTCCTTAATGCTATACATGTTTGTGCCTTTGTCGTCGCAGGTTGCTGCTAGTTGTATCGGTTTCGGCGCGATATAAATCCACGTGCCCGGTTGTTGTAGTTCTATCAGGATCGTGTGATTCAGTTTCATGATTCGTATTTTACAATTGTTTGGTTTTTGTGTCAATTTTGTGTATAACTGTACTTCGCAAGGTCCGTATGGTATCGCTTTGAACATCGGGTGATTAGATGTGCAGAGGTATAGATCGTTTATAGTTTTACATTCTGCTAGGTCTTGTTTACTTAGTTGTATGTAATCTTGCACCGAGGTGTCAAGTACCACGTATGGGTCGAGGGGTTTTACGTACGCGTAGAACGATTCGTTTACTCTCGTGGGCACCGGGTGTACTTTACTCAATTTAAATTTCTTTGCGCTCAACAATGGGATGTCTAATACTACAGTAATTGATTTGGTATCCGAAAATGCGGAGAGTGTTAGTATCTCGTACAGGACGTGCATGTTTTCTAACTTTATCCCGATAGGGAAGCCTAGTCCTTTCGGAATGTGTGGGAGCGCTGAAGTGAGGTACGTTATGATTTGCGCTGGTGGCATTAACCGTGGGTTAAGGACTCCCTTTTTTATATCCATTATGAATTCTAGCAAGTCTTGTGTGTCGCGCAATAGTGTTTCTGCTACGCTGTTTATTAGTATGAGATGTTTGTCTACTGTCTCTCTAATAATGTCGGTCGACTGTTGTAGTAAGTATTGAATTTGCCAAGTCGCGTTTAAGAGTGTTTTTTCGTTGTCTTGTATGTTATGTATAGTCTCATTGAGAAGTTCGGCGTTGGCTCTTACAATTTGCATTTGTACTTTGATTGTATTTTTTAATCTACGGTCCTATCTCGTTAAAAAGTCTATTTGGTCGTTGATTTTCTTTCTGTCCTCGGAATCCATTAGTCCGAAAAGTGATTTGCCTATGTAACCTAATCCGTCTATTAGTCCGCGGCGCTGTTTTTGTGCTGAGCTTATACAGGGTGTCTCAAAAATGCTGCGGGTCCTTAAAGGGGGTACTTCGGGGGGTGATTGCAAACAACTTTTTCCTTTGCGAAAATGCTCTCCGAGGTTTCGTTAACGAGATATTAATAAAAAGCACCGACCAATCAGAGCGCGAGTCTGACGGCCGAGTTCCCGCGCCAGCGTGACTGCGAACGAACAACTCGGCATGCATCGAAGAAAATTGCATAGAATGGCAAATTAAAAAGACGAAACAAATAAAATCTAACATGTTGTCATGGTTTGTTCGTCATTTAAAGTGAATAATGAATAAAGGATAAATGGATGAAAATCACGTGTAACGTAAAAAGACAAATACGCAGTTTTTTTTTTAGAAGATTCGAAAATAATAATTATTTGAAGTGGGAGGATAAGGAATACGTAAATTTCCTTATGTTAATAACGTAGCCACGAAAAGGTAGTGTAACAGGAAATTAACGAAAAGTGATAGTAGTTCGTTATTGTGATAAAAATCCGTAATTCAATAACGGCCAGCACTGTTGGTGATAACAAATAAGTCTGTTTAAAAAGCCCGAATAAATATTTTGGTACGGGAATTTTGAGAATAATCGCCGGAAATAAGTCAGCGCTTGCGTTAAATTTAAAAATGAATGATCACCAATAAAGTAACTAAAACTCACCCTTGTTGGAAATTCACCAGCAGCTTGAAAATCTGTGTCATAGGGTCACTGAACCGATCCTGGTCATCGATGGACGAACTCAGTGCACAGCTGGTCGCAGGTATACGACACTATCCAAAATTAAGGGTCACAATGTCAGGTGCGTCCAGGTCAACGTACCGAATATTCACTTCACTGCACGTTTTAAAAATTGGTGGCCCCGAAAGGGGCCGATTGTTATCAATTGAGGAATTGCTCCACATGGCGACCGTCATTGTCCACGCATGCTTCAGCGCGGAGAATTATTTGTCTTTGGACGCCGTGTAATGTTTGCGGCGTTACGTTTGCCACCGCTGCGTGAATAAGCGCAATTGCTTCTTCCGGGGTGTCCACCGGCTGACGATACACCTCATTCTGAAATGATTGTTGTACAACAAATACAAAACGTAAGTAAAAAAAGAATATCTACAACAGGAATAAGTAAAGAGTAACAGCAATAATCAAATTACCTTCAGGTAGCCCCAGAAGAAAAAATCCAGCCGATTCATATCCGGTGACCGTGGGGGCCACGCAACGTGGGCCTCTGGCCCGCCGCGGCCGATCCACCTGTCCTGAAAGGTTTCACCTAAATAAACGCGGACATTCGCGGTGTAATGTGGCCCAGCTCCGTCATGCTGGTAGTACATGTTCTGTCGGATCTCATATGGAATATTGTCCATAAGATCCGGCAGAACATGTTCTAAAAAATATTTATACGCTGGGCCGTCCAGCCTGTCTGGCAGAATGTACGGCCCAACGATAAATTCGCCACAAATGCCGGCCCATAGGTTGATCGACCAACGGACTTGTGCTGCACGTGGACGAAGCGCTAGGGGATTTTCGTCGCTCCACACATGCATATTGTGGGAATTGAAGCATCCTTCCCTATTGAAAAGTGCTTCGTCCGTCCACAATATGTATTTGGTGAACGACGGATTCCTTCGCACTTCTCCCAACAGCCACCTGCAGTATTGAAACCGCTGGATGTAATCCCCGGCGTGCAAATGTTGCACCCGTACATATTTGTACGGATGCAACCTGCGATCCCTGAGGATTCGTTGTATCGTCGTCCTGCTGACACTAGAACAAAAGGCAAAAACATCCACTATTAGATAACATTTTTTCTTAATTAATAATTGTTGCAGTTATCTTGAACTGTGACTTACTTTAGGTGACGGCTCAAGATGCGCAAACTGATTGTTGGGTCGGCTTCAACGGCGTCGAGGATTCTCTCGATGGTGCCCAGATTTCGCGCTGCTGCGGGTCTGCCCACCTCGCTGCCTCGCGGCATCATGGACCCCGTCGAGAATAGCCTCGACGCTAACCGGCGAAATGTATCCTCGCTTGGCGTTCGGATCTGAGGATATTCTAGCGCAAATGCTCGCGCAGCAGCACTTGCGTCCCCGTTGTTCCGGGCGTACACTCAGAACATCCTGTAGTATTCTTGGGCCGTGAACATTTCTGCAACGCGATTGCTAGCTGACTGACAGGATTTTTTCCAACCAACTTCCGCTACCCCCAAGTAGCTTCTCTGGTTCCATTATGAGTTAACTCCCACCAGGACAAGAGACTTTAGGTAAAAAGAAGCCAGCACATTTTCGGAACACACGTGTTTTGCAGAAGTGCAACGAACACTTTCATAAAAGCCCGCGCTCCGTCCTTCTACTGCCAATGTACCCATTGCTTCGAGATAGAAAACAGACACCACGTGTATCGGTTCGAAAGGGTCCGAAGGGAAGAGAAGCAGAAAGTCTTCGAGTTGCTATAAAGAAGAAAATGCATAGCATTCATGTTTCCCCTATCCGATACCCTGAGTTCACGTCTGCTACGAGGCGGAACCAGTTAAGTCATAAATTATCCGAAACTGTAGGAAACCGTTCTCTACCGCCGACTGGCGGGACAATACGGTCATAAACCGCGACCCTGGTGAAATGCTCTGGCTGATCAGCCAGATTAATTTTGGAGAACTAGAAATTACAGAGTATTATCCAACATCAATACGCATCGCGGAAAGACACAGGAAGAGAAGGGGTAGTCCGCTGACAGCGCGTAGTCCCGCCTGCTGCGTCCTACCTTCAAATTAAAGACGGACCCCTTATCTCTCGAGTATAAAGACGCGCTCAAATTTCAAAACAAAAGCACGCGTCGACGTATTCCGTGTGAGAGATGGTGGGCTTGAAGTCCGATTGGCCCTAATCTATCCAATCTGTCCTGCAGCCCTCCCAAACGGCCACTGTCCTGAAGAGGCCCTCTTCACAGCAATATCTCCTCCCCAAGGTCCACCTTCTCTCGCACGGAATACGTCGACGCATGCTTTTGTTTTGAAATTTGAGCGCGTGTTTAGTACCTCTACCACCCCATATTTCTTCAGTGAGGTAAAAAACAGGTCGACAGAAGAATTGCAGGATTATTTTACTAACCCACTCTTGGCCAATGACACTATTTTTATAATAATCAGATTCGTAAGTTCTAGCTTGTCCTACGGTCAGCTGACTGTAATCGCGCGCAATTGCTTTACCTGGGACGGGGCGCATTGTCTTTAACACCTTTACCTCGAGGTGAAACGATAAAGGACTTTTCGATATCTTCTGGCATCAGGATAATGCCTGTCCCGCATTGTCCCTCAATTCAGGGACAAATTGCGTTGACGAATTCCGTGCGAGAGAAGGTGGGCTTGAAGTTCAATTGGTTCTAAACTAACCAATCGGGCCTGCTTATCTCTCGTGTCTAAACACGCGCTCAAATTTCAAAACAAAAGCATGCGTCGTCGTATTCCGTGCGAGAGAAGGTGGACCTTGGGGAGGAGATATTGCTGTGAAGAGGGCCTCTTCAGGACAGTGGCCGTTTGGGAGGGCTGCAGGACAGATTGGATAGATTAGGGCCAATCGGACTTCAAGCCCACCATCTCTCACACGGAATACGTCGACGCGTGCTTTTGTTTTGAAATTTGAGCGCGTCTTTATACTCGAGAGATAAGGGGTCCGTCTTTAATTTGAAGGTAGGACGCAGCAGGCGGGACTACGCGCTGTCAGCGGACTACCCCTTCTCTTCCTGTGTCTTTCCGCGATGCGTATTGATGTTGGATAATACTCTGTAATTTCTAGTTCTCCAAAATTAATCTGGCTGATCAGCCAGAGCATTTCACCAGGGTCGCGGTTTATGACCGTATTGTCCCGCCAGTCGGCGGTAGAGAACGGTTTCCTACAGTTTCGGATAATTTATGACTTAACTGGTTCCGCCTCGTAGCAGACGTGAACTCAGGGTATCGGATAGGGGAAACATGAATGCTATGCATTTTCTTCTTTATAGCAACTCGAAGACTTTCTGCTTCTCTTCCCTTCGGACCCTTTCGAACCGATACACGTGGTGTCTGTTTTCTATCTCGAAGCAATGGGTACATTGGCAGTAGAAGGACGGAGCGCGGGCTTTTATGAAAGTGTTCGTTGCACTTCTGCAAAACACGTGTGTTCCGAAAATGTGCTGGCTTCTTTTTACCTAAAGTCTCTTGTCCTGGTGGGAGTTAACTCATAATGGAACCAGAGAAGCTACTTGGGGGTAGCGGAAGTTGGTTGGAAAAAATCCTGTCAGTCAGCTAGCAATCGCGTTGCAGAAATGTTCACGGCCCAAGAATACTACAGGATGTTCTGAGTGTACGCCCGGAACAACGGGGACGCAAGTGCTGCTGCGCGAGCATTTGCGCTAGAATATCCTCAGATCCGAACGCCAAGCGAGGATACATTTCGCCGGTTAGCGTCGAGGCTATTCTCGACGGGGTCCATGATGCCGCGAGGCAGCGAGGTGGGCAGACCCGCAGCAGCGCGAAATCTGGGCACCATCGAGAGAATCCTCGACGCCGTTGAAGCCGACCCAACAATCAGTTTGCGCATCTTGAGCCGTCACCTAAAGTAAGTCACAGTTCAAGATAACTGCAACAATTATTAATTAAGAAAAAAAATGTTATCTAATAGTGGATGTTTTTGCCTTTTGTTCTAGTGTCAGCAGGACGACGATACAACGAATCCTCAGGGATCGCAGGTTGCATCCGTACAAATATGTACGGGTGCAACATTTGCACGCCGGGGATTACATCCAGCGGTTTCAATACTGCAGGTGGCTGTTGGGAGAAGTGCGAAGGAATCCGTCGTTCACCAAATACATATTGTGGACGGACGAAGCACTTTTCAATAGGGAAGGATGCTTCAATTCCCACAATATGCATGTGTGGAGCGACGAAAATCCCCTAGCGCTTCGTCCACGTGCAGCACAAGTCCGTTGGTCGATCAACCTATGGGCCGGCATTTGTGGCGAATTTATCGTTGGGCCGTACATTCTGCCAGACAGGCTGGACGGCCCAGCGTATAAATATTTTTTAGAACATGTTCTGCCGGATCTTATGGACAATATTCCATATGAGATCCGACAGAACATGTACTACCAGCATGACGGAGCTGGGCCACATTACACCGCGAATGTCCGCGTTTATTTAGGTGAAACCTTTCAGGACAGGTGGATCGGCCGCGGCGGGCCAGAGGCCCACGTTGCGTGGCCCCCACGGTCACCGGATATGAATCGGCTGGATTTTTTCTTCTGGGGCTACCTGAAGGTAATTTGATTATTGCTGTTACTCTTTACTTATTCCTGTTGTAGATATTCTTTTTTTACTTACGTTTTGTATTTGTTGTACAACAATCATTTCAGAATGAGGTGTATCGTCAGCCGGTGGACACCCCGGAAGAAGCAATTGCGCTTATTCACGCAGCGGTGGCAAACGTAACGCCGCAAACATTACACGGCGTCCAAAGACAAATAATTCTCCGCGCTGAAGCATGCGTGGACAATGACGGTCGCCATGTGGAGCAATTCCTCAATTGATAACAATCGGCCCCTTTCGGGGCCACCAATTTTTAAAACGTGCAGTGAAGTGAATATTCGGTACGTTGACCTGGACGCACCTGACATTGTGACCCTTAATTTTGGATAGTGTCGTATACCTGCGACCAGCTGTGCACTGAGTTCGTCCATCGATGACCAGGATCGGTTCAGTGACCCTATGACACAGATTTTCAAGCTGCTGGTGAATTTCCAACAAGGGTGAGTTTTAGTTACTTTATTGGTGATCATTCATTTTTAAATTTAACGCAAGCGCTGACTTATTTCCGGCGATTATTCTCAAAATTCCCGTACCAAAATATTTATTCGGGCTTTTTAAACAGACTTATTTGTTATCACCAACAGTGCTGGCCGTTATTGAATTACGGATTTTTATCACAATAACGAACTACTATCACTTTTCGTTAATTTCCTGTTACACTACCTTTTCGTGGCTACGTTATTAACATAAGGAAATTTACGTATTCCTTATCCTCCCACTTCAAATAATTATTATTTTCGAATCTTCTAAAAAAAAAACTGCGTATTTGTCTTTTTACGTTACACGTGATTTTCATCCATTTATCCTTTATTCATTATTCACTTTAAATGACGAACAAACCATGACAACATGTTAGATTTTATTTGTTTCGTCTTTTTAATTTGCCATTCTATGCAATTTTCTTCGATGCATGCCGAGTTGTTCGTTCGCAGTCACGCTGGCGCGGGAACTCGGCCGTCAGACTCGCGCTCTGATTGGTCGGTGCTTTTTATTAATATCTCGTTAACGAAACCTCGGAGAGCATTTTCGCAAAGGAAAAAGTTGTTTGCAATCACCCCCCGAATCACCCCCTTTAAGGACCCGCAGCATTTTTGGGACACCCTGTAGTTTGCTGGACGTAAGTGAGGAGTTTGGTGATGCGGTCTACCTTGTCTTGGATTTTCGCAGCGAATGTTTTGCAGAACTTTTGTAGGTTATCGGTAGAAGGGTTTTTACATTGCGTAAGGCAACCACTCGTCCCAATCAGTCTGGTTTTCTGCGATAAAATTCTTTAAGTATTCGGCTAGTGTACGATGGCTTCTTTCTAGAGCTCCGTTTGATTGCGGGTGGTAGGCTGTGGTTTGAATTTTTTCGATTTTGAGCAATTTGCAGACGTTTTTGAATACCTGGCTTAGGAAATTGGTTCCTTGATCGGTCAGTACTCGTTGTGGTATACCGTATTCGCAAATTATCTTAGTGACAAATTCTTTTGCTACTGTGTTTGCTTCCTGGTTCTCAAGGGGTATGGCTTTACTAAATTTGGTTAGTAGGTCTTGAAAGGTTAACACGTATTTGTTTCGCCTGCTTGTCTCGGGTAAAGGTCTTACTATGTCTAGTGCACATTTCTCAAATGGTTCCGTGGGAGTGTCTGTAATTACCATGGGAGCTTTGGTTATTCTTGATAGCTTATTTTTCTGACATTTTTCGCATCTGGAGATGTATTTTTCTATGTCTTGCCGCATTCCTGGCCATGAATGTTTTAATTTTATACGTTCCAGGGTCAGTTTTACCCCTAAGTGTCCTTCCAAGGGAGTGTCGTGAAATTCACGCAGTATTTGGTTTTTAGCGTCCTCCGTATATGTATTATCGCTCGTTTCTTCTTCTGACCGGGGCTCCTTTTCTTCGCTGGCGCCTTCACTGGCGTCGGCTACTATTTCGCTGCTGATCTTTTGTTTCGTTCCTCGCGGTATCGCGAACATTCTGCTGAGGGCGTCCGCGTTCTTATTCGTCTTTCCTGCCTTATACTCTATGCTATAATCGTATTCTGCTAATTTCAACTTCCATCTCATTAATCTAGAACCGGGGTCCTTTACGTTAAAAAGCCAAGTAAGTGGCTTGTGGTCCGTCACGATTTTGAATTTGGTGCCGTATACGTATGGTCTGAAATGTTGCGTCGCCCATACGATAGCTAGCAGTTCTTTTTCGATTGTGCTGTAATTCTCTTCCGCCTTGTTTAACACCCTGCTCGCGTATGCTATCGGCAAATCTTGTTCTATTTTTCCTTGCAATAGTACCGCTCCTATCGCTTTCCCGGGGGAGTTCGTTATTAGAACAAACGGTTTCGAAAAATCTGGATATTGTAATATTGGAGCTGTCGTTAATTTTTCCTTTAGGATCTCGAGGGCTTCTTGCTCCTGTGCGGTCCATCTGAATGTTTGGTCTTTCTTTAACAGTTGTGTTAATGGTTTTGCGATTTGTGAGAAATGGTCTATGAATCTCCTGTAATATCCAGCTAAGCCTAGGAAGGATTGTACGTCTTTAACTCCTTTGAGTATTGGGAAATTTCGGACGGCATCTTGTTTTGACGGGTCTGGTTTGATGCCGTTTTCAGTTATTATGTGTCCTAAATATATTGTTTCCATGCGTAGAAATTCGCACTTGTTGGGTTGAAGTTTTAGGCCACTCTCTCGTATGCGTTCAAACACGAGTTCTAGTCGCTCTTGGTGCTCCTTTAACGAGCGTCCGTAGACGACTATGTCATCTAAATATACGAAACATTTTATTCCTTGTAGGCCTGACAGCACGGTATTCATTAATCTTTGAAACGTTGCGGGGGCGTTTTTCAGCTCGAACGGCATTCTATTATACTCAAAATGGCCGTATGGCGTCGAGAATGCGGTTTTTTCGCGATCTTCCTTTTTCATGGCTATTTGATGGAATCCTGACACTAAATCTAGGGTCGAAAAGTATTTCGCTCCGCCTAATTGGTCTAGAATATCTGTTATGTTGGCCAAGGGATATGAATCGCCTATTGTCGCCTCGTTTACTTTTCTCAAATCTACCACTACTCTTAGCCTGCGTTTACCCGTAACGTCTGTCTTTTTCGGGACTACTAGCAAGGGAGCGTTCCATTGGCTGGCGCTTGGTCTAATTATTCCTTCCTTTACCATCTCTTGAACTTGTCTATCCACTTCATCCGTATGCGCTTGAGGCAATCTACACGGCTTTACGAATATAGGTTTGGTGCCTTGGGTTAGGGTAATTGAATGTTCCGCTTTTGTGGTGCATCCGAGTTTGTCTCCCTCTAATCCGAATATTTCGTTGTATTTTTCGCAAAGTCCAAGTAAGCTTGTTTCTTCTTCGCCATTTAGGTGTTTAGTCCTGAGGCTTTCGCGCAAGATTTGCATTCTATTCCTTCCGTGCACGGCGTGTACTATATATGTCAGCGCGTCGCGCTCTTTGTCGCAGGTCGCGTCTGTCGGGTCAATGTCATCGTTCGTCAGTGGTTCTAACGTCACAGTCAGCGTACTGATAAGGACTTCGTCCGCTGTGGTGTTCATTACGCTTATTACGCATTTTCCGTCATTGCCTACTGTTAATGAGTTCCCTATGAGTATTCCTGGCTTGATCGGCTGTCCCTCTACTATTCCTCCTCCTTTACTCGTCGTTCTAGCTAAGAGAATTGTTTCTGATCGCGGTTTTAGTGTTACATTTCCTCCTCCGGAGTAAGGGAACTGTATTCCGCACAAATCTATCCCTTGATTTGCTCGGATGCATACGTCGTGCTTAGTCATAAAATCTTGTCCCTGGATTCCGTCTGCTTCTAGCGGAAAGTCGTCTCTCACTAACCGACAAGGATGCGTTAGGAGTTTATTCCCAACCCTTATGTTTAATTCTATTAGGCATAGCGTCTTGATTTCTATTGGAGCTATTCCTCGCAGGGACACTGCTTCGTCTTGGGCGTGGACGTCGCCCAACAACTTTCCTATCTTTATTAACGTGATATCGGCACCGGTGTCGATCAGCATGTTTGTTTTTTCCTTTACTAGCTCCGGCGCCTCGATTTCAATTGTGTTCTCTATCTTGGAAGTCACTACCAGCTTCGCTCGGTATGAATCCACTCTGGCTCCTGCGTTAGTTTCCCTATCGTCGGTTGTTCCGCGGCTCGCGGTAGGGGAATCTTGATTTTCGCTAGATTGTTCTCGACTCGGGTTTCTATTAAAAGTCTGTTGAAAATCGTTGCGTCTATTATTCGTATTTGTATAGCGCGGTCCGTACCCTTGTTCATTTGCTCTTTCTCTGGCCCTACATTCCCTGATTTGGTGTCCCGGTTTTTTACAATAGTGGCCGACTACTGTAACGCGCTGAGCTTCCCTTTTTACGGTCGTTTGTTGAGTCGGATAGTTCTCTCGCGGCATGCTTAACCGTGTATAGCAATTCCTTGCTAAATGTCCTAATTTATTACAGCGTTCGCATCGCGGTACGTTTGATCTTTCCCTTCCTTTGGGCTGATTACCGAATTTCCTAAAATTTCGCGAGGTGTTTAGACCCATCGCTTGTTCCTCCTCTATTGCTGCGGCTATAGCTGCGTTTAACGTTATATAGTTTTGAGAACTTATGATCGTTCTCAGTTTTATATTCAATCCGAGGGTGAAAACATCTAGGGCGCGTTCTTGTACTGATCCTACCAACGCGTCATTTACTTCGTTGCTGTTCCCTGGCTTTACCGATAGTTCAGATAATTCTCCAGCTAATTCTTCTACTCTACACGCGAATTGTTTTACGCTCTCGCTTTCTCGTTGGTGGCAGGCATGGAACTCTGCTCCAACTGCTCCTATTGACCTTTTGTCCACGAATAAGGCTGTTAAGATGTCCTTTAATTTTTCGAAACTATCTACTTCCTTGTATTCTAATACCTTGGCTGTTTTGCCTTTTATTTTCGTTCCTATCACTGTTTTCAAGAACCGCGATAACTCCGTTGCGGGGACAAACTCTGAGGCGCTCGCATAAGACTTCGAAAATTCTGCAAGCTCGTCTGACGATTTTCCTACGAATTTATCGACTAGCGACAATGCAGTAGACAATTTTTTTACGTCCGATAGTCCGGGGGGGTTATCACCGTCAAGCAACGACATTTCTTGTCCTCCAGAATTTACTCTGTCCAACAAACTAAAGTCCGCTAGCAAAATCGAATATTCTCTATTCGGTGTCACAAAATTTCCCGGGGACGATTCTACGCTTGAATCGTCGTTCCTCTTAACGCTTAGATTTAGCGGCGGCGGTCGAAGTGTTTGGCGAGACGGTCTTGGATGGTCTATAGAAGGTAGAAGGTCTAGTTCCTCTCATACGAAGATTAGTTTTTTTTTTATCGAAAAACGACTCGAATGATCGCGACAAGCTTCTTTGACCCGGGAGTTTGAATTGATTAGCGTGTTCGTCTTCTATAGACATGCATGTACCATCTCTGAATTTCTTTAGGACTCTGGTTTACAATATTTACGCTGCGTTTTCTGTTTCGGACTCGGTATACGCTTCATTTACTTACAATGCTGCTCGCAACCGCATGTCGTCGGCTCGGTCGGACGTCCTCTCGTACGTGAACTAACGGCTGCGATAAGATGAATCTGGATCCAGCAAGGTTGATCCGCACAGCTGTTCGCTGCGTGCCCCGACGGTTGCTTCCCTCGTACGGCTCTCCGTCCGTCCTTCAGGTGCGGCTCCTACACGTTCCTTGGTCTCCAAGTCCTCTCGTGCGCCTTGGTCCTCGGATCCGTGACGTCCTCATAGATGGAATTGGTGTTTGGTAGATGGTTGTTTCACCCGTTTACTCACAAGCCGATTTTACTCGTTAATAGGTTCGTCGTCGTTCGGACTGCGTCGAACATCTTCTCAAAGGCCGTTCCTCGGTCCTCTGCGCTACCTCGGTAGCTACGACAACCTGTTTCAGCCTATGGGACTGCGATGATCCAATAATCTTGTCTGAGAGAGTTCAATCTCAGACGGTGTCGATCAATCGGTTGCGTCAAGGCTCGGTAAAATTTTTACGATGCAGATCCCACCGCTGCCACCAATTTTGTTGTGCCCTGCGTGATGGCTCGCAAGGCTGGTACGGGATCTCGCGTAATCGTGGATTCGAGTGTGATTGAAGGATGAGAATCCTCCGGGTGAACTACACCATATGTGTTTAAACTCAAAGACTAAGTCTTTATTCAGAAACAACTAAAACTAGACTGAGGTGTACAAGTAGGTTTTTTGTCGTGTTGCCCGGTCGAGTGTCGGATCTCGAGTCTCGCTATTAGCGGAGTCGAATTGGTTTTATATCCCTCTTGGGCGTGGTATGCGTTACCATGCCCGGTAAATGTGGAGCGTTCGCATTTTGCTGATTTTGTAAATTCGGTTGCTTAGCGGCTGTCTTAGCTTGGAAATGTCTCGAACGTTTCGTAACGAACGTAATATAATATGTATAACGTATGATACGCGTGCTTGGGCGTTGCCTGGGCACAACAGGATTAACAGGTTCGCCGTATCTCGAGGACCTCAGTAAACCGTGAGTCGTTCATCGAATAACACATAATGCCTAACGAACCGACGACAACTATTACCACGAGCAACGTTGACGCGAAGCATTCGCAAAAACATCACCGGCTTCATCGACAAAAACGAACGAAACCCCAAAAAGGGGCGTCACCGCTACTGCGGAGACATCCGAGGAACGTTTGAATAACCTTCCAGATTCTAGCGACAACGCCGACGGCGAAGGCGACAGCGAAGGCGACAACGACAACAACGATGTTGATGATGAAGATAATGTTGTTAATGATGTTGATGATGTCGATGACGATGAAATAAATTAGAATGATGAGTCGTCAACAAATGTTCACGATTTGGATACGCTCCGTAGCCCCTCCGATGATGTCAGCGTGTATGTACGGAACGCCAAAGGACCCTTTTTGCGAGAATACCTGTGGCTGTTCATCACCGACACCAAGAAATTAATCGACAACGTGTATGGCGTATACTTGGGGCCCGACGAAGACCTAATGATTGGCGATTCCGTGCTCACCATCGACGCGGATGGCGATGACATTCGCGTGAATGTAATGAGATACACGGGGACACGGGGTTTGTACAATCTGCTGTTCATGCTATTTGCCCAACAATCACGCGTACACGGACGCGGATCTTCGCTCGTACCATCGCATCTTGTTGACGACGAACGCGCATAAGCGAAACCATTCGCCGAGCAAGCGCGCGCTGGGTAACAGGGGGTACAACTATAAGAAAATCGTATCCCCGGTGATCGGCGGGGTGCGGACATCGGGTGTTAGACGCGTTAAGGGCACACCTCACGGTCGAGGATTACCCATCGACGATTCGATGATGGTCACCGATAACGCGATCGATTACGTGTAATGGGATGATCCGAACAAAATGGTCGATAGACTTGGGTTGCTCACGGCATCGCACGCGGCCGGTCACACGGATCATGATATCGAAATCGTATCCATCGCGGAGGAACTTCGCGAGGACAGATATATCTTAAATTCAACGATTCGGTGATCATTATATCATCATCATTATATCGGCATCATTATATCAGTGAACAAGTTTGGCACCTCGTTACGCAATAACAAAAACAACAACAATAACAACGAAGCAGCGATAACAATGACGAGACTGCTGACCACGGTGGACAAACGCTTTACGCGAAAAATCGAAACGGCTGTTGCGAGCGCGCGACTACACGCCGAGTATCAACGATCTGAACTCGAGACGCGAGTACAACGAGCAATGTCGGATATCGTTAACGCGCAATTGTCCAGACTATAGGTTGACTTAAATAGCGCGATGGAACGTCGCTTCGATCACTTGAACGACAGACTCGAAGACATCACAACGTCGACGGCACCGACCCCGATAACAACCACGGTTCTATACAAACGAAAGGATCAGCAAAAAGTGAACGAGGATCGACGACGACGATGATTATTGACCCTGACCCTGACGATATTGGCTACGGCTCCGGGTCGTCAAATGATGATGATCATTTGCGAAAGATGTGCACCGATTGTGTTTTACGGACACTCGAGGAAGTGATACTACTTCTAACACCCTTAGCACGTCGCGGCAATCCCCCGCCCACCCGCGAAGCATGAACAAGGAGCGAGTACAATTAGTGAACGAATTACACACCCCGCGAGACGAAATTTCCCACGGTGTAGCATCGTGATTCGCGGCTACGATTATTTGTAGCAGGCCGATTTGGTGGAGATGCGCCCGTACTTGAAACAAAATCGTGGATACCACTACATACTAACGATCATCGACGCGTTCAGCAAGTATGCTTGGGCCGTACCCGTCAAAACGAAAAGCGGACGCGACGTGACCGCGGCGTTCACGACCGAGTTGAGGCGGAGCGATAGATGCCCGCGAAATTTACAAACCGACATGGGAATGGAGTTCTACAACGCGGAGTTTCAAAGATGCGCGAAGACACGCGATATTAACCACTACTCCACGTACAGCGTGATGAAAGCGTCGATCGTCGATTGTTTTAATCGCACGCTGAAAATCCTAATGTGAAAACAATTCTCCTTGACGCGTCATATCGCTGGGTCGACCTGTTACCTGCGCTCGTACGCACCTACAATCATCGCAAGCATCGAACGATCAACGCCCGACCCGTTGTCGTGACCCCCGCGATGCGTTTGTCGTTCGCCGCGAATGAGCTCATCCCCCAATCCGCCTTGAAAGGTGTTCGACGACGCGCCAAATTCGAGGTCGGTGACAATGTACGCGTGAGCAAATTCAAGACCCTCTTCGAGAAGGGATACACTCCGAACTGGTCGACGGAGGTGTTCGAAATCACAACCGTACAAATAACGCTTCCGGTGACATATATTCTACGCGATTCCGCGGGAGAGCCGATCTCGGGTGGTTTCTACGAGTACGAACTGCACTCGGTCGCGAATCCGAACGCCTATCTAGTTGAGAAGATTATTCCTCGCAAGGGAAACCAGGTATAAGTTAAGTGGCTTGGATTCGATTCGTCGCGGAACTTGTGGATACGCGACGAGGATATTCTCTGATTCGTTATCATTAGCGTGCTTGACGTTACTGGAATAAATAAATGAATAAATAAATACATATAAATATACATTGTATGTTTATTCACATTCTCCTCCCCTCATTCTCATTCTTCTTCTTCGTCACATATATGCGTACAATTAATCTTAATAAAAGAATGATACACACACACACACACACACACACACACAATTTGGGCTATTCTACGCTATATATATATATATATATATATATATATTAGATATTCGTAAATAAATAAATGGCATGAACAAAAGGAAGGAAGAAACGCTTACAATGCAACGTATATACATATGTACATGCAAACATAAAAACATACTATACAATGGGTTTCTCGTGGGGCTCGAGGGACCCGTCGGGCTCAAGCTCGAGGCACTCGGGGATACCGCTTGTCATCGAACGGACTGAGAGCGTTCTTTTCCCCACTCACGGAAAACACCTCGTGCCGGCTGGAGCGAATATTGTTCTACCGATCCGCTTTCTCGGTGAGATCGTGAAGAAAACGAATGTAATCGCAGAATTGTATATCATTCGCAACTACGTGTCTCCGCACACCCTTCACTTTCTTAGTCTCACTCGTAGATGCCACTGCAGCGTTAAACGTTATAAGGTCGGTATCATATATATTGGCCGGTGAGTTTCGTGAGGAATATTCTCCCACCATACAGGTTGCCTACCTTGGTGCACTTTTTCTCAACGTTTTCTGACTCGCTCTCGTTCCATCTCGCTCTGGCCTTCGCAGAACAAGAGCGAGCCAGAAGTGGTGGGGATGGTGCCAAGCTTCTCGCGTTTAGGCCAACTGAGCTGTCAGCGTAAAAATACACACATCAGAATAGATGTGCGTTAGCTCCGAACAAATTCTGGAGCTTTATTGGTCGGAAGATTGATTCTTTCTCGATAGTTTCATCTCGTATTGGTTTACGCATAGCTTCGTAACGCACACAACTATTACGCTAAGAATAAATAACAGCTAAACGGCTAGTTTCAGGTGGAGCCCAGCAGCGTTCCCGTTACCCCACCATACCCTACGGAGGGCCACGCAACTCCAACTGACAAATCCACGATCGTCAGATGGTGGTGGCTGATTTCGAAAACGAATTCACCGACCAATATATTTGATAACGATCTTAGTTGCGTACATCTTAGACCTCAATCCGACGAACTCGGTCATCAATCATCGGTGTTCTCGTCATACATGAGTCCCGGCATCTTTTTGTGTACGCGTGGCATACCGTACGAATTGTCCACCGCGTAATCACTCGTGTCGAATCAGGCGACGTCGCGCTTCATCGTTTCATACACATCCTCGCATTCCAGGCTATACATTAAACTGTCAGTGTGGGTGTGCAAGACATTACACCGGTCACCGAACTTTGCACTCATATATGCATAATGAAAGTCATACAAGCATTCTTTCGATACATCGATCACCCTCATTCCCACGTATATCGGCTTGTCGTGCTTCACTTTTAGTTTTCATATTTCGATTGCCACCAACTGTTCCGAGAAGATCGTACGACTATGAAAGTTCGGTTTCAAGATCAGTGCTTCCGCGCCGTAACGAAGGTCCCCCTGAGTCATCAGTCGCACGTCTACGCGATTCCACACATTCTCCATTGCTTTACCGTACACCGCATTGTTCATTAATTTAAAAGGAGTCTTTTGAAATTCACTCGTGGTGCGCGTCCTCAAATTGGTGTTCAATTCGCGGTACGCGTAAACCGTGTCGCACGCACTGTTTCAGGTAGCGATAGTGGATGACGTATCGCTTCTTATCCTCGTGCGTGGCAAGCAGATTGGTCTGTTTACCGTGTGGCGTGTGCTCGCGCACCGGGCAGAATGGTCATGATTCTCTTTGGAGTATTCGTTTGTCCAGCTCCAACAGGTATCCCCGGAGTCCCTCGAAGTCGGGCAGGGATGACACATCGAGCGCTGCGACTGTCGCATCGTCTAGCCATCGAAACTCTCCTTGCGGTATAGCATGAGACATCGCCCGTCCGTACAAATTGTTGACGTCGAAGTACATCAAGTACGATGACTGTTCCGATGCGTCGTAAGATGACATGTACTTGTTATTGGAATGTGCGTATCTTCCGGAACATTGACTTAAACCACCGCGTATACCGCGTTCGATAAACATGACCATATCGACGTCTGTGAGCAATTCGAATGTAATTTTGGTGTGTTTTAGCATGGCGTCTCACGTGAAACCAGGTAAAGTATAATAATGTGATCAATCTAATCCATATCTCTTGATACAACTTTCGCGAAAATTTTCAAAAATATCAGCCCATAACATGATATCTGTTTCCAAATACAAGTCGCTGTATTCGCCCAAGGTTTTAATGCCGAAACATTGCTAGACAGTCTCGTCGTACACGTAATCGCTCTGGGATATAGTCTCACCCGTTAACGAACTGTACAATGACTCGCGCGGCGGTAAGCATGGATCCTGCAGCTTGTTCGCGCAATCAAGGTATTCATATGGAAAGACACCCTTTCGTGTCAATAAATTGAAATCCTTAATGGATAATGTTTCAAATTTGGATCGTAAAATTTTTAATTTATCTGCACTAAGAAAAGATGCTAATTTGTCGAGACTAGTATTTAGAAATTTGTACGAATCGATGAATCGTAATTTAATATAATTTCGTGAGTCTGATTCAGTCGCATCTTCGACATTTTTTGCGAAAGAAATATACTTTTCTTTAATTATGGGCAATACATCAACGTGACCTTCGGAAGCGGTGGCTATTTCCTCGATAATGAAATGTGAATCATAGCTGGATAAATTATGAAAAACGATGGGGATGTAAAACGCATTTTTATAATTTAAATTGCACTTCGAATGTGCTGGGCCTCTAAACCATCCGGATAGATGGCAATGATCGCGGACTCGTACATCATCAGCCTCGAATGGCTCTTCGCAAATATGGCAATGTGTTGCATTGCGAAATGCCGTCCACTGTTCGTGAGTTAAATCAAGCATTTGAGTGTTATTGGCTAGAACGATTTTAAGTGTGTCTGCCAAATTTTTTAGTTCGTCGACTAACCATGAAACACAATCCGCGTCGCGGCTACATCGATAGCGATGTATCGTACGAGCAACGCATATTTATTTCATTATTTATTTATTATTACTATTCACGGGATAAACCTTTTGGTACAAAGCGATAATAATGCGGGGAGACATAATACATATCTGACAAAATATCCAATCCGAAGAGAACAAAGGAGAGTATAGGGGACAGCGGGGACAAACGTAACGGCGTCATGAAAGTAAGACGCCTTCTCCCGCCTTCCACAAAAGTTTCCAAAACGTTTGCTTTACATAGTTACGCGTGTTTAGTGTTTATTTTCTTTCACGGAGTGACGTTGAGCAATTCGACGATTCGTATACCGTGGGCAAGCTGATTTCGTTATTTCGATTATTCAGGCAAGTGTCTCCTCTGTTGGTTTTTTTGTTAATTTTCATAATTCAAATATAGACATTGATCCAATTATTTGTTAGAGCGTTCTTAGATAATGTCTTTATAAGTTCCTGTATTTGATTTCAATAAGTCTTGTATAGTTATAACAGCGTTATAACAGTTCTATGCTGAAAAACATGGCTGGCGACAAAAGTAACACGTCACTACGGGGAGTAGTTGAATCCAACATTAACAATAGTTTTTAAAAAAAAATCATAAACATTAGTTACTTTGGGGCCGTTACACGAGATTCCATGTTAAATCAAATACACAGTATCAAAGAAATGTTTCAAGCTGATTATTTTTTTTTATCTTTACCTACTTAAAATATGTTTATTTAAATGTTTGTTTCTATCGTTTCTAATAATAAAAAATCATATTTTGCTTTGGAAGAAGTGTTTCTAACTTAATTCTCCTCAAAATAATTAGTATTAATTTCGTCGCCATGGTATATTACTTTCGTCCAACCCCTGCAGGACAAAAGTAACAATGACTGTCACTGCGGAAAATTGCCATAACTCTTTGACTACTTATCATGGAAGGTTGAATTTGTGGTCAAATGATAGACCAAGGAACACACTATCTTAAGGCATAATTTTCGTTTTTATATCTGTAAGCCGCAATTGGCAGCTAGACCAAATGTAAAAAGTATTACGTTTGTCCCCACTCTCCCCTATATAGAAATTTAAAGAAGAACGAAGAAAGACAAATTATCGAATAAAAATTAAAGAATATCTTCAAGAGAGCATCTTAACGATGCTAGGGATTGCCCAAATAAAGCAATATTCTGATTGACACTGTTAGCGTGGTTAGACATTCGATTTAAACAGCTATAATAACCATATACAATGCGATGCAGTTCAGTATGAAACAGTAAATAATTTCTTAAGCACCTTGAAGGTACATTTAGAGAGAACAATTGAATGATCGCAGGGCAAGGTATAACACCTTTGACAATTTTGCTTACAAACATAATTTCAAATATCTTTCTTCTATTGCTTAATGGCTTAATATTTAATTTATTAAGTATTATATCATAGTTGTGAGAATTAAATGGCATGGGATGCTCACTATGTTTGGCAACAAGTCTTAAAAATTTATGTTGAACACTCTCAATATTGTTGATATAAGATTTCCAGTATGGATACCAGATTATACTACCGTATTCCAAAATAAGCCTGGTCAGTTGACTGTATAGTATTTTGAGAGTGTTGGTATTGTTAAGGAATTTCGAGATCCTAAGGATAAGACCCAAAGACCTAAGACTATGAGAAATGATGTTTTTGTAATGTGCCGCGAATGATAGATCAGACGAAAAGGTTATACCTAGATTTTTGACACTGTTAAGCGTAGAGAGCGGTATCCCATTTGTGGCATAATTAAAAACTAGGTTATTTTTCTTATGACTAAACCTGACAATATGACATTTACTTAAATTCAGAGCTAACTTATTGGAAATACACCAATCGTGAAGACTATTGAGGTCATTCTGGATTAATTGTGCACATTGCAGATTACTAATACTGTGATAAACATTGAGATCATCCGCATACAAACTAAATTTAGAATGGAGGAAAACTTCTGAGATATCATTGATGAAAAGTATAAAAAGTAGTGGACCCAAGTGCGAACCTTGCGGGACACCCAAAGTGACTTTGATCTCTCTCGAGCAAGAGCCTTTAAAGTTAACAATTTGTATCCTGTTCGATAAAAAAACTAGTAATCCACGAGAGTACACTACCAGTAATTCCCAAAGACTTCATCTTTGCAATTAAAACAGAATGACTTATAGAATCGAAGGCTTTGCGAAAATCAGTATACACCACATCAACTTGAAGACCTTCTTCAACACAACACGATAGATAATGATGACACTCCACAAGATTGGTGATGGAAGATCGACCCGAAACAAACCCATGCTGCTAGTCAATAATAGTACTCTTGAACATAAACGATAATTCAGGGCATATTATCTCTTCAAGAATCTTTAGCATTACACTTTTTATGCATATTGGTCTGTAGTTCAAGATCGATGTAGAATCACCACCCTTAGGGATAAGTTTAACCAGACATAATTTCCATCGTTTAGGAAAAATACCTGAGGACAATGATTTATTAAAAATTAACCAGAAAATTCTAGCCATAATGTAGTTGCATGATTTAAAAAATATCGGTGGAATACCATCGAGACCAGGACCACAATTATTTCTAAGATTATTAATACTTGTAAAGATATCACCTACCTCTATAACCATCCTCGAGCCGTTAGTATTGGAAGGAGAATCCTGAGTATTGATAATATCATCATCTGCTGTGTAAACAGACTCGAAAGATTCAGCAAAAGCATTAGCAACAGATAAGTTATCACTCAAGATATCGTCCTTATACACAAAGCATGAGGCAGGCGATTTAGACTTATTTAAGGAGTTTATAAAACTCCAAAAAGCCTTGATATTATGCGGAATAGACATTTCTGCATTCAATGTATGCTTACTCCAGCAACGTTTCGACGCAGTTTTGCATTTCGATCTAATATCAGAAAACGACAGGAAATGTTCGTAAGAATTAGTAATCTTAAAACGTTAGTGCAGCGATTTTTTCCGTTGTATAAGAGAAATGAGATCTCCGGAGAACCAAGAGGGATGGGAAGAGGAGCGAGAGTATGAAGTAGAAACAAAATGATCAGTAAGAAAGTTGTATAGAGAGAACTGAAAAATGTTGAGAACAGTGCAGTTTATTTGAGAGCTAATGGGATGTAGAGAATAGAGGTGATACAATAGATATGATTTCGGCAAATGTTGTCGAGATACTACTGCTGTGGGTAACCGAGGACTCAGGTCGATCACGAGAGCGTGAGTGTGTGTATGAGTGTATATGAGATGTTGTATGGAAGAGTATGTATGTATGATGTCGCGAAAAGTAAATAAGAAGTCCATCAGCTGTTAGAGAATGTCCTGGTTGTCTTGTGGCTGATGTGAAAAGGAGAGAGAGAGAGAGAGAGAGAGAGAGAGAGAGAGAGAGAGAGAGGGAGGGAGAGAGAGAGAGAGAGGGAGGGAGAGAGAGAGGGGGGAGAGAGAGAGAGAGAGAGAGAATCATTATGTCGCAATAGTTAGCGATATTAAAATACTTCTTAGTGGAGGAAGAGGGGATAGGTTGAGATGGAAAAGGTAATGGGAAAGAGAGATCTAAAGGCGGGTGGTACGAATCAGGAGGTAAACAAGGCTCAATGGAATGAGAAACAGATATGTTTTTAATTGATGAGAAAACAAGGTTTACCACGTATTCAGATAACGAAGAACAATTTACTCGAAATAAGTTAAAAAGATTAAAATAGTCACAGATAATATCAGCTTGTTTGACTACGGGGGCAGAAACCAAGGGGACAATGACCTAACAGACCATCTACATTATTGAATATATGTGTGTGTGTAAGGTTATAATCACCAACTATTAAAATGTCAAAGCCATCGTTCGAAGAAAGAATTTCTTCAACCGTCATGCCACGAGCTTCGTAAACAGAGGGGACGGTACATGGAGATAAATACACAGCACCTATAATAATGGATTTGAATTTCACACTGATTTTAACGAAAAGTTGCTCAACACACGATGCAAACACATCAATTTGACGGCTGAAGATGAGTTTACGCACAGCTATAAGAACACCACCACCTCTTTTATATAAACTATTGTCCTCATTCCTATCTTGTCTGTAAACATTAAAGTCGTTTAAACCTAATTCAGAGTTGGAAATACTGTCGCAAAGTCACGTTTCAACCAGAATAATTATATCATATTTACAGGATAACATTAACACTGAACACCTTAATTCACTAAGCTTAGATTTAAGACCACGAACATTCTGGTAGAAAACCAAAGGGTACCTATTCAGTTTTTTGTTTCGTAGATAAGCTAACCTCTATAATCTTCGGGACGCCATTAACATACTTAATAACTTTATTGGTTACACCACTATCAATTAGAGTCTTTAGTTCAAGTCTTAAACCGTTGATATGAGCACGTTGTTTCACAGTGCGATCTAATATAATATGCAATGCTATGCACTCTATGATGCTGATATGCATGTAATTTAAAATCTACATCACCCCTCCGACTGTCCTTCGTTTCTCGATGATACATTCAAGATCTGCATATACAACGAAGGAGAGTCGCTCCTTCCTACCGTGGTTGCCGAAGTTGAGCAAATTGTTGCCTTCGCTGGGCAGCAGAAAGGCGTAGTCGTTCATCTGCCCGCAGTCCAGCGAATGAAGCTCCAACTTCTCGGCAGATCCAAAATAGTGCATGCATCTGTAAACCCAAAATTTTTTTTTATAATAATTTTTTTTCGTGAGATATTTTTCAACATTTCATAAGTTTCTATACGTACCGATCACAGATGAATTTCTTTGCCTTCTTCTTACTCAGCTGCGTGCTCATCAGCCGGGATAAATCCTTGATCAGCACAAAGTGCCCTACATCGCCGTGCTCTTGATTCAGCGTGTAGAGCAGGTTGCCGATCCCTCTTTTGGCTGGTGAGGCGCAGTGGGAAGACTGTTGGCCCTTTCTTCGTCATCTCCTCCTTCAAACTATATATATATATGGTTACGTTTTGGGTTTAACATAACGATAATTTAATGTATAACAACAGAAACGGAACATGAACAAGAATAATAACTCTAATGTAATCTCGAATATACAGGGATGGGAGTTTCGATATGTATTTTCGCGATGGCGTATGACTCTCGAATGACAGCTTGACACACAATCGGTCCGATTGCCTTCTTCTCGCTGTCTACTTGTTTCGGTCACGAGCACCGGTGGGCCATGGATTCTTATCCATAGGGTGAGAGGGCATTCTGCCGCTCAATCTTCCCAATCTGCTCCAGGGACATTGGAAATTCAATGCCGTGGAGATTCAGCACGGAAACAAGGTCGGGGTACGAAATTGGGCAATCGGCATTTCTTTCAGCGGGATGTAGAGCGGCGACCACTGTCCACGCGAAACACGCAGTGTCTGTGGATTGTACACTAATCGTCGCTCTCTTCAACAATAATTCTCGCGGCAACTTGTAGTGACATCCCGCGCGCAGCGGATTGTACTTGTTGACATTGACGGTCAGATTGAGGATTCTCGTCAATGCCCATCCGCTGTCGCGTTCCTGGAACTCTTCCAACGATGTCAGGGTGGGTTCGACGACGTATCGCTGGTACCACTCCTGCAGATCGGATGTGCCGAAGAGTTCACAGTTTCGGGTATTGATACTTTTACAAGCATGCTTGTCACCTGCCACAAATTCACCGTTAAACACCGTGTTCACTTTGAGGTTCCGGTGTTTCTTCAAAGCGCCCCGCACATGCTCCAACACAATGGTGGCCGCATCCTGGAGGAAGTTGCGTGGCTCGATATAGTTCGAATTTAGCACGGCACCAGTTAATACGCGGCTATCGAACGCAGTGTCTATTTTACGCCACAAAAGTCCCGTGCTCGAATGTCCGGCATCTTCACGCACGAAACGTTCGCGCAATGAATATTTCAGTCCTTCGAGCTGCGCGATTCGAGCAACCAGCGATTGTAGAATACCGATCGATAATCGAGGACGTTTCACTCGACTGAGTTCTTCCAAAGTTTCGAAACACTCGTTGCAGCGTTCTTCACATGCGAGGTATTCTTCACGTGAAATCAGTCATGCAGATTGATCCCGCAGTTGGCGTTCTACTTGTGCGAATTCTTCCATGATCGTAAATGGAATGCAAATGTAGTGTCTTTTTCTCGTGCAATGTGTTATAACGATTTGAGGCTTTGTGCAGTTTAGAGCGCGCATTTATACCCATGCCACGATTTAGTATCTCTGTCTAACTCTTTCGGTGTTCCCCCAACCATCGAATGCATTGCATGCAATAACGACGATCCGTCTCAACATTGTTCTATGCAGTTTCTGTCGACACAGCATAATTCTTTCCATGATTCATGCATATGACGAATTAGCGCGCAAGATAATTCGACACAGTTTCTGCTGACACCGCATAATTCTAAGATTCGACGTTTCCAAAAGTATTATATTACATTCAATACGTGTCGAGACTTTTATCCTTGAGGGCGGGTTCAAATTACATGCGATCACGCGATATGCTGCGACTTGAAGGTTGAAAAACCTTATTTTGGTAGCTTTAGAATAAAATGCTGTGATGGGAGAAGCAATTGCACCTTTATTTAAGCTGGCTCCTGGACGTTACTCAATCAATCTCTCAGTAGCCTCAGTGACTTTGACGGAACAGACAGTGCTCCAAAAATGTGCAGTATCAGTGCCGAAGGAACCGTCGGACGCATGAATTATTACGTTCCAATCATGCGACATGATGGCATAGCTCCATGCGGGGAGAATACATTTGACAGGTAAGGCTTAATTTTCACATCTTGTCAAGATTGTTCTCTTAGCCGCGCCAAGCATCGCGTATCATGGTCAGAAGATACGCATTAATATCCATGGGCAGCAAATATTTGGAAATTGGAAACAGCGTACGACCTATAGCCGATGTAGAAATTGTTCTCGGCGACAATCGTGAGAATCATCTCATATTACCATGGTATACACGGTGTGCTGTAGTCGAAAGACGTACAACCATCGAAGAACGTGCACAATTACCTGGATCAGCATCGGTACGGTTTGATGAAGTAACGGTGGGCTTTTCTTGGATCTATGATTCTCCGATAGTAAAGATGCCAATGGATATTAAGTCGCTGTATTTCAAACCGAATACAGTAGCATTTTTATTTAATCTTAAACCGTGTGTGAACTACGTATATCCGCGGCTGTATCAATTTGCAGAAGATGTGCAGACAAAATTTAAAACTTTTGTCAACGTGTTGCAGCAGAGCGGTGTTGCCTGTGAAACATTAGATACGCGCAGTGCTGCGAAAATCGTATGTGCTATTAAATATCACGAGGCGGATTATCTTGTAGATTGCGAACTGCTAGCATGCGTCATCAATGATATTGTAGTTGATGCTCGTAGGAAAAAATGTTAAATTATATTTATATTCTTTTAATTTTAAATGAGTTTCTTAAACATATATTATTTCTTCATTTTATTTACCTATCATCCCCCTTCCTTCCTCACCACGACCTAATTCTAAGTTTCGATGTTTCTGCTGTATTCGATTTCATTCGAGCGTTCTTCGCGTTGTGAAAATGACATCATCCCGCACGGCTGCTCCAGAGGATTCAAATTACGCGAGATCGCGCGATACGCTGCAACGTTAAATCAGAACGCTTTAAAACTTGCTAGCTTTAAGGTGGAGTTTCTTAGCCGCGATCCGGCGGCCCATGGCGGCAGCCAGACTCCGGCCGCGCGGCGTTCGGGCTCCCACTTCCGTTCAAGCGCACTTGAAAGGGTCTACGGCCAAGGATTCATACCTGCTTCAGAAATAAAATAATTTTTTATTCTTTTCGTTTCGATATGGAAGTGACACCAATGGATTCCTTATGTTTTTCGGATGAAAATTATATGAAATTTCATGTACATCGGACTATTATTAACGAAGACAACATGAAATGATATAAACTAAATTTTCATGAAATTTCTTTCATATGGTCCGAATTGTGTCGTTCGTGGTGTCAGTTTCATGGGCGAAACACAAGGAATTCATTGACGTCATTTTCACAAAGATCCGATGGGAAATGTGGAAATCCTGGACATTTCTGACTTTTTAATAGTATTCGAACCCTTTCGAGGGTCGAAAGCCATAAAATTCGGTGAGGCACTGGGAGAGGTTGTCCTAGTCACGGCCTCCAACGAGTTAAGTAACCGACAAACATCGGTGGTCGTTTAGTCGAACCCTATTCCGTCGTGCTAGGGACATAGGGCAGTCTGTTCAGTTTTTATTTACCAATGAAATTAGTATTATTATTAGTAATATTCACCAAATCTACCATCAATACGCCTCGCGGAAAGACGCAGGAAGAAAAGTGGTTGCCGTCCGCGGACTGCGCGTGGTTACGCCTGCGTCGTCCTCTTTTTAACTTAAAGACGGATTTCTTATCTCTCGGGTATAAATGCGCGATGGAATATCAAAACCAAAGCACGCGCTGACGTATTAGTTGCGAGAGGAAGTAGGGAAATAGGGAGGACATTATATTATAAACAATCGGTCCAGCATTCCTTTGAAACAGCAGCTTTTCACATCTGCCCAGTAATATCTCCTCCCTATGGCTATTTCTCTCGTACCGAATACGTCAGCGCGTGCTTCTGTTTTTATATTCCAACGCGTGTTTATACTCGATAAGTGCTTTCTCTCAAATTTTGTAGGGAGGACGATGCAGACGGGAACACGCGCAGTCGGCCGACTACTCTTCCTGTGTCTCACCGCGAGACGTACTGAAACTTCTTCAGAGTGATTTCGTTTCCAACACCATTGTCGGGAAACATTTTTCGATCTAACATAAGAACATCTTATTTTGTTCGTGGAGGAAAATGCCACATCTGATTCCAAAAAGTTAATCAGGCAGACCGACCAAAGCTTCTCGCCGGAGTCACGGTTTATGACCATATTGTCCCATGAGTCGGCGCGGCGGTTAATAGCAGTACCTACATCCGGGTCCGAAACCCATCGTACTACCCACCGACAGAGCAATATACGAATTAACTCATTGTTTGACTGAAGAATACCTAAAATTATTAAAGACGGCACTACGTTCTGGACTGCCCTTTAGAAATGCTGACAAACAGATGTTGTTGAAACGTTCTTGGGAAATATGAAATTATCAGTCGAAAACAACGAATGAATTCTCGCTTGCGTCCGATCCCGCTTTTATCCCAACGCACAGTGGATGTCAATCCCAAGAATAGAGAACAAATTCAACATGCCAGTTTTTCTAATCAAAATGTCGAATCTTATGAACATATTTTATAAAACACTAGTACTGGATCAGAATAAAAAGATAAAATGTTTAAAACATCTTCGTTTGTATTGCAATGAGAATATTTTGCGCGTACAATATTTCTGCACTTTCTATAGTAATATAGGTATATTTATCAAATTGTTCTAGTTTTATTGGAATTATTGACATCATTTTTTTAAATAACGTTAATCCTCCGTATGAGTTGTATATTAATACTTTCTTTTATGAACTTCCTTAATTATATTCCGCAGTTTCAGTGCGAAAAATATGATGTTGAATTTCCCCCTATTTCTCGAGATTCAGCCTCGCTATGCGACATAGAATACAGGTAATTACTCCATTATTGGTAAATATTGCCAAATCTTGTTTTCGTAGTTGCAAAGCCAAATAGATGTTGATTATATAACAAAAAAGAAATTTGTTCGGAAGTTCCCGGAGTATACCTAAAAAGCCGATAATTGCTGATATTTCTTCAATGGGTTTCTTATGAAAAAGAACTGTATGTAACTAATTATTTGCTATTGCTTACCAAAACCGATACTACTCATTTCGGTTCTCAAAAAATTTATATCATCACGATTTAAAAGACTCGATTCAAAATTTTCCACCAGAAAAAACATACAAACTTTGACACGTGTTTACACACAGATCAAAAGTAGCCGCCACGATATTTTCCCCTTTTTTTAGGAGCTCATATTATTAGTTTACAAGAAATATAAAAAATTATCCTATATTATTAGGAGCTCATATTATTAGTTTACAAGATATATATAAAATTATCCTATATTATTAGGAGCTCATATTATTAGTTTACAAGAAATATATAAAAAAAAAAACATAATCCCATAACTTTTGAATTCTGCCTTGTTTCCTTATTTTTTGTGATTCTGTCCCATTGTCGCGTAGGATCGCAGCGCGGCCGCGGCTATGACTCCCTTTGGAGCAGTCAAGCGATTTTCCGCCGTGGTTAGCCGCGCGGCTAGTAGATTCCGTCATCATGGCGGAAAACAGACACTCATCGCATTGTGTTGCGTCTCGAGTAGACTAGGTTGCTTGCTGTAGCAGACGCGCGGCCGCGGCCGCTCGAAAACGCGGCTAGGAAAACGGTTGCATGCTTCTCCATAAGAGCGGTACTTAGATTTGGCCGCCCGCAGCGGCCGCTGGCCGCCGCCGCCGGATCGCGGCTAGGAAACTCCACCTTTAGAATGCATGCGATTGTACCACTATGTAGTGCTGTCTCTTTCCCTTCCCCGAATTTAGCTTTAAAATAACTGTGATCTTGCCACTAAGTAATTTTTTCTCTCTCTCTCTCTCTCTCTCTCTCTCTCTCTCCCCCGAGAAACAGAGGGAAAAGGTTTGTTTGATACGTATTGGTATGGGAAAAATTTCCAGCGGTGCGCCAAGGCCTGAAAAAGTTTTCTGGGGTAGGTCAGGGTCATTCCATCCCTCGGAAAAATTCCCCGCGGCGGGCCGGGTCTGGAGAGGTCTCCGCGGCGGCTTGGTCAGGGCTGATCCCCTCCACGATTACGGCTTCCCCCACTCCGCGGCTCGTGCGCGCGCAGCCAATCTCCCACTCTCCGCGCCAAGACTTCCCCCCACCGCACTTCCCCGCGCACCCTAACTTTCCCCCGCCTCCGCGCTCCCCTCAGCACTCCACAGTTACAACCCACCTATCCATGCTGCTCTTGACGCTTTAAATTGGAATATGTTAAAAAACCACAAATTTTCGCAATTGGATATCATACTTGACATGTTACTTTATATCAAGAAACTTGTTACAGCGTGACACTCGGTGATCCTCATCTTTCTTTTCCTTCCCTTTTATTAAAACATGACTTTGATTTATGACACATTGAGAAGGGAATTACAAGGATAAATTCAAAGATATTTTACTTTGTTTCCGTGGAAAGTTTATGTCTATAACACCTACATTAATAGTAAACTGTTTCACATATGGATCTTTTCAGATACATTTTCTCTGATACATTAAACATGCTCCTATTTTCAAGACATTAGGGAGCATGAAATTTCGTCAACTTTGACGGTCTATATCTCAATTACCAATCAATATATTTAAGAAATTCAAGTGGTATTTGATGCACTGATGTATATACAACAAATCTACTATAATAGCAAACAGCTGCTATATACTTCGAAAATTGAATTTTTGCCAGCTTCTGGCAATTTGGGACCACTGTGCAACGCCGGTGAGGTGGTGGGCTTTTCTCCTGCCATTGTTATATCCTTTCTTTGAGTGGGTGAGAGGGAGTTTCAACGCACTGCACTTCACTACACCTTTTACCGTCGATCCGGCTCGAAGGACCAAAATGTTTGAGAATCTCGCGGTTGAGCGCGCTGGATGCCGGAGAGGTTAGGTCGACGGTAAAAGAATTCCAATACGACAACAGTACATGAAATTAGTTTGGTCTGTTTATTTAAAATGCATCACACACAATGAGCATGAGCTTTTAAAGGTCTACTGAGCGTGAGCCGTCTCACGATTACATTAATGCACGAAATTAACGCGATTGAACTTCGCACCATTACGTGTGCGCGTCACTCGCGGCGATCCACAATCGACGTGAGCATAATCTGATGAGCGCATGAGCGTGAGAAATAATCGAGATGAGCAAATATATTTAATGCGCGATTGCATAATGTGCAATGAGCATTCACAAGGTGATGATAGGAATCGACTCGCGATACGTCCGTCCGTGCACACTATGTGAACAAGAGTGATTCAAGATGGATGATCGTTTCCGTTTTTCGCCGCTTCGAACGTTCTAGTAACCTATCGAAGCGGTGCGCTGATTGGCTCATCGATCGTAGATCCGTCGCGACTTCCGCTGTCCAGGAGGTGCTGCGATGAGAGTGAGTGTGGCGGTGAGCGGAACTACCACATTCCCAAACAACGTGACAAAAGAGCAAAAACCTCAACATTAATCGCACTGTCCAAGACCGTGTCCGCGTACACTCGGGTTTCTCCCACTCTCGTCCGCGTTGTCAGGGATAAATAGTCGACGGCGACGAGAAGATGGTTGTGTTAGTACGTGTAACGTCTGTATAGATAGATTTCAATGCATTATGCCGAAAGTTTTTTATTAATATCTCAGAAACTTACAAATACGCAAAGCTAAAAATTGATATTAGAGGTCCCCCCTCCCGCCCACCCCTGCAAATTTCGGTTCATTATGGTGGTTGGGTTATACCGTAGTACAGCCTATGATTTCACAATGTTTTATACGATGAGATTTCTATTTATAAACAATTGACTACCTTGTCTTTTTTTAAAACCATTGATCTACGTAAGGATTCGATTGTAGATATTATGAGTTACTGATTTATAGGGTTCAAAAACATCTATACCTGTGAAATTACGGCAAACTTTACCAGATGTGTGGCGGTGCGAATACAATTCACCTGCAACAGGCCTACACTCGGTCAATGTATTTTTTGCCGGAAATTTGATACCTGGAAGTCCTCATAGCGTTAATGTAGCATTAGCGTCGGATGCAAAAAAATGCAGAGCTTATGGACGAGGACTATTACCGAATGGAGTCCGCGTTCAAGATGATGCGGATTTCGTTATCGTTACGAAAGGTGCCGGTGATGATGCACCCGGAGTTAAAGTCATTGGTCCAGGTGGAGTTAATCGCCCCGTGCAGTAAGTAGCTTTTTGTTTTAGTATACTTTCATTGTCAGAATATATTATGATTGTTATAATGATGGAGAAGTATATATTTCTTGCAAGTAATTGCCAAATCTTTCATTTATAACAAGCTGGGGAATTGTGCTCTTTTCGGCCGATTTTCAGAAGCAACGCCCTCTTCCTCCTGCCCGCCCTCTTGGCCCCCGCGACGGCCATTATGCTCGAGCCACCTCAGGTGCGTACCACGTGAATTGCACGTGGCGCGTTCATAAAATAAAAACGCATCTACAATCGTGCACTCAGGAACGATGTGGAAACCTATTGATACGAATGTCGCCCTAGGGGTAAAGACTACAGTGGTTGGCAGCTTGACAGTGATTGGCCCTATTTTGAGAAATATAAGAATATAAATAAATACCTATGTTATGCCTTTTTTTTAATGAACATATTCATATTCCTTGTACTGTTTTGCTTTGGATGTAATCAATATTTCTTCACTCATTATATACTGTGATTATATATAAAAGCAAATTGGATGACTCAGCTTTGAAGCTTAGAAATTGCAGCGATTCAATAAAAAAAACTATAAGAGTACAGTTGAAAGGTTGCGAATAGTTTAATCTATGTATGATATGCATATTTCTCATATTCGGCATATATCGATAAATAAAAGTTGAAACTTTATAAAAGAATTATTTATTTGTTAAAATTATACATATATTATGATAAATACAAGGGGCCAACAACTGTCATATAAATAATGTTAAATGGTAGTAATTGGTCGGACGGACAGTGACTTTTTTTTAACCATGTTAATGGTGAAACAGTAATTAGCCCCCTGTTAAAAACAAAAACAAATACAACGAATACAAACATAATAAAATATATGCATTTTTATTGAATAATTTTAATCTTATTTCTATCACCAAATCAGGTAACATTTTCTTTTAGGTTATATTATGTGTCAAATAGCGGCCAATCACTGTCGAACCGTTTGGACAATTACTGTTTTGACCATGCCAATAACTATATTTTTTCGTAGGAAACACATTTTTTGTATATTTTTATACATTCTTGATTTTTTTTATAAACTCTATTTATTTTTAGATTATTAGGGGTTTTTCATACTTATATATATTGATTTTCATTTCAAATTTACTAAATTCACATTTATAATTCACTATTTATGTGACACTCTTCCTTAAATGGCTAGCCAATTGTACTCTTTACCCTAATGCGCCACGCGCGGTTGACATGGTACAATCCTGAGGAGCTCCGAGCAGCGCGGCCGCCGCTGGGGCTAAGACGCGCGCCGGGAGAAAGAGGAACGTTGCTGCTGAAAATCGGTTGAAATGAGCACTTAATTCCCAAGCCTGATTTATAAGACTATGATCAAATAATTTTCGGCAATAAAATACAACGAAGTGAAAGATTAAACTTAAATTTACATAAATTCTTAACTATGAAAACATATAATATAATGTAATCTTTTAAAACAATAGTCATGAATTTATGAACGGTTTAGAAATCTAGCACATTAATTGCATTGAACTGTATTAACTGAAATTATACAACGTAATGCTTCTAGCATGTCCAAAATTGACCAAAAAACATATGAGTGTCATTATACCCCTATCAAAGAAGGACGACACGTAGTAATGATAACGTATGGTGGAAAAGAAATTTATAAGTCACCTTTTGAAGTTAACGTTGGCCCTTACAAAGAATCAGCAATCAAGGCTTTTGGTCCTGGACTTTATGGTGGAGTAGTTGATCATCCAGCGAAATTCACGGTCGACACAAATGGCGAAACCGGTGGGCTTGGGTTTTCAATCGAAGGTCCTTCGAAAGCAAAAATCAATTGCCACGATAATGGCAATGGAACGGCAGATGTGTCTTACTTGCCTACTGCCCCAGGACATTATGCTGTGCATATATTATGCGACGGAGAAGACATTCCAAAGTCACCATACGTCGCGAATATTTTGCCAAAAGGCGACTTCGACCCGGATAAGGTAAGGCTTTTTTTTCTAAAATCGTGTTCAGATATATTGGCCGGTGGATTCGTTTTCGCGAGCAGCGCTCAAGGAAAAATTAGCCACCACCACCTGACGATTGTGGATTAGCAGTTGGAGTTGCTGGGCCCCCGAAGGGTATGGTGGGGTAACGGAAACGCTGCTCGTCTTCGTCTGAAAGTAACCGTGTGGCTGTTGTTTATTCTTACCGTAATAGTTGTGTGTGTTGCGAAGCTATGCGTAGACCAATACGAGATGAAGCTATCGAGAAAGAATCAATGTTCTGACCAATAAAACTCCTGAATTTTTTCGGACCTGACGCACACCTATTCTGATGTATGTATTTCGACGCTAAGAACTCGGTTTGACCGACACGTCAGGAGCTGGGCGCTATCCCCACCACTTCTGGCTCACGCTTGTTCTGCGAAGGCGAGAGCGAGATGGAACGAAAGCAAGTCAGAGGGACTGAAAGCAAGCGAGGAACGGTACGAGACAGATGACGCGTTGATACATACTTTGTCTCGCTCCGTTTTTCCTACGCCTGATACTCCGTCCTTTGCGTGCACGACGAGCATGTGCGTTTAGACACGCTTTCATTCCATCTCGCTCTTGCCTTCGGCAAGAAAGAAGAGAAAAACAATTGCTCGGAATCGTGTCCTTTCTATGTACTCAAAGTGGTGGAGATGCTTCGCTGCGTGTGTACGCACCTCACGGACACCAATCCCCACCGCGCGACGACTAGGCGTAGCCCGAGAGAGAGTGAGAACGTAGAGAAAAGGAGCATCGAGGCAGGCAAGCAGTATGGTAGGAGAATACCCCTCATGAAACTCACCGGTCAATATATCTGAACACGACATTAGTAATGATTTATGAATTTAATCTATTTCCTGTCTATGTGTTTTTTGGAACAACACAAGTGTGGAAGAAATGCAACGTAGGTTGTATATTTGCTTAACGTTTTCGTGTTTTTATGGTGTATATAAAAAAAGAAAGTGCTGCTGAACTGAATTTGGAATTATGATATGCATAATTAATTAACGAAATTAGTATCAAATCATACAAATTTAACACTAAAGTCAAAACATCAATCACGCTAGATAGTAGTGGGGTTATATGTATGTATAACAACACTATCTTTAACACATGGTAAATGTAACAAACGTCCTGAATAGGGTGGCGCTTATTTATACGTGTCGATTTTTTTTGTATTTCTTTGCTCTCATCCCCCTTTTTTCTTTTATTTTAGAGAGGGGTAGGGGAAATGCCTAATACGCATACCTTGGTGTACGATGTCAAGCTTATGTGGGACTCACTTCCGATGTTGTCTTTTGGGCATACCCCCTAACCCCCCCCCCCCTCTTTTACTTCCTTACGGTGCACCCGTAGCGGTCGCCAGTACTTCTTTGTACTGCTTCGGTCCCCGCCTCCCTTCCACGGGGAAGGTGCCTTCGGGATTGCTCTCACTCCCTAGCACGGTGCCATTTCATAAAAAAGTAGTCCCTGAAAAAGATTTGTTACCGTGAAACGCGGAGTTACCGGTGGGACGGTGGAGGAACCGTATCGCCAGCTCAGGACGGTGGTCCAGGGCTGCCGATCGAATGATTGTACGCAGAGGTAAGGTAGAGTATGACAATTTATTCGTGCTTAAATGTATATACAAGATATCCCGGCCAGGTCTATGCTGGCACACATTGTGTAAGCGACTTAAACTATCGCGAGTCACGGTGTGTATCGCGGCGCGTAGTTCGGCGGGTATCGCAGCGCGTATCGCGGCGTATATCTCGGCGGGTATCTCGATTGTCGGCAACGGTTCGGCGAAGTGGGAGAGGATAGACGGTTTGACCGTTCGGTGTCCTGGCGGGCCAACCCTGCCGATGGACCGTGGTCGGAGAGTCTGTGATCCGGTCACCCAGTGGGCACCACCCGCGGGTGAATCGGAGACTGTAAGGACGCTCTCGAGAACGGAAGCGAATCTGTTTGGGAGATCGATAGCGGATGACGGCCTGCGTCCAGAGGATGGCTCACGCTGTCCTTCTGGGAACCGTGGAGGGGGTAGTCAAAAAGACGCAGTGACTCAGTCTGTCGACGCACAGAAACTGGTGCTTACACGAGCGCTTGATCTTACACAAGAACTGGTGTCAGCACACGAACGTGGAATCGAACAGGAGGTCGCTGGGAGAGGCGTACTGTACGTACTAACGCTCTAGGCGGTCTCTCCCAAATAGGCCTATGCCCCCGGCCTATATGTCCTCGTCCGCGCATTTTCGGCAGCGAGACAGTCACTCGGTGCGTGACTCTCTCGCGCCATTTCTTGGTAACCGCGGACGAATGGTAGTGGGCAAGACTGTAGTGGGGGGGGGGGGGTAAGATCGTCTTCCCACCGACGTAACTCGTTACAACATATATAGAAATATTTCAATACGTATTATATATATATTTATTTTTTATTAATGAATTTTTTCTTCTTCTTCTGGGATATATGATTTTGCCGCCCCTGTTCCGAATAGTTTTAGAATTTTCCATATTCTCTGTCTAGGATCATTTGTCGGAACGGCCTTGTATACCTCCCAATCTGTCTTAAGTACATCAATGGGGATGAGGGCCGGGTATTTCGGGTTGATATTCCTTTCTTTGGGTTCGGATACCTTCGGGATCTTGAACTCCGATACTGGTTGTGGGAGGGGTTCCGGAGGATCGTGAGGTGTTATCTTGAGGTTTCAGGAAATTTTTATTAGAATTGAAAGGAAAGTGGTATTATATAAGGGTTTTTACCGCTCTTTCTGGAGATCTAGGGAGCGGAGTGATGAATAGTGGCATTTTAATCATTTATTCCAATATACTTTCCAATTCTTTTCTACCTTTTTGCACTTTAGAGTGCCGTGCACCCGATCGCTTTGGCATTTGAAATCTGTCTGACGTACAGCGCAAACGCGGATTTGGATTAATTCGTTAGGGCCTGCTATAGTGGTGCCCTCTCGCGGATTTTTCTATAACCTCTAATATTCGTAACTCGCAACAATGTTTTTTCGCTATTTTATGCTAGATTAGGATATGAATTTTCCGCATTTTCTAAAGGGATATATCTGTTCATTCTGCTTTTTTTTATGAAGGAATAACTTAAAAATAAGGTGTAAAGTATTAATTACAATGTGTGTGTGTGTGTGTGTGTGTGTCGTGTATCTTTTAGTGTAATGTGTAAAAACGTATGTTAAATAAAAGATTTATGAAAACATAATATTTTACAGATCTTCTAAGATCATCTCTTTGATTACTGGATAGGTTTCTCCCTTTGTTTTTAGGTCCTCTCCAAACATTTTGTGCATTTGCGGAATTAATAGGGTACATAATTCGCATTGACTCCGCCGGTTTTGCCACATATAGGGTCCGGTGACATCGGTGGCATCTCCAATAACTGGTTTTGTTTCCCCATACAATTGGATGGGGATAGCCTACGTCCTTTTCCTCCATTTCACTATAATGTGCGCAATTTACACAAAGTAGTTTTGTACGTTTATAATAATAAACGTTATAGTCAAATGTTTTGTGTAGACACGTATAATTTGCCATTTTATATATAAGTGGAATCTTTACTGATAACTATCTTTACTGGTAATGAAAGAATTTTTTGTTCACTCTTCCTTGTATAGACTCCCACTCAGGTTTGCAACCCCTTTTTTTCTTTAAGGTAAATAGGCTTTCTTCACTCTATTCATATGAACAATTCTCATTTGCTTAAAATTTATCGCTATCTTCACGTTGCTGTTTTATAGGACTTCTGTGACCCGGTAGGGTCCGCTGTATTCAGGGCCTAGTTTTTCTCTCTTCAGATTTAGTAACCAAACCATATCTCCTACTTTTTATGTTTTAGGCTGGATTTTCCGATCACAGTAATACTTCTGCCGAACTTTTGATTCTTCTAGATAGTTTCGCGCCATTTATCGGATGTGATGTAGTTTATGTATTAATTCGTCGACGTAGTCCGGATGTTTTGATATTGTCTGTTGGAGGAATACTTGAAGGAAGACGTGATTTTCTATCGTAGACAAGTTCGTGAGGCGTAAATTTCGTGCCTTCGTGAGTACTTGTATTGTATGAGAACATTGCTTGTGGCAACCATTGATTCCATTGTTTTTCTTTTGATACATAGTGGCGTAGATATTCGACAAGGACGTGATGGCTTCTTTCTAATGATCCATTGGATTGAGGATGATATGTGGAGGTTCGATACTGCTTTATGTGAAATGCTCTGGCAAATTTTTTCATAAGGGTATTCATAAAATTTGTTCTCTGGTCTGTAAGGATAGCCTTAGGACTTCCAAACTTGCAGATGAAGTGTTCTGTAAATGCCTTAGCAATGTCCCATGAAGTGATATTTACTAATGGTATTGCAAGAGAATATTTGGTTAGGTTATCTTGAATAGTAAGTATATAACTATTTTCTGTATTTGTAGAAGGTAGCGATCCTACTGTATCCATAGAAACTTTATCAAACGCATCAACTGGTGTGTCTGTTAAAATCACAGGTTCTTTATTTTTTACTCTTACTAGTTTGGTTTTTTGGCATTCCAAACAAGATTTGATGAACTGCGTTATTTCATACTTCATGTTTTTCCAATAATATCTAATCCTTATTCAATGGTATGGTTCAGTGTCCTTTATGTCCGCCTATAGGAGTTTGGTGGCTCTCCTGGATAATTTGCTGTCTTTCTTGTATGGACGGAGTTAAGAGTGTGCCTTTACAAAATATAAACTGGATGTCCTCTTGTACAAATATTATATCTATTAAGTTCCATAGTCTACTTAGTGAAATTTTATCAGGGAAGAACCCTGCTATGTATACCTTTGTGGCTTTTTCAAGTACTAGTTGAGTATGAAGTGTTCTTAGTGTCTTGTATAAATCTTCTTCCGTTGGGTGGTCTGTTATAATAAGTCCAAGGATTGTGTGCTTTTCTTCCTTAAGTCTGACTGAGTCTCCAGTTTTTAATGGAAGTGGAATTCTATGCGGTTTAAATTTTCCTCATTGTACAATCTTTCTCCTGTTGGTCCTATTGGTCTACCCTCTGTGCTGATGAATGTTATGATGTATCTTTTTCCCATCCATAGGTGGTCCTCTGTTTCAATATTTTGTTTTTTGACAGGAATGTTTGACACTATTCTTGGTCTGCCTGTTGTGTGTGGTGGAGGAGGAAGAGATAATGGTGTAGGAGAAGATAATGGTAGAGAAGGAGATAACGGTGGAGAAATAGATAATGGTGGAAGTGATAGTGAAGGAGGGGTAAGTATTCTCCCTTTCTTAATTTTTATGGGAGTTATAGGAGCAGTGTCAGTGCTGGAGTTTAATTTTTGTTTTTTCCTTTTAGGTGGGAGTGGCTCTGTGCTTGTTTCTGCACTAATTTTGGGAGGGTCTTTGTAACTATGCCTTGGTACTATGAATGTCTCGTCGATTTCTTCTATTAAGTCTTCTTCTTGGGGTTTCTTGATGTGAGGTGTTCTGGATTCTCTTGTGTCGTTTTTATGTTGAGAAGGTACATTCTGTCAAAAAAGTACCGGGAATCGATCATTTCAAAAGCTCGCTTAAAGGGATTGTTGAAATTCTTTTTGTCGCTAAGTTGGCACAACTGTCCTCTATACTTACGCGGAGTTTGAGCGTCACTTGTCATTTAGTTTGTTTACAATGCGCCATTGTGTCAGTTCATCTCAAGTGTGTTTTGCGATTTTTACAATGGATAAAAATATCGAACAAAGAATCTGTCTGAAATTTTGCATTGCAAATGGAATTTCGTGTGCCGAAGCGCTGAAAATGTTACATAAGGCTTACGGTGAATCGACTTTATCAAAACCACGTGCGTATGAGTGGTACAGTGCATTTAAAAACGGTCGAGATGTGGTGGAAGATTTGCATCGCTCTGGTCGGCCATCAACGTCTTCAACTGAACTTCACATCGCTAAAGTAAAGGAAATGGTGGCTGGAAATCGTCGTTTAAGTCTGAGAGAGATAGCCACCGAAATTTCTGTGTCTCACGAATCAATTCGTACCATTTTAAACGATTGTTTGGGCATGAAACGCGTTGCCGCTCGACTAGTGCCGAAAGACCTGAATTTTCTGCAAAAACTCAATCGCGTTAAGGTCGCTGAAGACATGTTAGAACGAGTCAATTCCGACCCCACATTCATAAAACGCATTGTAACTGGTGATGAGACATGGGTTTACGAGTTTGACATGCAAACCAGTCAACAAGCTTCGGAATGGCGCCTTCCAATTGAGCCGAAACCGAAAAAAGCACGTCAAAGTCGATCAAAAGTGAAGGTGATGTTGACAGTTTTTTTCGATTACCGCGGTGTTGTGCACTCGGAATTCTTGCCACAAGGTGAGACAGTAAATAAAGAATATTATCTTAGCGTTATGCGGCGTTTGAGAGAGCAAATTCGTCGAAAAAGACCAGATTTGTGGAAAGAAAACTCATGGATTTTGCACCACGATAACGCACCATCTCACAAGGCTATTATTGTGAACGAATTTCTGGCCAAAAACTCAACTAATCTTATCGAGCAGCCACCGCATTCCCCTGATATGGCTCCGGCCGACTTTTTTCTTTTTCCAAAACTGAAATTACCACTTCGAGGCACCCGTTTTCAGTCGATAGATGACATAAAAGAGAATTCGCGGCGAATACTGAAGTTGATTCCAAAAAATGCGTTCAAAAAATGTTTTGATGATTGGGTTCTTCGTTGGCATAAGTGTATTATTTCGAAAGGGGCCTACTTTGAAGGCGATACAATAAATTTGGATGAATAATACATATTTTGTGTTTCATTGACCAATTCCCGGTACTTTTTTGACAGAATGTATACGTATTTTTACTGGTATTATGTCTTGAGGGGGCGCATGTACTTCTACGGGTACTGAGATTTGAGGGGGCGCATGTACTTCTACGGGTACCGAGTTTTGAGGGGGCACATGTACTTCCACAGATACCGAGATTTGAGGGGGTGTATATGTTTCGACGCTTCGTTTTCTTACTTCCGGTTGGGACGAGGAGGTGTTTTTTCCTTTTTCCCCTTTAATTTTTTCCGCTTTATATTTATTTAGTCGCTTTCGTCGTATGATGAAGAATCCGAATCCGAAGAAATAATTCTAATTTGTTTGCGTGGAGCTGGATTTCCCGAATTTGAGGCAGTAGTATCCCGTTGTCGCGTATTATGTTGATGAAATTGTTTGTTTTTTATTCTCGTGAGAGTTCGTTTCCGAATGAGCTCGTTTTGCGTCTAACGGTAATGCTATCGGGTTTCTTGACAATGCGTCTGCGTTTGTATTATATTTCCCTGGTTTATACAAGATTTTATAGTCATATTCTGCTAATTTAATTTTCCATCGCATTAAACGGGATGTCGAATTTGACAGATTTTGTAGCCATTCTAACGGTTTATGATACGTTATTAAGTAAAATTTTCTACCATAAATATCAGGTCTAAAGTGGAATACCGCGTATATAATTGCTAAAAGTTCTCGTTCTGTTGGAGAATAACGTGTTTCTGCATCATTTAAGACCCGAGATGCGTAAGCTACTGGTAAATCTTTTCCGATTTCACCCTGGCTAAGAACTACACCTACAGCAATACCTGAGGCGTCTGTCGTAATATTGAATGTTTTTTCGAAGTCTGGAAATTGTAATATAGGTTCTTTGCAAAGAGCTTCTCGCAGAGTTTCAAATGCTTTTTGTTGTTTGTGAGTCCATTCGAATTGATAATATTTTTTAGTGAGGTTTGATAGTGGTCTTGCAATTTTTTAAAAATCTTTAATGAATCTTCTATAGTAACCGCTTAGTCCTAAGAACTGCTTTACGTTTTTGACTGTTGTAAGCGTTGGAAATTCTTTTACGGCCACTATCTTCCGCGGGTCAGGTTTGACTCCTTCCTCTCCTATTATGTATCCTAGATACGATACTTCTTTCTTTAAAAATTCACATTTCTCCGGTTGGAGGTAAAGATTTGCGTCTGTTAGTTTATTCATTAGGCGTATAAATTTTGTTGCGTGTTCTTTGAGAGAGCTGGCATATATAACAATATCGTTTAGGTATACAAAGAGTTCTATTCCTTGAAGGCCCGTTAAGACTTGGTACATAAGTCTTTGGAAAGTGGCTGGTGTGTTTTTAAGACCAAATGGCATTCTGTTAAATTCAAAATGTCCGTATATTGTGGAGAAGGCTGTTTTATGACGATCGTCTGGATGCATTGAAATTTGGTGGAATCCGAATGCGAGATCAAATACGGAGAAGTACTTTGCACTTCCTAACTGATCTAATATGTCAGTTATTTTCGGCAGAGGATTGTTTTTTTCATTTAGTTTTCTAAAGTCGATCACAATCCTGGATCTCTTTTCGCCTTAGGCATCTTCTTTTTTGGGTACAATACATATAGGACAATTGTAGGGAGACGACGAGGGCTGTATTATTCCCTTCTCAAGTAATTCTTTATTCTGTTTTCTTACTTCCTCCTTATTTGTTTGGGGATATCTATATTGCTTTGTAAAGGCAGGGAAGTTATTTTCTGTTATTATTCTATGGTAGGCTTTATTTGTTGCTTCTAATTTTTCTGCTGGAAGGTAAAATCTGTCTGCATGTTCTTTAATTAACTCCTCAACGCTGGCTCTCTCTTCTGAATTTAAATGATCTAATCGTAATTGTTGGAGTAATTGGTGTGTTTTGATAGTTTTTTTTTGTATTTGTCTAACGTTTCCTCTTCCATGGGTGCTTCTATGAATGGTTCTAATTCGACCGACGGTACAAGAATTTGAATATCTTGTGTAGATGTGTTTATTGCAAAGAGATATGCTACACCATTGTTATTTGATACAATTGCATTTCCTATATGTAAGGTAAGGTGAATTTTGATGTTTGGAATATATCCTGTTAGACTGCGTATTAAGGACTCGTACATATATTTGGCTCCTTGTTCTTGCTGGTATTGTGACCATCTCTGGGTCGATGAATGGAATGGTCTCTCTTCCGATAGTTATTACTGAATTCATGTAATCAATAGTAGCTCCGTTGGTTTGAAAGAAATCCGTCCCTAATATTCCATCTTGTTTGATCGGGAGGTCCTCTACGACGTGGAGAATAATTTCTGTATTTAAAGTCCTTATTTTGATATACCCTATGGTTCTGAGTAGACCGTCCGTAATGCCATTGAGGTCGAAGAGAGTGTCCGTAAGGATTGGAATGTCAGGAGAAATAGCATTTTTCTTAATTACATTTAGATCAGACCGGGTGTCGATCATTAATGTTCCTTCTTCTGCGTTGAATCCTGCATCAGAAAGAAGGATATTATGGAGGTTTCCTTATTTGCTCAGTTTTAAGTCTGAGTATGGCCTGTCGACGTACCGTACGAAGTTGTGCTTCTTCCTTCTCCTTTTTATCGAAGTACATTTTCTTCCTGCATTGTTCTATAGTTTGTCCTCTGTACTTACAGTATTCACAGAATATTTCTGGCTGCTGTGCTGTGTTTGCATAACTGCGGCTTCTACACTCCTGCATCGTGTGACCCGGTCTTCGGCAGTAATCACAATATACGTTGGATTGAGGGGCTCTGTTTGTGTAACTTCGGCTTCTACAATCTTGTGCAGTGATGCCAGAATCGTGGGACGCGGGACAAACGCCTTACCCCCACTATGACCTACCGTTGTCTCCCACTATGCCCTACCGGCGTCCCCCACTTTCTTCCCACCGCACTACACACAAGCATATTTTTACTCCTGTCCGTGTGAGCTGCCTGTTGGGCTGCGGAGCACACAGCCGAGGTAGGAATATGCTTGTATGCAGTGCGTTGGGAAGAAAGTGGGGGACGACGGTAGGCCATAATGGGAGACGACGGTAGGTCATAGTGGGGTAAGGCGTTTATCCCGCGTCCCACGATTCTGGCATCACTGATCTTGTGTCATGTGACCTGGCCTTCGACAGAAGTCACAGAATGTTTCATTTCTGTTACGGCTCCTACATTCCTGTATTGCATGTCCCGTTTTTTTACAATGTTGACAAATTTTTTGTCGCCAATCGGTGCGTGAGATTTCTTGGCTACTGCAGGTGGTGACTTCATGGCCATATCCAATGCAGTTTATACTCATACTGCAGCTATTCTCATTCTTATTTGATACACGTTGTACTCTGCTTCTGCTTCTGCTTGCGAAGGTGCATTCGTGTATTCTATTGTGTATTTCGATTTTTAATCCCGTTAGAAAGGTTTTAACGGCGTTGTACTCCGCGTTTATATTGAATTGAGCTTCGTGCCCAGGTACTTCTATCGTGTTACAATGTCTAATTTGCAAAAGTAAGTTAGATACGCGACTGCTATAGTCTACGGTTGTCTCGTTTGGCAATTGCGCGATTTTTGATAATTTACCGTATAATTGAATTGAAGTATGTAATAGTGCGAAACGTGAGCATAGTATCGAAATAATTTCGCCAATTGTATTATATTCTCCGCTTGAAACTACTCTTGAGGCTTGCCCGTAAAGCTTATTTTTAATGAGCTGAACTAGTCCGTATTCTGCGTTTGGATTTATCATGCGTCATGCATGTTGTTGTGTCAAGACGCCTGGGGTCGAAATACTGGCAGGGAATCTCGGGGTGCTTCGGGTCGTCCTTCACGGTCGTCGTCCAACGGGCTCCGAAGGTTCGGATGAGAATGCCGGGACGGAAGGATTCGGTTGAGAACCGAAGTTAGAGGATCGTTGCTGTTTAAAGAGTTGGAACTCACCGTAAGGTTTAAACAAGTTTATTCTGTCCCGATCTGGGTTACACTGGTACTATGCCTAATCAGGCGTGAGTCTTGTATAAAGTATTTATCAAGTCTGAGCTCGCATTGCTCGTACATCATTCTTATACTTTAATTGGGGCGAACCGGGGACCTCTGTCTTTGACCCGCTTTCGGGTGTTTCGCCGAACGCTTATGGGTCTCGGTACGTTTCCGAGAATCCTTACGCGGTTGTGCCGGATTTCGGCCGTTCGATTGTGGCAATCGGAATGCCACGGTGTCGTTACGCTTGGGCGTCGGTTAGGTCACAACAATGTCGACAACTTTTAGCAAACTGGCGTAACGGTATATTTCTACCGTTGAAAGAAGGGACTGTGTCCGCCTTATCGCGTAAGCTAATATGTGGTAGGTTTGGATATACATATGGTATGCATATTAATTTGAGGATTTGAAGTTCCCGGGAAGTTTCCATTGTTTGGAGTTTCCATAGTTTCTGAGGTATTTATATTTTCTGGAGTTTCTGTAGTCTTATATGTTTCTGTATTGATTTTTAGGTTAGCCATTTTATCCCCAAGTGTGTCAGGCATTGTAACGTTTTAAGGCTCTGTAGAATTTACTAAGGAAAGAAAAAAAAATTCTAAGAAAATACTCACTTTTGGAGTGATTTTACTAAGTGAAATATCTTTTTCAAACGAAATATCCCACCGCTGTCACCATAAATATCTAACTTGTAACGTCCAGTTGCCTTGGAATAACTGAGCGCTAGCAGACTCTCGAGAGGAGAGCGGCGTTCCCTGGAGCGTAGGATAGGTGGGGGTTCGTTGGTAGGGAACAAAGGATTGAAATTCAACTTTTAAACAAACCAATGTCTTTTATTGACAACACTTAACTCTATGTAATAACTATAACTAATATTCTTACAGCTATGACTATACATTTTTATGTTTTTTGGGTTTTTTGTATTTCTTTTATATATATATATATATATATATGTGTTAAATTTAAATGCAATTATGTTGCAGTGTAATGCCGCTTCTGTCTCCGGGGCGAGCTCGCTTCTGTTGACAGAGTCGATGTGCCTGCTGTGCTTCGTACACCTCCTTTTATACTCGAAAATTTAGTGTTTTAGCGAATGCGCAGTATCTTACTCGCTTACTACATTATATTTTGTCTTAAGCTTTTACTAACAGTTATATTTAATTATTCTTAGTGCTCCTAAGATATTTGTTTCCTTAATATTCGCTTAACTCATAAATTATATATAAAGGTATGTACAAGGTCTGCGCGATAATACCATCGACGAAGTAAAGGATAGACCTATCATCTTATGGGACTTCGTGTCATCACCCAAACTGTATTACCGACCCATAACTCGAGGACTGAATTTAGCGGCCTCTGTTCATGAACAGCGTCCAATTCCGGAACTACTCTGAAATGTGTTGAAATGCTGAAAGGTGTGTGCGTGCTTGTATACGTGTGACTTGTGTTTAGAGCGAGAGTTTGACATAGAGGGCAGGCTTTCGTTACGCTACGTTTTGGCTCGGTTTGTCAGCGACTCACGTGGATTCGCGTAGATTTTTCTCCGAAGATCTATTTCGGTGATCTGGAGACTATATAGCGCCGAAATATGGCTCTTCTTGAAAGCTTATACAAGCTATAAATTGCAAGATGACATTGATTTTTAGTGCTTTACGTGTAGTTGAACACTTACCTAGCATTTTCGCGTGTCGTACGTCAAAAAATATTAAAAATTGACGCTGTTACTGACATTTCCGCAAATCTCTGCACTCCGCGCATGTCTAAATAGACGGTGCCCATCCTCCGACATGTATAAATCATTGAGAACAAAGAATACAAACGTTTTTGTAAAATCTATATTCGTAGTTTTCGGGACCCGAGGACATTTTGCAATAGTTTATTTATTACTTGGGAACGGTAGATTAGAAGTTAAAACTCTACGTTTCGTTACAAATTGATTGGCCCTTTCCTTATTAACTATTGTATGGATTTAAAAATTGTAAAGAACATCTATGATGTAAGTACCCGAGTGTATCGCTTGCGTTAAGGTCTGTTTTCATTATTCCTAGAGTACATACCCTAGTAGCATTTTTGGTTGGCCAACGGTAGCCAACAGTTGGGAATTAGTTGGGATATAGTTAGCGTTTTGCCTACAAATTTCCAGCATAGGGCCTACGGCAAAAAACTTACGACAGTTTGTCAACGAATATTCAATGTTGGGCCTACAATTATTTTGGTTGGTTATATAACAAAAAATTACGACAGTTTGCCAACGAATATTCAATGTTGGGCCTACAATTATTATGGTTGGTTAATTAACAAAAAGTTACGACAGTTTGCCTACGAATATTCAATGTTGAGCCTACAATTATTATGATTGGTTAATTAACAAAAACTTACGACAGTTTGCCTACTAATATTCAATGTTGGGCCTACAATTACTATGGTTGGTTAATTAACAAAAAATTTACAACGATGATTAAATGTCGTCTTACAAACGTCAGAAAATTTGCTACATCCAAAAACCTGTTATTATATTCCAAGTTGTGATTTTTCTTTTCTTATTTATAAATACGTAATGAGGACGTCTGTCTTGAGACGAATGTGAAATTTTAAGGAATGAGTCTAAAGGTCGAATGATGATATTTTGTAGAATATTTCGCGTCACTGCGCAGTTTTTATAAACAATTAATACTAGTTATGTACCTAGAAATTCGAAGTGTTTATAAGGAAATGTGTTGGGTAAGTGCGAACAGCGGTTGCTTCGTAAGCGGAAAGTTTGGGTTCGATTCTCCTCACCGGGAAATTTTTTTTCCTAAACCAGGCCTGAAAAAGACGTGTTTAAGACGTCTTTTGAAGTTCTTCAAGACGCCTTCTGGACGTCTGTAAGACGTCGTTTGGAAAGAAACTGTTGGGCTTATAGAAAAAAAGCTTCAGTTGGGCCTATGGAAAGAAACCTTCAGTTGGGCCTGCGTTGGTTACAATCGCTGATCCATTCAAAAATAGCGCGACACTTCAACAGTTGGCCAACGGATAACACGTCATTGGCCCAACAAACTACCAGCAAATAAATGCTACTAGGGTATGAAAAAACAGTTATGGTATTTTTTAAAGCACAAGTAAAAAAAAGGTTCTGTTTTACGGACATCGCGACTCGCGAGTGAGATAAAATAGGAGGGAAACGACACGGAGGTCCTTTACACGACAAACGATCATTCTGGCAGCTGCAACAAAGTATGATACCTACACTGTCTTCTTGCATTCTCCGTGCGCCTGATTTTCGCATGTGATGTCAGCCCACGGACGAGTTATGCTCAAATGCCCGTATTGAAGCAGATTTCACTTCTATAAATTCTGCAAATGCCATAAGCAGTAGCTAAAAGCGGAAAACATGTATATACACATGCTAAGCTAATTGTAAGATGAAATTTTTACATTCTCTGTTTTGTCTTTATTCGAGTATTTATGGCAAATTAGTGAGATTTTTTTAATAAAAGGAAAATCAAACACGACGTCATTCGGGCAAGTAGATATGTACATATGAGATGGTGGTGAAAGAAACGAACTGTTTTATATATGAAATATGGCCTTTTTATTTATTTATTAAAAGCTGTCATACAAAAGACAAAAATAATATAACTGTATAATATTTGTGAACTCCTTTTCTTCTCATGGTCATAATTTCTTACTTATATAACATCCTAGACTGTAAAAAGAATAAAATGTATAAAGTATTAGGAAAGAGATCTTTTAAATAACAATATTAATGGCGTTAGTTAAAATTATCCATTTGGACTATTATACTTTTAGATATAATGTATTTTAATAAATATATAAAGCAGCAAGTTTATGTTTGTGTGTTTGTCTGTCGCCTAAAAACTTTCGAACGGTAAACTCTTGCAACACAAAATGTGCTTCCGCTCATTATGCCTGGCTAATCCAAATGCATGTAACTATTTTCACAAAAAAAATTGAAAATTTTTTTTAGAAAATCAGAATTTAAATTCCAGGCGAAACCGAGTACGTAGCAAAGCTAGTGTATGTACAGTGGCTCATAATCGTACACTCTTTAAAATCGCATACCATTTTTAAAATTGATCCAAACGACTTGAGTTTTTTTTGCGAAGCTAAAAGGATTAGTTTGCTAAGTGACGTGTTTCGTCGTTTTGAAAAAATGCAATTGGCCGGAATAGCAAAATAAAATAGTAAAGGTCGTTTTTTTTCCAATTTTTTTCGCTGATTTTGTGAATTTCGCGATTTTCAATCTTATTCTGCGATCTTTAAGCGTTTATAGCTCAGAGCAACGTTAACCGATTTTGATGAAATTTTAGGCATGTATACAACTTACTTAAATCTACAAACGGGGTTTTTGAATTTTCATTACAGGCTCAGAAAAAAATTTGAAAAAACGATCTTTACTATGGTTTTTGCTATTCCGGCCAATCGCATTTTTTTCCAAAACGACGAAACACGTCACATAGCAATCTAATCCTTCTATCTTCGTAAAAAAACTCAAGTCGTTTGGACCAATTTTAAAAATGTTATGCGATTATAAAGAGTGTACGATTATGGCTGTGAGCCACTGTATGTATATTCCGGCCTGTAGACAGACCTGGTGTAACGTATGGAGCATAGGTCTTTGAACCGCAGGCTGCTAAGTACATAATCATTTGTTTAAAGTTGAAATCGATTGATATCGTCTACGGATTCAAGTACCCTATATATCATATTTACGGAGCTTGAGACCATTACTAAAGATCTATCAAATATCGGAGCTCAATGTCCACAAAAGCTCTGCCTTTCTTTCATCTTAGTTCCTCTATCGCTTTATAGTCTGTCATGTTAATACAGATTTCAAAAAGTAAAGCAATAGAGTTAACGGGGTGGGCCACGCGAAGGCGTGAAAGAATGTCTTCGCCATCCCAGAGTATGTTCAATGTTAGTACAAATCCAAACCATTCATCGAAAAAAAGGAAAATACAAGAAAAAAATACCTTATTTTTTAGAAATAAAGCCTTCCACCGAATAATATAACACTGAAAATACTCGAAATCATGCACAAGCCAAAATATACAGCATAAGCCAAAATATACAGCAAAAGCATAAGGTGGAAAGATGAGCATGAATGAAGATAGAAGCAAAAAGGTAGGGCAGGGACTTGTTAAAAAAAGACAAAGTTTTCAAACATGCTTTAATGTCGATAATTTTGAATAGTTTTTACTTAACGATGCTCCCACACATCCTAATTGCTCGCCGAGCCATACTGTATCTTTGTGTATTTTTACCGTTAAAGCTATATATACCATTTCTTTACGATTAGCAGCGCATTCATCTTGAGTAAACCAATTTGGATATTTTTCCTCCACTACACGGGAAATAATCAAAAATAGTTTGCCCAATATGAATGCTTCGCTGCGTAACGCGGGATAATGAACGTCAGAAACTTTAGATATTATACGAAAAATAAACGAAAAATGTTGCGTTGGAACGCAAAGGTGTCCAAAATCAACATTATCTGCAACATTATCTGTCACGGTACAACCGACCCCGACTGCCGATGTTACAATCGACCCCAGCCAGGCTTTTGAACTTAAATTATAAATTTTGATTAACGAGACACTTAAAAGTGATAACTAACGATCACTATTACTTTAAAAATGGCTACATTAAATATTAAAAAAAAAGAATAAACACGTACTTGCAAAGGGAGTATTTATATTACAATTTTAAATCGGTAAGAAAAAGTTACTTTAGGGTATCGAAAAGTTATTTTCTTCACTATACATGTCTATTGTGTATCTATACTGCTAGGACATGGATGTGCGTATTCCAAATGTCATTCTTCATCAAATATACAAAATTTGTGTTAATATCTATCATATTTTCTAAGATATTTAACGTGTTACAGTCGTCCTCCTGTTACTATCACCCCCGGTCTACCCTACTTTGAATTCCATATTGTAAGTTATTTAAATAAATTTTTACATTATCACTTTAAAGGACAAAGAGGAGGAGGAAGTATAAGAAACGGATTCATGCGCAATCGGAGTAATTGTAGGAAGGGCGTCGTGTTTGGCTTTTCTTTCATCCGGAAAATTTCATATAATATGTTAGAAATATCGTGATGAAAATAAAACAAAAAATTTAACAATTTCATTTTTCAATAGTATAGATGATTTCGTCTAACACGCGTTCCCGCCTTTGGTTACTGCATCGTCTGCTTCACGTCTGTCAGTACTCAACCGATGCACCAAACTCAGCATTACAGTATTGTCTCCCTGAGGGCTCGGTTTGGTGTACACGATACGAACGCGAGAGCGAGATGGAACGAGAGCGAGCGAGAGGCACTGAAAGCGAGCGAGGGCGTTACGAGACAGACGACGCGTTGATGTTTTGTCTCGCTCCGTCTTTCGAACGCCGCGACACTCCGTCCTTTGCGTGTGCGACGGGCGTGTGCGATGGTCGCAAGCGTTTACGGTCAGGAGGGGAACCGCTTCGCAAAATTTTGACACAGACCCAGCTACCAAGTCTTTTTTGCGCCCTAGGCCAACTTGTCAAATTGCGCCCTTTATTATATTACATTTATTTGAGATTATTTATGACTTTACTCTACAAAATTAGGCAACTGCTAGGGCGTAAGGTTGACAAGAGACACAAAATGGCCTTTTCATTGTTGGCATTGTTGAAAATAAATTTTTAAATGAAATATTACAAATTGTACTGCAACTGTTTGAAACTACGAATAAAAATTCAGAGTAAGGTCATCAATAATCTCAAATAAATGTATTATAATATAGGGCTCAATTGGACAAGTTCGCCTAGGGCGCAAAAAAGACTCGTGCCATGCCTGGCTATCTGACCGTCGCGCGCATGCGTCGAGGAGTCACGATTCCATCTGAGCGCTCGCGCCCGTCGCGCACGCAGAGCGTTCCATCTCGCTCCCCCCTTCGGCCAGAAAGAAGAGAGAAACGAACACTTGGAATTAGAGCTTTGTCTACGATACGGGCTCAACGCCGGTCCCGACCAGCGAGCCCTCAGGGAGATAATACTGTATTTGGCTTGACAAGTGCTACGAACTAAAGATTCATTAAGAGCAAACGCCTGATTTAGCGAGCTCTGCTTGCAAGACATTTCAAGTCGCATCGATTTTTGCCTTCAGGTGCATCGCGTTTCTGGGAACGGTATCTCTTTTAAAAAAAGACTAATTTTTCGGGGGCCTTGACCTCAACAATCGATGAGAAAAAGGCCGCACATCTACTAAACGTTCGCTATCGTATTATTTGTTGGGCTTTAAAAAAAATATTCTGTACCAATCTTTTGCCGTACCTTCCTCATACCAAATTGCGTCGTAATTGGTTTCATTTTAGTAGCAAAATTTGACATACAATACAGATGTTTGCATAATGATAACAATATTAAAAAATTATTTTTCCATTAGAGGATACTGCATATTAATGCCCCTATATTCCTTCCAAGCACCGACCAACATGTTGCTATAAAGAGTCGGTAGCTTCTGAACAATTTTAGAAACCTATGTAAACCGGATACCTATGTTTCCATATTTAGAAGAGTGATAGGAACTAGAGGAAATACTGTATTGCGTTGTCTCAAGCGTAAATGTTGTAAAACGTTTATAAGACCAACTCAAAAAATCCGATCTTACCATATTTTATGGAAGAAAGAAAGTCAGAAAAGCATGTATTTAGTCGCGTAATATAACATTTTTAATAGTTTTCTTAGCAGGTTAGTCAATTGAATGTCAGGGTGGCTTAAAGTAATTATTTAAATATTTAAAGACAGTTCTTCGAAATATAAAAGAATTAATTATGGCTACAGTCCCTAGTAATAATCCCACTAAATATAAAGAATTTAATGAAATAACTTTTCTCCCGCTTGGGACCACAAGTCAATTTTCCGCGTACCCAGGTTCAAAAATATCGTTTCAACTACAACTAATGTGGGGTGGGAAAAAATGCGCAGGCTGGATGCGCGTGATTATTATGTGGCCCCCTCCTCGAAATGACAGAGAATATAACCTATATGCTACATGACAATAAATGTTTATTTCGTTCTTTTACGCTACATTTGTGAACTTTTTATAACGTAACATCCTTCCAAAATATTATTGTTACGCCGCAACAGTATATTTATGAAATTGGGTGTAGCATATAGGTTATATTTTCTGTCACTTCGAGGAGCTGATTTTCTGTCCTCGAAGTGACAGAAAATTAGGGAAGGGCGATTCCGTTCAAAAGAATCGATACTTAAGAATCCATTGTAATGAAACATCGATGCTTAAGAATCGATTATTTCCAAAAAGAATCGAAGAATCGATGAAAGGACCCAGATAGCACACGTCTATAAGCCGTCTTTAAGACGTCTTTTAGACTTTCAAGACGTCTTAAAAACGGCTTATAGACGTCGTGTGCTATCTGGGAATAGAATCAATTAACTGTAAGATAAAAAGAATTTTTATTGAATCATTATATTGGAAAATACAGTATGTAATATACATATAGGCCGCTATTCATAGTTGCATACTTATTAAGATCGTCTTAAGCGAAAAAGGTCAGCACCGTAACGAACGATGAAAGGCCAGCACCGTTCCCAACGATGCTGAGCACCGTAAAAACCGGTGCTGGGTCCCATTCACAGCGCTGTTCGACACCGAAAAACACCGTTGTGAATGGGCGAATATATCGGTGGTGGGTCCATTCAGAAAGGTGTTTTTCGATGCTGAACAGCGCCCAGCACCGGTTTTTACGGTGCTGGCCTTTCATCGGTCCTAACGGTGCTGACCTTTTTCCGCGTAGACTAGTAAAGGATGTCGAATGCTTAAGACGATCTTAGTCTTAAGCAACGACTATGAATACCACCCATATTCTGTATTTTAAGCATATATTACAAAATCTTTTTAAAAGGTATATTGTATACATCCACGAAACTCTCACACGCGCGCTCGTGCAACACATAAAATTTTAGTTTTTATATACAGTTGTAGTTTATTTAATTTAAGACATCTGAATTTCATTTTCATTTGTAGTGTTACGCTATCGCTTGAACGTGGCTGGAAATTGTACGTAATCGATAAGTAAATCAGGAGCGAAATTTGAAAGCAGATGTTTGCGTGCGATTGAGGAAATATTGTTAAGGATGCGCGATGCGGGTGGCATACGTGGGAAAGATCTTGGGCAGAGCTCGAAAACAGGAAGAGGCACCAATTAACAGGCCCCGAAACGAATCGTGTTTTTTTTCCTAAGTCACGTAATCTTTTGAGAAGGCCTTGTCCTTTGTTAGTCTTTAGAAGTGTTGATTGACTCCAGAAGTATTGGCGTCGCTAAGGAAGTCATAAATTTCCTTCAAGCGTTGTTTTCTCGATCCTCGGAGTAGAGCCTACTTTCTCTTCCCACGTGGGCACCCCGCTGTGTAACGGAAAAGCGCGCCTCCACCGAATTTTCCACCACCACCCGAAGACGGAGGAAAAGATGGACGCCGATCCGCGGGGGCGTACGGACATCCGAAGGACGGCCTACCGCTTGGATCTGCTGCATCCTTCATCCTGATTGGACTAGAAGGATCTATGGGAGGACTAGGAGGATTTAGCCAACGACTTTGACGAGGACCTCGGAGGAGACTTCGAAACGCTACAGTCAGTCTGTCGATAACCAGCTAAAGAAACAGTTCAATAAATGCCAGTATTTAACTTATAAATAGTTTTCTTTGTGTCTAATTTTATTTTGAACTTCCCACACTCCGACGAGCAGAGCGGTTCAGCGCTCCACGGGCGCCAACCCGCGTTCTTATCGTAAAATCACCGCTAAAATACGTAACAGTAGAGACTAAAAAATAAAAGATTATAATTAGAAAATTCTTAAAAATACAAAGTGTGCATTTAAAAGCTTAATTATATCATGCTCTCTTTTTATTAAATCAAAACTTGTATTAAGAATAAAGTTGAAAGTTATTTGATAAACAAAATTAATTATACATATTCATAGCGATTAATAATTAGCAACTTGCCTGGCAGATTCAGAAGATAAATGAGATATGGATGAAAATGTTAATTTTTTCTCGATTCTTGGTTAGAAAATAATCGAATTATCGGGAATCGATTTCGAGAATAATCGGTAAAATAATCGATTCTTCAGAAAGAGAATCGATCGATTCTAGAAGAATCGAGGAGAATCTCCCTTCCCTACTGAACAGAGCCGTGAATGGGCCCATCACTGGTTTTTACGGTGTTGGCACCGTCGCCGACGGTGCTCACTTTTCGAGCACCGTTCCAAATGGTGCTAACCTTTTTCCATGCACAGAGATGTGAATTTAAGAATAGAAGCTAAAATTAGTTACCTACAATCTCGAACAATTCCATGCCATTGCAAATGTGAAAATTGATGCCAAAACTTCATTAAGCATAGAAATCTGTAAACATGAAAATTAATGCTAAAATCAATTAGAGTCTAATAAAACGCATGAAAATTTACTATTTCGATGAAATGTACTCAGAAAATGACGTTATGAATGGAAATTTTGATTTCTTAATCACGAATAATTACGCTCATCGACTTCATAAATATATCGTTGCGGCGTAATAATAATATTTGGGAAGGATGTTAAGTAATAAAAAGTTCACAAATGTAGCGTAAAAGAACGAAATATCCAATAAACATTTATTATCATGTAGCATATAGGTTAAGTATATTTTCTGTCACTTCGAGGCCACAGAAAATCCGCTCCTCGAAGTGACAGAAAATATAACCTAAGAGACTGTACAAATATTTATTACGCGGTTGTATTTATATATAATATATGATCGAAATTTATGGAAATAAGTGCAAATTATGCTTCTATCAAAATGTATTAGTAAACGGAATTATTCAACATGTTTCTTGAAATTAGTCATAACGCTCAGGCCCTTTTAGATTTTAAATGTTTCCGATAAGATTTAATTTTAATTCCTACCACTCGTAGCATTGTAATTTTATTTCAGACTGAATCGATAACGTTGGGTGTGACACGAAAATGGTAAGGGGGCTCGCGAGCCCCCCGAGCATGTGACACAAAATTACATTGCGTGATAGGTCTATCCTATACCTGGTCTGTGATAATACGGAGCGGTACTGTTTTACCGACGGTCGATAACGCCGGGTTTGTGTTCGCGTGAGACATTACACCGTCTTCCTTCTTCTCTCCTCGCCGCACAATTCTAAGATTCAACGTTTCAAAAAATATTATATTTCGTTCGTGCGATCTTTGCGCTGTGAAAATGATGTCATCTTACGCAGCTGTCCCATGGGATACAAATTACGCGTAATCGCGCGATACGCTGTGACATTAAGATCAAAAACATTTTGAAATTGCTAGCTATAGAATGTATGTTTGCTACATATTGGTTCGATATCGATTCGCTATATTGATTCAACATTATTATTTCTCTGCGTTGGGGAAAAAATGTCTGTTGGTATGGAAAAAATTCTGCTGACGCCGCATAATTCTTTCTATGATTCGCGCCTTCTTTACGCCGCCAAATGACGTCATTCCGCAGGGCTGTCCCAGAGGATTCAAATTACACGAGATCGCGCGATACGCTGCGACGCTAAATCAGAACGCTTTAAAAACTTGCTAGCTTTAGAATGCTTGTTACATATTAGCGCCATAGTAATATCATGAATTGGATAAGAATATGGAGGAAAGTAAACTGGTAGACAAATTTAAAAAGTAAATAAATTTTATTCGAGTTCCCAGGGGAGGGTCACCATTCGTATTCTTCATTTAACATACCTCTCGCCGTGAGGGTGTCACAATCATTCTATGACATATTAAAATATCGCTCAATGCACTTTGAACACTGTTCTGCAAGGTTGGGGGTGTAAATTATCGCCGAACAGGTTGCGCAATACATGTGTCGTTGATAATTGATGCGGAACACCGCGATGTGGATGGCCGCTTGCATGCATTCGTAGCGTTCGTGCTCCGGGAGCTCTGTGTAACACCTATCACACAGCTGTTTCCGTGCGTATAGCCCAGATGGATCTACAGGGGGGTGCTAATGCTCCCTAGACATAGAATCGTGTGTTCGTTGGGGACAACTCCGTCCCACGGCACATTGTCTTCCGGAGGTGGCGGAAACTGTATACTGTGGTATACTGGCATCTTTTTTTCTTGATGTGAAGTAATAGAGCTATACGGTTTCTAACCCAAATTTGAGTTTCAAGGTCATGATAAAAATTTCCCCTGACCTTGAAATCTAAATTTGAGCTTGAAAATTTTTCGAAATTTGTTTTTTGATACATATACAATGCGTCACACGCCCCCCCCCCCACACACACACACCATGAGCCGTTGCCAAACGTTAGCGCATAATCATTATCGGATGATGTCGGGCAATGTCGGCTTTTTACGTGCAATCTATTGGAGGAAGGGGGTACATCAAAAGAGTTAGACAGAGATAGCACTACTTAGTGGTACAATCGTATGCATTCTAAAGCTAAATTCTGAGAGAGGGAAAGAGACAGCAGTGGTATAATCACAGTTCTTCTAAAGCTAAAATTTTTCAAAATGTTCTTTGAATCTTAACGTCGCAGCGTATCGCGCGATCTCGCGTAATTTGAATCCCCTGGGACAGCCGTGCGTTATGATGTCATTTTCACAGCGCGAAGAAGGCGCGGATCAGAGATGGGCATTATCTAGATACAAAATTATTTAAATAACGTGTCGAATAAAAGATATTTTATCTTTGTTCGTTATTCGAATCTTCGAATAACACGGTTTACGTTTATTCGTTATTCGTAGCTTCGAATAACACGATTTATCTTTATTCGAATTTTTTTATTCGAAGTGAATTTAGTCGAATGATAGATCTTTATTCGAGGAACTTTTATTCGAACCGTCGAATAAGGTTTTCATCTTTATCCGTAGTTTATTCGACTTTTATCCGAAGGCTTCGAATAACTTTCGACGCGCGATCTCACCTCGAACTGAAGAATTGGGCTGTTCGGTGGCGGCTTCTGATCTTGGAACGAGCCTCGGCTGGAGAGCCATACATTGTTGCTTGTGGTGGAGTATACTTATATTAATAGAATGTATGTAAAACTTCCACATTTTCTATCGTATCGGCATGAACGACTCAGTAACATACTGTTGAGATTTTTTAGATGAAAATGAATTTAAACACGATATAAATCAGATTATTTTTAGCCCAAGTCCTCAGCTCGAGGCGAGATCGCGCGTCGAAAGTTATTCGAAGGCTTCGAATAAAAGTCGAATAAACTACGGATAAAGATGAAAACCTTATTCGACGGTTCGAATAAAAGTTCCTCGAATAAAGATCTATCATTCGACTAAATTCACTTCGAATAAAAAAATTATCATTCACCGTCGAATAAATTCACTTCGAATAAATTTATTTATCCGTGATGTTTCGAATAAAGATAAATCGTGTTATTCGAAGCTGCGAATAACGAATAAATGTAAAGTATCTTTTTTTCGAGTTTATCTAGATATTATCTTTGCCCATCTCTGGCGCGGATCATAGAGTTATGCGGTGTCACTAGAAATTTTATTCCATACCAACAGACACTTTTTTCCCAACGCAGAGAAATAATAATTCTGAAACGTCGAATCTTAAAAGTATGTGGTGAGGAGAGAAGGAGGGTAAATAAAATAGAGACATAATATACGTTTAAGAAATTTATTTAAAATTAAAAGAATATAAAATAGAATAATATAAAAAAATATAAAAACGAATAATATAGAATAATATAAAAATAGAATATAATAAAATAAAAAATATAAAAATAAAAAAGAATATAATAAAATAAGAGGACATATAAAAGAAATAATGAAAATAATATATATATATATATATATATATATAACTATTAAGAAGGCGGGGGCGGCGACGGCGATGGGGGCGACGGCAGCTGTGGAGGCGGCGGTGTACGGGGTGATGGTGGTGATGGGAACCGCGGTCGTCGCAGGGGCCCCCCTGTATAAGGCGCCCATGGGCGCCGCAGCCGCGCGACCATCACGGGGCCAATCACGGGCCCCGACCGCCGCATCCGCACCTTCAGGGGTGCGGGCTGCGGCAAGTCCTAGAACAAAGACACAAATATCGATATAACACGGATACATTAAATACAATAAACATCAAATGCCAAACAACAACAACGTATTACATACTTGCGGCGGCGGCGACCAAACGGGCCCACCCCAATCGGGCGACCATTGGGGTGATTCTGATGGCGAGTTCTACGACACAGAAACTTCGATATAATATTTACGGCCGCGGGATTGAACTCGATTTCAACGGTGAAACGCGATAAATGTAAAAAAATATTGTTGTGAACATACCTCGGGGCCGCACTCCGGGGCTATCCGCGTTAATCCCATTTTTAAAGGAAGAAAAGTTCCACAAATTATTCGTTTCTCGATGTCACAACGTTTGACAGACAACTGGCATCTCCACGCTCCCGCATGTAGATCCATGCCTAAAGTTGCATAGCTTTGTATAATAAGATGCCTTTGTGCTCCACCTGCATTTTCGCTGACCAGCCTCTCCTTCAATGCATCTTCTTCGAATTATTCACTGACCACCCTTTCCTTTTTCTTCTTCGCACTCATTTTCTTTCCCTTCTTCTTTGGACACATCATTCGACTAGACCATGCCACTTGAACATATATCGAACGTCAAACTAACCACTTTGATCGCGTATCGAACGTGTATCGAACGTGTATTGAACCATTTTGATCACGTATTGAACGTCTATCGCACCACTTTGATCACATATCGAACGCCTATCGTACCACTCTGAACATCTATCGAACGTAAATCGAACCACTTTGATCATGTAATGAACGTGTATCAAACGTGTATCAAACTGTATCGAACGTCAATTGAACGTGTATCGTACAACTTTCAACGGCTATCGTACCACTCTGAACGTGTATGGTACCACTTTGATCGTGTATGGTACCACTTTGATCGCGCATCGAACAACTTCTACATAATAATTACAACCATCATATTAATCTAGCATACATCACATGCATGAGGTTGGGGATGGGTGAAGAAAAAACATTTATGCATTAAAAATTGATTATATTTATTTATGCATTTCTCTCTGGTGTTTAGACCACCAGTTGAATATTTTAAATACATTTTGCAAGGCACAGTGCTTTGCGTGTCTGCCACATCGCAGAGTATTAACTACATTTAGCTTATTTAGAGATATGATATCGCTCTCGTATTTTCATCGAGGAAATCCGCAAGCCAGTCGCGTTTCTGCAGCCCTTTAACGTATACGATATGGGATGCGTCATCTTCTTCATCGATCGCATCAGCAACAGCTTTCGTAATTAGCTGTTTAGCCATACTGTATGGAACGTCTCCTTCTTCCCACCGTAGTCCATGATGTTTTGCCACCAACCACAGGATGCTTGATTTCTCAGATTTCGTAAGAAGATATTGGGGCATCGAACTCCCAAAAATATAGTGCGAGAGAATTCTTCCCTTTCATAAGACAGCCACTTCCTTGACGACAAATCTTCCATCAACGATGAACCCTTGCAAGTCAACAAATATCGGTATGACCATTATCGGTACAATTTAGAGGTCCACTCGCTTCCAAGACAGACGGGAGAATGCGATCTTTCTCGTAAAGCATCTAGATTTTCACGATGAAATTTTGGCACAGGAGAGGGCGGGCAAGTAACGTGGCAATTTAATTGATTTTTCGCACCATGTTTGTCAGTGGATTGTATTCAGCGGACCGATCCTGCAGAATCAGACAGTAGGCTGTAGTATTTGCAGGCACATTCTCTTTACATTCGAATTCTATGCGCACGTCCACGGTACCATTCCTGATCGACTCATTTTGTCGCGAGCAATCAATCACGACGAGGGGGGCCACATTGTAAAAATACGGCCACGGTGAATAATGCCTCGTTGCAACTATACCCATAATACGATTTACGGAAATGCGTATACATATGAAACAAGATGGCATGTCTATTCTTGTCAAAGTCCAAGTGCAAGTCATCGTACGGGTAAAATTCCGAGTTGAGAAAAAGTTTTATATTGATCAGTTTGCAGTTGTTGAGCTTAGTAACATCTTCGCTCATCACATTCTTTCGATTAGTCTGTAGACCAAAGATAATGCATGCCGGTTCTCCAGCTGCGCAGATGCCTTCACGCCCCACGAATGCTTGGTCGTGCTCTGTAAGAGAGGATACTCTTACAGATCCCATGATTGAAAACAAATGCTTAGGTTTTGTCCACTTTCCAAAGCATGTAGCAACGATAGCTTATTAACGTCATTCAGCGTCACATGAGGCATCCGCCATTGCACTTTGACTAATTCAATTTCTGGTTCCAACATCGGCGATCCCATTAGAGTATTGTTATCGTTGCGCGATCGTATTAAAATCAATTCGTGACGCGCATTAACATTCACGCGTTTGTAGTCCTCGCAATATCCCAGCAAATATTTGAGCGGGATGCAAAAATTGAAATGATTGTTCAATATTGGCCCATTGCGTCGTTTCAAGCCCCATCCGGCATTCTTCAAATTTTTGTCTTCGCCAGATGTCAGCGATACATAGTTTTTAAGCGTGCTAGTTATTCTAACGTTTCTGTTGCGGTCAATCTCCACGCCATTCAGCTCGTATCGAATCTCATCAAATAAGAACGCCACACAATTATTTCCCAACGTCACCGTTAAAGCATCATTTGCCTTATTTATCGTCAATTTCCCCTCCACGTAGAGGAAACTTTCACACGGCAATGTGTATGAATCCTGCTGCTGTATAGGTATTCTTATCTCTGTAACCTGTCCTCGTGGCGGTTACCAAACGGACGGGGGTTCTGCACGGTTGAGTGAGTGAAACAAAGTGAATCGTTTAACGGGGATTTATTCTTACGGCTAGTGTACACTGAAGCCCGGCCAGGTCGGTGCTGGGTAACAGCGTTCTCGGAACTTAGTCTAACGCGGGGACTAACGGTTAGTCAGCGGCGGAACGCGGACGGCGCGTCGCGATCGCGGCGCGAAATTCGGCACGTTTCGGCGGTGGGGTTAGAAGTGGGGCGAGTGATCGTACCGGCGCCCTGGCTGTTAACTCCACCAATGGCCCTGACCGTGAAACCTTGAGTCCGCTCGCCCGGTGGGTAAAACCCGTGGGCGAAACGGAGGCTATGGGATGTCCTCCGGGATAGACGAAGTCTGACCCTAAGATTGACGGTGGATATCGACCTGCGTCCGGAAGTCGGCGAACTCGCGTTCCTCTGGGAGCCGTGGAGGTAGGGAGAAACCAAGTGTACGCAGTGATACACCTTGAAAGACAAGAGATCGCTGGGAGAGCTCTGACCGTTTGCCTTAACGCTCGAGGTAAAATCTGCCTGACGGGCCCGCCGCGCTGGCTGATATGCGTGGCCGCGCGTACTTTGCGAGCGAGAGCGCTGCTCGCCGCGCATCCACCTCGCGGCCCTGCTCGGTAGCGGCGGGCCGCGCCAGGCGCGCGTGGTGGGGGAAGATTCTCGTCCCATCGATATAACTCGTGACATCTCATCGCTGTATCCAAACGTCGTGTTGACGTATGGGTTGTACGTGTGAGTCTGGAGCTTGACGATGCGATTATCAAACGTCGGCTTCCCTCCAATGCTTAGAATGTCAGCTATTTTTCAATTTAAATGCGCACAATGAATCCCATTGATTTCAAAAATACAATGTTCGCAGCACTGAGCCTCTTTGTTTTAGCGTGATCAGAGCTGTTGCAGTTGTTATTGTTGTTGTTGTTGTTGCAAACAATTTCGTTTGTATGAAACGGGTTTCTGGTGTCGTGCAACACAAGCATCTCTTTCGTTCGCACCACGCGTAATATCGTCGTCGTCGCCGTACGTGTAGTCTGATGGTAATCTCTTCACCTTGAAAATCGCGCAACCGTCCGTCTTGATCCACAACGCGTATCGTTAGATCCGTAATGACCCGTGCGGTGATCAGAAGGTAAATGATTTGTGCGGGCGTTTCCCATATCTAATATCCTGGTGGGACCCTTGAAGAAAATTCATGTATCGTATGTACGTGCTTCCCATTGTTGTACGCACCAGCGGTCACGCTACATTCTACGCGAATAATGTTTACGTTCATGATATTAATTGGATCGTCCGATTCGTGCCACCGTCCAGGTTCTAATACTCGATTCGTCGAGAATCCCAGTAGCGATCCAATGTTATTGGACTTTGTAAAGTCTACGGCGACCGAGCAGTATAGTTCGCTTTTCATGGTGTTGTTGTTGGGACGCAACACTATTGGATACACATCGTTGTCTCCACCATCGTTTTCATCATTGCCACCGAGATTTTGAGGATACCGCTCAAGTAATCGCTGCTTCTAATACTTGGCAATGGCGTCTAGTTCGTAGGACCCGTGGGGAATCGCAATGTATTGATGAGTGATGTCGACGGTGTTATTGTTGGTGTCACAGTTTACGGTGATGTAGAATTTATCGTTACTCGAGTCAATGTTCGGTATTGTACGATAAGTTTCGAAGGTTGTTAGACCAAGCTCGTAATCATCGTTGCTCAAATCTGTGGGTGGAAAGTAGCTTACCGCGAGGGTGCTACTCTTGCCGATTAGAGTGAATGTTAACCCCATATTCCGAGCTGTACTGCTCGACTAGCACTGAATCAGAGTGGTGGGAAGTCAATCCTTAAATTTGGTGCCGATCGTCTGTAGAAAGCGTAGACATAGTTGTCCACAGTTGCTCTGATTGTACTGCTGATAAGACGTTCTATTGTATTCAATCTTCACAGCATCTTTATCCAGATATTGCACCAATTCCATAGGCGGTCGAAGATTTCCAAAGCTGTCGAAATATACAGATCGACACCCTCTCTTCGCATACGCCACCCAATGAGTCCCCGGCCCCTCGACGTTGTCCAAATTTAAGATGCCGCTCTCGTTCCTCCAGCAGGTAGCGCATTGCGCATAAAAACACCCCTAAAAAATGGAATACGCATACGTTTTGCCAACTCCACCAATTGCGTATCGGTAGTTACGCCCACAGGCATTTTTATTTTCTTTTCGGCGTTTTTTTTTTCGTTTCGATATTCGCTGTCCGCGCTTGTATGGTGCGAGATAAAGTCCGCGACCTTCCATGGAGCGATTGTAACGTTGCATTTCCTGCAGCTGATTTTGCGCCGCCTTGTTATCGTTTGCAGCCTTTGGCGATCCCCGCCGCTCCACCAGCTAGTGATCCGAGAACACCTAGCAGCGGAAGAAGTGGTAATATACCACACCGTTTTGCCACCGGAAGAATCCGCTTTTGCGGTGCTCTCTTTGCAGTCCTTTTGCGAGTTTTTGTTTTCATCCCCATTCCGATTTTCGTCTTGGTCTTCATAGCTGCCCAAAAAGCTGTAGCAGCGCCTCTTTCGCCCAAACTCGAGTCTCGCGCAACGATGCGTTTTCGCGCTTTGTCAGCGAGTACGTTATTTGCCGCGTGCCTTTCGCTGAGGTCGTTGCTACGCGAATACGCAATATCGTGTTCGCGACACGCTGCATCCAACGGATTGATACCTTGATCGCCTCTAGCCAATTGTTTTGCTAGACGAGTTTCTGAACCACAAAACTGATATCCCGCGATATGTAATTCGATAGGTAGCGCGTTTATCGCCCGATTTAACAAACCACAACCTTTCTTTACTCTCGTCGGCGACATTCACCACAGTTTTTAATCAGTGGTGCTGGACCGTCGATATGCGTTCGCTGCCAAGGGCGATTATAATATTCCAGACACCGACGATGCTTCCGAACCTCAGAATCGGCTTTTCTATGCTAGGGGAGTCTGTCCCACAACTGATCAATGTGTTGGCCAAACTCGCGCAGTAGAATAATCTTTGGTATATATTTCAACTGCTCAGAGGTTAAGTCTCGAATATCGCAATTATCCGACAGAACGAGAAGCATTTCGAATACTGATCTGTTTTGCTTTGGCGCGGGTCTATAAATAGGGCGCGTCCCCGCTTCGATGTATCAAAAATCATTTTCACGGTTCGCAGCGAGGATGCGATTCGTGCGGCAATCTGTGACGATACGCGTGACAAATTTTGTTGATAAATCGTAAATGATGTCCTCGAAAACAAGACGCAGACATGGTAGCATGTTGCCAAACACTATACGCTGCCTCATTTGCGGCCCATCAAATTGTGGAAAGACCAACGTGCTGGTGAGCTTGTTGGAAAGCCCTCACGGCATCCGCTTCGAGAACGGGTACGTGTATTCCAAATCGTTGCAACAGCCGAAATATCAGTATTTGGAGAATTTATTGACTCTGATAGATGAAATTGGCTACATCACATTTTCGAATAACAGTGACGTCATCCCACCAAGCGAATTGCTTCTGAATTCCATTTTTATCTTCGTTGACGTGGCATGCGACAAGCAAGATACGATACGGGAATACTTTGCAATGGGGCGCCACTCGAACTTTGACTGCTGCTATCTCTGTCAGACATATGCAAAAATTCCCAAACATCTTATACGCGACAATCCGTATCTGTTGATTCTGTTTAAGCAGGATGGTACCAACTTGAAACATGTGTACAACGATCATGTAAACACTGATATGTCTTACGAGGATTTCTGCGCTTTGTGTCGTAATTGTTGGCAGTTGGAGTATGGTTTCGTGGTGATAGACAAGGATAGCGCGATGTCCAATGGACGTTATAGAAAGGGATTTAACGAGTTTGCCGTACCGTGAGATGGACAATCATTGTCAATACGTCGGTGGGAAAGCAACGTCCGCGGTACAACAATGATTGATATCTATAGTCTGAAGATTAAGGATAGCGAGAGAATAGCGAAGGAAATTGCAAGAACCAGCGAAGCCATTCGCAAGAAACATCAGGCGTTGAAGACCGGCAAGATGGAGGAAGATATCGCGTTGGAGAGATACTTTAAACCTATTGTCGAACCCTTAAAACATATTGTGGAAAATACTGCAGCGGCAGAAACTGAAATATAACCGCTGATGAGCCAAGCGTTGAAGGGAATGAAACATTAACGCCTGAAAAAAAAATCCTGCCGAAATGGAACACATCGCGTAAGAGAAAGAGGAAACCACGCACGTCATCGGATTATTCACTCGTAACCTCTACACCAGTTCAGCCGAAGAGAAAACGGCAGAATGTTGCATCAAACGAGTCCCTGGTTCCTCCCCCACCAAAAAATACATTTCCCAGTGTACAATTACTCACAACCAATGATGATGATGGCGATGATGATGTTTTTGAAACTACTCCCGATGAGTCGTTTGCAGCATCTATTAGACAGCAACTTCAAACACCCGCTGGACATGAAACGTTTCGCAGCCATTTGGGTCCCCTGGGACAAAAATATATGGATGCAATCATAAGTAGGGATAAGGAAACTGTCACAGACACTGTGTATGGCGTATACTTTGGCGATAGTAGAATGATGCTTGGGGATAAGGCATTCGATATGGACAAGGCTGATAATATAACCGTCGACGGTGTAAAATACAGAGGAGCTCCCGTCCTTTACGAACTGATTTTCAAGAGAATTCCCGACGATGCTGTATACACCGATGCCGATAAACAAAAATACAATAGAATACTGCTGGCGACGAATGCCTACAGACGCGGTCATTGCCATATTGGGCAACATGGGATACAAGTACAAACATGTAATTGCACCGCTACTCCCTCGTGTATCAACCAATAAAGCAGGGAAAGTTCTAACGGCGCCGCAAGTCATGGTAGTAAATGATAACAAGATCGATTACGTGCGCTGGGACGATCCCTACGAGCTTGTGGATCGATACCGTTTCGTGGAAGCGTCGCGTCGGGTGGGCAAAAACTCGCATGACCATGAAATTCTGTCGATTATCGAGGAACTCCACGAGGGAGGCTTCATTATAAATAAAACCGCGCACCGATGATGTGCACTGTATGCATTGAGATGCCGATCAACAAATTTGGAGTATCGCTCGAGAAGAGTGGCGCAGCTAGAATGGATTATTACAAATGGAACGGTTTGCTTCGAAATTATTTGCGAGATAACGCTCTTTGCGTTATCTTTGCGACTGATGCAAAATCACGCAAGATACAACGCGTAGCTCAACCGGAGGCTGATACCGATGCCGTCAATAAACTATACGTGGAAAAGAGCATTAAACTTTTGAGAGAGCAGCAGGATAAATTAGAGAGGAAGCTGATCGTGTTTCAGAGAGAGATGCTGGCGCTGCAAAACAGCGTTCAAAAGATATCGCAGGCGTCGATTTCTATCCCACAGCAGCGCTGTGAAGGAGAATCATGCGAGACGTTTGAAGTTGTCAACGAGACGGTTGAACTTGTCAATAATTTGTTCGGACCGATGGGGCGCACATAATACACGTACACGATAATTATCGCATCATTCGTGTCAACGACACCTCTGCAATCAAACATGCAGCCATCATCGAAATCCAAGAGTAAAGAAAACCATGGCCACAAGAAGCGGCAACTCGTCGAGGAATTGCATGCTCCAGCTTGAAGACATTTCCCGCGGAGGCGAGTCATAGTGCACGGATACGATGATCTGTGGCAAGCTGACGTTGTAGAAATGCGTCCATACTCGCGATTCTACCAAGGTCACCACTACATACTCACCGTCATCGATGTGCTGAGCAAGTATGCATGGGCGGTACCGCTCAAATCTAAAAGTGGCGTTGAGGTGACTAATGCGTTTGCAAAGATATTTAGAAATCGATATCCGAAAAATTTGCAAACCGATCAAGGAAAAGAATTTTACAACGCCGATGTGCAGAAACTTTTGACAAAGCATGGCATTAATCATTATTCGACGTATTCGGTGATGAAGGCCTCCGTCGTAGAACGTTTCAATCGAAGTTTGAAGAACAATATGTGGAAACTGTTTACGCTCAATGGAACCTACAGATGGACCGATGCGCTATCGCGTCTTCTTGCAGAGTATAACGCGCGAAATCATAGAACCATCAGAATGCGTCCTCGCGATGTTACCCTAGCGATCGCCGATAAGCTGCTGGCCACCGTATACAGCAACATAAAGATCGCTGCTCCAGCGAAATTCAAGTTGGTCGAGTATGTGCGCGTGAGCAAATTTAAAACCATCTTCGATAAAGGCTACACGCCGAATTGGACAACGGAGGTGTTCGAGATAGTCAAAGTACAGGCAACTAATCCTGCAACGTACCTGCTCCTCGATTCCTGTGGAAAACCTGTTGCCGGAGGATTCTACGAACACGAGCTGCAACGCGTCACCGATCCTGATGTGTATCTAGTGGAAAAAATATTGCGTAGGAAGGGGGATAAGGTATACATCAAGTGGCTAGGGTTTGACAAATCGCATAATTCTTGGATAAATAAAAATAATGTATTGTAACATATTAATAATACATGTTTCAACAAATACAATGATACATATACATGGTTCAATTTTATTTTTATGTATAATTCCAGCATTTATAATGCTTTAATAAATATAATAATTTCTATATATGTGCGAAGAATGTTATATTTTACAATAATTTCTATTTTACAATGGTATATTATAATGTCCCCAGGGCAGAGTGTCGGTCGAATTGGGTACGATATACCGCTTGTCGTCGTGTGGGCTTAGAGCGATTTTCGATTCCGAAATGGTGTACACTTTGTGCAATTTCGACCGTATGCATGATTGCCTGCGAACTATTTCGATCTCCCTGTGCAAACACTGCGCGTAGTCGTCGAAAGTTATCGTCCTGGGTATGACGTTAGTCTTGACGCCTTTCGCCTTTTTCGTATCTCTTTTACCGTCTACGGGGAGTGCATACATTTTCGCTCTAAGACCTATGAATTCGGTCATTATCGCACCGTTAATTTCGTCCTTCATCAGCCCCGGAAGCTTCTTATTTAAGCGCGACATATTATATGGATTGACGATGGGATAATCGGATGTGTCAAATCTATCGGTATAGTGTTTCATGGTTTTGTAGATATCTTCGCATTTAATGTGATAAATGAGACTGTCAGTGTCTGTATATAGAATTTTACAATTTTGAGCGTGCAGGGGAGACATGTACTCGTGGTGAAATTCATACAAACAAATTTTTTATATGTCCAGAATGCACATACCCACGTATATCGGTTTGTTGAAATTCACCTCAATTTTTCGCAATTCAACAGCTATTAAATTTTCCGAAAAAACACTTCTGCTGTGGAAATTCGGTTTCGCGATCATTGCCTTCGCGTTATATTGCCCTTCCCAATGTGTTCAAAGTTTTACATCCACATGATTTCGCACATTTTCCATAGTTTTACCGAATACCGCGTTGTTCATCACTTTGTATAAATTTTTTTCAAAATCATTTATCGCGCTTGTTTTAAACCGTGTATTGAGTTCGATGTAATCGCGGAGCCAGGGGGATTGAGCGTATTGAAGCACGCGGTGTATCTTTGTAATACGAAGGCCGTGACGCGTGCATTGCTGCAAGTTGCGATAATGGATAACGTAAAGCTGCTTATCGCATACCGTCGCGAGTAACTTGTCCTGTCTGCTGCCAGGTGGTTTGGCACGCGTCGGGCAGAAAGGTAGATCGGCATGAGCGTCGTGCAAACGTTGCGGATATTCCACATCTACCTCGAGAATGTATCCCGTGGGCGAATCGACAGCGATCGAAGACACGTTAAAATTTGCAACATCTTCGACCCATTGAAATTTGGCATGTGGCAGGGTCTGACACATTGCCCATCCATATAAATTATTTACGTCAAAGTACATCAAGTACGATGACTGTTCCGATGCGTCGTAAGATGACATGTACTTGTTATTGGCATGTGCGTATCTTCCGGAACATTGACATAAACCACCGCGTATACCGCATTCGATAAACATGGCCGTATCGACGTCTGTGAGCAATTCGAATGCAATTTTGGTATGTTTTAGCATGGCATCCCACGTGAAATCAGGTAATGTATAATAATGCGCTGAATCTAATCCGTAACTCTTGATACAACTTTCGCGAAAATTTTCAAAAATATCTGCCAATAACAAGACATCTGTTTTCAAATACAAATCGCTGTATTCGCCCAAGGTTCTAATGTCGAAACGCTGCCAGACAGATTCGGCGTGCGCGTAATCGCTCTCGGATACTGTCTCACCCGTTAACGAACTGTAGAATGACTCGCGCGGCGGTAAGCATGGGTCCTGCAGCATGTTCGCGCAATCAAGGTATTCATACGGAAAGACACCCTTTCGCGTCAATAAATTGACATCTTCGGCGGATAATGTTTCAAATTTGGATCGTTAAATTTTTAATTTATCTGCGCTAAGAAAAGATACTAATTTGTCGAGACTGGTATTGAGAAATTTGTACGAATCGATGAATCGCAATTTAATATAATTTCGCGAGTCTGATTCAACCGTATCTTCGACATTTTTTGTGAATGAAATATATTTTTCTTTAGTTATGGGCAATACGTCGATAATGAAATGTGAATCGTAGCCGGATAAATTATGAAAAACGATGGGGATGTAAAACGCATTTTTATAATTTAAATTGCACTCCGAATGTGCTGGACCTCTAAACCGTCCGGATAGATAGCAATGATCGCGAACTCGTATATCGCTAGCCTCGAATGGCTCTTCGCAAATATGGCAATGTGTTGCATTGCGAAATGTCATCCACTGGTCTTTCGTCAATTTTTTTCATGGTAACATTACTGGTCAGAATGGGCCTGACAAAGTTTGCAAAATTTTTCAGTTTTTCGACGAACCATGAAACACAATCCGCTTCGCGGCGACATCGATACATCGATAGCGATGTATCGTACGAGCAATGCATATAATAGCCGATACTATGCCCTTTATGGTGCTGGTACGTGTGCAATTTACGATCCTCCTCACCCCTCCGACTGTCCTCCGTTTTCGTCAAGATGCACTCGAGATCTGCGTACACCACGAAGGGGAGCCGCTCCTTCCTGCAGTGGTTGTCGAAGCTCAGGAGATTGTTGCCTTCGCTGTGCAGCAGGCAACAACTTACTGCAGTCCAGCGAATGAGCCTCCAACTTCTCGGCGGATCCAAAGTAATGCAGGCACCTATAAAATCAAATTTTTATATAATTTTTTTCATGAAACATTTCAATATTTCATAAGTTTATATACGTACCGATCACAGATAAATTTTTTGGATTTGCTCCTGCTCAACTGCGTGCTCACCAGCCTGGACAAGTTCTTAATCAGCACAAAGTGCCCTACATCGCCGTACTCTTGATTCGGCGTGTAGAGCAGGTTGACGTGCCGATCCCGCTGTTGGCTGGTGAGGCGCAGTGGGAAGACTGTCAGCCCTTTCTTCCTCGCCTCCTCGAAGCTGTACACGTTGACGGAGATGCCATTATGCCCCTCAAACTTCCCAATCTGCTCCAGAGACATTGGAAATTCAATGCCCCGGAGATTTAGCACCAATGTATAATGCGGGTATGAACATGGGCGGTCAACGTGTCTGTCGGCAGGATGTAGAGCGGCGACCATGGCCCAAGCGCAACACGCAATTGTCCTCGGATCCCAAGCTAATCGTCGCTTTCTTCAGCGATATTTCCCGCGGCAACTTGCAGTGACACCCCGCGCGCAGCGGATTGTACTTGTTGACATTGACGGTGAGATTGAGAATCCGCGTCAATGCCCATCCGCTGTCGCGTTCCTGGAACTCTTCCAGCGATGCCAGGTCTGAAAAATTTGCGGGGTGGGTCAGGGGTGAAAAAATTTTCGGAGTTGGACCAAGGTCATTCTCTCCCTCGGTTAGGTATGAAAAAATTTTTGCTGTGGGTCATTCCCTCCCTCTGAAAAATTTCTGACGGTGGGCCAGGTCTGGAGAGGTGTCCGCGGCCGCTCGGCCTGGACTGATCCCCTCCACGATTATGGCTTCCCCCACTCCGCGGCTCGTGCGCGCGCAGCCTGTCTTCCACTCTCCGCTGTCCCCGCGCCTGAAGTTCCCCCCACCGCACTCCCCAGCGCGCCCTCACTTCCACCCGCTCCCGCGCTCCCCTCTGAGGACCTGAGTTAGAATCCCCCTAAACACACTACTCATTACAGGCTCAGAAAAAAAGTTTAAAAAACGATCTTTACTATTTTTTTCGATATTCCGACCAATTGTAATTTTTTCCTAACGCACAAGAAGAGGATTTTGAAAAATATATTAGGTATAGGTTGAAGCAACATTTTTTATGGGTTGACCATTGAAGTCGCGCTTTCTGTGCGACTTCTGCGATATTTAGCACTCTGTTCGTGATTGCCCCACGGCAGTCGAGTAATCACGAACACCAAGGGTTTTGCTTTTTCACTATAAAGTTGATTTTTATTAAAATTTTGCAAAAATTCGTCACAGTACTTTATAGATGAATACTTTAAGTATGTTTGTAAGTAATAAACAAATTCATTTCTCACATAGTTTTCGTTTTGTTTGCTTCTTTGCTTAGGTGTTCGCAATTACCCCACTCTCCCTTACGGGACCAGTTGATATGGTTTTCAAACCTCATTACAGTAATCTGGGGTAAGAGTGGTAAACCGGCCTTAAAAGCGAAGCGCGCGGCTCGTTCATTTGAGACGGAGACCTCCGATTCACTAATAGCTGTTTGCGACCTTAATTTGCAAGAGACGATCCTAGAATTCACCTTATTTTCTAGGTAGCTTTTCTAGGAATTGTTTCTGTTTATATATGTACGACTAATATCGTACAACAACCAGCTTCGACTGTTATTCAAATGAGGTAGTTCTCGGTTATTATTTCGAAACCACCGTCTATTTTACACACAGACACAGAAAATAATTTTAGTCCACAATTAATACTTTTATTTTAGGATGAAATCATAAAAAAATAATAAGAACATGAACAAAGTATTTGAACAAAAACGGTGGCTATGTGGCAAATCGTGTGGCTCACATGTTAAAACATTTCCCCAAAACAATTATGCAAGAATCAATTCCCACTTCGTCCCTCTATTCATGTTATTATTATTTGAAGACGTTCGCGATGGAACGACCCCCCACGATCGGTGACGCGACGCGTTCCGAACCTGGCCGAATACCGAGCGCGAACGAACCTGGCAACGGGTGTTTGTCCGCTACGAGGCCCGAGTGTGACCGAAGTTCGACTTTCAAACGAAGGCACACTTCTCGAAGCCACTTCTCGCACCGGCCCAGCGTTCAGAGCTGCCAGCGAGCGCTGGATAGCAGCGATGCCCAAGCTACGAGAATTTTAGGATGGTCTCTTTCAAATTAACGTCGCAAAGAGCTATTCGGAATTCCCCGGCTCAGGTAAGCGAGCCGCGCGCTCCGCTTTTATGATCGGTTTACCACTCGCACCCCAGATTACTGTAACGTGGTTAGAAAACAATGTGTCGACTGGTCTCGTACTCGTCTCAATTTCAAAAATTTTGGCTACAACAGGGTTGGCTTGATTGTTCACCACCTGCGTGTGAAAGCCACAATAGTGGCGTATCGTTTCAAAAGATGATATTAACGTAAGTCACGCCATTTTCATGTACCATTCTAAAAGATGACATAAACGGAAGCCACTACAGGCGCAGCGTATAATAGCTAAGGGGTTAAAACATTCAGACACATAAATTGTAGAAAAAATTCAGGGACTAATAGAAACTGCGACGCATCCCATTAGTTACCTCTTACTTCCGATCTGTGCATGTACTACATTAAGGATAAAATCACAAAAAAGGAAACTAGAACATTAGATTCCGAGGCTGTAGAACTAATATGTAATTGAATAAAAATGTAATTCCTTAATTTGTGAAAGTAATGATACAGGGACAACTAGCCTATTGTTTATCGGCGCCATGAATTTTAAAAAGAGCATTATATATTAAATAGTTTGCAAAAGCTTTTGGCAACAATTATAGTTAAAAAATTGAAAAAGAAAAATTAAGTAAATGTAAATTTTGGTAAATTTTCCACCATTAGAAGGGGATAATTTGTCCCCATTTTATGGCGCAAATTGCATTCCGATATCTTTTGTAGTTCAAAAGTTATGCGAGAAATGCCCCAAATTCTTCAACCCAGGCCACTAACGCGTCAGCGTGTTCTAATACCGCTGCTGGACCATTGCATACGGAGCTAATGGAATCGGCGTGGTCGCACTCTTAAAATGGCTACCGTATTCTTACCCGTCTGCTATGTCAAATTTAATATTCTCTAGCGAAAGTCAAAAGCACCCTGCGCTGTCTACTGGCACCTAAAAGACCGTACACTTTCATCATTGACTCATAGATGGCGAAAGTATCGGCGCATGGTTGTAGTGGAATGCGTCCGTGAGGCGGTGTTTCCATTTTACCTGTTCGCGCGCGCGTAGGTTGCAATCATAACGGATGACCCTGTAGATACAACTAACGATGTGATCCTCAAGCATCCCCACCACTGTGCGGGAAACCTTCACGCGCAGAACGGTGGACGCCATGTAAGATAAAGGTCTATCTGCCTCGCTTCACTATTTCGCTTATTACTCAGTCCCATTTAGCAATATCGAGATGACATATAGCCCAAAACCTTCCCTGAGAATTGTACTACATGTTAATGTATGTATGTATATTGTTTTTTCCTGTGTTTTTGCATAGGATGGCGTTTCAAGCTTATTCACTTATATTGCCCAACGAACTATAAGTCCCATTCTTTTTTCCCCTCCTCTTTCTCTCCTTCGGGTCCCAGCAGCAGCAGGCGCACCGAGAGAAAGGTGGTCTCCCATCTTTCCCCAGTACACCGCCCCGTGATGCTTAACTTCGGTGATCTAACGAGAACCGGTGTTTTCCATCACGGCCGCTGGTACTACACGTTAAAGAAAGCCGTTTACGGCTGAAGCCTTAATGTTTTGATTTGTCGTTATAGGCTGGTTTCATGTCGATTGATTAGATTGGATTTGTGATTATAGGCTGATTTCAAGTCGTTTGGATTTGTAGTTTATTGTAGGGGATGCAATTTTTCACCGCCTCGAGGGTGAGTATTTTTTTTTAAATTTGTATTGGCATCATGACTACGTACGCCTGCAAAGATGCAAGTCTTCCAAAGTTGGAAGTGGGTTAAAATTAAGTTTCAGGATTTGAACCAAACATACAAATAAACAACCAAACAAACATACAAACGGACAGAGATTTGAAGCTAATCTAAAATCGTTTAACCAGCAAAATATTCGTCTTAAATAAGAAAAACTGATCTTTCTATTGATTTTGACGTAGGACTACGTTTAACAAGTCATGAAGTAGTACGGCCGACCGCCTGTGACGAAAATATGTTATAATTTAAATCGTTATATCTTTAAAAGTACGTGCCGTACAGTACTCGTGTTTAGATATTCGTAAAGTCCATGAAGTCCAATTTACGTACTGTGCAATATATCTCGCGCCCGACGTCTCTTCCCGTTCTCAGGGCACGAGGGAAATGAGATAATATTTTTAGGTGTTCCGCCACTTTGACTCACAATATCTCAGGAACCGTGAGCGCACCGCGACTGCGCAAGGTATGATTTTAAAGCTCTCGACAAGAGCTATTCAAATATATAAACAACATATCGCAGTGGTTCAAACTAATATTGGTAATTGTTCATAAATGTGTGCACCACACCGTTTTTGATGAAAGGGTATAACCGGTTAAGATGGTCAAATGTGCCCTTGAACCGAATTCGACTCACGATGAATCATTCGAAAGCTTATTAAAAAAGAAACATTTGTGGCAATTTTCAACTTTGTATCTCGACCCGGAGGATAGTAAAGGGTAAAAATAGACAATCAGGTTTTTGCCGAATTTCTCCTATACTAGGGGATGAAAATTTTTGTAAAAAATCAGAGGCATTTCTGTTATCGGGGCACATATTAGAGAATTGTTTCAGATTTTTAAATTGAAAAACCTAGCTGCGAAAAATAAAAAACGCTAAAAAATACTGAAAAATGCCGGTTGTGTATCGATGCAGTCTTGGCACTATAATTATATTTTTACTGTAAGTACGTATCATTGTTACTATTGTCCTGAATTTTTTTCAGATTTTTCAATTTGGTGCGCCGCAGTTAAAAAAATTAAAAACCGATTTTTCCGTCGTTTTTTCCGTGTCAGAGTAACTTATACGTCGAATTGCTTCATGAAATAAGTGTTTTATGCGATCTTCAATGTTTATACGTACAACAAAACATCATAGGAATTAAAGAAACTAAAAAACCGAATCATTTGAAACTATGTTATGCGCCTTACATTGTAAAGTATCTAGCGTATTTTCCAAGTTCAACGGCGTCGGTGGCGCAGCGGTAAAGTGTCGAGCTGCTATACCGCTGGAAACTTTTTAAACGTAGGTTCGAGCCTCGAACTTTCCAAGTCCCCCCCTTAGGCTAATTTTTTTTTTTTCGTTAATTACATATATTTCCTAACACGACACAATGATCAATATTTATTTTCAAATGTTTTAAGAATATTTGAAAAACATTAACCTGAAATATACGTAAATATGAGTTTGGACTGCTTGTTATGCCGCCGTTTCTCTTGTTAAGCTGCCGCTTAAATTCGGACGTAGGTCTTTGTGATGAGATAGTAGAACGAATGTCATCTCAAAACAGCGCTGAGAATTCACTGTCAGTAGAAGTTGAAAATCAACATTGGAACAGGCGAAAGATTCCATTTAATCAGCTATCAGCTAACGAGCTTCTTGATTTTCCGGAAATGACAGAGAAAGACCTCAAAATTCTTTTTACTGGTTCGTATCAATTGTCTCAAGCGATATCATATTTAGCAGAAGTAATGGATCAAGAGAACAACATTAATCTTCGTTGTGTTAAAGAGAGAAAGAATATTATTAAATTCGAAGTAAGATCACGACATATTAACAGCAAAACCTACAGATGTTATATTGATTATGCACCAAACTCAATAGGCTATTCCGGAATAAAGCGCTATTGTTGTGAATGTGCAAATGGTAACCGCACCGTCGGGTGCTGTTCACACATAGCTGCAATAATTTATTACTTATCGCATGCTCGGCACCTTTCAAAAATTGTAAGACCTGCAGAAATTCTTAGCAAAATATTCAACAGTGAACACGTGACACCAGTAATTAACGAAGACAGCGATGACGATTGAATACATCAGACACGATTTTTGTTGCTATCCATCCATAATTGTTAAAGGTAAGAGATTTGAAAACCAATTTCACATATTAATATAATGTAGGAATTGTTAAACAATGCCGTAATTGACAGGATACTTGACAAGAGAAACGGCGGCATAACAAGCAGTCCAAACTCATATTTACGTATATTTCAGGTTAATATGTTTTTCAAATATTCTTAAAATATTTGAAAATAAATATTGATCATTGTGTCGTGTTAGGAAATATATGTAATTAACGAAAAAAAAAAAAAATTAGCCTAAGGGGGGGACTTGGAAAGTTCGAGGCTCGAACCTACGTTTAAAAAGTTTCCAGCGGTATAGCAGCTCGACACTTTACCGCTGCGCCACCGACGCCGTTGAACTTGGAAAATACGCTAGATACTTTACAATGTAAGGCGCATAACATAGTTTCAAATGATTCGGTTTTTCAGTTTCTTTAATTCCTATGATGTTTTGTTGTACGTATAAACATTGAAGATCGTATAAAACACTTATTTCATGAAGCAATTCGACGTATAAGTTACTCTGACACGGAAAAAACGACGGAAAAATCGGTTTTTAATTTTTTTAACTGCGGCGCACCAAACTGAAAAATCTGAAAAAAATTCAGGACAATAGTAACAATGATACGTACTTACAGTAAAAATATAATTATAGTGCCAAGACTGCATCGATACACAACCGGCATTTTTCAGCATTTTTTAGCGTTTTTTATTTTTCGCAGCTAGGTTTTTCAATTTAAAAATCTGAAACAATTCTCTAATATGTGCCCCGATAACAGAAATGCCTCTGATTTTTTTCAAAAATTTTCATCCCCTAGTATAGGAGAAATTTTGCAAAAACCTGATTTTCTATTTTTACCCTTTACTACCCTCCGGGTCGAGATACAAAGTTGAAAATTGTCACAAATGTTTCTTTTTTAATAAGCTTTCGAATGATTCATCGTGAGTCGAATTCGGTCTACTAAAGGGCACATTTGACCATCTTAACCGGATATACCCTTTAAATATGTTTTAAAAATGATCATTCTGAACCAGTTTTCCCTATACATATATCCGCCGCTCGGCCTTAGTTTTCATGATATTCGTGAAAAACTTCTGTTACTATCTCAATAAATTCTGCGTATACCTACGCGTCCGTGGTAGCGCATGTGTCAACATGGGCACCACCGCTTATCTACTGTTTATATAAATACATCCCAACGGCCAAAAACAAAAAAAAATGATGAAGCTGATGAAGGTTTAGAGATATTCCAAGTTTAACTAAAGTTGTTTGCGAATGCCTCGAAAAGTAAAACCGAGCGGCAGTAACGTGTATAGGAAAAAATTAGTCAGAATTATGCCCCCGACAATATATTTCAGGGTCGTCAAAATCGGTGAGGTGTACTCTTTTATGCACAATTACCCTGACTTATTTAAAAATTATTTTCGTGTGAATTCTTTAGCACATAATTACACATTTCATATCATAGAGCAACTGGGAGCGCAACTCAACTGTGCAAAGTATCATTTTAAAGCTCTCGACGAGCTCTATTCAAATATATAAAAAAACATATCACACTGGTTTAAATTAGAACGTGCGTTTCATGCACGGTCGCTATCGCCACCATTCCTTGGAATCCTTCGGTCGAGAGTAACAGAGCCTGAGAGCAAGCGAGTGGGGACTCTTTCGTCCTCTCTCGTATGCTCGCGGGTTGTCTCACTTGCGTAACGTATACGTTATAAGTTCGCCGGTAGCCCTGAGCGTGATGCCTGTAACATTGCAACACTGAACAAAATTTTTTTAAATTTTCAAAGTGCTCTTTATATCGTTGTAACTTTTCTGAGAGGTAATACAGCTAAACTCTTAGAAAATCTGCTGAAAGTATAGATTCAACACTACCAAACGATATTTTAACTGTATTGTGACCGTCGCCGATGTGAGGTGGGCGACGGTGGGACGGAGAAAGGACATGTTGCCGACTCAGTTAGGGCCCGACGAATGAACGTGAGCGGGTTTAAACTTTAACAAAGATTATTGCTTCCTTATGATACAAAGTCGGTGCACGGCCGTCTCGTGGTTTGGCGGCGGAGCTTCGAATGCTCGCTATAGTGCATTCGACAGAAGCGCGACGAGTCGCGGCGGCGGCGCCTTGGGGTGATTTTATAGGATCAAGGAGTAGAGTTAGATGACCGCCCTTGGACTATCAAGCTTGGGTCGCAGAGTAGGGCGACGTGTACAAATTTCCGAACATGGGCAAAAATATGAAGTGCCTTTTTTTATTGATATAATTATATGAGCATTATACTTGAGTACTAATGGATTCGAAATTATGAAAAAATAAACTTTTTAAACATTTTAAATCCTAAATTTTTAACAGTAAATACGTTCACTTCTGAGACGGTTGTCATATTAATGTTAATAATTAGCATTATAATAAGGAAAAAAATCGTAATACTACACATTGGGGTTGATTGTTAAGAAGTTGTTAATGTGAAAGGAACCCAAAATTTAATGATTTTATTTATGTTTTTCAACCTGTCAAAAAAAATTTATTTCGCGATTTCAAAAAATGTTCGACATTGTCCGAAAAATGGTTTACACTCATATAATCACTAATCATTCTAGTTTTAAAAATGCAAACTTCAACTGCGTCCAGCTGCGACCTTGAACAGAATTCCAAGACATTCCACAAGCTCATCAGCACGTTGGTCTTTCCATAATTTGATGGACCGCAAATGACACAGCGTATAGTGTTCGGCAGCATGTTACCATGTTTGCGATTTTCGTTTTTGGTAGACATCATTTGCGATTTATCATCGTAATTTGTTATGCGTATTGTCACAAGTTGTCGCACGAATCGCATGCTCTCTCTCTCCCTCTCTCTCTCCCTCTCTCTCGCTCTCTCTCCCTCCCTCTCCCTCTCTCTCCCTCTCCCTCTCCCTCCCCTCTCCCTCCCCCCTCTCTCTCTTTCTGCAAACCGCAAAATTGATTTCGATACATCGAAGCTCCGAGGCGTCTATTTATAGGCCCGCACAGAAGTGAAACTGCTCAGAATTCGAAATGCTTCTCGTTCTATCGGATAATTGCGATATTCGGGAGTTGACCTCTACACAGCTGAAACTTATTCCACAGATTATTCTACTGCGCGAGTTTAGCAGGCACATAGACGATTTGTGGGACAGACTGCCCGAGCATATAAAAGCCGATCAGGTTCAGCAATATCCTCGATGTCTGGAGAATTATAGGGAAGTCGGGGAAAATACGAGCCAGTTAACAAAAAGTCAGGATATTTAATCAAGCAAAACCGTTGCACAATTCCCATTTTATGCCTATAACTGAACATATTTTCCATGCTAACAGTTATTGATTCACTCTTTGTATTAATTTTCCATTAGTAAATAATCATTACTAAGTAAATACTTGTAAATTTGTTACTAAAACATGTAAACAGGACTCATTTAAAGCTGATAGACAGTGAATGGGCTAACGTTTAACGGGGCAGGCTAGACTCATGTACATATCCCAACAACAAAGTGCGAAACCAGGTGCAGGCAAATATACTTGAAGTCATTTTAGAAGGAACCCATTTCGCGCATGTAGAATGAGCTCATTGGCTCCGAGGGAGCGTTTGTTTGGGATATAGCCAGTAGTAGCTTGTTTCGGCACCAATGAGCGCTAATATTTTATTTTTATTTTTATCATGTATTTCACTAAATCTTTGACTTATCTGTGATAATTTGTATTCTAAAGGGTTCTCCCGTTGATTAAATAATAATAATAATAATAATAATAATAATAATAATAATATGCGCAGAACAGGTCTGAACTTGTCTGTCACTGGGTTCCTTCTAAAATGACTTCTAGTATAGATCCCCTTTGATTGTCGGCATTCCCCTAACCTCCTGGCCTCCCCTTTTCACAGTCTTTTACATATTTCGGCGTTTGACATATACATCCAATAGAGTTCCCCACGTTGAGGGAGTAGTGTTTGTGTGCTTCGTAGATACTAGTTGTCGAGAGATGAAATAAGTAAGCGATACTCCGACTTTAATTGGTGTCCGGACTGCTCTGTTAAACTATAAATGAATTCAACATCATAAAATGATGGGCCTCACAGCATAAAAAAATAAAATACGATTTTCAGGTTGAAGTGTACGGTCCAGGAGTTCAAGCAAAGTCTGTTCCCAGTAATAAGCCAGCAGATTTTACAGTAGATATAAGGAAAGCTGGCCAGGCAGCTTTGGAGGTCGCTATTCAAGATGCTCACGGAAAGGATGTTCCTGTCCGATTAGATGACAATCATGATGGAAAAGTGCAGTACCAATATACTCCAACATCTGGATCGCAACACATTGTTATGGTGAGATAATTAACTAGAATTTCAATCAAATTATTTAATATTATAGCCGAAATTCATACAAAGCTTGCACATTAATAAAAAATGTCAAAATTTTACGCAGTGAGTTAATCACTATGATACAAAATATTATTACGATAGATGATTCAATCTAAAATGAGAATCTTAACCGATTCGTAAAATGTTTGTACTATAAAAAAATTACTTATAATTAGTCCGCACGCTCAGATTTTGATTAAACTTTGCACACAGAACGTCGAGAAACATTTCGTACCTATTTTTGTAACTCTCTTACTTCGTATTTACGGTGTGAAAACAGCCCTCAAAATTAGGGATGAACAATCTAATCTTTTTATTTTTCGGGAAAAGAACACTGAAAAAGAAAATGACGAAATTCAAAAATTACTTGTCTTTTTATAATATTGGCGTCAGTATAGCTCTAGGAACCCCTCTTTTTACAAACATTTTTTAAGGGTATCATTTTTTTGCCACAAATTTGTGCGTTTAATACTGGGACTGGCGTGGGTGTGTTTTCACGAATGTTTACTATGAAACAAGCTCAGCTCGGAGTTCGTTTTATATGCACATTTGATTCTCGAACACCGCCGCACTCAAACAGTGAAAAAGCCAGCACCTCCTTGCCACGCGGCGGAGATGCGTATGAATTTACGGTTAGCAGGAGAGATCTTCTGTTGGATTATCGTGATTACTATACTATATTTCAATTAGACTATACGCGCAGACGAAGTACGGAGTAGACCTTACATCCAATATAAATTTTTGTCACACTCGGAGGCTCTAGAACCCTCTTATCAGTTCCGTTTCACATGCAACATTATCGATTCAGAGTAGAATTTGATCGCAATCCCACAAGCCGTTAGAATTGAAACTGAATATAATAATAATAATTCGTCTTTATTCATTACAAAATCTACATTGGGTTAATTAACACGATTTTGCTCTGCATTCCGTTCAGTCGGCACACAGCGCAGTTACTCCGCGAGGTGTTCGGTTACAAAGTATAAACAGCAGATGACACAGACGTCGCGGTGACGATTTTGTTTCACTGCCGTTTGGGCTATGAGAATGTACCAGCCAATGCACATGTATATAAAATATAAATAGAAGGTTTATAACGTTTATTTTTTAACCTTGATACTGCCTGTTCCACGTACCGACGCCGCCCAAACGGAAATTTCACTGTCAGTCCCCACGGACTGACGCCGCGCTTAACGTGTTAAGTGACGAATAGGCGATGTTCAGCATTCCTGCTGTTTTGCAACCTAACTCCGATACATTATCGAATAGACTTAAAGCTAGAGAATCAACAGAAGAGTGGGGCAGAGAACAAAGCAACAAGGAAAGTTAAGGAAAGTGGACGGGAATAAAATAACGGGCGGCACGTTTAAAAGCGGTATAGAGTCTGTCCAGAGAACGAATTTTCAAGGGAAGAGAATTATAGGAGAAGGACGATAGATAGGAAAAGGATGCCGTAAATTTAACCGTGCGATGAACTGGGTCTGCCAGATCAGAACCACGCCCAGTAGATGGTGCATTAACGGTGTACAGAATTGCTGCATAATAATTCCCTCAGATAAATGGGTGTTTCAAATTTGAGAGCCTTATGAAGTATGCGGCACAGGTGGAGGGTCCACCGCTGTCTGACATTGAGCGAGCCAGAACAAAGAAAAAACGGCGAAATATGGTCAAACTTACGGACATTATCAAGAGACACGGTAGTGTCTCGCACCAAGTATATATGGGTAGGGGAGATCGGAGACAAACGTAACGGCGTCATGAAAGTAACACGCCAGTAGTAAAGCTAGGCGGGTTCTAACGCAAATTTGAGTTTCAAGATCATGATAAGGATTCCCCCCGACCTTGAAATCCAAAATTGAGTTTCATGGTTAGAGGAAATCCAACGCGTGCGGCGAGCGGCGGCGGATGACGTCATAGAGATGCCGAAGTGGTGGGGGGTATAGTGCGCGAGCAGATATCGAATCAATCGATACCGAATCGATATCAAACCAATACCGAAGTGCATCGAGGAGGAACCGCAGGTAATGTGCTACTCTCTCGGTTGTGGTACAATCACAGTTAGTCTAAAGTTAATTCTTGGGAGGGAAAGAGACAGCACTACATAGTGGTACAATCGTATTTATTCTAAAGCTAAAATTTTTCAAAATGTTTTTGGTCTTAACGTAGCAGCGTAACGCGCGATCTCGCGTAATTTGAGCCCCCTGGGACAGCTGCGTGAGATGAGGTCATTTTCACGGCGCGAACGAAATATAAAACATGCAGAAACGTTGAATCTTAGAATTATGCTGCGTCAGCAGAAATTGATGAGGAGAGAAGGAGGATGACGGGTAAATAAAATGGAGAAATAATATGTTTAAGAAATTTATTTTAAAATTAAAAGAATAGAAAAATAGAATACAAATGTAATTTAACATTTTTTCCTACGAGCATCATCTACAATATCACTGATGGCGCATGCTAACATTTCACAATTTTCAAGATAATCCGCGTCGTGATATTCACATAATTTTAGCAACACGATACGTATCTAATGTTTCGCAGGCAACACTACTCTGTTGTAGCCCGTTAACAAAATTTAAAAATTTCGTCTGCACATCTTGTGCAGTTTCACACAATCGCGGATACACATAGGCTATACACAGCTCAAGATTAAATAAAAATGTTACTGTGTCCGGTTTCAAATACAGAGACTTATTATGTAGTCTCGTCTTTACAATTGGAGGCGAGAATCATAGAACGAATTATGCGGAGTCGATAGAAATTGGCGAGGAGAGAAGGAGGAAGACAGGCATGTAAATAGATTGTAATATATGTAAAATGATTATATATTGTTACATTAATTGAAAAATAGAAATATAAAAGAAAAAATATAAAAATAGAATATAAATAGTGTCTCGGCAGAATCATCTCTCTCTCTCTCTCTATCAATCTCTCTTTCTCTGTTTCTCTCTCTCCCTCTCTCTCTCTCTCTCTCTCTCTCTCTCTCTCTCTCTTTCTTTTTCACATCGGCAGCAAGACAAATAGAACATTCTCGAATAGCTGATAGACTTCCATTTACTTTTCGCAACATCATACATATATACTCTTCTACATAACACCTCACATTCACTCATACACACACTCACGCTCTCGTGACCGACCCGAGTGCTCGGTTACACAGAGCAGTAGCATCTCGACAACATTCGCCGAAACTCTTACGTATCTATTGTATCGCCTCAATTCTCTATCTCTAAATAAACCGCACTATTCTCAACATTTTTTTAAATCTCTATACAAATAGAATATAAAATATAAAATAAAAAGAAAAATATAAAAATAGAATATAAATAGAATATAAAAATATAAAAATACAATATAAAAAAGAAGAAATATAATAATAATTTAATTTGTTGTTCACTTTCGTGTTGCAATTTAACGATCATACAGGGTGTCCCAAAAATGTCGGAGTTCCTTGAAAGGAGTGACTCAGGGGGTGATTTGAAACAACTTTTTCCTTAACGAAAATATTGTCCGAAGCTTAGTTAACGAGATATTAACAAAAAACCCGGACCAATCAGAGCGCGCGCCTTCCGCCCGAGCTCCCGCGGTAGCGTTGGCTACGCGGTAGGCAGCTGCGCTTGTACTACGCACGTACGAACAAGCAAGTCGGCATGCATCGAAGGAAACCGCGTTAAGGTGGAGTTTCCTAGACGCGATCCGGCGGCGGCGGCCAGCGGCCGCTGCGGGCGGCCAAATCTAAGTACCGCTCTTAAGGTGGCCGTTCCAATGGGCGGCTACAGCCGCCGGCGACCGCGGCTGGCGACTGCGGCTGTAGCCGCAGTACACTGGTACAATGGAAAGCATTCATCTCAACTCCTATGGGCGGCTGCGACTGCTGCGGCCGCGCCAGTATTGCTATAGTCTATGCGCGTCTGGTTCATGAGCAGCCTAGGCTACTCGAGACACAACACAATGCTATGAATGTCTGTTTTCCGCCATAACGGCAGAATCTCCTAGTCGCACTGCGGCTGCCGCTCTACTGCTCTAGAAGCAGTCTAGCGACTCTAGCCGCTCTGCTGCGATTCATCGTCACATTCGGACAGATTATCCAGAAATAAGGAAAGAAGTCAGAATTCATAACTTATGGGATTATGTTTTTTTTATATACATATTTCTTGTAAACTAATAATATGAGCTCTTATAAAAAAAAGGTAAAAATATCATGACAGCTACATCTGATCTGCGTGTAAACACATCTCAAATTTTTGGTTTCGTGCAGAATTTTAAATCGTATCTTTTAAAGTTTGTTAAAGTAAAGTTAAAGGGGTCAGAAATGATTAGTATCGATTCTGCACAGTAATAGCAAATAATTCGTTATATACAGTTATTTTTCCATAAGAAACCCATTGAAAAAATATCAGTAATTGTCGGCTTTTTAGTTACCTTCCGCGAACTTGTGTAATCAACATATATTTGTCCTTGCAACTGCGAAAACAAGATTTGACAATATTTTCCAATAATGGAATAATCACCTGTATTCCATATCGTACAGTGGGCCCGAATCCCAAGAAAAAGGGGAAAAATGCAACATTCCATTTTTCGCGTTGAAAATGCTGAATATTATTGAGCAAGTTCATAAAAAAAGTGTTAATATACAACTCATAACAAAGTTTGCCGTTATTTAAAAAAATAACGTCAACAATTTCAATAAAACTAAAAAATTTGATAAATATACATATTATGGAAAGTGCAGAAATATCTGCAAACCTGTATCCATGTTATTCTGGTACCAATGTAATAGATAGGTACTGTTCACAAAGTGTTAATACATTCTTACGAAATTATACAATATTTGGGCAACCTTCCAATCGGCTAATTGGGTGAAGCGACCCAAGTAGACAGAAATAAAGATTTTAATAAATATAGAAAAGATTGTAAACTCAAAATATTCTCATTGCAATATAATCTCATTTTATGTATACAGAAACGGAGTTTCTTTATTTTTCATCGTATCAATATGAAAATGATACCAATGGATTCCTTGCATTCTCCCGATTAAATTGACAAAAAAATATTTAAATCCCACTACTTTTAACGAAACGGGCTTTCAGTCCATGCAAATTAATTAATTGAGGCAAAGAGCAAACAACGGACTAGACCACATTCTTTTCGAAATTGAGCTGGTACCAATAGCGTATTCCAATAGGCTATACTAATCATATATAATTGGCATTATTAGGTCGGTGCAAACGTTCGTTCGCTTTATTGATAGAAAGTGTTTATTACAAATATAAATATATTTCATACTTTTCATCACCAAGGCTGGCGTTCCAATGTGCGGCTGGCGACTGCGACCGGCGACGGTCCCACTAGTGCAAGGGAGAAACAGATGCATACTTCTCCCTTGCACAAGTGGGACCGTCGCCGGCCGCACATTGGAACGCCAGCCTCGAAAGGAAAACATTTTTCTTCAATATTTATATTTTTTGTCACTTTCCTGGCACCTAGATGAACTGGTAAATTTGCCAATTATAACAAAGCGTGTATCAATATATTGATACAAAGTATTTTTTAAAAATTTTATAAATATATTTCCAATTATAACAAACCATGTTTTGGAAACACATTCATTTCTTTTGCTTTGTGTTTTAATGCGGTACGTCAATGAATACATTTAAAATTATTTTAACATCAGATACTTCAAATGATAAATTCTGTTATTGTTATTCAATTCACCCTTTTATGTAGCATAAAAATATATGGAAATTCTTCAAAGGATTGCTTGTTTGAATGAAGAGAGAGTTTAGATACAGCAAGCGGCCTGACGCCGTATTGCCAAAGAATAGGAACTCTCTTATATCTGTAATAAGCACTTTGTATCAATAAAGCGAACGAACGTATGCGCCGAGCTGATGATCACTTATCTCTCGAGTATAAACACGCGTTGCAATATCAAAATAGAAGCACCCGCTGACGTATTGGGTACTAGAAAAGGTGGGCCATAAGGTGCGTATCGACTTTGCGAGGATTCCTCGCGAGGCATGCCTCGCGGAGTTGGATATCTGGAAATTGCATACCGCGATCATGATCACTTTGCGAAACAGCCTCGCGCGGAAGCGTCTAGGCCGAATTTCCTAGTCGCGATCGGCGGAGACCAGACACGCAGCGTTCGGGATCCCACTTGGTTTCGAGCACTTGAAATGGTCTATGTGTGTAGTAGTAGAGCAAAATACAACCTGCTATAATATACAACTAAGTAAATTTCATACCAAGAAGGGTCTAACTATTATCAAATCAAAATGCAATTCCACAAATTATTGAAACATTAAATATTTGACACGTATTTTCTTTTATCGGCAATCGTCCATATCTGAAGGTGAAAAACACGTTTGCCCCAATATCTTGGAAAATATGTACCATATAGAATAATCTGTTAGGCGAAACTGATGTACTTTTTTATAACGAATCCAGTCACGCAATCAGATTCGTAATATATAAAATGTTATATATTCAAAATTACTCATTTTTTACTCCTTCTTCTTATAAATTGTTCGTTCATTTTGGCGTTGTGTCAACATAAACTAAAGACCAAACTGTGAAATACGGATACGTAGAATTCTTCAATTTCGACTGTTTAGTAAAAACTAAATACACTATATTGTACTCGCTACGCGTAGAGAACCTCAGGTGTATAATTTGAGTATATTTCGGGTCTAATGGAACCAGATGTTTCCAAAGAACTAGCCAGGTTAATCGGCCAGAGCGTCTCATTAGAGTCGCGGTTTATGATCGTATTGTTCCGCACTTCGACGACGGACAACAGTGCTTACGGGTGGGAAGTCACCATTTACCTGTACCTGCCATCCGCTGACAGAGCAATATACGGATTAACGAAAAGGCCGCTTTTTATTATATTTTCAAATTTTATTATATTTTGGACCTTTATATTGTGTTCTGTATTTTGCCTTTATGTTGTGTCCCTAATTATCCCAAACGAAGCAGCCTCTGGGAGGTAACAGTTGTGAGCGAAGAGAAAATTCATTTATCGTTTATGGTTGGCAATTTGGTATTTTCAAAGACGGCTTCGACAACATCTGGTTGCCAGATATTCAAAGGATAATCAAAAACGTAACTTTGCAGTCTTTAAGAATTCACATATTATTCGCTGTGAACAAAAGCGTGACTTTTTATTAATCCGCGGGTGTCCGCGGGAACAATAAACAGCTGGATATTTCCTAACGTATTGGAGATAAAAATTATTTATATGCAATTGCATAGTTCGTGGGGGCAAATTTACTAGCGCAGATGAATTTTTTCGATTATTATTTTAAGATATATTCCATGTATCTAATGAAAATTTTGTACAAAAATCCAAAATAATACGATGACATGGTGGAAACAATAATTTATTCCATAAATGTAGTAAAGTTGACAAAATGTATGCAGTTATTTATTTATATCTACGTTTCTATCTTTAAAAAAAGAATGTATTTCACTTTTGGTAACTCACAAATACTGTACATATAATAAATTGACACAGAAAAAAATATATTTCTAACGTTATAGTCACACTGAGTAAATGTAACCCACAGACTACCTTTCCAATAAGTTTACTCTCCTGCTTCTGAAATACTAGTGATTCTCGGGGGGGATTTGTAGCAAAGGTATCAGACTTTTTTCCCCGAAAGCCCTAACTCCCCATACTTTACCGTCCAGAAATGTCAGGTGTTTTCCGGGCGAACTGGATTAGCGTAACCCACTGTGGTCTTCGAGGGTTAATGAATTACTAATAAAAGATGATTTTTATCACAAATGACTGATTATTAATTTAAACAAAACGATATACTACTTCCCTTACTATTCGACTATTCCTTATAACTTGAAAACCGAATGTTTCCCCAACGTGCGATTTAAAACACTAATAAAGTACAAAAAAACAGTTTTCAATTTTTTATCACGATTGAGTTAAAAAATAGAAAAAACAAATTAATAGATGTAAAAAGTATTAAATTATACATCACTAGAAAGAAATAGGTTTATCCTATTTTTTGCCACAAATTTCATTCCGATGTCTTAAAAGAAACACCCAAATGTCATTGACTTCTTCAATCCGGCAGATAAACAGAGCACGATGTACATATAAAAAAAAGGCTAGTCTTTCACTGTCTTCGACGGTCCTCGAGACCTCATACGACAATAGACCCTTTTTTCAAGTGCTCGAAAGGTCCTGTGCGGCGCGTCGTTGCCCTGGTGGGGCCATGGCGTTGACGCTTAGGTATAGGAAATACCATTTCCGACGACGCCAGTCGCAGTCGCTTGCGGCTGTAGCCGCCAGCCGCGGTCGCTGGCGGCTGTAGCCGCCCATTGGAACGGCCACCTTTATGGAGAAGCATGCAACCGTTTTCCTAGCCGCGTTTTCGAGCGGCCGCGGCCGCGCGTCTGCTACAGCAGCAACCTAGGCTACTCGAGACGCAACACAATGCGATGAGTGTCTGTTTTCCGCCATGATGACGGAATCTACTAGCCGCGAGGCTAACCACGGCGGCAAATCACTTGACTGCTCCAAAGGGAGTCATAGCCACGGCCGCGCTGCGATCCTGCGCGACAGTGGGACAGAATCACAAAAAATAAGGAAACAAGGCAGAATTCAAAAGTTATGGGATTATGTTTTTTTTTTATATATTTCTTGTAAACTAATAATATGAGCTCCTAATAATATAGGATAATTTTATATATATGTTGTAAACTAATAATATGAGCTCCTAATAATATAGGATAATTTTATATATTTCTTGTAAACTAATAATATGAGCTCCTAAAAAAAGGGGAAACTATTGTGGCGGCTACTTTTGATCTGTGTGTAAACACGTGTCAAAGTTTGTATGTTTTTTCTGGTGGAAAATTTTGAATCGAGTCTTTTAAATCGTGATGATATAAATTTTTTGAGAACCGAAATGAGTAGTATCGGTTTTGGTAAGCAATAGCAAATAATTAGTTACATACAGTTCTTTTTCATAAGAAACCCATTGAAGAAATATCAGCAATTATCGGCTTTTTAGTTACACTCCAGGAACTTCCGAACAAATTTCTTTTTTGTTATATAATCAACATCTATTTGGCTTTGCAACTACGAAAACAAGATTTGGCAATATTTACCAATAATGGAGTAATTACCTGTATTCTATGTCGCATAGCGAGGCTGAATCTCGAGAAATAGGGGGAAATTCAACATCATATTTTTCGCACTGAAACTGCGGAATATAATTAAGGAAGTTCATAAAAGAAAGTATTAATATACAACTCATACGGAGGATTAACGTTATTTAAAAAAATGATGTCAATAATTCCAATAAAACTAGAACAATTTGATAAATATACCTATATTACTATAGAAAGTGCAGAAATATTGTACGCGCAAAATATTCTCATTGCAATACAAACGAAGATGTTTTAAACATTTTATCTTTTTATTCTGATCCAGTACTAGTGTTTTATAAAATATGTTCATAAGATTCGACATTTTGATTAGAAAAACTGGCATGTTGAATTTGTTTTCAGTAGGTATTATAAGAGAGTTCTGGACCAACGCAGGGCGAGGGGAACCGCGATGGCGAGGAACGTGCACACGAGCGCGCGCGCGCGCGCGCGCGCGCGCACACACACACACACACACACACACACACACACGCACGCACACCACAAACACACACAGAGGGAGGGGGAGGGGGAGGTACCGCCGATGACTCATCCTCTCGGCCCGTGGTCAAAACATGCGGAGGTATTACGCGTAGAAGATGCGAGTCGACACCTGCACGGCTATTGCGCAATAACAGCGTCAAAAACATATAATAGGCGAAGGTCAACTTCCGAGAATAATGAGGTATGTCGCGTAGAAGATGCAAGTCGAAACCTGCATTTCGGTATCGCTCCAAGGTCAGATCGCGCTCGCGAACAAGGAGTGTGAGAGAGAGGTACGATATGAATCTATCTTTTTCTCTCTAGGGGCATAATTGAAACATACGACGGTACGTCGCGTAGGAGATGATGCGAGTCGAAATCTGCACGGCTGTTGCGCAATAACAGCGCCAAAAACATATAATGCTCGAAGGTCAACTTCCGAGAATACTTCAAAGCGATCCGCAACCCTCTTATCTCCCCGAGGCCAGCTCGCGCCCCGATATTCGCTACTTTGGAATCGAGTGTACGAGAGAGAGAAAGAGGTACGATATTAATCTATCTTTCTCTCTCTAGGGGAATAATCGAAACATACGGAGGTACGTCGCGTAGGAGATGATGCGAGTCGAAACCTGCGTTAAAACATACGACGATGGAGGCAAACTTCCGAGAATAATGCGCAGCATCTTTGCGCGCGATCCGATCCGCAACCCTTTTATCTCCCCAAGGCCAGATCGCGCCCCGATATTCGTTACTTTGGAATCGAGTGTACGAGAGAGAGAGAGGTACGATATTAATCTATCCTCCTCTCTCTAGTTGCAGGGGGTCGGAAACATACGGCGGTACGTCGCGTAGGAGATGATGCTAGTCGAAACCTGCACGGCTGTTGCGTAATAGCCGCGCCAAAAAACATATAATAGGCGAAGGTTAACTTCCGAGAATAATGCGCGGCATCGGTGCGCGATAATTTTGGACGGTAAACTTTCGAGAAGGAATAATACGCATATGACTTAAAAGATCTCACGTAACAGCAGAATATGATGTGCACAAGAATAAAGCGATGTAATCGAATACTGTTTTCGGGGGTCCATTAGGCTAGAGATGATTATCAAGAGCATATTCGGTGGGAGAGATGCGATATTATTCGAAATGCGTAATAAGAGGTATAGATGTTGTCCAGATCTCGTAACATACCTAGTGTAAGAAACGAAGATTGAAAGAACACCAGTTTTTTTTGGGGATAAACGATATCCTGCGAGGATAGGAAAGGATCGTTTAAGGTATCAAACAATACAGATATTCGTGCGATAAAGTGTTGTATTTATTGGTAAAGCATATATAGACATGTATACATTATTGGGATACGTTGCGAGCATCACGTATAATGGAGTCCAAGCATAACGCTAATAATTCGCAATCTAACAAAGAATGTGGTTCGAAGTATTCGCTTTCGGAAATGAGTTTTTCATAGTCCGCGATCGGTGTCGTAGCGGCGCGTATAATGGCTACGAAGGAAGCGTATTTGAGGCTTACAGAGTCTAGAATTTCCGACAACCACGAGAACGTGTCATCGATGCAGCGATCATATTTGAACATTTGCCGTATCGTAGCTTCGGTCATGTATATGGACGAACTATCATCCGATATTTTGACAATTCGTTGACTGATGATTCGCGTAAAGTCGATGCGTAAATGCTCGACGACGATAGAGTCTTGATTCGATGGAGTTGCGTCGTTACGGAGACGTTGAAGTATCTCCGGTTCTTGATGCAGCAGAAGTTTCCACGTAGACATGGGGAAACACAGTTCGTTGGATTTGTTGTCGACAATCGCGATTTCAACGCGACACGAATCCTGGTCGATACGGACTCCAATTGCGATGCGTTTGTACGTGGTCAATGTTAATGGGTAATCGCGTCCCATGATTCGTATGACGGCCTTCTTGGGCGATGGCGCAGATGTATCGCTGTAAGAAACACACAAGCAGAGTTAACGCATCGAACGTTTTCGTGTAAAATCGAAAAGTATACGGACGTATATAATGTACCTTAGATTCAGACGACGCTGTTTAGCAGGAAAATCCGTAGCGTTGCAACGGTTGAGGTGGTTTTCGCCCATGTAGGAAGCAGCGTTGAAATGTTGGTTAAACATTTTGAATACGCACTACAGCTAACTGCACTGAACGGTTACTACGAACGTACGCGATGTGATGTGGTCCGCAAGACCGATCGGTACCTCTTTTATAGAGGTTTACACTCACACATATGCAAAGTGTAGTTTGTTGGTGATGGGGGTGGTAGCCATCGTCGTTACAAAAGGAAGAGGAGGAGGAAGAGTAGGACGAGGAGGAGAAGGAGGAGGAAGAGTAGGAGGAGGAAGAGTAGGAGGAGGAGGAGGAGGAGGAGGAGGAGTGTTAAAATAAAAGCCTTAACATATTTTCATAAATAAATATTGCGTTTATGTATGCAATAAATGTCCATAAAATATTTAAAATATAAGGAATATATACTATATAATATAGACGATAAAAGAAAGTGTAGCGTTAGAGTCCACAGTGCATATAATTCCAAATTTTTTTAACGTTTTCCAGCGCGCACATACAACCGCCGCCGTTGTGGAAAGCGCATCGGATGGTGTTCTTTGCTGGCATTGCTTTCAGGTTAGGAACGACCGTGGCAGGAGGCACGATTCCACGATAATCGTTGTCAACGTCGGAGCCGTCGTTGTCCTCGTCGGTATCCTCGTAGTCGTCGGAGTCGGAGTCGGAGTCGCAGGTGTCATCGTTGTTGTTGTTGTTGTTGTTCTTCTCGTACATGTCAACGATGTCTACGATGCTTGTATCTGTTCGTAGGAGCAGTTGCGATAACCAGGTCTTCTTCTCCGCCCCCTTCACGAACACAACGTCGACGGTTGCGAGCTCGCGAGCGAGCATTTCTGATAGCTTGTGGTACGGCACCCAGCCGTCGGACCAGCGAAGTCCGTGATGATTCATCGTGAGCCAGGTCGCTTGACGCTTCTCGAACGATGACAGGCGAGCGTAGGAGTACGGTGGTTCGAAAATCCAATGACAAATGGTCGTTTCAGTGTCGCGATTGTTCGCGAGAATCGCAATTTCCTTAGCGACGAACGTGTTACGTTCGGTCTTGAAGCCTTGCAGGTCGGCCACGACGGATAACATTGTTAGGTAGTAATACGTAGTAGTATGTAGTGAAACAAGTGTCACCGACGGCTGCAGACGAGCTACTGACTATTTCGCGATTATACTCATCGGTATAGTAGTCGTAGTCGTTGGAATCACGTGATTTTTCGCACTACGTTCGTCAAAGGATTGTATTGGACCATGCACTCGTATATGATGAGACAGTAGGCGGTTGTATTAGCGGGTACGTTCTCTTTGCACTCGAAGTCGATTCGCACGTCCACCGTGGCGCTCTTCACCGACTCGTTCTGTCGAGAGCAATCTATGATCGCGATAGGGGCGTATCGCAAAAATTCGTCCGTGTTCAGCAACGGTTCGCCGTGACCGTAGTACGAACGGGTAAATTTCGCGTACATATCGTACAGGAGCGCGTATTTAGATTTATCGAAATCCAGGTTCAGGTCGTCGTACGGATACGTCTCGGAATTCAGAAACAATCGTACGTTCGTGAGTTTGCACGCGTCGAATCTGCTCGCGCTTTTCTTGAGATTATAACTTCGCTCGATTTGCGTAGCGAACATCACGTATCGCGGTATCTCGAACTGCGACGAGGCTTTCACGGTCCACGTGTGTTTGGTTGTCGTTTGCAGCAACGGATACTGTTGCATTTGCCACGATCGAAAACTCATAGCGATAGGTCGATCGCTTTGCAGGAGACGTAGCATCGCCAGTTTTTGAGTGTCTTCTAGCACGACGTGCGGCATACGCCATTGTATCTTGCGTATCTCCAGTTTCGGTATTATCGCGGAGGATAGAGAGGTCGCATACATCGCGTTCGTATCGACTCGCGCGCGAATCAGGATCAACTCGTGTCGCGCGTTCATCACGATACGCTTGTAATCTTCGCAGAATCCTAGTAGCGCGTTCATGGGCACGCAGAAATTGAACGCCGGGCTATTAAAAATGTCGCGGTCGTGTGCGATGGTGTGGTCCCAACCGGCGTTCATCAACGCTCTGCTCTTCTCGACGGACAATGACGCGTAATGTTTCAGCGATGTCGTGATTCCCGGATTTCTACAACGATCGATCTCCACGCCGTTCAATTCGTATCAAATCTCGTCGAACATGAACGCGACGCAATTGTTGTCCAGAAAAACTCTCGCGGCAGCTTTCACTTCCTCGGTAGTCGTCGGGGCGGTCATCAAAGAGAGACGTCCTTCCACGTAGAGATAACTTTCGCACGGGAGCGTGTACAGATCTTGTTGCTGAATAGGTATTCGTATCTCGTCGTTATTGTCGTACGTCGTGTTGGCGTACGGATTGTAGCCGTGCACCTCGATCTTCGTGATACGATCGTCGAACGTCGGTGTACTCGTCACGTTCAGTATGGTATACATCCTGTTAGACGTGTGTATGTACGTATAAGCGATACGTTAGTACGTTACGACGAATCCCAGGGATCGTAGGAAAAGCGCGTTTCGATGCGTCAACGATTTGAAACTTCTTCTTCTTTTTCTTCCTCTTGTTCCGCTCCCTGTTTTTATCAGCGTTGTCGGTGGCGGTGAAGGTGTTGCGTTTCGACGATAATGCGTGGCAGAGACCGGAGTAGGAGCGGTGAACGATGATGATGTTGATGAGTCGTACGTGTGATCGAATACCAACATATTAAACACTCGCGCGCTCACGTTATCTTATCGCGCGAACGTCGTTGCACGTGCAGGCGAATCGTTATTTCCTCTCCGCGAAAATCTATAGGGCGATCGTATTGATCAACGATGCGTACCGTTAGATCGTGTATCGCTCGCGCAACGATCGGTAGGTAAATGACGTGTCGTGGAGTTTCCGATATCTTATATCCCGGTGGTACGCGAGGCGAAAATTCGTGAATCGTGTGTACGGATTTGTCGTTGCTGTACGCACCGGCAGTGACGTTACACGTTACTCTGATCACGTTAACGTTTATAATGTTCACGGGTTCGTCGGACTCGTACCAGATTCTCGGCAATAAGACACGCGTCGGCGAAAATCCCAGCAACGATCTCACGTTGTTCGGTTGCGTAAAGTCCACGAAGAACGAGCAGTACAGTTCGCTTTTCATGGTGTTGTTGTTAGCTCGTAGCACTAGCGGATACTTGTTATCGTCATCGTCGTCGTCGCGTCTTCGAGGATATCGATCGAGCAGTTGACGCCTCAAGTGCTTGGCGATAGCGTCTAATTCGTAGGAGCCATGGGGGATCGTAACGCGGTCGCTAGCGGCATCGATGCTGGGGATCGCGGCGTTCTTGTTGTTGTTGTTCGTGGCGAAGTAGAACGTGTCGTTGCTCGAGTCGATGTTCGGTATCGTGTGAAACGTCTCCAAGTCGGCGAGTCCTAGTTCGTACTGCCCGTCGCTCAAATCGATCGGCGGAAAGTAATTGACCGTGAGCACGCTGCTCCGACCCGTTAACGTGAGCGTGAGCGACATCGTACCGCTGTAGGTTACGCTAGTGAGACCGAGAGAGCGAAAGTGACGAGGACGTAAGGTATCGCGTCAATTTATCTCGGGAAGCGCCGAGGCCAAAATTCCAGAGCTTTTTGTCGCAGAAATTGTACGCACAAGTGACCGCAATTCATCTGGTCGAAACGTTGAAAGCGATCGTGATTGTACTTGATCGTATTTGTCGTAGGTGTCGTTCCCCGTCCGAAATAGTCGATCAGTTCCGCGGGTGGTCGCAAATTCCCAAAACTGTCGAAATACTGTACGCGCGGTCCGCGTTTCGCGTACGCTACCCAGTGCGTACCTTCGCCGTGATTCTCGTCCAGATTCGCGATGCCGCATTCGTTCGATCGTACGCGCGCGGGGAGCGTGTCGCGCATAAACACCCCCCGAAAGAACGGTACGGCGACGCACTCGCGCTCTAATTGCAGGTTAGTCATATGTAGTAGTTGTAGCTGCTGTCGCGTTATCGCCGCCGCAGCAAGCCCGATCGAGCGGAGTTTTTTTTTTCCCTGGTCGTCGTCGCAGGTTCACGCCGGCGCCGCGCTTGTACTGTGACAGATACAGTCCTCGCCCTTCCATCTCGCGATTATAACGCATCGTTTCTTCCAGCTGTGTGCGCGAGGCCTTCGCGTCGTTGACCGCTTTGGCGATACCGGCAGCTCCGCCGGCCAATGCTCCGATAGCCGACAAAGCGGGCAGCACGAGCGGTAGAAGCGGAAGAAAGCCTCCGCGTTTCGCTACCGGTAGGATACGGCGTTGTCCTCTGGATTTGCGTTTCCGTCCCGTAGTCCTTCCTCTTCTTCTTCTTCCTACTCCTCGTCTCATACCCATATCGAGTTTAGTCTTTGCTTTCATCGCGGCCCACACTCCGGTCGCAGCGGCTTTTTCACCGAAAGTCGCGTCGTTCGCGAACACGCGTTCTCGGGCTCGTTCGGCTAGCGCTCGATCCGCCTCGTGTCGTCCCTCCAAATCCTTTCGACGAGAGTACGCGATATCGTGTTCTCGACAAGCCGCGTCCAGCGGATTCGCGCCTTCGTCGCCGCGAGCCCATCGCTTCGACAAACGCGTCCCCGGTCCGCAGAACTGATATCCCGGAATGTGTAGTTCGAACGGTAAACGATTTATGATCGCGTTCACGAGTCCCGATCCTGTCGTCTTCTTCTTCTTATTCTTCGTTGGTCTACGCGTTACCGCAACCATACGCGTGAAAATGCAGATGCACGGAGACGCGAGGCCAGTCGTAAGTCGACGGTCCTTCGATAGCGATCGATTCGAGGAGCGCTACGATTCTGATTCGCTCGATAGGTATAAACAGCAGTGACGTTGCGTGCTTGCGAGAGAGACAGAGAGAGAGCATGCGATTCGCAAAACAACCGAACGCTATTCGCGTGACCGCGAACAGGACGTTGGAGGATTCGACGTGGGACGACGAGAGTCGTTCGCGCAGGCACGGTTCGTTGTTGCCGAACAGCGTGCGAGCCGTGATCTGCGGTCCGTCCGGGTGCGGGAAAACGAACGTGCTTCTCAGCCTGCTGGAGAGTCCGAACGGTTTGCGTTTCGAGAACGTGTACGTGTACTCGAAATCGTTGCGCCAGCCAAAGTATCAGTATCTGGAGCGAGTGTTGTCGCGCGTCGGTGGACTCGGATACTTTCCCTACTCGAACACCGCTGAGATCGTCCCGCCGAGGGACGCTCTGCCCGATTCGATCTTCGTGTTCGACGACGTGGCGTGCGACGAACAGACGGCGATCCGCGAATACTTCTCCATGGGCAGGCACGCGAACGTGGACTGCTTCTACCTGTGCCAATCGTACGCGAGAATACCGAAACACTTGATCAGAGACAACGCGAATTTTCTCGTGCTGTTCAAACAGGACGGGACGAACTTGCGTCGCGTGTACAACGATCACGTGAACACGGACATGACGTTCGAGGCGTTCACCGACCTGTGTGCCAAATGCTGGAAACGACGCTACGACTTCGTTGTCATCGACAAGGACCGTGCCCGGTACGATGGTCGATATCGACGAGGATTTAACGAGTTCGCGATAGCTCGTGAACCTCAGTAGATCGCGAGTCCTTCGTCGAGCAACACACACACACACACACACACACACACCAGGATGTCTAACGAAACAGCTACCAGCGGTGTAAACATTGAGATCGCACAACAACGAGACATACAACAGAAACGGCGTCGTAGACAACAACAGCAACAAAAACAACAGCCGCGAGAGGTCGAGACGAAGAAGAAAATTGTTAAAATCAGCGCCGCTATTCGACGGAAATACATGAACCTGAAATTCGGTAAAATGGCTACGAAAGCTGCTGCGGAGGAGAGCGCGCGTCCGATCGTCGAACCGCTGAAACATTTGGTCGAGAACACCGCGACGTGGAAAACGAGTCCAGCGACGTCATCGCTCGTCAAGCGGAAGCAGCAACGTTCGAAGAAACGATTATCCTTTACTCCGTCCACGACCGAAGCTGCGATACTGCCCGAAACGACTCCACTTCCGGATTCGAACGACGACGACGACAGCACCGTCTACGAAACAACCGAGGAACATGATCCGGACCATGGCGAGACGGACGAAACGATTCGAGAAGTTCTCGATCCAAAAACCACAACCACCACCGTCGAAAACCTCGACGCGTACACTCGAAACGTCAGCGGACCGCTATCGCGCGAATATCTGCGCTTGTTCTTCACCGACACTAAGAAACTCATCGACAACCTGTACGGCGTGTACCTAGACGACGACGAACAGCTGATGATCGGCGATTCCGTGCTCGCTATCGGCGAGAACGACGACGTTGACGTGAAAGGCAAGCGATTCGCTGGCTCCCGAGGCTTGTACGAATTGCTGTTCATGCGAGTGCCCAACGAGCAAGCGTACACGAACGCCGATCTCGAGGCGTACCGCGACATCTTGTTGGCGACGCACGCGCATCGACGGGACCATTCGGCTAGCAAACCTACGCTAGGCAACAAGGGTTACAAGTACAGAAAGATCGTGTCGAAGTTGTTGCGTAGTGGAGACCGCGTTTCTGGCGACAGCGTCACGCACGAAGGTCGAGGATTGCCCACCGATGACGCGATGACGGTTACCGATAACGCGATCGATTACGTGTACTGGGACGATCCGAACGAATTGGTCGATAGACTGCGATTGCTTTTGGCGTCGCGCGCGGCCGGACACACCGGACACGACAACGAAATCGCGTCCATCTTGGAGGAACTTCGCGAAGCCGGTCTCATCATAAATTGATCGGTCGGTTCGATTACGCGTCAGTCTCGTTCGCGATCACCGCTCACCCAACATGTCGGTAAACAAGTTTGGAGCACCTTTGCACGGTAGTACCGACAACGACGACGACTACGACAACGATCGACGCACGGAGACGATTCGCTCGCGGAATCTGTACGTCGCGAATCACGTGCGAGAGAACGCTGCGACGAAACGATACGTGTACGACGTGAACGAATCGACGACGACGCGACTGAACGCTTTGACGACCGCGATAAATACCGCCGTGGAAGGACGCATCCGTGATTCGGAGAATTCGATAAATACCACGCTGCAACAACAATTCGATCACTTGCAGGATAGACTCGACGTGCTTGCGACATTGATCGCGGAGGTACAGAAACGCAAGAAAGCGTTGCGATGAGCGACGACGACGACGACAAACCCCGTCGACACCGTACGTGCTTCGAGTGCCTGTTGCGGTATCTGTTGTTTGTCGTGGAACGTTATCGTCGCTATGGGCGCGAGTAAGGAGCGAATACAACTGGTCGACGAACTGCACGCTCCAGCGAGACGAAATTTCCCACGGAGACGCGTAGTCACTCGAGGCTACGACGATCTGTGGCAGGCAGATTTGGTGGAAATGCGCGCGTACGCAACCCACAATCGCGGCTACAACTACATACTCACGATCATCGATACGTTCAGCAAGTACGCGTGGGCCGTTCCCGTGAAAACGAAAAGCGGCCGCGACGTTACCGAGGCGTTCGCGACCGTGTTGCGACGAAGCGGCAGATGTCCGCGAAACCTACAAACCGACATGGGAAAGGAGTTCTACAACGCGGAGTTTCAACGATGCGCGAAGACTCGCGGAATCAACCACTACTCGACGTACAGCGTGATGAAAGCGTCGATCGTCGAGCGTTTCAATCGCACGCTGAAGAATCTGATGTGGAAACAATTCTCCTTGAAAGCCTCTTATCGCTGGTTGGATCTGCTGCCGACGCTCGTGCACACCTACAATCATCGTAAACATCGCACGATCAACGCGCGACCCTTCGACGTGACCTCCGCCACTCGTTTACCGTTCGTCGTATCGTCGGGTGTCGAGCAACGACTACGACGACAACGCGCCAAATTCCGCGTCGGCGACAAAGTACGCGCCAGCAAATTCAAGACGATCTTCGAGAAAGGATACACGCCGAACTGGTCGACCGAGGTGTTCGAAATCACCGCTGTACAACGAACGCGTCCTGTCACGTACATTCTACGCGATTCCGCGGGCGAGCCGATCTCGGGCGGATTCTACGAGCACGAACTGCATTCGGTCGCGAATCCGGACGTATATCTGATCGAGAAGATTATTCGTCGCAAGGGTAACCAGGTGTACGTGAAATGGTTGGGATTCGACTCGTCCAAGAACTTGTGGATACGGGAAAAGGATGTTCTGTGATTCAACAGCGGCTCTTTATTAATATTACTATTACATATACATATACATATACATTTATTTCATTCTTTGTATTTAACAAAAAATAAAGCACAATATATATCACGATCTTTGTACATTATTTACATGAATGTGTAATATTATACATGGATATATTAAGAAAAAACATTTTATGTCCATCCATTGCATACTTTTTTTTTTTTTTTTTTTTTTTTTTTTAAAGAGGGGGAAAATGCATTACGCATACCCCGACAATAGTTATGTCGGGGTTATGTGGGACTCTCCATTTCTAGCATACCCACTAAAAACCCCCTCTACGTTCATACAGTGTATCATACTTGTATACATATCAATATATATATATATATATATATATATATATATATATATATATCGTACGCGACATTACTACGAATCTACATATACATATAACTATACACATAACTATTGTATCTACTTAACCGTACCACTGTCACTATCACTGTCGTCGCACTCGGGAATCCGATAGTGTCCCCACGGAAGGGTTTCGATCCGATCGGCTAGAACGTAACGCTTATCGTCGTACGGACTGAGCGCGGTCTTCAGTTCGTTCACGGAATACACGTCGTGTAATCGCGCGCGAATATGGTTCTGTCGTACCGTAGTTTCCGCGTGCTCGAGAAGACGCCGCACGTAGTCCTCGAAACGTATTTCGTTCGTTACGACATTTCTCTTCACCCCCTTCACTTTTTTCGTCTCGGACGTTCCCGACGACGACGACGCGTCACGCACTCGAGTCGCGTACATCTTCGATCGAAGTCCCACGAACTCCGTCATCAAGGCACCGTTGTTCTCGTCCTTCATGAGTCCCGGCACCTTCTTGTTTACGCGCGGCATACCGTACGGGTTGTCCACCGCGTAATCGCTCGTGTCGAATCGCGCACTGACGTCACTTTTCAGCTGATCGTAAGCGTCCTCGCACCGCAGCAGATACATGAGACTGTCGGTGTCCGTGTACAACACTTTGCACCCATCACCGAACTTGGCGCGCATGTAGTCGTAGTGAAATTCATACAAGCACACCTTGGACACGTCCAACACGCTCATGCCCACGTATATGGGCTTGTCGAACTTCACTTTTAATTTTCGCATCTCGATAGCGACCAAGTGTTCGGAAAATATCGCGCGACTATGGAAATTTGGTTTCGCGATCAACGATTCGGCGCCGTAACGTCCGTCCCACCGCGTCACCAGTCGCACGTCCACTCGATTTCGAACGTTCTCCATCGTTTTCCCGTACACGGCATTGTTCATTAGCTTGTACAGTGTTTTCTGGAAATCGCTGGTCGCGCGCGTCCTCAGCTCCGTGTTTAGCGTGATGTAGTCGCGCAACCAACGCGATTGATCGAACCGCAGAACGCGATGAATTCTCGATACGCGAAGTCCGTGTCGAATGCACTGCTTCAAGTACCGATAGTGGACCACGTATCGTTCTTTGTCGCGGAGCGTGGCGATCAGCTTCGTCTGCTTACCGATGGGCGCGTGCTCGCGAACAGGATAGAACGGAAGGTCCGCGTGCTCGTCGTGAATGTCCCGCGGATACTCCAGGTCCACTTCCAGCAGGTATCCCTCCGGTCCGTCGTCCTCCGGCAAGGAGTTCGCGTCCAAAGCGGCAACCGCGTCGTCGTCCAGCCATCGGAATCCACCGCGCGGCATCGCCTGCGACATCGCCCATCCGTACAGGTTGTTCACGTCGAAGTACATCAAGTACGTGGATGGTTGCGACGCGTCGTACATCGATGTCGGCAGGTACTTGTTGTTGGCGCGCGCGTACATGTGCGAGCACTGGCTCAGGCCGCCGCGTATAACTCGCTCCACGAACAACAGCATGTCCACGTCGGTGAGCAGTTCCAATTCGACGCGCGTGTATTTCAACATCGCGTTCCACGTGAACGCCGGTAACGTACAGTAATGCGCTGGGTCCAGTTCGTAGCTCGCGATAGAGTCCATACGAAAGTTTTCGAACACGTCGGCGAGCAACAACACGTCCGTCTTCAAATACAAATCACTGTACTCGCCTAATGTCCGTATACGAAAAGTGTTCCACACGTTGGTTGCGTGCGCGTAATCAGCCTCCGACACATCGCTATCGTTCAGACGATTGTAGAACGCGTCACGAGGCGGCAGTCGCGTATCGTTCAGTTTGTCGTACGACGCAACGTAATCGTACGGGAAGACCCCCTTTCTGGTGAGGAGATCGAATTGTTCGTCAGGGAGATGTTCGAACTCGCGTCTTAGGATCGTAAGTCTGTCCTTCCCGAGATCCGACGCGAGTTTCTGCAGACTCGTGGCCATGAACTTGAACGAGTCGACGAAGCGAAACTTCAACATTTTTCTCCAGTTCTTGCGTTCGCCCCTGAGGTCCTCGACGTTCTTCGTAAAGGATATGTATCGTTCCTTCGTTATCGGTAGGAGGTTGATCTTTCCCTCGAACGCGTCTGCCAACTCCTTGATGACGAAGTGCGCGTCGTAGCCGGACAGGTTGTGGAACACCACAGGTATCGTGCACGAACGTTGATACCGTAAGTTGCACGATCTGTGCGCCGCACCCCTGTACTCACCCGTCGAGTGGCAATGATCGCGCACTTTCGCATCGTCCTCGCCTCGGTCGAAGGGTCCCCCGCACAGGTGACACGCGGTCGCCTCGTGAAAACTCGTCCACTGCTGTCGCGTTAAGGGAGTCATCGGTTTCTTCACGCACAACCACGAGTACGCAACGTTCGCGAATTCCCGCAGTTCGCGCACAAACCACTGCACACAGTCGGTGTCACTGCGACGCGCTCGGTACCCGCACAGATCCTGGTCGTCGGAACAATGCACGTAGTATCCCACGCTGTGCGCTCTGTGACGTTGATACTCGTACGTGCGACGACGATCCATCGCCGGTTGATCAATCGCCTCCAGCGAACATTCGAAGTCCGCGTAAATCACGAAGGGCACGCGTTCCTTGCGTTCGTGATGCTGGAACCTCAAAATTTTCTCCTCTTCGGACGGTAATTGAACCGCGCACTCGTTCAAGCGCGTGCAATCTGCGGTGTGCCGCTGCAATCGATCCACCGAGGAGAAAAAGTTTAGGCACCTGAAACATGTACGGAAACAAAAAAAAAACACTGTAAACGCTTCGCTCGTTACGTATCGCTCGAATTTTTGATTTTTTATTCTTATTTGCATACCTATCGCATACGAACACTCTGCCATAATGGTTGCTGAGTTGACTGGATATTAAGCGGGAGAGATTGCGAATGCAGGCGAAATGGTACCGCTGCGAATCCTTGCCGTCCTGTACCAGCAGCACGTTCGCGTGCCTCCCTTCCCGCTTGTTGCCGGACACGCGTAGAGGCACGCATCCGTCCTCGTTGTCCCACAGGTATACGTTCACGGACACTTCGTTTGCCTCCTCGAACTTCCGTACCTGGTCCATCGTCATCGGCAGTTGCACGCCATCCGTACGAAGCACCAACGAATAATGCGGATACGACGCCATCCTGTCACCGTGTGTATCAGCCGGGAACAGACTAGCGACGACCGACCACAAAAAACACGCGTTCTCTTTACACTGTACGTTCACCACCGCTTTTTTCGTCGAGACGGCTCGCGGAAGCGGTACGTCACAACCGGCGCGCAACGGATTATGCTTATTAATGTTAATCAGGAGATTCTGTACCGCCCGTAAGGTCCAGCCACTCTCGCGCTCCTGAAACTCCTCTATCGCGACCAACGTCGGAGCTATCACTTGAGTTGCGTACCACTCGCGAACGTTCGACGACATGAACAGTACGTGATTGCGTGTCGCGAAACTCTTTACGTCCTTCTCGTCCCGCAACAGGAATTCCGCGGTTAGCACGGTGTTCACGGATACGCTGCGGTGCTCCGTAATGGCGTTCGTAACGCGAGAAATCACCAGTCGACGGGCGTTCTCGAAGAATCGACGTGGATCGGCGATCTCGACGTTGATCACAGCGCCTGTCAACAAGCGTTTCTCGAACGCTGTTTCGACTTCCTCCCACACGACCTTGGGTGCCGTCGCTCGAGCGGCGACCCCGCACCCTACTCGCGATAATCGTCCTCGCACTATCGCGCGCAATGTTTGCGTTCGCGCGAGCAGCGACACCATCCGTTGCTTCTCCCACACCGGCACGCGTTCGCCTCGTTGATACGCGACCATGTGCCGTACGGTCTCATCGCACCTGTCCATCCACTCGCGAAATTCCGCGGTGGTCCTCAAAAGTTCGGACATTCGAGCCAAAAGCACGAACGCGTTCTTGAACGTATCCATGTTGTCACTTGATATAACAGACTGTATACCGTTCCGCGACACGTTTCCGCCACGTAGTCAAACTCGCGTCAGGATATCGGACACACTTATTATTATTATTATTATTGTCAACGTATGTAACACTTAACTAGATACTTTTTCGAGAAAAACGCGAGATGCGCAACGATTGTATCACACAAATCTTCTGACGCGTTACCATTCACGATTTTACCCTGTCGAAGACGCGACCTGCTTTAAATATACGATCATCCCTACCTAAACTCTCCCTACTCCATTGCACCCCAATGGGACGCGTAGATTTCCACCTTAAGTCCTATCGATCTTTTACTCACCGTATTATCTCGGTAGCTACCGCGCGTTATTCTCGGATTACACGATAAGAAATGGTATGTTTCGACACGCTTCTGGCGCGATAACCACGCCGGTTTCGCGTTACATCTTCCACGTGACATACCGCCGTCTCTTCTTTGATCGCCTACCGACAAAGGACTACAGACGGAGAGATACACGACAATATCTAGCCTCTCTCTCTCGTATTCCTTGTTCGCTCGTCGCAGCAATCGCGGGCGCGATCGCGCCTTCGAACGATAGATAGAAGCGTGTCGGCTCGCTTTGAATTTTCGTGGTCTCGCGATTGCTCGCGCAAAGATGCTGCGTATTATTATTATTCTCGGACTACTCGATACGAAACGGTACGTTTCGACTAGCATCATCTCCTACGCGACGTACCGCCGTATGTTTCCGACCCCCTGCAACGAGAAAGAGGAGGATAGATTAATATCGTACCTCTCTCTCTCTCTCGTACACTCGATTCCAAAGTAACGAATATCGGGGCGCGATCTGGCCTTGGGGAGATAAAAGGGTTGCGGATCGGATCGCGCGCAAAGATGCTGCGCATTATTCTCGGAAGTTTGCCTCCATCGTCGTATGTTTTAACGCAGGTTTCGACTCGCATCATCTCCTACGCGACGTACCTCCGTATGTTTCGATTATTCCCCTAGAGAGAGAAAGATAGATTAATATCGTACCTCTTTCTCTCTCTCGTACACTCGATTCCAAAGTAGCGAATATCGGGGCGCGAGCTGGCCTCGGGGAGATAAGAGGGTTGCGGATCGCTTTGAAGTATTCTCGGAAGTTGACCTTCGAGCATTATATGTTTTTGGCGCTGTTATTGCGCAACAGCCGTGCAGATTTCGACTCGCATCATCTCCTACGCGACGTACCGTCGTATGTTTCGATTATGCCCCTAGAGAGAAAAAGATAGATTCATATCGTACCTCTCTCTCACACTCCTTGTTCGCGAGCGCGATCTGACCTTGGAGCGATACCGAAATGCAGGTTTCGACTTGCATCTTCTACGCGACATACCTCATTATTCTCGGAAGTTGACCTTCACCTATTATATGTTTTTGACGCTGTTATTGCGCAATAGCCGTGCAGGTGTCGACTCGCATCTTCTACGCGTAATACCTCCGCATGTTTTGACCACGGGCCGAGAGGATGAGTCATCGGCGGTACCTCCCCCGCCCCTCCCCCTCCCCCCCTTGTGTATGTGTGTGTTTGTGGTGTGCGTGTGTGCGTGTGTGTGTGCGTGTGTGTGTGTGTGTGTGTGTGTGTGCGTGCGTGCGCGCGCGCGCGCGCGTTCCCTCGCCATCGCGGTTCCCCTCGCCCCGCTTCACCCCTCGCCCTGCGTTGGTCCAGAACTCTCTTATAATACCTACTGTTTTCTATTCTTGGGATTGACATCCACTGTGCGTTGGGATAAAAGCGGGATCGGACGCAAGCGAGAATTCATTCGTTGTTTTCGACTGATAATTTCATATTTCCCAAGAACGTTTCAACAACATCTGTTTGTCAGCATTTCTAAAGGGCAGTCGAGAACGTAGTGCCGTCTTTAATAATTTTAGGTATTCTTCAGTCAAACAATGAGTTAATTCGTATATTGCTCTGTCGGTGGGTAGTACGATGGGTTTCGGACCCGGATGTAGGTACTGCTATTAACCGCCGCGCCGACTCATGGGACAATATGGTCATAAGCCGTGACTCCGGCGAGAAGCTTTGGTCGGTTTGCCTGATTAACTTTTTGGAATCAGATGTGGCATTTTCCTCCACGAACAAAATAAGATGTTCTTATGTTAGATCGAAAAATGTTTCCCGACAATGGTGTTGGAAACGAAATCACTCTGAAGAAGTTTCAGTACGTCTCGCGGTGAGACACAGGAAGAGACGGGGTAGTCGGCCGACTGCGCGTGTTCCCGTCTGCATCGTCCTCCCTACAAAATTTGAGAGAAAGCACTTATCGAGTATAAACACGCGTTGGAATATAAAAACAGAAGCACGCGCTGACGTATTCGGTACGAGAGAAATAGCCATAGGGAGGAGATATTACTGGGCAGATGTGAAAAGCTGCTGTTTCAAAGGAATGCTGGACCGATTGTTTATAATATAATGTCCTCCCTATTTCCCTACTTCCTCTCGCAACTAATACGTCAGCGCGTGCTTTGGTTTTGATATTCCATCGCGCATTTATACCCGAGAGATAAGAAATCCGTCTTTAAGTTAAAAAGAGGACGACGCAGGCGTAACCACGCGCAGTCCGCGGACGGCAACCACTTTTCTTCCTGCGTCTTTCCGCGAGGCGTATTGATGGTAGATTTGGTGAATATTACTAATAATAATACTAATTTCATTGGTAAATAAAAACTGAACAGACTGCCCTATGTCCCTAGCACGACGGAATAGGGTTCGACTAAACGACCACCGATGTTTGTCGGTTACTTAACTCGTTGGAGGCCGTGACTAGGACAACCTCTCCCAGTGCCTCACCGAATTTTATGGCTTTCGACCCTCGAAAGGGTTCGAATACTATTAAAAAGTCAGAAATGTCCAGGATTTCCACATTTCCCATCGGATCTTTGTGAAAATGACGTCAATGAATTCCTTGTGTTTCGCCCATGAAACTGACACCACGAACGACACAATTCGGACCATATGAAAGAAATTTCATGAAAATTTAGTTTATATCATTTCATGTTGTCTTCGTTAATAATAGTCCGATGTACATGAAATTTCATATAATTTTCATCCGAAAAACATAAGGAATCCATTGGTGTCACTTCCATATCGAAACGAAAAGAATAAAAAATTATTTTATTTCTGAAGCAGGTATGAATCCTTGGCCGTAGACCCTTTCAAGTGCGCTTGAACGGAAGTGGGAGCCCGAATGCCGCGCGGCCGGAGTCTGGCTGCCGCCATGGGCCGCCGGATCGCGGCTAGGAAACTCCACCTTTACACAGTTTTTTTTTCTAAAGCAGAATCTTAAATAATAATTATTTGAAGTGAGAGGACAAGATATACGTAAATTTCGTTTTCAAATACCGCATAAACGAAAAGGTAATGTAACAGAAAATGTAAGACAAGTGATCGTAATTCGTTATTGAGGTAAAAACCCGTAGTTTAATAACGGCCAACACAACTAAATTTAAAAAATAATATTAGGTGTATGAATAAATTCTTTCCGACTGGATGTACATAATCAGTACAAAGCTATCGAATTTCTATCGCGATGATATTCGTAAGCTGACTGAAAAATGGCAAAAGGTAATTAACAATAGTGGAAATTATTTTGTGATTGATATGTTTTCATATTTTTTAAATCAAACTGTTATTGTACCCTAAAATCGGGAAGAATTTATTTCTACACCTAATAATCAGCAATAAATTAAATAAAACTCACCCATTCGGACATTCCTTTCCTTCCTTTTCGTAAACCTGTGTCACTGGGTCACTGTACCGATCCTGGTCATCGGTGGACGAAAATATTTATGGTAGGATAGCGCCCAGTGCTCAGCTGATCGCAGGTATTCGCAGGACACCACTCGAAGGTAAGGGTCGCAACGTCAAGTGCGTCCGGGTTAATGCACCGAATATTCACTTCACTGCACTGCTGCTAACACTGATCACTTAATTTATTTTTCATGGAACGTGTTGTTCCTACGTTATAAAAATTGGTGGAAATGAATTTTACTTGGCGTTCGGAGCCGTGGATATTCTCGCGTAAATTCTCACATTGCAGCACTTGCGTCCCCCTTGTTCGTGGGGTACACCCAGAACATCGCGTAATACTCTTGAGCAGAGAACATTTCTGCGACGTGATTACTAGCTGACTGACAGGATTTTTCCCAAGCAACTTCCTCTACCCCCAAGTAGATTCACTCGTTCCATTATGAGTTAACTCCCACCAGGACAAGAGGCTTTAGGTAAAAAGAAGCTAGCACATTTTCGAAACGCACGTGCTTTGCAGAAGTGCAACGAACGAACCATCTTACACTTTCACAAAAGCCCGCGCTCCGTCCTTTTACTGCCAATGTAGCCATTGCTTAGAGATAAACAGCAGACACCACGTGTTTCGGTTTGAAAGGGTCCGAAGAGAAGAGAAACAGAAAGTCTTCGAGTTGCCATAAAGACGAAACGGTATACCATTCCTGTTTCCGTTTTCCGATACCCTGAGTTCACGTCTGCTACGAGGCGGAACCATCTAAGCTATAAATTATCCAAAACTGTAGGAAATCGTTCTCTACCGCCGACTCGCGGGGCAATACGGTCATAAACCGCGACCCTGGCGAAATGCTCTGGCCCATCAGCCTGATTAATTTTAAATACGCCGTGCGGAGAGACACAGGAAGAAAGGGGGTAACTCGATGACTGCGCGTAGTCCCCCCTGGTTCGTCCTTTCTTCAAATTAAAGACGGATCCCTTATCTGTCGTATAAACACGCGCGCAAATTTGAAAACAATTTGAAAACACGCGAGAGGAAGTGGGCTTGAAGTCCGATTGGTCGTAACCTAACCAAATTCGAGCGCGAATTTGGCCAGAGCATTTCGCCAGGGTCGCGGTTTATGACCGTATTGCCCCGCGCGTCGGCGGTAGAGTACGATTTCCTACAGTGTTGGGTAATTTATGGCTTAGGTGGTTCCGCCTCGTAGCAGACGTGAACTCAGGGTATCGGAAAACGGAAACAGGAATGGTATGCGTTTTCTTCTTTATGGCAACTCGAAGACTTTCTGTTTCTCTTCTCTTCGGACCCTTTCGAACCGAAACACGTGGTGTCTGCTGTTTATCTCTAAGCAATGGCTACATTGGCAGTAAAAGGACGAAGCGCGGGTTTTTGTGAAAGTGTAAGATGGTTCGTTCGTTGCACTTCTGCAAAGCACGTGCGTTTCGAAAATGTGCTGGCTTCTTTTTACCTAAAGCCTCTTGTCCTGGTGGGAGTTAACTCATAATGGAACGAGTGAATCTACTTGGGGGTAGAGGAAGTTGCTTGGGAAAAATCCTGTCAGTCAGCTAGTAATCACGTCGCAGAAATGTTCTGTGCTCAAGAGTATTACGCGATGTTCTGGGTGTACCCCACGAACAAGGGGGACGCAAGTGCTGCAATGTGAGAATTTACGCGAGAATACCCACGGCTCCGAACGCCAAGTAAAATTCATTTCCACCAATTTTTATAACGTAGGAACAACACGTTTCATGAAAAATAAATTAAGTGATCAGTGTTAGCAGCAGTGCAGTGAAGTCAATATTCGGTGCATTAACCCGGACGCACTTGACGTTGCGACCCTTACCTTCGGGTGGTGTCCTGCGAATACCTGAGATCAGCTGAGCACTGGGCGCTATCCTACCATAAATCTTTTCGTCCACCGATGACCAGGATCGGTTCAGTGACCCTATGACACATATTTTCAAGCTGCTGGTGAATTTCCAACAAGGGTGAGTTTTAGTTACTTTATTGGTGATCATTCATTTTTAAATTTAACGCAAGCGATGACTTATTTCCGGCGATAATTCTCAAAATTCTCGTACCAAAATATTTATTCGGGCTTTTTAAACAGACTTATTCGTTATCACCAACAGTGCTGGCCGTTATTGAATTACGGATTTTTATCACAATAACGAACTACTATCACTTTTCGTTAATTTCCTGTTACATTACCTTTTCGTGGCTACGTTATTAACACAAGGAAATTTACGTATTCCTTATCCTCCCACTTCAAATAATTATTATTTTCGAATCTTCTAAAAAAAAAACTGCATATTTGTCTCTTTACGTTACACGTGATTTTCATCCATTTATCCTTTATTCATTATTCACTTTAAATGACGAACAAACCATGACAACATGTTAGATTTTATTTGTTTCGTCTTTTTCATTTGCCATTCTATGCAATTTTCTTCGATGCATGCCGAGTTGTTTGTTCGCAGTCGTAGCGCGGCTCGTAGCCACGCTGGCGCGGGAACTCGGCCGTCAGACTCGCGCTCTGATTGGTCGGTGCTTTTTATTAATATCTCGTTAACGAAACCTCGGAGAGCATTTTCGCAAAGGAAAAAGTTGTTTGCAATCACCCCCCGAATCACCCCCTTTAAGGACCCGCAGCATTTTTGGGACCCCCTGTATGCTCTTCTTTGAGTCAATGGGCTTTTTATCGGCAGAGAGGGAGAGAAAGAGAGAGAGAGAGAGAAGCGCGTCCGCGCCTCATCTACTGTATATCCTCAATTGGTAATGGCTTTCAGTTTCGCCCTTCCACGCCATTATTTATCCCCTACACTTCCTTTACTCCTCTCATTTTCACCGTCTCCTGCTTCTACTTTCCCGTGCATTCTTCTTTTCAGTCTCCTCCTCTACTCCTCCAACTCCGTTCTATCCTTCTCCTTCTCTCAATCTGTCTCATCCAAACCTCGCCGTCCGGTCGCAATATACAGCATGTTCGGCTACACGTGGAAATAAATTTAAGGGGTGATTCTAGACACCAAATTAAGACGAAAATCCAGAATAACTGTATTGCGGTTCAGGCTACGTTTGGCAGCCGTGCCCGCGCTTTCCTGCTTTTAAGCACATCTTTAAACGCTTATAACTCTGTGGTTGCAAGGAGAAATGGCGCATGTCTCATGTTTTCACTTTCGAGATATTGTCGTTTAAAGTTCTAAACCCCAATTCTCCTTATTAATGCCACGCAAGGTTAGAAATGAAAAAAATAGATTCGATCTACTCGATAGATAGTACAATATATTCCCTTGATGGTCATAGTATACCATATGGTTGAATTTGTCTTGACAGTCGCTTTCATATCAGGTAATCAAATATAAAGCATTCCATTTAAAAAACTGAATGTCACCTTCGTTTCACGAAAAATATGTGGGGTATAAAAGACAGTAAAAGTTTTCTTGCTTCAGTTTTTTTCAAATACTTACCATTTGCGAGAACTCTATATAAGAATAGCAGGTATAGCCGCTTGGCCGCTGCTAGTACCCCACGGCTCATTTGCAGCCAGTTGAGCCGGTGCTAGCGACGCACAGTGGGAGAAAATGACACAGTCGGCGTCAAAAATGACACAGTCGGCGAAATTAAAATCAACAAAACTTGGTATATTGAGGTATTAGGTATCGCTAATTACGAATGCGTTGCACGATTTTTGAAAAAGAAGATGGCGGATCCAATATGGCCGCCCAACTCGGCCAAAACTAGTAAAATAGGGATCATACGAACGAAAAACGTTGTTTCTTGAAGTCCTAAAGCTATAACATTATATTTTATGACTCTAGAAAGTTACATTATACTGTACAGAATGCTATATTAAAGAATAGTTGTTACAAAATGGTAGATCACAATAGAAAAACCAACATTATTTACTAATTTTATCATTTCCGTGGCAAATACTGCAAATACATGATTAATCTAACAGTTGAATATCTATCAGAGACGAATTAATAATAAGACGATTATTGACAAAAAATGTTAGTAGAATTGTTTATTAATAATTTGTTTAAACAATTTTTTAACAAAGTGACGGTGAAGTCCAATTCATATAATCAAATTGAACATACTTTGTTGTAACATTACTATAAACAATTGATTGTTATTAAACGATTTGTTAACATAATATATTTCAGTAATATTCAATAACGATAAGTGAAATTTGGAAGGTACATTGTTTTTATGACGTAGGTACCCACTAAGTAAGGATTCTTAGAAATTTCATCCCCAATGGGGTAAATGTATTTACTCGGACTTCTTAGTTTCTCTTAGGCCCGATTAGATATCACCTTTGGTTTTTACTTACAAAGGTTGCTCACCGTTTTTTCAATTTTAATTATAAAAGACCATGAGTCAATATAAATATTATTTTATTCAATAAACTTCAAGTAAACAAAAAATTAAGAAAAGCACGGGAAAAAATTATAAAACTGAAAAACTAAAAAATGTAAAAAAAGGTTTAAAATGTTCAAATATTGGGTTTAGGATTATTTATTTACGTGTAGCAAAATACGCGTGCTTCGCTACGGTAGAATAATTAAAAGGCATTACCTTTATATCTGTTTTTTGTAGCAATTTTTTATGTAATTTCGGTAAAGTAACGTCTGTATAACGAACATTTATATATCTATATGTTCGTTCACATCTACTATTCAAAATTTAAGACGTCCCAATTCAATGTACACTTAGTACACCAGATCCAGAGTTAACCCTTTAAGGGTTGATTAGGGTAAAATTTGGAAATTGGTTTTTAGGCATTTGTGTAGCTAGGCTTAAACTAAGTATCGATATCGAATCGGACCGAAGAGCTTTTGAGATCCATGAAAACAAATTATACTCCTTTTCTCCACCTGAGGAATTCATTAGGGCAATATCCTGAAATTTGTTGATAGGCATTTGTGGAGGTAACCATTGTAACTAAAAACCTAGTTGATATCTAATCGGGCACAAGAGATTTTGAAGAATACGTGAAAACACATTTCACCTCCTTAGGGGTTGGTTAGAGCAAAATCCTGAAATTGAGTTTTAAGCATTTATGTGGGAAACCATTGTAAGTGACAACCAAGGTGATATCTAACCGGGCCTAAGAGATATTAAGAAGTCCGAGTAAATACATTTACCCCTTTTCACCCCATTGGGGATAAAAATTTCTAAGAATACTTACTTAGTGGGTACCTACGTCATAAAAACAATGTACCTTCCAAATTGCACTTATCGTTATTGAATGTTACTGAAATATATTATGTTAACAAATTGTTTAATAACAATTAATTGTTTAATAACAATTAATTGTTTAATAACAATTAATTGTTTATAGTAATGTTACAACAAAATATGTTCAATTTGATTGTATGAATTGGATTTCACTGTCACTTTGTTAAAAAACTGTTTAAACAAATTATTAATAAATAATTCTTCTAACATGTTTTTATGTCAATAATCTTTATTTTCGTCTCCGATAGATATTCAACGGTTAGATTAATCATATATTTGCAGTATTTGCCGCGGAAATGATAAAATTAGTAAAGAATGGTTTTTCTATTGTTATCTACCATTTTTTAACAACTATTCTTTAGTCTAGCATTCTATACAGTATAATGCAACAATCTAGAGTCATGAAATATAAAGTTATAGCTTTAGAACTTCAAGAATGAACGTTTTTCGTTCGTATGATCTCCATTTTACTAGTTTTGGCCGAGTTTGGGCGGCCATATTGGATCCGCCATATTCTTTTTCAAAAATCGTGCAACGGATTCGTAATTAGCGATACATAATACCCCAATATACCATGTTTCGTTGATTTTCATTTCGATTTAGCGTGGGAATCGATTTTTGACGCCTGCTGTGTCATTTTCTCCCACTGTGCGACGCAGCGTTCACATTCAATTAATTTTCATGCGGCCAATTTTAACGTGTTCGCGTTTCTATAAACGTGCCCGTAAAGTGGCCAATAGGGCTATATCCTCATTTTTTCAATTTTTTGAATAGTGCCCCGCTATTATAAAATTGCATTTGTTTAGAACAATTGCAAAGTAAATGGTATAAATTTTTTTTTAAGCGAAATAATTTTTATTAGGTACTTTATGTCCACTGTAAGCATCCAAAAGCTCATTGTTATCAGTTTGTTAATTCAACAGTTATAATTTCAACAGTTTTATTGAAGAACGGTGAACACTATATTTCAGCGAGCTGTAAGATCCACAAATTTTTAAAATTTTGAAAAATCCTTGGAGATACGTTTATATATCACTAAAGACTACACCATATCCAAATTTCACAAGAATCCGAAATGTTACTCCGAAAAGTGTCCGATTTCTCTCTCCTTTTCCTCTATCTCCTCCCACTCTATCTGCTCGCTCACTCCCATCCTATCCCTATCTATCCCACTCCTTCTTTCCTTCTCCCATACTGATCGTTGTGTACCCAAAAGCTCTCTTTCACTCAACTCCTTCTCCCCCATCTCCTTGCTAGCTCACCTTCCATTCCTTCTCTCATCTTTCTTTCGAACCTGCACCCTATTTTCTCTACTCTTAGCCTCATCTTATCCCTCTGCATTCCTTCCCTTACCGTGTAACCTGGTGTTATCCCCCATTGTCCACCTCACAAACCTTTCGTGTACCCTCTCCATTCTTTCTCTCTCTTTCTACCTCCAAATGTCTGCTCCAAACCCCATGGCCGGCCAGACCAATAGGTCAGATAACCTTAATCTCCTCATCCAGTTTTTTCTGAACCTACTCGTGCCCATACCCCACACCTGCTTCATGACCCTGGCCGCCTTTATCGTCCTCTTCTTTATATGAGACTCCGGCCTCCCGTTTTTCTGCAGCACATAACTCATATATCTATATTCTTTTACCTCCTCCATCTCCTTCCCCTTCTAATACCAACACATTTTCCTCATCTTCCCTCCTCCTATTCTGAACCCCATCACCTTGGTTTTTCCACGTTTGGCTGTAACTTTTCCTTCCTAGGTAATCTCCTTCTCTCCTGCTATTTTCCCCCTCCCCATCCTGAATGCTTGCCCCATATCTGCCATTAGGTTACTAAATAGCATTAGGCTTAGAGGTCAACTTTGCCTTACCTCTTTTACGATCCAAAAGGTCTCCCCGGTCTTCCTCCCCACCTTTATTCTATTGCTCGTTTCTTTACACACTTTCCCTATCCTTTCCCTTAGTCCTTCCATTATCCCTCTTTCCCTTAGCACTTCCCCCAACACTCATCTGTCCACCGAAACAAACGCGGCTTCCAGATCCATAAAGATTGCCACCATTTTACCTCCTTTCTTTACTAGTTGCCTGTTAATAATATACTTCAGCACATATATATATATCTATCACCTCCACCCTCTTCCTAAATCCCTTCTGATTTGGTGGCAATATCCCCTTCTCCTCCGTTTCATCGCTGAAAATGAGTGTTGCCACCAATATTCCCGCATATATTTTGTACAGTGTTGACGTTAGTGTTACCCCCCTATTGATCCACTTTTACCCCTTGCCACTTTTTAACTACAGCCACCATTATTCCTTCCTTCCACAACTCCTGCCATCCTTCTCCTGTCCACACATTTTTACACATCTCTTCCGCCCAATTCTCCACGCCGCCCTCTCCGTATTTCCATAACTCGTTGAGTATCTCATCTATACCTACTACCTTCCCGTCCTTCAACTTTCTTATTGTCCTCCTAACCGCCTCCTCTTGTCCTCTCATACCTCGTTTCCCCCTTTAACATACTCCATTCCACTTCTCCATAAAAACATCTCTTCCGCTGCTCCAACTGTATATGTCGCGCACCTTCGATTCGCTTTACGCGACATATAATATTTATTTTTATGCCGGTTCGCTGACGCGTTCGTGACACGCTGGAAAGGGTCTAAAAGACTCAAACGTAACTTATCCTCTGGCGAGGGAAAAGATTCTTTAATGGTTCTCCCGTGGAGGGAATTGCTTAACACTGGTGCTACCTGGTAGCTCGCAAAATTGTCTCTGACGACCACACGTCTTCGCAGCGACGAAGCGATCGCCTTCCGCAGTCCTACATGACGTAGGTCCGGTCCTATTGGTAGTCCCAATTCTCGCGTGATTGGGGAAAGCCAATAAGCGACGACACATATTGTCTACGTGATCGCGCGTAACAACAACGCAGGACATAGGTATGCCCGAAACAGTAAACATGACGGTTACAAGTAACCTCTACGCTTATGACTGAGGAAAAGCGCGACATTATCGTACATCTATTCCGAACAGTATATTTCACTCTATTCTTACTCTTCTCTTTCTTTCTGTATTCACTATTATTTAGACATTCTTCTCGGTTTTCGCCATCTCCTTCTCCTCCCATCTCTCTATATACCCTCTTCTCTTCCTCCAATTACTCATGTCCCTTCGTACCTCACTCTTCTATTCTTTACACTCCTTATCCTACCATCCACTCCTCCTTTTCCTCTCTTCTTCTGTATCTTCCCCCTGGCTCTCCATGGTTTCCATTATCTTTACCCCTCCCATATCCAACCGCTCAATTCGCTCCCTGAACTTCCCCTTCCAGTCTCAATCCAGTCCTTTTTCTTCTTTGTCGTTCTGCTCCTTCTTTCCTCCCTCCTCCCTTCTTCTCCTTTCACGCTTACTATCAGTGGTTGATAGTCCGAATCCACGCTGTTTGCGATCTTCAGCTTTTTTACTCATCCTGGCAACATTTTTCTATTGATAAGAACATACTATTTTATTTAAAAACATTGGCAAGCATAAAAAAGAATATTAATATGAAGATTTTATTACTCACATTATTTATTGGTCTTAAATTGAAAAGTCCTTTTAGAAAACACTGCAAGTGCCAAAAATCAAATTTTTCAGGAGAGAGAAAAAACTTCCCCCAATTTAAAGTATTTACGGAATTTGATTGTTATATACGTTTCACTATAAAATAACTCAACTGCATCACAACATTTTCTATTTTTTGTTAAATATACAGTTCAAATTCATAGAAAAAGAATTTCACTTGTAGAAAACTTTGTATGTGCCACCTCTTAGTTGTAGAGAAAACTGAATGTACCATTCATTTAAATTTGCAAGCACTGTAAGTCCCTAGCTAATTGGCTCTTACATTGTTTTCTACAGAAGTGGCGTTGGACCATCTTTTAGCACTATTGGTAACTTATTCACAAAGGGAATTGGTTATAGAACATTTTCCGATAAATTTTTTTTTAATTTTAACACTTACAGTATTTTCTACAATGACTTTTTAATATTTGTTTCGGACTTGCGGCTTAGTACATGTAAAGAATCAGTTTATAAAAGTACAATCTTCCTTTGCAAGTTGAACTTCCGTCATCAAACCACACCAAATGTCATTATCATTCTCTCTTTTAGGTAAATTATGGTGGAGTAGCTACAAAAGAGTCTCCATACAGGATGAAAGTAGATGTGCCTTTAAATCCTGCGAAGGTATTAGCTTACGGGCCTGGTCTTGAAACAAGTGTAAAATCAAATATTCCTACATATTTCACCGTTGATTGTTCCGAAGCGGGGCCGAGTGAATTTCGCGTCAGTATAGAAAATTCTGAACGAAGGGAGATTCCCTATTCACTGACAGATAACGAAGATGGTACATATAACGTTAACTATGTAGCACCTCAGCCAGGAACTTATTTGGTAAATTTGAACTACGGGGGATTGACTGTACCCCTGTGTCCTATACAAGTCAACGTTCAACCATCTATAGATGTCTCCAAGATTAGAGTTGACGGTCTTGCCCGAAGTAAGTACAAAATTAACTTGTGTTATATTTTAACCATTATAACTGCGTATTAAAACACACTACATCATTCCAGAGAAAATATGGCAATAACATAATAATTAAAAACATCGACTTTTGCATTTGAATTTACTTTTGAGCTACCTTTCTTCTTAAGATACGATATTGAAATATTTAAAAATTCTTGTCAGTTGCCGTGGTTGAAATGTAAAATATTTTGTCATATTACATGTAAAATTTCTTTAACATTTGGAGATGAAAGTACTTTTAGGAGATAGGTTAGGTGGACCATTTCATTATTATTCTTTCTATTATTGATTTATCAATATTTCTGAAAGTATCACTATTTCACTATTTCGGACTTACCACTTCGCAATCTGAAAGAAGATAATTCTTTCTGCGTCAATAATGTCTAATAAATTTACTTTTTTTAAAAATATTTATAACGAAATATGGATAACAATTTTGGTAAATGTTGACAAAATTTTTCCTATACATATAACCGGCGGTCGTCCTTAATTTCTAAGATATTTGCAACAAACGTTGATAAACTTCACCTCATGGATTTAAACGGAAATTTTTTTAATCACCTTACCACGCCCCCCTCCCCTCTGTACAGTACCTCTGCTGACTTATTCCGACACAACGCATTCCACTTGCCAACTTGTCCCGGGTATTAGTATCGGTTCGGGCTAGATTAGCGGGGGAGGTCGTAAAGCATGGTAGCGAACCGATGTGAGTTTAGGGATGCTACAACTGAGACTGCGGCTACAAGCATCGCCCGAGGGCGTGCAACAATTGTGTATTTTCTGTCTCCTGTCGCGGAAAGTAAGTTTAACAAACGTCAAAACGAACTGATTTTTCCCAGCAGAAATATGCACTTGTGAACGACAACTAGTGGATGAAAACAAATGAGGATGCTGGCTACGCTTGTAGCTGTGTCACAGATACACAGCATGAGCAGGATTCAATTGACTAGTAACAATATTTTTTTGCGAATATCTCGGGAACTAGAGCCGACCACTATTTTCGTCAAAAGAAGAAGTTGTTCAAAATGTTGATTTCTATAACATATATCATACCTCATCGAAATCGGTGAGCAGGTAGCACTTCGACAAGATTACCAAAAAATGTTTTAAGTAAAAGTTACTATGTTTCGCGGAGGACATCTGAGGATGGCCACAAATATTCGAGATTTCAAGGGTAGTTTTGAACGGCTATAAATGACCTTGCAACACGAACATATTATAGCAGCGCTGTCCAAGGTCGAGCACGCGTGCTCTCGGAGTTCTCTTACTCCCGTTCACGTCGTTAGGGATGCCGCGCGACCCTAAAGAGTAGTCTATGCGCTACACATAACGTGTGTATTATTGACAAACGTCGCCACAGCGAGTCAATGCTACTACTACAGATTCCTTGAGAATATGTCGTGCGGATCGAGCGGTTGGAAGGGGAAGCAGGCGGATGAGGGGCCCCACTGCTGGACAGCTCTGTATTATAGGTTGATGAATTCCTCACGGAACGGGCTACGCATCCATCTAACTAAAAACGTAAAGTTCCATTTAAAAAAACAAAGGTCACCTTTTACTCTCGAAGGCATGCCCACCTACATAAAATTTGTGACAATTACAAGACGTCCCCCTCAAAAGAAAGTAAGTTTTACTTGGAACAATTTTTCAATAACAAATAGTTTAGGAGATAATTGCGTGGTTCACCTCAAATGGGACACCCTGGATTTGTTAGAAAAGATGATGTATAAAATCGTTAGAGTGATTTGTGGCCTCAGAACGAATCGCGCTTTCTATAAACCGTTGGAAATGATCTCGTCAAGATGAATCGAATGATACCATGTTTATCTTCAGAATTGGATGATCGCCTTTGAAAGATGCCCTTAAAATTCATAATTTCAATTTTTCGAACAAAAGAAATTGATAGCAAAATGGGATCTGATTGGAGGGACTTTGGATAGGAACTTCAAGAAAACCCCAACGCTTTAAAATCGCTGAAGCGCATTACAATTTTTTGTTAGATATGTGAAACTAGGCGATCGGAGCACCTTTTTGATAGATTGTAATGCGTGCCAGATGATTAATTGGAGACGATTCCAGTTTTCGCTGGATTGTATTTGACGTACGACAGGTCGTCACGTCTCTTACAAAACTGTCGTAGAAGTCACAAAAAACTGCTTTCTCTAAGGACCGTATTCAAAAACCCTATAAAAGTACCCAAAACGGATTTGCCTAAAGTTTTGCACATTAATAAATTGATATTCGGGTGATCGATTCCATCCCTTACATTTGCCGCAGGACCACAGGAAGGCGAGGGGGGGGGGGGGTCAAAGTGCGCTGGCCACCAAACGCATCGAAAGTCATAACTTTTGACTAAATCAACATATCGAGACGCGACTGGAGCCAAAAAATCACAAAAACATCAAGCTTTCTAATGATGTAAGTTTTATATATCATATATATTTTTTTAAATATATTTTACGCGTTTTTTCGGTTTGCTCGTGTGCAGAAAATTCAAAAAAATTGCATTTCCCAAAAAAAGTATCGTCTGATTTTAATCAAAAACTCAGTATTTGCAGCTTATTTTGTGCCCTTTCAGGTGGTATGCGTCAAAACTTGGGGAAATGTTTCGTTTTTGAAATATAACATCAAGCATGCAGAGAAGTGTGTGTGCGCGGTGAAGTATTTGAGCTAGATGCATGTCCTATACAGGAACTAATTCTTTCATCGATCTGGAAGTGTATTATCTGCTTATAAACTACCTAAACTATATGATTCCACCGAGTTTAATTAGTTCGTAAGCGTGAAATGTTTTTTTATTGTCTTACAACATATATGCGTGCGCATTCACATTACTTACGTTACTCATCGTCCTCCTCATCCTCGTCTGTATCCTCGGATGTTGGTTTGATGTACGGAAAATTCTGATTTAAGAAGCCTGCTGATGTTGAAGCCTGATCCATGTAACGACCAAATCCCAAATACCAAATAATTGCTAGTACATGGGCGCAGCAGCCAACAGTCCTTGTGCCATTTCGGCACTGACAGTAGTATGATACTACAGATTCGGGTGCAGACAATGCAGTATCAATTAAGATGAAAATGCAATATACTTTCTGTGCACTATGCCGAGATTGTAGTTTAGCTTTAATAAATATCAGTGATTGAATATTAAGATTATAGGTCTGGACAGGAACTTACCAGTTGAGCCTTGCTAGATCCTACATTGCAGACCACCTATTTGCGGGAAAATATGAATTCCTCGTCAGCAAAGAAAACTATCTTCCGAACTTCCAGACCTATAATCTTAGTATTCAATCACCGATATTTATTAAAGCTAAACTACAATCTCGGCATAGTGCACAGAAAGTATATTGCATTTTCATCTTAATTGATACTGCATTGTCTGCACCCGAATCTGTAGTATCATACTACTGTCAGTGCCGAAATGGCGCAAGGACTGTTGGCTGCTGCGCCCATGTACTAGCAATTATTTGGTATTTGGGATTTGGTCGTTACATGGATCAGGCTTCAACATCAGCAGGCTTCTTAAATCAGAATTTTCCGTACATCAAACCAACATCCAAGGATACAGACGAGGATGAGGAGGACGATGAGTAACGTAAGTAATGTGAATGCGCACGCATATATGTTGTAAGACAATAAAAAAACATTTCACGCTTAGGAACTAATTAAACTCGGTGGAATCATATAGTTTAGGTAGTTTATAAGCAGATAATACACTTCCAGATCGATGAAAGAATTAGTTCCTGTATAGGACATGCATCTAGCTCAAATACTTCACCGCGCACACACACTTCTCTGCATGCTTGATGTTATATTTCAAAAACGAAACATTTCCCCAAGTTTTGGTACGCATACCACCTGAAAGGGCACAAAATAAGCTGCTAATACTGAGTTTTTGATTAAAATCAGACGATACTTTTTTTGGGAAATGCAATTTTTTTAATTTTCTGCACACGAGCAAACCGAAAAAAACGCGTAAAATATATTTAAAAAAATATATATGATATATAAAACTTATATCATTAGAAAGCTTGATGTTTTTGTGATTTTTTGGCTCCAGTCGCGTCTCGATATGTTGATTTAGTCAAAAGTTATGACTTTCGATGCGTTTGATGGCCAGCGCACTTTGACCCCCCCCGCCCCCCTCGCCTTCCTGTGGTCCTGCGGCAAATGTAAGGGATGGAATCGATCACCCGAATATCAATTTATTAATGTGCAAAACTTTAGGCAAATCCGTTTTGGGTACTTTTATAGGGTTTTTGAATACGGTCCTTTATCATATGCACAAAAATTCTATCATCTGTAGGGCCTTTAAACGATATGTTGATAGGTCATGTCATCAAATGTCTTTCGCCTTTTATTTCAAAACCACAATGGCCTGTAACATTTGGCTGCCTTGACCCTCTCACGCCCTGTTTTTAGTTGTAAAACTCAAAAATAGGATTGTTACGAATGATGAAGCCCTAATATTGTTGCGAAACGAGGAGTGACTGATTTTGTCATGTTGATCTATACAGATCCCGCTTACATAATTCGGGTTTCCTTTTTTCTTCTACTTGGAGTTTCTCCAACCAAACGCGATTTTGCTCTTGTTTTCTGTTGTTCGAAACCACAAAATCACGAACTTTGAGATTCCTGTACAGTGTATGGTATACACTATCGAGCATGCTGAAATGCTCGAGTCGCTCGAAATTTCCTCCGAAGCGAACGCCGAGGCAAGGATAGATTATACCGCAATTCACGGATTTTGGCTGGCTAGAGCTATTTGGGGGGAGTAACTCCCATCGTGCTGCTTACATTGCCTCGGCGTTTCTTTTCCTAAGGGATTATGTCTACCAATAAGGTCTGAAAACACAAGTATTTTCGGGATTTTTGGGGGGAAATCTTAAAGACTTTTTGATACAAATGATTGTGTATTCGAAGGCATATATTTTAAAGTTATTGAACATTTTTGCAATACAATATATAAATAAATAAAGGAATTATAGGCGTTCCCCCGCGAGCGTTTTTTCTTTTTAAGCACTTTGCGGTTACCAGTGTAACTTTGACCGGGTTCATTAAAAATAAAAAATTCGACCAATTTAATTAGTATATTAGATTATGTAGTGAGTATTTAGGCTATGAGAGTTCTCGAACCGTGGTGAGGGGTGAGGCGGGACGGGGGGTACGGCGCTCTTGGACGAGGTCGGTGAGGGGTGCGGCGGAGAGGGTGTACTGAGTTCGTTGGTGAGGGGTGAGGCGGGTACCGAGTCCGTCGGTGAGGGGGATGACGTCACAGGGGAAGGGGATTCCAAAATGGCGTAGATCGAGTTCGTGGGTGAGAGGAATGACGTTACAGGCGAGGGGGATTTTAAAATTTCAAAATGGCGTTGCGCGCGCAAGCCGAGGTCGTAAGTGAGGGGGACGACGTCACAGGAGAGGGGGCGGATTTTCAACATTTCAAAATGGCGTCGTGCGCCTTTCGTATTGGTGCCTCCTGTTGGATGTTTAAGGTACTTTGGGCATGCGTCGCCGCCGCGCAATCTCAATACGTGTGTGGAGATCGGTGCGCAGGCGCGACCGCGACCGATTCGTAGTAATTCAAATCGCGTCTTCGTAGCTGATTTCTGAGAAAGAGGGTGGGCCATGATTTTTGAGAAAAGATAAGAGATCATGGCGCGCAACAGTATTGAACACGTTTCGGCACCTACGTGCACGCTCTTCATGCCGTATGTTTATATATTTGAATCGTGAGACCGATACAGCGCACGTGCAATGATGTAAACATAGAGCGATAATTATTGTAAATCAATCGTCGCTGTAGCCCATGGTGTAAACACGACATTGCATTCGATGATGATTTCTGAGAAAGAGGGTGGTACATGATTTCTGAGAAATATAAGGAATCATGGCGCGCGACAGGATTGAACACGTTTTGGCACCTACGTGCACGCTCTTCATACCGTATGTTTATATATTTGAATCGTGAGACCGATACAGCGCACGTGCAATGATGTAAACATAGAGCGATAATTATTGTAAATCAATCTTCGCTGTAGCCCATGGTGTAAACACGACATTGCATTCGATGATCATTTCTGAGAAAGAGGGTGGTACATGATTTCTGAGAAATATAAGGAATCATGGCGCGCGACAGGATTGAACACGTTTTGGCACCTACGTGCACGCTCTTCATACCGTATGTTTATATATTTGAATCGTGAGACCGATACAGCGTACGTGCAATGATGTAAACATATAGCGATAATTATTCGGGGAAGATTTCCGAGTATTTTAATGATCGAGGAGGCTGTAAGACAATCGTCACGGTAGCCCATGGAATAAACACGACATTGCACCGCGCCATGCCGCCTGTTTATATTTGAGCAGGATTGAACGCGTTTTGATATTTATATCGTGGGGGCGATACAGCGCACGTGTAATGAAGAAATGAATTATGCGTTGCGTTCGCGTAAGCAGCTAAGCGATAATTATTCGGGATAGAGTTCCGAGTATTTTTACGAACAAGAACAGGGCGACGTCTCAAGAGTCGTGGGAGCGTATGAGGGCGAAACGAATTCGTACATAGATTTTCAAGATTTTAGTAGTTTATACTAAATAGTTATCCCACTCGATAACATTATCGTTGAATATAGCATCGTCGATGTCGTTCATAAAGAATGCATTGTCGATGCTTTCAGTAAATAAATCATTATCAGTAAAGAATGCATAATCATCATAAACTTGCGCGGGCGCAGACATATTAAAATCAGACTCGTCAACCTGAACTGCATTATCACGAACAACTATTCCCGAAATCGCATTATTATTAACTGCAACATAGTCGATTTGTGCCGCATTAGTACATTTCCGCCATACAATATTGTGTGGGGCCTTCTTCCAGCTCGACGCAGCGACATCTTCTTTATCATTATCATCACCTGTGAGGAATGAATGTCGCGCATGCATATCTAGCCAATAATATGCACTCCCGTATTGACCCGGCGGTACGTAATCGTTTTCGCAGTTAACATTACAAAATTGCATTGCACAGCGACCTTCAGGCACGCCGCATATACTTTGGGATGGGATGCGTGACTGGGGATCGCAGCGGCAACTTCCCGATTCAAATCCACGGGTAGGGACATAATCTGAAACCGATTTTTCCTTACAACACTCAAAAGTTGCTAACCCACCCAACACAACGAATCACTAAAAATATGGCAATGGAAGCTTACGGTATTAGTCGATGTATTTTGCGTGTGTTGGACGGACGACGATATCCTTCAAGGCGCTCGTACAACAACAACACTTTGATGCGACAGTCTTTGATGGAATTGCAATCGACTCAGACGCAATAAATTTTTAAAACAGTTCTTGTAGTAACGTAGGACTTGACTGATGCAGTAGCATGAGAGAACTGATTTTAAAGTGGCCGTTCCACGATCAGACATACGAAAAAATAGAGCAATAATTATTCGACATTGCATTCGTGTAAGAAACCATCGTAAACATAGAGCGATAATTATTCGGGGTAGAGTTTCGAGTATTTCATATCGAGGAGGCTGTAAGTTAATCGTCGCGGTAGCCCATGGAGTAAGCACGACACTGCACCACGTGATGCAGTATGTTTATAGTAGGTAAGTGGAAGCGCTACAGCCACCGTGCAAGGGTAAAAAAGTCCGATATAGACCCATGGGCATCTGATTTACAGTATACCAATGTCTGTACACCGACGATGCTCGCGTCATCGTCTTTCGATGATGATAACGATGGTGGGGTGAACCCTTTATCGACGTCGCTGCAGTTGGATGACAAATCACTGACGATAGAGGGGCATAAAATCCGCGACGCGTTAAGCGCACCGTCATTATCCGAGACGTCGTGGGTTAGTATCTTCCGACACGGATTTATGCAATTTTCGCATCAGCATCGTCAATTGCTACACCATATCGCGCGATACAGTACTGCAACAAATGCAAATTGTTTTGAATCGTTGGTTATAAGGACGTGTACCTTAAGCGTAAGAAGTACTTTACAGCAATCGTGTGTACGCCGTTGACGCTTCTGTAGGACCTCAAGAACGGAGTGTACGGGAAGTACTGAGTCCTGCTACATCAACAATTACAGTGAATAGTTTTTTGTGTCGGGAAGTGGCACGATTTTTGGACGAGCGTACGAGTCTGCCGCGAAAAACGAAGCTCAGCCTTGCACCGCTGAATTATCGATTTCGGGATTAAGAGCTATGATCTTATCACCTGGAAAAAAACCGCATCATGAAATCAGGTGAAATCGACCGTCTCTGGAGAGTTAAATATTTGTGAAGAAGTGAACTCTTTGTGAAGAAGTAAACATGAAAGTGTTCATGGACACGTACAGGGTTTTCTCCCGGATGTCCATGCTTTTACGCAGCGTTGCGGAATTCTGAGACTGGGTTGATCAGTGCGACACGTGCCTGCACCTCATCGTCGAGTACCAGAGCAGCGAAGGAGTGTCCGTGGCCGCGAAACAACGCCTGGTGTCGCTGATCGTGCAAATAAAGACATTGCGCGCGATCGTGCGGGAAAAGTTTTCACGAGTAGGGTGCGGGGTTTCGGGCCGATCGACGGCACCCAAAGTCGTATGGGAAGACGTGCAATTTGCGTTTATAGGCGGTATTTCAATCGGTGCGGTCATCAACGCCGGACACGTCGATATGCATAGATTTTTAGAAGGTGCTCGACGAACTGTGACCTCGCGCGTGACGGACGCTATCACGAAACATAAGAGCGTGTCCGTGAATATGAACTTGAATGCGGAGTTTATGTTAGGTGAGAATACGCACACGACAAGTTTCGGTAAGCGAAATCACGTAATGTTAATGTATTCGAAGCACGAGGTCGCTCACACAATAGTGATACTCGAGGAATTTCAAGATCGCGGCAGTGAATGGACCATAAGAGCTGTATTAAATATTCTAGTGAATATTAATAAACATAATCTACTTCGAGCCGGTTGCGACGTACCGCTTTCGCGCGCCGTCGTTCTGAAAAAAGCGGTGGTGAATGTAAAAAGTGGTGACAATGCGTGCTTCTTGGGGGCAGTCGTCGCCAGTTTGTACCCTGCTGCTACGAACGTGAGTAGGCAGCCATCGTACCTACACTCGGAGGTGCTTCGCACGGGCGATATGACTATTCCCGTAACGTTGGACCAGCTGACGAAGTTCGAGAGTTTGAACGACGTGTCGGTGAACGTGCACACGTAGTCTGACGGAAGCTGCTCGCCTCTGCGTTTGACCAAGAGCAAGCGAGAGAGCCACGCGAACCTGCTACCGGTGCAGGATCCCAAGGAGCCCCAACGACATCATTTCGCATGCATTCGAAGCATGTCGAAGCTAATATCGAAGCAGCTCAGCAAACACAATGATCACGCATTCGTTTGCGAAAAGTGAGTCAAATACGGAATATTTTAATTGATGTATTATTTATTCTTATTTTTAATTATTGATGTTGTTATCGTTGTACATGCCTGAGTTACTTTTACTTATCCGAGCGATTGATGAAACACACCGTGGACTGCAAGCGTCTGAACGAGTGTGCCGTCGAATTGCTGTACGCGGAGGATAAATGGTTGCAGTTCAAAAATTTCAAAAATAAGGAACGAGCGCCATTTCCCGTGTACGCGGACTTCGATTGCATGCTGGAGGACGTCGAGCCTGTGGAGCCGAGTCGTACGTGCACGTACCAGCAACACAGAGCGTACAGCATGGAATACTACGTTCATTGTTCCGCCGACGCGTCTCTGTGTCGTTATCGCGCGTATCGTCACGACTCCGACTGCGTGAAATGGTTCATACAAGAACTGTGTGACTTTGCGGACATTGCGTATTTGTGGTAGCGAAACGCGAACCCACGAACTCGTTGACGAGTCAATAGTGGCGCAGTTTTATTGATGTGATCGTGTGTCACGGGTGCGGACGGCCCTTCGTCGACGGGGACAAAAAAGGACGTGACCATTGCTACCCGACGGGCGAGTACCGAGGCGTGGCCCACGTCTTTTGTAACTTGTAGTTCCAACGATTGTACGCTATACCGGTAGTATTTCATAATCCATCAGGCTACGACGCGCATTTCGTAATTAACGAGTTGGCATCCGTGTTCAAGGGCAGATCGACCTGCTTCCGGTGACGAAGTAGCGGTACATATCGTTCGCAAAACACGTCAAGGGAATCGACCCCGAGAACAACGATTGGAAGAGGGGATTAAAGTTTTGATTCGTCGATTCGCTAATGTTCTTGGCCGCTAGTCTGGAGAAACTCGCTTCGTACCTTGGCAAAGAACGACTGGCGATTCTACGACGCGAGTTTCAACACCTGCCGGATCATAATTTCAATCTCCTGACCGGGAAGGGCGTCTTCCCGCACGACTATGTGGGGTAATACTCTAAGCTGAACGATGCGCGTTTACCGTCGCGCGAAGCGTTCTGTAACCGTCTGAACGATAGCATCGCATCGGAGCCTGATTACGCGCACACCGTGAACGTGTGGAATACTTTTCGCGTACAGACATTGGGCGAGTATAGTGATTTGTACTTGAAAACAGATGTGCTGTTACCCGCCGACCTATTCAAGAGTTTCCGCACTGACTGTATCGCGAGTTACGATCTAGATCCCGCGCATTATTTTGTGGTACCGAGTTTCACGTGGGACAAAATGCTCAAGTACACCGGCGTACGATTAGAGCTTCTGATGGACGTGGACATGTTACTGTTCGGGGAGCGTGGCATACGCGGCGGTCTGATTCTGTGCTCGCACAGGTACGCGCGTGCCAACAACAAGTACCTGCCGACAGAGATGTACTATATGTCGAAGTCGTCGATCTATCTGATGTACTTCGACGTCAACAACTTGTACGGATGGGCGATGTCGCAGGCTATGCCACAAGAAGTGTTTGGATGGCTGGTCGATGCAAAAGTGGCCGCGCTCGACGTGTCATCCCTGCCTGACGACAATGGACCTGATAGATACCTTCTGGAGGTCCACATTGAATATCCCAAGGAGATTCACGACGCGCACGCCGACCTTCTATTCTGCCCGGTGCGCGAGCACGCGCCAGAAGGAAAACAGACCAAGCTGCTTGCGACGCGCGACGATAAGGAGCGATACGTCATTCATTATCACTACCTGAAACAGTGCGTGCGACACGGATTATGCGGGATGCGAATTCATCGGGTGTTGCGATTCGATCAATCGCATTGATTGCGCTACTACATCCAATTGAACACCGGTTTGAGGACTCCAGCCACGCGTGAATTTCAGAAGACTCTTTATAGATTAATGAACAACGCGGTGTATGGTAAAACAGTGGAAAATATGCGGAATCGCGTGCACGTGCGACTGGTGACGCTGTGGGACGGTCGTTACGGCGTGCAAACGCTGATCGCGATGCCGAACTTTCACAGTCGTACGATTTTCTCCGAGCAGTTGGTAGCCATCGAAATGCGCAAAATGTGAAGGTCGACAAGCCGATATACGTGGGGATGCGTGTACTGGACGTATCAAAAGAATGCCTGTACCAGTTCCGTTATGCGTATATGCGTGCGGAGTTCGGTGATCGGTGTAAGGTCCTGTATACCGACACCGACAGTTTATTGTATAGTGTGGAATGCGCGGATGCGTACGAAGCGATGAAGTGTGACGTCGCCCGATTCGACACGAGTGACTACGCGGTGGACAATCCGTACGGTATGCCCCGCGTAAACAAAAAGGTTCCGGGACGCATGAAAGATGAAAACGATGGCGCCTTGATGACCGAGTTCGTCGGATTGAGGTCTAAGATGTACGCGACTAAAACGTTTAATGCTGCAGTGGGAGCTGCGAGTGAAACTAGAAAAGTGAAGGGTGTGCGGAGACGCGTGGTCGCAAACGATGTACAATTCGACAATTACATGCGTTGTGTTCACGATCTCACCAAGCAGGCGGTTCGGCAGACCAATATACGTTCCAAGCATCACGATGTGTTTTCCGTGAGTGAGGAAAAGAACGCTCTAATTCCGTTCGACGACAAGCGGTGTATTTTAGCCGATCGGGTCAGCACGCTTCCGTGGGAACATTATCGAATCCCCGAGCTCAAGACCCATGAGCGTCTCGAGCTTGAGCCCGACGATTCCCTCGAGCCCCACGAGAATCCTATTGTATAATATGTTTGCATGTTTGTATGTGTGTATGTTTGTATGTTGCATGCGCACATGTATATACGTTGTGTTGTAAGCGTTTCTTTTTTTGTTCATGTCATTTATCTATTTACGAATATCTTTTATATATATATAGTAGAATAGCCAAAATTGTATTTACTACGTATCAGTATATATGTATATATGTATATACGTATATATTTTTTCCTTCTTTTATTAAGATTAATTGGACGCATATACGAGATGAAGAAGGATAATGTGAATAATTGAATTAACGGACAATGTATATATATTTATATGTATTTATTTATTTATTTAATTCAGTAACATAGACCGCGTTTATGATCGCGAATCATAGAATATCCTTGTTGCGTATCCACGAGTTCCGCGACGAATCGATTCCGAGCCACTTAACGTACATCTTGTTTCCTTTGCGACGAATAATCTTCTCGACCAGATACCTAGACGTACGGATTCGCGACCGAATGCAGTTCAAACTCGTAGAATCCACCCGAGATCGGTTCTCCCGTGGAATCGCGCAGAATGTTCGTCACCGGGCACGTTCATTGTACGGTTACGATTTCGAACACCTCAGTCCACCAGTGCGGAGTGTACCTCTTCTCGAAGAGGGTCTTGAACTTGCTCACGCGCACCTTGTCACCGACGTTGAATTTCGCGTGTCGTCGAACACCTTTCGTTACGGAGGGGGAGAGGAGCTCATTCGCGGCGAACGACAAGCGCGTCGCGAGGGTCACGTCAACGAGTCGGGCGTTGATCGTTCGATGCTTGCGATGACTATAGGTGCGTACAAGCACAGGTATCAAGTCGACCCAGCTTACAGTGGGGTATTTGGCCTCAAAAGTTTGTCAAAATCTAAATGCTTTAGAAATTGTTCAAACATGGTATTGTTACGTCCCTACTTCCTATTGGGGGCGCGATTTTACGGAAATTACGTATTTATCCGTTTTCGAGCTAATCCAGGTAATTTACGCTCTGGGAGAGTTGAAAGCGATCGAGGGTAGATTAAAATGCATTTTTGATTTTTCGTGATTACCTTAGTTTACTGCGGTAAAGGCAGGTCCAAAGGAATTAGCTTCCACTCGATGGGAATGCCCTGTACCCTGTTGCCTTCCGGCGCCTGGTCGAGGTTTGGTACCGCTCTAACTACTGGTGGTTCAACGACTCCCGAAAGCTCGGCACTGTTTGCCTGTGCCTCCCGAAACAGCCACGTTAATTTACGTAATTGGACACGGCGCCCTGCTCGATGATTTCTCGGCATTCGTATTTTTGGAATTTACAATAATTTAAGTTAATCGACCGATACATCAGACTCCACCTTTCGCACCAGGTGTTACAGCGGGCAACGTTCTGCTCTTCATCGGCACCATCGCCAGAGGCAAGCGTGAGTTTTCTATATTCGCAATCATCGATTTTAAAGTTCATTAAAATTTAAATAAATCGCGTCGATCACGCTTTGCGCTTAATCTCTAGTAACACCACGGGCAACGTTCTGCTCATAGGTGGTACCATTAATCAGCGTAATCCGTGAACTGTCAATGCACATTTTGTCGTAAGCGATTTTACTCTCCAAGGAGACGAATGCTGATGTTGGAGGATCCCATACAGCACACTCCGTTGCAGAAAGGTTGCAGGAAGGTTGCAGTTACGTTGCGGTGCAAGATTGAAACATTGCAGGTATTATTTCTGAGATGTTGCAGGAATCTTCCTATGTCCGCACCCTGTGCAACATTGCATGAAATATGCCTGCAGTATTTCTGAGATGTTATAGGCAATTCTCCCGCAACGTTTAGGAGATTTTACAGCAATTGACCCGTAACGTTGCGGAGATTTTACAGCAATTGTCTCGCAACGTTTCGGAGATTTTACAGCAATTGTCCCGCAACGTACTGGAAATTTTCTAGCAATGGTCACGGTTAAGGAAATTAATTAAATTACAATAAATACTGACAATTAAATATTCAAATATTTTGTCTGTACAAGACGACAACAAAAACAAGATCAATAATAAAAACAATAAAAATAATAATTAAAATAACAAGCGTAAATAGTTAGAGCGTGATTACTCATTAATTGCTTTTAAGTAATAAAAATGGTTAAAACGTGTGTGTTTTGTGGCGCGGTAGCCTTGAGTGAATTGGATGAAGGTTTGACATATCACGGGTAAGTAGAACCCATGTATATACTATTTGTAGGTTAAGTCGAACTTCTTAAAAAGAATTATTTTTGCTTGTTTCATACAGATTTCCGTTGGTTACAGAACATGGATCTGGGCCAGAATTTCGTACATTCAAAGAACGCCTTATTGTGTTATAATCATTTTGAAACACACTGCTGAAAAACTCTGATGGATCTTCTCAAACCCGCGTATGTGGAATTCCAGGCTCTTCTGCCCTCTTTGCTTAAAATGTACTGCATGCAGCATGTCATGAACCTGGAATAATGCATGCCTTTATTTTACAATGTTACAATTTTAAGTGCTGAAATGTGATAAATAATAAATTTACTTACTCATTGCTCATTTTACTATATGTTTGAATGAACTTAATGATTGTTTTTGATATTTTCTGCACCAACTATATTTCTCTGTCAGAGAATCCTCTATTAATTTATTTAATATCATCAACGCCATTATCGCAATATTGCTTCCACAGCTCCTCTTCAGTAAATGAATCTGTAAAAGGTCATTAATAAATCATTTTATTCATGAAAAATGGCTTCATTAAAAACAGCATTCATGTAACGCCAATCACAGGGTGCATTGAAGCGACACAATGAAAAAATAACTAACACCATTACTTTAAATAATTGAACGGAAAGTGAAATGAAAGTTATATAGTATATGCATGCTTACAAGGAAACTGTGTGAAAAGTAAAAGCTTGTAGCACAGAAAGCAAATAAATATATGTATTTTAAATAATTAAACAATTGCTGTTGGTTAATAAGCATCAAATATGTTATATTAGTTACTTTAACTTAAAAATAAGCTCCTTAATTTGAATAATTCATATCTATTACTTGCGAAAGATCTGTTTTTATCCTGTCCTTATATAGCGTGACAGAAAACATAAGAACATTTATATTGACCAAATAGAATAGGGATGCTTCCAGGGAGAACACAGCCTTTAGAAATGCCTTCTTTGAAACTGTGTTTTTCAAAATGATTATAACACAATAAGGCGTTCTTTGAATGTACGAAATTCTGGCCCAGATCCATGTTCTGTAACCAACGGAAATCTGTATGAAACAAGCAAAAATAATTCTTTTTAAGAAGTTCGACTTAACCTACAAATAGTATATACATGGGTTCTACTTACCCGTGATATGTCAAACCTTCATCCAATTCACTCAAGGCTACCGTGCCACAAAACACACACGTTTTAACCATTTTTATTACTTAAAAGCAATTAATAAGTAATCACGCTCTAACTATTTACGCTTGTGGTTTCTTACGTGCTTTGGCTTTGCAACCTGTCGCGTTGCATGTGAGTAACGTCACACAACGCCTGAAGCTTCACCATGTCGACTTGGGAAGTTACACCAGAGCCAATATTATTATTATTTTTATTGTTATTATTATTGTTCTTGTTGTCGTCTTGTATAGAAAAATTATATGAATATTTAATTGTCAGTGTTTGGGAATGCATTAGTTCCCCTCATCACCACACTCACTCTCGAAGCAGCACATCCCGAGCAGCGTATCGGCGATGCAGATCGAGAATCGATTGACCACTCAGATCACCGATCGATCTGCGAATCAGTGTAGCGGATCGCCAAGCGATCCGCCAATCAGCGTCAAGCGATCCGCCAATCAGCGTCAAGCGATCCGCCAATCAGCGCGCCTCATCGATCTCCAGCGGAATCGATGCGACGCGCGGAAGGAAGTTCAGCCATTACTCTCTCTCTTGGTTTTCTCAGTGACACGTTCACTTGCCGAATTCAAGTGTTATCAGTTTACGCAATTTGTTCACTCACCACTCGCATCAATCATTTCACACTCATCCAGTATTTAATAAAGTGACATTACCTACTCAAGTACGCGTTCTCGCTTAAGCCTGCACCTATTCACCGTCGACTCATAACCTCACATTCAACAGCGTGGTCAATCTCAAACATTTTTTGGTCCTTCGAGCCGGAGCGACGGTAAAGGTGCAGTGAGGTGAACAACTCACTCTCAAACTCACACTCATCGTGCGAAATGAGCGGCATCGGCGAAGGGTCGAACGACGCCTCCACGAGGACGGCGACTCCTCCACCGGATTTCACCACAAAAGAAACTCATGAACTCTTTCCCTCTGATCTCACGATCAAATATCATATGCAGGTGAGTCGCTTCGACGTCTTAAAAGGACTTGAGAAAGAGATCCCGAAGTGTGCACCCAACATCACCATCGAGGAGGTAAAAGTATATTCGGCTCAGGTGGACGAGCTCCACCAAGCCTTTCTCATGGAACACTCATACCTTGAGTCGAAGTGGTCTGTGTCACTCATCGAACATGACTATTTCGCATCAAATCTGTTTGTGAGAAAGGCCCGTGCCTTGGAAAAGGGCAAGCGAGTGCCATCTCCTCCCACACCATCAACCTCCAAGGGGCGAAAGGAGGAACCCACTCAAACTCATCACGCCGCCACAAGATCATTCCAGTGCGACTGTTGCGAGGCATCCTACTTCGTGGTGATGTGTCCAAAGTTCCTCAAGTTGTCGATTCCTGACAGGTGGGCACTCATCACAGCAAAGATGCTGTGCCGCAACTGCTGTGGGCGGCACACCACCGCCAATTGCAAATCTCTTCTCAGGTGCAAACACTGCAAGGCCGCACATCACACCATGTTGCATCTAGCGGCACAGCAGCCTCCGTCTCAAGCAAAGGCTTCAACTCAACGGAAGGAGTAAAACGTCCACTCAGGCACCAGTACAATCACACTCAACCGCACCAGTTGCAGAGCCTCCTCACACTCTAATTCAAGGATGACATCTCACCCACCAGTCCCAGTGAAGGGACCTCACAAACTCCAGGAGCCATGCTCGACTTCATCTCAACGAACTCAGGTGGGTCGTTTCAATACTTTACAAGCCAATGAAGGCATCATTCTTAAGTACACACACAGTTCGTTCCTCGACGTGGTGCGCCCGTTCACAGCCAGTACAAACTCGATAACTCCAAGGGGCAGTTATCAATTCAACGGAACACTCATCTCAGCCTCACTCACTTTGAAGCCAACTCACGCTCTTCGCAACTGCGCAAGAGGACCTCATCTCACCCGTTGTGCGACGCGGGCAGCGAATTGTTTCGCATTCCTCAAATGAAACAATCTATACAACACCAGCGGTGTATCATTTCTCAAGTCAATCAACTTTGAACTCTCAAGCTCCCCCAATTAATAGAATTGAGGGGACGACACGTGTTATTGATTGAGGAGGAATTAATCATTGTTAACTCGCTCCCAGCAGGCAACCTTTTTATAAATACTATACTTGCACGCCTGCTGAAGAGTGCCACGTGAGTCCCAGTGAGAGGCAGAATTTACAACTCTGCCTCTGTGTTGCATCTCGCTTATCAGATTCAACAAGACAAATAAGTGTCACGACAGCAATCACAGACTCAGGAAGCAGCCCGAAGCTTTCTTCAAGGGCTGACAGGTCAACTGGGACAACACATCAATCAAAGGTCAATCATACAGAGACAGCTCCTACTGTCAATTCAACAATCACCTTGGTTTCTCAGAATCAGCAAATCAATGATCCATTTAATTCTTATCATTCATTAAAAGTCAACCAACTCAGCATCAGAGAAGACACCACAAGCTGGCAAGCACTCATGCTCTAGGTGGCTCAACGCCTACAGCAACTCACCATTGGAATTACTCCACTTCTCTGAGGCTTGGTAACTCGCCATGGCAGCGGTAATTGCATTACCGTATTACAACCGTCCACATCTCAAGGTGACGTCACCCAAGAGGGCCAAGAAACGGCATACATCTCTGCAATTTCACAATTCCGAGGCTCGCACGTGAGTGCGAGTCATGTTCAAGCGACATTCTTTACATTGCTATCACTCATGGGTGGACGGATTATTACGCTACACGATGGATCACATCTCGAGTATCACTCAGGTCGCATTGATTAAGAACACTCAACACATGCAACGGAAAACTTCCAAGGACATCACTCCAGTTGATTGCATATTACGATGCTCAACCACTTCATAGCTTGAACATCATACGCCATGGTGCACGGAACATCATGGCTGTCTCAATCTAGGAAAATCTCAATCCACTCAACATGACTCAGTCTGGACGTCTGGAATCTTGCACTCAAAACAAGTTTACTTCACAACGAGGGACTCACGAGCAGACCAAGCAGCGCTGGCTGCTCTCGAACCTCGAAGTCACTCTCTTTACACCAACCATTCAATTTGTTTCAGAATCTTTTCCAGGCTGAGAAGTTGCATCTCAACAGCATTCAGGCCAACTCCACAATGTCAACGACTAAGGACAAATCAACACAGGAGGCAAAGTCAACTCTGTCTTGGCGACGCCAAGTATATTCCCGTGGAGCCGTGTCTCACTTGCAGTGACCGACAGCTATTAGCCACGCCTCCATCAACATGAAAGAATCACTCATCATTGGTACCTCACCTTCACGTCTGTCTGTTCAAATTCAGGACCATCTCCTCAAGCGATCATCATGGTAGAACTCAGCCGTATCTCATTTCCATCGGACTGACAAACTGGATCAACGGATGACGAGCTCTAGTGAGAAGTCAACGTCATCGTTGTGTGGTGTGTGTTCGACAAAGGGGGATTCGCGTCCATCATATGATGGGCCAACTACCTCTTTCGAGAGCCACAACCTCACAACTGTCATCATCACTCACATCATCGGTTAAGAACTGACCAGCTGGTTGTTCGCACAAGGTCCACCACTCTCGGTCCCAGTCATTCGACTGTTTCGTACACAGGATGTAATGGAAATTCGTCCGATGGTGACCCAAACGTGCCCGCATGAATCAATAAAATTCTGCGAACGCCCGAATTGGAGAGCTATTCATCTCAGCGACGCCTCGTGCATTAATACAATCTCGACGCGGCCTCATATGCAGTGCATTTTGTTTACACAACTCACACTCCATTGTACTGCTAAACAACACATCAGACGTGGAAGGGGCCAGGTTCATCATCAACACCTAAATCAGCTGTGGAGCTCACTCCATGTGCACTCTGAGCCAGGGTACATTTAATCAGCAAGGACGTACAACGACTTGCTGGCCTCAACACTCAACACCAATCATACGACAACTCAGCAGCTTTGCTCAAGTGGCACTATCCCTCCAGTGACTTCAAGATCAACTCACTAGTGTTCGCAACCTACATCTGGATGAGAGGGATGGATTCGCTTATCCACCATCAGCTGCAACAACATTAATCATGCCAATTAGAAGTTGGCGGCTTGTTTGTTTCAGATTTTCATCATCATCCTTAGTACAGCTGATGATGGCGGGCAGAATGTTTGGGAATGCATTAGTTCCCCTCATCGCCACACTCACTCTCGAAGCAGCACATCCCAAGCAGCATATCGGCGATGCAGATCGAGAATCGATTGACCACTCAGATCACCGGTCGATCTGCGAATCAGTGTAGCGGATCGCCAAGCGATCCGCCAATCAGCGCGCCTCATCGATCTCCAGCGGAATCGATACGACGCGCAGAAGGAAGTTCAGCCATTACTCTCTCTCTTGGTTTTCTCAGTGACACGTTCACTTGCCGAATTCAAGTGTTAACAGTTTACGCAATTTGTTCACTCACCACTCGCATCAATCATTTCACACTCATCCAGTATTTAATAAAGTGACATTACCTACTCAAGTACGCGTTCTCGCTTAAGCCTGCACCTATTCACCGTCGACTCATGACCTCACATTCAACAGCGTGGTCAATCTCAAACAGTCAGTATTTATTGTAATTTAATTAATTCCCTTATATTTTTTATCCTTCAAATCTGCGTAAAATCTGCGAACAGGTACGGGACTATTGTTATAAAATCTCCGAAACGTTGCGGACAATTGGTGTAAAATCTCCGAAACGTTGTGGGACAATTACTGTAAAATCTCCGAAGCGTTGTGAGACAATTGTTGTAAAATCTCCAGAAGGTTGCGTGACCATTGCCGAAACGTTGCAGGAGTTATATTACACCGCAACATTGCTGGGATGTTGCAGGAATCTTTCTATGTCCGCCCCTGTCAACATTACACCGCAACGTGCCTGCAACCTTTCTGTAACGGAGTGTGCTGTATGGGATGGGGAATTGGGGTGGAAACACTTCACTCGCTGATATGACATTAAAAATCACCTTCATTTTCCTTTTGTGGTCTACACTGTCACTTTTCTAAGTCCTTTATAATGATATTGGTGTGAAGAACGATAATTAGTATTTATTCAAAATAGAAGCGCAATAATTAAGGCGCTCCGCGTGTGGTCGGGCCCTTCTTATAGGACTTCCGATTACTCCTTCTCCAGAAATGTTACATTACAAATCAACGGTGGGAGACCTCATCCCGCAGCATCTGCCTGTGATTTTTCCGGAGAAATCTTCTCATCGCGCTACCTGAGAGTTTTGTTTATTCGATTTGAAGTTTAGACCCGCTGCGTACCATTTAGGTGTCTTCTTCGCAGCAGATACGTATTTTGCTGCGTTACCCGACTCCCAGTAGCGGCGATAATTAGATTCTTAAGTGTTTTAATTCTTATTTTAGATTTCTACGCTATTGGTTGCAATGTGCTCTGTACGATCGGTTTCGTACAGCCTATGTACGTACTAGGGGTTGAAGTTAATATACATTGGTTCCGTATTGGAGCTCGATTTACGGGAAATAACGGAATGGCGAACTTCTGGCGATGATTAGGAGCGCAGATCCGTGAGGTGATACCATTGGTTGATGGGGGCCTCCGTCCCACGCTGCATATCAGCTGGTGTTGGTTGGACCTTCCTGGTGTGTGTGTAGCCGCCTGGTCGCCACCTCCTGAGTAGTATAGCTATGCCGATTCTAACCCAAATTTGAGTTTCAAGTGCCGGACCTCTAAACCGTCAGGCTAGATGGCAATGATCGCGAACTCGTATATCGCTAGCCTCGAATGGCTCTTCGCAAATATGGCAATCTGTTGCATTGCGAAATGCCGTCCGCTGTTCGCTAGTTAAATCCAACATGGGAACATTACTGGTCAGGACGGGTTTGGCAAAGTCTGCAAAATTTTTCAGTTCTTCGACGAACCATGAAACACAATCCGCATCGCGGCGACATCGATACATCGACAGCGATGTATCGTACGAACAATGCATATAATATGCTATGCTGTGCACTTTATGGTGCTGATATTTACACAATTTATTATTATCACCTATTCGATTGTCCTCTGTTTTCTCGATGATGCACTCGAGATCTGCGTACACCATGCATGGAAGTCGCTCCTTTCTGCAGTGGTTGGTGAAGCTGAACAGATTGCTGCCTTCGCTGGGCAGCAGAATGGCGCAGTCGTTCATCTTGCTGCAGTCCAGCGAATGAATCTCCAACTTCTCGGCAGATCCGAAATAGTGCATGCATCTGTAAACCCAAAAAAATTTATTTAATTGTTTCGCGAGACATTTCAACATTTCATAAGTTTATACGTACCGGTCACATATGAATTTCTTTTTCCCGTGCCTGCTCAGCTGCGTGCTCACCAGCCTGGAGAAGTGCTTGATCAGCACAAGGTGCCCTACATCGCCGTGCTCTTGATTTGGCGTGTAGAGCAGGTTGACGTGCCGATCCCTCTTTTGGCTGGTGAGGCGCAGTGGGAAGATTGTTGGTCCTTTCTTCTCCTCGATGCTGTACACGTTGATGGAGATGCCATTCTGCCGTTCAAACTTTTCAATCCGCTCCAGAGACATTGGAAATTCAATGCCCCGGAGATTTAGCACCAATGTATAATGCGGATATGAACTTGGGCCATCGGTGTGTCTTTCCGCGGGATGTAGACCGGCGACCACTGCCCAAGCGAAACAGGCGTTGTCCTGGGATCGCACGCTAATCGTCGCTTTCTTCAGCGATATTTCCCGCGGCAACTTGCAGTGACACCCTGCGCGCAGCGGATTATATTTGTTGACATTGACGGTTAGATTCAGGATTCTCGTCAGTGCCCATCCGCTGTCGCGTTCCTGGAACTCTTCCAGCGATGCCAGGGTTGGTTCGATGACGCATCGTTGGCACCACTCCTGCAGATCGGATGTACCGAAGAGTTCGCAGTTTCGGGTATTGATGCTTTTACAAGCTTACTTGTCACCTGCCACAAATTCGCCGTTGAACACCGTGTTCACTTTGAGGTTTCGATGTTTCCTCAAAGGACCCCGCACATGCTCCAACACAATGGCCGCCGCATCCTGGAGGAAGTTGCGCGGTTCGATGTAATTCGAATTTAACACGGCACCAGTTAATACGCGGCTATCGAACGCAGTGTCTATTGCGCGCCACAAAAGTCTCGTGCTCGAATGTCCGGCACCTTCGCGCACGAAACGTCCGCGCAACGAATATTTCAGTCCTTCGAGCTGCGCGATTCGAGCAACCAGCGATTGTCGAACACCGATTGATAATCGAGGACGTTTCACTCGTCTGTGTTCTTCCAAAGATTCGATACACTCGTTGCACCGTTCTTCCCACGCGAGGTATTCTTGTGAAATCAATCGTGCAAATTGATCTCGCAGTTGGCGTTCCACTTGCGCGAATTTTTCCATGATCGTAAATGGAATGTAAATGTAATGTATTACCCGCGCCATGTGTTACAACGATTTGACGCTTTGTGCAGTTTAGAGCATGCTTTTATGGTTGGTACCGCGATTTGGCGTCTCCGTCTAACTCTTTCGGTGTACCCCTCCCTCGAATGCATCGCATGCAAAAACGATGATCCGTCCCAACACTGTTCTATACAGTTTCTGCTGATATCGCATAATTCTTTCCATGATTCACGCGTATGACGAATTAGCGCGCAAGATCACCCGGCACCGTTTCTGCCACCACAGCATAATTCTAGGATTCAACGCTTCCAAAAGTATTATATTACATTCAACACGTGTCGAGACTTTTATCCTTGAGAATGGGGATTAAATTACATGCAATCGCGCGATATGCTGCGACATTAAGATTGAAAAACATTCTGGAAAATTGGTGGCTTTAGAATAAAATGTTGCGGTGGGTGGAAGCAACTAGCCTCTACTTAAGGCGGCTCCCGGACGTTATTCCATCAATCGCTCAGCAGTCGCAACAACTTTTGACGGAACAGACAGTGTTCCAAAACTGTATAATACCAATGCCAAAAGAAACGCTGGACGCGCAAATTATACCGTCCCAATGATGGGTGATAATAGTATGGCTACATGCAAGGAGAATACATTCAATACAGGTATGGCTCAATTTTCATAACTTCTCGAAATTTTTTATGTTTATTCCTGATACGACCGGCCAATTTCATAGCTTTAATTGTTCTCTTAGTCCGCGCCGAGCATCGCGTATCATGGTCAGAAGATACGCATTAACATCCGTGGGTAGCAAGTATTTGGAAATTGCAATCAACGTAGGACCTATGGCCGATGTATCTTATCGGTGACAATCATTGGAATCATCTCATATTACCATGGCATACATGGAATCTGCTATTTGACAGCCATTCATCCATCGAAGAACATGCACAATTGCCTGAACCTGACTCGATGCAGATTGATGAGTTAGTATTGGAATTTGTTCGGATCTTTGATTCACCGATTGTAAAGATGACGCTATGTGATAATACACTGTATTTCAAACCGAATACAATATCATTTTTATGTAATCTTGAGCCATGTGTAAGCTATGTGTATCCCCGGTTGCATCAAACTGAGGAAGATGTGAGAGTAAAATTTGAATGTTTTGTTAACGTGTTGCAACAGAGCGGTGTTGCCTGTGAAACATTAGATACGCGCAGTGCTGCTAAAATCATACGCGATAGCGAATATTACGACGAGGAGTATCTCGTAGATTGCGAACTGGTAGCATGTGCCATCAGTGATATTCTGGCTGATGCTCGTAGGAAGAAAAAATGTTAAATTATTATTCTATTTTACATACTTTAATTTTAAAATAACTTTCTTAAACTTATATTATTTCTCCATTTTATTTACCCTCCTTCTCTCCTCAATTCTAAGATTCGACGTTCCCACAAGTATTATTTCCGCTGACGCCGCATAATTCTATGATTCGCGCCGTTCTTCGCGCCGCGAAAATGACGTCATACCGCACGGCTGCTCCAGGGGAGTCAAATTACGCGAGATCGCGCGATACGCTGCGACGTTAACATTGAAAAAAAAACATTTTGAAAAATTTTAGCTTTCGAATGCATGCGATTGTACCACAGCTGTCTCTTTCCCTCTCTCTCAGAATTTAGCTTCAGAATGCATATGATTGTAGCACTAAGTAGTGCTATCTCCGTCTAACTCTTTCGGTGTACCTCCTTCCTCCAATAGATTTCACGTAAAAAGCCGACTTTGTCCGACATCATCTGATGAAAATAAATTATTACGCTCGGTATATGTACCATTGAGGAAAGACTAATGTCGGAGAGCCGGCTTTGGGGGAGTTGGTTAGGCGGTTGACTCGTACCGCGGATGTCTTGGGTTCGAGGCCCGTCGCCCGAGATTCCGTTTTTTCATTTATATTAATATCTTAAAATGAAATGTTTCCTTCCTTACCGACAGTTTGTACCACGCTCCTTCCTTACCGACAGTTTGTATCACGCTCCAGAGTAGGTTCTCGCGCTACACCCCCACCACTCCGCCGCCATCTCTATGACGTCATCCGCGCCCGCCCGCGCCCGCCGCCGCGCCCGCCGCCGCGCCCCAAAAACAAATTTCGCATCTCTATGACGTCATCCGCCGCGCCTCAAAAAATCCTTATCATGACCTTGAAACTCAAAAAATCCTTATCATGACCTTGAAACTCAAATTTGGGTTAGAATCGGCACAGCTATACTACTCTCCTGTGATAGCTGCTCTCCTGCTCACTGTTGCCGTCTGTAGATTCACGGCTCGAGGTCTTCCTATCGCGATTTTCGGTTACAGTGACTTATCGGCTATGTATTATGTTGATAACTTATGTGAGGTGGTTATAATACCTCGAAAGTACGACACATAGCAAATACATATGATTGAAAGGTTAATTAATATTTGACTCCACGTCGCGGGACGTGACAGTATATAAAGGTTTTTGGGTCGCTGATTTTGAATCTGATTTCAAAACTTCAAAATTGAAAATGACACCTCCAATATAGCAACAATAATTGCAGAAAATACTTTATTGGTCTAAAAAATATATTTGTGTCACAATAAATCGATGATCAATCAGATGATATTTTCGGTTCCTCGTCGGAAGGCACTTCAGCTACGTCGGCTTCATCATGGGTACATCAATCTTGTCCAAGGGCCTGCCTCCCTGACCAAGGGATAATTTTCTTTCGTGGTATGAGTCTCATACTTGTTAACACGGGATCTGAGCTAAGCAGTAATCTATTAAGTACACCGAAATGACAAGATTTTCTCAAAAACATTCTTGCGTAATTTTGTCTGAATAAACGGAAGTGTTTATTACGCGCTTCAGCAGCTTCCTCAGACAGTAGGCCGATTAGTAGTAAGGCCTTTTGAATAATTCGGTCTTATTACGTGGAAGTTGATGAAAAAATCAAGTAGATTTCGAACGAATAATTGGAAAATATAAAAATATACTTCAAATATGTCGCACATATCTGCTTGTGTATAATCCATTCTTCACCGCGTTCAAATATTTCGTGAAAACAAAAAATTGTCTTATGGCCAGCCTTTTTATTCGAATACCCTTCTGCAGAACATATGTACAAACTAAACTAATTAACTTAATGAACGCAGTGTAATGTTTCTACGCGTGGCACAACGCGCGTTACAGGAATTCGGGATTGGTTCGAGTGGCGTGCGATAAAGAATTAAAATTCCAGAACAAGAATTAATCTTAATAGTGTTTATTCAAGAAAACACTTCATACAAACATGAATTAACGCTTTATAATACTAAAGAAAATAGGTTGCGACTCTCGGTCGGTATAAGAAAATAAAGTTGATCGTCTTGGGTTGCGACTCTTGGTCGGTACAAAAGACCGCCCGTTTGATCGATCGATTTGGAGTAATGTAACTTAAATATCTAATAATGACGTTTAGTCGATTGAAAGGAATTAGTTTATGGATAATGACTCTTTTGGTCGATGTAGGAATTAGCTTATGAATCTAAGAGTTTGAATATATGTTTAAGTTGAGAATTGTTTGTAGTTGTTTCTTCGTTTCATCAGGGGCAGGTATTGCCACCTGGAATAATCTCAATCCCTTGTTGCTTAGGTGTAATATTACTAATCTGAGAATAATTATTCGTAATTTGCTTCAACAACTAAGGGGCCTACAAGGCGGCTTCCAATGCAGGAACGTCTCGTCAAATCTGGCGACTATGGCCTTGGTTGGAGCGCTCAACATAACCGAGGGGCCTACCAAGCGGCTTCCAAAATTGGAGCATTAACTTATGTTGGAATGAGCTATTAGCTTTAAATGATTCTTCAATTGCCAGAGTAATGACTCGGATGGTTGTAAGAATCTGAATGCTCTCTCTGAGCTATCATGCCCGTATTTATACATATTCGGAGTATTAGGAGCGCCTCAATAGGAATGGAGCTCGACTATTACGCATCAGTTATTCTCTGCTCGCATGATCCGTTCTCCAGTCGGCCTACAGAGTGACTGGTTAATGAGCAGGCGCGCGTGGAACGCTCGGATTCCTCTCTCATTGGTATGCACACATCACAGCTCCCGATCCTTGCTCTCGCAGATCCGCCGATCGACTGAGGATCGCGCATGCGTTCAATTCTCCCACTCCTTTACACTCAGTTATCTCTTTCATTGTACTCGCGTCTCACGGTATTCTGAGCTAATATTAATATTAACGCTAGACACACCTTATAAAAGTAAAATAATAAGAATATAATAAGAATATAAGTATTTAAGTAATTAATAATTATGCTTTTTAACGAAAAAAGAAAAGGGCAAGTTTGTGGGTTTGTTACAGCAGGATAAATATATTTAACACACACAAAATATAAACTATACAAAATAAAACTTAAACTGAATAAATTGAAAGAAAAACTACAATATAACATATAAATATGTAAGAAATTCTTTGAATATTTTGCTATGTAGTCTCTGGTAGCACAGTTTCAACTGAATGCAGACAGAAAGTAGTGGACTTACGTAGTCAAAGGTTTATCTACAGCATAGCATAAACATCTCATATGTCTATAATCTAAACAATTTCTTTGAAGAGTTTCTTAGCACCTCACGGAGGCCCGACAACTGCGACCGTACAGGCGTACGTCAAACGCTGCAACTCTCGATAGTCATGTCTACCTAAATTAGCCCATAAAACTTCCATTCTGACGAATCCGGAACCATTTTTTTGCATTGTGATCACAAATCTTTTTCAAATGTAACGACATCAGAAAAAGCATCGAGATTCATCCGGAAGTATAACAGAATCGTTAATGAAATCTTGTAAGCGTAAAGAAAATTTCCTGAATTCTTGATTATCTTCAAACGTTAATAACTATACAAATATATATTATGAAGAAGTAAAACCTTCTGGAAAGTGCAGTATATACTTCTCTGAAAAGCTTCCATAATGCAAGAATTCACACAATTTTTTTTACAACATGTAAAAATCACGATAAGCCAACAATGTTTTAGAGTGTGGTTAAGAAAGAAACGCGTGCTCTAAAATCTTTTAACTTTCGACGAAGCTCGTTGCTTCATGAGTGCAGAAATGAAAAAACAATATTGCTACATTGTTCCTCACACATTCAAGTGCCTCAAGCAGCAAAAGTTTTACGACGTACGCCAAATTTTTAAAATCGACTTTTGGCCAACTTTTGAGGCCAAATACCCCACTGTGCGTCGTGCAGCTTAGGGTAGTGTACCGCATCCTACCGTATAGCGCGGCGAACGATAGTGTCTCCGGTGACCATTCACGGAGTGACCGATGCTTCTCGGGACGCAAGGTCGCTTAGCCGTCTCGTGAACCATCGAGGAGCTCGCATGCGAAGACTCCCGTGGAGTTATCTGGATCGACGCAATAACAAAGAATTACTCTGGAAATAACGAACTGAACACCACTCTGATCTTTTTCTTGCCGCCGGTCTTTTTCCACACTGCTTGATGGGACAGGTAGAATCCAGACGCGTCCGGGCCCAGGGTGTCTGACGTCTCCTCCATATGGCCGAACCAGTGGTACTCCTCGAGAAAGTCCCGGTAGTGGGTCCTGAGCGTGTGGTCCCGCTCCTGCCGTCTCTCCACGCCCATAAGCATGCGGAAGGCCGTAGCCTTTGAGGCACTCACCCGCAGCCCCTCCTCTGTCTTAACCAGCAGCCGCACGTGGTACCTCCCCCCGCTGTCCCAGGTGTGCTCTAGGAGTGATTTCGCTAGAAAGTAGATAGGGACAGAGGGAATCTCGTTAACTTATTGATACGTGTCACTTGAAGCAAGTAGTAAGTCTAGGCGGATTCTAATTCAGGTCCTCTGAGGGGAGCGCGGAAGCGGGGGTCTGGGGCGCGCGGGGTAGTGGGGTGGAAGGAACTCTTAGCGCGGGGGCAGCAGGGAGGGGGAGATTGGTTGCGCTCACACGAGCCGCGGAGTGGGGGAACTAGTAGCCGAGGAGGGTGTTACGTCCTGAAGGGACCTTTCCATAAATCACCCCGAGCGGTTGGAATGATTTACCGGGTTCTTGCTCTTATCAAAGGGCTAAGGTTGACTATACCACCTTGACTATACTTACCAGGGAAGAAGAAGGTAAGAGGAGTTTGAATAAGATCATACAGAGGAATTAGAGAAATAACAATGATATGGAATATATTCTTATAGAAAGCAAATAAATGATTACATACCCTGGAGACGGCGCTTCGTCTCCGCTGACGCTTGCGTGTCGCTCGCATTCGCTGACGCGGTGGTCTTTATCGGCGCGTAAGAGCACTCCCAGCGCGTGCCGTTTCTCGGTATGTCGGATGAAGATACACTTCGCCTAACCTGATCGGCCGAGCGCGATTCGCGTTGAGCTCGACGCGGAGTCGAGGTCGCGATTTCTAGACGGCACGTCTGCTCGTCGCTACTCCCTAAATCGAACTCTCAATCACGGCTGCCGTTACGAAGTCTCGCGGTTGCGGGCCGCGCTTTGCACAATCGTACTCGGTTTGAGGAAACTGTCCCGTCGGCACCTGTCGATCGCTCCTTCTTTAAAAATATCGGGGCCCGGGCCGTCAACGGTCACGTGCTTACGGCGATCGCTTCGCGGTTCGACACAACGTGACTGCCATGCGTGAGACGATTCCGCTGAATCTCTGATACGAAGGAATGCGGCGCGTGGACAGCAAACACGGGATGGACCGAAAGGGCCTATGTAACACCTCCCCACTTAGACACGAAACAGTCTCGAGAGGCCGTTTCGTCGTTAACGCGTGTGAAGCTGTGCGTGCGTACACTTTTATTCCACGGCTTAAAACTATGGTTAACGCTATTAAATCTAAAGGGTCGCAAGGGGATGATAATAAATGAGTCGGAATTAAGCGAGAAAAAAAAGGAACTATATATTATTACAAGCCGCAAAAATAAGGAAAAACGTGATAAAATTAAGGACGGTGTAAATAAAATATAATAGATGTAAGAAACGAAAAAGAGATAAAGGAAAAAATATGATGAATAAAGAGAGAGGGGGGGGGGTCTTAGTATGCCTGTGGAGGGACCTTCGTTGCTCTGCTGCGAATTGAACGAAAACGGAAACAATTATAGTCTGATCGCGTAACTTTGAGGTGGTTACAATTTGGTGGGTAATTAACTAAGGTTCAGGGGGGGGGGGGATGTCTCCTTATTCTGCCCCGGCGGGGGAAATCCATGGCGTGTGTATGTCCCGTTGTGACTTCCAGGGCCTTGGTGCCTCCAGGACTGGAAACGCCGAGATGTAACGGGGGTCGGTGTCCAGCATCGCTCTTAGGCAGCCCGTGTAGTCATCCGGCGTTGCCCATTCGAGATGTCGGTGACGGCAACGGATACACCTCGTCAAAGCCACCGCCCGTCTCTCCTTGGCGAGCCAGTGGACGGGGACCCGCTCGTACTCGGCGACGACCTCCGTTGCTCCGGTTCACCAACGTGGGCCGCACATCGTCATTGTTTTATGGGCCCTATGGGTCCATACTTGGCCCTCGCTTCCGTCAAAACATCTCTTCGTCCTCACGCAGAGTCGGCGTTGGAAGGGTACACGTAGGTGGCGGGGAAGGATCCGCCAGAGAAGTACGTCTGTACTTCCTACCGTCAAACTTTGGCGCATACATTGTTGCGAAAAGGGATTGGTTGTGTATAAAATTTTGTAACGACTGTGACCCGCTCGCTTGATTGATGTTTATATGCTATCATCTCTACTATCTAAATTTCGCAGCAGAGCGCTTCGCGGGTTTTTTTTTGCTGCTATCAGCGAAGTATGGCCTAGAATACTTCGAAGTATGTCTCGGAACCCGCGAAACATCTCGCTCGTTCTACGAGGGTTATCTCTCTTGTCCTCGTGAACGGTATAACGGATAGGTTGCGAGGAAAGGATGTAATAGCGAGAGGACGGGGTCTAGAAATTATTTGAGGAGAGGGGCGGTGTGGTACAATTTCTATATCGACCTTTGCCTCTTTCCTTAAAGCTCGCGATTTTGTGTCCGACGTGCTCTCCAAAAACGGTATCAAATCCAGACAATAAGGAAAATAAGGAAAATTCCTCCCATTCCTGGCAGTCCATAGGTAACATATGTCGATAAAGGGTCTAGCAGGATAAGCATGGGCAAACGGCCCTCATGCCGATTCTTGGAGTTGTTATTTTCCAAACAATGCTCCTCGCCTGAAACACCATTATGTAAAGTTTTAGATCGCTACCCCCCGTTTAAGGGTAATACGGGGGTAAACACCCTTAACGTTATTATTTTTTTTCTCGGTTACTACTTAAGATATTTGAACGAAAAAAAACGACAAATAGCTACACACTAATTGTACTTCATATATTTTTCTCAAAATTTTAACTCTATTATTAAGGGTAGAAAAAAATAATGAATTATTTGGGGGTGGTTTTTCGAAACAACCCTTTGAGCGACCACCTCCAACAAAATCGAGAATAATGCTCTAGTATCGAGCTATTATATATAAAAACCTGAAGATAGTCGAGATGGTGGAACATAGTTAAATAGTTTAAAAAAGATCATTATATTATAAATATGTGGGGTTTTGTGACGAGAAAGAGTATTTGTCGCGAGCCTGCGTAGGTGTCATTTAAATGTGAATAGAAGAAACGATCGCAGTTCGTTGGGGAGATCGATGTGTGAATGAAGAGTGTTTGGGATTTATTGTTTATGTATAGTGTCGGGCAAAGAAACGAGTCGTGAAGCGTGCCGTGAGAGTAATCAGTGGGAGTTCGAAAATCATAGGTAATAACGAGAAAGGTTGATATCATTATTGATTATTATTTATTAATCCTCGTCGCTATTTACGTCAATAACTGCCGTTGTGTCAGTTCCATCAAATATATTTGTTAATATTTCGGACGGTTTAACTATTTTGGATAAAAAACGCCCGTGTGATAAATAATAAATAATCGCAGCGACGTGCGAACAGCAACCCACTGTCCTGTTGCCATTCGCACAATCGCACGTATATCGTTGTATTGCTGTGTAGCTGATAGAATTTGGTATATATTCGATATAACATTTGTACTTTTTGCGATTGATATGTCGCGAGCGGACCTTCATCCTTATAATGTTAGTGGTTTCCTTTAAGTACTCCACGGTCAAACAATCTTCATTATTCATGAGTTCAGCAAGATAACACACTGCCTGTGATAATTGGTATGTGCCTGTAAATAATATTCAGTATTTAAATATTTATTGTTCCGTAATGTAACATATTGCTTGCGGCACCTAGTACGTACCTGTAAATAGTATTTTTAAGTCCTTTTCAGTCAATTCTGGAAAATCCATTACAGATTTGGCAGTCATTACAGCAAAAGGTTTCTTACGACGACTTAATTTTTGAGTTTCTATTAATTTTTGTAGAGTATTATCTTGTGTTTGGCGTACTTTCATATAACTGATAATTAAATCTGCAAGCTCTGGATCTGATTCTAATCTTTTTCCGAACGTATTGTGCAAAAAGGAAGCTATACGACATAGTGATTTAAGGGTCGGTAAGAGTTTATTATCCATTTTATGGTGCAAGAGGCGATATTTTTTACCTATAGCAGCATTCGTTAGAATTATTTAGATTAAGGATATTATTTAGAAATATATGAGATTACTACATTACTATTTAGAAAAATGTTTAATAACAATAGTAGCGAGAAATGCATTAAATGTAACGTACATATAAAAAAAATTTCGGGAAGAGTGAAGCGAATTGCTAAGGATGACGATGCAGTTAAATATCAGGAACACTGTACCAACACTGTGACAGTTGAATCTGTACTTTGTAATAAATGCAGATTAATTATCTATAGAAGCCAAAATTCGTGTGAGACTGATATGAATAGTGATATTGATAATATTACAATGGATTCAGACTTTTATGCAAGGGATAGTAGCCAGACATCAGACACCTTCGTAGAGTTACCTTTCAAAAGAGTTGCTTCGACTCATAATTATTGCACTTTATGCCAGTCACGCGGTCAACATATCGTGATACCATTCGAAGCACGCCTCCAAGTATTTACACAGAAAAGAATTTATATTCCGAAAGGCAATCGGTGTTGCCGTACACATGTATTTAAAAAACGATTTTACACAAACGATTTACAGTTGCTACGTATTCATTCCACATCCAGCTCAATAGAAGTGTCAGATGTTTCCTTATTTTTGGAACAACTGTCAATAAATGTGGACTCATCGTTATTTAAAAAAATAGCTGACTTTTCTTTAAGTGAAGAACAACTGTACGCATTCACTGGGTTTAAGTGGGAAACTATTAAAAAATTGGAGAGCATGCTGCTTAGTGTGAGGAATACTGAATCCCGAACCGTGACGCAGTCTCTAGTTATATTTTTATTTAAACTTAGAAGCGGTAGTTCGAATGCGATAATTCAAAGTATATTTGGTCTGGAACGGGAACTACAAGTGTCAGAATATTTCCACCAAATAGTAACTGCATTTGAGAAGGATATTTTACCAAGTAAGTTTGGAATAAATGCAAAATCCAGAGATGATTTAATTTTCAATGAAACCGCCTATGTTACAAAAAACTTTTTGCAATGGGAGAATCTGAATTAGCAGTAATATTTGACGGAACTTACGTTCGACACGAGAAAAGTAAAAATAATGAATATCAGAGAAAGTCGTATTCCGGTCAGAAAAAAACATCGCTATGCAAACCATTCACAATATGCACAACAAATGGTTATGTAGTTGATACAGCAGGACCGTTCAACGGAAACATGAATGATGCGACAATATTGAAAACTCTATTAGAAGATCCCATCGGAATAAAAACACTTTTGCGACCGGGTGATTTTTGTATCGTCGACCGTGGATTCCGAGATGTTGTGAGTTATATGGAAAATCAGGGATATAATGTTTTGATGCCGGCATGTAAGGGGGAGCGAATGCAATTGACATCGGAAGAGGCAAATGCATCACGGTTCATTACAAAAATAAGATGGGTAGTAGAAGCGGTGCATGCTGCTATAGGTAAAAAATATCGCCTCTTGCACCATAAAATGGATAATAAACTCTTACCGACCCTTAAATCACTATGTCGTATAGCTTCCTTTTTGCACAATACGTTCGGAAAAAGATTAGAATCAGATCCAGAGCTTGCAGATTTAATTATCAGTTATATGAAAGTACGCCAAACACAAGATAATACTCTACAAAAATTAATAGAAACTCAAAAATTAAGTCGTCGTAAGAAACCTTTTGCTGTAATGACTGCCAAATCTGTAATGGATTTTCCAGAATTGACTGAAAAGGACTTAAAAATACTATTTACAGGTACGTACTAGGTGCCGCAAGCAATATGTTACATTACGGAACAATAAATATTTAAATACTGAATATTATTTACAGGCACATACCAATTATCACAGGCAGTGTGTTATCTTGCTGAACTCATGAATAATGAAGATTGTTTGACCGTGGAGTACTTAAAGGAAACCACTAACATTATAAGGATGAAGGTCCGCTCGCGACATATCAATCGCAAAAAGTACAAATGTTATATCGAATATATACCAAATTCTATCAGCTACACAGCAATACAACGATATACGTGCGATTGTGCGAATGGCAACAGGACAGTGGGTTGCTGTTCGCACGTCGCTGCGATTATTTATTATTTATCACACGGGCGTTTTTTATCCAAAATAGTTAAACCGTCCGAAATATTAACAAATATATTTGATGGAACTGACACAACGGCAGTTATTGACGTAAATAGCGACGAGGATTAATAAATAATAATCAATAATGATATCAACCTTTCTCGTTATTACCTATGATTTTCGAACTCCCACTGATTACTCTCACGGCACGCTTCACGACTCGTTTCTTTGCCCGACACTATACATAAACAATAAATCCCAAACACTCTTCATTCACACATCGATCTCCCCAACGAACTGCGATCGTTTCTTCTATTCACATTTAAATGACACCTACGCAGGCTCGCGACAAATACTCTTTCTCGTCACAAAACCCCACATATTTATAATATAATGATCTTTTTTAAACTATTTAACTATGTTCCACCATCTCGACTATCTTCAGGTTTTTATATATAATAGCTCGATACTAGAGCATTATTCTCGATTTTGTTGGAGGTGGTCGCTCAAAGGGTTGTTTCGAAAAACCACCCCCAAATAATTCATTATTTTTTTCTACCCTTAATAATAGAGTTAAAATTTTGAGAAAAATATATGAAGTACAATTAGTGTGTAGCTATTTGTCGTTTTTTTTCGTTCAAATATCTTAAGTAGTAACCGAGAAAAAAAATAATAACGTTAAGGGTGTTTACCCCCGTATTACCCTTAAACGGGGGGTAGCGATCTAAAACTTTACATAATGGTGTTTCAGGCGAGGAGCATTGTTTGAAAAATAACAACTCCAAGAATCGGCATGAGGGCCGTTTGCCCATGCTTATCCTGCTAGACCCTTTTCGGTTCGGTGATGAGTGGCCTGTCTTTCTACGTCCTCCAGTACGATTGCGTTCGCTTTCGCATGGGCATCTTGAAGGGTCCCCTGAGGTTCCTTTTCTTGATGGTCGGCCAAGATTTTCACGTGATGTTCCATGAGAGTTGGCAGGATTTCTGAAATGTTAATGCCTATAGATGGTTTGTAGATGGTTGTGAATGCCTCAGTGTCGACTCCGGATGCCCAGATCTGATCGGTCCCGATTTTGGGATCCACTTCATATCCGGCCGCGTGCATGTTGCATTGTACCTGTAGTGCCAGGTTGTCTCTGATGGAATATAACAAGGTGTTGGGTGCGACCGTCTTCTTGAGGAAGGTTTGGCTTCCGGGGAGAGCTTAAATGTTGCAGGTAGGCCACTTGATGTTTTGTGGTTTTAGTTAGACATCCGTCTCGCAGCTGAATGCCTTGTCCAAATTTTGGAGTGGTACACTAAGTTCGCACATGTACATGCGAAGATGTTTCCTGCATCCCGAGATGTAGGTCTCGTCGGACATGAAGTACTGAGAGTTGATTTGACTGATTGCTAAATATTGTGTTCGTGGTTTTACGAAAATCATGGTAGAAACATTGGTCGATATAGTTTGAAACGAAGGGTACGGTTAAATGTAATAGAGGTCGAAGGGAATTTGGTCCAATAAAGGGATGCCGAGTGACAAGATGATTCGACCCTGTAAATAAGCTACGTTTAATTTGGTCACCCCTTGTAGTTGTTTTGAATTTAATTCTTCCGTAGTCAGTGGGAATTCGTATGGCGTGGTTTCATGGATTCTTGCGCAGATCTGCGCTAGCTGGCTAGGTGAAAGAACGGCCGGATAAGATACCGAGTTTCGCGAACGTGAGCGCGTCCGTGATAGTGATCAGCGCGGTTACATATTCGTCCACGTGTCTGGTCATCTGAAACGTCCACGTCGAAAAGGCTAATTCTAATTCTACTTTTGTTTTGCGCTCGTCTAATTGAAAGGTACCCGACGTTATTTCCTTAATTCTATTGCCCATGTTTCGCACGGAACCCGTTGCAGCTTTTAGCGTGTTGTTTATATCCTGGAATTCTGATTTTATAATACAGTGAATCACAAAAATATTCGGACACTAAGGTATGCATGACTATAACGGTCTATATCTTTGTTAATTATGGAAGAAATAAACTGAAACTTGTTTCTTTCGATAGAGTATTCATTGTACTTTACAAATATATGCAAATTATTAATTTTTCTTAATATACTTATATAATATTCAACATTAAATGAAATCACAGCCATTTTTCGCATTACAAAAATATTCGGACATTACATGTAATTAATACTTTATAAACTAAAATTTAACTTTTAATACTTAGTAACATATCCTTTTTGCTTTATCACATGTTTTAAACATTTCGGCATACTGACTATAATTTTTTGAAGATACTGTATACTTGTTTTCTCCCATTCGTCTCGTAATCTCTTTTTCAATTCTTCTTTATTCTTTATCGGTGTTGTTCTTATTCTTCTATTTAAATTATCCCATACATTCTCCATAGGGTTAAGGTCTAGTGACTGAGGGGGAGGCTGTAAGACTTTCGGACAATGATACAGTAGGTACTCTTGTACAATCCGTGCTTTATGTTTCGGATCGTTACCCTGGTAAAATTTGAAGCTTCGTTCAATACCCATGCTGACTGAACTTGGCATTAAATTTTCTTTAAAAATATTTAAATATTTGATTTTATCCATAATATCCTCAATAAAAACAAGTTTTCCTACTCCTCTGCTCGAAATACACCCCCAGACCATAACATTTCCTCCACCATGCTTGAAAGTGGCTTGCAAATTTTTCGGATTTAGAGCTGTATTTGGCTTACGCCACACCATGTGTCGTCCATCCGAACCAGATATATTGAATTTAGATTCATCAACGAAAATGACATCACTCCACCATGATTCTTCTTTCGAAATCATATTTTTTGCGAAAGTTAAACGTTTCTTTCTATTTATATCGCTGATGTACGGTTTCTTAATTATTATTTATTTCACCGGGTAAAGACCCTTTAGTTTACAATTAACAAATAAACAATGTAAAAGAAAAGAAAACAGAAGAAAAGCCAGTACATACATAAACAAACCATGATACAATAAAATAACGGAACTAATGGGCTGATACAATTTGCGTTAGAATTGAAGTTAACGGGCGTGTACAAAGACATTCCTGTGAGCCAAAGCCCGCAAACGATACTTAAAGGTGGCCAATGTACCGTTAATAAAATCAACATGCTCGCTATAACGATTCGCTAATTTACATATTTTATTAATGGAGTTATTCATCCCAAACGACGTGCTATGTCCCGATAAGTAAAAAAGAGAAGGCGATCTTAGAGAAACAATAGGCGCATACAGGTTAAGCAGAGCCAAAAAGTCCGCAGAATCGGTGTAGCCGTTAATAATACTGAAAAGGCAAGTCAGATCGGACACACATCGACGTTGTTCCAACGTGAGAAGACCGCAAACTTCCAGGATAGAACTATATTCATGACATAGTCGGGTCATCGGAGTGCCGAACTTAAAAGCCAGCAGTCGTAAGAATTTGTGCTGAACGCGTTCCAATAATGTAATATACTTTTCCTGATAGGGATTCCACACAGGAAACGCGTACAGTAAATGGGGAACGATTAATGCGTTGTACAGGGTGATTAAGGTACCGGGATTAACGAAATCTACCGATGCACGCATAATGAAACCTAGCATTCTAGCCGCTTGATTTCTAATATTATAGTAGTGCTGAGAAAACGATAACGAAGAATTGAAGGTAACTCCGAGGTCCCGAATACTATCGATAGAGTCCACTAAGGCACCATTAAGTGTATACTCAGTACGGTGCAAACATTTTTTATGAGAAAAATGTAGTACGTGACACTTGGAGACATTCAATGTCATCTCGTTAGCCCCGCACCAGTTAATAGCCACTCTCCCATTGTAGCCATTTTCTTTAAGCAGTCGCCGAACTGTCTGTGTGCTTACATTTTTCCCACTTTCTTCGCGAAATTCTGCTGCTAATGTCGAAGCACTCAATCGTGGATTTTCTTTCACTTTTCGAATAATCTGCCGCTTTTCTCTCTCATTTATTATTTTTCGCCGACCACTTTGTGGTAGTGATTCAATCCTGTCTTCATTTTTGTATCTATTAACGCTATCTGCCACCGTACTTTTTTTAAAATCAAGCATAGCAGCGATCTGGCGATACGATTTTCCTTTTTCCCGATTAAAAATTACTAGTTGGCGGAGATTAAATGAAACGTTTTTACTTTTCCGATACATTTTCACGGTAAACGACGGTATAATGACTGAATTGTATGGTAACACTGGCGGCTGGGTACTGAACCCGATGCAATGTACTTGTAAACAAAGGCTACGTTTCGAGTCGAACATTTCTAGGAAAATAATCAAGCACTATTTGTAAATATATTGAGAAACGATGTATCTGTCCGAATATTTTTGTAACGCGTAAATTGGATGTGATTGCATTTAATATTTAATATTATGTAAGCATAATAAGATAAATTAATAATTTGCACATATTTGTAAAGTACAATAAATACTCTATCGAAAGAAACAAGTTTCAGTTCCATTCTTCCATAATTAACGAAGATATAGGCCGTTAACCTTTATGTCAATAGCAACATACCCGGGTATATTTTGCGTTTTCAAATCGCTATATCTTGGAAACTAGCAATCGGATCGACCTGAAATTTCATGATATCCTCAACAAAAGTGTTTTACACCATATTCCCAAGTCTGAGTGGGATTGGACAATCTGGACCATAGTTATGGCCATTTTTCGATTTCTACCTCTTACGTCAACAGCTGTATACCCGGGTATGTATATGAAAACGCATGCAAATATATTGATATAATTGAAAAGTAAACTTTATTTTTCATCAAATTCTTCAAATAGTACAAGAATATAATGATAATATAATAAAATAATACATATAAAATAAAAAATTATGAATAAATTGGAAATTATTAAGTTTTTAGCTACATCTATTGCATTGCGGCATATTAGTAGAATGTTCTGCACACACGGGTCTTTTGCATAATGTGCAGGCTTTCCTTGTTGGGCGACGTTTGGCGCATATGTAACAATTACTCTTTGTTTTGATTCTGCCCGTGCTGTCACGTTCTTCCTCGCCTCCTACTGCAGCATCCATTATCCTCAAGGGACCGCCGTTTATTGCTTCAATGGCGTTGCGTGTAGAGAATATTCTGGATATTCGACTATTATTGGCTCTTACTTCTATTTCAGGTTTCGTCAGTTGTTCACTAAGTTCATGAAGGAACATCCTACGCCGGCTTGTAGAAGCCTTCATGTGTGGGTTCTTCTCCACGTAAATTATGTACGCAGCAAAGGCAGCCACATCCAGAATATTATAAAAGAATGCCAAAGGCCATCTATTTGTTCGCCGCTTAGTTGAATATTCTACCAGGCATTTATCCATGTTATCAACGCCACCTTTGGTTTTGTTATAATCTAATATCATTAGTGGCTTCTTCTTTGGACCTTCTACTTCGGTTGTGTAATGCATTGTTGAAAGGACCACAACTGATTTATTTTTCTTCGGCACGTAGGAACACATGGTAATATTGTTGCTGAAACCAAATATGGTGGATTCCACTGCACGTCCTTTTGCAATAGGAAAGTGTGGTGGCACAAATGTTCGTCTTTTATTCACTGTGCCCAACATCGATAATTTGCTGTCCATCATCAAACTTTTTGCCAAATTGTAGCTGGTGAAGAAATTATCGCACACAATGTTTCGTCCACTTCCACGGAAAAGATTGACGCACAAATCCTTCACCACTCTTTCACCTACGTTTTTTTCCCGTTGACCGGACGCCGCCATTCCCGTGTAGATTTGTCCCTTCAATGGATAAGACGAAATGGAGTCGCATACCCACCACACTTTTATTCCATATTTAGCGGGTTTTGATGGTATGTATTGCGTTAAACCAGTACCACCACGGAAAGGATACAGTTGTTCATCAACAGTGACGTTGGCTCCTGCTACATAATTGCTATGTAGATTGCTATTCAGCATCAAAAAAATGTCCGTTATTGCTGCTGCTTTGTCAGTTTGTTTGCGTTGCTGGCGTGTGTTTCCGTTATCAAAACGTATGAAGCGACTTATTGCCCAAAATCGTCGTACACTCATTGCAGCACGATATATCGGATGTGAGGTTGTTTTCCACAAATCTTTAGTATGAACGTAACCGGAATGTGTCACGCCACTCAGCAAAAGAAAACCCAAATACGCATCAAATTCACTTTTTGTTACGGTTTTCCATGTGCGCTGTTCTCTTGTTGGGTTTTGTGTATTCTCACGTTCATAGCATTGGCTTGCTTTTCTATTTGTTTCGCGAATAATGATGTCGCACATTTCATCAGACATTATCAATCTGAATGTTTCCACAATGGACAAACCTTCTGTTCTTCGTACTGGTCCACAGTTTGCAGATCTGAGTATGTTGTGGGTACGGAATCTAGCAGTTTGTGTTGGTGCAGCAGACCAAATTGTTTCATCTTTGCCAGTATAATTTCCCCCAGTTTCACATGGTATATCATCAAGTTCTTCATCATGTTCACTTTCGTCTTCCGGGTTGTATTCTGGTAACTGGATTTGTTCTACATCGGAGTCATCTGGCGTTACATCATCTTCGTTATCGTCCACAACCTCTTCAGATACTAATGGCTCATCGTCACTATTTTCTTCTTGTAAATCTTCTAGTCTCTGACGAATATATTCTTGTTGTTCATTATAATCAAGTGCTCTAAGTTGTCGTGGAGTGAGCCATTCACCATGTGCCATTTTTGCTTTCATAAATTTTGTTTCGTCGCGTAAAATATACTCTTATGTCTTTTCACTGCTTGTCACAAATAACGACTGAAAATAACGACAAAACTCACAAGAATTATTTGTGTCTACCTGCACAACCCCTTTTTCACATAATCATAAAATGTTTGTGGGATGTGACTGCCGTGTGCGTTCTAAAACATCCCGTTACTATGCGCCTGCCGGATTCGAAGCGTCCCCGAGGTTTCGCTAATCTTCGAGACGCGTCTGGAAGCCGCGACAAATACGAATCGCGGCCGACGATGTGAGAGGGGCGCCCGGTGGCGACGTGCACTCTTGTCGCTGGCTTGCGTGCGATGTGATGTGAGCCGCGAGAACATAACGTCCGACCTTTTTCCATATATTATATCTCTTATTTCTAACGAGTACAGTATTTCCTCCCTGAGAGCTCAGTTTGGTGTACACGATACGGACTTTTCGCTATCCCCACCACTTCTGTCTCACTCTTGTTCGGCGAAGGCGAGAGCGAGATGGAACGAGAGCCAGCGAGCGACACTGAAAGCGAGAGGACGGTACGAGACAGACGACGCCGCGCACGCAAAGCGTTCCATCTCGCTCGCTCCTTCGGCCAGAAAGAAGCGAGAAACGAACACTCGGAATTAGGGCTCTGTTCACGATACAGGCTCAACGCCGATCCGGACCAGTGAGCTCTCAGGGAGAAAATACTGTATATTCATTTAGTGTCCTAAACCCTCCTATCAGATCTCACATGTTTGTACCTAAAGAAACCTTTTTGCATATATTCAGAAACTACCACCATAAAGTGTGATCTAAGAAACTCATTATTTATACATTAAAATAACATATTTCTCAAACCTTTTTTCACATACTTAAAATAAACATATTTTCCAAGAACATAACAATAAAAAGTTAGCCAGATTAAAAGAAATGTGTTAATTATTCACATTTTTGTCACAACGCCATGCCATTTCCGATACAAAATGTATGTGCATACCCGAGTATGCTGCTGTTGACGTACGTATAATTTTTCTGCTATTGACATAAAGGTTAAAGCCAAGCATACTTTAGTGTTAGAATATTTTTGTGATTCACTGTATGTGTTTGATTTCCTAACAATTCGGCCAGATGGTCTTGATCTTTATATAATTTATCTAGTTCCTTATTATAATATTGCGCGTCGTCGTTGTCCAGTGTTCCGAAAAGGGCTTTGCTGAGCTGTGGCTTACCCAGTATGCTGAGTAGCAATTCCTCGTATCGTTTGTCGTCGAGGAGTTTTCGTTGTAGGGCCGCGTTAAGGGCGTTGGCCGGGCAAGACGTCCAGTTAAATGTTGTACATAATGTTTTTATCCTGTCGATTTGGGGTTGGGTTTGTGGTCGCGAGGACAATACTTCCGCGACTCCTATTCCCGTGACCAGCCTCCATTGGGTGCAGAAGACTCGAAGAGGTTGGACCTTTTCGTAGTACAAGCCCGGGTTGTGGTTTAATGGTGCTAATTGGTAGTCCCCGTCGATGATCTTAGTAGTAACACTCGTCCATAGGAACGTGAACAAAAGCAGGCCACGTCTGTCCATGGTGGTCGTAGTACGAGGGTTTTCCGAAAATGTCTTTCACGGGGGAATTCTATTGTTTTAAGTAAATGATAACTGCAAACACGAAAAACAAGTGAGATAAAAGAGAGGAAAGGAAGGAGTCAGGTTTACGGAATGTGGGACCTTGGTTATGAGAGTCGGGTAGGTGAGGCCTCCCGCCGGTTCATCGTAAGCTTAAACCACATTGAATACGCTTCAGTGGCGTCAAGGTGGTTTATTTTTAATATAAGCATGTTTCAGTTTATTGAAATGTTTGATGATTTGTTGGCCCTCATCCGAAATTAATATTACATTGTTTTGTTCGGTAATTGCTTTTATTTCGTAAGGGCCAATGAAATGCGGATCGAATTTATGGAGCCGAGACTCCTTTTGTACGTAAACGAGGTCGTTTGTCGCGAATGTAACGTGGTTACATTTTCGGTTGTAAATGTTTTTTGAACGCGATTTGCTTACATCCAAATTTGATCGGGTGGTACGTACGGATTTCGTCTAAGCGCTCTACCAGATTTTGCACGTATCCCGGGTACATTAGTAGTTCTTCGCGGGACATAAGCGTAAATGGATCTCGAGCTAATTGTCCGAAAACCACTTCGTATGGGGTGAACTTCGTCGCTTCGTGTACCGAAGTGTCGTGCGAGTACATAGCGAACGGGAGGAGCAAGTCCCAGTCATCGTATTTTCCAGATAATATTGTTACATTTTGGGTTTAACATAACGATTGTTTAATACACAATAACAGAAACGGAATATGAACAAGAACTATAAGGTAATCTCGAATGTACAGGGATGAGAGTTTCGATATGTTCTTTCGCGTTGGCGTCTGACTGTCGAATGACAGCTTGACAGGCGATCGATCTGATCGCCTTCTTCTCGCTGTCCTTTTGTCTTCGTCGCGGGCACCAACGGGCCATGGATTCTATCCATAGGGTGCTCGCAACAATATTTTAAGTACTCCGTTAATACGATGTGACTTCTATCGAGGGAACCGTTGGTTTGTGGTCGATATCCCGACGTGGTTACGTGTTTAATTTTGAATGTTTGAACTATTCCCTGTATTGTGTTATTAATGAAACTCGTCCCGCGGTCCGTTAGTATTGCGCGCGGCGCGCCGAAGATCGCAATAAATTAACGCGATAACGCGTCGGCCACGGTAACAACTCGTATGTCAGTTAAAGGGACGGCCATACAGAATTTTGATAATTGGCATTGCATTGTAATTACGTGGCGGTTTTCGCTTGGGGTAGGGGGAAGCGGTCCTGGTTTGTCCAAGGCTACATTATCGAAGGACATTGCAGGCGTATCGGTGACTAACATCGGTTCACGTGTTTTGATGCGTACGAGCTTGTGTTCTTATCAGCTCTGGCAACCTCGTACGAAATCCTCTACGTCCCGGCGCAGACGCGGCCAGTCAAATAGGCAGCGTATGCGTCTGTACGTCTTCGTCACGCCCTTATGCCTCCCTATTAAGCTTTCGTGATAGTGACGGTTAATGTCTTCCCGTTTGCGTTTTGGTCGTAATTGAATTTTGCCCGTGCAGATTGTAATTGTGATGGGTATACGTTTGAAAATTTTTTTGAAGTGTTTTTTTAGCGCTTCGGCGTTGTTTGATTCCAGAATTCGAGATTAATTCCTTAGCGTATTTAGATTTAAGTAGGTATAAGGTAGACTTAGGATTTTTAGGCTTAACTAGGATTAAGTAGGCGTAAGTAAGATTAAGTAGTTGTAATTTGGAGTTCAGTTTAAAAGGAGTCTCCCGTTATAGTATAAGTGCGGATTAATAAACTTATCACACGAGAATGGTGAAAAACCCAAGAAGTGTTTGAAATGTGGTAAACGCGTCCGTTTTCGCGTTTCTCTGCGTCTCTCTCTCTCTCGCTTTGATGGAGCAGTAAAGTAATTACAAGTTTCACGCAGGTGACTTTTGAACCGACTAACGAGAGCGCGGTTCTCGCGAAGAACCGCGACGATCGGTTAAGAGTGGGGAGAGAGAAGCACATGAGCATCGCATGACACGCTAGATGGAGACACGGTGATTAAAATCTTACAGCTAGATAATAAAACTATTTACAGTATGTACACGAAACAGGCGTCGAATCGGTGTGGGGTTTCGCCATGCGCCGCTACACGAAGCGAGCGGAGGCGTTCGTTCTCTGCTGCGTCCCTGAGCGTTGTTAGTGCCGACGCGATCTCGCCTTCTCCCATTTCATAGTAAAAGCTGCCTGTTCCGACGATACTGAAAATTTTTTCTTCTTTATTACGGGTGATTAATACGTGATTTCTGATTAATTCGGATAATAATTTTGTTTCGTCGAAGAGTCCGGTAGCATTCAAAGTTTTACAAGTTATGCTATCTAGTATTCTGTCAGATGATATGAAATGAGCATAATTATCTGAAGCGGATGTAAGCATCGTCTTTACGATTTTTACTTCGCATTGCGTTGGCTGTGCTTCGTGTTTCGAGGCGTGCAGCACGTCTCTCATCTATCCGGATGATTCCCGTATGGTTGTTGGAAAATTTGGCGGGTCGATGAATGGCCCGTAATTTATTTCTTGGAACTCCGTTAAGTCAGGCATCTTAGTCATGTCAGGCCTGAGGTTCATACTTGATTTTTCCCCGGGAGGCGATCGGTCTTTCTGCTCCTCCGAGGTCTCGCCTTCAAGACAAATCATGGTCGACTGCGGGATGTCCAAGGCTTCTGCGTGCAGAGGTATTCCCCATGACACCCGCTCCTTTGGGCCTGATCGTAGGTCGGTATTCTGAGTACTGATGTTTTTGTGGGGATTCGATGTTTCCCCCTTTTCCTTAGAGGGGTACTCTTCGCCATGGGTCTTCAAGAAGGTGATTTCTTCCTGCGTTAATGGGCCTTCGCGCGAGTCATTGCTTTCGATGATGGAGTCCTCGTTACTTCCTTCTGGATCGTCGTTTTCTGTATCCAAGAGCTCGGGCTTTCCCGTCTGCCCTTCTGTTGTATCCAGAACAGTAGAGTTCGCCCTGCTCACTATACCGGCTGCGTTGTCTTTTTCTGTCGGTTGCAACTCCTGTTCGAGTTCGTATCCTTCTAGCGTGGAATCGTCTAAGAGCTCGAACGACGGTGGTTCTTCATAATTCGGTCTGGGCATGCCTTGACGACGCGCGCCTACGCGCGTTCCTATACCTTCCTTCTCGCTCTCCGGCGGGGTTTTCTTCCAGATAGTCGGGAACGCGTGCGAGACTGGGTTTCGTGAGAGCGCGCCCGCGTTTGCGTTTGCATTTACTCAGCCGGGTTTATACACGATTTCATACTCGTAAGCAGCGAGCATAATCCTCCATCGAGCGAGTCGCGACACCGCGTCTTTTACCGAAAATAACCATTGGAGTGGCCGGTGGTCGGTTACCAAGAAAAATTTTCGCCCATAAATGTACGTCCGGAATTGTTTTACGGCGTAGATTATCGCGAGGCATTCCTTTTTTGTTGTTGAGTAATTTTCTTGGCAAGGTGTGAGTACCTGCGAGGCATACGCTACTGGCGGGTCTTCGCTTATTTTCCCTTGGCTCAAAATCGCGCCGACCGCTACGTCGGTCGCGTCGGTTATAATGATAAAGGGTTCGTCAGAATTAGGATATCGTTAGACCGCCTCTTTGCAGAGTACTTTACGTAGATCTTTGAAAGTTTCCTGCTGTTTTTCAGTCCACAAAAAGGGAATTTTCATGCTTGTCAAATTCGTAAGTGGTCTAGCGGTTCGAAGAATCCAATTATACGTTCCAGGGGAAACATGCGTATACGTTCTAGTTCCAATCGTAGCTCCTCATAACCGCGGCATGGGGCGTATCGGATCTTTAGGAGGGAGTGCAGATCGGTCACGCTTCGACACTCTTTGTCTTCGACATAGTATCTTATGGGTTCGGCTAATTTGTGCATAACCCCGATCAGAAATTTATCCTCCTGACCTGGCAGTACACAGTGTATATTACTCTGTATCGAGGCTGCGAAGTCCTCCAAAGTTACGCGATCAGGGTCGAAACGGGGACTGTGCTGAAGAGCCCGATATAACCTCTTCTCATCTTCGCGGTTACGCCATACTTCGATTGCAGACGTTTCGGGATCGGTCGTTTGGAAGGCGAAGGATGATCCACTGCCCCCAGGCAGCGGGGGTGGAGGAGGGAGGTGGAAAGGGACGGTAGTTGGGCATCCTGGAGTGGAGGACGGTTGAGTTGTGGGGGATCTCAATAAACCACCCGTCATTGCTATGCAGTGCTTAGCAAAAGACGTCGTGTAGTAAGAAGCGTTGTCAAGTTACGAGCAGATAAGATTCCGGCAGGTCGCGACTGTTAGCGACAGCGCGGTTTCTACTTCTAAAGAGGAATGATTAATAGAAATAAAATCCCACTTCTGACACCAGTTATTACGTCCTGAAGGAACCTTCACCAGATCATTCCGAGCGGTTGGAGTGTAGAGCTGTTCAAGTATCCGGAAAAAGCAAGCCGAGCCTGGCTTGGCTCGAAAAACTTAGCCGAGCCATGTACCCGAAGGAACCGATTGGCTCGGATAGAACCAAGTACTTCAATTTTTTCAAGCAGCCCGAAAGAACCGGACGGATTGGATAGAACCAAGCGGATTGAATTTTTCCAAGCGGCCCGAAAGAAACTGGGTGGCTTGGAAAGAAACGAGCGGTTCGAATAATGTTCGAGCAGATCGAAAACAATTTGTCCCATTTATTTCAAACTTGGTACACATATTCTTAATAATATTATCTAAAATGTAGCATATCATTTTTTTATGTGATAACCCATTCGTATATAATAAATGTTTTAAGTTTGCCTTGTTAGGTAAAAAAGAATAGTGATATTCACCTTGCTGTCATTTATACAATAAATTTTTTCTTCTCAAATCCGTATGCTACATTGTAGATATTTTATTAATGTACACTAGAATCATGGTGTTTCTCATGTTAGATAAACCTGGGCATCGTAATTTAATACATCGCTCGCGCGCGTAACAGCGGAGGGGTTTAGCGGGAGAAGAAATAACTCGGTCATTTTTTAATATTTTTGTACAATATTTATACAACATATACCTTAATACATGCTCTGCACATAAAAAGTAACGAAATAATTTTCAACCTCATAATATCTATGAAAAAAAAAATTCGTTTAGTTTAGTGCTGTTTCAAGCGTCTCAGAGTGGCGTAACCCCTGAATAAAGGGTGTTGCCTGTTGATGGCTAAATAAGTATAAATGAATAAATAAAGAATTAGGTATAATATACACTGCGGAATTTTATGCAGATACATGTTTTTGTAGTAATGGATTAAAATTTAATAGTTTCATACCTGTGTTAAAAAGTTGAATGTAAGTGTAATAGTTACATTATATTCAAAAGTTTAGTAATTTAATAGTATGTACAGTAAGCCTGTGCAGACGATGTGGTTATGCTAGCGGAGGATGAGGAGGGGATGAGGGGAATGATAGGGAAGTTGGAGAAATACGTTGATGAGAAGGGACTGCAGGTAAATGTTGAAAAGACAAAGGTAATGAGGTGAAGGGGGGGGAGGTAGAAGAAAATGACCTGGAGATGGAAGGGTAAAGAGCTGGAAGAGGTGAGGAGTTATAAGTACTTGGGATATACGGTGATGGGAAATGGGAGGCAGGAACAGCATGTTGAGGAGAGAGTGAGGAAGGGGGCAGCGGTAATGGGGAAGGTGTGGGGGATGGGAAAAATATTATTTGGAAAGGATTGGGGCAGAAGGATCTGGTTATTTGACAGGTTGGTGTGGGGGGTGGTGGGATATGGGTTGGCGGTGTGGGGGTGGAGGAAGTGGGAGAAAGTGGAGGCGCTACAGGATAGGTTTTTGAAGTGGATGTTGTGGGTTGAACGGAATACACTGGGATATATGGTCCGGGAGGAGCTGCGAAGGGGGTTATTGAGCGGTAGGGCAGGGATGAGTGTGTGGGGGTTTGTGAGGAAATTGAAAGAGGGGCAAGGAGAGGAGCTGGCTATGGTGTTTTGAGAGAAGATAAATGGGAGGTTGGAGAGGGGAAAGGTGCTAGAGGGATGGGAAAAGGAAAGGGAGCAGTTTTTCAGGGAAAGGGGGTGGACAGTAGAGGAGGTAGAAAGGGGGTGGTAAGAGGGGAGGAGGTAGTGGACAGAGAATGAAAGCTGCAGGAGGAGGAGAAGTGGAGGAGGATAGGTGTTTCAAGGTACAATAAGTGGTATGGAAGGGTAAAGGGGCCGGTGGTGCCGGGTTACCTGAAGACGGGATGGGGGAGAGCAAGTGGCAAAGGGTGGCCAGGATCAGGTTGAGTAATGGAATGATCGGGGGGAGGTATTGGGAGGAGGAGGAGAAAAGGGGGTGCAGGGTGTTTGACTGGGGGGGCGGAGTCGTGGGAACATGTATGGGAGGTATGTATGGGGCGGGGAGGGGAGAGGGGGTGGCAGAAGATGGTGGACGAGTTGTTGGGGAGGAGGGGGAGGGAGTGGAGTACTTAAAGAGTATAGAGGAAAGGAGAGAGGGATCCGTATATTTTCACTCCATCCTAATATATATGTATCATTGCATTTACTGAACCATGTATTTATGTTTACAATACATTATTTTTATTTATCCACGAATTGTGTGATTTATCAAACCCCAGCCACTTGACGTAAACCTTATCCCGCTTCTTACGCAACACTTTTTCCACTAGGTACACATCAGGATCAGTGACGCGCTGCAGCTCGTGTTCATAGAATCCTCTGGCAACAGGTTTTCCACACGAATCGTGGAGCAGATACGTTGCAGAATTAGTTGCCTGTACTTTGAATATATTGAACACCTCCGTTGTCCAATTCGGCGTATAGCCTTTATTGAAGATGGTTTTAAATTTGCTCACCTGCACAAACTCGCCCAACTTGAATCTCGCTGGAGCAGCGATCTTTATGTTGTTGCATACGGTGACTAGCAGCTAATCGGCGATCGCAGGGGTAACATCGCAAGAACGCAATCTGATGGTTCTATGTTTTCGTGCATTATACTCTCCAAGGAGACGTGGTAGCGCATCGGTCCATCTGTAAGTTCCACTGAGCGTAAACATTTTCCACATATTGTTCTTCAAAGTTCGATTGAAACGTTCTACGATGGAGTCCTTCATCACCGAATACGTCGAATAATGATTAATGTCATGCTTTGTCAAGAGTTCATGTACATCGGTGTTGTAAAATTTTTTTCCTTGATCGGTTTGCAAATTTTTCGGATATCGATATCTAAATATCTTTGCAAGCGCTTTAGTCACCTCAGCGCCACTTTCAGTCTTGAGCGGCACCGCCCATGCATACTTGCTCAACACATCGATAACGGTGAGTATGCAGTGGTAACCTTGGTTGAATCGCAAGTAAGGGCGCATTTCTACAACGTCAGCTTGCCACAGATCATCGTATCCGTGCACTATGACTCGCCTCCGCGGGAAATGCCTTCGAGGTGGAGCATGCAATTCCTTAACAAGCTGCTGCTTCTTGTGGCCATGGTTTGCTTTACTCTTGGATTTCGATGATGGCTGCATGTTTGATCGCAGAGGTGTCGTTGACACGAATGATGTGATAATTATCTTATACGTGCATTATGTGCGCTCCATCGGCCCGAGGAAATTCTTGACAAGATCAACTGTCTCGCATGATTCTACTTCGCAGCGCTGCTGCGAGATAGATTTCAATGCCTGCGATATCTTTTGAACGCTGTTTTGCAGCGCCAGCATCTCTCTCTGAAGCACGATCAGCTTCGTCTCTAATTTTTCCTGCTGCTCTCTCAAAAGTTTAATGCTCTTTTCCACGTATAGTTTATTGACGGCGTCGCTATCAGACACCGGCTGAGCTATGCGTCGTATCTTGCGTGATTTTGCATCGAAGTTGGCATCGGTCACGCATAAAGCGTTATTATTATTATTATTATTATTATTATTGTTGCTGTCGTGTCCGTTGCCGTTGCCGTTCTCGGTCTCGTTCTCGTTCTCGCTCTCGTTCTCGCTCTCGCTCTCGTTCTCGTTCTCGTTCTCGTTCTCGTTCTCGTTCTCGTTAAAGCTGCTAAAAGTAGAGATTCCACGCTTTCAAACCATGTTCTCAAAATCCCGATACGACTATTTTTATCGGAGTTATGACCATGTGAACTTGCCCCTATTTTTCGGATTCCTAGAGGTGATACTTTAATTAATGTGAGGAGTGTAGTTGCTCTACGTTTCCTAGGCTTGGTGTCACCATACAACACCGTAATGCAGTTTTTATTGGACACCGCCGCCTCTACGGAATGTTCTTGTTTAGTGCGATCTGTCCAAGCGGAAAATATTGTACCCAAGAAGTCTCAGTTCTGCATTGGATATACTTGATTCAAGCCAGGTCTCCGTCAGTACGATGATGTCATAAGAATAGGATGAGCATGATACTGAGTGCTGAAGATCTGCCAGTTTGGTTTGAAGTCCGCGGATATTTTGGTAATATACTAAGAGCGAACATGATCGTTTTTTGCTTCCTTACGTAAGGAAACAATCTTTGGGATGCCGTTAAAGTATTTAATTGTTTTGATGTCGTCGTTCAATACGCGCAATTCAGAACGCAAATTATTAAGGTGGGTTCTTTGTTTTATCTTCTGGTCAAGAAAGATCTTTATGGGGCCACTGTACTTCCTCTTGTTTTTCAGTATTGATAATGGGACACTCGGTGACTTAAAGGAGACGCATAAGGGACGATGCATGGTCCTGTTGTCCTTTTACCTAGTCGTTTGATCTTAAAGTCACCGTAAACATCTTCGGAAGATACTGTTTGTAAGAGGCTTCTCACTGAATTCATGTCGGTAGAAAAATCGGTTTCAATCAGATTAAGAAGAATTATATTACAAGATCTTCTTTGCCTGTTGGTAATTTCTTCAATAATATCATCATCACTTATAGTACTCGACAAGGACTCGAGAGTTGTGAGCCTATTAGATATGTCCTTCAGTGTGCCAGTAAACTGCTCCATGACCGATTGAAAGGATTGTATTTCGTCTTCTAGCCTTGTGAATTTGGTATCGATTAATTGCTTTAGTTGTTCAAGGATGTCGTTGGCATTCCCATTATCGGCAGTTGATAAGCAAGAATTAGTAGGTAGAGTGTCAGCGCAATCTATTAATTTGCCGATTTGCCAGGGGTGATTGCAATGTTGCAAGCACGTGGATCCTGGATGGAAGATGGTACCACAAGTGCTACAAGTAACAGGTTTAGCTACTGGTGCAGCGCATCCTTTACAGATTTTCTTAGTTGCCATTTCAGGTGATTGATATCGGTCGTCAGTTAGTATGTATGTGCGATTGCCACTAGCGCCGTGCGATGAATACAAGCGTATGCGCATGCGTATATACACTCACACACAGCGAAGCCGATGTAAACACGGCAAGCTAATGGCGATTCCAGGAAAAATGTCCGAGTGAAATATAATAGGGAATATCCAAGCACTGTAGACTGTAAACTGTACGAAAAATTGATCGGTTATTACCAAGTGCAAGTAGAGTAACTCACTCGACGCACAACACTTAATAACACGGATTTCCACTACTTTAGAAATAAATTAACAGGAGCACAACAACACGCGTTCGCTCGTTAACAAGACTGTGGATCATAAACTATCTCGCATTTAATTTCGAAGCAAACCGTTCCATTTGTAATAATCCATTCTAGCTGCGCCGCTCTTCTCGAGCGATACCCCAAATTTGTTGATCGGCATCTTAATGCATACAGTGCACATCATCGGCACGCGGTTTTATTTATAATGAAGCCTCCCTCGTGGAGTTCCTCGATAATCGACAGAATTTCATGGTCATGCGAGTTGTTGTCCGCCTGACGCGTCGCTTCCAGCAAACGGCGGAATAAATTCACCAGCTCGTTGGCATCGTCCCAGCGCACGTAATCGATCTTGTTATCCTCTACCACCATGACTCGCGGTGCCGTTAGATCTTTCCCTGCTTTATTGGTTGACACACGAGGGAATAGCGGTGAAATTACATGTTTGTACTTGTATACCTTGTTGCCCAATATGGGATTTTGGGCACAATGACCGCGTCTGTAGGCATTCGTCGCCAGCAGTATACTTTTGTATTTTTGTTTATCGGCATCAGTGTATGCAGCATCGTTGGGAATTCTCTTGAAAATCAGTTCGTAAAGGTCGGGTGTTCCTCTGTACTTTACACCGCCGATGATTAAATTATCAGCCTTGTCCATACCGAATGCCTTATCCCCAAGCATCATTCTAATATCGCCAAAGTATACGCCATACACAGTATCTCTGACAGTTTCCTTATCCCTACTTCTGATTGCGTCCATATATTTTTGTCCCAGGGGGACCAAATGGCTGCGAAACGTTTCTTGTCCCTCGGATGTTTGAAGTTGCTGTCTAATAGATGTTGCAAACGAATCATCGAGAGTAGTTTCAAAAACGCCATCATCATCATCATTGATTATGAGCAATTGCACACTGGGAAATGTATTTATTGGCAGGCGAGAAACAGGGGACTTGTTTGATGCGACATTCTGCTGTTTACGCTTCGATTGAACTGGTGTGGAGGTTACGAGTGAATAATCCGATGACGTGTGTGGTTTCTTCCTTCTCTTACGCGATGTTTTCCATTTCGGCCGGATTTTTGTTTTAGGCGTTAATGTTTCATTCCCTTCAACTATTGTGCTCATCAGCGGTGATATGTCAGCTTCTGCCGCTGCGCTATTTTCCATGATATGTTTTAAGGGTTCGACAATAGGCTTAAAGTATCTCTCCAACGCGATATATTTGTCCATCTTGCCGGTCTTCAAAGCCTGATGTTTCTTGCGAATGGATTCACTGGTTTTTGCAAATTCCTTCGCTACTCTTCCGCGATCCTTAATATCCTGACTATTGATCATTGTTGTACCGTAGACGTTGCTTTCGCGCCGATGTGTTGAAAATGATTGGCCATCTCACTTGACGGCAAACTCGTTAAATCCCTATCTATAACGTCCATTGGACATCGCGCTATCCTTGTCTATTACCGCGAAAACGTACTCCCGTTGCCAACAATCACGCCTCAAAGCGCAGAAATCCTCGTAAGGCATATGAGTGTTTATGTGATCGTTGTACACATGTTTCAAGTTGGTACCATCCTGTTGAAACAGAATCAACAGATGCGCATTGTCGCGTATAAGAGGTTTGGGGATCATTGCATACGTCTGACAGAGATAGAAGCAGTCAACGTTCGATTGGCGCCCCATTGTAAAGTATTCTCGTATTGTATCTTGCTTGTCGCATGCCACATCATCAATGATAAAAATGGAATTCAGAAGCGATTCGCTTGGTGGGATGACATCACTGTTATTCGAAAACGTAAAGTGGCCAATATCATCTATCGGAGCCAATAAATTCTCCAAATACTGATATTTCGGCTGTTGTGACGACTTGGAATACACATACACGTTATCGAAGCGGACGCCGTGAGGACTTTCGAACAAGCTTACCAGCACGTTCGTCTTTCCACAATTGGATGGGTCGTCAATGAGGCAGCGTATAGTGTTTGGTAGCATGCTACCATGTTTGCGTCTTGTTTTCGAAGGCATCATTTGCGATTTATCGTCGAAAAATGTCACGCGTATCGTTACAGGTTGCCGCACGAATCGCATCCTCCCCGTGAACCGCAAAAATGATTTTTATACATCGAAACGGCGGCGCACCCTATTTATAGGCCGCGCCGAAGCAAAGCAGCTCAGTATTCGAAATGCTTCTGGTGCTGTCGGATAATTGCGATATTCGAGACTTAACCCCTGAGCAGCTGAAATATATACCAAAGATTATTCTACTGCGCGAGTTTGGCAGACACATGGACCAGTTGTGGGACAGACTCCCCGAGCATATAAAAGCCGATTCTGAGGTTCAGCAGTATTGTCGGTGTCTGGAACATTATAATCGTCCTTGGCAGCGAACGTATATCGACGGTCGAGCACCAATGATTAAAAACTCTGGCGAATGTCGCCGACGAGAGTAAAGAAAGTTTGTGATTTGTTAAATCGGGCGATAAACGCGCTACCTATCGAATTACATATCCCGGGATACCAGTTTTGTGGTCCATGAACTCATCTGTTAAAACGATTGCCTACAGGTGATCAAGGTACAAGTTGTTCTCGGATCATTAGTTGGTGGGGCGGCGGAGATCGCCAAGGCGGTAAACGATAATAAGGCGGCGCAACATCAGCTGCACGAAATGCAACGTCATAATCGCTCGATTGGAGGTCGTGGACTATCTCGCACCATACAAGCGTGGACAGGGAATATCGAAACAAAAAAAAAACGCCAAAGAAAGAATAAAAATGCCTGTGGGCGTAACTACCGATGCTCAATTGCAGGAGTCAGCAAAACATATGCGTATTCCATTCTTTAGGGGTGTTTTTATGCGCAATACGCTACCAGCCGGAAGAGTACGTCGAAACGAGAGCGGTATCGTAAATTTGGACAATGTCGAGGGGCCGGGGGCTCATTGGATGCCATATGCGAAGAGAGGTTGTCGAGCTATATATTTCGACAGCCTTGGGAATCTTCAGCCGCCTAGAGAATTGGTACAATATCTAGATAAAGATGCTGTCAAAATCGAATACAATCGGACGTCGTATTAGAAGTACAAGCAGAGCAATTGTGGACAACTATGTCTACGCTTTCTACAGACGATCGGCACCAAATTTAAGGATTGACTTCTCACCACTCTGATTCAGTACTAGTCGAGCAGTACAGCTCGGAATATGTCGTTAACATTCACTCTAACCGGTAAGAGTAGCACCCTCGCGGTAACCTACATTCCGCCCATAGATTTGAGTAACGATTATTACGAGCTTGGTTTAACAACCTTTGAAACTTATCATACAATACCGAACATCGACTCAAGCAACGATAAATTCTACTTCGCCATAAACTATGACATCCATAACAGCGCCGCCAACACTCATGAATACATTTCCATTCCCCACGGCTCCTACGAACTAGACGCCACTGCCAAGTATTTGAAGCAGCGATTACTCGAGCAGTATCCTCAAAATCTCGGTGGCACCGATGCCAACGATGGCGGTGACTACAATGTGTATCCAATAGTATTGCGCCCCAACAACAGCACCATGAAAAGTGAGCTATACTTCTCGTTCGCCGTAGACTTTACGAAGCCCAATAGCATTGGATCGCTACTGGGATTCTCGATGAATCGGGTATTAGAAGCAGTACAGTGGCATGAATCGGACGATCCAATTATTATCATGAACGTGAACATTATTCGCACTGAATGTAGCGTGACCGCTGCCGCGTACAACAATGGGAAGCACGTATATACGATACATGAATTTTCTCCAAGAGTCCCACCAGAATATAAGATATCGGGAACGCCCGCGTAGATAATTTACCTTCCAATTACCGCACAGGTCATTTCGGATCTAATGATACGCGTTGTGGATCAAGACGGAGGGTTGTTCCATTTTCGAGATGAAGAGATTACCATCAGATTGCACGTACGGCGACGACGACGATAATACGTGTGGTGCGAACGAAAGAGATGGTTGTATTGAACGACTCTAAAAATACGTTTCTTCCAAAGGAAACTGTTTGCAACAACAACAACAACAACAACAACAACAGCTATGATTACGCTAAAACGAAGAGGCTCAGTGCTACAAACTTTGCACTTTTGAAAGCACTGGGATTCATTGTGCGCGTTTAAGTTGAAAAGTGGCTGCCATTCCAAGCATTGGAGGGAAGCCGACGTTTCATGATCGCATCGTCAACCTCGAGACTCTAACGTACAACCCATACGTCAACACGACGTTTGGATACAGCGATGAAATGAGAATACCGAATTTTGCAAGAAGTTTGCGCAATATCTCCCTCTATGCACCATTCAGAAACTTAAGAGGAAAAACGCCCTTTTACTGTTCAAGCACCAAATCTAAGTTTGGTGCTCGCGATCCTGTAAATCGGATCGTCGGCGTTGCCAATTCCTACTCAGACCACATCAATTTTTTCGGTGGATCAATGCAAACATTTAAAAGCAATCTGCACAAAATCGTCATGGATCAAGAAAGGGGCAGTACTTAATTTTATTTAATTTTTCTTCTTTTTTTATGCCACTGTTTTCTTTATTGTACAAATTGGGCTTGTCCCGTAATAAATAAATAAATAAATAAATACCCATACAGTAGCAGGATTTATACACATTGCCGTATGAAAGTTTCCTCTACGCGGAGGGGAAATTGAAGATAAGTAAGCCAAAGGATGCATTAACGGTGACGTTGGGAAATAATCTTATTTGATGAGATTCGTTACGAGCTGAATGGCGTGGAGATTGACCGCGACAGAAACGTTGGAATAACTAGCACGATTAAAAACTATGTATCGCTGACATCTGGCGAAGACAAAAATTTGGAGAATGCCGGATGGGGCTCGAAACGACGCGATGGGCCAATATTGAACAATCATTTCAATTTTTGCATCCCGCTCAAATATTTGTTGGGATTTTGCGAGGACTCCAAACACATGATTACCAATGCGCGTCACGAATTGATTTTAATACGATCGCGCAACGATAAGAATTCTCTAATAGGATCGCCGATGTAGGAACCAGAAATTGAATTACTTAAAGAGCAATGGCGCACTAATGTGACGCTGAACGACGTTAATAAGCTATCGTTGCTACATACTTTGGAAAGTGTACAAAACTTAAGCATTTGTTATCAATCGTGGGATCTGTACGAGTATCCTCTCTTACAGAGCACGACCAAGCATTTGTGGGCCGTGAAGGCATCTGCGCAGCTGGAGAAGCCGCGATACATTATCCTTGTTCTACAGACTGATCGAAAGAATGAGATGTCCAAAGATGTTACTGGGTTCAATGACTGCAACTTGACCAATGTAAAACTTTTTCTTACGAACTTGGACTTTGGCAAGAATAGGCACGCTATCTTGTTTAATATGTATACCCAATTCCGTAAATCGTATTACGGACATAGTTGCAACGAGGCATTATTCACCGTGACCCAATTTTTGTAATATGGCCCCCTCGTGGTGATTAATTGCTCGCGACAAAGTGAGGCGATCAACAATAGCACCGTGGACGTACGCATAGAATTCGAATGTAAAGAGAATGTGCCTGCAAATACTATAACCTATTGTCTCATTCTGCACGATCGGGTGGTTGAATACAATCCGCTGACAAACGTGGTGGGTAAAATCAATTAAATTTCCATGCTACTTGCCCGCCCTGTCCTGTGCCAAATTCGTACTAAAAAAATTTCGTCGTGCAAATCGAGATTCTTTATGAGAGAGACTGCATTCTCCTGTCTGTCTTGGAAGCGAGATAATGGCCGTAACAACATTTGTTGACCTGCAAGGATTCATCGTTGATGGAAAATTTGTCGTGAAGGAAGTGGCTGTCCTACGAAAGGGAACAATTCTCTCGCACTATATTTTTGGGAGTTCGATGCCGCAATATCTTCTTACGAAATCTGACAAATTCGGTGGTTGGTGGCAAAACATCATGGACTACGGTGGGAAGATGGAGACGTTCCGTTCAGTATGGCTAAACAGCTAATTACGAAAGCTGTTGCTGATGCGATCGATGAAGAAGATGACGCACTCATATCATAAACGTTAAAGGGCTGCAGAAACGCGACTGGCTTGCGGATTTCCTCGATGAAAATACGAGAGCGGGCGTGATCATTGAGACACTGGACATTGACTCTTCTGTTTCTTCACATTGACTGGAAATCTCTAAATAAGCTAAATATAGTTAATACTCTGCGATGTGACAGGCACGCAATGCACTATGCCTTGCAAAATGTAAATTTAAAATATTCAACTGGTGGTCTAAACAAAAGAAAGAAAATGCATAAATAAATATAATCAATTTTTACTGCATATAAAAAAATGCTTGTCTTCACCCTCCCCATCCTAACCTGCTGCATGTGATGTACGCTAGATTAAGATGATGGTTGTAATTATGTAGAAGTGGTTCAATACACATTCGATACGCGTTCAGAGTGGTATGATAGACTTTCGATACGCGTTCAGAGTGGTACGATAGATGTTCAATACGCGATCAAAATGGTTCAATAGATGTTTGATAGATGTTCAGAGTGGTTCAGTACACATTCGATACACATTCAAAGTGGTATGGTCTAGTCGAATGATGTGTCCAAAGAAGAAGGGGAAGCGATTCAGCCAAATAATGCATGCGAAGAAGAAAAAAGGAGACGATGGCCGGTGAATAATTCGAAGAAGATGCATGCATAGAAGGAGAGGATGGTCAGCGAAAATGCAGGTGGAGCACGAAGACATCCTATTTTACAAAGCTATGCAACTTTAGGCATGGATCCACATGTGACAAATTGTATGAACACTGCGGGACCAGTTGTCTGTTAGTCGTGGCAGCGAAAGGCCTGATTTTTGAAAAAAAATTTTGTGTGACGCTTTCTTGCTGTACTATGGGATTGGAGCGGATTGCCAGGACAACCCTGAGGTAATTACTTTACAATATTTTTACATTTATCGCGTTTAACCTTTGATATCGAGCGAGATCAAATCAGGCGATCGTGCTAATAATATATCATGGGTTTCTATGTTCTAGGACTCGCCACCACCGTCGCCCCCCTCGCCGCCCCGTTGGCTATCGCCACCCCCGTCGCCGCCTCCGCACGTATGTAATACTTTACATTGCTTTGTGTGTTTCATATTTATTATGTTTAATATGTCAATATTATATCGATTTTTGTGTATGTGTTCTAGGACCAGCAACTGATGCTGCCAATGATTTTGGCGGCACTGATTTCGCGGCTCCTGGCAGAGTACGCGCCCCAGGCCGCGCCCGCCCCGAGGTGCGGTTGCGACGGTCGGGGCCAGTAATTGGCCCCATAATGGCCGCGTGGTTACGGCACCCATGGGTGCCGTACCGCCAATTGGGGCACCTGCGGTGGCCGCGGCCCCCATCGCAGCCGTCGCCTCCCTGGGTCGACGTGAGTGGGCTGTGTTCGTCGCCCTCATTACCCCCGCAGCCATCACCGCTATCGTCGCCGTCGTCGCCGTCCCCCGAGTGGAAGTTTGAGGAGGAGCTGCTGGCGTCGTCGTCGTCGGCACCGTCGGCGTTGCCACCACCATCGCCGCGTCCCTAATTTCAGTTATATATATATATTTTCTGTTTTTTCTTTTATTTTATTTTATTATTATATTTCATATATTATTCTTAAATTCTATTTATATTCTATTTTTATATTGTTATATTTATATTAAATTTATATTTATATTTATATTGTATTTTTATATTGTATTTTTTATATTCTTTCTCCATTTTATTTACCCACCTTCCTCCTTCTCTCCTCATCACCTAATTTTAAGATTCGACGTTTCACAAAAAGTATTATATTTCGTTTGCGCTTTCTTTATGCCGCCAAATGACATCATCCCGTACGACTGCTCCAGACGACTCAAATTACGGGAGATCGCGCGATGCGCTGCGACGTTGAATCAGAACGCTTTGAAAAATTGTTAGCTTTAGAATGTCTGTTTTCTACATAATGATTCGGTAGATCGTTGATTCAAAAAATTATTATTTCTCTGCGTTGTTCGGAAAAAATATGTCATCATCTGTTGGTATGGAATAAAATTTCTGCTGACGCCACATAATTCTATGATCCGCGCTTCTCCGCGCTGCCAAATGACGTCATCTCGCACGGCTGTTCCAGAGGATTCAAATTACACACGATCGCGCGATACGCTGTGATATTAAGATTGCAAAACATTTTGAAATACTGTTAGCTTTAGAATGTATGTTTGCTACATGTTGGATCAGTATATCAATTCAAAATTATTTTTTCTCTGCGCTTGGGGGAAAAAATGTCTGTGCCTGGCGATTCGCTAGATCGGAGTGGACCAGGTCTGAAAAATTTTCGGGGGTGAGTCAGATGTGAAAAAATTTTCGGGGTTGGGCCAAGGTCATTTCCTCCCTCGGTTAGGTATGAAAAATTTTTGCAGTGGGTCATTCTCTCCCTTTGAAAAATTTCCGGCGGCAGACCGGTTCTGGAGAGGTCTCCGCAGCGGCTCGGCCAGGACTGATCTCCTCCACGATTACGGCTTCCCTCACTCCGCGGCTCGTGCGGGCGCAGCCAATCTCTCACTCCCCGCTCCCCCCGCGCTCAGAGTCCCCCTCCGCCGTACTCCCCCGCGCGCCCACACTTCCCCCACCTCCGCACTCCCCTCAGAGGACCAGCGTTAGAACTCTCCTAGCTATACTACTTCATAACATCATGGTAACTAGGTAGTTTGTTAGGCCACAACTCTTTTGGGGTGCCAAATAGGGGTCAATTAGTCTCTTTCCTCGTCTTTATTTCAGCCATATTGTAGTTATAACGAACTAGCTTAAAGTACCCGGCGTTACCGTGTCTTCTTATATTTATCTATTGCTGTATCCCACCTGCGAGAAGCGCTCGGCCTGGTCGCCGTTCGGCGATCACGTCGCGTACTATCCATCGCAAGCCGGCCGAGACATGACTTCTTTATGTACATATACTTTTTACACAGATTAATTATATTTTACATGATAAAACATAGCCTATATCCGTTCTTGCTGTTCAAGGATACTGTAGTTAAAATTTCGTAATGATTGGTTCAGTACTTTTTTAGATTTTTGTGAGCATACAAACAAACGCTGTAGTTTTATTATAATATTATATATATATGAAGTATGACAGTATGATAACAAAGATAAAAAGATAAGAAAATATTAAATGGGAATGAATGCTGCGGTAGTAAAGCTTTGATAGTGTGAGTACTGACCTTGTCTGTCTGATAGTATGTGTGAAAGAATGTTCGGAAATGGTGGGTAGAAGTTATTTCACGTTCATAGTGGATTTCTAATGGGAGTACAGCCATCGTAGGCCAATTGTGGTGAACGCTTCTAATCTACGTTTTTTTGTAGAAATATTCCGATTTTCATCACGGTAGGGTCACCTCAAAACGTTAAGCGAAACAAAAAATACTTTTAGGAGTACTTAATGATCCCACTCCCCATATTTCCCCAGGTATTCCAAACCATTTATCGAAAATTAATATGTAGTAAAATAAAAATTCAAATGTAAATAATTATTTATTAGATAACGAATCTCATTAATATGAATTTATATAAAGAAATTATTTTAAATTATGATTAATAAAAATATAGCCGCGGGGAGGCTATGCCGTCTGTGCTTATATTGTGGTGCAGCTTTCGGCGTAGATGAGGGGTGTGATTATTTCTATTCATATAAAGTACGATCAATGCTCCGACGTGATTTAGAGTGCCATGTATAAGATTCGTAAAATAGCCACCTTGATTGTTATTTTTGTGATCTTATATTTATATTTTTCTTTCCATTCAAAAATGTATAGGTAAGTTTATTTACTGATATCTTATAAAGCAGGGATCGAAAAGTACTGGAACACTTATTTTTAAAAAAATTCTATTAGAACTTATACGTATGTTTCGTTTAAGAAAATATCTGTTCCTGTGGAATTTTTATTGAAAGAAATGTTACCCTCAGAAACTTCTTTAGAAAGTGTTCTCGTGGAACAGATATTTTAGACCCTATATAATAAAAGTGGTGTTGTACCAAGGCGCCTGGGGTCGAGATTCTGGTTGAGAATCTCTGGGTGCTCCTGGTCGTCTTTCATGGTCGTCGTCCAACGGGCTCCGAAGATTCAGGTGATAATGCCGGGACGGGAATGTTCGATTGTAAACCGATTATATTGGATCGTTGCGGGTTAAAGAGTTGGAATTCAACGTAGGATTCAACAAGTTTATTATATCCCGATCTGGGTGATAGGCGGAGCGCATACTGTATCGTGCGTGTTCTGATAACAAAAGGTACGTCGCTCCTAGCTTGTACAAGGTCTCATAGCTAATTTGGGGCGAAGCGAGGACGAGAGGGGTCGCCGCCTACGGCTCGCTCGTCGACGTTTTCGTCGAAATGCTGCCGGTGCTCGCGAGTTACTGCCCGCGCTTTGGTGCTCGCGCGTGGCATCGGAATGCGTTGTGGTTGTAACTTTCGGTTGTTGGCTGGGTTACAACAGTGGAAACAGTTATATTAGAACATTTATTAAAAAATGTTCCATTTGATAAAGAAAAGTACTAAACTATTAAGTGCTAGTTTTATTTAACAATATATTATCATATTCTTCGTGCTTATTTAATAAAAGATATGAAAAGCATAACATAAGTAAATAATAGTTTCATAAGAAGTATTGAACAGAAAAGAGAACTTGTCAAGTACCTATAATACCTAAATAACATTTTTTTATAACTTACATTTACAAAAATACACAAAAATTTTATAATATCTGTGTAGAAATTATCTAGGTAGGTAAATATTTCAAATAAATAACACATTCAGAATATCAATTTGACTGTAATAATTATTTATTATTGTTGTAGTACTATTCATTGAATAGTATTCAGTATTTGTTACAATGATTGAGAACTTTTTTAATATTGATGAACAAAATATCTGATCCTGTTATAGAGAAATTTTTATTTTTATATTTTATAAGTTCCATTCCTACTAGAACTTTTATTTTCAAGAACTTTAACTTTAGCAGTTCTCATGGGAACTTTTAATGTTAGAACATTTTTAAAATAGTTCCACGGTCCATGTTTCAAATAAAACCTTTTGAAAAGTTCCCGAACTCTTTCGAACCCTGTTATAAATAAATCAGTGCCACTGATGTTAAGTATAGGACAAGATGGAGAAAAGTTTAGTTTTATAATAATGAAGTAATATTTTCTGCTTTTTATATGATAATTAAACATGAAATCAGTCTTATGCATCATAACATGGTGGTTTAGTTGTTCTTTCGACGATTTGTCCGCACGTTACTGCGAATGTCCTCACGTTCCTAGAGACGCAATTCCAAATATGTTGAGATTTCGGGGGCAAGGTATAATGTTTTTAAAAAAGCAATAAGAGGATCGTGATCAGGAATTTTACTGTATGAAAAATGTCTGTAATCATCACATATAGTGAACAGCATTCGCATAACTATGGGGAAGAGTTTTGACATTGCGCATTGCATGTCCACTGCATCCGCACGTTACCGACCATTTTCTTTTCGCTCTAGATTAGACTGAACTTGCATCTAGACTCCGGGTTATGAGTGTACAAGATACAACTATTCATGCTCTTTCCATATGTTAAATCAGAACGTGAATGCCACTAAGCGTTTGATCATAAACTTCGAGGAAACATCGCTAATAACTGTGCGAACGTCCGCACGTAATCAACGAAAATGACCAGATGGCGCTCCGTCTCTGATAACGCCAGGAAGTCAGTGAACCTGTCGTAGGTCGTGTTCACTCGCTCGCTTCGCTGGTCGCTCGTCTTCGCTGACGCAGTGGTCTGTAATCGGCGTGTAAGTGCACTCCCGGCGCGTGTCGTTTCTCGGTGTGTTGGAGCGGAGATACACCTCGCATAACCAGATAGGCCGAGCGCGATTCGCGTTGAGTTAGACGCGGAGGTGAGGTCGCGATTTTCGAAATCGGACACCCGCTTCCATGACCCGCTGCTGAAGGCCGCGCCTCGCACTACCGAAATCGATTGGGGGAAATCGCCCCGTCGGCACCTGTCGATCGCTCCTTATTTGGAAGTCGCGCTTCGAACCAACGACGGTCACGCGCGAGGCGATTCCGCTGAATCGCCAATGCGGAGGAAAGCGACGCGCGGACAGCAAACACGGGATGGGCCGAAAGGGCTTATGTAACAGTACATTTTTTCTGCTCACTCATCCTCTCGGAATAAGCTGAGCAGAACTTTTACGATTCTTATTACGGCGAATATTTCGGTACTTTTCCAGTAATGTGTCCATCTTTCGGACAATGTTTCTCCCCACAGAAATTAGAATCCTTGCTTCGCTCCAAATCTTACAGATCTCTTACACAACAGCTTTTACGGCATCCTTTTGAGACATATTTGCCTTTCTGTAATGAGGAAAGTAAACTCTTCACGACTCGGTAACACTCTGCCACCAAAACCTTTCAGTGGCCCGCCAATGAGGTAAATGGCACACTTCGAGCCTGTTTTTGGCATTATTAGTTACTTGAAAAAAGATGCCACAGTCAGGTCGGTCACTGTTGATAAGTGAATTTATTACCTTTTCACTCGGTAGTACCTATTGGTGAGAATTCGCACACGCGTTCTTGCCATCCCATACGTTCATTAATGACACAAACGAAAGAAAAACGTACTGATTAGTAGGAGGAGTTGCGCGACGTTTCTTCAATTAAATAAAAAATAATCGACGCACACGTAATTTACATGGAACGTGTGGTAGTTCTTGAGGTGAGAGTAGTTTACTATCGACAGGCGATATCAACCCTGATAAGACAGTCCTAAATACAATCCAAATCGTTTGAAATTTTTCATGAGCTGTTTACTCGTTGAAAGGAACAATGAAATCTATGAGCACCAACACTTTATGAAAGTTGATTTTTTGCCTATGGTTTTTTAACTTGGGAGCAGTCAAATCACCTGTAGAAATAGAGTGCATAGGCAGTATACAGTAGTGCCCGGTTAGCTATGCAGCTGTTACCCGCTTGTTAGCTCACACGGAGTCATCCCCGCCAGTTTCTGAAACTGGTCGATCGGAGCTTCGAGCATGCCGAGAGTCCACATTATTATCTACACCCGCGATCAACGATGATACAACTGCTAATGGCTCACCGAAATAATGAATTTTTCATTTTATAAATAGGAGATTGGTTTAATCGAATTATTGAAGTCGCTACAATGAAAATGATACCAAACACGATTATATTTCAATAATTTTACTCTATTCTACGCACTCTCAATGTGTTTCACTCTCGTTCCTGATGCAGCCAGAGGCGAGTGAGCCAGAAAGAGGAAAGGCCGATGAATTCCTGGAACATTTACCTCCCTCTGCTGCAGCAAACTGGGGACTACTGTACTGAAACGGGGGGCGCCACGTTATTGCTCAGTTCTTTGTAAAATCAATTTAATGTGATAACCCTAGTGAAGATCTTATTCTGTAGATAAGGCTCTAAAGAATTCAGTCACAATTTTGTAGAATTTTAGAGATGCTACCTTAAAAGGATGTTTGGAAAATAAGAATTTCTTTATAATTTTCATGTCGCAAAAAGGATTTTCCTTCGTACGATTTGTTCTTACAAAGAAAATTCATTTATATAGGCTGTTTTTTTAGAAACGGGTAAAAATCGCTAACTTTGATGATGTGCGTTTTTTAAAAAAAAAATCGCAATCCGCAAAGGAGGGTGGTAGAAAATGGCAAAATTTGTGGTTTTTCTGACACCTAAATTTCACTTAGAGATAATTCTTTAAGTCTCAAGGAATTATAAAAGCATAATTACTTTCAGGAAATGGGATGGGGGAGTTGTAAGTATGTATAAAGAGCAGATGCAGAGGAAATTGTTGACATTAAATAATGATAACATCGAAACGAAAGAATGAAATGCATAAGTCGAACGCTATTTTGTAGATAAATTTCGATATTTTTGTTGTACATGTTGTGCCCTGCGTGATGGCTCGTTAGGCTGGTACAGGATCTGGCGTTATCGTGGGTTCAGGAGTGATTAAAGGATAAGAATCCACCGGGTGAACTACACCATGTTTGTTTAAACTCAAAGACTCAGTCTTTTTAAAAAAAAAACTAAACTAAACTGAGGTATGCAAGTAGGTTTTTAGCCGTGTTATCCGGTCGAGAGTCAGATCTCGAGTTTGCCGACTGTTTCGCTATTGGGTGTAGTGCTTTCGCTTCGCGTTACCATATAGGGTCACAGCAAAGCGCTTAGATTTTTGCTGATTTTGTAGATTCGCTGTTGCCTCGCGAATGTCTTAGCGTAGAAACGTCTCGAAAACGTTCTTGAGTAATATAATATGTATAATGTACAGTAGTGTATATAATGCGTGTGCTTGGGCGTTGCCTGGGCACAACATACATAAAAATAACGCAAAAGAGATTTATTAACAACTATAAAAGGCGATACATTGACGACGCAGATATTCAGGAAAGTGTGTTAGTGATTATGGTGTAATTTACTTGTAAAACAAAACGTAATGTGTTAAATCCCAAAAGGAATTGTTATGCTTCGTTATCCTCTTCTTCAGATGATGGTTCTTCAATAAAATAGCCGTTGATGAGGTTTTATTTATTCATTATATTCGTGATGAAACGGAATTGCCTATTCTATTAGGGGCAACGAAAACTTGAAAAAAGTTTTATATGTATGGCACTAGTTCACCAACAAAACTCGTTCCCGTTTCGACTAAAAGTAGCATCCTATATCCACACTAAATGAAGGTAAAAGAAAGAGTCAAGTAATGAAAATGAACTTATTTTATTATAAAAAACACACAACTATATAAGTGGCTGTCATCGCTTGAGGCGTGAACATTTTAAACCATTCAGCTCTATACTACCTGGAGTGTCAACAGCAGTGGGAAGAAGTAGAGGCGACAGCGGTCCGAGAGAAATGGAAAATAGTATGTGAATGTATCCTTCTGCTTCCTACTATCTCTCTCTATCTCTACTATCCTTCTTCGGATAGGGTAAATCCGGGACACGCGGTCGACCTAATTTAAAATGGCTATTAAACTAATCCTGATATTATTTATTTTATCAGAATGAACCTAATATGTTCAGAATTTTATGCTGCTTCAGAAAAACTGATCGATATTTGCTTTAAAATAACATTTTCTGAAAAGCGGGTTGAAAACTGAAGTCATAGCGTCTGACCACCTCTCCCGCGGTGCCGGGAGAAATGGTCTTCGTCGTTAGGAGAGGTGGTTTAAATCTTGTAACTCAATTTTAACCCACTTCCAACTATCCAATAGACTTCAAACTTTGCAGGCGTACGTAGTTTGAATAACAATACAAAATTTTGAAAAAAAAAACGCTCGAGGTGTTTAAAAAATTACCCAGTCATCAATAAATATAACCTATAACCACAAATCCAAACGACTTGAAATCAGCTACTTACGATCTTTTCCAAAACGACAAAAAGTCGTTACGTTCAGGTCGCTAGTCGCATCGAGATTTCCGTAAATACAAAAATTCATTGAAAAAAGATCAGACACATACAAATAGTAAAACAAAAACACTAAAAAGTAATAAATAAAAATTATATAAGAAAACTTTTTAAGTTAAACGATTTTATTTAAAATGTACTAAAAACTAAAAAAGAATTATTTTCTTGTACTACAATTTCGATGGTGTTTTTGCACTTTACACCAAATTGTTTAACGTAAAAAGTTTTTTTTATAAATTTTTTCATTGAAAGAACACATCAAACAAAAAGTGAACTACTTACTGGCGATTAGCAAAGCAAACGAATACAAAAGGGAACAAATAAAATAAATGAACAAGAACTTTATTTTAATAATTGTACAAAACATAGACAAACACTCATTTTTTCCCTTTATTGTGGGCATTGAATTTTTCTATTCGACCGCAACTATTACATCTATCACCATACATTGTACATGTTTCGTGCATCCAATTATTGCAGATAATGCATCTTAGCCAGTCAACCTTTTTAGTTGTTTTGAAATAATTTTCAAAACATTCTAGGCAATTATCTTCTTCGTTTTGTAATGAGGGTTCAAGAGAATTCTCTCGAAGATCATCTACTGGATTTTCAACTTTTATTTGTATTTTCTGCTTCTTTTTCGTTGATTTTTTTGTGGCTTCAATTTTATTTTTACCCTCGATCGATTTTCTTTTAATTACTTGTTTCTTCTTTTCTATAAATTCTTTATCAAGAATCCTAGCAGATTGCTTTCGTCGATTTTCCCCCTGCTGTTCCAATTTTGGTACTGGGCTGATTTTGTGCAGATGTCTTGAGGGGCTCGTATTATGAGATGTCTTTTTAGTAAAATTTTTGCTGCATGAAGGAATTTCAATGCTAGCAATTTGTTGAATAAGTGGCTGGCTTTCTAATACATTTACTGCTTCTAGTTGAGAAGAAGCTGTAACTGCAGATGACTGGGCAATCTGTGGGACATGATTAAACAAATTTACTGTTCTGCTGGTATCTGTGGCATCAATAGTAAATGAAGAGGTATTGGATATGTTAAAGAAATGCTCTGGAATCACAGTTTCATCCAGAGGGAATATTCCAGTTGCTTTGAAACCATTGACAGCATTGTCCAATGTAGCACTTTTTGCCCATGCATTCCCGATGAGAGTGCCAGCATGTACTTTTTTAATTTGTTTTTGATGCATATTCATCCACGCTTGTGTTTGATTTTTATAAAAAGTCTTAAAAGGCTTGAAAAAGGATCTGTCCAGAGGCTGAAGAGCTTGTGTCGTATGACTAGGTAAGCACACTAAAATGATATCATTGGCAGCAGCAAAATCGAGCATTTCTATGCAACTTTGATGGGAGGAATGTCCATCCATTATGAGGAGTACTTTGCCAGGTGGTTTCCGTGGCGTGAAGTGCTCTACCAACCACTGGTAAAATATTTCTGACGAGATGTACGACGACTTTCGATTCATGTATATTTTTGAACCTGTAGGAAGCCCAATTTCTATTCCCGAAATTTCTCTTACCCCTTTTATTATGAGCGCAGGGGGAAGGAAAACGCCCTCAGCATTGCAACATGCTATGACTGAGACGTTTTCCCCTCTTTCACCCGAAGTCAAACAATGTATATCTTTTGACCCTTTAATAGCTATTACTTCTCCAGGATTGTTATTCAATTGGCAACTGGTTTTGTCGACATTGAATATATTTCCCGGATTTGTGTAAAAATTATGCTCATCATATACTTTAGTGAGCAATTTGAAAAAATCTCCTACTTCTTTTTTATTCATTCCCGTAGCCCGAGCTAGTGACAAGCCTTCGGCCTGTCTGATGGATAGTTCCTTATTCCTGATCAAAAAGGATGTAAACCAATCATATCCTGCTAATCGAGATTTCCTATTGATTTTATGGTGGATCCCTAATATTTCAGCGAATTCAAATGCTGTACGCCTGACTGTTGTCCTATCGGGAGCAAAACCAGCTTCCTGAAGACGTTGAATATGTGCAACTAGTCTTTTTTCGTTGTTGCATCCCAGAATTCCTTGGGGACCAAGCGATACCTTATCAAAATTATTTGTCAGCCTCCTTCGCCGGAGACTTGTGGGAGGTATCCCATAATGTCGAGAAGCTTCACTGGCTCGAAGTTCTCCGTTTTCAATTCTAATGGCTTCCGTTAAATTTTGTATCGTCCATTGTCCTCTAACTGATCCTGATTTTCGGACGTATATGGTTGGCATCTAGTGAAACAAGAAATTGAAAACAATTAACATACGAATAATATCTAAAGGAATAGATTAGGTCTACAAAATTAATAATTGAATGCATCTAGCATGTTTATTATGAATTCAATTTATTTTTAATTTATATTCCCTCGCAAAATATTGTAAATTTAAGGGGGAACATCACTGTGACGGCCGGAAAAGTAAGCCACTTTTAAGAACTTTTTCAGGAATAATTTACAGTTGTCATATAATATTTTTATTACTTACCTTTAGTACAATGTCTTACGAGACTATAAAAAGAATCAGTAGAAGAACATGCATACATTTTAATATATTAATTAGTCTTCTAGCCCCCTGACGCGCGCTAGTAAAATATGTAACTATAGAACAGCAGGTCCGAAATCAAAAATAATTTGTTTAAAAAATCGTTACATGCAACGGAAACAACACTTATATAGTTTATAAAAAAAAATGAAATTTGATTTCGGACCTGCTGTTCCATAGTTACACATTTTACTAGCGCGCGTGAGGGGTCTACAAGATTAATTAATATATTAAAATATATAGCCATCACAGTGGTATTCCCCCTTAACTGATAGAATAAAAATTTAGAAAGTGAGTCATCTCTCATCAGGGCCGTTCCTGGGTTGTTGCGGGAGCACCTTCTGCACCCCCGCTAGGAACGGCCCTATTTCGCCTCCTTAATTTGAAAGTCAGCTATCTATCCCAATTATAACTCGACCATTTCACCTTTCTGCAGGGAGAGGTAGTCTTCTTGTTAGCCTCGCAAGGAAAGATTAATATGACCAAATACATTCGCTGTATTGTCCCTCAATACCTCTACTATCTTATTACCTAAAACATCAAACGAAAATTAACTTAGAAGTGTATTTGAAATACGATCCTGTACACCACTGTTTGATAAAAGAGGTTAAATGTAGAGTCCACTTACCTTTCGTAACCTGTATATCGCGGAAAACACAGAAAGACGCGTGGTGACGCTATTCAGTCAACTGTTTGACTCCTAGAAAAACAATTGTTCTGGACTTTAACGCGCTCTCGTGTCTAGGATCTAAAATATAACGACTCGACCGACTCTCCGGCCCGACCGCGTCTCCCGGATTTACCCCATGTTTTACAATTTTTACATTCGTGTTCGCGCAGCTAACAAGGGACGTTCGGCAACCCGAAAATTCAGAAAATTATGAAACTCGGTGTGCGAGTAGTTCATCTGTAACACAACCCTATTTTTTGTTGGTGCCATAATGCAATTTTTAGGGGTGAAATCACCCCTTGAAAATAATTCAGAATTTTCTTTTCCGTGGAATACCTCGAGAATGGTGAGAGATATCGAAAAGAAGTTTAAACAAAAGTTGCATTCTTTTATATCTACAAAACCGCGGAAAAATAATTTTCGAAAAATCCATATTTTTCAAGTTACTCCCACCACCAACCCTTAAAATTAAGTTTTTGTATTTTTTAAATATAAGCTGAAATACCTCTGGATAATCTCTTTTCATACACATAAGTGATTTATGTGTTATATTTTTTTTGCAAACGAATAAAGCCTCTATTACCGAATTTGAAGTCCATTTTGGCAGTTTCTATTAATAACATGGTTTCTTAAAGCCATATTTAGATTATTATTTATGTAAAGTTCAGACAGCTTTCAATTATTTAAGCAAGGCAGTACGCACCTAAAATTGCATCAAAGGTAAAACTCATTAAACCTAATCAATGACGTGCATGAATCAGAATGATAACAGCACATTTGTACATGCATTACTTGAAGTGTAATCTTATTAGGCTATTTTGGAAACCACACGAACAATAAATAATGCGTGAAGATGTACAATGACTTTGCAAAATACATATGTTATTGTGTTTGAATTTTGTCGAGATAGCGTTTGAGCGCGCTGAGATTCCGGAGAGGTTATGTTCGACGGTGAAAAGGTGCACACAACACAGCACTTAAATGAGTAGCGTCGATTTATATACAATGAACAAATACAATGAGAATGAGTCGATGAGAATGCACAATGAGCTCTAGGGGCTCGCGATTACATGAATGCACAAAGATGATAGAATCACTGCACGTTCCGCCGCCACGTGCGCGTCACCCGCGGTGATCTACAATCGAAACCGAGTGTGAGTCTGAACGGTGAGCACTCTGCGTTCTATTCCCTTAGAGAGTACACTATGATTGATGAGAATTCATGAGTTGATAGAGACACGAGAATCGTGCAGGACATGTCCTACTATGCACGCTGTGTGAACAAGAATGATTGCAAGATGGATGCTCGTTTCCTTTCAGCGTCTTCTCGAACGATCCAGAACCGTTCGATGAGGCGCGCTGATTGGTTGATCGATTGCTGATCGCCGCGACTTCCGCTCTCTGAGAGGTGCTGCTGTGAGAATGAGTGTGGCGGTGTGTGGAACTACATGAATCCCAAACATATTGAAATGACGCAGAATCGCATTGATGCCGATAACCTTGTCGAACCTTCCGATTTGCATAATGAGTATGTATATGAATTTTCAATGATTGTAAATCAATTTTACTTTTACATCACACTTATAACATATATATAATATTACAGTTAATATTAAATTTAATTATAACAGTATAGCAGTTTTCATTAATGAAGTGGCCGCATAAAGTAATATTTAAACATTTGCAGTCCCTTTTTGTACATGTTGTATTGTTTGATTATACATTGAAAGAATTATACTAATAGAAGACGATAGATACATTGAAAATTACGCTTTGTAATTGGTACAATAATGATATTCTTCGTAGAAATGAATGAAACAAAAATACTTGCCACACCATGCACATCGCATAAAAGCCGGCTCCCCACAAATACTACATTTGGATATAATCTTTTCATTCCTGAAGTAACAGAAATCTACAGGATTTTGAAATTCGCTGGGATGCGTTTCTAGATATCCGCTTTTAGGGGTGCCAAAAATTGTATTCAAGGTAAAACTCATTACAGCTAAACCACACGATAAATAAATAATGCGTAAAGATGTACAGTGATTTTGCATCATTTTAATTGTAACTGATAATATTCTTGTGCCTCATTCACTTTTCGGTAAACATGTTTACGTACTCGCGCATTTTTGAAAGCAGTCAGTTACCATTCAATTGGAAATAGTGAGTGATCATTGTTTGAAAGGCTTTTCTTTAAAATGCAGTCGATTAATGTTGCTAACGTAATAAACATGTTAGCCACTACATTTCAAATTGCAAGTATAATACAGACACCTATAAACTCGATAGAAACGAAACTGCACAATCAAATTCGGGACATTATAAAAAAGTTTCAAAACATACATTCCCTACCATTAATTGAACATGATTATGTGCTCGATTTTGCCGATCCATCCGAACCACATGGTGCACAAGTTGTAGAGTACATTATGCCTGCAGAAGAAGAAGAAGACAGTTTTGACCCTGCAGAATGTACTGTTGATAATGAAGGTGGAAAAGTTGACTTAAGTTATAAGAGAAAAGCAGTGACATTTTGGAAAAGTGGAAAAAAAGCACGTCGATCGCTTACCAGTGTACAGAAAAATGATCGCATGGTTAAATCTTTGCCGCAACTATATAGGTGGGAGGCGAGTGTAGAGAGAGGTGGAACAAATGCAGATAAATTTGCACTTATTGCGGAATATGTACTGCAAAAGTTTGAAGAAGCTTGTGACAGAAGATCTATTGTTCATGACATGAATTTAAGATTGTGGGCCTTGGAGGCAAAAAACCAGGTGGACCTACCCCAATTCGTGGCAGGTAAATGGTGGATTTGGAACTTTAAGACTGCGCATAGGATTGTGTCCCGCAAGATAACAACATTCAGGACGCAATTTACGTTTGAAGATATTGACAATATCAAAAATATCGCAGAATCGTTTGTTTCTCGCGTAAAGTCTAACATCCCAGCTGTCGGAGTTGAAGAAATTTATAATGCAGACGAGAGTGGCTTCAACCTTGAAATACATTCCTGGCGAACATTGGCGAAATTAGGAGTGAAAACGATAGAAGCGACGATTCAATCGGTATCTTCTACAACACATAGCTACACTATAATGCCTATTATATCAGCAAGCGGACGTCTTCTTTCACCACTATACATAGTTTTGAAGGAATCTACAGGAACACTTGGTCCGACAGTGCAAAGAACTCTATTCTGTCCGGTTAATATTTACATCGGAGCTTCAAAGTCAGGAATACTCACGTCTGAACATGTTAAAACTTGGTTTACCAAGTGTATCTACCGAATACTGGCCGTAGAAGCATGCTCCTACTCGACTCGTGGACGGGACACTGCCCAAATGAGTTACAACAGTTGATTCCACAAGACAAGGAGGTAACTTTTTCAATGATTCCAAAAAAAAAAAACGACGGGCATCGTTCAGCCTTTAGATGTGTTTGGATTCCGGATTTGGAAAAATTTCGCGCGGACATTTTCGGATAATGTGATTCTCCAAGAGAGAGATGATAATTTGCACTTACGTAATGAAATAAATAAATTGCAGTCCCTAACCGACAACCAGTTTTTTTCGCCTAGATTCAAAAACCTTTTTCAATATGCTTGGTTTAAAAGCGGATATCTAGAAACGCATCCCAGCGAATTTCAAAATCCTGTAGATTTCTGTTACTTCAGGAATGAAAAGATTATATCCAAATGTAGTATTTGTGGGGAGCCGGCTTTTATGCGATGTGCATGGTGTGGCAAGTATTTTTGTTTCATTCATTTCTACGAAGAATATCATTATTGTACCAATTACAAAGCGTAATTTTCAATGTATCTATCGTCTTCTATTAGTATAATTCTTTCAATGTATAATCAAACAATACAACATGTACAAAAAGGGACTGCAAATGTTTAAATATTACTTTATGCGGCCACTTCATTAATGAAAACTGCTATACTGTTATAATTAAATTTAATATTAACTGTAATATTATATATATGTTATAAGTGTGATGTAAAAGTAAAATTGATTTACAATCATTGAAAATTCATATACATACTCATTATGCAAATCGGAAGGTTCGACAAGGTTATCGGCATCAATGCGATTCTGCGTCATTTCAATATGTTTGGGATTCATGTAGTTCCACACACCGCCACACTCATTCTCACAGCAGCACCTCTCAGAGAGCGGAAGTCGCGGCGATCAGCAATCGATCAACCAATCAGCGCGCCTCATCGAACGGTTCTGGATCGTTCGAGAAGACGCTGAAAGGAAACGAGCATCCATCTTGCAATCATTCTTGTTCACACAGCGTGCATAGTAGGACATGTCCTGCACGATTCTCGTGTCTCTATCAACTCATGAATTCTCATCAATCATAGTGTACTCTCTAAGGGAATAGAACGCAGAGTGCTCACCGTTCAGACTCACACTCGGTTTCGATTGTAGATCACCGCGGGTGACGCGCACGTGGCGGCGGAACGTGCAGTGATTCTATCATCTTTGTGCATTCATGTAATCGCGAGCCCCTAGAGCTCATTGTGCATTCTCATCGACTCATTCTCATTGTATTTGTTCATTGTATATAAATCGACGCTACTCATTTAAGTGCTGTGTTGTGTGCACCTTTTCACCGTCGAACATAACCTCTCCGGAATCTCAGCGCGCTCAAACGCTATCTCGACAAAATTCAAACACAATAACATATGTATTTTGCAAAGTCATTGTACATCTTCACGCATTATTTATTGTTCGTGTGGTTTCCAAAATAGCCTAATAAGATTACACTTCAAGTAATGCATGTACAAATGTGCTGTTATCATTCTGATTCATGCACGTCATTGATTAGGTTTAATGAGTTTTACCTTTGATGCAATTTTAGGTGCGTACTGCCTTGCTTAAATAATTGAAAGCTGTCTGAACTTTACATAAATAATAATCTAAATATGGCTTTAAGAAACCATGTTATTAATAGAAACTGCCAAAATGGACTTCAAATTCGGTAATAGAGGCTTTATTCGTTTGCAAAAAAAATATAACACATAAATCACTTATATGTATGAAAAGAGATTATCCAGAGGTATTTCAGCTTATATTTAAAAAATACAAAAACTTAATTTTAAGGGTTGGTGGTGGGAGTAACTTGAAAAATATGGATTTTTCGAAAATTATTTTTCCGCGGTTTTGTAGATATAAAAGGATGCAACTTTTGTTTAAACTTCTTTTCGATATCTCTCACCATTCTCGAGGTATTCCACGGAAAAGAAAATTCTGAATTATTTTCAAGGGGTGATTTCACCCCTAAAAATTGCATTATGGCACCAACAAAAAATAGGGTTGTGTTACAGATGAACTACTCGCACACCGAGTTTCATAATTTTCTGAATTTTCGGGTTGTCGAACGTCCCTTGTAAGTTCATTGACATGCACTATACATAATACAGAGAAAGCAATCCCCACTATTTGTGTTCCTAGTCTGATCGGCTGTCATTGCTCTGTTCACTCTCTAGTTAGTATAGAGCTCAATGTTTTAAACCGACTGCTCACGAACGTACAACATATATCTGCCCTTAACGATTATTTTACTGAAGAAGTATCATCTTATGCAGAGAAGTTTTACAATACGTCATAGTACATATAGTTAAGGAGTTGAAATGGTAAACGATGTACGTACCAAAGAAATAAACAATTATTTTTTTAGTTTAAATCGGTGTAAATTCCATGCAGAATGTGGTGGTAAATATTATAAGTGCTACATAGAATCATTTATTTTCGTTTGCAGAGCTGTCGCCAGATAGAACCGTGATCATAAGTACCTACGTGTAAGCATGTTTGTGTTTATACTGAAAATTTTCACTTCTGGCACTAACATCATTTACCATTTCAACTCTCCAATTATAAACACATTTTTCTGAATATCTGCATCTTTAATTTAACGCTTTCTGTGTTTTGTAATTCAGCTTTATGCCTGGTTTCATGTACAATAAAAATATCGACTTTTATCTACGAAATAGCGTTCGAGTATTTGCATTTCGTTCTTTCGTTTCGAAGTTATCATTATTTAAAGTTAACTACTTCCAATTTGTCGTCCTATGCACCTTCTACTGTATTTGCTTTTTTTACAACTTTCCCGTTGTATTTCCTGTACGTAAGTATGCTTCTATAATTTCGTGGGACGTATAGAACTATGTTTTATTAAAATTTCTGGTTTCGGAGGAACTATCAATATTGCCACCAGGGCCGTTCCTGGCGGGGGTGCAGAAGGTGCCTGCGCACCTAGGCGGCCAAACCTAGGGGCGGCCGCAGGCCGTTTATTATATATAATCTTTTGACTAATAGGAATAATAATTGAAACTCTTTGGCGTGATAACTGTTTAAAATTATGTATGTATAGATGTGAAAGTAAACACTGCATATCAAATTCTTAATTAAAGAATATTAAATTAATGAGGGCGGCAATATTATTTTTGCACCTGGGCGGTCCAAACCCAGGAACGGCCCTGATTGCCACTTTCTACCACCCTATTTAGTGATCTACTTTCCTCGTAATTTCACATAAACCACATCATGTTTCAATTTCATTAGAATCTCTGATATCGACTGTGAAGCGTGATCCATTTGGCGTGGTGTGACCCATGCCTAATCTTTTCACGTTATGTAAATGGTATAAATATCTGTTTTATAGATATAGTATATGTATATTGTATACTAGTTGTATAGTGACGTTCACGCATTAATAAACAAAACAAAATCGGGCACCCAACAATAACATTATCTAGAGACGTGATAGCGTCTCGACGCCAAGTACATGTTTCAACATCCTATATATGTTGACTGTTACTGCCGCGTATCTTTTACTCGTAATCCGGCTAATCCAACCTTACTTGGAACTTATTTCATTAATATCTCATTACGCCTGCAGTATTTCCTAAATTTAAAGGCAGATTTCTTATGTAAACCGCATATAAGCTTTCGAATAAGACCAAATTCAATAAAATCGGTCCACGCATGACAAAGATATCGCAATATCATGTCATGGATCTGTCGGAAACGGTAAAATTTTTCTTATTCTTATGATTCTTCTTTCAAAAGAAACTAACACATGCTTCGTTCGTCGACTCTCGGTCTTAGAGCATATACAGGGTGATTCTAGAGCTACGCCCGACAATGGATTCGGCCTGGTACCCCGTGGCGAGGACAAGCTCCCGCAGTGCCTCACCGAATTTTATGGTTTTCTACCCTCGAAGGGGTTTGAATACCATTAAAACGTGAGAAACGTCCAGGATTTCTGCATTTCTCATCACATCTTTGCGAAAACGACACCAATCGATTCCTTATATTTCGCCGATGAAACTAACACCAAGAGCGACGTAATTCGGACCATAATGAAAGAAATTCCATGGAAAATCGATTTATATCATTTCAAGCTGACTTCGTTAAAATAGTCCGATTTACATGAAAGGGTCTAGCAGGATAAGCATGGGCAAACGGCCCTCATACCGATTCTTGGAGTTGTTATTTTTTAAACAATGCTCCTTGCCTGAAACACCATTATGTAAAGTTTTAGATCGCTACCCCCCCCCCCCCCCCGTTTAAGGGTAATCCCCCCAAACAACTTCAAAAAAGTAAAAAAATTACGCCAAGTACATGAAATCAAATAAATGACAAAAAATAGAAGATAAGAATAATAATTAAAGAATAAAAAAAAGATGTGAAATCAGAATGAGCTGCAAGTACATAAAGGTGCTTTTCCGCTGCGTGCAAAGACGACACTGTGTAACGCAATGTAAGATTCGGTGCTTTCCAACTGCGCTTAATAATATTAAGCAGATATATTTTTATACAAATAAATATTTTAATACGAATAAATATTTTATTCAAAATACTTGGCGCTGCGAAACCGAATTGGTGTTGCTAAACTGAATACATATGTATAAATTGCATTAATCTTTTTCTTTCTTTCTTGTGCGTGCGTTCGTGAATGTGTGTATGCGTGCGTTTGCATATGCTACGTATGATATTAGAGTTAAATATACTAAGACAATTAACATTTTTTCGGTTTCGCAGCGCCAAGTATTTTGAATAAAATATTTATTCGTATTAAAATATTTATTTGTATAAAAATATATCTGCTTAATATTATTAAGCACAGTTGGAAAGCACCGAATCTTACATTGCGTTACACAGTGTCGTCTTTGCATGCAGCGGAAAAGCACCTTTATGTACTTGCAGCTCATTCTGATTTCACATCTTTTTTTTATTCTTTAATTATTATTCTTATCTTCTATTTTTTGTCATTTATTTGATTTCATGTACTTGGCGTAATTTTTTTACTTTTTTGAAGTTTTTTGGGGGGATTTCACTTCTTTTTACAAAGATAATTTGTATACTAGGGAATGACTCCAGATAATTTTTAATATTATTATAAAATCTACATTTTAGTTAGTTATTTAAGTTACAACTTAACGTAGAACTTATATAGAAATAGAGTGGCATTTTGCTATAGTAAGTGTAGACTACAAAATGTGTCCGAACGAGGTGAGAGCGTATGGCAGAAAGTCTTGTTGCTGGAAATTGAAATGCTAATGGTAATAATTCAACAAACATGAACAAAGAGATCCAATATTTTCAACACACAATTGATTGGTTTTGGTACAAAATTAGTTTAGTATTAGTATATTTATTGGTGAATTGAAATATTGTTAATGAGTACCTAAAAAATTAATGAATTAATGAATGCGTGGCAACTACTGTGGATTTTATTAAATTATTACGAATATCTTTCACAATAGATTGAAAAGCATCAAGGGAGATGTGTTTTCAGCGTACTTTCTTCACCAATGTGACTTGCTCTACATTGCAAGCAGTCCACCATAAATAATCTATTTTCTTAATAATTCTTAATGCTATGTCTTGTGACAATTTTTGTCGATTTACCTTATTTGACAAATATTCAGAAACTTGTGTGAAAGAAGATGCTCTGTCTATCTATCTACCTAATCTTTTCCGGACAACCTCCAAACCTGTGCATCCCCTTCATTTCTATCCATCCAAGCCTGTGCGTCCCCTTCATTTCTATCCAAGCGTGTGCGTCGCCTTCATATTTATCCAAGTCCTGTGCGTCCCCTTCATTTCTATAATATAAACGTTACATAAAAACTCTAAATTGCTGGTATAAAAATATCTAGCAATTGAAAAGCAATGCAATTTGTTACAATATATATATTATTTTGTACATGCATGGTACAAATTTCCAGAAACTTATGCGAAAGGAGATGCTTCTCAGTCGAACCATCTCCGGACAACTTCCAAGTCTGCGACTCTACATAAGAAATCTATTTAAAAAGTTTTGGCGACTTACGTTGTTAATAGAGACTATCTATCTAATCTTCTCCGGACAACCTCCAAGCCTGTGCATCCCCTTCATTTCTATCAATCCAAGCCTGTGCGTCCCCTTCATTTCTATCCAAGCCTGTGCGTCACCTTCATATTTATCCAAATCCTGTGCGTCTCCTTCATTTCTATAATATAAACGTTACATAAAAACTCTAAATTGCTGGTATAAAAATATCTAGCAATTTAAAAGCAAGGCAATTTGTTACAATATATATATTATTTTGTACATGCATGGTACAAATTTCCAGAAACTTATGCGAAAGGAGATGCTTCTCAGTCGAACCATCTTCGGACAACTTCCAAGTCTGTGACTCTACATAAGAAATCTATTTAAAAAATTTTGGTGACTTACCTTATATGTGTATGTACAATGACCGACGACGATCCCTGCCGAATAATCCCGAGAGTCGACGAAAGAAGAACGAACATGTGTTGGCTGAAGGTGTGTGTGTAACGCGTGTATACGTATTATGTGGACGAAAATTTGGCTTGGAGAATCAGGAGAAGAATCAGGAGAAGAATCAGAAGAAAAATCTTATCGGATCCGACCGATTCATGAGATGATATTATGATATCTCTGTCATGTGTGGACCGATTTTATTAAAATTGGTCTTGTTCGAAAGCCGATATGCGATTTACATAAGAAAAATTCCTTTAAATTTACAACATTTTGCAGGCGTGATGAGATATTAATGTATAAATGTCAGAATTAGGTTAGAGTGTCTCCGCGACGAGTAAAGGTACACGGTAGCGGCAGTCGACATATACAGGGTGTTTTTCATGTACTTGGCGTCGAGACGCTACCGCGTCTCTAGATACGGGGTAAACACCCTTAACGTTATTATTTTTTTCTCGGTTACTACTTAAGATATTTGAATGAAAAAAAACGACAAATAGCTACACTCTAACTGTACTTCATATATTTTTCTCAAAATTTTAACTATATTATTAAGGGTAGAAAAAAATAATTAATTATTTGGGGGTGGTTTTTCGAAACAACCCTTTGAGTGACCACCTCGAAAAAATCGAGAATAATGCTCTATTATCGAGCTATTATATATAAAAACCTGAAGATAGTCGAGATGGTGGAACATAGTTAAATAGTTTAAAGAAGATCATTATATTATAAATATGTGGGGTTTCGTGACGAGAAAGAGTATTTGTCGCGAGCCTGCGTAGGTGTCATTTAAATATGAATAGAAGAAACGATCGCAGTTCGTTGGGGAGATCGATGTGTGAATGAAGAGTGTTTGGGATTTATTGTTTTTTTTTTTTAAAAAAGATGTTTTTATTGAAAAAAAATGTGTACATTATAAAATAAAAATTGGTAATAAAAACAAATAAGAAAAAACATAAACCATACATTCTAAATTAAAGAGAAAACTAATTGTTCCAATTGTGGAAAACTCTTAGTTATACAAATTGCGTCAAAAATTTTTCTTTGGTGTTACAATATGAGGTAAAAAATAAATTCTCAAGAGAATTGCACTTAGCACATCAATTCTATTCATTGATGATTATTAAAGAGGGGAAAAGCCCTTCCGCCAGAAAGAAGGTGAAAAAAAACCCTACCCATTATTGCACTTATACTAACTATACAAAAAAAAAACTTATGTGGTAACTTAAGAACTAGTTTGTACATAGGAGCGCAGGTATAGTATGACTAGGCCTTAACGTTCATTAAATATAATTAGGTACTAATCAGACTTTAGTTTAGGAATGTGTCCTCTCAAGAAGGTACGAACGGCGGGCAGCTATTTCCGCCATATGAATGCTGTCAGCCGAGAGCTACCAGTACTTCTCGGTGTTCAATCTACGAAAGTCAAAGCTGTCGACTTTGGGGATAACTGTAGAATATTTAAATTTATCTCTATTAATAATGAAATCATCGTGTTGAAACGCAATACGTTTGTCCGCTTTGTTCCGGCGCCAATGGAATATTATAGGTATATTGTCTGCGTCTTGTATTAAACCTAATCTGTCACATAGGGGGAAAGCCTGTGGTGTTATATAGCCAGTGGTGAGTTGTCTCATGGTAATCAAGGTATCTTGAAACGCAAGTGATTGAATAACTGAATTATTTATGTCGGGTAATTTACTGAAATAATCTCTGGTAAGAGTAATCATAAATGAGTCAATTCTGGTGATATTAGCATTATTGTAGAGGGATTGGTTTTTAACATATAGTTGCCAATCTGATTCTGGTGTACGATATAAATGGAGGCAAGCTCTTAAACATTTTCTTTCGAGGGCCTTAGCTCGTTCCATACAGGTGTGGTTGTAATTCTATAATACTGGGGCCGCATAAGTGACTATGGGTCGAACCAGCAGCATATATAGTATTAATTTTGCTTTTTTTGATAAATGTTTATTTTAAAAAAATCTGCTGTTAGCGACAAAGGTTCGGTTCGCCTTCAGTAATTGAACATCAAAATGTTTGTTTCCCCGAAGAAGATAATCAATATGAACCCCAAGATATTTTATTACTTTCTTATGTGGGATTAAAAGTTTATTAGCCGTGCCCGGGATTGTGGCTGAAATTTGAAATTGTGTGCTGCCCGCTTTAGCTTTGGAAGAAAGGCTATTGACTGGTTTTTTGAAAAGAAGCGTCTTGCATTTCTGCGGATTCAGACGCAAATTCCAACTCATGTAATAACGGTTAACTTTATCGACCGCCGAGTCCAGCGTATTTTGAATTGGTTCAACCCTATTCCCTGAAACGTAAATAACTAAATCGTCTGCATAAGCAAGACAACCAGCCTCATCTTTCTCATGAAATCCGAAGAGCCTCGGAAGATCGCTTAGGAATATATTAAACAGTACCGGGGAATTCACAGTACCCTGTTGTAAACCTTCCCAGATCCAGAATTCCACCGAAGAAAGGCCCGAACCATCCGTGGTACGGAAGAATTTACCCAAAATCATATCCCAAATCAAATATATAAACAATAAAGGGAACTTTTTCTTATGTAATTTGTGAATGAGCCCATCAAACCAAACAGAATCAAAGGCCTTCTCTATATCCAAAAATGCAGCTGCAACCAAATGACTTTTCTCCACTGACCTGTTTAAATCTGACAAAAGCTTATGTATTGCGTGCGTAGTAGCATGTTTATGCCTGAAACCAAATTGATGTGATGGGATTATTTCCTTCTCTTCGGAGAAGGACATAATCTCATTGTTAATGATAGCTTCGAAAACCTTACTAATGCTTGGGGTTAGGCTGATGGGCCGATAACTGGAGGGGTATTTCGGATCATTTCCTTTTTTGAGGATGGGGAAAACCTTTGCTTTTTTCCAAGCAGTAGGGAAATAACAAAGGTTAATCGCATTATTAAATAGAATCGTTAAGGCGATAATTATTCTTACAGGGAGATGCTTAAGGCAGATCGGAGGAATGCCGTCCAACCCACTGGAAATCTTATTAGGAAGTTTGAGCAGTATGAGCGAAATATCAGGGGGAATACAAAAAGGATGGCAGAGAACGTCATCCATGTTAGGACAGAGAGCAGAATTATTATTCTCATTAAATATGATCACGGACTCTTTATTAGCCCGAAAATCATTGAAGTTTTGTCGGAGGGGAGCGATCGTCTCATTAACTATTTCTTTGATGCGGGATTCAGAATTGAGATGTCGGGGGGAGTTTATTGATTCATAATAAGCTCCAAAAATATTCAGTTTATCAGAGGGCTTAGAAAATATATAGTTGTCGGTATCCGAGCCAACTGCTTCCAAATCACAGCCACTGCTGGCAAAGATCTGTTCGTCATCTCGGCATACCAGAAGTTCATTAATCCCCATCTTTTGTTTAGGGCGGAAAATGAAGTTAATTTTAGGAAAAAAAGGAGTCCGAATCACGATAATCGATATCTTAATAACGTTATTCCAGTATTTTTCAATTGCGGATTTAAATTCAGCTTTTAACTAGGGCCTTATGTGCTTTTTTGGCGTTTTTTGTGATATTCCAATGGGTTAGAGGATCTAGAATGTGAAGTCTATGGAAAAGAGAAACGATAGTTTTTTTATCCCGTTGAAGCCTTCGGATTCTACGATTAATGTATCTTAAAGTATTACTGTACGCTTTGAATCTAGGGATGGAACTAGCGATAGAGTCATTAATTGCTTCATTGATGTGGAGCAGACCTTCGTCGATCTCAGCAATAGTTAGATTTTGATTACTGGGAATGTTTCCGCAAAAATTTTTTTCAACATTCCTCGAGAAGTCTCCCCAATTAGCATTGCGGAAGTCATAACGGTGGATTTCCGCCTCAGCCCCAACTTGCGGAATAAAGCCACCATACAGCTCAAAAGTTAAAGATAAAGCGAGGTGGTCGCTATCGTATGGCAGAGTGTGGGCTTTGCCCCCAATCCCGTTTAATAAATTCAATTTTGCATTCGAGAGGCACACGTCAAGGAAAGATTGCGCAGACTTAAAAGTAGGTACCGCAGGGGTGATTAATTTTAAATAATAAGGTTATAATCCGTAATTATTAGCTTGTGGGTATTATTTAACTTCGTTTCAGAGATAAAAATCACGTTGTGATTGTAATCTTGGAGGAATTGGAGAAGTTCCAATCTTCGGTAATTAGCTATTAGTGAATTAGCATAAATAGCTGCTACTCTAATTTGATTATTAATAATACCAGTATTAGACATTAATTTTTTGAGAATAATGAATTTAATATGAATTCAATTTGAGTAGTGTTCGCTGCGATTTGAGAGGCTTGTGTTTGAAATTGACTCGTGACCATTGCTGCAATTTCTTCCTTTAGGCTGGAAACCCATCTGGGGGGGGGGGGGGATCAGCATTGGCGTTGTTCTCTTGTTGAAATAAGCTTCCTGATGAAGTGGGATGGAAGGAGGCTCTTCTGGAATACGATGAGAAGGGGGCTGATGCCTTGCATGGTTGCGGATGCTGCTTACCGTTGTTTACAGCCTGGGCAAAAGATAAGTTCTCCCTGATTGGAAGTGAGATCCTGTTAATTTTTTGTAGGTTTTTGTTGTATTTCAAAGCTTTGAATTCCTTTTTCTTGGCTAGTGCGGATTTTAAAAAAGGGCATCATTTGTAAGAGGCCGGATGTCCTGATTGATTGCAGTTCGCACATTTGAGGGTTGGTCTGTCCTCATGACAGTTAATACTGCAAGCACCAGGGGTGTGTGATTGGGCACATTTAACACACCTAAATGGAAGATGGCAATTCTTGCTAGCATGTCCGATACGCTGGCAATTCTTACATTGAAAGAGATCTGGTTTTTTAAGATGTTCCCATCTAACTCTTTGGTAGGCGATTGCCTTAATTTTAAAAAGTTCTATGGTTTTACTCTCACTCTAGAGTTGAAGCAGAAAATGATATTTGTTCGGTTGTGCTTTATCAAATATGAATTTAGTCAGATTGATAATGTCAACCCCAGGGATATTAAGTTCCAAAATCTCCTGTTTAACTTCATCGGCATCAAAAGAAACTCTGATGCCCTTAAGTAAAATAGACTTAAGTTTCAAGTGCTTCGGAGTATACGTATAATAATGAATGTTTAACTCAGTGAGTCTAGTGCAGACAGATGTATAATGTTCAAGACTATTTATATATGCAGTATGTGCCCCAATATCGGTTTCCTTAATAAGGAATGCCGATTTCGGAATGTTCAGTGAGGTTATAATCTCGATGATCATGTTCACTGTGGACTTTTGAATATTAATAGGCGGAGGATTCAGATTCTTCCTCTTCTGGAAAGTATTAGAACTGGAAGTATCTTTTTCTTCCCCATCAATATCTATATCATCTTCTCCAGAGAGCGGTAGGAAGCGGTTCGTTTCACACTCACTAGATTGAATATTCAATTGAGTCGTAGTAGCCTTGCTGGTTTTCTTCGGAAGCTCCCATCCATCCGTCGGCGAATTTTGGAGATTAGAAGTACCCGAGCGTATGCACGTAACGGTGAAGGTAGCTGCGGAACAACGCGCATGCGCTAAATTCGAATATATCCCAGATGTATCCGTATATTTGTATGGAGCTTTACCTCGAATATGCATTAAGGGGGTAGATACGGGTAATGCAGCGCTCTGTATACCGACACAATCTGGCCCGAAACATGGGTTTTGTAGAATACATTATTCGTCCTTATATGAGCGAATTTTGGGTTGGGCGAGGTCTCATTCGAAAGAGGAAGGTTCAGTGCAGCGCGCCCAAGTCATGGTTCGACGAGATTGTGTTGATATCTAATAATATGAGTGTTCAAAGTAGAGCAAAAGTCGACAAAATACACCCGCAAGAATCCAAGTACTTTTAGGTCACTAAAAGAAATTTGTGACTCAAACGATGACTTGAGCGCACTGCACTGAACCTTCCTCTTTCGAATGAGACCTCACCCAGCCCAAAATCTGCTCATATAAGGGCAAATAATGTATTCCCGTGACTGCATTCCCAAATACAAGTTCCACCATATTGGCGATAATACAGAGCAAGTCACGTGACAAATTTAGTTCAGTTAGTGGATACGTAATGCCGCCTACTCGGGAGGACTGCCAACGTGGAATCATAGCAAAACTGAAGCGTTAGCTGGATACATGTGCCACAGTAAAAGCGTGATACAGTCAATGTATGTACTTTTGGACGATTGTAGGTTAGGTTATATGCATTTTAGGCATACATTGACTAGGAACTGCTGGGAACTGTATACATTTACTAAATTAACGCTTTTACCGTGACACATACATACATCACTTGAAATCGCTGTCGTATTTACATATGTATAGTAATTGAGGCAGTTAGAGCAACAACGGACTAACCTACTGTAACGTACCGCTACCTACCATCATAATTTTTTCCTTTTGTTTCCATATATATATTGTCAATTTCGTTTATATTATACCTAGGTTAGTATACCACGCACGCGAGAGCGTATTCAAACAGCGCGCGAATCAAACTAGTGACGGGCAACGCATGCGTTTAGCCGCCTATTCAAATAGTGAACACAGTGGCGCCAGTGAACCAAGCGCGCGTGCGCAGACCGCACGATCAACCGGACGCCGAATAAACCGTGTGTAGTGCGCGAGTGGCGCGAACCGGATGTTAATTCTAATTGGTGCGCGAGATCGCGCAGCGAGTGATTGGTGCGGGTCAAGTATCACAAACTGGTATAAATAGAGGCCCGCCAGCAGCGAAGAGGAGACTTGGTTCTGCCACCGAACCAACACTGAGGTCGCTTTCACTAGCCCCTCAGTCTAACATAAGTTTATCTAAATCATCGTCCTGACTTCCAAACTTCAACCTGCATCCGAGGTCGCTTTAGCTAGCCCCTCAACATCCATACTAGGTCGCTTTAACTAGCCCCTCAAATTCCATAAACGAGGTCGCTTTTACTAGCCCCTTAATGCCTAAACAAGGTCGCTTTTACTAGCCCCTTAATCCTTCTGAGGTCGCTTTAACTAGCCCCTCATCCTGTAAAGCGTGGTGCCAGCTAATAGGCACCAGAAAACTCACTATCAATCTGAAGGAAGGAAGCCACTGAATCCAACTACCATCTGGGGACGCCCTAACAGGCTACCTGGCTACCATCTGAGATCGCTTTCACTAGCACTCAGCTACCATCCTAGAAAGCGTGAGCAAGCTGATAGGCAACTGGAAGCCACTACAAATCGAAGAGAAGGAATCCTCTCGATCTCTCAACTTAAACATACCAAATAGACCAAGCGTCTTTTCTAGTCTCGCAATCCGACTTAGCGTCGAGATCTTATGTTAAACTAAACGATCTAGAATCGAATCTTTAATATTAATTAGCGTAATATTCTTTATTATCGACTTAGCGTCAAAATCATTCTTTATTACCGACCGTGCGTTGAAACCTAAATCACAGCAATATTCTTTAAATACCGACCGATACGTCGTACGCAATTTCTTTACTTTAATTATATTACTAAATCTCACGACTCCGTGTCGTATTATCTGTTCAATTTAGACCTAGCGTCAAAACCATTATTGAATAAATCTATTTTTGTTACCTAACGTAAAAAGAAGGACTCTAGTTTCGTGAAATTCATTTCTTTGTCGCACGCCACCCGAACCAATCCCACAATTCCACGGGTAAACCGTTCTACTTGTGGAATCTCCTGTAACTAACGGCAACGTCTCGTTCGAGAACGTTACACTACATTAAATAAAAAATTTTCCTATTGTATGTACATCGATGGCTTAGTGCACACATATTGTATGTCCACTTTTAGCGTTTTTGAGAAAAACAGGTTCAAACATTCAATGATACTTTATAAATAAATACTTTTTGCATTATTGTATTATCATATATATGTAATATAGGTATCACTGAAAATATGTAATTAGTAGTATAAGTTAGAATCTGCAAAATTATAATAATAATTCGATAATAATACTTGGAAGATGGACATGCTATATGTAACCAAGTACAGAGGAGGACATACTATACTGAATGATATTATATAAAAATGAATGAAAGCAATAATACTGGAAATAATCTCACTTTAATATTATATTTATGTTGAAAGTAACAGGAATAAAAAAGTAATTATTCGTTTTCATTTTCGCAGTTTTCATTTTTGTCAATGTCCATGGGAATTGGAATTACATTACATTGTGATTTTGTGGATGGTATGCTATTGATAAATGCCTTGTAGTATTCAGGAATAATTCCGTTGTGATACAGAAGATCTTTTTTCTTCGCGATAGATATAGGAAGACTTTTTTAAAATTTTTTATTTATTGTCACATTTTTCCAAGACTATTTTCGTCCTCTGGGATGGACACACAACATTTGTGCACTCAGCATAATAAATTTAGGGACATACAATAAACAAAAATATTATTTCTGATAAATTTATAAAAAAGATAAAATTTTTATGCAGCATAAAGAAACAATCAAGCACTATTTGTTGCATATAAAAACTCAAATTTCATAAAAAGTGGACATACAATATGTGTGCACTAAGCCATCGATATGATTAGTAGAGCCTATTGGAATACGTTATTGCTACTAACTTAATTTCGAAAAACATGTGAGTTAGTCCGTTGTTGCTCTTACTGCCTCAATTATATGGTAAAATACCAGAGATGGGCATTACATAACTATAATTGTCATGAGGAATTCAATTGTCGGCCATGAATAATTTTCTCGTATTTATTCGTACATTCTCGACTAAATATATGATTCTCGACTAAAGTACGAATAAATACGAGAACATTATTCATGGCCGACGGATGAAAGACTTTGGAATAAAAAAATTATTCTGTAAATATATGACTTTTCAATACCATTTATTGTATACTATAAAAAATTATGCATTAAAATAAAAATTGTTAATGTTTCCGCGTCTTCCTCCTCTTCCTCCACTTCCTCGTCTTCCTCCTCTACCTCCTCTTCCTCCACTTCCTCCTCTTGCTCCCCAATACTTCCTTTCTCGTAATTGTTTTTTCAGCTCGCTGTTCTGTAATATGAAAAATAAACATAAGTAAATCTTAAAACTTTCATTAGAATGTAAGAAATGTTTGCACGAGATTGTCTACGTATCTACATACCTGCTTCTGAAGTCGGAACGCGATCTCCATCCATCGGGGCCGCGGAGTCGGCTCTCTGCGTGGACTCCGTTGCGAGGACGGAGTCGGCTCTCTCCGCGGATTCCGTCCTCGCGACGGAGTCCGGCTACTCGGTCGACTCCGTCGCGAAGACGGAGTCCTGCTACTCGTTCGACTCCGTCTTCGCGACGGAGTCTTGCTGCTTGTTTGCCTCCGTCCTGGGGACGGAGACTTGCCGCTTGATTGCTTCCGTCCCGGGGACGGAGGCTTTTCACCCGCCATATTTTCTCCGCCTTCGGTTCCAGACATCTAAAAAAAGAGTCGAAGAAACAGTGAAAGTATTGAACGTAATGGATTTGAAAGTGCTGTGGAAGAGCCAGAGTTAGCTAAAATGTAATCTAATTAAAAATTAGAAATTACGATTAAAATGTAATTGTGTAATGAATTACCTACACATTATTTTCTGTAATTGTTAATTTAGGTAGTTGACCACAATTTTGTCAACTATCTAAATTAACGATTGCAGAAAATAATGTGTAATTAATTACACAATTACATTGCGAGGATGCCACGCGAGGCACGCTTCGCGGAGGAGAGTGTGGAGACTACCTCGATCATGATCACTTTGAGAGGTAGGCGCGTGCGACAGTCTCGCGCTACCTCCAGCATGATATTTGCGTCGCCCGAGTCATGCGATTTTTGATCTTGGGGCTGCGAGGCACCTTTGAGCACGTCGAAAAATCGACGGCTGATGCCCCGTAAAGTAATCATGGTCGAGGTAGTTTCCAGACTCTTCACTCCGCGAGGTGTGCCACGCGAGGTAGCCTTGCAATGGCGATACGCAGCTTGAGAAACATGCGGACACTCAAACAATCACAGTTCACACGATAGATTTTGCACAAAAAATTACAACAATGCTATGACGGTAATGAATCTTTACCCGGAATATGTCTAAATACAGTCTTCGGTTGAAAGTAAAATGTAGAAGTATGTCAGTTGTTATGAAAGTGGCGTCGGTGGAAATTTAAAAAAAAAAGAAATTGCACTGTACGTTTATTATGTATCACGTTGATATAATACGTAAAAAAAAAATAAGTGAAATGTAACAAACGAAAAATTTGGACTTGGACCACTTTCATAATAACCGGCACATATAGTGAAAAAGACAGGGATAGTAAGCGCGAAGGTACTTATGATCTTTACTGCTGGACAGTCGCTTTTTTTCTGACGATCGAGCCTTTGCTACCCTCAAGGGTGGACGGGGCCCAAACTGCCTTTCTCACTCCCTCAAGATTTTGTATTTCACTCGCACCAAGAACCGAGCGGGGCGTCATCGGCCCGCGTAAAAGTTCGAATGCGCAAAGGTTTGAAAACACGGCGCGTGCCCGCGCATACTTGCGGGATGTTCCTTCATCACCGTCAGGCAAATGGCAAAGGATAATAGTAGAACGAAATATGAATTCTTCGCTAATAAAGTCGCTGCTACGTCAACAGTATATGCACAGAATAATCAAAAATTCTTTCCTGTGCACATTTCTGTGCACCAAACAGTATTCCCGGAAGTACATACAATCTACGTAAATGTATCAGCATGCCACCAATCCTAATGAGAAAGAGAGGAACAGGGCGCGTATATCCGTCCCTTTCCCACTATCTTCTGTTTAGCCTCTCAGCATCTGTAACCAATGCAGCGACAACGCTAGCTGATCAGTTTCTTGTCGTTTGCACTACGGTGGAGACGCAGAAAGCAATCGGACTTTTATTTGATACGCGGATATTGATATATGGAATATTCATAATTTGTGAATTGTTCCATTTCCGCGTGGTTCGTTACTGTAGTGCCGAGAACTGTGTGTTTGTGTGTTATCATTCACATTCATCATTGTCATGGAATCAAAGAAGGAAGCCGTAGATGCAAGAAACAAACGCTATTTGAAGGGTGTTACAAAAAGAAAGCAGCCTAAGTTATTTGCAAGGCGTTTGTCGAAAAATACAAAGTGTCGAGAAAGGTAAGTTACGTGTTATGGTACAGATTAGTATGAAGTTACAGTTTGTGATGTAGTAGCAGCAGCACGGTATTTTGTTGTATATAATACAGTATTATTCATATTCTTCAAATACGTATATGAACAACTATCATTCACACTTTACGTATACATATTCGATGCTATGCGCACAGCAACACATGTCATTACTTTATCCCTCGTGCCCCACTCATTCTATTCCCATTCGTACGTTCATCATTGTTTAATTAATTAATAATCCGATTTATACCGTGTTTGGACTCGGTTTCATATGAAAACTGTCAGCAGTACGTTCCTGCGACTTTCGGGCCGATGAGACGGAATGTAGAAGTTTTAAATTTCGTTATATACGATACACAACATTTCTGTACACTTCTTTTCACTTTCCTCTTTACATATGTTCAGAAAATACAAATGCAGCATTTCGTTCTCATTTGAAAAGTGGTAAAAAATATATTTCAAACTATATGCGTTTTATTATTATAAAACGTTCAAACTATAGGGTCATTCCACGCGAAATCGGACACTTTTCGGAGTAACATTTCGGATTTTGGTGCAACTTGGATATGTTGTAGTTTTTAGGGATATATAAACATACCTCGAAGGATTTTTCAAAATGTCAAAAATTGTGGATGTTACAGCTCTTTGAAATATAGTGTTTACTTTTTTCCAAAAATTGTAACTGTTGAACTAACCAACTGATAAAAATGACCTTTTTGGTGCTGACAGTGGAGATATAAGAGTACCTAATAAAAATGATTTCACTTAATAAAAACGAATATTTGACCATTTATTTAGCAATTGTTCTTAACAAATGCAATTTTATAATTGAAGGTCCCTTTTTAAACATTTGGAAAATAGGAGGATATAGCCCTGTTTATCCTCTTTATGGACACGTTTTGAAAAACGCGGACACTTTAAAATTGGCCACATGAAAATTAATTGAATGTAACGCTGCGTCAAATCACACCGGCTCGACTGGCTGAGCCTTGCGGTATTCGCAGCGGCCAAGCGGCTATATCTGCTATTCTTATACAGTGTTCTCTAATATGGTAAGTATTTTATACACAATATAATACGGTATCTTAATTTTTGGTGTTCGCAATATTTTCTTTGAAACGAGGGTGACCTTCAGTTTTTTTTTTAAATGGAATGCTATATATTTGATTATCCATATATATTGATATGGTATACTATGACCTTCAAGGCTACACAAGGTTAGGAATGAAATAAATATATCGAACTATCTATCTAAGTAGTAGAGAGATTCTTTCATTCCTAACCATGTGTGGTCTTGAAGATCACAGTATACCATATGGTTGAATTTGTCTTGACAGTCGCTTTCATATTGGATAATCAAATATATAGCATTCCATTTAAAAAAAACTGTAGGTTACCCTCGTTTCAAGGAAAATATTGCGAACACCAAAAATTAAGATACCGTATTATGTTGTGTATAAAATACTTACCATTTTAGAGAGCACTGTATAAGAATAGCAGATACAGCCGCTTGGCCACTGCGAGTACCGCACGGCTCAGCCAGTCGAGCCGGTGTGATTTGACGCAGCGTTACATTTCAAGTATTTTTGAAAATTTGTCCATCAAGGGGAAGGATAGAACTATATTCTCCTTTTTTTCAGATTTTTAAAATCGCGCCCGATGTTAAAAACCTGCATTTGTTTAAAATAATTGCACAAAAATGGTTCAAATTTTTCTTTTTTTAAACTGAAATAATTTTTTCTTAAAACTTCAATGTCTTCTCTATAAGCACCGTAAAGCTCATCTCCATCCCTTTACTACTTCCATAGCTATAATGTATTGAAAAAAAGTTAGCACTTCACTTCAAACAGCTGTAACATCCACAATTTTTGATATTTTGAAAAATCCTTCGAGATATGTTTATATATTCCTAAAAACTACAACATATCCAAGTTGCACCAAAATCTGAAATGTTACTCCGAAAAGTGTCCGACTTCGCGTGGAATGACCCGATACGCGTTTCGTTAGGTATGTTTCCTTTATAATGCTCTTGCGACTATTTCAATCGTTGTACGTAGTTTTGAATGGATAAAACATGCACTTTAGATTTTATTTATGTGATGTAGAAGATAATGTTTAAAATTAGCAACAGTCATCGATGATTTGCAATTCGATGTTCAGCATATGTAGTTACTTGTGGAATACGAAATACACAGTGCTTTTTATTCTTTTGTGTAATTTTGTCCGCAATATATATGCGTCCATGTGTACCTTGAGCGAAATTGTTTCATTGAAAAGCGCAGTCTTCGAAACATTCTCCAGGCCTCACTGGCAACCTTTGTCCCAGCCCGGGCCATGTTTATGACATCCAAAGTACCCTCCACTTGTGGCTACTACTACGCGGAAAGCGAATTCTATTCCGTAGCAAGATATTTTCACACAGATTTTCTCGTACACGTTACACGATGTAACGTCGGTATCGACCACGAATGGTCGACATTGTGTCATGTTTGCTCTCATTATAATCAGGAAAATGTTATGAATATTTGAAAGAAATGTTTATGCAGAAAAAATTAAAAGTAAAAAAATTGAGCCGTTATTGTCACTTGAAAAATTGTTGTGTATCTGCAGGGTTGCCAGCAACATTATGCAGGACCGCTTATATAGCGGAATGGTGGTAACGTGTGCGTCAGCGACGTCATCACGCACACGTTACAACCACTCTTGTAGGTGTTCCCCCTCCGCTAAATAAGTGGTCCCGCATAATGTTGCGCTGGTAACGCTGTATGCCTGTGTTGGCAGCCGAGGCGCTGGCTTTACTTCTCGGCTGCTACGACCAGCCTTCTATCCTTCTCTTTTACGACCCATTGACAGCGACAAAGTAACCGCGAGCATCGGAGAATATCGTTCGCTGAATACCTATACCTAGAGGGACGATGAAACAGAATTTACTGAATACGTGTAACACTGTCCCCTTTTTAATCTTTTCTTACTTACGAATTACTCCAATAAGTGAAAATTGTTTAATATATTCCTATTTAGTATCAATCCCATCCGACACAATGGTACAAACGTTTTTCTTTTATGAATGAAGTACTGGAAGCGATGTCAAGGTCCAGTTAGTTTTTCGTAATAGAACGGTATATTCTTTTATTGAGGTGTCATAGGATGGTATTTCGATTTCTCGCAATGTATCAATTTGGGGATTTCGTCCGGATAATATGTAATCGGTATCCCCACCGATGTGTAGGGTTGACTTTATCTAAAATAAACAAACGTAATCGAGATCTTGATCAGATTGAATGGGAAAAGAAGAACGTCTACGTCCCCGTAGAACGATCGATAGGTCCCGTTTCCTGGCAATAGCGATCGTGAAATTTTTCATGCATTCCTGAGTACCACAAACATCTATCCGGACGTAAGAAAACTAATTATATTTTTTCTGACTCAAGCTAAAATCCAACTGACCCCAAGGGCCCCACAGGCAGGCAACCCTTGCCGAAAAATCGAAAACAACTCTTCGCGCCCCCATCGACTTGCCTTGTGCGAGGGTAACGAAAGTCGAGGTCAGTCCCACGCTTTCGAAAAGCTATCTAAAGAGACAGGGTGATGTGCTGGAAAGCGTGCTCGTTGACGAGAACCAGACGAATCTACAACACCGGCGCGGTCAAGTAGGGTTTACTTCGCGAAAGGCAAACGACACGTGTTTCTCGGACCCTTCGTTTCTTCGTTATTTTACAACGTTCTATAAAACGAAATACCACCCTGCAGCGCCTCGTTGAATTTTAAGAAATACAACGTTAAAAATATGATAATGATTTGGATTGCCGGTCTATCCTCTCTGCGTCGTATTGTCTGAATGTGCAAAAGGACAAAATGTTTGTTCGGCAATATTTCTATTCCTTCAGGTTATAATTTATTAGAAATATGGCCGCGTGTGTCATATACAATGTTGTACCATTTCAATTATAATATTACCAACTCTCTCCCTCTCTCTCTCTCTCTCTCTCTCTCTCTCTCTCTCTCTCTCTACAGTATTCTAGACTTTCAAGGAGGGTCATTCCACGCGAATTTCAAAATTTTCAAGATTGTGGAAATTGACTGTTTTCATTAAATTATAACTGTTGAACAAAGAGACGAGTAAGAATAAGCTTTTGAGTGCTTACACTGGGGAAGTAAGAGTACCCAATAAAAATTATGTCTTAAAAAAATTTTTTAGACCATTTCTTCTGCAATTGTTTTAAACAAATGCAATTTTATACTAGCAGGGCACTATTTAAAAATTTAAAAAAAAATGAGGATACAGCCCTACTTGTGCTCTTTATAGTCACGTTTTCAGAAACGCGGACACAATTAGTCGCATGAAAATTAATTGAATGTGACGCTGCGCCGCCCAGCACCGGCTCGACAGACTGAGCCGTGCGTGCTACAATATACAACTATCTATTTCTTTCATTCCTAACCTTGCGTGGCCTTGAAAGTCATAGTACACCATATGGTTGAATTTGTTTTGATAGTTATACACTTTCATATCGGGTAATGAAATATGTAGCATTCCATTTAAAATACTGAAGGTCGCCTTCGGTTCACGGAAAATATCGCGAACACCAAAAGATGACATACCGTATTATGTTGGATATAAAAATTATTAAAAGTTTTCCTCTTTCAGTTTTTGTCAAATACTTACCATTCGTGAGAACCCTATATAACAATATCAGGTAGGGTAGACCGGGGGCGGTAGTAACACTTTGACTTTGGAATACGATTATGCAAAAACTCTTAAAGTTACAACAAAAGTTTTTATACGAAAATGTTACTTACTTATCTGACACTTATTGAGCCACAACAGCTTCGCCGTTTGCCAAGTAACATCCAGGTTATTAATAAAAAATGAGAAGCGGACAAAGTGTTACAACCGTCCCTGACCCTGGGTCGGTTGTAACGCTGCATTGAGTCGATAGTATCACAAATTTAACTTTACAAAATTAAAATATTTATTCATTTTAATTATAATAGTAAATGAGAAAAAGTAAAATTTATAACCAATTATGCGGTATCGCAATTGTGGCAAAAATAGAAAACGTTTTGGCTGGTACATTCTTCACGTGATCAATCCTCACATTCAGTAAATTGCATCCATTTTTCATTTGTTTGCTTGTGCTGTGCTATATTATTACATGCAAACAAGACAATATTATTCATCTTCTTTGTCACTATTTGGTTCTGTCACGGTACAACCGACCCCGACTGCCGATGTTACAATCGACCCCAGCCAGGCTTTTGAACTTAAATTATAAATTTTGATTAACGAGACACTTAAAAGTGATAACTAACGATCAGTATTACTTTAAAAATGGCCAGATTAAATATTAAAAAAACAAAAGAAACACGTACTTGCAAAGGGAGTATTTATATTATAATTTTAAATCAATAAGAAAAAGTTACTTTAGGGTATCGAAAAGTTATTTTCTTCACTATACATGTCTATTGTGTATCTATACTGCTAGACCATGGATGTGTCTATTCGAAATGTCATTCTTCATCATATATCCAAAATTTCTGTTAATATCTATCATATGTTCTGAGATATTTAACGTGTTACAATCGTCCTCCTGTTACTATCGCCCCCGGTCAACCCTATAGCCACTTGGCCGCTGCTAGTACCGCGCGGCTTAGCTAGTCCAGCCGGTATTGGGCGACGCAGCGTCACATTCAATTAATTTTCATGCGATCAATTTTAAAGTGTCCGCGTTTTTGAAAACGTATCTGCAAAGAGCACAAGTAGGGCTGTATCCTCAATTTTTTTCAAATTTTGAAATAGCGCCCTGCTGGTATAGAATTGCATTTGTTTAAAACAATTGCAGAATAAATGGTCCACAATTTGTTTTTTTAAGTTACATAATTTTTATTAGGTACTATTACTTCCCCAGTGTAAGCTCCCAAAAGCTCATTCTTACCTTTCTCTTGGTTCAACAGTTATAATTAAATGAAAAAAAGTCAATTTCCACAATCTTGAAAATTTTGAAAAAACCTTTGAAATACGTTTATGTATCACTAAAGACTACAACGTATGCAAGTTTCACAAAAATCCTAAATGGTACTCCGAAAAGTGTCCGATTTCGCGTTGAATGACCCAGGATTGAAATGCGAAATGTATTCTTTTCACACGTGGTCAAGTGCACGCGTGCCTGCATACACACACAGCCGCGTATCGATACAAATTATTTTATTTTTGGTTCTTTTTTTTATAAATTTTTTACCAACATATTTGTGACGATTTTTCCGATTAAAATGACACCAAACACGATATGGTTTGGACAATTATATAAATATATATGATTTGTACTCACGATAACTAAAAGTTGTCCGATTTACGTCGTGTTTGGTATCATTTTTTAATCAGGACATTCTAACAAACATGTTGGTAAAAGTTTCATGAAAATGGAACCAAAAATAAAAAAGTTTTTTGTGTCTTTTTGCGAAAAAATATACAACTTTATTAAACTGCACATAACGAGTATATAAATAGTCAGGTACACCTCTATTGTTCGACTGCTCTGTGTCTCTCTCGTTCGTACGATCCTTCTGCTCCCTCTCTTTCTCTACCATGCCTTATCATTCGCTCTCCATTCTCTCTCTCTCTCTCTCTCTCTCTCTCTCTCTCTCTCTCTCTCTCTCTCTCTCTCTCTCTTCATTCTCGCGGCATTCATACAAACACACTCTACAAGTTTTAATTTTAAATTTTGATTGCGTTAGTATTGTCTCACACGCACACGGGTATTTAAATTTACTTAGTTCCGAGACTTTCGCTTACATCGAGGCTTTACTGTACTATATCTTCTTTTACTATGCCTGCTTTTTTTCTAATGTATGTTTTCCTTATTTCTATGCATGTACCACGTGTTACTGATTATTGACTCTTTATGTGCAGGCAACGATTGAAAACAGCAGCGTACCTCACGGTAGGTCAGGGGACCGTGGCGGAAGCAGGTACGCGTGCAGGTACCTCGTACGACGAAACACTTCCAAGCACATCTGCTGCGTACGATTTTCCTACGGACAGAATACGCAAAGAAGACGTAGGAAATTTTCAAGACTTCCCAATTATCGAAGGATTCATAGAACAAGTACATTCCGATACGGACGCGGAAGATATTTTAGAAGAAATACATTTCAATGAGGACGAAGAGGAAATTGTAGAACAAGTGCATTTCGACACAGACAGGGATGAGATACATTCCGTAAGAGACATCAATGAAGAAACGAATGAAGATGTTGGAAGTGATGCCGATGATTACTGGGTGGTGGAAAATGCACAACCAGAACAGCCGGAAAATCCAATTTCAGAAGGAATAGACTTCGTTGACTTTCCGTATGTTTTCGAACAAATAAAAAATCTTCGAAAACATTCGACTATTGGCTGTGGCATCGAACATTTTGAAATAATTAGATGTCAACGGAATGGACTAGAAAATGTGTATTATGTAGAATGCAAAATGTGCGAACGCACAGAGCGCATATCCTGTCTTCGGAAAAGTGATGCCACTATGGATATCAACCGCGCTGCTGTTGCCGCAACAATGATGACGGGCGGCGGATATAATCAACTGGAGGATATACTGACTGCCGTGAACGTGTCCTGTATGACGAAAAGGATCTACGAGGACTGTCAGAATGACCTAATCGATGCCCTCGAAGTGGCCGCACAACGCGAAATGGAAGATGCTGGAAAAGAGGAAAAAGCGTTAGCTATAGCAAGAGGCGACGTACATGCAGAATCCAATCTACAGTTTATCCCAGTTGTCGCGGATGGCAGCTGTATGAAAAGGTCCTACCGCGGAGGAGATTACAATTCTCTTTCTGGCGTAGGAGTCATCGTGGGATACCACACGAAGAAAGTGCTGTACATCAGCGTGAAGAATAAATTCTGCATGACTTGCCAAATAGCATCTACGAAGAAGCAAGAACCGCGCGAGCATCGTTGCTTCAAGAACTGGGGTCGTAATCAGAGTTCAACTGGCATGGAGAGTGTTGCTATTGTCGAAGGCTTCGATTGCAGCATAGATATGCACGGCCTAATATACTCTATATTAGTTGCCGATGGCGATAGCAGTGTGTACAAGAAGATATTGGACAATAATCCATATGAAAAGTATATGGTGCAGGTACAAAAAATTGAATGCATCAATCACCTGTTACGCAATTTCAGTAAAAAAATAACCGAAATCGGAACAAAAGGCCGCGATAAAGATCTAAGAACTGTCGTACAGAATAATGCTCTCCGCCTGTGTACTGGTATAAAGAAAGCTGCGCAATACCGGTTGCGAGAAGAAATACCACTCGAGGAACGAATACAAAATTTGAAACAAGACTTGACAAATGTACCGAGTCACGTTTTCGGTGAACACAATGAGTGTCAGAAGTTAGCATACTTCTGTAAGAAATACTCTGATCCCAACAGAGAAGACTACGTTCCACGACTGAGAAATGCTGGTATTTATCAAAGTATCGAAGAAGCGATGCAGCCACTTTTTGCTAAAGCTGACAGTTTGCTACGCGGTCTAAATAACAATGTTGTTGAAAGTTTTAATAATATCATTGCTAAATTCATCGGAGGCAAAAGGATAAACTTTGGACGAGGGGACTCGTATCAGGGTAGAGTCTCCGCTGCAGTCGTCCAATATAACACAAAAGAGGCGTTCAGCAGATTGAGTACGGCAATGAATAAAGAGCCGCCAACCATGGTAAGAAAGCTGGAAGGACGTCGTAAGCGTGCAGCAGAAAAAGCAAGGGAATATAAAAAAGAAGCAAAAGCATCCTCCTTCCGAAATAAAAAACAATCGTGCGACCAGGATTACGGCCCTAACGCCGAAAAACCAGATATGGAAGAGACAATATACTCTTCCGAGTGTAAAAGGCACGCGGATATACTCCTTCACTGGCAAACGAGGCGAGACGAGATCCAAGTGGAAACTCGCGATCAGGCGAATAGCGAAAAGTGGATTGGTTATAGGAAAAAATTATTAACTGCATCCAATTTCGGCAAGGTATGCCGATTACGAAAGACTACACCACGGGCAAATACTGTGAAGAGTATAATTTACCCGCAACTCCAAAATTTACATTCTCTCCAATACGGAAGGGAAAATGAGGCAAACGCCTTGAGACAAATGGAAGAAGAATTATGAATCCATATTCTACCGTCTGGCCTCTTCATCGATGACACTGTGCCCCACTTAGGTGCAACCCCTGACGGCCTCGTGGATCATGATAAAATCGTCGAAGTAAAGTGTCCTGAATCGGCCAAGGATTTATCACCTGCTAAAGCAATAAAGCAACTTGGTAATATACGGCGTATTTTCAAGGGTAATGAAATGAATAAAAATCATCATTACTATTATCAAGTGCAAGGACAATTGCACATAACGAAAAGGCAACGGGCCTATTTTTGTTTATGAACGCCGAAAGGAATGACGGTTGCAGCAGTATCGAGAGATGATCGATTCTGGGCAACAGTGATGGAAGAAAACCTGAGCAAGTTCTATAAGGACTGCATGTTGCCAGAAATTATAGATAGTAGATACAATCGACAACAGCCGATTAGAGAACCTCCGTACATACAAAAAGGAGGAGCAGGTACGAGTACACAAAAAAGTACATAAAACGATGGATGACAACATCGCGATAGCACCGGCGAGTGCAACCAGCGCATATGAAGAGCTGTCGAATAAGCAATTGCAATTCAAAGTCACTAATGCACCGGCGAGTGCATCCAGCGCATATGAAGAGCTGTCGAATAAGTAATGTTCCAAAATGTAAGTAAGAAAGTATGTAGAAGATACATACGGAGAGTGAATAGGACCGTCTATGACGGGGGTGGTGGTGGACCTTTTCACACTCTCCTAATAATAAATACCTATAGCTATTCTTTCATATCAAGTGGAAATGACATGTATAAAAGCGTAAGTATAACACATACTTTTGTTATGCAAATAATTGGATTAATTGGAAATCATCATGAATGTTTCTCTCATATATGAATTTGTTTTAGATATTTCCATCAACCAGTATCAAAGGTGAAAATCATGCTGTATGAAGCGAGGAAAGGAAGGCAGTCTTCTCCGCAAGCATAAAGATAAGTAAATAACATACATACATTTACATTTTTACTGCATTCAGATGAATTACAACGCGTTCTAACTTTTTATCACAGGTTCTATGACAACTAACTGTAATCGAAAGGGGTCAGTACCATTGCAAGAAAATATTTATGAGGATTAGCAAACAATAATAATGGATTCTTTAGGAAGTGTATCAGTTTTTATGTTCAAGTGGTATAAATACAAAAAGTAATTTTTATTAAATTTATTTATTTTTGCAGATCAAACCAAAGTGTACATATGTACACTGGGCTCAGGAATATCGTTGCAACCACCACAAATGCAGGGTGGAGGAGGTACCCCTTCCATGACGCCGACCGGGCTAGGAGGAGTGGATTTTCTGTCACTTGGAGGAGCGAATTTTCTGTCCTCGAAGTGACAGAAAATATAACCTATATGCTATACCCGATTTTCTAAAGATACTGTTGCGGCGTAATAATAATGTTTCGGAAGGATGATAAAAAGTTCACAAATGTAGCGCAAAAGAACGAAATAGCCGCTAAACATTTATTGTCATATAGCATATACATAGGTTATATTTTCTGTCATTTTGAGGAGGGGACCACACAATAATCACGCGCATCCAGCCTGCGCATTTTCACTAGCCCAATTCAACATTCAACACACTTTTATATATAATGTTTGTTCATAACTGCTTTCTGCTGTAATAAGTGTATTTCATGTTCTGTTTCAGTGTTTTGCTAGTAAAAAATGTCTAACCTAACAAACTTCATTTTCTGGAGACATCCCCTCATCTATTTTTCCTTTTCACTTATAATTCCTTACTGCCAACGTAGCATATTGTAGCATAAGCACATTTTAAGTAATTAAAATGTACAATGCATTTTCTACGTTTGCTCTATCAGCAGACCTTCCGTTTAAATATTTACAAGTACAACGCAACAGCTGAGAATTTCTTTCCACATTCAAAATAGAATATGGAAATAGCAAACAGCTCCCTCTCGCGTGCACCAGACAGCCGCGTATCTATGGGTATTACCATTTCTGTGCAGAAAAAACCTGCTGCAATACCGACCTGCCAAATCGACCAGACCACGTGACGTGTCTACCCCCTTAAGCACTGATGAAGAAAAAGTTATAGTAAATACAATGTTGGCGGTGGCTACATGGGGTTATCCTTTAAACCCATTTGACATGAAAGTAATGGTTATAAAATATCTCGATAAAAAAGGAGTAAATATCCGTTACTTTAAAGACAATATGCCAGGACAAGATTTTATATATTCTTTCTTGCGACGAAATAATGCTGTTTCACGTGTAGCAAATAATATTAAACGTGCAAGAGCATCAGTTACTAGAAAGGCAGTTGATGAGTATTTTGCTAGAATTAAGGATATCTTAGAAAATATGGAATCATCTTCTGTATATAATTTTGACGAAACAAATATAAGTGATGATCCGAAATGTAAAAAGGTCCTTGTTCCTCGAGGTATGAAGCGAGTAGAAAGAGTGCAAGAACATTCAAAAATGTCTCTATCGATTATGGCATGCATAACTGCTAGTGGTGAGTTGTTACCCCCATTCGTTGTATATCGAGCACAACATTTGTACGACAATTGGGTAACAGGTGGGCCAAGTGGCACAAAATATGCTGCTACAAAAAACGGGTGGTTCGAAACCCACACCTTCGAACGCTGGTTCTTCGAAATTCTTCTTCCTCATGCGCAAAAAACGGTTGGTAAACAATTTGTAGTTGGGGACAACTTAGGATCACACTTTTCACCAGAAGTTATAAATGCATGCCAGAAGAACAACATTTATTTTACAACACTGCCACCAAACTCAACTCATTTGACCCAGCCTCTAGATTTGGCTGTGTTTAGACCTATGAAGACGAAATGGGCTAAGATTTTGAATAATTGGAGGAGAGAAAGCAGAATTACTGGATGTTTACCAAAAGAGCATTTTCCAGGAATGTTGAAAAGACTGTGGGACAACATGTCTATTTCCCAAAAAACAGTTCAGTCTTCTTTTCGAGCAGCGGGACTAGTCCCATTTGATCCCTCTAAAGTATTGGAAAAAATTCCAGATGCAGAAATTCCCGTTATACGAATTTTAGACCACTGTCTAGTGGAGATGCTACAAGACATTCGAGGACAGAGTAACGATGTGCCGAAAAAGACGCGAGGAAGGAAAATAATCCTAGGAAAGGCACTTATTAGTAGGGAACCGTCACACCTCGAAGACATCAACATTTCTATACCATCTACATCTGGCTTGCATGACATTATAAATAGAACTATTAATATAATAGATGATAATGTCTGCAAAATATGTTTTTGTAAATGGGAAACATATAACGGACCTGACTGGGTGCAATGCATAACATGTCGTCAGTGGGTCTGTGGAACTTGTAATCGAGGAACCGAAACAGTTTCTTATGAATGTCCAGTCTGTCTGGATGACGATTAGATTTTAGTTAAGATGTAAAAATAAAATAAAATAAACAAATTTAAGTGTCAATGTATTTAAAGGTTGGAACCGACAGGTCCAGTAATTTAGTCGAGTAGCGAGTAATTTAGTAATTTACGATTGTTTTATTAAACTACTCGACTAAATTTTAATATCCACACACGAAAAATGATTAAATTATTTGCTAATCGACTAAACTACTGGACGTGTCTGAACCAGTCTTTATTGACTTCAGAGTAGTAAAACTTAACCTGTTAATGTTATTTATATGATGTGCCAATGTTACCCCGTACCGGCTGGTATTTAACATGTATTAAAGAAGAAAATGACAAAAATTTTATGCATTTCAACACTTGTAGTACAATCAAAACATGCAATGTTATGATAGGATACCTAAAGCAACTGTAAACATTTTAATTTTTACATTATATAACAAAATGTATCAAAAACCTGCCAATGTTCCCCCATTTTACGGTATGTCGTATAGCTTCCTTTTTGCACAATACGTTCAGAAAAAGAGTAGAATCATATCCAGAGCTTGCAGATTTAATTATCAGTTATATGAAAGTACGCCAAACACAAGATAATACTCTACAAAAATTAATAGAAACTCAAAAATTAAGTCGTCGTAAGAAACCTTTTGCTGTAATGACTGCCGAATCTGTAATGGATTTTCCAGAATTGACTGAAAAGGATTTAAAAATACTATTTACAGGTACGTACTAGGTGCCGCAAGCAATATGTTACATTACGGAACAATAAATATTTAAATACTGAATATTATTTACAGGCACATACCAATTATCACAGGCAGTGTGTTATCTTGCTGAACTCATGAATAATGAAGATTGTTTGACCGTGGAGTACTTAAAGGAAACCACTAACATTATAAGGATGAAGGTCCGCTCGCGACATATCAATCGCAAAAAGTACAAATGTTATATCGAATATATACCAAATTCTATCAGCTACACAGCAATACAACGATATACGTGCGATTGTGCGAATGGCAACAGGACAGTGGGTTGCTGTTCGCACGTCGCTGCGATTATTTATTATTTATCACACGGGCGTTTTTTATCCAAAATAGTTAAACCGTCCGAAATATTAACAAATATATTTGATGGAACTGACACAACGGCAGTTATTGACGTAAATAGCGACGAGGATTAATAAATAATAATCAATAATGATATCAACCTTTCTCGTTATTACCTATGATTTTCGAACTCCCACTGATTACTCTCACGGCACGCTTCACGACTCGTTTCTTTGCCCGACACTATACATAAACAATAAATCCCAAACACTCTTCATTCACACATCGATCTCCCCAACGAACTGCGATCGTTTCTTCTATTCACATTTAAATGACACCTACGCAGGCTCGCGACAAATACTCTTTCTCGTCACAAAACCCCACATATTTATAATATAATGATCTTTTTTAAACTATTTAACTATGTTCCACCATCTCGACTATCTTCAGGTTTTTATATATAATAGCTCGATACTAGAGCATTATTCTCGATTTTGTTGGAGGTGGTCGCTCAAAGGGTTGTTTCGAAAAACCACCCCCAAATAATTCATTATTTTTTTCTACCCTTAATAATAGAGTTAAAATTTTGAGAAAAATATATGAAGTACAGTTAGTGTGTAGCTATTTGTCGTTTTTTTTCGTTCAAATATCTTAAGTAGTAACCGAGAAAAAAAATAATAACGTTAAGGGTGTTTACCCCCGTATTACCCTTAAACGGGGGGTAGCGATCTAAAACTTTACATAATGGTGTTTCAGGCAAGGAGCATTGTTTAAAAAATAACAACTCCAAGAATCGGCATGAGGGCCGTTTGCCCATGCTTATGCTGATAGACCCTTTGCTATGATTTTCATCGGAAAAACATAAGGTATCCATCAGTGTCACTTCCATATCGATAGGATAAAGAACAAAGAATTATTTTATTTCTGGAACAGGTCTGAATCCTCGGCTGACCGCAGCGATTCCAGGTCAAGCCCCCGCAGTTGAGGGTGAAATATTCATTTCAGCGTATTAAGAAATTCTTTATTCTTTATCGTATGGGAATGGAAGTGACACCAATGGATTCCTTATGTCTTTCTGGTGAAAATCATACCAAATGTCATACAAATCGGATTACTTTTGCACAAGCCATTTGTATTCCTTATGTAAAAGTAGTCGGATTTACATGACATTTGGTATGATTTTAATCGGGAGGTCGCCAGGAATCCATTGGTGTCACTTCCCTTTCGATACGATGAAGAAAAAAATTTCTTAATACGCTGCAATGAATATTTCACCCTCGACTGCGGGGGGTCGACCATGATTTTCCGGGATCGGCCGAGGATTCATACCTGTTTCAGAAATAAAATAATTCTTTATTCTTTATCGTATCGATATGGAAGTGACACAGATGGATTCCTTATGTTTTTCCAATGAAAATCATAGCAAATTTCATGTAAATCGGACTATTTTTAATAAAGTCAGCTTGAAATGATATAAATCGATTTTCCATGGAATTTCTTTCATTATGGTCCGAATTACGTCGTTCTGGGTGTTAGTTTCATTGGCGAAACATAAGGAATCGATTGGTGTCGTTTTCGCAAAGATCTGATGAGAAATGCGGAAATCCTGGACATTCCTCACGTTTTAATGGTATTCAAACCCCTTCGAGGGTCGAAAGCCATAGAATTCGGTGAGGCACAGCGGGGACTTGTCCTCGCCACGGGGTACCAGGCCGCATCCATTGTCGGGCGTAGCTCCAGAATCACCCGGTACTACTGGAGGTCTCATTGCCTTATGTCTCCTGTCCTCGAAACTGTCTCCAACATCACGCGAGAGAGAAATACATGTGCGATCTGATGCGAGTGAAAGGTGTACACCGGCGCATGCGCATTGCGAGTGATTGGGAGTCCCTCGTTCTACCTCTCTCGCTCGCACCATCGAAAAAGTATCTCTTTCCCTTTCCCATGATGTTGGCGATAGTTTCGAGCTCTCACTGAGACCATCATGTATATATGCTTTAAGCTCTCGGTACGCGTTACACGCACACCTTCAGCCAAAAGAAACTAACACATATTTCGTTCGTCAATCGCTATCTTCACTATGCAATCCACTCCAAATTTTGACAGCTTACCGTCAAGTTATAACCAAGTTATAAACGTGTTTTTACAAATATGTATCGTTGTACCATTGAATTGCAACTAAAATGCAGTCTCAAACACAAGGTAAGTTGCCGAAATTTGAATTGCGACATGTTTGTATATCATCAAAATATTTTTTATTTGTAACTAAACTGAGGATTTTATGTATATGTAGATAATCGAAGCGTAAAATGATGCTGTGACCTACGCCAGGCTATGTATGTACGCATAATTTTGCAGAAAGGATTTCATATACATACTTATTCAGTTATTTTGATACATGGATACCTTCGATAATGCATTAATTTAATCAGTGTTTCTTATACTATACACAAAGTACTATATATATAATACATATAGATCGGCAATGCGGTGCACATGGTTTGTTTTCGTAGTTGTTAAACTTGCGTAGAATTTATCCTTAATTCTGTCCCGTGATAAGACTGTTCATTGCTGTTGATGATGAACCTTCGTAATTTATAATATTGAAAATTATCTAAAGTCATTCCCTATGCAAATTTTCTTTGTAAAAAGAAGTGAGATTCCCATAAAAAACTTCAAAAAAGTAAAAAAATTAGGCCAAGTACATGAAAAAGTCGAAGACGGAAAGGAATGTTATGAAATAAATCACAAAAGAATAGAAGATAATAATAATTAGAATATAAAAAAAGATGTGGAATCAAAATGAGCTGCAAGTACATAAAGGTGCTTTCCAACTACGCTTAAGATGACACAACTACATATACACATCTAAAATGCTATGTTTATACATTCCATTACTCATATCGCGGACATTTTAATAATGTGAATCTAAAATGTAACATCTAGACATTAGCCTAGATGTCCGCGGCCTGGAAGTCAAATACTTGGCGTGGCTATGCAAGGTCAAGGTGTCGATGAATAAGAATTATTTAAAAACGCAAAATAATGAAAGTATACTCATATTATCAGAGTTTTACATTGACAAATTATCTGAAAACTTCTGAGAGGCAAGGTAGCGGTGTCGGTGAATGATCTTGGGAATACCTTAAATCGCAATATAATGAAAATGTACTCATTGTCAGAGTTTCAAAATTAACAAATTATCTGAAAGCCTGGTAAAGGGAAGGTATGGGTATGGATGGTCTGAGAATACCTTGCCTGGCCACTAGGGCGGAGCGAAACTATATAAGAAAAAATTTAAATTTAAATTTTCAGTTGGCCTCGGTGCGGGATAGTTGTCTTTTGATTAACCAAACACAACTGTAAAAAAAATTTGGAAAAATATTCATGTCTGCAGGTTCCTTTTTCTCTTAAAAATTTGAAAAATAACATTGTGAACCTTATTTTTTACATTTTTAAGAGAAAAAGGAACCTGCAGACATGAATATTTTTCCAAATTTTTGTTACAGTTGTGTTTGGTTAATCAAAAGACAACTATCCCGCACCCAGGCCAACTGAAAATTCAAATTTAAATTTTCGCCTATATAGTTTCGCTCCGCCCTACTGGCCACGCCAAGTATTTGACTTCCAGACCGCGGACATCTAGGCAAATGTCTAGATGTTACATTTTATCTTCACATAATTAAAATGTTCGCGATATGAGTAATGGAATGTATAAACACAGCATTTTAGCTGTGTATATGTAGTTGTGTCATCTTAAGCGCAGTTGGAAAGTACCTTTATGTACTTCCAGCTCATTTTGATTTCACTTTTTTTTATATTCTAATTATTATTATCTTCTATTCTTTTGTGATTTATTCGATAATATTCTTTTCCGTCCTTGACTTTTTCATGTACTTGGCGTAATTTTTTTACTTTTTTGAAGTTTTTTATATTTATTTCTATTAATACATATTATATAACAAACTGAGAAGAAAGAAATAAAAAATTAGAATTTAAAACCATCTCGCAGCGGCTCCGGTGAACAGTTTGCAGCAGTTTCGTGTAATAACCCAGGATGCAGGGAATGCAGCGGACTTCCAAGTGACGATAACTGCCCCTTCAGGGAATCGTATGAAGGCGCACATAGTGTCGACTCATGAGGGTTACCTAGTGAACTTTACACCGTCAGAGCTCGGTGAATATTTCTTGGGAATTAGTTTCGGTGGAGAACCAGTATCGAATCAGCCTTATCGATTGACATGTGTTCACGGGTCTGACCCTGGAAAGGTTGGAGCATCTGGACCAGGGCTCTCGCATGGAATAGTACATAAACCAGCAGAGTTTGTAATCGATACTCGCGGAGCTGGGCAGGGAGGTCTTGGTGTCACCGTCGAAGGTCCTTGTGAAGCTGCCATTAATTGTCGAGACAATGGTGACGGAACGTGTTCAGTTGCGTACCTACCAACTGAAGTTGGTGACTACGGCATCAATATTACCTTTAACGATATCCACATTGCCGGCTCACCTTTCCAGGCAATCGTAGTAAAGGACACCGATGTGTCGAAGATCAAGGTCTCCGGGGACGGCATTCAACCACACGGTACCGTGGATCGTGTTTTTATGAAATTCTGCTTTGATTGATGGATTCTGAGTGGCTATTTCTATCCCAAACATTGCAGTGAAAATGAATCGGACAGAATATATCTAAGACATTATAGCGACAAATGTGTTTTTTAGTCTTACGGTGAAAACGCATTTTCTTCTTTTAATAATTTATGAATTAATTTATTAAGTTTAATTATTTAGCTTAATGAAAAAGTAGTGGGTAAACAAACAATCAATCTCCTGATGCATATTGAGGAATAAAACAGAATAAGAATAAAATCATTCTTTCGCTTAAAATTAGTGTTTCTGATAATTACGCAGTAATTTTATGAACTGCAATATTTCTATGAGTTTAAATTTCAGCCCAATTTCTTCACAATGCAGGGTGTTCCAAGATTTATCAAACCAGAGTGCCAGTATGTTCTAAAATAGGAATAAGAAGAAAATGTTATAGGAACATAGGCCCACAAGTGCTTTATCAAAACCATTAAATGAGGACAGATGTTTACCGTTAATAAAAGTACTAATCGTGTTCATTAATGAGGGGAACATTTTTATTCCATGGTCATTCATACAGTATTTTTCTCATGAAGGTACATATATATATATATTCTTAACGTCTGCATTAATTTGGCACTTAAATCATATCACTTTTTAACTACTTTTATTATTCACGCAATAATATATGTCAACATGTGTACAGGATGTTTCGTGACCGGTGGTACAAGTGTAAAGGTGGTGATACTATATGAAAAAATAAGTCAAAAGTATACAATAAAATTATGTCGTAATGCGTTCAGTTTTCGAGAAAATTGACTTTGACTTTCGACCGGGTACGCATGTACGAAAGTGCAGTTTTTGGCACCTGAAGGGCAGGCTGAAATAAGAGATACATTTCTGCCGCAATAAATCAGAACTCACACTACGGGAGAAGCGTTCCCCTTACCAGAGCGTGCCCCGATGGGCACAAAAACGGAATTGCCGATGCCGGAAAACTAAACGAGTTATGACAAAATATGTATTTTTCTATAGTAGTAGTATCGTTTATTTCATATGCCTTTCGGCCTTTGAAAGGGGGTATACATTTCTCTTTACCAATATTATCTTATATTATATTTCTATTCTTCTTTTTCGCGCTGTTTTCTTCTGCTTATTATCTCTCTCATCCATTCCGTTCCTTCCCCGGTGTCCTTCAGTAGTTCATACAACCTTTTCCTTGTCCTTGTCATACCGTTGCAATTTTCTGCTAGATGCTCTAACGTTTCTTTATTTCCCACACACAGCCTGCATTCGTTCTCTTCGTCGCTTTTCCAGAATCTGCTTCCTCTCTCCTCATTACCGCACCTAAACCTTGCCATTATTTTCTGGTCTTTTCCTTCATATTCGTTCGCCAGGTATATTGGTTTTCCTTCCTTGCGCAGTTCCCTATATCTTGGATTATATCTGCCTTTTATTATTCTATCATATTGCTCCTGTCTCTGCTCTCCTCTGTCTGCGTTTATTAAGGCTGTTCCTATCTCTCTTCTTCCTCTCCTTGCTTCCTCTACTTCTTCTATCTCAATTCCGTTCCTTCTGTAATATTGCTCCCTTTCTTTTTCCCATCTCGATTTATTTCTTTCTTCTTTTCCTTTTATTTGTTTCCAGCATTCACTTATTATCTTGTTCCTGCTTTCTGTTCTTGTCTTTTTCTCATATTTTTGCGCTCTTTTTCCTGCTTCTATTCTTATCTTTTCAATTTTTGTTTCTTCTAGTATGATATATGCCGGTGTATTAAAATCTAATCCTAGTATCCACCTTATGTATTTTTCTTGTACCTTTTCGATGTTTTCTGTTTCTGTCCAACCCCATATCTCGGCTGCATACAACAAAATGCTTCTAATCAGGCTCTTGAACATCTTTATCTTCCTTTCAGTGCTTCTTCTGAATTTTCGTTCCCCAATTCCTCACACCTGCGCTATGGCTATCCTTGCCTTCTTGAATGTTTCTTTTACATGTAATTGCCATTTTCCGTTTTTTTGGAAGTGAAATCCTAAATATTTAAAACTTTTAACCTCTTCTATTCTTTCTTGACCCTATGACCATTCCTCCTTTATCTTTTTCCCTCTACCTTTTTTGAAGGTCAATATTTTTGACTTCTCCACATTTAATGTCAAATCCTTTTTTTCTAGATATCTTTTCATCTGTCCTATCATTTCTTTCAGTTCTTCTGGTGTTTTTACTATTAGAGCAATATCATCTGCATATGCCAGTGATCATATTTTTTCTTTTCCTATTACTATTCCTCCTGCCTGCGCTTTTTGCAGTACTTTCTCTAAATCCGCCGTGTACAGTGTGAACAGGGTCGGGCTCAAGGGGCACCCTTGTCTCACCCCTTTGGTGCTCCAAAAGCTATTCGACATCTTCCCGTTCACTCTTATCACATTCCTTGTTTCCTTATATATTTCCTTTATCCTTGTTCGCAGATTTTGACTTATTCCGTTTCTTTCCATTACTCTTCCTAATTCGTTTCTATTTACATTATCAAAAGCTGCACTCAGGTCTGCGAAGAACGTGTAAATCTTCCTTCCTTTCTTCTGTAGTTCCGTGTTTACTATATAGTTCATTATAAATATATTATCTATCGTACTCCTTCCACTTCTAAATCCCGCTTGCGTTTCTGGTATTATCTTTTTTTGTTCCATTTCTATCTTTAATTTTTCTTCCAGACACAATGCGTATATCTTGTATGCCGTATTCAAAAGTCTTATACCTCTGTAATTACTCACTCTCTTCTTATCCCCTTTCGTGTAGATTGACGCTATCACCCCTTCCTTCCAACTCTCAGGAAATCCTTCCCCTCTCCACACTTTATTGATTAATTCATTTAATCTTCCTATTATTTTTTTATTACCGTTCTTCCATATTTCGTTTTTGAGACCGTCCTCCCCCGCAGCCTTTTTGTTTTTCAATTTCTTTATTTGTTTTCTTATTTCTTCTTCCGTAATTTCTCTCGCACCCACATCGTTTTCCTCCTTCTCATTCTGTATCTCTATCCTTGGCTGTTCTTCCTTACCATCCAGCAATCCTTTGAAATAACTTTTCCATTCCCTTATTTCTATCTTCTTAATCACTCGCTCTCTTTTTTTTCTTTCTTTGTTTATATACTTCCAAACTTGGTCTTCCCTCTTAATTTGCTGTAAATCCCGTTTTTCTCTTTCTTGAATCTTTTTCTTCTTCTTCTCGCATTCTTTTTTATACTCTTTCTTATGTTGATCATATTCCTCCTTTTGCCCTTTACCACTCTTTCATCTTCTTATTGCTTCTCTAGCCTTTTTCTTCTTCCTCATGCATTCTTCATCCCACCATTTACTGCTCCCCATTTTCCATTCCTCTGTTTTAACATTTTTCTTCTGTACCGCTTTGTTTAGTTTTTGTTTCAGTTCCTCCATCATTTCGTTTACACCTTCTTCTTCGAAGTACAACTTCTGTGTTTCCTTCACACATGCCCTCGTTGCTTCTTCTGTCCATATTCTTTGCTCCTTCCAGGCCTCCTCTTCTTCTTCCTTTTGTTTCGTCTCCGCTACTGCCTCTATTTCTATTTTCAGCGGCATGTGATCCGATTCAATTCTCTCTTCCACTTTGAAATTCATGATTTCATCCCTCGCTTCTACGTTTACTATCACGTAATCTATCACCGAGCTGCCTCTTGGGCCTACATTAGTCCACTCGCCCTCTTCGTCGTCTTCTATGTTTCCGTTTAGGATACTCCAATATCTTTTTCCCCTCGTCATTCTTCGTTTTATTCTTTGACCTCCTCGGTTTCTCTTTTTCTATTTCTCCCCAATTAATTGTTCCCTCCTCTTCTATTCTTGCATTCCAGTCTCCTCCTATTATTACGTTCCTGCTTTCTGTTTCGGTTACTATTGTTTCAAGCGTTTTCCTTGTGCTTTCCATGTCTTTGCTGTATACCGTTAAAATCCTCCATTCTTCTTTTCTTATTATCAATCTTCTTTCTTGTATTCCTTCCTCCTCTGTATTTACTGTTTTTTCTTCTATATCGTTTCTGATTCCTGTGATTATGCCTCCCATTGCCCTTCCTTTTGTTTTTTCTCTTTGTGCAGGCTGGCATTTCCACCTAAATTTCCTTGGTAGCCTTTCTTTTAATATCTCCCATTGTTTCTCGTCTACCCATGTGTCTACCATACCTATTATGTCTAGGTCCTCTATGTACGCCCAGAATTGCTTGTATTTTTCTATATTTTTTATTTATTTCTTTGTGTAGTCTCATCAACTTTTTGCTTGTACCGCCGATTGCGGAACTCGCTGCATGCAGGGTATCACAAAACTGCGGGAAAGTAGGGGGGCTATGCCGATTCTGTGACCAGAGGGCGAGGGGCGATGCGGGGAGGGGGGTGCCGAGTTCGTCGGTGAGGGAGATGACGTCACAGGGGCTGGGAATTTGAAGATAGCGTCTCGCGAAAGAATGCAACGTCGTGCTCGTATAAACATACGCCAACAAAAACATGCGCCAACGAAACCGTAGAGCGATAATTATTCGGATATCGTCTCGAATATTTTTTAAAGTTTGGGGCCGTCGTCTTATCACCAACGCTGTAATTCGACACACGTGGTAACGCATGTCAGGACCGCCCATACTGCCTATCCTAAAACACAATTGTTCGCGCCCGTATAAACATCCGCCAACGAAAACATGCGCCAACGAAAACGTAGAGCGATAATTATTCGGGTATCGTCTCCAATATTTTTTAAAAGTTTGGGGCCGTCGTCTTATCACCAACGCTGTAATTCGATACACGTGGTAACACATCGGACGCAGGCGACGTTAGACGCGTGTATAGAAGGAAGGACAAGGTACAGCGTAAGAGAGAGAGAGAGCGAGAGAGAGAGAGAGCGAGAGCGAGAGAGAGCGAGAGAGAGAGAGAGAGAGAGAGAGAGAGAGAGAGAGAGAGAAAGAGAGAGATTCAATGGGGGCACTTGCGAACCGCGCCAGAATAACATTCGAGGCGAAAAGTCGTGAATTTTCCCAGACGTCGAGTAACCGTCAACTCGTACTTAAAACCGATAGCGAACTCTAAGGAAACCCTACACCTAAGGCGTCTGATTTGCAGCAGACCGGTGTCAGGACCGCCCATACTGCCTATCCTAAAACACAATTGTCATTCGCTAAGTCTATACCTCTAAGGATGACATAGCGAGGAAAAAAAACCAGACATCTGGCTAGCAAACCTATCCAGATTGCTCGATCGGATCGTTTCACCAGGGTTACAGTTCATGACTGCATTATTCCACGAGTCAGCGGCATGTGCCGGTTCGCGGTTACCACTTACCACCCGCTGACAGAGCAATCCTACGGTTTAGCTCATAGTCAAAATTCCCAAAGAAAACGGTACGATGTCGACTGCCTCTTGGTCATCTGGCAGACAAGTAATTGCCCGCCGTATTAGTACGAAAGGATATTATAAATGAGTCGTTACAGGTATTAGTAGGAAAGGATATTATAAATGTGTCGTTACAGGTATTAATGTAAAAATCGTTCATTTATTAAAACGTATATATACGCGTACTATAGTGGTACGTGATTTACATCGCGCAACATGGATTGCATTCCTAACGCTAACAATTCACAATCGATCAAAGAATGCCGTTCGAAGTATTCGCTTTCGGAAATTAATTTTACATGATCCATTGGCGCGGTAGCGCTACGTAGAACGTCTACGAAGGCGGTATATTTACTGCTTACGGAGTATATATTTTCGGTCAACCAGGTGAACATATGATCGATGCAATGTTCATACGCGAATAGTTTACGCATCGTGACTTCCGTCATGTATAAGGTAACGCGATTATCGGTGATTTTGACGAGTTGATCATTATGCATGCGCGTGAATTCGATTCGCAAATGATCAATTACGATGTGGGTTTGGGGCGACGTTGCGTTGCCGCGTAATCTTTAAAGTATGTCAGCCCCATTTTGCAGCAGGAGCTTCCACGTTGACATTGAAAAGCACAACTCGCCGCCTTTATTGTCGACTATGGTTGCGATCTCGCGCGTCACGGATGCTATCACCCAACATAAAAGCGTGGTCGTGAATACGAACTTGAACGCGGAGTTTATGTTGAACGAGAATACGGATATAAAAAGTTTCGGTACGCGAAATCGCGTACTGTTCAGAATATCGAACGTGCGCGAGTGGTATTCGAAGTGCGTGGTTGCTCCCACGTTAGTGGCGATCGAGGAGTTCCAAGATCGCGATAGTGGATGGGCTCTGAGGGCTGTGCTAAACCTCCTAATAAACATTAATAAGCATAACCCTCTTCGCGCCGGTTGCGACGTACCGCTTCCGCGCGCCGTCGTCCTGAAAAAAGCGGTGGTAAACGTAAAGAGCAGAGACAATGCATGCTTCTTGTGGTCCGTTGTCGCCAGTTTGTACCCTGCTGCTGTTACTACGAACGTGCGTAGGGACTCATCGTACCCACACTACTCGGCGGTGCTTCGCACGGACGATATGACACTTCCCGTGACGTTGGATCAGCTGGCGAAGTTCGATAGGTTGAACGACGTGTCGGTGAACGTATACGCGTGGTCCGGCGGAAGCTGCGCGCCTCTGCGTTTGACCAAGGACAAGCGAGAGAGAGACACGCGAACCTGCTACTGGTGCAGGATTCCAAGGAGCCAAAACGATATCATTTCGCGTGCATTCAAAGCATGTCGAGGCTGATTTCGAAGCAGCTCGGCAATCACGGACATCAAGTATTCGTTTGCGAAAAGTGAGTCGAATACGGAATATTTCGATCGATGTATTATTTATTCTTATGTTTATTATTGACGTTGTTATCGTTGTAAATGCCTGAGTTACTTCTACTGGTCCGAGTAATTGACGAAACACACCGTGGACTGTCAACGTATGAACGAGTGCGCCATCGAATTGTCGTCCGCGAAGGCGCGAAGAAGGCGCGGATCATAGAATTATGTGGCGTCAGCAGAAATTTTATTCCATACCAATAGACATATTTTTTCCGAACCAACGCAGAGAAATAATAATTTCTTGAATCAACGATCTACCGAATCATTATATAGAAAACAAACATTCTAAAGCTAACAATTTTTCAAAGCGTTCTGATTTAACATCGCAGCGCAGCGCGCGATTACGCGTGTAATTTAAGTCCCCTGGGACAACCGCGCGTGATGATGTCATGTTCACGACGCGAAGAACGCACGAACGAAACCGTATACTTTATATGGAGCGTCGAATTCTTAAAAGTATGTGGTGAGGAGAGAAGGAGGGTAAATAAAATAGAGACATAATATATGTTTAAGAAATATATGTATATATTGTTACAATAAATTAATTAAACAAATAAAATTAAATGAAAAATAAAAATATAATAAAACATGTACTATAAAAATATAATAAAACATACACTATAAAAATAAAATTAAATTGAAAAAGAATATTTATGAAGGCGATGGCGATGTGGGCGACGGCGGCGATGGGAGTGATGGCTGTAATGGGGGCCGCGGTCGTCGCAGGGACCCCCCCCCCCCCCGGGATAAGGCGTCCATGGGCGCCGTCGTCGTGCGGCAATCACGGGGCCGATCACTGGCACCGACCGCAGCATCCACACGTCCAGGGGTGCAGGCTGCGGCAAGTCCTAGAACACACACACAAATATCGATATAACACGGATACATGAAACGCAATAAACATCAAATGCAAACCAACACCAAAGTATTGCATACCTGCGGCGACGGCGGCGGCGAAGGCGGTGACGGCGGCGACGGCAGCGGCGACCAAACGGGCCCACCCCAATCAGGTGACCATTTGGGTGATTCTGGCGGAGAGTTCTACAGCATAGAAACCTCGATATAATATTTACGACTGCGGGATCGAACTCGATTTCACCGGTTAAACGCGATAAATGTAAAAAATATTGTTGTGTACATACCTCGGGGCCGTACTCCGGGTCTATCCGCGTTAGTCCCAATTGACACGCAGAATTAAAAAAAAAATGTACAAAATAACTTCACTGCCACGTTTGACTGTTCACTGCCACGTTTGACTGGCAACTGGTCTCGCAGCACCTCCAGGCTCTTGGATGTAAACCCTTATCATGAAACCGAGAAGTGTGTAGCTTTGCAAACCAGCGTAAACAAAAAAGGTTCCAGGACTCATGAAAGATGAGAACAACGGCGCCTTGATGACCGAGTTCGTCGGATTGAGGTCTAAGATGTACGCGACTAGAACGTTTAACGCTGCAGTGGGGTCTACGAGTGAGACTAAAAAGTGAAGGGTGTGCGGGGGCACGTGGTCGCGAACGATATACAATTCGACGATTACATTCGTTGTCTTAACGATCTCGCCGAGAAAGCGGTTCGGCAGAACAACATTCGATCAAACCGGCACGATCTGTTTTCTGTGAGTGGGAAAAAGAACGCTCTCAGTCCGTTCGACGATAAGCGGTGTATTTTAGCCGATCGGGTCAGCACCCTTCCGTGGGGCATTATCGAATCCTCCACCTCAAGACCCACGAACGCATCGAGCTTGAGCCCAACGAGTCCCTCGAGAATCCCGTTGTATAGTATGTTTGTATGGTTGTACGTATGCATATACATATGTATATACGTTGCGTTGTAAGCGTTTCTTTCTTTTGTTCATACCATTTATCTATTTACGAATATCTAATATATGTATATAGCGTAGAATGGATAAAATTTATATTTTATACGTGTTAGTGTATATATATATATATTTTCCTTATTTTATTAAGATTAATTGTACGTATATATACGAGAAGAAGGAGAATAATTGAACAAACGGACAATGTATATATTTATATCTATTTATTTATTTAATTATTTATTTATTTCAGTAACATAGAGCGCGTTTATAATCGCGAATCATAGAATATCCATCTCGCGTATCCACGAGTTCCGCGATGAATCCAATCCGAGCCACTTAACGTACACCTGGTTTCCTTTGCGACGAATAATCTTCTCGACCAAATAGACGTCCGGATTCGCGACCGAATGCAGTTCGCACTCGTAGAATCCACTCGAGATCAGCTCTCCCGCGGAATCGCGTAGAATGTACGTCACTGGGTACGTTCGTTGTACGGTTATGATTTCGAACACCTCCGTCGACCACTTCGGAGTGTACCCCTTCTCGAAGAGGGTCTTGAACTTGCTCACGCGTACCTTGTCACCGACGTTGAATTTCGCGCGCCGTCAAACCCTTTTCGTTGCGGAAGGGAAGAGGGGCTCATTCGCGGCGAACGACAAACGCGTCGCGGGAGTCACGTCAACGGGTCGGGCGTTGATCGTTCGATGCTTGCGATGATTGTAGGTGCGTACGAGTGCAGGCAACAGGTCGAACCAGCGATAGGACGCGTTCAAGGAGAATTGTTTCCACATGAGGTTTTTTCAGCGTGCGATTGAAACGTTCTACGATCGACGCTTTCATCACGCTGTACGTGGAGTAGTGGTTTATCCCGCGTGTCTTCGCGCATCGTTGAAACTCCGCGTTGTAAAACTCCTTTTCCCATGTCGGTTTGTAAATTTCGCTGGCATCTGTCGCTCCGCCGCAACACGGTCGCGAACCCCGCGGCCACATCGCACTCGCTTTTCGTTTACGGATACGGCCCACGCGTACTTGCTGAACATACCGATAATCGTGAGTTGACGTTGATGTTGTTGTTCAGTTGATGTTGTCGGCGTCGGCGGTGATGTTGTCGGCGTTGTCGATGTTGTTGACGTTGTCGATGTTATTGTTGTTAGTGTTGTTGTTGTCGATGTGTTGTTGTTGGGGTTGTCGTCGATGTTATTCATGTTGATGTTGTCGGCGTTGATGTTGTTGGCGTTATCGATGTTGTAGTTGTTAGTGTTGTTGTTCATGTTGTTGTTCATGTTGATGTTGTCGGCGTTGATGTTGTTGGCGTTGTCGATGTTGTAGTTGTTAGTGTTATTGTTGTTAGTGTTGTTGTTGGGGTTGTTGAGGTTGTTGTTGGTGGTGTTAGGAGGAATCCAAGTAAACATTTACGGGTTAGTTCCGAAAAAAAATTTGGGCGCAATAATCACACGCTGTTTTGAATAAAAAATATATATATATATATTTAAAAAAAATGGTTGAATCTTTATAATATGTTTAAAAAATTATTTTAAAAAAGAAAAAAATCGACGTGATGTTACGTCCTGCATGCTCGCACAGGTACGCGAACGCCAACAACAAACATCTGCCTGCAGGGATGTACGACAAGTCGAAGGCGTCGACGTATCTGATGTACTTCGACGTCAACAACTTGTACGGATAGGCGATGTCGCAGGCTATGCCGCGAGGAGGGTTTCGATGGCTGAACGATGCGACAGTGGCCGCGCTAGACGTGTCATCCCTGCCCGACGACGAGGACTCCGAGGGATACCTGTTGGAGGTGGACATCGAATACCCCGAAGAGGTTCATGACGCGCACGCCGACCTACCGTTCTGCCCGGTGCGCGAGCACGCGCCACACGGTAAACTCCGCTCGATGATAAGGAGCGATACGTCGTCCACTATCGCTACCTGAAACAGTGCGCGCGACACGGCTGTGAAAGTTCGGCTTCGCGATCAGCGCTTCCGCGCCGTAACGACCGTCCTGCCGCTTCATCAGTCGCACGTCTACGCGATTCAGCACATTCTCCATTGTTTCCCGTACACCGCGTTGTTCATTAATTTATATAGAGTCTTCTGAAATTCACTCGTGGCTCGCGTCCTCAAATCGGTGTTCAATTGAATGTAGTCGCGTAACTAAGGCGACTGATGTAATCGCAACACCCGATGAATTCGCGCCACGCGTAAACCGTGTCGCGCGCACTGTTTCAGGTAGCGATAGTGGACGACGTATCGCTCCTTATCGTCGAGCGGAGTTTACCGTGTGGCGCGTGCTCGCGCACCGGGCAGAACGGTAGGTCGGCGTGCGCGTCATGAACCTCTTCGGGGTATTCGATGTCCACCTCCAACAGGTATCCCTCGGAGTCCTCGTCGTCGGGCAGGGATGACACGTCTAGCGCGGCCACTGTCGCATCGTTCAGCCATCGAAACCCTCCTCGCGGCATAGCCTGCGACATCGCCTATCCGTACAAGTTGTTGACGTCGAAGTACATCAGATACGTCGACGCCTTCGACTTGTCGTACATCCCTGCAGGCAGATGTTTGTTGTTGGCGTTCGCGTACCTGTGCGAGCATGCAGGACGTAACATCACGTCGATTTTTTTCTTTTTTAAAATAATTTTTTAAACATATTATAAAGATTCAACCATTTTTTTTAAATATATATATATATATTTTTTATTCAAAACAGCGTGTGATTATTGCGCCCAAATTTTTTTTCGGAACTAACCCGTAAATGTTTACTTGGATTCCTCCTAACACCACCAACAACAACCTCAACAACCCCAACAACAACACTAACAACAATAACACTAACAACTACAACATCGACAACGCCAACAACATCAACGCCGACAACATCAACATGAACAACAACATGAACAACAACACTAACAACTACAACATCGATAACGCCAACAACATCAACGCCGACAACATCAACATGAATAACATCGACGACAACCCCAACAACAACACATCGACAACAACAACACTAACAACAATAACATCGACAACGTCAACAACATCGACAACGCCGACAACATCACCGCCGACGCCGACAACATCAACTGAACAACAACATCAACGTCAACTCACGATTATCGGTATGTTCAGCAAGTACGCGTGGGCCGTATCCGTAAACGAAAAGCGAGTGCGATGTGGCCGCGGGGTTCGCGACCGTGTTGCGGCGGAGCGACAGATGCCAGCGAAATTTACAAACCGACATGGGAAAAGGAGTTTTACAACGCGGAGTTTCAACGATGCGCGAAGACACGCGGGATCAACCACTACTCCACGTACAGCGTGATGAAAGCGTCGATCGTAGAACGTTTCAATCGCACGCTGAAAAAACCTCATGTGGAAACAATTCTCCTTGAACGCGTCCTATCGCTGGTTCGACCTGTTGCCTGCACTCGTACGCACCTACAATCATCGCAAGCATCGAACGATCAACGCCCGACCCGTTGACGTGACTCCCGCGACGCGTTTGTCGTTCGCCGCGAATGAGCCCCTCTTCCCTTCCGCAACGAAAAGGGTTTGACGGCGCGCGAAATTCAACGTCGGTGACAAGGTACGCGTGAGCAAGTTCAAGACCCTCTTCGAGAAGGGGTACACTCCGAAGTGGTCGACGGAGGTGTTCGAAATCATAACCGTACAACGAACGTACCCAGTGACGTACATTCTACGCGATTCCGCGGGAGAGCTGATCTCGAGTGGATTCTACGAGTGCGAACTGCATTCGGTCGCGAATCCGGACGTCTATTTGGTCGAGAAGATTATTCGTCGCAAAGGAAACCAGGTGTACGTTAAGTGGCTCGGATTGGATTCATCGCGGAACTCGTGGATACGCGAGATGGATATTCTATGATTCGCGATTATAAACGCGCTCTATGTTACTGAAATAAATAAATAATTAAATAAATAAATAGATATAAATATATACATTGTCCGTTTGTTCAATTATTCTCCTTCTTCTCGTATATATACGTACAATTAATCTTAATAAAATAAGGAAAATATATATATATATACACTAACACGTATAAAATATAAATTTTATCCATTCTACGCTATATACATATATTAGATATTCGTAAATAGATAAATGGTATGAACAAAAGAAAGAAACGCTTACAACGCAACGTATATACATATGTATATGCATACGTACAACCATACAAACATACTATACAACGGGATTCTCGAGGGACTCGTTGGGCTCAAGCTCGATGCGTTCGTGGGTCTTGAGGTGGAGGATTCGATAATGCCCCACGGAAGGGTGCTGACCCGATCGGCTAAAATACACCGCTTATCGTCGAACGGACTGAGAGCGTTCTTTTTCCCACTCACAGAAAACAGATCGTGCCGGTTTGATCGAATGTTGTTCTGCCGAACCGCTTTCTCGGCGAGATCGTTAAGACAACGAATGTAATCGTCGAATTGTATATCGTTCGCGACCACGTGCCCCCGCACACCCTTCACTTTTTAGTCTCACTCGTAGACCCCACTGCAGCGTTAAACGTTCTAGTCGCGTACATCTTAGACCTCAATCCGACGAACTCGGTCATCAAGGCGCCGTTGTTCTCATCTTTCATGAGTCCTGGAACCTTTTTTGTTTACGCTGGTTTGCAAAGCTACACACTTCTCGGTTTCATGATAAGGGTTTACATCCAAGAGCCTGGAGGTGCTGCGAGACCAGTTGCCAGTCAAACGTGGCAGTGAACAGTCAAACGTGGCAGTGAAGTTATTTTGTACATTTTTTTTTTAATTCTGCGTGTCAATTGGGACTAACGCGGATAGACCCGGAGTACGGCCCCGAGGTATGTACACAACAATATTTTTTACATTTATCGCGTTTAACCGGTGAAATCGAGTTCGATCCCGCAGTCGTAAATATTATATCGAGGTTTCTATGCTGTAGAACTCTCCGCCAGAATCACCCAAATGGTCACCTGATTGGGGTGGGCCCGTTTGGTCGCCGCTGCCGTCGCCGCCGTCACCGCCTTCGCCGCCGCCGTCGCCGCAGGTATGCAATACTTTGGTGTTGGTTTGCATTTGATGTTTATTGCGTTTCATGTATCCGTGTTATATCGATATTTGTGTGTGTGTTCTAGGACTTGCCGCAGCCTGCACCCCTGGACGTGTGGATGCTGCGGTCGGTGCCAGTGATCGGCCCCGTGATTGCCGCACGACGACGGCGCCCATGGACGCCTTATCCCGGGGGGGGGGGGGGTCCCTGCGACGACCGCGGCCCCCATTACAGCCATCACTCCCATCGCCGCCGTCGCCCACATCGCCATCGCCTTCATAAATATTCTTTTTCAATTTAATTTTATTTTTATAGTGTATGTTTTATTATATTTTTATAGTACATGTTTTATTATATTTTTATTTTTCATTTAATTTTATTTGTTTAATTAATTTATTGTAACAATATATACATATATTTCTTAAACATATATTATGTCTCTATTTTATTTACCCTCCTTCTCTCCTCACCACATACTTTTAAGAATTCGACGCTCCATATAAAGTATACGGTTTCGTTCGTGCGTTCTTCGCGTCGTGAACATGACATCATCACGCGCGGTTGTCCCAGGGGACTTAAATTACACGCGTAATCGCGCGCTGCGCTGCGATGTTAAATCAGAACGCTTTGAAAAATTGTTAGCTTTAGAATGTTTGTTTTCTATATAATGATTCGGTAGATCGTTGATTCAAGAAATTATTATTTCTCTGCGTTGGTTCGGAAAAAATATGTCTATTGGTATGGAATAAAATTTCTGCTGACGCCACATAATTCTATGATCCGCGCCTTCTTCGCGCCTTCGCGGACGACAATTCGATGGCGCACTCGTTCATACGTTGACAGTCCACGGTGTGTTTCGTCAATTACTCGGACCAGTAGAAGTAACTCAGGCATTTACAACGATAACAACGTCAATAATAAACATAAGAATAAATAATACATCGATCGAAATATTCCGTATTCGACTCACTTTTCGCAAACGAATACTTGATGTCCGTGATTGCCGAGCTGCTTCGAAATCAGCCTCGACATGCTTTGAATGCACGCGAAATGATATCGTTTTGGCTCCTTGGAATCCTGCACCAGTAGCAGGTTCGCGTGTCTCTCTCTCGCTTGTCCTTGGTCAAACGCAGAGGCGCGCAGCTTCCGCCGGACCACGCGTATACGTTCACCGACACGTCGTTCAACCTATCGAACTTCGCCAGCTGATCCAACGTCACGGGAAGTGTCATATCGTCCGTGCGAAGCACCGCCGAGTAGTGTGGGTACGATGAGTCCCTACGCACGTTCGTAGTAACAGCAGCAGGGTACAAACTGGCGACAACGGACCACAAGAAGCATGCATTGTCTCTGCTCTTTACGTTTACCACCGCTTTTTTCAGGACGACGGCGCGCGGAAGCGGTACGTCGCAACCGGCGCGAAGAGGGTTATGCTTATTAATGTTTATTAGGAGGTTTAGCACAGCCCTCAGAGCCCATCCACTATCGCGATCTTGGAACTCCTCGATCGCCACTAACGTGGGAGCAACCACGCACTTCGAATACCACTCGCGCACGTTCGATATTCTGAACAGTACGCGATTTCGCGTACCGAAACTTTTTATATCCGTATTCTCGTTCAACATAAACTCCGCGTTCAAGTTCGTATTCACGACCACGCTTTTATGTTGGGTGATAGCATCCGTGACGCGCGAGATCGCAACCATAGTCGACAATAAAGGCGGCGAGTTGTGCTTTTCAATGTCAACGTGGAAGCTCCTGCTGCAAAATGGGGCTGACATACTTTAAAGATTACGCGGCAACGCAACGTCGCCCCAAACCCACATCGTAATTGATCATTTGCGAATCGAATTCACGCGCATGCATAATGATCAACTCGTCAAAATCACCGATAATCGCGTTACCTTATACATGACGGAAGTCACGATGCGTAAACTATTCGCGTATGAACATTGCATCGATCATATGTTCACCTGGTTGACCGAAAATATATACTCCGTAAGCAGTAAATATACCGCCTTCGTAGACGTTCTACGTAGCGCTACCGCGCCAATGGATCATGTAAAATTAATTTCCGAAAGCGAATACTTCGAACGGCATTCTTTGATCGATTGTGAATTGTTAGCGTTAGGAATGCAATCCATGTTGCGCGATGTAAATCACGTACCACTATAGTACGCGTATATATACGTTTTAATAAATGAACGATTTTTACATTAATACCTGTAACGACACATTTATAATATCCTTTCCTACTAATACCTGTAACGACTCATTTATAATATCCTTTCGTACTAATACGGCGGGCAATTACTTGTCTGCCAGATGACCAAGAGGCAGTCGACATCGTACCGTTTTCTTTGGGAATTTTGACTATGAGCTAAACCGTAGGATTGCTCTGTCAGCGGGTGGTAAGTGGTAACCGCGAACCGGCACATGCCGCTGACTCGTGGAATAATGCAGTCATGAACTGTAACCCTGGTGAAACGATCCGATCGAGCAATCTGGATAGGTTTGCTAGCCAGATGTCTGGTTTTTCTTCCTCGCTATGTCATCCTTAGAGGTATAGACTTAGCGAATGACAATTGTGTTTTAGGATAGGCAGTATGGGCGGTCCTGACACCGGTCTGCTGCAAATCAGACGCCTTAGGTGTAGGGTTTCCTTAGAGTTCGCTATCGGTTTTAAGTACGAGTTGACGGTTACTCGACGTCTGGGAAAATTCACGACTTTTCGCCTCGAATGTTATTCTGGCGCGGTTCGCAAGTGCCCCCATTGAATCTCTCTCTTTCTCTCTCTCTCTCTCTCTCTCTCTCTCTCTCTCTCTCTCGCTCTCTCTCTCTCGCTCTCTCTCCCCCACTCTCCCTCTTACGCTGCGCCTTGTCCTTCCTTCTATGCACGCGACTAACGTCGCCAGCGTCCGATGTGTTACCACGTGTATCGAATTACAGCGTTGGTGATAAGACGACGGCCCCAAACTTTTAAAAAATATTGGAGACGATACCCGAATAATTATCGCTCTACGTTTTCGTTGGCGGATGTTTATACGGGCGCGAACAATTGTGTTTTAGGATAGGCAGTATGGGCGGTCCTGACATGCGTTACCACGTGTGTCGAATTACAGCGTTGGTGATAAGACGACGGCCCCAAACTTTAAAAAATATTCGAGACGATATCCGAATAATTATCGCTCTACGGTTTCGTTGGCGCATGTTTTTGTTGGCGTATGTTTATACGAGCACGACGTTGCATTCTTTCGCGAGACGCTATCTTCAAATTCCCAGCCCCTGTGACGTCATCTCCCTCACCGACGAACTCGGCACCCCCCTCCCCGCATCGCCCCTCGCCCATCGCGACCGAGAGCGCGGTACCCCCTCCACGCCCCGCCCCGCACCCGCGGTACCCCTCGCCCCGCCTCACCCCTCGCCCTCTGGTCACAGAATCGGCATAGCCCCCCTACTCGGGACAATCCTGAATATGCAATATCTTGATGCAAGATGACATAAAAAATTCGTTTACCGCTTTCGTTACTCTTCCACGCTTGTTGGCTGTTTCGGCTGTAAGAAGCTACGGCTGAACTTTCGGCAAAACTGTATCTCTGTACGACAGAGTTCTAACGACAGCGTCAACCACTATAGTGGCGTACGTTTAGAAAGATGACATTCACAAAAGCCACTATATTGGCGTTCCGTTCAAAAAAATGACATACGCGAAAGCCACTATAGCGGCGTACAGTAGCTAAAAGATTAAACTGCATAACCCGGAAGTTCGACTGTTAATATTCAACTATTAATATCTGGTGAACGAAGCCTCGGATCCCAAAACGGTAAAGGATTTCACGATGTCTTTTTGTACCAGGATATTGCATGTTCTGGATTGTGCTGCAGTTCTGGAACATCTTGTATAGTTACGGTGAAAGTTTAAGGGAATATGAAATAAATGAAAATTATTCGTTTAATAAATGAATAGAAACCAGTTTCAAATGTTTATATTTACAAAATACTTTGATTGACGTTATATGCAAGAACCACTTGGTTTATTCTTAGTCGATAATATTTTCCATCCGGTTCATTTTCTGACGCAGTGTAGATGTTTATTTATGACCATAGGTATCTCGATATTTCATTTGATGAAACGAGTACTTTATTAATAAGTGTCAGAAATGATCACTCCTTCCTTATATTTATATGTGATTCTGAATATTTGAATATATGTAGTCGGGATACCTATTTAGGTTGCATTTACGTTGCATGCAGTATGCATGTTTTTCGGTGTTTTTCATTTTTTGTACGTCTGGAAAACAGTATTTGTAATTACACAAAGTTATGTAAAAAATCGTTCGAAGACTTTAAGGACATGTATCTACTACCCGTAAAACTAAACGGACAATTCCCAGTCAGCATAAAAATACATAGGTCTTACCCGATCAATAGGTACGGAAATTAGTCTCAATGGAGTAGAAATCCCGTATAGACTCATCCTGACAACTTTCTAAAGATTTGTAAGTCATCCCTACAATCTTTTAGGGTGGACAATGAAACAACTAACCGACTTTTTTGACCGTTTGGAATAACTGCCCAAGGAGGTGATACAACGAGTTAACAGCTAGCAATACAGTAGTCCTCTATAGACCCGATGATAGGACCTACTTACTACCAGGTCTATAGGGGCAGTTATCACATATTTAGCACTTCACTATTTCACGCTTGACAGGGTCCTTGATTTAACCCTTCAACAAGTACAGTGAACAAAACGCATTTAAGGGTGCGTTCAGATCTGAGCGGAACCCCGATCCGAAGAACACTTCAGACCCCATACTACCACATTTCCACATGTGAAACGCCTATTTCCACCTGTTTCGCCAGTTTTGATAGTCTAGTGACTCGCAACCCCAATCGACTAGCGCAAATTCATATAAAAATTTGTGAGTGCCTGTTTAGGAAACTAAGCAAAGTATAATATCGTTATACTTATGAACAAATGAAAAAAACCATTAGTTAGGAAAAAATATTAATTTAATTCTCTGTTTCAAAATTTGCTATGCAGCGTGCACCATAGCGGTTGTTCTATTTATCTCAACAAAGAAACTAAATTTTTTTTGAAAATTGCAGAAGTAATAAAGCTCAATGCGAAGGAAAACATGTAAAATTCACAAACTTGCGGTAGTTTGAAGAAAAGTATCGTTTCGTCAATATCGATTAAGTCGTAGTGTCCCGTAGACATTTTGTAGCGTGCGCCTGAAAATCCCATACAGGGCGAGCGAGGGATGTACAGACAGAGGTTCGCGGTAAAATAATAAGTATAGGCCCAGATGTGGAAACCAGGCATTAGGCGTGTTTGTTTCGGGGCTCGGCTCAGATTTGGACGCACCCTAACATTTTCATTGCCGACGACGTATTTTCACGCCCAAGGATTTTTATCTGGTACACGGTTTTGACGTCAGTTCCGCCGATAATTTCTAAAAAGCGATAAATTGTCCGAGGGCTCCATAATGTTTGGTTTGCATCGCAGTCCAAGGCGATAAAGCCTTTGCACGGATGAGTCATCCACGGCAAATGATGCAAAATCCACGGCTCTCTGATTCAATGTAAACACTTCCATTATAAAACTATAGAATGTATTTCTGCGCTTCGCTATCATCACCGCTGTGATCGTTTATCGCAGCTCCAACATAAATGTACTCTTATTCCCGATGCCCTAGCCAGTGCAGGACTGGCTAGGGTGTCAGCTTGCGCGATGGCAAGTGGGGCCTGTGGGTCCGTGATGAAATGGGCTCCCTGAAACATGAGACAATATGTTGAAAATGTTGCATATACTGTAGTATGACCTAACCATTATAATGAACTGAAATTTTGAAGAGGTGGAAGAGAGGGGAAGAGGGCCCCTATTATAAAATTTTAGCTTCGGGTATTTGTTAGTTTCTGAGATATTAATAAAAAACTTTCGGCATAATACATTGATACCTGCATGTACAGACGTTACTAATGCAATCATCTTTTCGTCACCGTCAACTGTTTCACAGCCGGCGATACAATAGCGATATTGACCTCATCGCGCGATGTTTGTAACTGCAGTCTCTTTTTCAGTATTCCCAAACTCACATCGGTTCGGTACAATGCTTTACGCGCCCGCAAGCATCCCCCCCCCCCTCACTAACACAGCCACAACCAATACTAAGGTCGGTGCAGATATATTGGCCGGTGAGTCTCGTGAGGGGTATTCTCCCACCACACGGTTTGCCTGCCTCGGTGCTCCTTTTCTCAACGTTTTCTGACTTCCTCTCGTTCCATCTCACTCTCGCCTTCGCAGAACAAGAGCGAGCCAAAAGTGGTGGGGATGGTGCCAAGCTTCTCGCGTGTAGGCCAAACCGAGCTGCCAGCGTAGAAATACACACATCAGATTAGGTGTGCGTTAGTTCCGAAAAAATTCTGGAGCTTTATTGGTCAGAACATTGAATCTTTCTCGATAGCTGCATCTCGTATTTGTCTACGCATAGCTTCGTAACGCACACAACTATTACGCTAAGAATAAATAACAGCCAAACGGTTAGGTTCAGGCGGAGTCGAGCAGCGTTCCCGTTACCCCACTATACTCTACGAGGGCCATGCAACTCAAACTGACAAATCCACGATCGTCAGATGGTGGTGGCTGATTTCTCCTCGATTGCTGCACACGAAAACGAACTCACCGGCCAATATATTTGATACCGACCTTAATACCGTCAGCTGTGAAACAGTCGAAACAGTAGACGGCGACAAGAAGATGATTGTGTTAGTAACGTCTGTATAGGCAGATTTCAATGTATTATGCTGAAAGTTTTTATTAATATCTCAGAAACTAACAAATACCCGAAGCTAAAATTTTATATTAGAGGTTCTCTCCCCCTCCCACACAACCCCTCAAAATTCCGGTTCATTACGGTGGTTGGGTCATACCGTAGTACAGCCAAAATGTTAATGACCTATTAGTAGCTTGAAAATATAATAGAAGTTCCAATATTATTACTGTATGCAACTAAAGTTTACGATTTAACTAACTTTTACACTAATATTTATTGTTATGGTTGGGCCCCCTCTATCTCCTGGCAACTAACATTTTTAGATTCAAGCCGCCACTGGCCCTAGCTCTCCATTAAATCTAGTTGGCGGCGTCACGTTCACAGAACGCTCCTAGCAGACTCTTGAAGAGACATAACATTAGAGAGTCAGCTCAGGTTTTCCTCTGAAGATATTATATGCTTCGGGAGAACAGTCACTCATGAAAAAAGCTCCACGCCCTGAGAGGCGCAGGTTAGGTAGTAGGTCCTTTTCTGTCCGCAGATCAGCGAAAATAGTGGTTAAAACTATCAGGCTTATCCAGGTTGAACTTCCTTTCATCGTTATGTATTAAAAGATTTCGGATTAATCTTCTCCGGATTAAACTTTTACAAAATGAAATGAGAGCTCGATACTACGGTGATTAGATAGTGTTTTACTTTGAGTATTTTAAGTACTTATGTTTTAATCCATTTTTGGACTAGAATTGGATAACACCTTAATTAAAATGTCGGCAATTGTTCATAAAAGGGTACACCTCACTGATTTTGATGAAATTTAAATACGTTGTACAACTCAACATTCTGAACAACTTTTTCTTATACATGTTACCGCCGCTCGCCCACAGTTTCCAAGATATTTGCGAAAAACTTCTGCTACTACTGCAATGTATTTTGCCATATATCTACCGACAGTACGCGCCCACGGGAGCGTATGCGTCAGCATGGGTCAAAACAAATGATGAAGATGATGAATTTTTCGAGATATTTAAAAAAATCTATGATGGGTAGGCGATCGAGGCCAGATTGATTTAGCGCCCCCCGCGGGGGTTGCTACCTTTTGAGAGATGTTAGATAAAAAAATGTGTAAATCTCTTAAGAATTGGCGCCCCCTCCCCTTTCGAGGCCGTAATTAGTTTAGATATTTTCGATGTGGTTTCGGGTTAGTAAAAGAAAAGGTATTTATTTACTTTAGGGTTTCATCCCCGATTTTTATGACCTTGAAATATGTTTATGAATATCTCGAAAACAAAAGCCGAGCGGCGGTAATACGTATAGAAAGAAGGTATTCAGAATTATGCCCCCAATAACATATCCAATTTTTATCAGAACCGATGATGAAACCCTGAAGTAAATAATTACCAAAAAAAATATTAAAGTTAATTATTTATTATTCCATTTCTGTTGTACTTATACATAAAAGGGTACACCTCACCGATTTAGATAACTTTGAAATATATTATTGGGGGCATGATTTTGAACAACTTTTTCCTATACATTTTACCGCCGCTTGGCTTTAGTTTTCGAAATATTCATACTGTTAAATAATGAGCTTGAGTTGAGCGTATGACGCCAGTAAGGTTATGTTTAGTCGGTACAACGTGCACACAACACAGCACATTTTGATTTGCAATGTCTGAGTCAAATCGAATTAAACGTTACATGGTTGAGCTGAGAGCATTGAAATGGGTAATTATACTTGGGCAGAGGAGCTGAGTAATTGTAGAAATGTGCCCGGTGAGTGAGGTCTGATGAGCATGCACCACGCGGGTTTATCACACGGCGATCCACAATCGATCCACGATCATGCGAGTGAAAGACAAACTCGCGGTGAGAAAATGAGATGAGCTGGTACGTTTTGAGAATTGAAAATTCACAAGTTGCTGAATAGCTACGAAATTGCAAAACACGTCCGTACTCGCACGCTGTGTGAACAAGAGAGCGCAAACCAAGATGGTTGAATACCGTTACGCGTCGTCTCGCATGTTCTCGAGAGTCGACCGACGTGGAGAGATCTGATTGGTTGATCGATTGTGGATCCGTCGATGAATTGTGCTCCCCGGAAGGTGCTGCGGTGAACATGAGTGGTGGTGAGATGAACTACTGGAATCTCAAACACATACAAAATATTTTGGTATTTATTCGGAATCAACTGTGTTGAATGTTTCCAAGATATCGTTATAGGTTTCTGGCTAGATTTACAGGGGGGCGGGAGGGCCCCGCGTGAGAGTGTTGACGGAAGCCCCACACACCCACCAAGTACTCTTGAAGGCCCACTCTTCCTAGCAAACAAGTTATGTTTTAGAACTAATCGTCCTAATATCCGGCGACGCCGGCACCGCCAATCAGAGTCGGGGTGTTGACGGGCAACCGCAAGTTTCTGGTTCAAATCTGCATATTCATATCGGTTCGCTAACGCGCCCGCAAGCGCCCCTCCCCCCCCCCTAATCTAGCTCCAACCAATACTAATACCCGGGACAAGTTGGAAAATGGAATGCGTTGCGTCGAAATAAATCAACAGAAGTTTTTCGCCAATATCTCGGAAACGAAGTTCGAGCGGCTGTAGCATGTATTGGAACAAGTTGTTCAGAATGTTCAGTTTTACAGCATATTTCAAAGTCATCAAAATCGGTGAGGTGTACCAGAGATGAGCATTATCTAAATAAAAAGTTATTAAAATACGTTTTAAATAAAAGTTACTGTATCTTTTGTTCGTTATTCGAAGACGGGTGTAGCGCGAGAATTTATCTGTAACTTTTATCCGTCAGAGCTTGGTTACGAGAGTTTATTCGTTCTGTCTATCCGAGAGGTTTCGCGTTATCTTCAACTGTTATTCGACAGTCGAATACAGCGCCACAAAACTCTATAGGAAATGGTTATTAAATGTTACAAATCCGAAAAAAATCGGACGTATAATTAAAATCATAAAAATCGACATATCGATCGTATGTTTTCCGAATCGAATTAAAAGGACGCCGACGGTCTGACTCTCTCGCACGCACGGCCTACTCAGTGGCCGCTCTGAGGCAAAGTTATACATATAGAGTGTTCCAAAAATGCTGCGGTTCCTTGAAGGAGGAGACTCAGGAGGTAATTGCAAACAACTTTTTCCTTTGCGAATATGTTCTCCGAGGTTTCGTTAACGAGATATTAACAAAAAGCACCGACCAATCAGAGCCCGAGTCTGGCGGCCGAGTTCCCGCGCTTAGCGTGGTCGCGCGCCGCGCTGCGACTACGAACAAGCAACTCGACATGCATCGAAGGAAATTGCGTAAAATGGCAAATAAAAAAGACGTAACAAATAAAATCGAACATTTTGTCATGGTTTGTTTGTCATTTAAAGTGAACAATGAATAAAGGATAAATGGATGAAAATCATGTGTAACGTAAAAAGACGAATACAAAGGTCTTGTTTTATAAAAATCGAAAATAATAATTATTTGAAGTGGGAGGATAAGGAATACTTAAATTTCCTTGTGTTAATAACGTAGCCACGAAAAGGTAATGTAACAGGAAATGAACGAAAAGTGATCGTAGTTCGTTATTGTGATAAAAATCCAGAATTCAATAACGGCCAAGACTGTTGCTGATAACGAATAAGTCTGTTCAAAAACCTTTAAGAAATATTTAGGTACGGAAATTTTGAGAATTATCGCCGGAAATAAGCCATAGCCTGCGTTGAATTTAAAAATTAATGATCACCAATAAAGTAACTAAAACTCACCCTTGTCGGAAATTCACCTGCAGCTTGAAAATATGTGTCATAGGGTCACTGAACCGATCCTGGTCATCGATGGACGAGCCCAGTGCACAGCTGATCCCAGGTATACGACACTACCCAAAGTTAAGGGTCGCAATGTCAGGTGCGTCCAGGTTAATGTACCGAATATTCAATTCACTGCACGGCTACTAACACTGATCACTTAATTTATTTTTCATGGAACGTGTTGTTCCTACGTTTTAAAAATTGGTGGCCCCGAAAGGGGCCGATTGTTATCAATTGAGGAACTGCTCCATGTGGCCACCGCCATTGTTGGTGCATGTGTAACGTTCTTGAACGAGACGTTGCCGTTAATTACAGGAGATTCCACAAGTAGAGCGGTTTACCCGTGGAATTGTGGGATTGGTTCGGGTGGCGTGCGATAAAGAAATGAATTTCACGAAACGAGAGTCCTTCTTTTTAACGATAGATAACAAAAATAGTTTATTCAAAAATTGTTTTGACGCACGCGCGCTTGGTTCACTCGCGGCACTGTGTTCACTGTTTGAATGAACGGTTATGCGCATGCGTTGCGCGTCGTTTAGTTCACTGTTTCCCGCTTCATAGCGTGACGCTCGCACGTGTTTCACATGTCCTTAATACTAGTACTACAATTTAAATATTGTTGCGGGCAACCGATGGATGGGTTCCATGGCCGCTGGTGCTCGCAACGAAGACAAGAGACAGCGAGAAGTAGGTGATCGTATCGATCACCTATCAAGCTGTCAATCGAGAGTCAACCGCCATATCGTACAGACGTATCTTGTTGCCGCCTCAGATTTTTGATCTTGTATTCTGTTACCCCTTTACTCTATTACTCCGTTAAATGTTCTGTTACGCTTGTTATACATTAAAATTAAATTATGTCAACCGCGAGACGTAACAATATAATGAAACGGAAATAACTATCATTATAGAAAGAATAAGGAAAAATTTATGGCGGTAGGTAGCGGTACGTTACACATGCTTCAGCGCGGAGAATAATTTGCCTTTGGACGCCGTGTAATGTTTGCGGCGTTACGTTTGCCACCGCTGCGTGAATAAGCGCAATTGCTTCTTCCGGGGTGTCCACCGGCTGACGATACACCTCATTCTGAAATGATTGTTGTACAACAAATACAAAACGTAGGTAAAAAAAGAATACCTACAACAAGAATAAGTAAAGAATAACAGCAATAATGAAATTACCTTCAGGTAGCCCCAAAAGAAAGAATCCAGCGGATTCATATCCGGCGACCGTGGGGGCCACGCAATGTGGGCCTTTTCACCGCCGCGGCCGATCCACCTGTCCTGAAAGGTTTCACCTAAATAAGCGCAGACCTTCGAGGCGTAATGTGGCCCAGCTCCGTCCTGCTGGTAGTACATGTTCTGTCGGATCTCCAATGGATTATTGTTCATAAGACCCGGCAGAACATGTTGTAAAAAATATTTATACGCTGGGCCGTCCAGCCTGTCTGGCAAAATGTACGGCCCAACGATAAAGTCGCCACAAATGCCGGCCCATAGGTTGATCGACCAACGGACTTGTGCTGCACGTGGACGAAGCGCTAGGGGATTTTCGTCGCTCCACACATGCATATTGTGGGAATTGAAGCATCCTTCCCTGTTGAAAAGTGCTTCATCCGTCCACAATATGTATTTGGTGAACGACGGATTCCTTCGCACTTCTCCCAACAGCCATCTGCAGTATTGAACCCGCTGGATGTAATCCCCGGCGTGCAAATGTTGCACCCGTGGATTCGATCCCTGAGGATTCGGTGTACCGTCGTGCTGCTGACACAAAAACAAAATGCAAAAACATCCACTATTAGATAACATTTTTCTTCTTAATTAATCATTGCTGCAGTTATCTTGAACTGTGACTTACTTTAGGCGGCGGCTCAAGACGCGCGCACTGATCGCTGGGTCGGCTCCAACGGCGTCGATGATTCTCTCGATGGTGCCCAGATTTCGCGCTGCTGCGGGTCTGCTCATCTCGCTGCCTCGCGGCATCATGGACCCCGTCGAGAATAACCTCGACGCTAAACTGCGAAATGTATCCTGGCTTGGTGTTCGAATCTGTGGATATTCCAGCGCAAATTCTCGCGCAGCAGCACTTGCGTCCCCGTTGTTCCGGGCGTACACTCAGAACATCCTGTAATATTCTTGGGCCGTGAACATTTCTGCGACGTGATTGCTAGCTGACTGACAGAATTTTTTCCAAGCAACTTCCTCTACCCCCAAGTAGCTTCTCTCGTTTCATTATGAGTTAACCCGCATCAGGACAAGAGGCTTTAGATAAAAAGAAGCCATTACATTTTTGAAACACACGTGCTTTGCAGAAGTGCAACGAACGAACCATCGTACACTTTCACACAAGCCTGCGCTCCGTCCTTTTACTGTCAATGTACCCATTGCTTCGAAGTAGGCAGCAGACACCACGTGTTTCGATTCGAAAGGGTCCGAAGAGAAGAGAAACAGAAAGTTTTCGAGTTGCTACAAAGAAGAAAATGCATACCATTTCTGTTTCCCCTTTCCGAAACCCTGAGTCCACGTCTGCTACGAGACGGAACCAATTAAGTCATAAATTATCCAAAACTGTAGGAAACCGTTCTCTGCCGCCGACTAGCGGGACAATACGGTCATAAACCGCGACCCTGGCGAAGTGCTCTGGCCGATCAGCCTGATTAAATTTGGGGAACTAGAATTTAAAAAGTATAATCCAACATCAATACGCCTCGCGGAGAGACACAGGTAGAAAAGGGGTAGTCCGCTGACTGCGCGTGGTCTCGCCTGCGTCATACTCCCTACAAATTCGAAACAGATCCCTTATCTCTCGAGTATAAACACGCGCTCGAATTTCAAAACAAAAACACGCGTTGAGGTATTCCGTGCGGGAGAAGTACGATTGGTCCTAACCTAATCAATCGGACCTGCATCCCTCCCAAACGGCCACTGTCTTCAAGTGGCCCCCTTCACCGCAATATCTCCGCCCCATGGCCCACCTTCTCTCGCACGATCGTATTGCGCGATCTGTACATGTTACTACCTGGTAACATCGGATCAAGATGTCACAGTTATTCGAAGCCACGGAATAAAAATAACGAATAATGATAACATGTGATTTTATACTTTCCGAGTAACTCGTTACGAATAAAAGCGTCGAATAAATCATCTTGCTACATCAAGCTTCGAATAATCTATAAGGGTTAAGAAGGAACTCGTTCAATTGAAATTTCGCAGATAAACTTCCGTAGCCAAATTCTGACGGATACAACCGCAAGATACATGATTGGGCTGCCTTCGACTGTCGAATAATGGTTAAAGATAAGCTGAAACTTCTCGGCTACACTGTCACTGATAATGCCTCTCAGTAATATAGCTATGAGCGTTCTAACACAAATTTGAGTTTGAAGGTCATGATAAGGATTTCCCCCCTCCGACCCTCGACCTTGAAATCCAAATTTCAGTTTCAAGGTCAGTGGAAATCCAACGCGGCGGGCAGCGGTGGAAGACGTCATAGAGATTGCGGAGTGGTGGGGGGTATATCGCGAGAGCAGATATCGACTCAATCGATACCGAATTGATATCGAACCGATACTGAAGTGCATCGAGGAGGAACCGTAGGTAAAGTGCTACTCTCTCAGGCGTGGTACCGACTGTCGTTAAGGAGGGAAATATTAATATATATTGTTGCGAGCACCCTATGGATAGGAATCCATGGCCCACCGGTGCTCGCGACCGAAACAAGAAGACAGCGAGAAGAAGGCGATCGGATCGATCGCCTGTCAAGCTATCATTCGAGAGTCAGACGCCAACGCGAAAGGACATATCGAAACTTCCATCCCTGTATATTCGAGATTACATTATAGTTCTTGTTCATGTTCATGTTCGGTTTCTGTTGTCGTGTATTAAACTATCGTTATGTTAAACCCAAAAGGTAACACTATGAAAAAAAAAACAGAATCTCGGGCGACGGGGCTCGAACCCAAGACCTCCGCACGTTACGAGTCAGCCGCCTAACCAACTCCCTCAACGCCAGCTCTCCGAAATTAGCTTTTCCTGAATGGTACATATACCGAGCGTTACACACGCGCGCATACACCAAACGTCAACGCATAATAATTTAGTGTATCGGATGATGTCTGGAAAGATCAGCGGCCACTACTTGTTCCAGTGGTACAATCACAGTTATTTTAAAGTTAAATTCTGGTGAGGGAAAGAGACAGCCCTACATAGAGGTACAATCGCATTTATACTAAAGCTAAAATTTTCAAAACGTTTTTTATTTTAACGTAACAGTGCATCGCGCGATCTCGCGTAATTTGAGCCTCCTGGGACAGTTGCGTGAGATGATGTCATTTTCACGCCGCGAATGAAATATAATACTTTTTGGAAACTTTGAATCTTAGAATTATGCTGCGTCAGCAGAAATTGATGAGGAGAGAAGGAGGAAGATGGGCAAATAAATGGAGAAGTAATATATATGTGTTAAGAAATATATATTGTTACAGAGAATATAAAAATAGAATATAAATATAATTTAACATTTTTTCCTGCGAGCATCAGGTACAATATTATCGATGGCGCATGCTAACAGTTCACAATGTACAAGATAATTCTCGCTGTCATATTCACTATCACGTATGATTTTAGCAGCACGACGCGTATCTAATGTTTCGTAAGCAACATAGCTCTGTTGTAGCACGCTAACAAAATTTAAAAATTTTGTCCTCACATCGTGCGCAGTTTTGCCCAACCGCGGATACACATAACTTACACATGGGTCAGGATTAAATAAAAATGTTACTGTATTCGGTTTGAAATACAGCGACCGAATATCCATTGTCATCTTTACAATCGGAGACTAATAGATCCGACAAAACTCCACCGTTAATTCATCAATCCGCATCGATGCTGATCCAGGCAATTGTGCACATTCTTCGATGGTTGTACGGCTGTCGACTAGTGCACCCCATGTATACTATGGTGATATGAGATGATTCCCGTGATTGTCGCCAAAAAGAATTTCTGCATCGGCTATAGGTCGTACGTTGATTCCAATTTTCAAATATTTGCTGCCCATGGATGTTAATGCGTATCTTCTAACCATGATACGCAGTGCTAGGCGCGGGATAAGAGAACAATCGAAGCTATGAAATTGTCCGCTCCTATCAGGAATATACATAATGAATTTTGATATGATGTGAAAATTAAGCCTTACTAATCAAATATATTCTCCCCGCATGGAGCTGTGCCATCATCTCGCATGATCGGAACGTAGTAATTCATGCGTCCGACGTTTTCTTCGGCACTAATGCTGCGCATTTTTTTGGAGCACTCCGTCAAAGTCACTGAAGCTACTGAGCGATTGATGGAATAGCGTCCGGGAGCCGGCTTAAATAGAGGTGCAATTGCTTCGCCCACCATCGCATTTTATTCTAAAGCTGCCAATTTTTCAAAATGTTTTCCAATCTTAACGTCGCATATAATTTGAACCCACCCTCAAGGATAAAAGTCTCGACATGTGTTTGAGATATCATCATTTTTGCGATGCGAATGGAATATAATACATGCAGAAACGCTGAATCTTAGAAGGAATTATGCGGTGTCAGCAGAAATTACATCGGATTATTTTGCACACTAATTGGTTATACGTGTGAATCATAGAAAGAATTGTACTGTGTCGGCGGAATTTGCCTCGGATGATATCGGGAAGGATCGGCTTTTTACGTGCAATCTATTGGAGGAAGGAGACATGCAGAAAGAGATAGACAGAAATAGCAAATCGCAATGTGGGTATAAAAGCGTTCTCTAAACTACACAAAGTCTCAAATCGTTGCAACGTGTTGTGCGGTAAAAAAGACATTACAGCCATAGAAAACTTCAAGCAAGTAGAACGTCAACTGCGGGATCAATCTGGACGGTTGATTTCCCAAGAAGAATACCTCGCGTGGGAAGAACGGTGCAACGAGTGTATCGAATCTTTCGAAGAATACAGCTGAGTGAAACGTCCTCGATTATCGATCGGTGTTCGACAATCGTTGGTTGCTCGAATCGCGCAGCTCGAAGGACTGAAGTATTCGTTGCGCGCACGTTTCGTGCGTGAAGGTCCCGGACATTCGAGCACAGGACTTTTGTGACGAGAAATAGACACTGCGTTCGATAATCGCGTATTAACTGGTGTCGTGCTGATTTCGAACTATATCGAGCCGCGCAACTTCCTCCAAGTTGCGGAGGCCATTGTGTTGGTGCATGCGCGGGGCGCTTTGAAGAAACATCGGAACCTCAAAGTAAACACGGTGTTCAATGGCGAATTTGTGGCCGGTAACAAGCATGCTAGTAAAAACATCAACACCCGCAACTGCGAACTCTTCCACACATCCGATCTGCACGAGTGGTACCAGCGATACGTCGTCGAACTCACCCTGGCATCGCTGGAAGAATTCCAGGAACGCGACAGCGGATGGGCATTGTCGCAAATCCTCAATCTGACGATTAACGTGAACAAATACAATCCGCTGCGCGCGGTGTGTCACATCAAGTTGCCGCGGCAAATACTGATGAAGAAAGCAACGATTAGCGTGCAATCCGAGGACAATGTATGTTTCGCGTGGGCAGTTGTCGCAGCTCTACATCCAGCTCAAAAAAACGTTGACCGCACAAGTATATATTCACATTATACACTGGTGCTAAATCTCCAAGGCAGTGAATTTCCAATGTCCATGGATCAAATTGGGAAGTTTGAGCGGTAGAATGGCGTCTCCATCAACGTCTATAGCTTCGAGGAAAAGGAAGGGCCAACGGTCTTTCCGCTGCATCTTACTGACCAAAAGAGGGATTGATACATCAACCTGTTGTACATACCGGAACAGGGGGACAGCAATGTAGTGCACTTTACCTGTATCCAGGGACTCCTACCGGTATGTAAAATACCGGTATTATACCGGTATTTTTGTAACCCTTATAGAAACGGAAATACGAAAATACCGGTATATGAAAATACCGGTATAGTTACCTATATTTACCGGTAATTTTTTCGGTTTTCTTATTCTATTACAATTTTCAAGATATTTGTAAACAGCGATTTAAAACCGGTATTATTTTATTACTGCTATTATGTTACTAAAATTATATCAAAACCGATATAGTACCGAAATCGCTGTAATACCGAAACCAAAGGAATTACCAGCATTTTTTGGTAATATGTATAGTGTGATCGCGAGTAAACTAGAATACAATGTTACAGTGTTACATTCGTCGGAACGTGGATTTCAAACACCAAGTATAGCGACGTCGTTTGGTGCCGTCTTATATATCGTCTCCCTTACGTCTCTTATGCGAGAAAGGGATAACAGAGAGGCTGAGCGATGAAGTGGAGGCGGAATATAAACAAATGAAGATTTGTTCTCAAGATCGGTGACGAGAGCGTGGGGACTCGTCACTCTATGATCGAACATTAAGCAATACGTACTTACTAGCAGCAGGAAAATATTTTTGAAATTTAATTTATTAGTTCTATAGTACTAAATTACGTTATTATTATTATAATTATTATTATTACGTTATTTTTACTTTTTAATTCAATAGTGATAATTCATTAATGTACTTTTAGTTTCTAGTAGGTACGTTTAGTTTTTTTTAGTTCTTTAGTATTAATATTAGTGTTAATACCAGTGTGACAGTCTAAGAAATGGGCCGGAAGAGGGCAAATGTTGTGCATGAATATGTCAAGTATGATTTGTCGCGTAATAAAGCGATATGTGTAATTCAGGAGTGTGGTCACGAAGTTACCGTAAGTATTTTGTAAATACATATTTGATTATATTTTTTATGATATATACTTTTAGGGAAAGCATGGTACAAATTTGTTATCACATTTGTCTTCATCACATCCGGACGAATTTACCCTAGTTATGTTACGAAATAAAAAACGGAAACAAGACGAACCGGAAACAAATAATTCAAGCTCTCTTACTAGTAAGAGACAAATTAGAGACAAGGTATTAAATGAATGTGTAAATCTAGTTACTGTTCACGGTCGACCGTTTAGTTTAATAAACGACGCTGCGTTTCAAAAAATTGTTAGCATGATACCGTCCACTTCGGTTTCAACTATAACGCCACAAGAAGTACGAAATGTCGTAAAAATGAAGGCAAATTTGTTTAGAGAAAATCTGAATAAACAGTTAAACAGAAAATTACTGTCATTAAAAATCGATGTTGCGACCTGCGTGGACCGCTCATTTCTTGGGATCAATGTACAATATGTAGATGGTGCAGAAGTTGTTTTAAATACATTAGCAGTAAAAGAAGTATACAACAGACATACTGCTGTAAATATAAAAGAAATATTAAAAAACGAACTCCTCACGTACGGAATATCTGTAAACCAAATTTATTCGATTACGACTGATAATGGTTCCAATATGATTAAACTTGTGAAACTAGTAGGAAATGATCAGACGGATTTAGAATGCGACAATGATGAAGATGACAGCGATAACGAAAGTTTAAATGCATTATCGACAGATGAAGTATATGGGAATGAAAATGACGATGTGCGGTTCAACATTGTGTTAAACGAACAACAAATGGTACGACCGAAAACTCATCTGGTAAGTACTTGGGCGTACCAAGAAAAAATACTGCAACAACATAGGAGTTCAATTAGTACTAACTGCACACAAAGTACCTCAATTGCAGTTGAAGATGAAGTTGAAGTAGATGAAGTGGAGAATATGTTAAGAGAATTAGATCGTACAAGACGTAGTCACGATAATACGATATGTTCCTTAGATGTCATGAATATGTTGCGGAAATTTGCAGACCAGCCGCGTTTAGATTCAAAGCAGAATATTTTAGAATTCTGGAGTAAAGAAAAAAACAATAGTCCCGAATTCTATTCATTAGCACAAGTAGCGTTAGCAGTGCCTCCAACCCAAGTCAGTGTCGAAAGATTGTTTTCTTCATTAAAATATGTCCTGTCACCGTTACGTTACAATTTGTCTGATGACATTGTGAACGACATCTTAATACTTACAAGGGACGTTCGGCAACACGAAAATTCAGAAAATTATGAAACTCGGTGTGCAAGTAGAGTAGTTCATCCGTAACACAACCCTATTTTTTGTTGGTGCCATAATGCAATTTTTAGAGGTGAAATCACCCCTTGAAAATAATTCAGAATTTTCTTTTCCGTGGAATACCTCGAGAATGGTGAGAGATATCGAAAAGAAGATTAAACAAAAGTTGCATCCTTCCTTTATACCTACAAAACCGCGGAAAAATAATTTTCGAAAAATCCATATTTTTCAAGTTACTCCCACCACCAACCCTTAAAATTAAGTTTTTGTATTTTTTAAATATAAGCTGAAATACCTCTCGATAATCTCTTTTCATACATATAAGTGATTTATGTGTTATATTTTTTTTTGCAAATGAATAAAGCCTCTATTACCGAATTTGAAGTCCATTTTGGCAGTTTCTATTAATAACATGGTTTCATAAAGCCATATTTAGATTATTATTTATGTAAAGTTCAGACAGCTTTCAATTATTTAAGCAAGGCAGTACGCACCTAAAATTGCATCAAAGGTAAAACTCATTAAAACTAATCAATGACGTGCATGAATCAGTATGATAACAGCACATTTGTACATGCATTACTTGAAGTGTAATCTTATTAGGCTATTTTGGAAACCACACGAACAATAAATAATGCGTGAAGATGTACAATGACTTTGCAAAATACATATGTTATTGTGTTTGAATTTTGTCGAGATAGCGTTTGAGCGCGCTGAGATTCCGGAGAGGTTATGTTCGACGGTGAAAAGGTGCACACAACACAGCACTTAAATGAGTAGCGTCGATTTATATACAATGAACAAATACAATGAGAATGAGTCGATGAGAATGCACAATGAGCTCTAGGGGCTCGCGATTACATGAATGCACAAAGATGATAGAATCACTGCACGTTGCGCCGCCACGTGCGCGTCACCCGCGGTGATCTACAATCGAAACCGAGCGTGAGAAGATACGAGCGTGAGTCTGAACGGTGAGCACTCTGCGTTCTATTCACTTAGAGAGTACACTATGATTGATGAGAATTCATGAGTTGATAGAGACACGAGAATCGTACAGGACATGTCCTACTATGCACGCTGTGTGAACAAGTATGATTGCAAGATGGATGCTCGTTTCCTTTCAGCGTCTTCTCGAACGATCCAGAACCGTTCGATGAGGCGCGCTGATTGGTTGATCGATTGCTGATCGCCGCGACTTCCGCTCTCTGAGAGGTGCTGCTGTGAGAATAAGTGTGGCGGTGTGTGGAACTACATGAATCCCAAACATATTGAAATGACGCAGAATCGCATTGATGCCGATAACCTTGTCGAACCTTCCGATTTGCATAATGCGTATGTATATGAATTTTCAATGATTGTAAATCAATTTTACTTTTACATCACACTTATAACATATATATAATATTACAGTTAATATTAAATTTAATTATAACAGTATAGCAGTTTTCATTATTGAAGTGGCCGCATAAAGTAATATTTAAACATTTGCAGTCCCTTTTTGTACATGTTGTATTGTTTGATTATACATTGAAAGAATTATACTAATAGAAGACGATAGATACATTGAAAATTACGCTTTGTAATTGGTACAATAATGATATTCTTCGTAGAAATGATCGAAACAAAAATACTTACCACACCATGCACATCGCATAAAAGCCGGCTCCCCACAAATACTACATTTGGGTATAATCTTTTCATTCCTGAAGTAATAGAAATCTACATGGTTTAGAAATTTGCTGGGATGCGTTTCTAGATATCCGCTTTTAGGGGTGCCAAAAATTGCATTCAAGGTAAAACTTATTACAGCTAAACCACACGATAAATAAATAATGCGTAAAGATGTACAGTGATTTTGCATCATTTTAATTGTAACTGATAATATTCTTGTGCCTCATTCACTTTTCGGTAAACATGTTTACGTACTCGCGCATTTTTTAAAGCAGTCAGTTACCATTCAATTGGAAATAGTGAGTGATCATTGTTTGAAAGGCTTTTGTTTAAACTGCAGTCGATTAATGTTGCTAACGTAATAAACATGTTGGCCACTACATTTCAAATTGCAAGTATAATATAGACACCTATAAACTCGATAGAAACGAAACTGAACAATGAAATTCGGGACATTATAAAAAAGTTTCAAAACATACATTCCCTACCATTAATTGAACATGATTATGTGCTCGATTTTGCCGATCCATCCGAACCACATGATGCACAAGTTGTAGAGTACATTATGCCTGCAGAAGAAGAAGAAGACAGTTTTGACCCTGCAGAATGTACTGTTGATAATGAAGGTGGAAAAGTTGACTTAAGTTATAAGAGAAAAGCAGTGACATTTTGGAAAAGTGGAAAAAAGGCACGTCGATCGCTTACCAGTGTACAGAAAAATGATCGCATGGTTAAATCTTTGCCGCAACAATATAGGTGGGAGGCGAGTGTAGAGAGAGGTGGAACAAATGCAGATAAATTTGCACTTATTGCGGAATATGTACTGCAAAAGTTTGAAGAAGCTTGTGACAGAAGATCTATTGTTCATGACATGAATTTAAGATTGTGGGCCTTGGAGCCAAAAAACCAGGTGGACCTACCCCAATTCGTGGCAGGTAAATGGTGGATTTGGAACTTTAAGACTACGCATAGGATTGTGTCCCGCAAGATAACAACATTCAGGACGCAATTTACGTTTGAAGATATTGACAATATCAAAAATATCGCAGAATCGTTTGTTTCTCGCGTAAAGTCTAACATCCCAGCTGTCGGAGTTGAAGAAATTTATAATGCAGACGAGAGTGGCTTCAACCTTGAAATACATTCCTGGCGAACATTGGCGAAATTAGGAGTGAAAACGATAGAAGCGACGATTCAATCGGTATCTTCTACAACACATAGCTACACTATAATGCCTATTATATCAGCAAGCGGACGTCTTCTTTCACCACTATACATAGTTTTGAAGGAATCTACAGGAACACTTGGTCCGACAGTGCAAAGAACTCTATTCTGTCCGGTTAATATTTACATCGGAGCTTCAAAGTCAGGAATACTCACGTCTGAACATGTTAAAACTTGGTTTACCAAGTGTATCTACCGAATACTGGCCGTAGAAGCATGCTCCTACTCGACTCGTGGACGGGACACTGCCCAAATGAGTTACAACAGTTGATTCCACAAGACAAGGAGGTAACTTTTTCAATGATTCCAAAAAAAAAAACGACGGGCATCGTTCAGCCTTTAGATGTGTTTGGATTCCGGATTTGGAAAAATTTCGCGCGGACATTTTCGGATAATGTGATTCTCCAAGAGAGAGATGATAATTTGCACTTACGTAATGAAATAAATAAATTGCAGTCCCTAACCGACAACCAGTTTTCTTCGCCTAGATTCAAAAACCTTTTTCAATATGCTTGGTTTAAAAGCGGATATCTAGAAACGCATCCCAGCGAATTTCAAAATCCTGTAGATTTCTGTTACTTCAGGAATGAAAAGATTATATCCAAATGTAGTATTTGTGGGGAGCCGGCTTTTATGCGATGTGCATGGTGTGGCAAGTATTTTTGTTTCATTCATTTCTACGAAGAATATCATTATTGTACCAATTACAAAGCGTAATTTTCAATGTATCTATCGTCTTCTATTAGTATAATTCTTTCAATGTATAATCAAACAATACAACATGTACAAAAAGGGACTGCAAATGTTTAAATATTACTTTATGCGGCCACTTCATTAATGAAAACTGCTATACTGTTATAATTAAATTTAATATTAACTGTAATATTATATATATGTTATAAGTGTGATGTAAAAGTAAAATTGATTTACAATCATTGAAAATTCATATACATACTCATTATGCAAATCGGAAGGTTCGACAAGGTTATCGGCATCAATGCGATTCTGCGTCATTTCAATATGTTTGGGATTCATGTAGTTCCACACACCGCCACACTCATTCTCACAGCAGCACCTCTCAGAGAGCGGAAGTCGCGGCGATCAGCAATCGATCAACCAATCAGCGCGCCTCATCGAACGGTTCTGGATCGTTCGAGAAGACGCTGAAAGGAAACGAGCATCCATCTTGCAATCACTCTTCTTCACACAGCGTGCACAGTAGGACATGTCCTGTACGATTCTCGTGTCTCTATCAACTCATGAATTCTCATCAATCATAGTGTACTCTCTAAGTGAATAGAACGCAGAGTGCTCACCGTTCAGACTCACGCTCGTATCTTCTCACGCTCGGTTTCGATTGTAGATCACCGCGGGTGACGCGCACGTGGCGGCGCAACGTGCAGTGATTCTATCATCTTTGTGCATTCATGTAATCGCGAGCCCCTAGAGCTCATTGTGCATTCTCATCGACTCATTCTCATTGTACTTGTTCATTGTATATAAATCGACGCTACTCATTTAAGTGCTGTGTTGTGTGCACCTTTTCACCGTCGAACATAACCTCTCCGGAATCTCAGCGCGCTCAAACGCTATCTCGACAAAATTCAAACACAATAACATATGTATTTTGCAAAGTCATTGTACATCTTCACGCATTTTTTATTGTTCGTGTGGTTTCCAAAATAGCCTAATAAGATTACACTTCAAGTAATGCATGTACAAATGTGCTGTTATCATACTGATTCATGCACGTCACTGATTAGTTTTAATGAGTTTTACCTTTGATGCAATTTTAGGTGCGTACTGCCTTGCTTAAATAATTGAAAGCTGTCTGAACTTTACATAAATAATAATCTAAATATGGCTTTAAGATACCATGTTATTAATAGAAACTGCCAAAATGGACTTCAAATTCGGTAATAGAGGCTTTATTCGTTTGCAAAAAAAATATAACACATAAATCACTTATATGTATGAAAAGAGATTATCCAGAGGTAGTTCAGCGTATATTTACAAAATACAAAAACTTAATTTTAAGGGTTGGCGGTGGGAGTAACTTGAAAAATATAGATTTTTCGAAAATTATTTTTCCGCGGTTTTGTAGATATAAAAGCAGGATGCAACTTTTGTTGAAACTTCTTTTCGATATCTCTCACTATTCTCGAGGTATTCCACGGAAAAGAAAATTCTGAATTATTTTCAAGGGGTGATTTCACCCCTAAAAATTGCATTCTGGCACCAACAAAAAATAGGGTTGTGTTACGGATCAACTACTCTGCTTGCACACCGAGTTTCATAATTTTCTGAATTTTCGGGTTGCCGAACGTCCCTTGTTAGAACTAATAATAAACATCCAAACTTGTACGTTGGTAGTTCTTAAATATATTTTTATTGTTTTTAATATTTTATTGCTTTATTGGAAAAGAAAAACCTGTCTTAATCTTAACCTACCATGTCTACAAGAGAAAAACCGAAAAAATACCGGTATTTATTTCGGTTTTCGGTAATATATCGGTTTCGGTAATATGTCGGTTTCGGTATAGCGTAATACCGGTATCCAAATTATACCGATATGAAGCCCCTGGACCGTAATACCGGTATCCAAGTTATACCGGTATGAAGCCCCTGGGCCATAATACTGGTATCCACACCATACCGGTATTAAGTCCCTGCCTGGATCAAGAACTTGTCCCTGTTGGTGGTTATGCAGTTGAGTCCACACAATGGAAAGAAATTCATCTGTGATCGGTATGTATGGAAACATATGAAATATTGAAATATCCCTCATGAAAAATTAAATAAAATAATTCTTGGTTTTGCAGATGCATGCACTACTTCGGATCTGCCGAGAAGTTGAAGCTTCATTCGCTGGACTGTCGCGAGATGAATGACTGCGTTATCCTGATGCCCAGCGAGGCAGATAAATGCCTCAATTTCAAGAACCACTGCAGGAAGAAGCGGCTCCCCTTCACGGTATACGCAGATCTCGAGTGCATCTTGGTGGAAACGAGGGACAGCCGGAATGGTGAGGACCACAAATTGCACAACATAGCATATTATATGCATTGTTCATATGATACATCGCTATCGATGTATCGATACCGCCGTGACGCAGATTGTGTTTCTTGGTTCGTCGAAGAACTAAAAAATTTTGCAGACTTTGCTGAGCCCATCCTGGCCAATAATGTTCCCATGCTGGATTTAACTAGCGAACAGTGGACGGCATTTCGCAATGCAACACATTGCCATATTTGCGACGAACCATTCGAGGCTGATGATGTACGAGTTCGCGATCATTGCCATCTATCCAGACGGTTTAGAGGTCCAGCACATTCGGAGTGCAATTTAAATTATAAAAATGCGTTTTACATTCCCATAGTTTTTCATAATTTATCCGACTACAATTCAAATTTCATTATTGAGAAAATAGCTACCGCTTTCGAAAGTCAAGTTGACGTAATGCCTATAACTAAAGAAAAGTATATTTCATTCACAAAAAATGTCGAAGATACGACTGAAGAATCAGACTCGTGAGAATGTATTAAATTGCGATTCATCGATTCGTACAAATTTCTAAATACCAGTCTCGACAAATTAGCATCCTTTCTTAGCGCAAATAAATTAACAATTTTATAGTCCCAATTTGAAACATTACCCGTTGAGGATTACAATTTATTGACGCGAAAGGGTGTCTTTCCATATGAATGCCTTGATTGCGCGAACAAGCTGCAGGATCCATGTGTACCGCCGCGCGAGTCATTCTACAGTTCGTTAACAGGTGAGACTGTATCCGAGAGCGAATACGCGCACGTCGATACTGTCTGGCAGCGTTTCGGCATTAGAACCTTGGGCGAATACAGCGACTTGTATTTGAAAACAGATGTCTTGTTATTGGCAGATATTTTTGAAAATTTTCGCGGAAATTGTATCAAGAGTTATGGATTAGATGCAGCACATTACTATACATTACCTGGTTTCACGTGGGATGCCATGCTAAAACATACCAAAATTACATTTGAATTGCTCACCGACGTCGATATGGTCATGTTTATCGAACGCGGTATACGTGGGGGTTTAAGTCAATGTTCCGGAAGATATGCACATGCCAATAACAAGTACATGTCATCTTACGACGCATCGGAACAGTCATCCTACTCGATGTACTTTGATGTAAACAATTTGTATGGGTGGGCAATGTGTCAACCCCTGCCATACGCCAAATTTCAATGGGTCGAAGATGTTGCTGAAGATGTTTCTCGAGTCGAAGATGTTTATTATATGGTCATGACGTAAACAAGTTGTACGGAAGGGCAACGTGTCAGCCCCTGCCATACGCTGATTTTCAACGGGGCGAAGATATTGCAAATTTTAAAGTGTCTTCAATCGGTGTCGATTCGCCCACGGGATACAATCTCGTAGTAGATCTGGAATATCCGAAACGTCTGCACGACGTTCATGCTGAACTACTGTTCTGCGCGACGCGTGCAAAACCGCCAGGCAGCAGACAGGGCAAGCTACTCGCAACGTTAGACGATAAACAGCGTTACGTTATCCATTATCGCAACCTGCAACAGTGCACGATCTTTGTATTACAAAGATACACCGCGTGCTTCAATTCATTCAATCCCTCTGGCTCCGCGATTACATCGAACTCAATACACGGTTTAGAACCAGTGCGACAAAGGATGTTGAAAAAAATTTGTACAAATTGATGAACAACGCGGTATTCGGTAAAACTATGGAAAATGTACGAAATCATGTGGATGTAAAACTTTTGACAGATTGGGATGGGCGATATGGTGCGGAGGCAATGATCGCGAAACAGAATTTCCACAGCAGAAGTGTTTTTTCGGAAAATTTAATAGCTGTTGAATTGCGAAAACTCGAGGTGAAATTCAACAAACCGATATATGTGGGTATGTACATTTTAGACATATCAAAAATTTGTTTGTATGAATTTCATCACGAGTACATGCCTCCCCTGCACGCTCAAAAATGTAAAATTCTATATACAGACACTGACAGCCTCATCGATCACATTCAATGCGACGATATCTACGAGACCATGAAAGACAATATCGATAGATTTGATACAAGCGATTATCCTATCGACGATGCATATAATATGACGCACTTAAATAAGAAGGTTCCGGGGCAGATGAAGGATGAAAATAATGGAGCGATAATGACCGAATTCGTGGGTCTTAGAGCGAAAATGTATTCACTCCGCGTATACGGCAAAAAAGATACGAAAAAGGCGAAAGGCTTCAAGACCAACGTCATAGCCAGGACGATAACTTCCGACGACTACGCAGAGAGTTTGCAAAAGGAGATCGAAATGGTTCGCAGGCAATCATGCATACGGTCGAAAGTGCACAAAGTGTACGCCAATTTGGTATCCAAAATCGCTCTAAGCCCACACGACGACAAGCGGTATATCGTACCCTATTCGACCGCCACTCTGCCCTGGGGACATTATAAAATACCCATGCAAATAGAAATTATTGTATTTATTAGCTCGTTCGTATAAATAGCGGAATTATTGCGTACAAATTGTTTGCACATGAATATAAATTACTGTGTTTATTTACTCGTTCTTATAAATAGTGGAATTATTGTGTAAAAATAAAATTGTTCACATACACATATGTATCACTGTATTTATTGAATCATGTATTTATTTTTTACAATACATTATTTTTATTTATCCAAGAATTGTGTGATTTATCAAACCCTAGCCACTCAACGTATACCTTATCCCCCTTTCTACGCAACACTTTTTTCACTAGATACACATCAGGATCGGTGACGCGTTGCAGCTCGTGTTCATAGAATCCTCCGGCAACAGGTTTTCCACAGGAATCGACGAGCAGATACGTTGCGGGATTAGTTGCCTGTACTTTGGCTATCTCGAACACCTCCGTTGTCCAATTCGGTGTATAGCCTTTATCGAAGATGGTTTTAAATTTGCCTACGCGCACAAACTCGGCCAACTTGAATCTTGCTGGCGCAGCGATCTTTATGTTGTTGTATACGGTGGCTAGCAGCTTATCAGCGATCGCAGGGGGAAAATCGCAAGGACGCATTCTGATGGTTCTATGTTTTCGTGCACTATACCCTCCAAGGAGACGTGGTAGCGCATCGGTCCATTTATAGGTTCCATTGAGCGTAAACATTTTCCACATATTGTTCTTCAAAGTTCGATTGAAACGTTCTACGATGGAGTCCTTCATGACCGAATACGTCGACTAATGATTAATGTCATGCTTTGTCAAGAGTTCATGTACATCGGTGTTGTAAAATTTTTTTCCTTGATCGGTTTGCAAATTTTTCGGATATCGATATCTAAATATCTTTGCAAGCGCTTTAGTCACCTGAGCGCCACTTTTAGTCTTGAGCGGCACCGCCCATGCATACTTGCTCAACACATCGATGACGGTGAGTATGCAGTGGTAACCTTGGTTGAATCGCGAGTAAGGACGCATTTCTACAACGTCAGCTTGCCACAGATCCTCGTATACAAGCACTATGACTCGCCTCCGCAGGTAATGTCTTTGAGCTGGAGGATGCAATTCCTCAACAAGTTACCGCTTCTTATGGCCATGGTTTTCTTTACACTTGGATTTCGATGATGGCTGCATGTTTGATCGCAGAGGTGACTTTGACACGAATGATGTGATAATTATCGTGTACGTGCATTATGTACTCCCCATCGGTCCGAGGACAAGTTCATCCGTCTCGCATGCTTCTCCTTCGCAGCGCTGCTGCGGGATAGAATTCGATGCCTGCGATACCTTTTGAACGCTGTTTTGCATCGTCAGCATATCTCTCTGAATCACGATCAGCTTCCTCTCTAATTCTTCCTGCAGCTCTCTCAAAAGTATAATGCTCTTTTCCATGTATAGTTTATTAACGGCATCGCTGTCAACCACCGGCTAAGGTACGCGTTGTATCTTTCGTGATTTTGCATCAAATTCGGCGCCAGCCACGCAAAGAACGTTATCTCGCATATAATTTCGAAGGAAACTGCTCCATTTGTAATAGTCCATTCTAGCTCCACCACTCTTCTCGAGCGATACCCCAAATTTGTTGATCGGCATGGCAATGCATACAGTGCACATCATCGGCGCGCGGTTTTATATATAGTGAAGCCTACCTGGAGGAGTTCCTCGATAATCGATACAATTTCAGGATCATGCGAGTTGTTGCCCGCCAGACGCGACGCTTCCAGCAAACACAATCGATCCACCAGTTTCTTGGGATCGTCTCAGTGCACATAATCGATCTTGTTATGATTTACCACCATGACTCGCGGCAACGTTAGACCTTTCCCTGTTTTATTGGGTGATGCACGAGGTAGTAGCGGTGCAATTACATGTTTGTACTTGTATCCCTTGTTGCCCAATATGGGATTTTGAGCACACTGACCGCGTCTGTAGGCATTCTTCGCCAGCAGTATACTTTTGTATTTTTGTTTCTTGGCATCGGTGTATGCATCATCGTCGGGAATTTTCTTAAGAATCAGTTCGTAAAGCCCGGGTGTTACTCTGTATTTTACACCATCTATGATTATATTATCAGCCATGTCCATATCGAAAGCCTTATCCCCCAGCATCATTCTACTATTGCCAAAGTATACACCATACACAGTGTCTAAGACAGTTTCCTTATCCCTACTTATAATTGCATCCATATATTTCTGTCCCAGAGGGCCCATATGTTTGCGAAACTTTTCTTGTCCCTCGGATGTTTGAAGTTGCTGTCTAATTGATGTTACAAACGACTCGTCGGGAGTAGTTTCAAAAACGTCGCCAACATTGGTTGTGAGCAATTGTACACTGGGAGGAACTAGAGACTCGTTGGATGCGACATTCTGCCGTTTTCGCTTCGATTGAACTGGTGTGGAGGTTACGAGTGAATAATCCGATGACGTGCATGGTTTCCTCTTTCTCTTACGCGATGTGCTCCACTTCGGCAGGATTTTTCTTTCCGGTGTTAATGTTTCATTCCCTTCAACGTTTGTGCTCATCAGCGGTGATATGTCAGCTCCTGCCGCTGCGGTATTTTCCACAATATGTTTTAACGGTTCGACAAAAGGTTTAAAGTATCTCTCCAACGCGACATCTTCCTCCATCTTGCCAGTGTTCAATGCCTGATGTTTCTTGCGAATGGAATCGCTGGTTTTCGCAATTTCATTTGCTACTCTTTTGCGATTCTTAATCTCCTGTCTATTGATCACTGTTGTACCGTAGACGTGGCGCACTTCGTAATCAAGGAATTGGCAGACGCGTTTAAGGGAAAGATCAGCCTCATACCGATAACGAAAGAACGTTACATGTCGTTTACGAAGGACGTGGAGCTCCTCAAGGGTGAACGCAAGGACTGGGGAAGGATGGTGAAGTTTCGATTCGTCGATTCCTTCAAGTTCTTGGCCACGAGTCTGCAGAAATGTGCATCGGATCTAGGGAAAGATAGATTGACGATTCTAAGACCCGAGTTTCAACATCTACCAGACGAGCAATTCGATCTCCTGACCAGAAAGGGAGTCTTCCCGTACGATTATGTGGTGTCGTATGACAAGTGGAACGACACCCGTCTACCGCCTCGTGACGCATTCTACAATCAACTGAACGATAGCAGCGCGTCGGAGGCTGATTGCGCCCACGCAACTAACGTGTGGACCAGTTTTCGCACACAGACATTAGGCGAGTACACTGATTTGTACTTGAAGACGGACGTGCTGTTGCTCGCGGACGTGTTCGAGAACTTTCGCAGTGACTCTATCTCGAGCTACGAACTGGACCCGGCGTTTTACTGTACGTTATTGGCGTTCACGTGGGATGCGATGTTGAAATACACGCGCGTCGAATTGGAACTGCTCACCAATGCACAGTGTTTCGCGTATATGGGCTTCGGGGCAAAACTCATAGCTTCTGAACTAATCAGTTTTCGACCTTAGTGCCCTAATACTTTTTTAAAGAGAATATAAAGATGCATCGATAGGTGTATAAAAATATGCAGTTCCGTTAAAAAAAATGAGGTGATCTTGATTTTTTATTGAATGAAAAGTTTTTTATTAATTTTTGCTTTTGCAATTTGTTGTCAACTGAATACTGACTTACTTTTGTTGGAATTTTTTTTCACCAGTTTCGCAGAAATACCCGAAAACCGTTGCGGTCGTTTTACATATATGGATTTGGGAGACAAATATTATAACTTCGTACACTTTCAAAAATTGTCTTGCATTTGGTTTGTAATTTTCATTACGTAGTACGTAAAACATAAAAAATAACATAAAAATGAAAACATTAATAAAAAATTAAATAACAATTGTAAATAATAATAAAATGAAAAAATTTGTTTGTCATATTAAATCAGAATCGTACTCGGAACATGTGTCCGGGTTTGTATCTGGCGATTCGCAATAATTTGAATCATCTACTATAAAGTATTTTATTTTATATTTTATCACCTGAGCGGTGAACGTCTTAATGATTTCGGCTATTTTTGCCGTTTCGGGCAAATTCGGGCAGGTGAAATTGACGTTAATATAAAGTTTAATGTTCCCTCAATTAATATACAAAAAATCACGGAGGTACTTTTTGATACTTTTTTTAAAACGCACGTAAAAGATGATATAAACATTTAACATAAAAAATTGGGTTTGGACAAATTGTTGATATTGCAAAAAAGTTTTTCGGCAGGTGGGAATGTCATATAATACTAAACATAACTTATACAACTCAAATTAATCAGATAAATATTCGACAAATAGCACGTGTTTAAAGAAACGCACCGAAAATTGGAATAAATTTCAAGCATCATTTTTTACAACAAATTGTTAAATTCAGCAAAAGATATGGGTAACATTACAACCTACGTTCCTTTATTAACATTTTAAGATATAAGAATTTGTGGATCGGACACTTCAGATTCTTGACTTTTGTGCATTACACGAAACACTGTGCGACGTGGACATGCTATTGTTCGTGGAGCGTGGTATACGCGGTAGCCTGAGTCTGATGGCCAGTGCTTGCACAGGTACGCGCGCGCAAACACCAAGTACCTGCCGACGTTAATGTACGACGCGCTGAAACCATCCACGTACTTGATGCACTTCGACGTGAACAACTTGTACGGGTGGCCAATGTCTCAGGCGATACCGCACGGTGAATTTCGATGGATGAACGAGGCGGGGTTGGCCGATTTGGACATCAACTCCTAGCCGGAGGACAATGGACCCGAGGGCTACATGCTGGAAGTGGATCTGGAGTATCCACGGGAGATTCATGACGCGCACGCAGACCACCCGTTCTGTCCTGTGCGCGAGCACGCGCCCATCGGTAAACAAACCAAACTAATCGCCACGCTCCGTCATAAGGAACGATACGTAATACACTATCGCTACCTGAAGCAGTGTATTCGGTATGGACTCCGCGTATCGCGAATTCACCGCGTTCTACGATTCGATCAATCGTATTGAGTAGATGTATTACGCGGATTCTGGACCAATTGCTGGCGAGGGGTAACGCACCGTTGGCGAGGGGGGCACGGGTGGGGGGGGGACGCAACTCGTCGAAGTGGGAATGAGCCGGTGGAGGGGGAACGCGAGCGCGCGAGCACACTCACACATACGAGAGGAGGGGATGGGTTACCGCCGATGACTCATCACACGCTCCGCGACAATTCGAAGCGATCCGCAACCCTCTTATTTCCCCAAGGCCAGATCACGCCCCGATAGCAACGATGTTCGAACCAGGTGTGCGAGAGAGAGGTATAATATATACATCTCTCTCTCTAGGGACATAGTCAAAACATACGGCGATATGACGCATAGAAGATGCAGGTCGAAACCTGCATGGTTATCGCGCGATAACCGCGTCGAAAACATGTAGCTGTAACGATAGAAGGTACACTACCGGGAATAATGCGCAGCATCTTCGTGCGAGTGTAAATATAGATGTATTGACGTTGCGTAGCTCATATGATTTATGGGTACACGAGTACAGTTACAGTGCAGGAGACTATACAATATATATTATTCGAAATGCGTAATAAGAGGTGTAGATGTTTCGAGATCGTAACATATCTAGTGTAAGAAATGAAGATTAAAAGAACACTAGTTTTTGGGATAAGTGATATCATGTGCGGATAGGAAAGGATCGTTTAAACAATACAGGTATTCGTGTGAAAAAGTGTTGTATTTATTGGTAAAGTATATAGACATGTGTACATTATTATGATACGTTGCAAGCATTGTCTATCATCGAATCCAAGCCTAACGCTAATAATTCACAATCTAACAAAGAATGTGGTTCGAAGTATTCGCTTTCGGAAATAAGTTTTTCGTAGTCCGTAGTCGGTGCCGTAGCGGCACGTATAATGGCGACAAAGGACGCGTATTTGCTGCTTACGGAGTTCAGAATTTCTGACAACCACGAGAACATATGATCGATGCAGCGATCGTATTTGAACATTTGGCGCATCGTAGCTTCGGCCATGTATATGATGGAACTGCCATCCGATAGTTTGGCAATTTGTTGACTGTTGATTCGTATGAAGTCGATACGTAAATGATCAACGATGATAGGGTCTTGATGCGATAGAGTTGTTTCGTTACGGAAACGTTGAAGTATCTCCGGTTCTTGCTGCAGCAGAAGTTTCCACGTAGACATGGGGAAACAAAATGCCTCCGGGGTATAAGATATCGGAAACTCCGCGACACGTCATTTACCTACCGATCGTTGCACGAGCGATACACGATCTAACGGTACGCATCGTCGATCAATACGATCGCCCTATAGATTTTCGCGGAGTGGAAATAACGATTCGCTTACACGTACAACGGCTTTCGCGCGATAAGATAACGTGAACGCACGGGAGTGCATAGCATATTGTTGTTCGAGCACATGTACGACTCATCGCTCACCGTCGCCGCTGCTACTGTTCCTCTGATCTCCGCAACGCATTATCGTCAAAACTTAACACCTCTGCAACCACAGCCAACGACAACAGGTGCACTAATCGAAGGACGTCTCTCTTTGATGACCGCCCCGACGACTGCCGTGGACGTGAAAGCTGCTGCGAGAGTTTTTCTGGACACCAACTCGTGTCGCGTTCATGTTCGACGAGGTTCATTACGAATTGAATGGCGTGGAGATCGATCATTCCAGAAATCCGGGAATCACAACCACGCTGAAACATCCACGAATCCATTCGAATCATCAACTCTGTGCGTGTGTTTCTTATAGCAATAAATCTACAACATCGCTCAAGAAAGCCGTCATACGAATCATGGGACGTGATTATCCATTGACATTGACCACATACAAACGCATCGCAATTGGCATTCGTATAGATCAGGATCCGTGTCGCGTTCAAATCGCGATAGTCGATAGCAAATGCAACGAACTTTGTGTCCTCATGTCTACGTGGAAACTTCTGCTGCAGCAAGAACGGGAGATACTTCAACGTTTCCGTAATGACACAACTCCATCGCATCACGACTCTATCATCGTTGATCATTTACGTATCGACTTCACACGAATCAACAGTCAACAAATTGCCAAAATATCGGAAGGCAGTTCCATCATATACATGGCCGAAGCTACGATGCGCCAAATGTTCAAATACGATTGCTGCATCGATCATATGTTCTCGTGGTTGTCAGAAATTCTAAACTCCGTAAGCAGCAAGTACACGTCCTTTGTCGCCATTATACGTGCCGCTACGGTACCGACCGCGGACTACGAAAAGCTTATTTCCGAAAGCGAATACTTCGAACCACATTCTTTGTTGGATTGTGAATTATTAGCGTTAGGCTTGGATTCGATGATAGACAATGCTCGCAACGTATCATAATAATGTACAAATGTCTATATGCTTTACCAATAAATACAACACTTTTTCACACGAATACCTGTATTGTTTAAACGATCCTTTCCTATCCGCACAGGATATCACTTATCCCAAAAACTAGTGTTCTTTTAATCTTCATTTCTTACACTAGATATGTTACGATCTCGAAACATCTATACCTCTTATTACGCATTTCGAATAATATATATTGTATAGTCTCCTGCACTGTAACTGTACTCGTGTACCCATAAATCATATGAGCTACGCAACTTTAATACATCTATATTTACACTCGCACGAAGATGCTGCGCATTATTCCCGGTAGTGTACCTTCTATCGTTACAGCTACATGTTTTCGACGCGGTTATCGCGCGATAACCATGCAGGTTTCGACCTGCATCTTCTACGCGTCATACCGCCGTATGTTTTGATTATGTCCGTAGAGAGGGAGAGAGAGAGAGAGAGGGGGGGGGAGAGAGAGAGAGAGAGCGGGAGGGAGGGAGAGAGAGAGAGAGAGAGAGATAGAGAGAGGGAGAGAGAGAGAGAGGGAGAGAGAGAGGGAGAGAGAGAGAGAGAGATCGGCGGTAACCCATCCCCTCCTCTCGTGTGTGTGCTCGTGCGCTCACGTTCCCCCTCCACCGGCTCATTCCCACTTCGACGAGCTGCGTCCCCCCCGGGTCCCCCTCGCCAACGGTGCGGTACCCCTCGCCCCGCTTCATCCCTCGCTACCAATTGGGCCAGAATCCGCCTAATAGATCTATTGCATTGGTCGCGCGACTACATCACCCTGAACACGGAGTTGAGAACGCGAGCTACCACCGATTCTCCGAAAACACTGTACAAGCTCATGAACAATGCGGTGTACGGAAAGACGATGGAAGCCGTTCGGCATCGCGTCGACGTGCGACTGGTGACGCGGTGAGACGGTCATTCCGGTGCCGAAACTTTAATCGCGAAACCAAATTTCCACAGTCGAGCGATTTTTCCGGCACACTTAGTCGCTATCAAGATGTGAAAATTGAAAGTAAAATTCGATAAACCAATATACGTGGGTATGACTGTGTTGGATGTGTCTAAGGTATGCCTGTATGAATTTCATTATGCGTATATGCGTGCAAAGTTTGGCGATGGATGTAGGGTTTTGTATACGGACACCGACAGCCTCCTGTATCAGCTGCAGGGCGATGATGCGTATGCGGAGATAAAAAGTGACGTCATCGCGCACGTCGACACTAGGGCTGTAATGTATATTCGAATATTCGAATACCATAGAATTCGAATAATTTCTTCGAATATTCGAACATTCGAACATTCGAATCTTCGAATATTCAGATCTATCGAATTTCTGATTGTACCAAATAGGAATCTGAACGTGAAATATTCGTTCACAGTTTATCGTGAAATTCCTTTCATATTGGCCTTTACAGTTATTTGTTTTTCAAACGATACATTTTTAACATTATTAATCTGTGGTAAATTTATACATTTTGAAACGAAAACAACCATCAGTTATTAGTATTATTATTGTTATAATAATGAGTGGACAACTCCGACGGAGTCGGCCAAGGGCCCCCTCCTCTAGGCCCACCCGCGCCCCATCATAAGCGGGTGACAAACAGTTTAAGCAGACTTTTTTGTAGGAAGCTAAAACCCCATAAACGATTTTGAGGAACAATATTTTTATTTTTCTCTCGAGTCTATCACGTTATTTCTCTAAATTTATAGAGTATTATTCGCTTTATAGACACCATCTTAGTCATTAATAGTAATAGTAGTAATTTTATTCTTTGTTTCTATAAGCTACCCACACACGCGCGAATGTCTGTCTCCCCCTTCTCTCAGGGTTGTAAGGCCCGATTAACTCTGGTGGTACGCGATATAAGTGACTTTGTCACTCGACAAATTAATTTTAAGAGACTGATTGAAAAAATCATTTTGAAAAATAACTCATTGTCCCGACTGACGATCAGACGAGGAAAAACGTTGTTGTCCGTATGGTTATTTTAACGAAAATAATGCGTTGTCTGTGTTTTCGAATGATGTCTGCGTCACGAACGTTTGACGAGAAAAGGTGCTGTTGTTTACTTAAACATAAATAGTATATAAATAAATTGTATACAGATATAATGATAAAATTAGTAGTTAATTTATTAATTTTACTCTTATTTAATAAATAAATTAAAGAAACTCGCCAAATTTAATATTCACCTGTTTTTCAAAAACATGTCCTTTTGTTTATAATTTAAGGTCTGCTGTGCCTAATGAATTATTTTTTAAATGGCCGCAGTACATTGACTGTACAAAGGTGGCATAATCATTAGTCTTTTTATTGGAGGCTTCTATGAATGAGTTGATGAAATACTGTTTCTGGTATAAATTATTTATTTATGTAAATATGAGCCAAAACATAAGCTGAACGATGACTTTAGCAAGAGCCCCAACTTTTCCGGCGTTCGGATGGGAGACGCGTTGTTCAAAATGTTGGGAGGTGACAAATTCCAATTGTTTGCACTTTTAAAGAAGAGGAGGGACCTCCCCTCTGGTAATTCGTCGGTGGAGGGGGTGCCATATTGACGAGGTGGAGGAAAAGTACAACCAGCTGGTCCCAAAAACTAGCCGGAATGATCGGACAGAGCGTCTTGCCAGGGTCGCCGTTTATGACGGAATTGCCCTGAGATTCGGCGGTGGACAATGGTACATACAGGTACATATGGCTGGTAACTAAATGACCACCCGCCGACAGAGCAATATACGGATTAACTCGAAGCGAAGAAATTCGAAATTCCTGAAAAAAAAAAAACGGTTTCCCGATGAACGCTTCGAAAATAAGCATTGCCCGATTGTAAACGAATGAAATGAATTTCGCTTCGGAAAATACGAAATTGCCGGCTAAACGATAATGAATTTTCATTTCGCTCCAAGTCCTCCTTTATTACGTAAGACGAAAAAGTTCTCTTTACGGTATTACATTATATTACAGTCTTCTCTCGATATGTTGTCGCGACTCGGGGCCGGCGACACCTATTCCGAAAATATTAAAAATAACACAGGATGGAAATGTTAAAATAAATAATATTTAATATATGGGTATATTACTGGATTAGTTTTATCATATACAGGGTCAGCGTTTTATCCTGCAACCCGCGTTCGCGCGAACTTGTAAAATGGCAACAGCGCCTCACGGACGCATTCCACTACAACCATGCACCGGCCCAGTAGAGAGCTGCCAGCGATTCCAGCGGGTTTTCTTCCAAGGAAAATCAGTAAATTTGCAAGCGCAATATCTTAAAAACCAGTGGAAATAAAGTGTATATATTATAGCTTATTGAATTTGTCTTGGAACGCACTATCAAGTGACCTCTTAAAAAAAAAATAGTTCCATTTAAAAAACCGAACTTGACCATCGTATTTTTTAAAATAATAATCGAAGAAAAAATTCGTCTGCGCTAATAAATTACCCCCCTCGAACCATGCGATTCCATATTTTTTTTATTTTTTTATCTCCAATACTTTAGGAGATATCCAGCTGTACAGTCTTCCCGCGGACACCCTGTATATTGTATAATCTCATGCACTATAACTGTACACGTGTATCCATAAATCATATGTTCTACGTAATGTCGAAACATCTACATTTATTTCTCAGAACCAAACCTTCATGCAGTATCACACCTCTCGCACCGAATATGTTTTTGATAATCCTAATCATCGCGTTGAATTGATCTCTCGTCCAATGGAATGCCGACAAAGGTATTAGATTACATCACTTTAATCTTGTATACATAATATTCCGATGATACGTGATTGCCGAAGCATATGCGTATTATTCTCGAAATTTTACCTTCAATCATTATCCCATACATTTAGGCTTCGAATTTTCGCGGTTCCGAGGTAGCGCGCAAAGATGTAGCGCATTATTCTCGGAAGTTGACCTTCCATCGTTATGTGTTTTTTGCGCTGTTATCGCGCGTTAGTCATTCAGGTTTCGACTTGCATCTTCTACATGTCATAGCGCCGTATGTTTTTTGATCACCGACCGAGAGAGGAATGGAGACAGATATACGAAAAAATTGTACATCTCTCTCTCTCACACACCTTGTTCGAACCTCGCTGCTATCGAGACGCGATCTGGCCTTGGGGCGATAAGAGGATTGCGGATCGCTTTGAATTTTCGCGCCTCCGACAGCGCGTGATGAGTCATCGGCGGTACCCCCTCCCACTTAAACGGTTCGCGTTCCCCCCACCTGCCCCCCTCGCCAACGGTGCGGTACCCCCCTTCCGCCACCTCGCCCCTCGCCAACGGTGCGGTACCCCTCGCCAACGGTGTGGTACTCCTCACCCCGCTTCACCCCCTTACCAACATTTGGTCATTCATAGCCCCTTATATATCTACGTGCAATTTTTTCCAAAACGACGAAACATTTCACTTAGCAAACTAACCCTTCTAGCTTCTAAAAAAAACTCAAGTCGTTTGGATTAGTTTTAAAAAAGTTAGGCGATTTTAAAGAATGTCCGAATATTTTCGGGAATCACTGTATATCGAATATCCCTAGCGCTTACCCACGACAAGCGCCAATACACTTGACGGAAGAACATAGAAATAAAAGGGCTAGTCTTCTGATTGCGCTTGGCCCCGCGTGCGTCGGCTTCCCTTCGAATTGGAAACGGATCCCTTATTCCTTGAGTATAAAGACGCGCTCGAATATCAAAACAAAAGCACGCGTTGACGTATTCCGTACGAGAGAAGGTAGGCTTGAAGTCCGATCGGTCCTAACCTAACCAATCTACCCTGCATCCCTCTCAAATGGCCATTCTCTTGAAGAGGCCCTTTTCACAGCAATATCTCCTCTCCGAGGCCCACCTTCTTTCGCACGGAATAGGGCAACGCGTGCTTTTGTTTTGGAATTCAAGCGCGTGCTTTTGTTTTGGAATTCAAGCGCGTGCTTTTACTCGAAAGATAAGGGATCCGTCTCGAATTTACAGGGATCACAGCGCAGGTGGGACCACGCGCAGTTAGCGGGCTACCATTTTTTCTGCCGACATAACGTGGTCGACCCCCCGCAGTCGAGGGTGTAATATCCATTACAGTGTATTAAAAAATTATTTTCTTCATCGTATCGAAAGGGAAGTGACGCCAATGGAATCCTGGCATTCTCCCGATTAAAATCATACCAAATGCCATGTAAATCGGACTACTTTTACATAAGGAATACAAATTGCTTGTGCAAAAGTAATCCGATTTGTATGACATTTGGTATGATTTTCATCAGAAAAACATAAGGAATCCATTGGTGTCACTTCCATACCCATACGATGAAGAATAAAGAATTTCTTAATACGCTGAAATGAATATTTCACCCTCGACTGCGAGGGGTGACCTGGAATCGCTGCGGTCGGCCGAGGATTCAGACCTGTTTCAGAAATAAAATAATTCTTTATTCTTTATCGTATCGATATGCAAGTGACACCAATGGAATCCTTATGTTTTTTCTGATGAAAATCATATCAAATTTCATGTAAATCGGGCTATTTTTAACGAAGTCAGCTTGAAATGATATAAATCGATTTTCCATGGAATTTCTTTCATTATCGTCCGAATTACGTCGTTCTTGGTGTAGCGAGCACAGCGTCGATTTTGCAGGAGGTTGTAAATCTCCTCGACGCAATGTTACTCGCTCTTGCGACGTCTTGTGGTCACAAGTGCTCACTGGATTGGGATGATTAACGAAAGGTGTGCCGTTCAATAAACTGAGTCACCTCCTTGAACAGTTAATAATGAATTGTTGATTTATTGTTTTATGAGACAGACCTGGTCTAATACACGTGTACAAAAAACGACTTCGTGCGGATGCGTTTGAATTCTGTTGGCTTCTGACGCGGAGGAGCCTGACTTCACGCAGGAAGACTATGGAACCTCCTTCAGAGGGTGTGTCCTGGAAAAAAGAGGTGGTCGAAACCTTTAGCTATTGGTGAAACGCGATGTGGAAATGGTTCATGGAAAACGCAGCGGAAAGGGAAATCTAAATGGATATATCTGCCCCATGAGCCGGACGTCGCGCGGCCATCTGTTTATTATCGCGGCTGTCTGGAAACCCTCGGCCGTGACTCGGGTAGATCGCCTGAATTTTCACAAGTACGGGGCGCGGACTGACAGACTGAATGTCTAACAGATGTGGCGTCGAAAAGGACAAGGCACCCTTGTGCGTCCTTGATGGTTCGGCGAAGGTAACGCTCAACACTTGGTGTTAGTTTAATCGGCGAAACATAAGGAATCGATTGGTGTCATTTTCGCAAAGATCTGATGAGAAATGTGGAAATCCTGAACATTTCTCACGTTTTAATGGTATCCAAACCCCTTCGAGGGTCGAAGGCCATAAAATTCGGTGAGGTACTGCGGGGGGTTGTCCTCTCCACGGGGTACAAGGCTGCATCTTTTGACGGGCGTAGCTCTAGAATCACCCTGTACAGCTTGATCTGTACGCTGAGCGGTCTCGGTCATAAAAGGTGCGGGACACAAGTTGCCAGGGATCGGCGGGCTTAAGCTACGCTGATGGAGGGGAAACACCTACAGGAGCGATGGTTATGTATGCATGAACTGCGCCTGCGTCAGTCACGCACACATAACCGCCTGACGCAGGCGCAGTCCATACACATATAACCATCGCTCCTGTAGGTGTTTCTCCCTCCATCAATGTAGCTTAAGCCCGCCGATCCCTACAAGTTGCCGCGTGGCCGGACACAAGTCGCTACATACCAGCCGCTCGATACAAGTCGATGGAGACAAACCGATGTATCCCAGCGAGTCGCTGATGACAAAGCTGCCAGCGATTGTTCCCCAGTCTATACGAGCCTTAACCCAAAATCGGAAAATAGCCGAATAACCCAGGGGGTTAATTTCACCCCCTTCGAGTGAATTTGGGCAGCAAACAAAAATTGCGTTTGTTACGTCGGGCTAACCAACGTATTGAGCAGTCTAAAGAAATCGGAAAAACGGCATAAAAATGCCGAGCGCTATTGTATTGTTGTAGCCGTCTCCGAACTGAGCCTTCTGGCCGAAGGCAAGCCTTTAAACCGCACCAATCAGAGGCTAGCGCTAAACCGGTTTGCGTCGTAGTAACTTGAATTGTAGTAACTGAAACTGGAATTCCACCCGCGCCAATCAACGGTCACAGACAGGTCCGAGCGAGTTATGACCCTTTCCGTGGTCCGCGATATTATAACGTAAGTACTCCGAAAACTCGCAGAGGCACCTTTCCGGCCCTATCCAAACATCCAGTGAGTTGTTGAGTTCTATATCCCATTTCATTTCTATATTATATTTCATTCTATTTCGTTCTTTATATATTTAGGTTAGTCGTAAGATTTGTTTTATATTTTTAGTATTTTGTATTTTAAAAGTTTCGTATTTTTAGTGTTGTATCTTTATATTTTATTGAATATATATTATTATTTTTATTATTACTTAATTATTTTACTCATTATTTATTCCATTCGCCTTCGTGTTCGCTGTTCCGCCGCAACGTTGAAGCACATCAGTGCTCAACGCTTAAGCCAACGAACACAAACCTTGGAGCAGGCGGAGCGCACCATCGTTCGCCTGTTAAAGGGGACAAACACGAAGTCGAACAGCTCGACCTTTAACGCGCGTTCCTGTACCTTACAAACCTATGCCATGCATCAGACGCGCCGGGTGCAAGTATCAATTGCGCCGCCTCCTCCAGAAATTTCGCGAACCAGCGGTGTCCGAGAAATACCCGCTCGGGTTCCCTTCCCTTCCGGAAGTAATAAGTAACATTTTAATCAATGCGGCACCAGAACCGCCCGAGATTTACGCGGTACCCTCCATGCCGAAGAAATGGAGATTGATCCCCAACGCATTACCCGCGGCGTGGTGATTAATTGAGATCGCCCCCGAGCAATCCGCGACCCGCTAGATACTTCCGCGTGAATCCGAAGAGTCCAACGAGACAGCGAACGAAAGTGTCCCGTGGGTCAAATTGTCTGATTTTTAACGTCCCTCGGACAACCCGCGTATTTCACCCGATATTTTACGGGAGGTGGCTTCCGAGACGCAATCCCCTACATATTCACAAATTTTCAGAATTTTTGGATTCGGGATCTTCTCTTGTTAGGTGTAAGGTCACTCAGCGAGGTTTTAACAGATACCCTGCTGGCTATGGGCCGCTAAACGTGCCCCCCTGCAGGACTGTGTTTAGGGAAGACCAGGACAAAGGCGGGGCCCTAATGATTGAGTGTTACAACTTCGATTTTAATAAAATAAAAAAGAAATTGAAGATACGGTTTATCATTAATGAAAGGCATCAACTAAGCTGTGCTACTGGATTTGTATTTAATATGTGCTGACAATGTGACAATTTTTAATATCCAGTAGCAAAGCTTAGTTGATATCTTTTAATAATGATAAACTGTATCTTCAATTTCTTTTTTATTTTAATTAAAATGGAAGTTGTAACATTTAATCTTTAGGGCCCCGCCTTTATCCTGGTTTTCCCTAAACACAGTCTTGCAAAAGGCAGTAAGGGGGCACGTTTAGCGGCCCATACCCAGCAGGGTATCAGTTAAGAACCCGCTGCCTGACTTCACACCTAACAATAAGTCACTACAGCTCGTAGAGGCACTGTACACCAACGTAAAGATTCGAGCTGCATTTCTTTGCTCACTTACCTATCCTTTTACTTATACGTTTGTAACTCGTAAATTACAAAAGATATCGAACAAACATTTAGATAAATGTTATACCGTTTCTAAAGATCTATGTATATATGAGACGGAAAGAATTTTGGAAAAAATCTTTTTTTTAATATTCGCTTATTATTTATAACTTTCCCATCGCTTCCAGGGTAAATAATTATGCATTTCGGATTTCTAAAGACCTATAGAAACATATCCTGTAAAAAACTTTAGTTGCCAGCCTGGTCCAAAATTAACCAATTTCTATCATTCTCCTTTACTTTATAACCACAGATGTGGCAGAAGGTACGGAGTTTCTTTCTTTCCCGTTTATTGCAGTTTGAAAGTACTTGAACTTTCTCTGCATCAGTTTAGGGGAAATTTATTAGGTTGACCGACGAAAGCCTCGCTCTCACGAAATTCATCGAACGTAATACATGAGGCATGGGAATTAATTGCCCTTTTGCGTTGATTGGGGCCAGATTTGTTTAGCCCCCCCCCCCCCCCCCTTATGGTACTCTAGGGGACCGCCAACTTTTGAGAGATTTAAGATAAAAAGATGTGTTTCAGAAACATACTCTCCCTGCAAAATAATATCTCGACAAGCTACATACTCGTTCGACAGCGGGAAATAGGTAGCTGATACAGTATATATTCGCTAAGAGCTCGGTTGTGCCTATGCGCACGTTAGGCCTTACACTTCTGGCTCACTCCTGTCCTGCGGAAGCGAGAGGGAGATGGAATGGGGGACTGAAAGCGAGCGACGAACGGTACGAGACAGACGACGCATCGATACTTTGTCTTGCTCCGTCTTTCGGACGCCTGAAACTCCGTCCTTTGCGTGCGCGACGAGCGTGAGCGTTTACACGAAAACGGCGCTGCACATTTCGTAAGAGCTCGACGCGGGCCTCGAGTCACATCTGATTGATTAATTTTTATGTAAATTTGTGGGTGTAAAGTATGAACCAGTATAGAAATATCGATGTTTTGGATGTTTTATTTCTGACCTTACATTACAAATTATACGTGTAGCGTACTCCTATTCTGTCCGAAATGGAATGTTCGAGCACATATTGTAAAAGATGTAAACTATTGTGATGTTTTGGGGAATTCTACAATGGTATTGAGATCTGATATGGGGGCTGGGCCTAACCAAGATGGTACCGATAAGTTTACAGCTTACACGTGTTGTATATGCGGTAATGTGTTTTTTTTATAACATATGTTAATTTCTAGGCAATGCATTTGTGATTGGGCAGGTGCAAATGCTGCCTGAAGAAATGTCATAGAAGGCGAACGAGTGTTATAAGCAGGACACATAATTAAATGTGGAAGGAATGAGGATAGTAGTATGTACATAGTCAGGTCGTCAGTTTTTCAGCACTTTGGTTACAAACTTCACAACTGAAAGGAAAACCACGCGACATTATTGTAAAAGTGTCCAGAAATGTTCTGTTTATTCGTGTAAAGCAGGTTTAGGGGGAAATGTAAGCACATAATAGCCACTTTGTTATACTGTTACCGGTTAGTTCATAACCTCAAATTAGCAGTGATATTCAGCACACTTTCATAGTTGGAGTAACTTCACATATTTTTAATGCAAATTTCCATACTTTTAAGTGGTCTATTTTCTCAAAATTACCAAATACATTTTCCCTGTATACAAAGCGTTCATTTGGCTTTAGAAAACAATGAAACCGCAGATTCAAAACTGCACACTTCATTTTGTTTTTGGATTTAGAACGTGGAGGAAAAGTTCCAACCTCCATATCAATAAACAATAGGTAAATAAGTAGGAAACTTTAACTTAGTATAAACATAAAAAGCAACACACTCCAATGCAAGGGCGCAAGAACGGCCGGGACTGATGTACTCTATGAACGCTTCTACTTTTTACCACCAGATGTCATGGTGACGGCTGTCAGATCCCAATTCGTCGCTAGGTTGTGAGACACTATAATTTTTTAATTATACATTTTAATTTACATTTAATTATAATTTTACAATCAACAATTCACAATCAATTATCAGTTACACAATATGAAGCATTATTTAAATACGCTTTGTTTTGTTTCGGCTATCCAGATAACCGGTTAGAAGAATTTAAACGCCCCGCGGATTTCTGTTTTACACAACTAAATTCTATGATTTGTTTGGACTGCTGTTCGGTGGTTACCTTAAAATGTTCTTGATGTTAAGATTATTTATGTTGCACACATATTTTCGAGCAATTTCATTACTGTCAACACTACGTAGAATAATTACCCTCTGGAGATACCAGATCTGCCATATTTTTATGTACGTGGAAAACCTTAGGTTCAACATTTGAAAGTTCTGGACAATGTCCAACATCGAGCGTAATATATGCCATCTATACCTCGTATAGGGGAGATTCATAGGTGTGTCTCACCATATTTGTATCTGCGGCGCCTATCTTAGCTACTGAAAGAGATTACCTAGGGACGTATACGATAGTATAATTACCCAAAACATCTTAATAGTTCATGACACCTTTTACAACACGTGTTTAAAGATTCTATTTCAGACAGAACAGGCAGGGCCGTTCCTAGGTTGTTGGCCGCCCAAGTGCAAAAACAATATTGCCGCCCTTATTAATATAATATTCTTTAATTTAAAATTTTATATGCAGTGTTTACTTTTACATCTATATATATACATTGTTTTAAACAGTTATCACGCAAAGAAATAGTTCTTAATTTTTATTTTCATAAAATGAAACAAAGATTCTTATAACATAAATGGTTTTATTTAAGATGAATATTTTATTCCACATATAAGTACAAAACTGATGCGTAACAAAGAGAACTATTAGTATTAAGTGTACTGAAAGTAAAATAAATTGATTTCGAACATAGGTGTACCATTAGTCCAGTCATGGCATGGCCAGTTGGAGCATTTATGAGCACGGCCTCCACGAGGTTTGCCAGAGCCGGGCGGAAGGAGAGCTCGAAGTCAATGATATCGCGGACGTACTTACAAGTTGTGCCTACACCGAACACTACTACGGTTTTCCCATCCGCTATACGCCCGCGGTATCATTGGCTTCGAGCTCCCCTTCCGCGCGGCTCTGGAAAATATCATGGGGGGCTATGCTCCCAAATGCTCCAACTGGTCATAACTGCATTATTTACTTAGTCTGTATTATTATCATACTAAAATTTAGTTGTAATGATTAAGGGTTAGAGTTGAATAAAAATTAAAATCATAAATAAGAAAATAAATCACAAACTTCTTGATTTTTTTTATGCAAATTCATTAATTATTTCTGATAAACCCAAATTCTCGCAAATATCTTTTTCTATAGATAATAATACAAGATTAGTTAAGCTTTCCTGTGACATCGATGACTTAAGGTAATTTTTTTATTAATTTTAATTTAGAAAAACTCCTTTCCCCTGATGCCACAATTACAGGCAGAATTGAAAAATTCTTAAAGCTATAGAAAAATTAGGAAATGAAGATATCAATTCATTATTTGTAATGTAATCTAAAGTAATTAAGGGTTTTGTCGAAATGGGAAATATTTCCCTAAAATTTAATATTGCGTTAAATAATTCAAGTCCATTCAGGTCTTTTTCCACAACATCGTCTACCTTTTTTTGTAAAAATAATTCAAGATCCATGCAACATTTTTTTCAAAATGACTGAATCTATTTGAAGAAAAGAACACAAAAAACCAAATGTACTGTTACATTGATCTGATAACATCAATCTTTCTTTTACAGAAGTTTTCGCCGTATCTAGAATGGGAAAATAAAAATTAACTTTCAAATTTTGTTCAGAATTTTGTACTGACTCATCACTTGATTCGTACAAAAAATTACGAGATTTCTTTCTTTTGCGAGTTTGAGGAAATTCGGGTTCTACATCAATAACTTCAACAAGCTTTGTAGTTTCACTAATATATTCATTAAAACTGATATCATTCCTTTTCCCATTTAAACTTTTTCTTAAATTATCCAACGCTTTAGGACATTCAATATTAATATTGGGATTTTTTAGCATTTTGCTAACAACGTTTATTTTTACGAGCATATCTCGCCAGATTATTAACGAACATAAAAATTTAAAGGATTATAATTTTTTAGATAAAGAATTTGCCATGTTTCTTGGGTTCAAATCTCTAATTTGATCATTACTTAAAACAATTAAACTGTCATAAATTTGAGATTTTGTTGCAAAGGTCTTATAGCGTTAATGCGACTTAACCACCGAGTGCTATTTAAAGGTTTTAAAGAGAAATTTTTATTATTCTATTTTAAAATATTCCATGTAAATGGGGAAGCAGAGAAAAAATTAAATAATTCTTGAACAATATCGAAAAATCCAACGATTTCGTTATTAATGGTTACGGCATCATTAAGAACTAGGTTCAGACAATGTGCTGCACATGGTACAAATGTTCTAGGATTAACATTTAAAATTCTCTTTTGAAGTCCTATATCCTTACCCCTCATGTTAGCTCCATTGTCATAGCCTAGTCCACGGATATTTTGCACATCAAGGCTAAATTTTGGTAACAATTCATTAGTAAGGTAGTTAAATAAACCTTCGCCAGTGGTATCAACTATTGGAAAAAAAACAAGAAAGTATTCTTCTATTTTCACATTATTTTTCGTGCAATTCACAATTCGGGCAACAAACGTGATTTGTTTCACGTGGCTTAAATCTGGGGTGCAATCAAGGATAACAGAAAAATATTTCGAATCATTTATAATTGTTGTTAATTTTTTTCTTATATCTGCTGCTAATAACTCAATGATTTCATTTTGAAAATGTACCCTGAAATAATATGGCATATGACTTTTTATTTGTTTTGATGTCTGTACATTTTTTACATGCTCTGCTATTATCGGATCAAACTTAGCTAACATTTCTACAGCTTTCATAAAGTTTCCATTGTTGGGTTTGTATAACTCGGTGGACTCGCCGCGAAATGCCAAACACTGACCTCATAAAAATTTAGCAATGGCTATCATTCTTTCAATAATAGCGCGTCATCGTTTTGTTTTCCTTTCATAATATGTTTGAAGATGTTTATCTATTGTGCAGTTATTTTGTATCTTTGAGCATTCAATATGTTGTGCACTGTTTTCGTGTTGCCCAAAATATGTTGCTGCATGTCGCCAGTCTGAATAATCGCCACGGGTCAACTTAATAATATTTTTGCTAAATAATTTGCACCAAAAAAATACCTTGTTCAATTTACTAGAGTAAACTAGCCAATTTCTGGTAACTTTTTCGCCATTTTCTAGAATTATATCGTAATAGGTTGTTGAAAATCATCTGTTTGTTTCATCCGAAGGGAAACTAACATTATCCCGACGTTGCACTGGTCCTTTCTTCACTACAATTTCTAAAAGTTGATTAGCAATTGAATCAGGTCATGTTCTAAGATCTGCCAGTACTAAGGAGGAACTTAAGGGTTCTGCTTCATCAATATTCTCTTCTTCAGGATTTTCCTTTTCCGACTCTGATGATGTTGAAGATAATGTGTCATCTTGCTGTTGCTCTTGCTCCTTTACAGGTCTAGGAGTTGAAGCAATCAATAAATCTGGAATCTCCAGTGATGGTTCAGATTCTTCAGGAACAATATCAGAAGTGGAAATAGCCGATGTACATGCTACAGAAAGATTTTTTGAAGAATCCAAAAACTTTGTTAAAACTCCACTTAGTTCATTCCTTTCTTTTATTTTCAATTCCGCTTTTTCGATAATAAGCACCAGACTGCCTTTTGGTTTGTCTTTCTGACATCTAACAATAAGAAGGAGTGATATTTTTTCTTATTTACAACAAAATTCCTAAGTGGATTATAAGTAAATCTTACCTTGATTAATTTATTTATAAGATAAACACCTATAATAATTACCAATAGCCACTAATCACATGTACTAAATCACAACTTCAACACAACTATCAGTTCTGCTCTAAATGAAATCTAAAGAAAACTGGTAAATATTTACACGAATACACCATTTACACCAATGAAATAGTATTTAAACCGCGTACGACGAATGAAGGGTCATAAATAAATAAATCAAAATTTTGCCTCAACTTTGAGAAAGTCAGGTTCCGATTCAGGCTCAGATTACAAGTGCTGACGGCATGTTCGAAAGACACTCTTTATAGCTTTAAAGCAACATTGTCGGCACTTTGATTCGTTATTGTTTCGCTATGTTGGTGGGTCTACCAGTCTACCTACATACATATTTCGAAAGAATACAGGGTGATTCTCCAGCTAGAGTCGTCAAAGACGATGTCGCCGACAATTTCGCGACTTGCTGAGTTTCGTGGTCTTCGACGCTCGAAACTAGCGGGTGAAATGTAACCAACGTGAAATGTATTCACTATAGCATATTAAAAATTTCTTTATTTTTCATTGAATCGATGTGGTAGTGATACCAATGAATTCCTGGCGTTTTCCTGATTAAAATCATGTCAAATGTCATGTAAATCGGACTATTTTTAACGAAGTTAGCTTTACATTACGCAAATCAATTTTTCATGGAATTTCCTTAATTATAGTCCGAATTATATCGTTTTGGGGACTATCTTCATCAGGAAAGCATAAGGGAAATACAGAACTCAGCATTCGTCACTGCTTAGTGCGCAACATTGAATGGTCCCGCACGTCGACGACCACGAACCTCAGCGAGGCACGGGATTTTCGGCGGCATCGCCTTTGACGACTCTAGTTGGAGAATCAGTACAGGGACATTCCACGCCAAATCAATCACCTTTTGCTCCTTGAAGTCTAGGATTTTATTAAAAATGGAATATGTTGTAGTTCTCGTGAAATTGAGAGGCGGGGTTAAGTCATCTTTTTGTTGATTTCGAATTTGTTTAAAAATACAGGGCCTTGAATTTTTCGATTTTTGCCTGTTTTCGTGAAAATAGATTGTACTTATGAATTTTCATTTCGAAAACCAACGTTAGATAATTTGAAAAAAAATTTAATTCTTATTAGTCAAAATTTTACATATAATAAACGGCGTGTGGCCGTCCAAGTGCGGGGGCACCTTCTGCACCCACGCCAGGAACGGGCCTGCAGAATAGGATTAAGCTACGCATATAATAATTTTTATTGTAGGGTCAAACATAAAACTCCCCCAAAAATGGTGCAGGTCCTCAAAACTTGTATTTTAGTCCATAGTTTACACATACAAGTTTACATAAAAATCAATTAGAAAAATTGGAAAAAAGTGTTAATTGTTAGTATATAATATATAGCTCTTTATTGGTCCCCTAAGGGTTACAATCCATTACATTTCCTACTTACATCTATAACTTAACCTACACTTAACCTATGCCTTAATTTAAACCTAAAACCGTCTGTCCACGCCGCCACCTTACGCTCGCACGCACGCTTCCCCTACCCCCTTTTACGCTTACGCAACCGATTCATCCCCCTCCCAATCCTTGACCTCCGCTTCCGCACGCTTCCTCTTTCACTTCCATTTGTCCATTTACACTACATCCACTTCACATCCATTTGTCTATTCTCCTCAACCACCCCTCCCCCTCTCCATCATCCCCCAGCACCTGCCGCACCATACCCTGCCACCCTCTCTCCTCCCCTTCCCCCAAGCATACCTCCCACACATACTCCCAGGTCTCCTCCCCCCACCCGCACATCCTACACAATCTTTTTTCCTCCTCTTCCCAATACCTCCCCCCTCATCTCATTCCTCAGCCTAAACCTCGCCATTCTTTTCCACCTACTCTCCCCCCATCGTTTCTTAAGATAACCCGGCACTCCCTTTCCCTTCACCGCCCCATACAACCTGTTATACTTTGATCACCATATCTTTCCCCACCCCTCCTCCTCCTCTAGCCTTCTGTCTCTTTCTACTAACTCCTCCGCCCTCAACCCCCTCTCTCCCTGTCTTTCCACTTCCTCCACATTCCAACCCATTCCCTTGAAATATTGCTTCCTTTCCTCCTCCCAACCATCCAACACCTTACCCCTTCTCTCCCTTTCCTTTATCTCACCCCAACATAGCCTGGCCAGTTCACCTCCTCCCCCCTCCTCCAGCTTTCTCTCATACCCCCACGCTCTGAACCCCGCCCTTCCCTTCAACATCCCCCTCTGTAGCTTCTCTCTCACCAAATACCCCGGCCTGCTCCTCTCCACTCCCAACACCCACCTGAAATACCTCTCCTGTAGAGCTTCTATTTTCTCCCTGGCCCTCCACCCCCATACCTCCACCTCATACTCCACCACTGCCCACATCAGCTTGTCGAAGAGTCACAACCTCTTTCCCCAATCCTTCCCAAATCTCCTCTTACCTATTCCCCACACCCGCCCCATAATCGCCGCACCCTTCCTTAACCTCTCCTCTATGTGGGCCTCCTGCCCCCCGCTCCTCATCACAATGTAACCTAGGTATTTATTATACCTCCCTACCTCCTCCAGCTCTTTTCCTTTCCACCGCCACGACACCTTTTTCCATCTGCCGCTCCCCTTCCTACACATCATTATTTTCGTCTTCCCTATATTTACCTCCAACCCCTTTCCATCCATATATTTCTCCAGCCTCGCAATCATTACCCTCATCCCCTCCTCATCCTCCGCCAGTACCGCCACATCGTCGGCATACGCCAACGTGTAAACTTTTCTACCCCTTAATTTCACTCCCTCATCCCCCTTTCTCCAAATCCTCATCTATGTCGACCATTAGCAGAGTGAAGAGACTAAGGCTCAAGGGACACCCCTACATTACCCTCCTAGCTGTCCAAAACTTCTCCCCTTCCTCTTCCCCTACCCTAATCCTGCACACCGTCTCCTCTAGTACCTCCTCACACCTTCAAACCAACCCTTCCCTTACCCCCCTCTTCCTCAGCGCCTGCACCAGTACCCCCCTGTCCACCGAGTCAAACGCCGCCCTCAGGTCCATAAACAACACCACCATCCTCCTCACCTTCCTCCCCACCTGCCTATTAATCAAATAATTCAGGACGTAGATGTTGTCCATGCACCTTAGACACCTTCTAAAGCCAGCTTGACTTGGTGGCAGCAGTCCCTTCCCCTCCACCTCCTCCCTTAGCCTTTCCGCCAGCACTAACGTGTACACTTCGTACGCCGTCTGTGTTAGCGTTATCCCCCTGTAGTCTCCTGCTTTGTCCCCCGCCCCTTTCTTCAAAACCGGAACTACCACCCCCTCCCTCCACTCTTTCAGCCACCCTTCCCCCTTCCATACCCTATTACACAGTGCCCACAACCACTCCTCTACCTCCAAGCCACCTAACTTCCACACCTCATTCTAGATCCCATCCCCTCCCCCCGCCTTTCCCTCTTTTAAACTCCTAATCACCCTTCTTATTTCCTCTCTTCCTATCTCCTCCTCTCCATCCTCCCTCCTCTCTCCTCCTCCACCCCTTCTCACCCTGCACTCCACACCACCTAACATTCCCTTGAAGTGCTCTTCCCATTCCACCATTTTGATCCTTTCATTGACTGTCCTTCTCCTCTTCCTCTCCCTATTTATCGCCTTCCACACTTGCCCTTCCGTCGTTACCCCCTCCAACTGCTTTTCCCATGTGCCCACCTCCTTTTTCCTTTTCTCCTCACATAACCTCCCATACTTCTTCTTACTCTCCCTATATTCCCCCCTCCCCTCCTTCCTTCCCCCATCTTCTTACTCTTTCCTTACCTTCCTTTTTTCATACCTATACTCCTCATCCCACCACCCTCCCTTCCCTCCCCTTCCCCTTCCTTTTCCCATCTTCTGTATCGCCCCCTTTATTCATTCCCTCAGTTCCCTCCACTCCTCCTCCACTCCCCTACTTCCCTCTGCCCTTTTCCCAAATTCCCTTACAAACGCCCTTCTTCCCTCCTCCGTCCAATTCTCTTCTCCCTCCCTTCCCCTTTCAGCCACACCACGTTAATTGTTAGTATATCATTTAAATAATGGAAATTTTCTATAAGTTGTCTTGATAACTGAATTTCTCCTGCAAAAATACACAATTTAAAAAAAATTTCTCTCTACACCAAATAATTCCCGAGATATTCAATTAAATACAGTTTCGACCCCCAACTTTAGGGGCTGTGGTCACCCTTTCACTATAAAAAATTGCCGATAAAAGAATCGTCTTGAATATTTTTCCAAGAACAATTTCTCACAAGAATCGGTATGTGTGTATAGGTTCGACATGCTCCGTTATGAGTCTTCGATGACCAGCAGAGCAACGTACATGTCAAGTGCATTGACTAATACCATTTAGCGATCGACGGCACAATTGTAGGTGCATTTACCTTAGCATGTAGAAAGAGACAATTTCATCACTAGCAGCTTTCACGCATTTGTGGTAGTACGGCAGAAGCATGTTAATCGTGTCTACAGTCACAGACGAGGTATAACACAGACCTACCACCTAAATCATTTTTCTGCCCCGAGATTGTGGGGTCCCAGGACCGATTACCATTTTAGTGTCACATGTAACGTTATTGGTAAAATCTCGAAACAGATTCCAACCCTATACGTCGTCTGTGATAATAGTAGTCATCTTGATTGTCGCATACCACTGAGTGCGTTATGATCGAACTACAGCTTGTAATGATGTTATAGGCGAATAACATTGATACAAATTCAGAAGCCAGTTTTGGAGAAACTTAAATTCTACGCCATAAACATATGTACTCTCTAAATATTGAAATTTTATAAATTTCAGGTGTATGTGTGAATCATGAAGCGGAGTTTACGATAGACGCCCGAGAAGTCCCGAAGTCGAAAAATGATGATGACAAGGTCTCCTGCACAATTAATACACCTAGTGGTGGCAAAGTCGAGAAGCTCGTCATTCCTGGAGGAGACGGAACTTATGGCGTTAGTTATGTACCATTTGAAGAGGGATATCATACCATAGACATACTTTATCACAATATCCCTATTCCTGGTTCACCATTCTCAGTTAATGTTCAACAAATCGGTGATCCTACGAAATGCAGAGCACATGGGCCAGGGTTAAAACAGGGATACGTCAATAAGACCAACACATTCGTCGTAGAAACCAAAGGTAGAGTATTCGAATATTTAGTAAGTTAAATATCAGAGGGTAATGTGATGTAATTTAGAAAGAAAATATTATTTTGGAATTGACACCTGAGAACGTTGTACAATTCGTTTACTTTCAAATGTAAATATTCTATGAATTTGAAATAACACTTTTGACAAGGTTGTCCTTAAGGGGTCTTCCTATCGTGGCGGCTGAGAAGAACTTAATTGTTCAGGAATTAAAAAAAAAAACAAGTATTGCACGTGTCATTTTGTACCTTTGTAGCTTCTTTCTATCACCTTTTAAGACTATAAAAAAGATTAGAAGTAAAATTATCCATTTATAGCGGAATAGAAGCATCGCGAAGAGAACAATATCCTTCTTGAAATGTCCCCACCTCAAATTATCAGATCATCCTCTATCCTTTCTCTCCTGTCTCTCAGCTTGTTCTTCTTCATTGTTATCTCCCTTTTCCCTGCCCTCTCCTTCATTTTTACTTCTGTTATTCCTTCACAACCTCCTTTCCTCTTTCCCACGTTTCTTATCTATTCCACCTCTTCCTCCACTCCTATCTGGTTCAACAATTTTCTAACTGCCTTTTTTTGCTTCCTTTCACTCCATCTTGATCCCCCTAACGATTACGTTCCTCTTTCTCTCCTCCCTTTCCTTCCTCCCCCACTTCCTTTCTATTTCTCCCATTCCTTCCTTTCTTTTCTCCACGCCTCTTCCCCTTTTCCTTCCTTCTTCCTCTCCATCTCTTTCTCTATCCTCCTTTTGCAACTCCAGTTCTCCTGTCGTTTACTCTACATATACTTCCCATTGTTGTACCAAGGTCCTTGGGGTCGAGATTCTCGCCGTGAATCCGAAGGAAGGACTATCCGTGAAGGTGCTCCGAGTCGTCCTTCACGGTCGTCGTCCAACGAGCTCTAAAGATTCGGATGATAGTGCCGGGACGGGAGGATTCGGTTGGAAACCGAAGGTAGGGGATCTTTGCAAGTTGAAGAGTTAGAACTCATCGTAGGAATGAACAAGTTTATTCTGTCCCGATCTGGGTTACAATCAAGCGCGTACTATCTCGTGTCTGGTCCGGTATTACCTCTCCGCGCTCGTCGCTTATACATAGTCTTATAGCCTAATTAGAGACGAAGCGGGGACCAGCGGGGTCTCCGTCTTTGACCCGCTCTTCGGTGTTCCGCGATGTGCTGACGGCGCTTGCTGTGTCGTTGCTCCGGCTTTGGGTGTTTGCTCGTGGCAATCGGAATGCGCGGTGGTTACTGTTATGTATTAAAATCACACGCATTTTAGTATTATATATTCAGTATTATATTTGTTAATTAACGATAATATTACACCAATACCGCATACGCATCGCAATAGCTCGCGACGTACGACTTCTAAATCGCACGTGAAGCAACCTAACCCCCGATCTCACTCGGACTCGCTCGGCGCTACTCGACCGCAGCGCGACGGTATATCCGACGGTTATTGTATACCCGTACGCATACATCACAGTTATAGCGCCTGATCGTCAGTTGGGTTGCAACATCATCCCGTCCTTCATTCCCTCCAGCTCCCCTACCTGTTTCTCAACCTTATTCAACTTTCTCACCATCCCGTCCCACTTCTCCCTCCATCCTTTCTCTCTCTCTCTTTGATCTGCTTCTTTAACTCCTCCATCTTCTCCCTAATAATTTCCTTCCCCCTCTTGTTGACTTCCGCCAGCCCTTTATTCACTTATTTCCTTATCCTCCAGAGCAGCTCCTCCATGCTGTTCATCCTGTTCTACAATGCTCATTCCCTTCCCATCCCTTCATTTTCCTTCTTTTCTTCTTCCCTTCCCCTTTTGAAATAGTCCCGTATCCCGTTACTGCTTTCCCTGGTTGCCGTCCCCTCCTTGTCCTCCTCCTCTCCCGTGTCTACCTTCCCCTTCCTCCTACCTTCCTCTTTCTTACTTCCCATGCTCACCCCTTTCTCTCTTTCCCTGAACTCTCTTTCAATTTTTCCGCCTTCTCTTTTGTTAGTCCTTCCCCCCCCCCCCCTAGATGTCGCCACTCCTCTCCGAAACTCTGCGCTCTCCCACTCAATCCTTGTCAACCTCATTCTTTATACTACTCCCTCTTCCGCCCCTCTCCTTCACCTACGTTCTCTATCCCGCGTACCTCTATCCTCCCGCGCCTCCACTTTTCTCCCTCTCTTCAACCCTCGCTCTTCGTTCTCACCTTTCACTTCTAACAACCGCTTTTCTCTCCAAAAACTTGGTCCGCTAAACCACTCCGCATTGTCACCTGCCTCTCCCCGCTACCTCTGATCTGAATGAAGAAGTAAATGAAATAATAATCTAATGTCACAATTTTCCATATTCGACATTTTTTATTTTTTTTTACCAGAATTTCGTTCTTAATCATGTGTAAACACTCAAACTTAAATAATAACCAGTTCACAACTATATCATGGAAATAACGATTTATACAGTTTTTAATATTTTATTTTGGTAATTATGCATAAAAGAGGGCTACAACTCCAATTTTGTTGAATTTTGGATATGTTATAGAGGGGATGATCGTGAGTAATATGCACTTTGTCCAAAGCGTGGGCCGGCCGTGGTTCAAGAGTTATGACAAAAAGAAGATGAAACTTGTTACATTACATTTACTCTAATATAAGTGATTTCTGTTATTGACCACACCTCGGGTATTGATTCAATGTTTACATAGTTTATTAAAAAGTGAAACGAGGTATCAGTGTAGGTTTGGGGCTAAATGGGAGGGGGGCGAGAAGCGCCCACAGCTACGTCTACATTTCATACACGTCCACACTAAATATACGTAGATGCAAGCCCTACTGCCCCCCCCCCCAATCTAGTCCCAAACATATACCTGTAATTTTGTAATAAGTTTAGAACTGTTACTTTATTAATATTGCACAGGATGTGTTTAGATTACGTAGCACGCTTCAGCATGCGTCTAGAACAGTTTGACGTACAATTCTAATGGGATGCCAACGTTACTCCCCTCTCCTTGACACACACACACGCACACACACATACTGGTACACACAGGCTCGCAGACCTATATCATTACACCTCCCTTCCTTAGATTTCTATGCAATCAGCATATAACCACAAATCAAAACGTAGACATTAAAAAGTAAATAAAAAATATACAAAAAAAATGGTTTATGTTAAACAATTTTATTTAAAATGCACTAAAAACTAAAATATTCTCCATGCACGTGTTGATATTCATTATTTATGTAAAAATCCATGTGTATTTGATTATTTTCAGTAATTTTTATGTTATCTGGTAAAATATTTTTTCTTATGCGTATAATATATATTTTTGTTATATTTCATTTGTACTAGTTATACCTAAAACATATATTTATAGATTTTTACATAAATGAATACTTTTTAAATGATAAAAATAAAGATTTTGTACGTTTACATGGTCTTTAAGTGGGTGTTCCGTTTTACCCCACCACCTGAGCGAGGCGAAGATTTTAATACCTCCGGTAAATTTCATTTTCCGTCGTTCCCAAAGATTTTTCTTAACAATGGCTTTGATTTTTTTATAGTCTAAGGTCCACTGAAGACTCCTGTTGAAGTCCCGTGTCTTTTTCTCCTTCCGATTTTATGTTATCACCCTCCAAAGTTAAGCGTTCCGTTTTACCCCACTCTCCCCTATATGCGTATGTGTAACAATATGTACAAAGTAAAGTGTCTGTTTGAGATATTCATAATACGTATGCAGAGGCAGGAAGTAGTAGCCGTCGTCGTTGTTGGTGCTGGTGTGTCAGCATTGCCGTTGTTGGTGCTCGTGTCTCAGCGTGCTCATTGTTGACGACGTCGTTTCCGCGGATTTCGCTGTAAAAAAAATGATACGTTTAGGTGTTGTTTTCGAATGCGCGTAAAGAGAATATAGGAAGAAGCGTGTGCAGTTCTTACGTTAGAGTTTGCGGTGCATGTAATTTCATATCTTGTACGCGTTATCCAGCGCACAAACACCACGACCGTTGTGAAACGCGCAGCGGCTAGTATTCGTGGACGGCATGGACTTCAAGTTTGGAACGGTGATATCGTCGTCGTCTTCCTCGTCGTCCTCGTCGTCCTCGTCGTTGTCATCTTCCTCGTTTTCCTCGCCCTCGTTTTCCTCGCCCTCGTTTTCTTCGCTCTGGTCTTCCTCGCCGTCGACGGTGTCACGCGAGGTATCGCTGTGCCCATCATCGGTGAAATGTACATCGTAATCATCGTTGTTGTCGTCGTTGTCGTCGTACATCTTTCTATGCTCGTACATCTCTAAGATTTCCACGACGCTCGCGTTTGTCGTTATCTCGAGCAGCCACTTCTTCTTTTCCGGACCCTTTACGAACGCAAGGTCAACGTTCGCGAGTACGCGTGCGAGCAAGTCGGACAGGTGAGAGTACGGAACCTAGCCGTTGGACCAGCGAAATCCGTGGTGATGCATCGTGAGCCAGGTCGATTGTCGTTTCTCGAACAGGCCCAGTCGAGCCCAGGGGTACAACTGCTCGAAGATACAGTGACAGATGGTAGCCGGTGTCGTCGGCATCATTGGGGCTTCATCGTCGTCAGCGTCGTTGGGGTTTCATCGTCGTCGACGTCCTTGTCGTTCGCGTGAACAGCGATCTCTTTCGCCACGAACTCGTTGCGCTCGAGTTTCAATCCTTGCAGGTCCACGACAACGTACATGGCGATTCATAGCGACGGAAGCGTTAGCGGTGACAACAGCGAAGCGACTGATGGTTTCAGCGTCGATCTCTCGTAAATACTACACCAGTTTGCGTACTACGTTCGTCAAACGACTGTACTCGATGATGCGATCGTGTACAACGAGGCAGTAGGCGGTGGTGTTAGCAGGAACGTTCTCCTTGCACTCGAAGACTATTCACACGTCTACCGTCGCACTCTTCACCGACTCGTCCTGGCGTGAACAATCTATGACCGCGATAGGCGCGCATTGAAATAATTCGATCGCGTTCAGCAACGGTTCTCCGTAGCCGTAGTACGAACAGTTAAATTTCGCGTACATGTAGTACAGGAGCGCATATTTCAGCTTGTCGAAATCCAAGTTCAGGTCGTCGTACGGATGCGTCTCGGAATTGAGGTACAATCGAACGTTCGTGAGATTATACGGGTCGAATCTGCTCGCGCCTTTCTGGAGATTATTCTTTCGATTGGTTTGCATGGCGAATATCACGTATCGAGATTTCTCGAGCTGCGACGTGGCTTTCACGGTCCACGTATGTTTCGTGGTCGCTTGAAGCAACGGATACTCGTACTGGTCCCACGATCGGAAAGTCATCACGAGCGGTCTGCCGCTTTCCAGGATACGTAACATCAACAGTTTGTTTGTATCTTCTAATGCGACGTGTGGCATACGCCATTGTATCTTGGTGATCGTGAGTATCGGTATTATCGAGGAGTTTATTGAGATTGCGTACATGGCGTTCGTATCATGTCGCGCGCGAATCAATATCAACTCGTGTCGCGCGTTCAAAGTGATTCGCCTGTAATCTTCGCAGAATCCCAGTAATGAGCTCAAGGGCATGCAGAAATTGAACGCCGCACTATTAAAAATGTCTTTATCGTGTGTGATGGTGTGGTCACAACCAGCGTTCGTCAGCACTTTGCTCTTCTCGATGGACAACGACGCGTAATGTTTCAGCGCGGTGGTGATGCCAGGATTTCTCGTCCGATCGATCTCCATTCCGTTCAATTCGTATCGGATCTCGTTGAACATGAACGCGACACAGTTGTTGTCCAGTAAAACTCTCGCAGAGGCTTTCACGTCCGCGGCAGTCGTCGAGGCGGTCATCAAAGAGACGCGTCCTTTGATGTATAGATAACTTTCGCACGGAAGCGTGTACAGATCTTGTTGCTGAATGGGTATTCGTCTCTCGTCGTTATTGTCGAACGTCGTGTTGGCGTACGGATTGTAACCATGCACCTCGATCTTCGTGATACGATCGTCGAAAGTCGACGTACTCGTCACGTCCAGTATGGTATACATCATGTTAGACATGTATGTATATATGTAAGTGATATGTTAGTATGTTACAATGAATCCCAGGGATCGTAGGAAACACGCGTTCCGACAAGTGAACGGTTTTTTTATTATTCCTCCTCGTCCTCCTCAGTAGTAGGGCTAGACGGGTTCTAACTCAAATTTGAGTTTCAAGTTCATGATAAGGAGTTCCCATGACCTTGAAATCCAAATTTGAGTTTGAAAATTTTCGAAATTTGTTTTTGATGGGCGCGGCGGCGGATGACGTCATAGAGATGGCGGAGTGGTGGGGGTATAGCGCGAGAACTGATATTATCGAATCGATACCGAATTGATATCGAACCGATACCGAAGTGCATCGAGGAGGAGAACCGCGGGTGAAGTGCTACTCTAGAGCGTGGTACAAACTGTCGGTAAGGAAGGAAATATTTAATTTTAAGATATTAATATAAATGAAAAAGGGAATCTCGGGCGACAGGGCTCGAATCCAAGACCTCCGCGGTACGAGTCAGCCGCCTAACCAACTCCCCCAACGCCAGCTCTCTGACATTAGTCTTTCCTGAATGGTACGTATACCGAGCGTAATAATTTATTTTCATCGGATGATGTCGGGCAATGTCGGCTTTTTACGTGCAATCTATTGGAGGAAGGAGGTACATCCAAAGGGTTAGACAGAGATAGTACTACTTAGTGATGTATGCATTCTAAAGCTAAATTCTGAGAGAGGGAAAGAGACAGCAGTGGTATAATCACAGTTCTTCTAAAGCTAAAATTTTCCAAAATGTTTTTGATCTTAACGTCGCAGCGTATCGCGCGATCACGCGTAATTTGAACCCCCTGGGACAGCTGCGCGGGATGACATCATTTTCACGGCGCGAAGAACGCTCGAACGAAATATAATACTTTTGGAAACGTCGAATCTTAGAATTAGGCGTTGGTGAGGGGAGAAGGAGGAAGACGGACAAATCAAATGGAGAAAGAATACGTGTTAAAAAATATATATATTGTTACAAAGAAATAATAATAATAATAATAATAACATGAAAAATAAGAATAATGATAATAATAGAAATATAAAATAAAAGAAATAAAAATATAAAATAAATGTGAAAAAATATAAACTATTCGGAAAAGGGTGGCGGCGATGGAGGCGACGGCGGCTGTGGAGGCGGCGATGGCGGCGGATGTGGCGGTACAGCAAATAGCTGTACCATTTGCCGCCGCGGCCCCACATCCCGGCTCCTGCCGCATGCGGAGGTCCAAGGGTGCGGGCTGCGGCGAGTCCTAGAAAACACACAAATATCGATATAACACGGATACATTAAACGCAATAAACATCAAATGCAAACCAACACCAAAGTATTACATCCTTGCGGAGGCGGTGACGGTGGCGAAGGCCGCGGCGGCGAAGGCAGCGACCGCGGCGAGGGCGGCGAAGGCGCCCAAACAGCCGCACCCCAATCGGGCGACCAAGCGGGTGATTCTGGTGGCGAGTTCTACAACATAGAAACCTCGATATAATATTTACGGCCGCGGGATCGAACTCGATTTCAACGGTTAAACACGATAAATGTAAAAAATATTGTTATGTACATACCTCGTGGCCACACTCCGGGGCTATCCGCGTTAATCCCATGACACAGTATTTTAAAAAAATGTTTGAAACAAAAATGACAGGTCACCTTTCACGTTTGACTGGCAACTGATCTCGCTGCATCTCCAAGCGCTCGCATGTAAACCCTTATCTTGAAACCGAGAAGTGCGTAGCTTTGCGAAGTAAGATGCCGTTGTTCTTCACCTTCATTTTCGCTGACCATCCCCTCCTTCTTCGCACGCATCTTCTTTCCTTTCTTCTTTGCACACATCATTCGACTAGACCATGCCACTTGAACGTGTATCGAACATCAATCTAACCACTTTGATCGCGTATCGAACATGTAGCGTACCACTCTGAACGTGTATTGAACATCTATTGTATCACTTTCAACGTCTATCGTATCACTCTGGACGTGTATCGAACATGTATCGGACGTCTATCGTACCACTCTGAACGTGTATCGAACGTCCATCGTACCAATCTGAACGTGTATCGAACGTCAATCGAACCACTTTGATCATGTATTGAACGTGTATCGAACTGTATCGAACTGTATTGAACGCCAATTGAACGTGTATCGTACCACATTCAACGTCAATTGAACGTGTATGGTAGCACTTTGATCGTGTATGGTACCACTTTGATCGCGCATCGAACCACTTCTACATAATAATTACAACCATCATCTTAATCTAGCATACATCACATGCAGAAGGTTGGGGATGGGTGAAGAAAAAACATTTATGCATTAAAAATTGATTATATTTATTTATGCATTTCTCTCTGGTGTTTAGATCACCAGTTGCATATTTTAAATACATTTTGCAAGGCACAGTGCTTTGCGCGTCTGCCACATCGCAGAGTATTAACTACATTTAGCTTATTTAGAGATATGATATCCTCGTAGTCAATGTCCAGTGTCTCGATGATCACGTCCGCTCTCGTATTTTTATCGAGGAAATCCGCAAGCCAGTCGCGTTTCTGCAGCCCTTTAACGTATACGATATGGGATGCGTCATCTTCTTCATCGTTCGCATCAGCAACAGCTTTCGTAATTAGCTGTTTAGAGCAAACTGTATGGAACGTCTCCACCTTCCCACCGTAGTCCATGATGTTTTGCCACCAACCACCGGATGCTTGATTTGTCAGATTTCGTAAGAAGATATTGGGGCATGGAACTCCCAAAAATATAGTGCGAGAGAATTGTTCCCTTTCGTAGGACAGCCACTTCCTGGACGACAAATCTTCCATCAAGGATCAACCCTTGCAGGTCAATAAATGTCGGTATGGCCATTATCGGTACAATTTAGAGATCCACTCGCTTCCAAGACAGACGGGAGAATGCGATCTTTCTCGTAAAGGATCTCGATTTTCACGATGAAATTTTGGCACAGGAGAGAGCGGGCAAGTAGCGCGACAATTTAATTGATTTTTCGCACCATGTTTGTCAGCGGAATGTATTCAGCCACCCGATCGTGCAGAATCAGACAGTAGGCTGTAGTATTTGCAGGCACATTCTCTTTAGATTCGAATTCTATGCGCACGTTCACGGTACCATTCTTGATCGACTCATTTTGTCGCGAGCAATCAATCACGACGAGGGGGCCAAATTGTAAAAATTCGACCACTGTGAATAATGCCTCGTTGCAACTATATCCATGATACGATTTACGGAATTGCGTATACATATGAAACAAGATGGCATGCCTATTCTTGTCAAAGTCCAAGTTCAAGTCATCGTACGGGTAAAATTCCGAGTTGAGAAAAAGTTTTAGATTGATCAGTTTGCAATTTTGTCGAACTTAGTAACATCTTCGCTCATCACATTTTTCCGATTAGTCTGTAGACCAAAGATAATGCCTCGCGGCTTCTCCAGCTGCGCAGATGCCTTCACGGCCCACGAATGCTTGGTCGTGCTCTGTAAGAGAGGATACTCGTACAGATCCTACGATTGAAAACAAATGCTTAGGTTTTGTCCACTTTCCAAAGTATGTAGCAACGATAGCTTATTAACGTCGTTGAACGTCACATGAGGCATCCGCCATTGCACTTTAAGTAATTCAATTTCTGGTTCCAACATCGGCGATCCTATTAGAGAATTGTTATCGTTGCGCGATCGTATTAAAATCAATTCGTGACGCGCATTCATAATCACGCGTTTGTAGTTCTCGCAAAATCCCAGAAAATATTTGAGCGGGATGCAAAAATTGAAATGATTGTTCAATATGGGCCCTTCGCGTCGTTTCAAGCCCCATCCGGCATTCTCCAAATTTTTGTCTTCGCCAGATGTCAGCGATACATAGTTTCTAAGCGTGCTAGTTATTCCAACGTTTCTGTTGCAGTCAATCTCCACGCCCTTCAGCTCGTATCGAATCTCGTCAAATAAGAACGCCACACAATTATTTCCCAACGTCACCGTTAATGCATCATTTGGCTTATTTATCGTCAATTTCCTCTCCACAGAGAAAACATTCAGTGTTCGGTATTGTATGATAAGTTTCAAAGGTTGTTAGACCAAGCTCGTAATCATCGTTGCTCAAATCTATGGGTGGAAAGTATTTTACCGCGAGGGTGCTACTCTTGCCGGTTAGAGTGAATGTTAACGACATATTCCGAGCTGTATTGCTCGACTAGTACTGAATCAGAGCGGTGGGAAGTCAATCGTTAAATTTGGTGCCGATCGTCTGTAGAAAGCGTAGACACAGTTGTCCACAGTTGCTCTGATTGTACTGCTGATAAGACGTTCTATTGTATTCAATCTTCACAGCATCTTTATCCAGATATTGCACCAATTCCTTAGGCGGTCGAAGATTTCCAAAGCTGTCGAAATATACAGCTCGAAACCCTCTCTTCCCATACGCCACCCCATTGGGGACTCATTAGTCCCCGGCTCCTCAACGTTGTCCAAATTTACGATGCCGATCGCGTTTCGACGTACTCCTCCGGCAGGTAGCGCATTGCACATAAAAACATCCCTAAAGAATGGAATACGCATACGTTTTGCCAACTCCACCAACTGCGCATCGGTAGTTATACCCACAGGCATTTTTATTTTCTTTTCGGCGTTTTTTATTTCGTTTCGATATTCCCTGTCCGCGCTTGTATGGCGCGAGATAAAGTCCACGACCTTCCATGGAGCGATTATGACGTTGCATTTCCTGCAGCTGATTTTGCGCCGCCTTATTATCGTTTACGGCCTTGGCGATCCCCGCCGCTCCACCAGCTAATGATCCGAGAATACCTAGCAGCGGGAGAAGTGGTAATATACCTCCCCGTTTTGCCATCGGAAGAATCCGCTTTTGCGGTGCTCTCTTTGCAGTCCTTTTGCGAGTTTTTGTTTTCATCCCCATTCCGATTTTCGTCTTGGCCTTTATAGCTGCCCAAACAGCTGTAGCAGCGCCTCTTTCGCAAACCAAAACCTTTCTTTACTCTCGTCGGCGACATTCGCCACAGATTTTAATCAGTGGTGCTGGACCGTCGATATGTGTTCGTTGCCAAGGGCGATTATAATGTTCCAGACACCGACAATACTGCCAAACCTCAGAATCGGCTTTTATATGCTCTGGGAGTCTGTCCCACAACTGATCAATGTGTCTGCCAAACTCGCGCAGTAGAATAATCTTTGGTATATATTTCAACTGCTCAGAGGTTAGGTCTCGAATATCGCAATTATCCGACAGAACGTGAAGCATTTCGAATACTGAGATGTTTTGCTTCAGCGCGGGCCTATAAATAGGGCGCGTCGCCGCTTCGATGTATCAAAAATCATTTTCGCGGTTCGCAGCGAGGATGCGAGTCGTGCGACAACCTGCGACGATACACATGACAAATTTTGACGATAAATCGCAAATGATGTCCTCGAAAACAAGACGCAGACATGGTTGCATGCTACCAAACACCCTACGCTGCTTTATTTGCGGCCCATCAAATTGTGGAAAGACCAACGTGCTGGTGAGCTTGTTGGAAAGTCCTCACGGCGTCCGCTTCGAGAACGTGTACGTGTATTCCAAATCGTTGCAACAGCGGAAATATCAGTATTTGGAGAATTTATTGACTCCGATAGATGAAATTGGCTACTTCACATTTTCGAGTAACAGTGACGTCATCCCACCGAGCGAATCGCTTCTGAATTCCATTTTTATCTTTGATGACGTGGCATGTGACAAGCAAGATACGATAAGGGAATACTTTGCAATGGGGCGCCACTCGAACGTTGACTGCTTCTATCTCTGTCAGACATATGCAATGATTCCCAAATATCTTATACGCGACAATGCGAATCTGTTGATTCTGTTTAAGCAGGAAGGTACCAACTTGAAACACGTGTACAACGATCATGTAAACACTGATATGTCTTACGAGGATTTCTGCGCTTTGTGTCGTAATTGTTGGCAGCTGGAGTATGCTTTCGTGGTGATAGACAAGGATAGCGCGATGTCCAATGGACGTTATAGAAAGGGATTTAACGAGTTTGCCGTACCGTGAGATGGTCAATCATTGTCGACACGTCGGTGGTAAAGCAACGTCTGTGGTGCAACAATGATTGATATCGATAGTCTAGAGATTAAGAATCGCGAGAGAATAGCGAAGGAAATTGCAAGAACCAGCGAAGCCATTCGCAAGACACATCAGGCTTCGAAGACGAGCAAGATGGAGGAAGATATCGCGTTGGAGAGATACTTTAAACCTATTGTCGAACCCTTAAAACATATTGTGCAAAATACCGCAGCGGCAGAAGCTGAAATATCACCGCTGATGAGCACAAGCGTTGAAGGGAATGAAACATTAACGCCTGAAAGAAAAATCCGGCCGAAATGGAACACATCGTGTAAGAGAAAGAGGAAACCACACACGTCATCGGATTATTTACTCGTAACCTCTACACCAGTTCAATCGAAGCGAAAACGGCAGAATGTCGCATCATACGAGTCCCCGGTTCCTCCCCCACCAAACAATACATTTCCCAGTGTACAATTGCTCACAACCAATGATGATGATGACGATGATGTTTTTGAAATTACTCCCGATGAGTCGTTTTGCAACATCTATTAGACAGCAACTTCAAACATCCGCCGGACAAGAAACGTTTCGCAGCCATTTGGGCCCCCTGGGACAAAAATATATTGATGCAATCATAAGTAGGGATAAGGAAACTGTCATAGACACTGTGTATGGCGTATACATTGGCGATAGTAGCATGATGCTTGGGGATAAGGCATTCGATATGGACAAGGCTTATAATATAATCATCGACGGTGTAAAATACAGAGGAACGCCCGGCCTTTACGAACTGATTTTCAAAAGAATTCTCGACGATGCTGTATACACCGGTGCCGATAAACAAAAATACAAAAGTATACTGCTGGCGACGAATGCTTACAGACGCGGTCATTCTGCTCAAAATCCCATATTGGGGAACAAGGTATACAAGTACAAACATGTAATTGCACCGCTACTCCCTCGTGTATCAACCAATAAAGCAGGGAAAGGTCTAACGGCGCCACGATTCATGGTGGTAAATGATAACAAGATCGATTACGTGCGCTGGGACGATCCCAACGAGCTTCTGGATCGATACCGTTTGCTGGAAGCGTCGCGTCAGGCGGGCAACAACTGGCATGACCATGAAATTCTGTCGATTATCGAGGAACTCCACGAGGGAGGCTTCATTATAATTAAAACCGCGCACCGATGATGTGCACTGTATGCATTGAAATGCCGATCAACAAATTTGGAGTATCGCTCGAGAAGAGTTGCGCAGCTAGAATGGATTATTACAAATGGAACGGTTTGCTCCGAAATTATATGCGAGATAACGCTCTTTGCGTGACTGGTGCCGACTTTGATGCAAAATCACGCAAGATACGACGCGTAGCTTAACCGGTGGCTGATAGCGATGCCGTCAATAAACTATACGTAGAAAAGAGCATTAAACTTTTGAGAGAGCAGCATGAGGAATTAGAGAGGAAGCTAATCGTGTTTCAGAGAGAGATGCTGGCGCTGCAAAACAGCGTTCAAAAGATATCGCAGGCGTCTAATTCTATCCCACAGCAGCGCAGCGAAGGGGAATCATGCGAGACGGTTGAACTTGTCACCGGATCGATGGGGCGCACATAATGCACGTACACGATAATTATCGCATCATTCGTGTCAAAGACACCTCTGCGATCAAACATGCAGCCATCTTCGAAATCCAAGAGTAAAGAAAACCATGGCCACAAGAAGCGGCAACTCGTCGAGGAATTGCATGCTCCAGCTCGACGACATTTCCCGCGGAGGCGAGTCATAGTGCGCGGATACGATGATCTGTGGCAAGCTGATGTTGTAGAAATGCGTCCATACTCGCGATTCAACCAAGGTCACCACTACATACTTACCGTCATCGATGTGCTGAGCAAGTATGCATGGGCGGTACCGCTCAAATCTAAAAGTGGCGTTGAGGTGATTAATGCGTTTGCAAAGATATTTAGAAATCGATATCCGAAAAATTTGAAAACCGATCAAGGAAAAGAATTTTACAACGCCGATGTGCAGAAACTCTTGACAAAGCATGACATTAATCATTATTCGACGTTCGGTGTTGAAGGCCTCCGTCGTAGAACGTTTCAATCGAACTTTGAAGAACAATATGTGGAAAAAGTTTACGCTCAATGGAACCTACAGATGGACCGATGCGCTACCGCGTCTACTTGCAGAGTATAACGCACGACAACATAGTACCATCAGAATGCGTCCTCGCGATGTTACCCCAGCGATCGCCAATAAGCTGCTGGTCACCGTATACAACAACCTAAAGGTCGCTGCTCCAGGGAGATTCAAGTTCGGCGAGTTTGTGTGCGTGAGCAAATTTAAAACCATCTTCGATAAAGGCTATACTCCGAATTGGACAACGGAGGTGTTCGAGATAGCCAAAGTACAGGCAACTAATCCCGCAGCGTATCTGCTCCTCTATTCCTGTGGAAAACCTGTTGGCGGGGGATTCTATGAATAGGACCTGCAACTCGTCACGGATCCTGATGTGTATCTAGTGGAAAAAGTATTGCGTAGGAAGGGGGATAAGGTATACGTCAAGTGGCTAGGGTTTGATAAATCACACAATTCTTGTATAAATAAAAATAATGTATTGTAACATAATAATAATAATACATGGTTCAATAAATACAATGATACATATACATACACATGTGAACAATTTTATTTTTATGCATAATTCCACCATTTATAATGCTTTAATAAATATAATAATTTCTGTACATGTGCGAAGAATTTTATATTTTACAATAATTTCTATTTTACAATGGTATATTATAATGTCCCCAGGGCAGAGTGTCGGTCGAATAGGATACGATATACCGCTTGTCGTCGTGTGGGCTTAGAGCGATTTTGGATTCAGAAATGGTGTACACTTTGTGCAATTTCGACCGTATGCATGATTGCCTGCGAACCATTTCGATCTCCCTGTACAAACACTGCGCGTAGTCGTCGAAAGTTATCGTCCTGGCTATGACGTTGGTCTTGACGCCTTTCGCCTTTTTCGTATCTTTTTTACCGTCTACGGGGAGTGCATAAATTTTCGCTCTAAGACCTACGAATTCGGTCATTATCGCACCGTTATTTTCGTCCTTCATCAGCCCCGGAACCTTCTTCTTTAAGCGAGGCATATTATATGGATTGTCGATGTGATAATCGGATGTGTCAAATCTATCGATATTGTGTTTCATGTTCTCGTAGATATCGTCGCATTGAATGTGATAAATGAGACTGTCAATGTCTGTATATAGAATTTTACAATTTTGTCCGTGCAGGGGAGACATGTGCTCGTGATGAAATTCATACAAACAAATTTTTGATATGTCCAGCATGCACATACCCACGTATATCGGTTTGTTGAATTTCACCTCGAGTTTTCGCAATTCAACAGCTATTAAATTTTCCGAAAAAACACTTCTGCTGTGGAAATTCGGTTTCGCGATCATTGCCTCCGCGCCATATCGCCCTTCCCAATGTGTTCAAAGTTTTACATCCACATGATCTCGCACATTTTCCATAGTTTTACAGAATTCCGCGGTGTTCATCAATTTGTATAAATTTTTTTCTAAATCATTTGTCGCGCTTGTTCTAAACCGTGTATTGAGTTCGATGTAATCGCGGAGCCAGGGGGATTGAGCGAATTGAAGCACGCGGTGTATCTTTGTAATACGAAGACCGTGACGCGTGCACTGCTGCAGATTGCGATAATGGATAACATAACGCTGCTTATCGTATACCGTCGCGAGTAACTTGTCCTGCCTGCTGCCAGGTGGTTTGGCACGCGTCGGGCAGAACGATAGATCGGCATGAGCGTCGTGCAGACGTTTCGGATATTCCAGATCTACTACGAGATTGTATCCCGTGGGCGAATCGACACCGATTGAAGACACTTTAAAATTTGCAATATCTTCAACCCATTGAAATTTGGCATGTGGCAGGGGTTGACACGTTGCCCACCCATACAAATTGTTTACATCAAAATACATCAAGTACGATGATTGTTCCGATGCGTCGTAAGATGACATGTACTTGTTATTGGCATGTGCGTGTCTTCCGGAACATTGACTTAAACCACCGCGTATACCGCGTTCGATAAACATGACCATATCGACGTCTGTGAGCAATTTGAATGTAATTTTGGTATGATTTAGAATGGCATCCGACGTGAAACCATGTAATGTATCATAATGCGCTGAATCTAATCCGTAACTCTTGATACAACTTTCGCGAAAATTTTCAAAAATATCTGCCAATAACAAGACATCTGTTTTCAAATACAAGTCGCTGTATTCGTCCAAGGTTCTAATGCCGAAATGCTGCCAGACAGTCCCGGCGTGCGCGTAATCGCTCTCGGATACTGTCTCGCCCGTTAAGGGGGCCGTCTCAGCGGGCCTTGAATGTGTGCGAACGCTCACACAAGCTAGGAAAAGCGTGTACGTATACGCGTGTAGTAAACAAACCGTAAATTACAACTTTCTCCCTGGAATCGGCCAGAAGGAAGTTTTTGCGGGTACAGTTACCTTCAGTAGACATCCGTGCAGGGTGGTCTGGTGCGTTTGAACGCTAATAACCACCGTACGTTGAAATATTAATGAATTTATGAATCGAAAACTTAACAGAGTGAGGCTTCAAGGCTTCTTCGTTGGTGGCGCTAGTGGTGTACCGCAGCACGTAGCACCAGAGTGACGTATATGCTGGGCCGACGCGAGGTTAGTTGACGGCCTCATGCAAGAAAATTTTTGGTGCTCCCCAATTTTTGCACCTGTTTTCTATTTAATATGATTTGTCTTTACGGGGTGTACATTTCGTTTATGTGGGGGTTGGATTCCTTTATTATTAAGCGTGCGATATAGTTTTTTAGCATCCCATTCGACTGGCGCCCTTATGCAGCGCATAACTTGCATAATGGTTCCGTCGGCCCTGCGTATACGCGATGTAGTAAACAAACCGTAAATTACAACTTTCGCCCTGGAATCGGCAAGAAGGAAGTTTTTGCAGGTATAGTTGCCTCCAGTAGACATCTGTGCAGGGTGGTCTGGTGCGTTTGAGCGCTAATAACCACCGTACGTTGAAATAATACTGAATTTACGAATCGTGTACTGAGATAGACTCGAGAAATGACAATGAAGCTTCCAGGATTCTCCGTCACCGGCGTTGATGGTATATTCGCGCGATGTACCATCAGAACCGGTGGAAGACCAAACTAGCCAATAAATGTAGGAAAGACATAGTTGCCGAGACGTATAGAGGGTCGAAACGCGCTGTTGTCGCGTTTCCCCTACCACTAGTTTGCCATCAAGGAAGCTTGAATGAATCACGGCGAAGCGGTTGGAGAATAGAGATGGGCAAAGATATTATCTGGATAAACTCAAATAAAAGATACTACAGTATTGTCTCATTACGGGCTCGGTTAGGTGTACACGATGTGGACTTTTCGCTATTCCCATTACTTCTGTCTCACTCTTGTCCGGCGAAGGCGAGAGCGAAATGGAACGAGAGCGAGCGAGAGGCACTGAAAGCGAGCGAGGGCAGTACGAGATAGACGACGGGATGATGTTTTGTCTCGCTCCGTCTTTCGGACGCCTGACACTCCGTCCTTTGCGTTCGCGGCTGTCACGCAGGCAAGGCGTTCCATCTCGCTCCCCCCTTCGGCCAGAAAGAAGCGAGAAACGAACACTGGGAATTAGGGCTCTGTTCGCGATACAGGCTCAACGCCGCGCCGGTCCCGATCAGCGAGGACTTGGGCTGTTCGGCGGCGGCTTGTAATCTCGGTTGGAGAGGCATACAGTGTTGATAAAATGTAAAACGTCACGTTTTCAGTATTCAGTAACATACTGCTGAGATTTTCCACATTAAAATGAATTCAAATACGGTATAAATCGGATTATTTCTAGAACTGTACTAGATAATTAAATATAAATGTAACAATTCTAATCTAAAAATGCTAAAAATAATCCGATTTATACCGTGTTTAAATTCATTTTCATTGTAGTATAAGGAAATAATTATTTTTTTAGTTTTTAATGCATTTTTAATAAAATCGTTTATTACAAATTTTTTTATTTTCAAGTTTTTAGTTTTCGTGGATTTACATTTCACAGCTCAAACTTCTTTACAAATATCTTTTATTGCTGTATGCAGTTTAACAGTTTGCTTGAACCCTACAGTGCTAAAAGTTCGTAAAGAACGGGAGTGGTTGATTTTAAGTCGATTGGATTTGTGGTTATGGGTTATTATTTATTGGTGACTGGGTAATTTTTTCACCCCCTTGCAGGTTTTTTCCACAATTTTGTACTGTCATCTAAGCTACACACCCCTGCAAAGTTTCAAGACAATTGGATGGTTGGAAGTGGATTAAAATTGAGTTTCCAGATTTGAATCAAATATACAAACAAACAGGGGATCGTAGCTGAATAAAATCTTTTAATGAGACATTCCAAAATATACGTATTGTTAGTACTGATCTCTAGTTTATATTGATAAATTTTTACAATTGTGGAATAACAATTCCGAAGAAAACCATGTACAAAAGTATTAAATTGAAATATACTTTTGTCCAAATTGATGTTTTAAAAAAATGATTACGTTATTAAATTTGTGTTTAAACAATAGACAATTCTTGTTGATAAAAAAGATCATTTGAGGTATAGTTAGATAAGAAAGAAAGCGTCATATGTTTTTAAAAGAATTATAGCATTTATAGATTTCATTACGATCGGCGTGTTACACTTCGGTGATGTCCCTTATTCAAATTGTATGCTTTGAAATTGCACATTGATTATACAAAATATTACATCGCAAATTAGTATTGTTTCATTGACATGTTTCCTAACTTCACTACCCAACCTCTCTATCTTTCATTATTGCTATCCTCTTTTACGTTCAGCGAGGAAATAATTTAAATCGGACTACTTTGAACGAAACGGGCTTTCAATTCTGCAAATAAATTTTATCTGTAATATCGTTAATAATGACAGTTCAAATTGTGTCAGGTTTGGTATCTTTCCATCTTTCCTTCTTACACTCTCGGACCTCTTTATCTATCATTATTGCTATCCTCCTTTACGTTCAGTGAGGCTCTGACGCTAGACGCAGCTCTCGTGCCGTATTCCTTCGAGACTTCTCGATAAAAAGAGCTGTGGCAACAGCGCGGCAGAGATGGGAGAACAGAAAATGTGGCAACTATGCGTCAAAAATTCGTCTACATAGAGTACCTGGAGATGTCACCTCTGTATAAGTTCTTTTTATCGACCGCAGTAGTTTCATTACGGTCCGTCCGTTTACTGAGGACGCTTCGATCGATTCAGACCATAACAAACTTGAGACGGCAGCCTTAACGAACTGTAGAATGACTCGCGCGGTGGTAAGCATGAGTCCTGCAGCTTGTTCGCGCAATCAAGGTATTCATACGGAAAGACACACTTTCACGTCAATAAATTGAAATCTTCGGCGGATAATGTTTCAAATTGGGATCGTAACATTTTTAATTTATCTACGCTAAGAAAAGATGCTAATTTGTCGAGACTGGTGTTTAGAAATTTGTACGAATCGATGAATCGCAATTTAATATAATTTCGCGAGTCTGATTCAATCGTATCTTCAACATTTTTCGTGAATGAAATATATTTTTCTTTTGTTATGGGTAATACGTCAACGCTGCCTTCGAAAGCGGTAGCTATTTTCTCGACAATAAAATGTGAATCGTAGCCGGATAAATTATGAAAAACTATGGGGATATAAAACGCATTTTTATAATTTAAATTGCACTCCGAATGTGCTGGACCTCTAAACCGTCCGGATAGACGGCAATGATCGCGAACTCATATATCGAATGGTTCGTCACAAATATGGCAATGTGTTGCATTGCGAAATGTCATCCACTGGTCTTTCGTCAATTTTTCCATGGAAACATTATTGACCATAATGGGCCTGGCAAAGTTTGCAAAATTTTTAAGTTCGGTGACGAACCAAGAAACACAATCCGCTTCGCGGCAACATCGATACATCAATAGTGATGTATCGTACGAACAATGCATATAATAGCCGATACTATGCACCTTATGTTTCTGGTACGTGTGCAATTTGCGATCCTCCTCACCCCTCCGACTGTCCTCCGTTCTCTTGATGATGCACTCGAGATCTGCGTACACCACGAAGGGAAGTCGCTCCTTCCTGCAGTGGTTGTCGAAGCTGAGCAGATTGTTGCCTTCGCTGGGCGGCAGAATGGCGCAGTCGTTCATCATCCCACAGTCCAGCGAATGAACCTCCAACTTGTCGGCAGATCCGAAATAGTGCATGCATCTGTAAACCCAAAAAAATTTTATTTAATTGTTTTCATGAGACATTTCAACATTTCATAAGTTTATATACGTACCGATCACAGATGAATTTCTTGACTTCTTCTTACTCAACTGCGGGCTCACTAGCCTGGACAAGTCCTTGATCAGCACAAAGTGCCCTACATCGCCGTACTTTTGATTCGGTGTGTAGAGCAGTTTGACGTGCCGATCCCTCTTTTGGATGGTGAGGCGCAGTGGGAAGACTGTCGGCCCTTTCTTCCTCTCCGCCTCGAAGCTGTACACGTTGATTGATACCCCATTCTGCCCCTCAAACTTCCCAATCTGCTCCAGAGACATTGGAAATTCAATGCCTCAGAGATTTAGCACCAATGTATAATGCGGGTATGAACTTGGGCGATCGACATTTCTTTCCGCGGAATGAAGAGCGGCGACATCTGCCCAAGCGAAACACGCATTGTCCTCGGGTCGCAAGCTAATCGTCGCTTTCTTCAACGATATTTCCCGCGGCAACTTGCAGTGACACCCTGCGCGCAGCGGATTATATTTGTTGACACTGACGGTCAGATTGAGAATCCTCGTCAATGCCCATCCGCTGTCGCGTTCCTGGAACTCTTCAAGCGATGCTAGGGTTGGTTCGATGACACATCGTTGGTACCACTCCTGCAGATCGGATGTATCGAAGAGTTTACAGTTTCGGGTATTGATGCTTTTACAAGCATGCTTGTCACCTGCCACAAATTCGCCGTTGAACACCGTGTTCACTTTGAGGTTTCGATGTTTCCTCAAAGGACCCCGCACATACTCCAACACAATGGCCGCCGCATCCTGGAGGAAGTTGCGCGTTTCGATGTAATTTGAATTTAGCACGGCACCAGTTAATACCCGGCTATCGAACGCAGTGTCTATTTCGCGCCACAAAAGTCCCGTGCTCGAATGTCCGGCACCTTCGCGCACGAAACGTCCGCGCAACGAATATTTCAGTCCTTCGAGCTGCGCGATTCGAGCAACTAACTATTGTCGAACACCGATCGATAATCGAGGACGTTTCACTCGGCTGTATTCTTCCAAAGATTCGATACACTGATTGCACCGTTCTTCCCACGCGAGGTATTCTTCGCGTGAAATCAATCGTGCAGATTGATCCAACAATTTGCGTTCTACTTGTGCGAATTTTTCCATGGCTTTAATGTCTTTTTCACTCAACACGTTGCAGCGATTTGAGATTTTTGTACAGTTTAGAGCGCTTTTATACCCATGCCACGATTTGGTATCTCTGTGTAACTCTTTCGATGTACCTCCTCCCTCGGATGCATTGCATGTAAAAGTCGATCCTTCCCGATATCTTCCGAAGCAATTTCCGCTGACACAGCATAATTCTTTCTGTGATTCACGCGTATGACGAATTAGCGCTCAAAATCATCTGACACAGTTTCTGCTGACTCCGCATAATTCTAAGATTCGACGTTTCCAAAAGTATTATATTACATTCGAGCGGTCTTCGCGCCGTGAAAATGACGTCATCCCGCGCAGCTGTCCCAGGGGATTCAAATTACGCGTGATCGCGCGATACGCTGCGACGTTAAGATCAAACACATTTTGAAAAATTTTAGCTTTAGAAGAACTGTGATTATACCACTGCTGTCTCTTTCCCTCTCTCAGAATTTAGCTTTAGAATGCATACGATTGTACCACTAAGTAGTTCTATCTCTGTCTAACTCTTTCGATGTACCTCCTTCCTCCAATAAATTGCACGTGAAAAGCCGACATTGCCCGACATCTTCCGATGAAAATAAATTATTACGCTTGGTATATGTACCATTGAGGAAAGACTGATGTCAGAGAGCTGGCGTTGGGGGAGTTGGTTAGGCGGCTGACTCGTACCGCGGAGGTCTTGGATTCGAGCCCTGTCGCCCGAGATTCCCTTTTTCATTTATATTAATATCTTAAAATGAAATATTTCCTTTCTTATCAACAGTTTGTACCACGCTCCTTCCTTACCGACAGTTTGTACCACGCTCCGGAGTAGCACTTCACCCGTGGTTCCTCCTCGATGCACTTCGGTATCGGTTCGATATCAATTCGGTATCGATTCGATAATATCAGTTCTCGCGCTATGCCCCCACCACTCCGCCGTCTCTATGACGCCGCCTGCCCGCGCCGCCGCGCCCGCAACCCGCCCCCAAAAAAACAAATTTCAAAAATTTTCAAACTCAAATTTGGATTTCAAGGTCATGGGAAATCCTTATCATGACCTTGAAACTCAAATTTGAGTTAGAACCCGCCTAGCTCTACTACTCTCCTCCCCCTCCTCCTCTTATTTCTTGTATTCCTCTTCCTGTTGTAGTCTTCTGGTTTCGATGTTTCTTTCGCCGTCACCGCCACCGCTTTGCGACGGACGAGGATGCGAGATAGCGAATGGAGCAACGACGGTAGGCGACCGGTGACACGAGTGGTCGAACACCAGCATTCGCGTGACCGTAGGCACAGTTATCGCGTGAACGTTCTTCGCACGTGTAGGCGAATCGTTATTTCCTCTCCGCGAAAATCTATTGGACGATAGTGTTGATCGGCTACGCGTACCGTTAGCTCGTGTGTCGACCGCGCAACGATCGGCAGATAAATGACGTGCTGCGGCGTTTCCGTTACCTTATATCCAGGTGGTACGCGAGGCGCGAATTCGTGGATCGTGTGTACCGGTTTATCGTTACTTTATGCACGGGTAGTGACGTTGCACGTCACCCTGATCACATTGACGGTCGTAATGTTCACGGCTACGTCGGATTCTTGTCACGGTTTCGGTGATAAGACGCGCGTCGGAGAGAATCCCAGAAACGAGCCCACGTTGTTTGGTTTGGTGAAGTCCACGACGAACGAGCAGTACAGCTCGCTTTTCATGGTGTTGTTGTTCGCTCGCAGCACCATGGGGTACTTGTCGTCGTCGTCGGCATCGTGGTTTTTGCGATCCCGAGGATGTTGATCGAGCAATCAGCGGCTCAAATATTCAGCGAAACCGCCCAATTCGTAGGAACCGTGGGGAATCGCGATATGCTCGTTGCGATCGACGTCCGTGAAGTAGAACTTGTCGTTGTTCGAGTCGACGTTCGGTATCGTGTTGAACGTGTGAAAATCTGTGAGCGCGAGTTCGTATGGGTCGTGACTCAGGTCCAGCAGCGGGAAATAGCTCACCGTGAGCACGCTGCTGCGCCCGGTCAACGTGAGCGTCAGCGACATAGCTGCGATCGCGAGAAAGAGCAACGCGATCGAGCGTGTACTTGCCAATTTATCGTTAGCGGCGGTAGGTCTTTTGTCGCGGACGATACGATGCAACGAAAGCTCGGAAAAGAGGGCGTGCACGCGTGTACGCAGTGTGTACACACCTACGATATTACATGGGCCAAAATTCCGTCGACTTTTGTCTCAGAAACTACACGCACAAGGGTCCACAATTCCTCTCGTCAAAACGCTGAAAACGGTCGTGATTGTACGCGATTTTCGTCGTTTTATCCCGGCCGAAGTAGTCGACGAGTTCCGTGGGTGGTCGCAGGTTCCAGAAACTGTCGAAATACTGCACGCGCGGACCGCGTTTCGCGTACGCCACCCAGTGCGTGCCGTCGCCTCGATTTTCGTCCAAATTAACGATATCGCATTCGTTCGTGCGTACGCGCGAGGGAAATGTGTCGCGCATAAACACCCCTCAAAAGAAGGGCACGTCGGCGCACTCGCGCTGCAATTGCAGGTTCGTCGTGGGTCGCGTTATCGCCGCCTTCGCCGCTAGATATTTTTTTTTCCTTACCGATCGTCACTGTCTCGAGCTCAAGCCGTAACCGTGCTTGTACGGTGACAGATACATTCCTTTCCCTTCCATCTCCCCATGTTGACGCATCGTCTCTTCCAGCTGTTTTCGCGCAAACTTCGCGTCGTTGACCGCTTTGGTTATGCCCGCCGCTCCGCCGGCCAATGCTCCGATAGCCGACAAAGCGGGCAGAACGAGCGGTAGAAGCGGAAGGAAGCTACCGCGTTTCGTCGCAGGTAGAATCCGCGTTCGCCCGACTCTTCGTCCTCGTTTCCGTCTCGCACCCATGCCTAGTTTCGTCTTCACTCTCATCGTTGCCCACACGCCAGCCGCCGTTGCCTTTTTACCGAATCTCGCGTCATTCGCGAACACTCGTTCTCGCGCTCGTTCGGCCAACGATCGATCCGCCTCGTGTTGTCCGTCCAAGTCCTTTCGATGAGGGTACGCGATATCGTGTTCCCGACACGCAGCGTCCAGCAGATTCACACCTTCGTCGCCGCGAGCCAATCGCATCCGTAGCCGCGTTCCCGGTCCGCAAAACTGATAACCCGGAACGTGTAGCTCGAACGGTAAACGGTTCATGATACCGTTCACGAGACCCGATCCGATCTTCGTCCTCTTACTCTTCTTCTTCGTCGTTGTTGTCGCGACCATACTTGTGGTCGAATATTCCGCTCCAGATACGCCGCATACTTACTCGATAACGATCGCTACCAATCGCTTCAACGAATACATCGATACTGATCGGCTGCACGTGTGCCGAAGTGATAAATAACGCGCTCGTAGCATGCGCGAGCGCACACGCAACGAGATCATGCGTTTCGCGAAACAACCCGACGCTATTCGCGTGATCGCGAACAGTCGCGTGGATCTGGAGGAAAGCGGTGCTCGATCTCGTAGACAGGGTTCGTTGTTGCCGAACAGCGCGCGAGCCGTGATATGCGGTCCGTCCAGTTGCGGAAAAACCAACGTGCTCCTCAGTCTGCTGGAGAGTCCGAACGGTCTGCGTTTCGAGAATGTGTACCTGTACTCGAAATCGTTGCAGATACCAAAGTATCGATATCTGGAGCGGTTGTTGTCGCGCGTCGACGGGATCGGATACTTTCCCTACTTGAACACCGATCGGATCGTGCCACCGAGCGACGCTCTACCCGATTCGATCTTCGTGTTCGACGACGTGGCGTGCGACGACCAGAACGCGATGCGAGAGTACTTCTCCATGGGTCGACACGCGAACGTCGACTATTTCCACTTGTGTTAGTCGTACGCGAACGTCAACTATTTCTACTTGTGTTAGTCGTACGCGAACGTCAACTATTTCTACTTGTGTTAGTCGTACGCGAACGTCGACTATTTCTACTTGTGTTAGTCGTACGCGAAGATACCGAAACACCTGATCAGGGACAACGCGAATTTTCTCGTGCTGTTCAGACAGGACGGAACGAACTTGCGGCGCGTGTACAACGATCACGTGAACACGGACATAACGTTCGACGCGTTCAGCGACCTGTGCGCGAGGTATTGGCGACGGCGGTACGACTTCGCGGTCATCGACAAGGACAGTTCCATGTACGATGGTCGGTATCGACGAGGATTTAACGAGTTCCTCGTAACTCGAGGACATGAGTAGGTCGCGAGTCGTTCATCGAGCAATACGGAATGGTTAATGAACCACCGACGATGAGCGACGCCGAAGGCGGGTCGCGTACACCAACAACCGCGACGATACCAGCGGCGAAAAGAAATGAAACGATAACTACTGACGAAGGGCGTCGAGACGAAGGAGGAGATTGCAAGAACCAGCGACGCCATACGACGGAAATACCTGGCTCTGAAAATCGGCAAAATGGCTGCGGAAACGGTTCTGGAGAAGAGCACGCGTCCGATCGTCGAGCCGCTGCGATACTTGGTCGAGAACACGTCCGTGCTGAAAACGGCGTCGCCAGCTCCACTCGGGAAGATCAAACACGAGCAACAGTTGAAGAAGAGACGCGTATCCTTTACTCCGTCCACCCTCGAAGCGAAGAAATGACCCGAACCGACTCCGCTTCCGGATTCGAGCGATGGCAACGACAATACCGACACCGATTACACAGAAGACTACGAAACAACCGAGGAACAAGAGCTGGTTAAGGAGGAGGAGGAGAAGAAGGACGAACGGATCGCGGAGGGTTTCGATACTCCCCGACGTAGCGTAGCCGTGGACGATCTCGCGGTGCATCGAAGAAACGCTGTCGGGACGTTGTCGCGAGAATACCTGCGATTGTTCTTCTCCGACACCAAGAAACGAATCGACAACGTGTACGGCGTGTACCTGTGCTTTTCGTTTTGATTCAGTGCTTCGCGTCGTCGATAACGACGATATCGTCGTGAACGAAGCGCGATACGCGGTTACTCGGGGATTGTACGAATTGTTGTTTATGCGAGAGCTGAACCAATGGGACTACACGGATGCCGATCGACAAGCGTACCGATGCATCTTGCGGTCGACGAACGCGCACAGGCGAGGCCATTCCGCGAGCCAGCCCATGCTGGGCAACAAGGGCGCCAAGTATAAGAAGATCGTGTCGACGTTGATGAAGGGTAGTACGCGCGAAGGTCGAGGATTGTCCGTCGACGAATCGATGACGGTTACCGATAACGCGATCGATTACGTGTACTGGGACGATCCGAACGAATTGGTCGACAGGCTGCGGTTGCTCGTAGCGTCGCGCGAGGCCGGCCACACCGGTCACGATAACGAGATCGTGTCCATCGTGGAGGAACTTCGCGAAGCCGGCCTTGTCGTAAATTGATCGTAGCGGGCGTCGGAGCGTCAGTACTGTTCTCGCGATACCGGTGCGAAGATGTCGGTGAACAAGTTCGGCTCCTCGTTGCACGACCATTACGGCAACTAGGAAGAGGAAGAACGACTCGCGACGAATGGCTCGAGTAACCTGTACGTCGCGCGATACGTTCGCGAGCACGCGTTGTGCCCGGACAGCACCGACCAGGCGTTCGACGCGACGAAACGCAAGGTGAGACGCGTGGCTCTTCCCGAGGAGGACACCGACGCGGCCACAAAACGATATGTCGACGACATGGAACGTACCGTTGGATGTGCCCTCGACACTATGGAGGAAGACATGTATGAAGTAACGACGAGACGACTGGACGCTTTGACGAACGCAACAAATACTGCGGTGGATAGACGCCTCCATGACTTGGAGACTTTTATAAATACCGGGATGAAAAAACGTTTCAATCATTTGAAGGACAGAATCGACAAGCTTGCGACAACGGTCGCGAAACTCTACGAACGAGGAACCGCGAAGAGTTAAAGGGGGTGGACCGCGATGAGCACGGCATCGCGTGACATCGAGGAACGCGACACCGACAACAACGAGCAACGAAAGACACGCATCGAATGCGTTTTGCAAACGTTCGAAGAATTGATACTGTATCTGTTGTGGTTCTTGGAACGCTTCTGTCGTTGCCATGAATACGAGCAAGAGCAAGGAGAGAATATGATTGGTCGATGAACCCCACGCTCCCGCGAGACGAAACTTCCCGCGACAACGCTTCGCGATTCGCGGCTACGACGATCTGTGGCAGGCCGATTTGGTAGAGATGCGCCCGTACGCGAGGTAAAATCGCGGATACTACTACATACTCACGATCATGGACGCGACGTGGCCGAGGCGTTTGCGAGCGTGCTGCGGCGGAGTGACAGCTGTCCGCGAAACCTACACACCGACATGGGAAAGGAGTTCTATAACGCGGAGTTTCAACGATTGACAAAGAATCGCGGGATCAATCACTACTCTACGTACAGCGTGCTGAAAGCTTCGATCGTGGAACGTTTCAACCGCACCCTAAAAAACCTCATGTGGAAACAATTCTCCTCGAACGCATCCTATTGCTGGATGGACCAGTTACCGACGCTCGTGCATACCTACAATCATCGCAAGCATCGAACGATCGACGCTCGGCCCGCGGACGTGACCCCCGTCGACGAGACTCGCTTGTTGTTCACCGCGCGTGATCCGTTCTCCTCTTCGAGAGTTGTTCGACAACGACGACGGCGATGCGCGAAAGGCAACGTCGGCGACAAGGTACGCGTGAGCAAATTCAAAATGATATTCGAGAAGGGATACACGCCGAACTGGTCGACCAACGTTTTCGAAATCACGGCAGTACGACGAACGCGTCCTGTGACGTACGTTTGGCGCGATTCCGCGGGACAACCTATCACGGGAGGATTTTACGAACAGGAACTGCACTCGGTCGCGAATCCGGACGTCTACCTGATCGAGAAGGTTCTTTGCCGCAAGGGAAACAAGGCGTACGTGAAGTGGTTGGGATTAAATTCATCCAGGAACTCGTGGATACGCGAAGAGGACATTCTGTGACTCGACATGATCGACGTTACTCCGATAAATATACACACATCTACATATAGATTGTACATTTATTTGATTATTCTTGTATTTGGTTCTTTATTGTATTTGAAAATGAAAACAAATAAATATATATACTGACAAGTATACGATATGATTTCAACCACCCTACGTTATATGTATGATACTTTATTCTGTCCCCTCGGGATTTACAATCCATTTACAATAAACTTCCTCTCTTATATCTATCATTAACATTACCGCTCTTACACACTAATTCGCCCGCTCGCTCGCTTGCCACCGCCACGCCCGCCTCTCCCCCCTCCCATTCCAATCATCTGACCTCCGCTTCGGCTCGCTTCCTTTCACTCTGAATCCTTATGCTTCCATTCTTCCACTTCACCTCCCCTCTTTCTTCGACTCCCCTCATCCACTCTTCTCCCCCTCCCTCGTCACTCAATACCTCTCTCACCACTTCCTGCCATCCCTTCTCCTCTCCCCATCCTGTGCATACCTCCCGCACATGCTCCCAACTCGCCTCCCCCAACCACATACCCTGAACCTTCACTCCTCCTCCTCCCAATACCTCCCCGCCCTCATCTCGCTCCCCAGCCTGAATCTTGCAACTCGTCTCCATCTACTTTCCCCCCACCCCCTCGTCAAATATCCTGGTACCCCCCTCCCCTTTACTACACAATACCACCTATTATACCTTGATTTATTTATCCTTTCCAATCTTTCCACCTCCTCTGACTTCCTTCCCCTACTTATCACCTCATCTCCCCTCAGCTCCCCCTTCCCCTCATCATTTCCACCCCCTCCACCGTCCACCCTTTCTCCTCAAAAAACCTCTTCCTTTCCTCCTCCCGCCCCCCCAACACCTTTTCCCTTCTCGCCCTACCTTTTACCTCCTCCCAACATTCCCTCGCCAATTCCCCCCTTGCCCCTCCTCCAACTTTCTCTCATACGTCCAGGCCCTCATCCCCGCCCTTCCCTTAATCTTGTCCCGCTGCAGCTCCTCCCTTACCATGTACCCCGGTGTACACCAGTCCACCCCCAATACCCATCTTAAAAACCTCTCCTGTACCCCCTCCACCCTCTCCCTCTCCCACCACCCCCATATCTCCACCCCATATCCCACCGTCGCCCATACCAGCCTATCAAACATCCACACCCTTTTCCCCCAATCCTTCCCAAACTTCCTCTTCCCAATACCCCAAACCTGCCCCATTACCGCCGCCGCCTTTCTCACCCAATCCCCCACATGCGCCTCCTGTCCCCCATTCGCCATCAACGTATACCCCAAATACTTGTATTCCCTCACCTCCTCTACCACCTTTCCCTTCCACCTCCATGCCACCTTCTTCCTCCTCCCTCCCCCTTCCTACATCTTATTATCCTTGATTTCCCCACATTTAGTTGTAGCCCCTTCCCATCCAAATATCTTTCCAGCCTTGTCATCATCCCCTTCATTCCCTCCTCATCTTCCGCTACCACCGCCACGTCATCCGCATACGCCAGTGTGTATATTTTCTTCCCTTCCCTTTCCAGCTCCTCATCTAAATCCGCCAACAACAATGTAAATAAACTCGGGCTCAGCGGACAACCCTGCCTTACTCCCCTAGCTGTCCAAAACTCCCTCCCCATCTCCTCCCCCTCCCTCACCCTACACACCGTTTCCTTCAGTACTTCCTCACACCTTTCCACTAGCCCCCTCTCACACCCCTCTTCTGCATCGCCCTCACTATCCCCTCCCTGTCCACCGAGTCAAATGCCGCCCTCAGGTCTACGAAGAATATTATCATCCTTCTCTCCTTCCTCAACATCTGCCTGTTTATCAGGTAATTTAGCACATAGACGTTATCTATGCACCCCATCCCTCTCCTGAATCGGGCTTGACTCGGTGGCAATAACTTTTTCCCTTCCACCTCCTCCATTAACCTCTCCGCCAACACCGACGCGTACACTTTGTACGCCGTCTGTGTCAGCGTCACCCCCCTGTAATCCTCCACCCTCTTTCCGCTCCCTTTCTTCATCACCGGCACCACTACTCCTTCCCTCCACTCTTCCAACCAACCTTCTCCCTTCCATACCCTATTACATATTTCCCGTAACCAATCAACCACCTCTTCCCCCCTTATTTCGATACCTCGTTAGCTATACCATCACCCCCTCCCGCCTTACCCTCCTTCAGATTCCTCACCACCAATCTGACCTCCTCCTTATTGAACTCCTCCTCCTCGTCCTCCCCCCTCCGAATTTCCCCCTTTTCTCACCCCCGATTCCACCCCTCCTAAGAGCCCCTAAAATAATCCTCCCATTCCTCCATTTTTATCCCCTCCTCCACCCTCCTTCTTCTCTTCCTCTCTCTATTTATTACCTTCCACACCTGCCCTTCCGTCTTCACCTCCTCCACCTCCTTCTCCCACCTCTAATTCCTCCCTCTTTTTTCCCTCGCACAAGCGCCTATATTCCTTCCTCTTATCCCTATACTCTTCCCCCTCCCCACCCTCCCTCCACCATCGCCACAACTCCCTTCTCACCTTTCCTTTCTTCTTCTTACACTCCTTATCCCACCACCCTCTCTTTCCTCCCATCTCTCCTCCTTTCCCCATCTTCCCTATCACCCCTTTTACTCTATCCCTTAGCTCCCTCCATTCTTCCTGTATTCCTCTGTCCCCTCCCTCTCTCTTACCAAATAACCTTATGAACTCCTCTCTCCCCTTCTCTGTCCAGTTCCCCCTCACTAACCCTTTTCCTTCTCCCCTTTTCCCCCTTCCCACCCCCTCCCTGCATTCCCCCTTCAGCCATACTAACACTGGGTGATGGTCCGAATCCACCCTTTCACCCACTTCCATTCTATCCACTCTATCCCTTGTCTTCTCATTCCTAACACATAAGCACTCACCGAATTCCCTCTCCCACCTGTGTACGTCCACTCCCCCTCCTCAACCCCTTCCACATTTCCGTTCATTATCCCCCACCCCCTCTCCCCCAAGTATCTACTCAACCTCCTCCCCTACCCATTCACCTCTCTGTCCTTCGATCTCGTACTTTCCATTCCCTTCTCTCCCTCCTCTCCTCCCATATTTCCCCCCTTCACCCCCTGTCCTTGCATTAAAGTCTCCCCCTATACCACCCTTACTCCCTCCTCTCTCCCCTCCATCCATTCCTTTAATTCCTCCAGCTTCCTCTGTAAATCTTTATTTACGTATACTCCCACCACCCTCCACCACCCCTCTCCCACCTTCACCTTCTTCAATATTATCCCCTCCTTCTTCCCTTCCTCCCCTTCCCTTATTTCTAACCCCATCCTCACCCCCATTATCATACGCCCATTGCCCTCCCTTTCTTACTCTCCCTCTTTGCCCACTGCTTCTCCCACACATATCCTTTTGGCATCTTATTTCTCACCCCCTCCCAGTCTTTTTCCTCTACTCATGTCTCACACAGTACCATCACCTCCCATTCTTCCAACCTTTTCCAGAATTCTTCATCTTTATTTTTTACCCCCGCATCGTTCCACCTTAGTTCTTCCTTCCCTTTCATCATCTCCTCCCCCCTAACCTCTCTCCCCTCCTCCCTTCCCCCCTTCTCGTTTCCCTGTTCCTCCATCCATTTCTCGCACACTTCGTCCCACCTCTTCATCCTCCCGTTCACCCACATTTTCATATATCCTATCTGTACATTATTCCCCCTCCTTCTCTCCTCGTCCGCCTCTCTTTCTATCTTCCACCACCCTCTTCTCTCTTCCTCCGTGAGGTCGTCCTCAATCCTCTCTTTCCCGGTCTTCAACTTTTTCCTTGCATCCATTACCTTCCTCTTCTCTTCCCTTCCCGCCAGTTTCACCGGTAGCATCCCTCGTCCATCTCCTCCCGTTATTCCTATCTTTGTCACTTCCTTTACACCCCCCTCATCCAATCCCATCTTCCCCCATAGCTTCTTCACCCCCTCCTCCACTTCCCTTCCTTCTAACCCCAATCCCCTTATTACCACGTTGTTCCTTCTGCTCTCTCTCTCCTTCTTATCCTGTTTTACCTCCACCCTTCTCAGCCTCAATCTCCATTCCTCCACCTGTCCTTCCTCTATCACTTCCCTACCATCTCCTCCTCCCTTCTCCCATTTCTCTACCTTCTCTTCCACCATTCTCCTATCCCTTCCTTCCAACCTCTCTAACTTTTCCTCTATTCCTTCCCTTCTTGCATTCTCTTCCTTCATCCACTCTTACCACCTCCTTCTTTCCCCTCTCCATTCCTCCTCTACCCTTCTTCTTTCTTCCCTTTCTTTCCTCATCTCCTCTTTCATCTCCCTAATCACCATTACTAACTCCATCAACATTCCTTCCATCCCCCTCCCCCTGCTCCACACCCTCTTTGCCCCTTTTCACTGGCGACCTTACCGTTTTCCCGCTCCTCTTGAACCTTACCCTTCCCGCCCCCTCCATCGTCCCCACCTCCTCCTCTCTCCCTCTTTTTTCCCCCAATAGCTGTCTAAACTCCCCACACTGCTCCCCACACTACTACCACTGTCCTTCCTACACCTATCCCTTCTCCCTTCCCTCCCTTTGTCCTTGCCCATTCCACTCCCTTTACTCCCCTCTGCCCCCATTTGCCCTTCTCCCTCATTCCCCCCACCCCCATTCCACCCCTATTCCCTTTCATCATACTCTCAGCTCTTTTCCCCGGTTCAAAATTCCCGCCTTCCTTACCTACACCTCTACCTCCTTTCCTCTCCTACAGGTGTCACCTTTTACCGCTCTCCTTGCTTTTTCCCGCTCAATTCTACCTCCTCTGTCATCTAACCTCCGAATCTTCCCTTATCCCTCCTATTACCACCCTCAATCCTAGCCCTTCCCCTCCCCCACTCGCACTCTATTCTCCCTTTCACCTCCTCACCACACTTTCCCTACACCTCTATCAACAACCACTTGTCACACTCCTTTCACTCACCGCGACCGGAAACGGAAGTCTTTCCCTACGTTATATGTAGATACTTATAATTAATAATGTAACAAAAAACGATACGCTTGAAATTATCTTACGTTACATATATATGGTAAATATTTGTAAATACATATGTACAAGTTCGCAAACACGCACGTGCATTGACTCGCACACTATACAAAGCATTACGTTACGACTCGTGGGTCTCGGGAATGCGATAGTCACCCCAGGGAAGGGTGTTCACGCGATCGGACATGACGTATCGCTTGTCGTCGAACGGACTGAGAGCGATCTTCTCCTCGTTCACCGAATACACACCGTGTAGTTTCGAACGAATGTGGCTTTGACGAATCGTTTTTTCCGCATCATAGCGAAGACAACAAACCGTACGTCGTTCGTAACCACGTGTTTCCTCACACCTTTTAACTTTTTAGTGTCATTCGTCGCGGTCGCTGCGGCGTCGAACACTCTGGTCGCGTACATCTTCGATCTCAGTCCGACGAACTCGGTCATCGCGGCTCCGCTGTACTCGTTCATCATCAAGCCCGACACCTTTTTGTTAACGCGCGGCATACCGTACGGATTGTTTTCCACGTAATCACTCGTGTCGAAACGGTCGATGTCGCGTTTCATCTCCTCGTATACGTCCTCGCACTCCACCCGGTACATCAGACTGTCGGTATCAGTATACAGAATCTTACATCTGTCTCTCAACTTTGCGCGCATGTACCCGTAATGAAACTCGTACAGACACACTTTCGACACGTCCAGTACACTCATCCCCACGTATATCGGTTTGTCAAACTTCACACTTAATTTGCGCAACTCGATAGCATCTAATCGCTCCGAGAAGATCGCGCGACTGTGAAAATTCGGCCTCGCGATCAACGCTTCCGCGCCGTACCGACCGTCCCACCGCGTTACCAGTCGCACGTCCACGCGATTTCGCACGTTTTCCATCGTCTTCCCATACACCGCGTTGTTTATCAGCTTGTACAGCGTTTTCCCGAATTCGCTGGTGGTTCGAGTTCTCAACCCGGTACTCAATTCGATGTAATCGTGTAACCGAATCGACTGATCGAATCGCAGAACGCGATGAATTCGCGACACGCGCAATCCGTACCGCACGCACTGTTTCAGATAGCGGTAATGCATGACATATCGTTTCTTATCGTGGAGCATGGCGAGCAACTTGATCTGTTTCCCGTTGAGAGCGCGCTCGCGCACCGGACAGAACGGAAGGTCGGTATGCGCGTCGTGAGTCTCCGTAGGATACTCGAGGTCCACTTCCAACATGTAGCCAACGGGCCCGTTGTCGGGAACGGACGAGACGTCGAAGTCTGCCACCGCCGACTGCCACGAACAACAGCATGTCCACGTCCGTCAGCGGCTCGAATTCAACATCGGTGTACTTCAACATCGCGTCCCACGTTAAACCCAGTAACGTGTAGTAATGCGCCGGATCCAGTTCGTAGCTCGCGATACAGTCGCTGCGAAAGTTCTCGAACACGTCCGCGAGCAATAGCACGTCCGTTTTCAGGTACAAGTCGCTGTAGTCGCCCAACGTCTGCACGCGAAAACTCTCCCATATGTTCGCGGCGTGCGCGTAATCGGAGTCCGAAATGACGCTGTCGTTCAACCGATTGTAGAACGCTTCGCGAGGCGGCAACCGCGTGTCGCTCAACTTCTCGTACGACGTCATGTAATCGTACGGGAAAAGGGCCCTTTCTGGTCAAGAGATGGAATCAATCCTCGGGAAGATGATAAAATTCACGTCGTAAAATCGCGAGTCGATCTGTACCGAGAGTCTAAACGAGTTTCTCCACACTCGCGGCCAAAAACTTGAACGAATCGATGAATCGAAACTTTAACCTGTTCTTCCAATTCCGGTCGTCGTCGTTGTCTTTCCACATTTTTTACATATTTTGCTGAACGCTGGGCATTTTGCTCGTTCATGACGCCGTCCACACTTCTTGCAATCATACTTCTGTTATTGAACCCTCTTCTTCCTCTGGAAACTTCCGCCAGACCTGAATTTATCTTGCTTGATGGGACGCCTTCTTACGACATCGACGCTGACTGGAGTTGCTGTCACATTTTCAATCTTTAGTGACTGTTGCTGTAATTTACTCACTTTTGTTGCCCTGCAGCTTTCTATTGCTTTTAATAACGTTAGCTTCGGATCCCTCAAGAGACGTTGGAGACTCTCATCATTCACGGCGAGGACTATTCTGTCTCTTATGAGGGAGTCTTCCTGATCTCCAAAATCGCAGTTTTTCTCCAATTTTCTAGGTCTGTTAGATAGACATCAAAGGGCTCACCCGCTTGTTGACGCCTCGTATGAAACTTATGTCTTTCTATTATAATGTTTATCCTTGGCTTCACATATTCTTCAAATTTATCGAATATTTATTTAGTTGTGAGTACTTCCACTTGTAACTCAAATGTGTTGAACACATCAAGTACGTCGCTTCCTATGCAATTCAGTTGCATTGCAACTTTACGAGGTTCCTTCAATTCTTTTTCGCTTATAGCGGTTATAAATATTTCAAACCGCCGTTTGAAGAACTTCAGATTATTAGCTGCACTTTCTTTTAAGTCTAATCCCTCTGGAGACTTACAATTATCCATCCTCACCACGTGGTTTTAGATTATGTTTCCTCGTGCCCCCGTGCTTATAGGCTATCACTTTCTGACCCTTTATTTTCGAGACCGTCGATTCTCACGATTAAACTTTTCCCCGGGTCCTTCACTTCTGACACCATGTAATGTTGTAATAAGTTTAGAACTGTTACTTTATTAATATTGCACAGGATGTGTTTAGATTACGTAGCACGCTTCAGCATGCGTCCAGAACAGTCTCACGTACAATTCTAATGGGACGCCAACGTTACTCCCCTCTCCTTGACACACAAACATACTAATACCCATAAGCTCGCAGACCTATATTATTACAATACCGATACCTTGTGACATATACGGAAGCATTCCAGAATGCTTCTGTTTTTTGATCGTTTACCATGTTTCTTGCACTTCAACTGATTGTGCACTGTGTTATCAGCTTTTGTTCGTACCAAACACTGAATACAGTAATCACTCGTATTAAACCCGACGAACAGGGCTGGCGGCAAGCGTACGATGCGTTGCGGACACTATTCCGTACGACCAATGCCGCGAGTGAGAAAACCCAAGAACGACCGAAAGGCAACGAAACAGTTGACACGAAGTTGCCGTCGACTCTTTCGTTTGATCTCGCTCTTTCTCGGGTTCTCTCACTCTCAACCGTAGGATTCCAAGAAATGGTGGGGATAGTCACCGGGCGTACTGCGCATGCTAAAAACGGGGCGATTATAAGTTGAATCAAGAAAGTCGCGTAATGGAAAGCATATTTTTTTATAACGTACAAGTTTTAAACATTCAAGTCATGTGCCTTAATAATTTATAAATATTTAGATGGTGGCAATGGCGGTTTGGATTTATCTATGGAAGGAACTGGTGAAGTAAAAATGGCATGTAAGGACAATTACGACGGTTCCTGCAATGTTGAATATGTTCCAACTAAGCCAGGCGACTACGAAGTTTCTATAAAATTTGCCAATCAACACATTCCTGGGTCTCCTTTCCAAATTTCTGTCGTGGACGGAAAAGAGGCTAGCAAAGTCTCTGCGTACGGACCTGGACTGGAAGCCGTACGAGTAAATGTTCCAGCAAAATTTATTGTTGACACATTGAAATCTGGTCCAGCACAATTGGATATCACATTAAAAACCGATAAGGGACAAGTTCAGAAACCGGTAATTGAACGGCGTGAAAATGGGTTATATGAAGTTACTTATCAACCACCTCCAGCTGGAAGTAACCTGCAAGTAGGAGTAACTTATGATGGAGAAAATGTACCAGGAAGTCCTTTCAAGCCGAAGGTTTTACCTACCGTAGAGCCAAGTAAAGTTGCTTTGTCAGGACCTGGAGTAGCACCTGTTTGTACCGCTTCTTTTCCAGTTGATTTCATAGTGGACACCTCAAATGCTGGCTATAGTGCCCTCGAAATTCAAGTTCTGGTAAGTGATCAATGAAGAAACGCCTCGTTTCTGAGAAATTTATTTCGTTCTTAAGGTGCGTATCGACTTTGCGAGGATTGCTCGCGAGGCACGCCTCGCGGAGTGGAGAGTCTGAAGACTACCTCGATATGATCACTTTGTACAAAGTGAAAAGAAACGGGGAATTCACTCCGCGAGGCGTGCCTCGCGAGCAAGTGAGCAAACTCGATACGCACCTTTACATATCACAAAATGTACATTCGGTATCGTAATAATAAACATGTAAGGTACTTTGTATGGCCCTAGTATAGTGATGTCTTCATAAGTGATATATTTCATGATTCCATGAGTGATAATCCGCCATCCCCACTACTTCTTTTGGGGTTACCGCAGCGAGTGAGAGGGACTCAGAATTAGTGAGAGGGTACCGTAATTTATGGCTTGACGTTGTCGTCTGCCCTCTCGGTCGTTTTCAGCCCCTTTCGCGCGCCGCAGCAAGGAATAAGGACAAGCCGAACCGACTACCCGGTTCGATAGTTGATATTCGCCGGTCCCGAGCCAGTTTCACTTTGGGAGACAGAACTGTATTCTGTTTAATGAAAACATCCATTTTATAGATATAGGAGTGTATAATAGAAAAAAATCTGTTCTGTGTTCATAGAATATAAAAAATATACCTTGTTATATGAAAAATATTCGAGAAATGATTATGAAAATCGGTCACTACATGTATGTGTAATGTCTTCTTTGTCTTCTTTTAATAGATACGTACTAAATTTGTATAAATTTAAGCTTTTTCTGATCCGACCTTGTGCTGATCCGAAATGTTTTATTGTTATTATTAATAAATATGAATAGTTACATTGTACAGTTTTTAAATCATGACCGAATGTTGGATTACTCAGTTAATAATTGATTGAAGGATTAATATTCGGATGATAAAGTAACAATTATATAAACTTATATTCAGTACTAGGTAAATACTATGTTCAGTATAAGGTCCAATTAACCGATAAATAAATATTAGTACTTGAAAGCATTTAACGGTTGTGTTGTTAGGTATATGTCGTTATATTCGTGTTGATGTCAACTACAACATCGTATACTGAAAAAATATGTAGTCTTATTTGAAAACACATCGGTGTTCGTCCGATGAATATGACTTTGAAAGCAATGATTTGCAACTTATGATATTTACATCTGCAAACTAAATAATTGTATCCCCGGACAATTTTTTGTGTTATCCAAAGAAACTAAAATGTTCGGCCTAATAATCTTAAATAACTTATTCTATAAATTACTATATATATACAGTATTCATTCTCTATATAATGGCTAATTAAAATTCGCCTCTGTGTACATTGCATGATGATAGAGCTTGAAATACCGAAGGTACTGATACTCGGTTTTGGAGGCAAACAATTAATATTTTACTTATGATCATTTATTAATATTTTAGAATATCTGGAGTACTTCATCTTCATTAGTATAAGCACGTGGTACAATTGATAAAGTGTATGATTACCAGTAAGCTGTTACTTTTGCGCCTGGCAGCCTGAATCGTAATTCGCCGTGTTTCTTAATCCATTATACTTGATTATTTTTTAAAATTACTTTTATATTAGTCAACGGTAACGTCGTGTTGTCTTTTTCGTCCCTTCTTGCTCGCTCTCGGGTTCTTTCAACCGAAGGATTCCAAGAAATGGTGGGGATAGCGATGCGCGTGCAACGCATATTTGAAATGCGCTCATAGCGAGAATTTACTCTAAACGAATTTATACATCCTCTGATCGCATATATGCTTAGCCGATTATGTTTGTTTGCAGGGTCCTGATCAAGTACCTCGCAAAGTTGAAATTGAGGATTTAGCCGATGGAAAATACAAGGCGACCTATCTGCCTGATGATTGTGGCCGTTATAAGGTCTGCGTGAAATATGGGGGTACAGACGTGCCTACTTGTCCGGTTAATGTTCAAAGCGTCTCCACCGGAAAAGCTGAAAAGTGTAAAATCAAAGAAGGTATTCAGCACTCGTTAGCTCAAGGTGAGGAGTATTGCATTACTGTGGATACTGAAAATGCAGGCTGCGGTGCAGTGACCTGTCGCATACGTTCTACATCTGGAAGGTAAGCAAACTCGTCATTGTGGATGATTTCTAACAAGGGAAGGTTCTGCAGTATAACGCTGATTTTTTAATGAGTATTTGCACATTAATAGGGCACGAATTGCAGAAATTTGTTAATAATTTGGTATAGTAGTGTATAGTTTTAGGCGTAGATATGTAATTTGCGATCACCATGTGCAATCTCGGAATTTATTTCAACAGTCATTTTGAGTTTAATGAACACATTATAGTGTTGCGAGCTGAGCTTAGAAGACGGTCAGAATAGACAGATCGAAGTCATTATTGATTAGCTGTCACTCTTGTCTGATCGTACATGCGGACGAAACTGCCAAGCTATATGTAGGTACTAGAATTCGATGAACTAGTAGATTGTGTCACTTGTACTATTGTAAATAAAGTATAATGCTTAACGCAGAAACTTCGAAACGCAACATTTCTTTGGGCTCATCAACAGTCTGGTTTGACGCTGACGAGAGAAGATCAGACGTAGGCGCTCGAGCTCTGCTTCGAAATCTGTTCCAGAAATGATTACATCCCCAAGGTAAATCAAATAGATTTACCTAGTTAATCCTCCAAGCACATGTTCCGCCAGACGCCGGAAGTTGCGGAGGGGGAGGAGGGGGGGGGGCGGTTACAAAATCCAAAGGGCATGACTTTAAACTGCCAAAGTCCTGTTCCTACAGAAAAGGCGGTTTTCACCCGATCTCTCTCTTCGACCAAGGGCTCTGTGATTCTTCTGTGACGCTATTCTTCGTCAGCAATTTTTTCACTTTTTCTCGTCGATGTGGAGGCAATCACCACGGGGCTTGTTTGATAGGGGAAAGATCCCCAGTATTAATTTTGTGCTTGAGCACGTTGACTTTTTTGACTTCATTTGAATTCTTAGCATAGACATCCCGAAATTCATGGAGTAGCTTGGCAAAATGATTTTTCTGTTCCTCCTGCAAATGCGAACAACAGCGTGCGAACAAATTTGCGGGAGTCCCTAATTCTTCTTTTGCTTTTCTTTTTTCCTTTCCTCTTCTTTCTTGTTTTCCTCCTCTTGAATTATCTTTCCTAGGCGTATTTCGCGCAGTCCTGGAAGACATAGCATATTTCGAGACAAATCGATGTTACTCTCTGTAAGAACGCTGTTTCGAGGATGCAATCCTCTACCATTCACACAATGGTGAAATCTTCTTCGCTCGATAGTTCTCCGATATTTACTTCTAGTAACTTCTTACCGAAGACTAACAAGCCCTGATGTGTTTACATTAGGGTGGCTCTTATTTACTCTTGGTAAAAATTTTTTCAAGATTTTCTTCGGGGCACCCTCCAAAATAGTTCCAAATAATTAAAAAAAAATCCGTGTAAAGTTTGAGCCTGATCGGATAACGGGAAAGGGTGCCCCTCGGCCCTTAAACATTTAAATCATTATTTAACAGCTCGCGTAGTAGATTTTATATAATGTCCTCCAAGTTATTGATTACATAAAAAAATATGTAAAACAAAAGTTGTAGATCCGGACAAGGAGCATCTTTTATGTAGTATTACTTTTTCTCGTGCGACAAACGGTTTTCGAATAAAGTCCGAAAACTAAAAATAAAAAAAAATTTCCTTCAAATTTTGAAAGTTCAAATGCTTCTAGAACGCATGCCGAGCCAATTACCGGGCGCGCGTTTTAGCGCACCGCGAACGAGATAGAGCGGTGGGGGGGGGGGGGGAGGTGGTTCGTTGTCGCCGGGATTTATGAGCTGCGAAGCCCGGCTACGGGGAACGGCAGCGCGGCGCGGCGCGCTGTCGGTGCGCGGGCATCGTTAAACGCGTCTTTAACAGACCGCTGATGAGGTTTGTCCATTAATACGTATCCGATGTCGCGGCCACTCGCGACGCTACCCGCCAGCCAATGGCAAGAAGAAGAAGAAGAGGAAGAAGAAAAAGGGACTACTGGCTGCCAGCCAAATATTCGAAAATCGGGGGGACCGGAGCAGCCTCGCGGCATTTCCACGGGATCGGATAGCCTCCATTCGATGAAACTTACGGACCCGTCTACTTATACATTGTGAACCACGTAACCCGATCACCTTGATTATTTCTGTTACCACTGGAGAAATTTAAAGTGGTGTTTTTTTTTACTCGCTTTGGTTTAGGGAGCCCCTAGAGCTGAATATAGAGTAGGGGTCATCCCATGCGAAATCGGACACTTTTCGGAGTAACATTTCAGATTTTCGTGCAACTTGGGTATGTTGCAATCTTCAGGGATATACAGTAAAACCTGTTTTTGTGCGGTGGATAGGGACCGCATAAAAGAAATCGTACAAAAAAATATTCGGAAATTTTATAAATTCTTACATATAATAAACAACTTTGTACGATATACTACCTAAAAATTTTTTTATGCGGTGGATAGGGACCGCATAAAAAAAGTCGGACTTAGAAAATACATCAATGATTTATGAAATAGATGAGAGAATGCTTTCAATTAAATTAAATAATCAAATTAGACCTAAAGAAATTGTCTGTCTTTTTACTTTCTTTTGGCTATTAATTGTTCATTTTAAGGGAGTACTTATGTCTAAAAATAAAATAAAAATCATAAAAACTACATATAAATAGAAACAAAAGTAACTAATTTATTTACCTTTAATCTCACTATAAAATTAATCCTTAATCACGTGAATCGTGGATAAAACTCTGAATACGGAGCGTATACTGTTCGCGCGTCGAGCGAAAATATGTACGTAACCGACTCTGTCTTGTCAGGAGATTGTTTAAAACAAATGAACAGGGCATCGCGAGGTCTAGATACACATCGTTGTCAAGGAGACCACATAATCAGAGTTCGTCCACAACATGTATATGTACATTGATAGGAAACATTAAACTGGTGCTAACGCCGCTAAGATTCATATACCGCATAAAAATAAATCGCACGAAAAAAATCGCACAAAAATAAAATCGCACAAAACCAATCGCACAAAAATAAAATCGCATAAAAAAGGACCGCACAAAAACAGATTTTACTGTATAAACATATCTCGAAGGATTTTTCAAAATTTTGGAAAATGTCGATTTTACAGCTGTTTCAAGTGAAGTGCTAACTTTTTTTCAATACATTATAGCTATGGAAGTAGTAAACGGATAGGAGATGAGCTTTACGGTGCTTATAGAGAAGACATTGAAGTTTTAAGAAAAAATTATTTCAGTTTAAAAAAAGGAAAATTTGAACCATTTCGTGCAATTATTTTAAACAAATGCGGGTTTTTAACATCGGGAGCGATTTTAAAAATCTGAAAGAAAAGGAGAATATAGTTCTATCCTTCCCCTTGATGGACAAATTTTCAAAAATATGGACACTTTAAAATTGGCGAAATAGAAATTACTTGTAACGCTGCGTCAAATCACACCGGCTCGACTGGCTGAGCCGTGCGGTACGCGTAGCGGCCAAGCGGCTATATCTGCTATTCTTATACAGTGTTCTTTAATATGGTATTTGTAAAAAACTGAAGAAGGAAAACTTTTACTGTTTTTTATACACAAAATAATACGGTATCTTAATTTTCGGTGTTCGCAATATTTTCCTTGAAACGAGGGTGACCTACAGTTTTTTTAAATGGAATGCTATATATTTGATTATCCAATCTGAAAGCGACTGTCAACACAAATTCAACCATATGGTGTACTATGACCTTCAAGGCTACACAAGCTTAGGAATGAAATAAATATGTCGAACTATCTATCTAAGTAGTAGATTAAATTTCTTCTTTCATTCCTAACCATGTGTGGTATTGAAGGTCATAGTATACCATATGGTTGAATTTGCCTTGACAGTCGCTTTCATATTGGATAATCAAATATATAGCATTCCATTTACAAAAACTGTAGGTCACCCTCGTTTCAAGGAAAATATTGCGAACACCAAAAATTAAGATACCGTATTATGTTGTGTATAAAAAGCAGTAAAAGTTTTCCTTCTTCAGTTTTTTACTAATACTTACCATATTAGAGAACACTGTATAAGAATAGCAGATATATTCGCTGCGAGTACCGAACGGCTCAGCCAGTCGAGCCGGTGTGATTTGACGCAGCGTTACATTCAAGTAATTTTCATTTCGCCAATTTTAAAGTGTCCATATTTTTGAACATTTGTCCATCAAGGGAAAGTATAGAACTATATTCTCCTTTTTTTTGCAGATTGTTAAAATTGCGCCCGATGTTAAAAGCCTGCATTTGTTTAAAATAATTGCACAAAAATGGTTCAAATTTTTCTTTTTTTTAAACTGAAATAATTTTTTCTTAAAACTTCAATGTCTTCTCTATAAGCACCGTAAAGCTCATCTCCATCCCTTTACTACTTCCATAGCTATAATGTATTGAAAAAAAATTAGCACTTCACTTCGAACAGCTGTAAAATCGACATGTTATCGTCATCATATTTAAGGGGGCGGCCGAGCACGGATGACCCCATGCTGTCCTGCTTTCGAGGATTTTATGGCAGGGACATAGCCTGTGTGCGCTCCTGATTGTACAGAGTATACGAGACTAAATAGTCCTGGCGACCGACGATTGCTGGTGACCACGTTGGGTCTCCCAGCTATCGGGTGCCGAAGGATTGATTGTCTAGAGTAAGATAAAGATTATGGGAATGGCAAGCGGCCCGACGCCGTATTGCCAATGAATAGGGCGGGGGGGGGGGGGGGCAGGCGTGGAGGATCCTGGAGGATCCTGGAGGATCTGGCCACGGAGTGGGGAAGAGTGTTGAACCCCACGGCACTTACCCCAGAACTGTTCTGGAGCGAGTTTTACCGCAGTCTTTGCCACGCCTAAAAGTAATTTCTGACAGACATTCTTCAAAATTTTGAAAAATCCTTCGAGATATGTTTATATTTCCCTAAAGACTGCAACATATCCAAGTTGCACGAAACTCCGAAATGTTACTCCGAAAAGTGTCCGATTTCGCATGGAATGACCCCTACATTCTGCACTGAACACAATTCTTTCCTAAGAAAATTAATAGGTCGTTCTGGGTCTATAATAGTTTTATAACAATTTCCGTCGATTTCTTCATATGTTTCTATTACTTGGGGGGCAGAAGGTCGAAATCCGGCGTTCCCTCATTACGTCCTCTTCTCGTTTCCCGTTGTTTTCTTCTGCATCTTGAATTTGAAGCAATGCATCTGGAAATGTCCGCTTTTTCCGCACAGATAGAATGTTCTGTCTGTCTTTTTCTTCTTATCCGCATTGCCCTCGAAAGATCGATAAGCTTTAGTTTCCCGTTTCGTTCCCGTTTGAGTAGACTCTATCCAGGAACCACGAGTCAATGTCTTAACGGCTTCCATCTCCAGGGCTCTGGAGACAACCGTGCCCAGAGATGTGAAACCGCCAAAACATAAGCTTCTCTGCATTTCTCGGCTGGCCAGTGCCGTAACAAATTGAAACGGAGACGGTTTTAGGTGTCTGCTTCCAATTGCTTTGATTTTCGATATGTTTTAGTAGGCCGAAAAAGAACAAATACGTGTTTTTTTATTTTGACCCGTTTGCATATTTGGGAAATAAAACTACGCCTCAAAGTTTATAAGATTTTCAGGTTTACGTTTCGCGAGACATTTTAGAAATCCCTTCAGAAGTTACACCACCCTGAGACGCTCAAAGCAGCACCAAATTTCATGGTTTGTTTTTATGATACTACAAGGTCGAAAATTATTTCTGTACTTCTTATGTTGAGGGCATGTATTAATGAATATATTTTATAAATATTGTACAGAAATATTAAAAAATGGCCGGGTATCGTGAAATTATGACGCCCACGTTCCGCATGCTCATCGCAGACTGTTTTAACACACACGTTGCAAGACTTTCTAGTTTTTCTGCGTTTTTTTGTCGTTGCTCTATAACATAGAGGACATGAGCCTGTTATAACTTTTCTTCCTGAGTTATCTAAAGCTTGCGAAGTTCCAGGCTGAATGTGCGGAAGCCTAGTCGGCTGGCCAAGAACGCTCTCCACACAAAATTTAGTTATAATGCCTCATAATTTTAATTGATCCCAAATGTTGCGCGGTATAGAGGATACGATGAAGCTTTCCATGTATCAGTTGTGTGGTTGTATGATATTTTATTGTGTCCCCTCGGGGTTTACAATCCATTTACAATAAACTTCCTCTCTTATATCTATCCTTAACGTTACCGCTCTTACACACTAATTCGCCCGCTCGCTCGATTGCAACCGCCACGCCCGCCTCTACACCCTCCCATTCCTATCATCTAACCCCCGCTTCCGCTCGCCTCCTTTCACTCTCAATCCTTATGCTTCCATTCTTCCACTTCACCTCCCCTCCTTTCTTCCACTCTCCTCATCCAATCTTCTCCCCCTCCCTCGTCCCTCAATACCTCTCTCACCACTTCCTGCCACCCCTTCTCCTCTCCCCATTCTGTGCATACCTCCCACACATGCTCCCAAGTCTCCTCCCCCAACCACATACCCTGCACCTTCTCTCCTCCTGCTCCTCCCAATACCTCCCCGCCCCCATCTCGCTCCCCAGCCTGAATTTTGCAACTCGTCTTCATATACTTTCCCCCCACCCCCTCGTCAAATATCCTGGTACCTCCCTCCCCTTTACTACTCCATACCACCTATTATACCTTGATTTATTTATCCTTTCCCATCTTTCCACCTCCTCTGACTTCCTTCCCCTACTTATCACCTCCTCTCCCCTCAGCTCCCCCTTCCCCCTCCACCCCCTCCACCGTCCACCCTTTCTCCTCCTTCTTCCTTTCCTCCTCCCGCCCCCCCAACACCTTTTCCCTTCTCGCCCTACATTTTACCTCCTCCCAACATTCCCTCGCCAATTCCCCCATTGCCCCTCCTCCAACTTTCTCTCATACGTCCAGGCCCTCATCCCCGCCCTTCCCTTCATCTTGTCCCGCTGCAGCTCCTCCCTTACCATGTACCCCGGTGTACACCAGTCCACCCCCAATACCCATCTTAAAAACCTCTCCTGTACCCACTCCACCCTCTCCCTCTCCCTCCAACCCCATATCTCCACCCCATATCCCACCGTCGCCCATACCAGCCTATCAAACATCCACACCCTTTTCCCCCAATCCTTCCCAAACTTCCTCTTCCCAATACCCCAAACCTGCCCCATCACCGCCGCCGCCTTTCTCATCCTATCCCCCACATGCGCCTCTTGTCCCCCATTCGCCATCAACGTATACCCCAAATAATTGTATTCCCTCACCTCCTCTACCACCTTTCCCTTCCACCTCCATGCCACCTACTTCCTCCTCCCTCCCCCTTCCTACATCTTATTATCCTTGATTTCCCCACATTTAGTTGTAGCCCCTTCCCATCCAAATATCTTTCCAGCCTTGCCATCATCCCCTTCATTCCCTCCTCATCTTCCGCTACCACCGCCACGTCATCCGCATACGCCAGTGTGTATATTTTCTTCCCTCCTCTTTCCAGCTCCTCATCTAAATCCGCCAACAACAATGTAAATAAACTCGGGCTCAGCGGACAACCCTGCCTTACTCCCCTAGCTGTCCAAAACTCCCTCCCCATCTCCTCCCCCACCCTCACCCTACACACCGTTTCCTTCAGTACTTCCTCACACCTTTCCACTTGCCCCCTCTCACACCCCTCTTCCGCATCGCCCTCACTATCCCCTCCCTGTCCACCGAGTCAAATGCCGCCCTCAGGTCTACGAAGAATATTATCATCCTTCTATCCTTCCTCATCACCTGCCTGTTTATCAGGTAATGTAGCACATAGACGTTGTCTATGCACTCCATCCCTCTCCTGAATCGGGCTTGACTCGGTGGCAATAAGTTTTTCCCTTCCACCTCCTCCCTTAACCGCTCCGCCAACACCGACGCGTACACTTTGTACGCCGTCTGTGTCAGCGTCACCCCCCTGTAATCCTCCACCCTCTTTCCGCTCCCTTTCTTCATCACCGGCACCACTACTCCTTCCTTCCACTCTTCCACCCAACCTTCTCCCTTCCATACCCTATTACATATTTCCCATAACCAATCCACCACCTCTTCCCCCCATATTTCCATACCTCGTTAGCTATACCATCACCCCCTCCCGCCTTACCCTCCTTCAGATTCCTCACCACCAATCTCACCTCCTCCTTACTGAACTCCTCCTCCTCGTCCTCCCCGCTCCAAATTTCCACCTTTTCTCACCCTCGATTCCACCCCTCCTAAGAGCCCCTAAAATAATCCTCCCATTCCTCCATTTTTATCCCCTCCTCTACCCTCCTTCTTCTCTTCCTCTCTCTATTTATTACCTTCCACACCTGCCCTTCCGTTTTCACCTCCTCCACCTCCTTCTCCCACCTCTAATTCCTCCCTCTTTTTTCCCTCGCACAAGCGTCTATATTCCTTCCTCTTATCCCTATACTCTTCCCCCTCCCCACCCTCCCTCCTCCATCGCCTCAACTCCCTTCTCACCTTTCCTTTCTTCTCCTTTCACTCCTTCTCCCACCACCCTCTCTTTCCTCCCGTCTCTCCACCTTTCCCCATCTTCCCTATCACGCCTTTTACTCTATCCCTTAGCTCCCTCCATTCTTCCTGTATTCCTCTGTCCCCTCCCTCTCTCTTACCAAATAACCTTATGAACTCCTCTCCCCCTTCTCTGTCCAGTTCCCCCTCACTAACACTTTTCCTTCTCCCCTTTTCCCCCTTCCCACCCCATCCCTGCATTCCCCCTTCAGCCATACTACCACTGGGTGATGGTCCGAATCCACCCTTTCACCCACTTCCATTCTATCCACTCTATCCCTTGTCTTCTCATTCCTAACACATAATCACTCACCGAATTCCCTCTCCCACCTGTGTACGTCCACTCCCCCTCCTCACCCCTTCCACATTTCTGTTCATTATCCCCCACCCCCTCTCCCCCAAGTATCTATTCAACCTCCTCCCCTCCCCATTCACCTCTCTGTCCTTCGATCTCGTACTTTCCATTCCCTTCTCTCCCTCCTCTCCTCCCATATCTCCCCCCTTCACCTCCTGTCCTTGCATTAAAGTCTCCCCCTATCACCACCCTTACTCCCTCCTCTCTCCCCTCCATCCATTCGTTTAATTCCTGCAGCACCCCTCTCCCACCTTCACCTTCTTCATTATTATCCCCTCCTTCTCCCCTTCCTCCCCTTCCCTTATTTCTAACCCCTTCCTCACCCCCCCATTATCATACCCCCATTGCCCTCCCTTTCTTACTCTCCCTCTTTGCCCACTGCTTCTCCCACACGTATCATTTTGGCATCTTATTCCTCACCCCCTCCCAGTCTTTTTCCTCTACTCATGTCTCACACAGTACCATCACCTCCCATTCTTCCAACCCTTTCCAGAATTCTTCATCTTTATTTTTTCCCCCGCATCATTCCAGAATGCCACCTTAGTTCTTCCTTCCCTTTCATCATCTCCTCCCCCCTATCCTCTCTCCCCTCCTCCCTTCCCCCCTTCTCGTTTCCCTGTTCCTCCATCTATTTCTCGCACACTTCGTCCCACCTCTTCATCCTCCCGTTCACCCACATTTTCATGTATCCTATCTGTACATTATTCCCCCTCCTCCTCTCCTCGTCCGCCACTCTTTCTATCTTCCACCTCCCTCTTCTCTCTTCCTCCGTGAGGTCGTCCTCAATTCTCTCTTTCCCGGTCTTCAACTTTTTCCTTGCATCCATTACCTTCCTCTTCTCTTCCCTTCCCGCCAGTTTCACCGGTACCATCCCTCGTCCATCTCCTCCCGTTCTTCCTCTTTGTCACTTCCATTACACCCCCCCCCATCCAATCCCATCCTCCCCCATAGCTTCTTCACCCCCTCCTCCACTTCCCATCCTTCTAACCCCAATCCCCTTATTACCACGTTGTTCCTTCTGCTCTCTCTCTCCTTCTTATCCTGTTTTACCTCCACCCTTCTCAGCCTCAATCTCCATTCCTCCACCTGTCCTTCCTCTATCACTTCCCTACCATCTCCTCCTCCCTTATCCCATTTCTCTACCTTCTCCATCAGTTCCACCATTCTCCTATCCCTTCCTTCCAACCTCTCTAACTTTTTCTCTATTCCTTCCCTCCTTACCTTATCTTCCTTCATCCACTCTTCCCACCTCCTTCTTTCCCCTTTCCATTCCTCCTCTACCCTTCTTCTTTCTTCCCTTTCTTTCCTCATCTCTTCTTTCATCTCCCTTATCTCCATTACTATCTCCATCAACGTTCCTTCCATCCCCCTCCCCCCTGTTTCACACCCTCCTCGCCCCTTTTCACTGGCGACGTTACCGTTTTCCCGCTCCTCTTAAACCCTACCCTTCCCTTCCCCTGCATCGTCCCCACCTCCTCCTCTCTCCCTCTTTTTTCCCCCAATAGCTCTCTAAACTCCCCACACTGCTCCCCACACTACTACCACTGTCCTTCCTACACCGTTCCCTTCTCTCTTCCCTCCCCTTGTCCTTGTTCATCCCACTCCTTTACTCCCCTCTGCCCCCATTTGCCCTTCTCCCTCATCCCCCCACCCCCATTCCACCCCTATTCCCTTACATCATACTCTCAGCTCTTTTCCCCGGTTCAAAATTCCCGCCTTCCTTACCTACACCTCTACCTCCTTTCCTCTCCTACAGGTGTCACCTCTTACCGCTCTCCTTGCTTTTTCCCGCTCAATTCTCCCTCCTCTATCACCTAACCTCCGAATCTTTCCTTATCCCTCCTATTACCACCCTCAATCCTAGCCCTTCCCCTCTTATCTCAGCCCTCTCCACGACTCTCCCTCAACCACCACACTCGCACTCTATTCTCCCTTTCACCTCCTCACCACACTTTCCCTGCACCTCTATCAACAACCACTTGTCACACTCCTTTCACTCACCGCGACCGGAAACGGAAGTCCAGTTGTGTGGTTAGTGTTTGAATTATTAGCACCTGCACATACATATCAGAACTCTGAAGAGTTTATACATTTCGCTAGACGTCACGGCTGTCCATGTTAGCGGTTTTTTTTTTGGATTTTTGGCATTGTATTCTTGATATACTGCCGATTCCTTTCTGTTGGTGTGACGAACTATGATATCAATTATTTAAACGGTGAATATCTTCTTGAATGTATCACAAATTGATAAAGTTTCTTTATTTCTGTGTAGGCCAGCAGCCCTCGTTTCACCTTCTTTACATTGCTCTGTTAAAAATAATGGAATACGGATATAAAGACAGTAATAAAATAAGTATAATACGATTATCAGTTGTTCCTTCACTGTCGAAAGACTCTATGATTTACGACTGCCTTGTTGCGTGCGGCACAAGACACCAGTCGTCGTCATCGCTGTCTGAGGGCACGCCACTCTATGCACCTGAATCACCCATTAACTCTTTCAAATACACATCCTGTTCTTTAGGATTTAATCTATAAGACAAATGAACAACACAAACAATACTATGAATCACATCCTTTTGTAACAGACCAAAGTAACATCCTATAATCATTTATCTTACCTCGTAAACTCCGCCTTTGATAATTCCTCCATAGCACTTCTGTCTGATTTTGTCCAGTTAAAAATGTAGCGTACACAGTTTGTCCAATAGCATAATTCACCATAATAAATAGGTGTTTTGTTGAAGCACAATCTATACACTTATTTATGGGAATACGCGAAGTCTTCTCTCCTATGAACACGTCTGTTCTTGTACACGGATCGCTAGATACTGAGCAAGACCCCTTTATGTTACCTGGCAGGGTCTTTCTGTCTAGCAGAGGCCTTGAAAACTTGGATCAAGGTAGCAGCTGTCGACTACAAATGTAGAAAACCTAAAAGCATGCGATGGAAAGTGTTCATTTAAAAAAAAACTGGAGGTGGTTACCCGGGTACCCTGGTTATTGAATAACGTAGGGACTTTTGGTTATTGACATAAGGGTTAAACTGCAATTCTCTCACTCTCCCAGCCTTTTCTCTGGGTCCCTAACATTTCTCAAAACGTTGTTCAGGCGAGTTACAAGTCAGAAGTGTAGGGGAGAGTTGCCAATATCGTACTAGTCACCTAAATCGTACCTCATCAATTTCTCAGTTATTAATGAATGTAAACGACATCTGATAAGAAAAGTATCAAGTAAATGTGAAATAAGAAATAGAAACAAAACCTTTTGAGCTTACAGCCTATTTTGTGCGTGCTATAAACATTTAAAAAATCAGGTATGATTGATGTAACTTTTTACCAGTATATTTTAGCTGATAATAATCAGACAATGCAATTTTGTCCTGTATTTTTGTATTTTTCTAAAAGCGGGTACGAACTGCTGTTCATGCGAGTGCCCAACGAGCAAGCGTACACGAACGCCGATCTCGAGGCGTACCGCGACATCTTGTTGGTGACGATCGCGCATCGACGGGACCATTCGGCTAGCAAACCTACGCTAAGCAACAAGGGCTACAAGTACAGGAAGATCGTGTCGGTGTTGTTGCGTAGTGGAAACCGCGCTTCTGGCGACAGCGTCACGCACGAAGGTCGAGGATTACCCATCGACGACGCGATGACGGTTACCGATAACGCGATCGATTACGTGTACTGGGACGATCCGAACGAATTGGTCGATAGACTGCGATTGCTCTTGACGTCTCGCGAGGCCGGACACACCGGACACGATAACGAAATCGCGTCCATCTTGGAGGAACTCCGCGAAGCCGGTCTCATCATAAATTGATCGGTCGGTTCGATTACGCGTCAGTCTCGTTCGCGATCACCGCCCACCCAACATGTCGGTAAACAAGTTTGGAGCACCTTTGCACGGTAGTACCGACGACGATGACGACAACGATCGACGCACGGAGACGATTCGCTCGCGGAATCTGCCCGTCGCGAATCACGTGCGAGAGAACGCGCTGTGTCTGGGCACCGATCGGTCAACGTTCGACGCTATGGAACGCAAGATACGTCGCGTGGCGCAGCCGGAGGAGGATACCGACGCTGCGACGAAACGATACGTGTACGACGTGAACGAATCGACGACGACGCGACTGAACGCTTTGACGACCGCGATAAATACCGCCGTGGAAGGACGCATCCGTGATTCGGAGAATTCGATAAATACCACGCTGCAACAACAATTCGATCACTTGCAGGATAGACTCGACGTGCTTGCGACATTGATCGCGGAAGTACAGAAACGCAAGGAAGCGTCGCGATGTGCGACGACTACGACGACGACGACGACGACAAACCCCGTCGACACCGTACCTGCTTCGAGTGCCTGGTGCAGTATCTGTTGCTTGTCGTGGAACGTTATCGTCGCTATGGGCGCGAGTAAGGAGCGAATACAACTGATCGACGAACTGCACGCTCCAGCGAGACGAAATTTCCCACGGAGACGCGTAGTCACTCGAGGCTACGACGATCTGTGGCAGGCAGATTTGGTGGAAATGCGTGCGAACGCAACCCACAATCGCGGTCACAACTACATACTCACGATCATCGATACGTTCAGCAAGTACGCGTGGGCCGTGCCAGTGAAAACGAAAAGCGGACGCGACGTTACCGAGGCGTTCGCGACCGTGTTGCGACGAAGCGGAAGATGTCCGCGAAACCTACAAACCGTCATGGGAAAGGAGTTCTACAACGCGGAGTTTCAGCGATGTGCGAAGACTCGCGAAATCAACCACTACTCGACGTACAGCGTGATGAAAGCGTCGATCGTCGAGCGTTTCAATCGCACGCTGAAGAATCTTATGTGGAAACAATTTTCCTTGTACGCCTCTTATCGCTGGTTGGATCTGCTACCGACGCTCGTGCGCACCTACAATCATCGTAAACATCGCACGATCAACGCGCGACCCGTCGACGTGACCTCCGCCACGCGTTTACCGTTCATCGTATCGTCGGGTGTCGAGCAACGACGACGACAACGCGCCAAATTCCGCGTCGGCGACAAAGTACGCGTCAGCAAATCCAAGACGATCTTCGAGAAGGGATACACGCCGAACTGGTCGACCGAGGTGTTCGAAATCACCGCTGTACAACGAACGCGTCCTGTCACGTACATTCTACGCGATTCCGCGGGCGAGCCGATCTCAGGCGGATTCTACGAGCACGAACTGCATTCGGTAGCGAATCCGGACGTATATCTGATCGAGAAGATTATTCGTCGCAAGGGTAACCAGGTGTACGTGAAATGGTTGGGATTCGACTCGTCCAAGAACTCGTGGATACGGGAAAAGGATGTTCTCTGATTCAATAGCAACTCTTTATTAGTATTACTATTACATATACATATACATATACATTTATTTCGTTCTTTGTATTTAACAAAAAATAAAACACAATATATATCACGATCTTTGTACATTATTTACATGAATGTATAATATTATACATAGGTATATTAAGAAAACATTTTATGTCCATCCATTGCATACTTTTTTTTTTTTTTTTTTTTAAAGAGGGGGAAAATGCATTACGCATACCCCGACAAGTTATGTCGGGGTTATGTGGGACTCTCCATTTCTGGCATACCCACTAAAAACCCCCTCTACGTTCATACAGTGTATCATACTTGTATACATAGCAATATATATATCGTACGCGACATTACTACGAATCTACATATACATATAACTATTGCATCTACATATACATATAACTATACACATAACTATTGTATCTACTTAACCGTATCACTGTCACTATCACTGTTGTCGCACTCGGGAATCCTATAGAGTCCCCACGGAAGAGTTTCGATCCGATCGGCTAGAACGTAACGCTTATCGTCGTACGGGCTGAGCGCGGCCTTCAGTTCGTTCACGGAATACACCTCGTGTAATCGCGCGCGAATATGGTTCTGTCGTACCGTCGTTTCCGCGTGCTCGAGAAGACACCGCACGTAGTCCCCGAAACGTATTTCGTTCGTTACGACACTTCTCTTCACCCCCTTCACTTTTTTCGTCTCGGACGTTCCCACCGACGACGACGCGTCACGCACTCGAGTCGCGTACATCTTCGATCGAAGTCCCACGAACTCCGTCATCAAGGCACCGTTGTTCTCGTCCTTCATGAGTCCCGGCACCTTCTTGTTTACGCGCGGCATACCGTACGGGTTGTATACCTCGCTCCACGAACAACAGCAGTTCTAATTCGACGCGCGTGTATTTCAACATCGCGTCCCACGTGAACACCGGTAACGTACAGTAATGCGCTGGGTCCAGTTCGTAGCTCGCGATAGGGTCCATACGATAGTTTTCGAACACGTCGGCGAGCAACAACACGTCCGTCTTCAAATACAAATCACTGTACTCGCCTAATGTCCGTATACGAAAAGTGTTCCACACGTTGGTTGCGTGCGCGTAATCAGCCTCCGACACATCGCTATCGTTCAGACGATTGTAGAACGCGTCACGAGGCGGCAGTCGCGTATCGTTCAGTTTGTCGTACGACGCCACGTAATCGTACGGGAAGACCCCCTTTCTGGTGAGGAGATCGAATTGTTCGTCAGGGAGATGTTTGAACTCGCGTCTTAGAATCGTAAGTCTGTCCTTCCCGAGATCCGACGCGAGTTTCTGCAGACTCGTGGCCATGAACTTGAACGAGTCGACGAATCGAAACTTCAACATTTTTCGCCAGTTCTTGCGTTCGCCCCTGAGGTCCTCGACGTTCTTCGTAAAGGATATGTATCGTTCCTTCGTTATCGGTAGGAGGTTGATCTTTCCCTCGAACGCGTCTGCCAACTCCTTGATGACGAAGTGCGCGTCATAGCCGGACAGGTTGTGGAACACCACAGGTATCGTGCACGAACGTTGATACCGTAAGTTGCACGATCTGTGCGCCGCACCCCTGTACTCACCCGTCGAGTGGCAATGATCGCGCACTTTCGCATCGTCCTCGCCTCGGTCGAAGGGTGCCCCGCACATGTGGCACGTGGTCGCCCCGTGAAAACTCGTCCACTGCTGCCGCGTTAACGACGTCATCGGTTTCTTGTTACACAACCACGAGTACGCCACGTTCGCGAATTCCCGCATTTCGCGCACAAACCACTGCACACAGTCGGTGTGACTGCGACGCGCTCGGTATCCGCACAGAGCTGGGTTGTCGGAACAATGCACGTAGTATCCCACGCTGTGCGCTCTGTGCCGTTGGTACTTGTACGTGCGACGACGATCCATCGCCGGTTCTTCAATCGCCTCCAGCGAACACTCGAAGTCCGCGTAGATCACGAAGGGCACGCGTTCCTTGCGTTCGTGATGCCGGAACCTCAAAATTTTCTCCTCTTCGGACGGCATTTGAACCGTGCACTCGTTCAAGCGCGTGCAATCTGCGGTGTGCCGCTACAATCGCTCCGCCGAGGAGAAAAAGTTGAGGCACCTGAAACGGAAACAAAAAACACTGTAAACGCTTCGCTCGTTACGTATCGCTCGAATTTTTGTAACTATTATTCTTATTTGCTTACCTATCGCAAACGAACACTCTGCCATAATGGTTGCTGAGTTGGCTGGATATCAACCGGGACAGATTGCGGATGTAGGCGAAATGGTACCGCTGCGAATCCTTGCCATCCTGTACCAGCAGCACGTTCGCGTGCCTCCCTTCCCGCTTGTTGCCGGACACGCGTAGAGGCACGCATCCGTCCTCGTTGGACCACAGGTACACGTTCACGGACACTTCGTTGGCCACCTCGAATTTCCGTATCTGGTCCATCGTCATGGGGTGTCTCACGCCATCCGTACGGAGCACCGACGAATAATGCGGATACGACGTCATCCTGTCGCCGTGTGTATCAGCCAGGAACAGACTAGCGACGACCTACCACAAAAAACACGCGTTCTCTTTACACTTCACGTTCACCACCGCTTTTTTCACTAAGACCGCTCGCGGAAGCGGTACCTCGCACCCGGCGCGCAACGGATTCTGCTTATTAATGTTTATCAGGAGGTTCTGTACCGCCCGTAATGTCCATCCACTCTCGCGCTCCTGAAACTCCTCCATCTCGACCAACGTCGGAGCTACCACTTGCGTCGCGTACCACTCGCGAACGTTCGATGTCATGAACAGTGCGTGATTACGTGTCGCGAAACTCTTTACGTCCTTCTCGTCCCGCAACATCTTTCTCGTTGCGCGTTTAGCACGGTGTTCACGGATACGCTGCGATGCTCCGTAATGGCGTTCGTAACGCGAGAAATCACCAGTCGACGGGCATTCTCGAAGAATCGACGTGGATCGGCGATTCCGACGTTTATCACAGCGCCGGTCAACAAACGTTTTTCGAACGCGGTTTCGAGTTCCTCCCACACGACCTTGGGTGCCGTAGCTCGAGCGGCGACCCCGCACCCTACTCGCGATAATCGTCCTCGCACTATCGCGCGCAATGTTTGCGTTCGCGCGAGCAGCGACACCATCCGCTGCTTCTCCCACACCGGCACGCGTTCGCCTCGTTGATACGCGACCATGTGCCGTACGGTCTCGTCGCACCTGTCCATCCACTCGCGAAATTCCGCGGTGGTTCTCAAAAGTTCGGACATTCGAGCCAAAAACACGAACGCGTTCTTGAACGTATCCATGTTGTTTGCGCGTATGTTTTCACTTGATATAACAGACTCTATACCGTTCCGCAACGCAGTTAAATTCGCGTCAGGATGTCGGACACATTTATTATTATTATTATTATTATTATTATTATTATTATTATTATTATTATTATTATCGTCAACGTATGTAAAAACTAACTAGATACTTTTTCGAGAAAAACGCGATACTCGCAACGATTGTATCAAAAAAACCATCTTCCGACGCGTTACCATTCACGATTTTACCCTGTCGAAGATGCGAGCTGCCTTATATACGATCATCCCTACCTAAACTCTCCCTACCCCATTGCATCTCAATGGAATAACACCTGCAATCATACCTTAAGTCATATGCGCATTATTCATCCTATTATCTCGGTAGCTACCACGCGTTATTCTCGGATTACACGATAAGAAATGGTATGTTTCGACTCGCTTCTGGCGCGATAATCGCGTAGGTTTCGAGTTACATCTTCCACGCGACATACTGTCGTCTTTTCTTTGATCGCCTACCGACAAAGGACTGCAGACGGAGAGATATACGACAATATCTAGTCTCTCTCTCTCGTACTCCTTGTTCGCTCATCGCAGCAATCGCGGCCGCGATCGCGCCTTCGAACGATAGATAGAAGCGTGTCGGCTCGCTTTGAATTTTCGTGGTTCGGAGATATCGCGCGCAAAGATGCTGCGCATTATTCTCGGAAGTTTGCCTATTATATGTTTTAGCGTGGTTATGACGTAATAGCCATGCAGGTTTCGACTTGCATCTTCTACGCGACATACCTCATTATTCTCGGAAGTTGACCTTCGAGCATTATATGTTTTTGGGACTGTTATTGCGCAATAGCCATGCAGGTGTCGACTTGCATCTTCTACGGGTAATACCTCCGTATATTTTGACCACGGGCCGAGAGGATGAGTCATCGGCGGTACCCCCCCCCCTCCTCCTCTCCCTCCCCCTCTGCCCACGCATGTGTGTGTGTGTGTGTGTGCTCGCGCGCGCGTAACCTCGCCATCGCGGTTCCCCTCGCCCTGCGTTGGTCCAGAACTCTCTTAGCATACCTACTGGTTTATTACGAGGAATTACTGTACTGTGAAAAATTTAGTTTTTGGATTTTCATGAAAAATGCAGCATTCCTACGTTTCTAGAAGGTTACGTAGTTCAAATGTGTTATTGAAAATAATAATAAACAAAGTCACGATTATAAACGTTGTATGAAATAAGAATATGCTATTTTATGCATATAATAAATATTACTGCCTATATCTACATTTATTCCGATTCATCAGAATCAGATGTGGTTCTTGTGCTCACATTTGAGCTTACATTTATATTTTCCTCATGAGATACCATTTCGAGATCCTTTAGATGAATTTTTTGTTGTTGTGTGTTTCGGAATGGCATCAGAAAGCGTGATACATGGGCCAGAGTGCAGTAATAATCTTTGGAAAATATTCTAATTCGTTCTTTTTCGTGATGTCTTAGTGTTCACGAAATCGTATTAATGTCGCCATCTCCCGGGCTAGATCGTTTCGAGCGCGATCCTTCCCGGCGCGGCGCCCAGGCTCCTGTGGGGCATCGATCCTCTCCCGCTTCCATTGATCGGCGATCGATGGAAGGGGGATCGCTCTGGTTTCGCGGAATCGGCGCTGATTGCAATCGCTCTCTGATCTCCCGAACGTCGTAGCGTTAATTGCTTTGTTTCTACCGCTTGCTTGATTACATTGGATCATTTGCGAAAGTTCATGTGTCGCTGCCACGTGTTCACTAATAACCGAATTAGGTTTGCTTCGCTCATTAATATTGGAGTGCTCGTACTTTATTGAAGTTGCTTAAAGTTAACTAACACTTGCTGCTTTATATATACCGCTTAATTAAGGCTGACTGCTACCCATTACAAACTGTTTAAGTGTATATATCGTTTCTTAAAAGTTAGTTCATTGTACATAATAAATAAGGTGCTATTTCAAGGTACGCGTAAACCTTTACTAAAACAATATCCCAAGCCCTCCACAAGTGTGCTCCGCTAAAGTAGCTAACACTCAGACTGTTTACACGAAGAAGATAAAGAGTTGAGAGTCAAGAGTTAAGAGCCAATAGCATTTTCTAAAATAAATACAAAATTTATTTATGTTTAAGACAAAGACATAACATTCTTATTTATATTTCACTTACACTATGCGTAAAGGCGAGTATTATTTGAGGACCGATGTTGCATGTATACAACATTTATTTTGGTCAAACCCGATGATGTAGAGTCATAAAATTTAACGTGGAGCTTATTTAGGCTTCTATTATTAATAAATAAATATAAAAAAAAATTCCCACAAACAAAAAAGTGCCGACCTGAAAGGGTTCGTTCACGGAGAGCGTAGATAGATACTAATAGGCACTTTAAATGCAGATATCTTAAAGAAGTGCACATTTCTGCAAGATTTTTCAATTGGATATCACACTTGGCACATGTCAACTTTAAGTCAAGAAATTTGTCTCTGCGTGACAATCAGTGACCAACATAACTATTTTCCTTCCGTTGTACTAAAATATGAGTAAGATTTAGGACATCTTGAGAAGGGATGTATAAGCGTAGGTTCAAAGGGATTTTGCATTGTTCATGTGCAAAGTTTATGTTTATAATACGTATCTTAATGGTAAAATATCTTACATATGAATTTTTTAAAAATAAATTTTGCCTGATACATTAAACATGCTATCGTTTAAGCCATTTAAGGGGGTATTACACCCTAGACACTCGTTTTTGAAGGTAATATTTGAAAATTAATTCTGAAAAACTTATCGCACCTACAAGGCAGGGGTTTTGCACACATATTTAGTAGAGTTTCACCTATCAACACAAATTTTTGCAATGCATTATATTGAAAATTATACAAGTTACACGCCAAAGCGCAGGTCGTGTCATCAACCACCGGCTTCATCGGGCGCACGACTTGAGGTCGTCCTAATCATCTGAAACGAAAGTACCAAAGATTTTTTTAATTTATATAAGTGTAGTTATCGTCCCTAGCAGTCGTAATCAAATCCGGGCGTTGTTACCGAAATCGCAGCTGTTTAAAAATTGATATTTGATTTTTTGGACTTTTCTTGAACTGAAACAAGGAAAACCGTTTTCGAGAAAATGAGAAAAAAATTTCAGGCTAACCCCCCTTTTTGGAAATTATCATTTTTCGGGATTGTACTGCATTGTACTAGTTATACCGAACATTGTACCGTTGAGAGTTTTCAAAAATTCTAAACCGTTTTCGCGAAAATGAGAAAAACACAATTTTCAGGATAGTCCCCCCCCCCCTTTTGGAAATGATCATTTTTCGCGATTGTACTAGTTGTACCGAACATTGTATCGTTCGAAGCAACTGTTTAACTCTTTTGGTTTCCAAGAAAAATCCAAATAACCAAAGTCGAGGAAAGTCGAATCGTACTACCAGGAATCGGCGGAGTCGAGCTACCACTGATGGAGGGGGAAACACCTACAGGAGCGGTGGTTATGTGTGCGTGATTGATGCAGGCGCAGTTCATGCACACATAACCACCGGTCCTGTAGGTGGTTCCCCCTCCATCAGTGGTAGCTGGAGTCCGCCGATCCCTGGTACTACTGATAAAAAAATTTGCGAAAAATTAAAATCTCTTTGCTGTACCAGTTTCTACTAGGTTTGTACCGCGTTGTACCGTTTGATGAAACTGTTTAACTCTTTTGGTTTCCAAGAAAAATCCAAATAAGCAAAGTGTCGAGTCGTACTACTGAAAAAAAATTACTTTGGTTATTTGGATTTTTCTCGGAAAGAAATTTTCTCGGAGTTAGATAGTTTCTTGGAACGGTACAATGCGGTACAACCCTAGTACAAACTGGTACAACAAAGATATTTTAAATTTTCAAAAAAAGGGGGGCTAACTTCACACAGATGTGCGGGGGGGGGGGGTTGATTGAAACTAGTGATATAATTCTGCTACGAGCTATAGGTACACATTCACTTTGAATGTGTGTAAAATTTTAGATCTATCGGTCCAATAGTTTTTAAGAAAAATGTGTGCCCGATCTAAAAAATTTCTTTCGAGAAAAACGCGTTTAAAATTTTTAATGCAGTTACGGCCGATACGACTGAAGTTACGGTAGATAACGACTAGTTTCTGCACCTTACCCCTAATCTGCTATACCAGGACCGTAGAGGAAACCTCCCTCAACTTCAAAGAAATCATGTTGGGCAGCTCTCTCTTCTTTGCTGGCAGGCATAGCCTCTTTGTTGGCAGTGTAGCTCACTGTTAACCAGCTGTACCTGGCCGGGATCTTTTGTATACATGATAATAAGCCTAATAACGCCCAATATACCCACGAACTCGCATTCCTTCACTCGGCGGCCCTGGACTACCGTCCTGAGCTGACACTGCAGCATCTCCACTGCACCCCCGGTAACAACTATGGAAAGCGGTTACAAAGCGATAAAAAAGTTCAAACTGATTTGCTTCATAATTTCTCCAGAAAAATCCCCCAAAATCGGCCTTTTTTAGCGTTGCCTAAAGTAAAGTCCCCCCTTAAGATAACCACTCGGAATTGGGCAGAGACTCACAACATGAACAGGGCAAGCGACTGACATCTCATTTCGGCTCGGGCTGGTATTTATTTATGTGGTGCTGTCACACAGTGAAACGACGTAAGGACAATAACTGGACATGGCAATTACTTCCAAACGGTTTGGACTTTCATTGCTAAAATTTGCACACTTTCAATTCATGTTAAGTAGAATAACTGAGATTTAGAAGAAAAAAATGCAATCCTGCTGAGTTTTCTACAAATAACGAGGGAAAATCCCATATCCGGAAATTCAAAAAATTCTGAAACTTTGTGAATATGTAGGGAATTTCCTCCTGATTATAACGCAATTTTTGTTTCCTGCCCAAATTCACTCTAAGGGCGTGTAATTCACACTTGAAAATCTGGTTATTTTCGATTTTGTGTTATAACTCCTGAACTGTAAAATAATTTTTTGTCAAATGATAGATCTAATTAAAAGAAGTAACTTTTGCCTTTAAACTTTTTTCTATCTCTTACAGTTCGCGAGTTATAACACAAAATCGGAAAATAGCCGAATTTTCGGTGGTTAATTTTATTCCTTTCGAATGAATTTGGGCAGCAAACAAAAATTGCGTTGTAATCAGGAGGAAATCCCCTATATATTTACAAAGTTTCAGAATTTGTTGAATTATCGCTTTCGGGATCTTACCTTGTACCAAAATTATTAGGTATAACTTATAGTCACGATAGAACAGAAAAATATATATTTAAAAATTAATTATGTGTTAATTATCTATATACGCGCATCGCGACGATCGAGCATGTCTGCTGGCTGAGATTAAATACGTACCTATAAACTGAAATGGTTACATTAGATTTATTTTATTAATCGCAGCTAGTAGCAGGTAATTTTTCTACTTTTTAAAACCTTAAGGCAGCCACACACGCTCCGGCCGGCCTGTCAGTTTGGCCTGTGCAGGTTGGCCTGTGCAGGACGCCGCACAGTGGTCGGAATAGGGATAGTTAGCGACATTCGTGTTGTATAACTCTTAAACTATAAAAGATATCGGAATAGCGCCAAAAAACATAAAAGGAAAAAATTATCCCATTCTAATGATTTATAATTGAATATATTGTACATTAATTTAATATTTTTTTTAATTTTCTCAAATTAATTGTTATAAAAAAATTTGAAAACTGTTTATTTAGTAGTTTATTTAATGTTCTTTAAGCGATTTAAATCGCTTGTTGGGAAAAGTTTTAGTTTCAGATTACAAGGAAAAACCAAATAGTACCATTGGAAATTGTGATGAAATCTACAGTTTAGTTAAACATTATTATTCATTTGTTATTAATTTATTCAACGGATTTATTCATTTCAGCGTAGTAAAAAATTCTTTATTCTTTATTGTATCGATATGGAAGTGATACCGATGGATACCTTATGTTTTTCCGATGAAAATCATACAAAATTTCATGTAAATCGGACTATGATTAACGAAATTAGCTTCAGGTTATAGGAATGAATTTTTCATGGAATTTCCTTCATTATTTTCCGAATTACGTCGTTGTTGGTGTCACTTTCATCGGCGAAACATAAGGAATCGATAGGGGCGTTTTCGCAAAGATTTGATGAGAAATGCGGAAATCTTGGACATCTTTGATTTTTTAATGGTATTCCAATCCTTTCGAATGTCGAGAGCCATTCAATTCGTTGAGGCACTGGGGCGTCCTGTCCTCGCTACTAGGTACCGGGCGGCATCTCTTTGACAGGTGTCGCTGGAGAATCACCCTGTAGTATACATTCAATAGATTTCGGTAGGAGAAAGTTTATTTTTCCTGCGCAATCCGGACTATGCAGGCTGGCCGGAGCAAATTCGAAAAACGATTCGGTCTGTCTGAGGCCGCGGCCAGATCTGAACCGAACGCCACTTCAGACTCCCTATTCTCAAGATAGAGACTCGTGGCTCACGACAGCTAAAGATTGAAGGACAGAGAGTGTTTAGAGTAGTGGAGACCAAAGGTTTGCCTGCCATATGACACCGAGGAAGGGACCTCGGGACTCTCGACCAAAGGAAAGTCAGGCTTGCCGCGATGTTCGGGCTGTTCCCAGCCCATGTCGGTAAAATCCCGTCGCATCAAAGAAATGGCTCACGATCTACTGTTGTCCTTGCCATTGAACGTGTTAAGTAGTTAGGAGCAAGACAAGTAGGTCATAAACGCTGGAGATTTATTGGATTTGCCGAATGTCTCCAAAGCCTCCAAAAAATTGAACTTGAAGGAACAAATGTAGAGAATTGAAATATTGCAACAACTAGAATCGGAATAATTACTTAAAGAACCGAGCCGAGTCGAGCCGAGCTGAGTACCCGTAAAAACCGATCGGTCCGAAAGAACCGAGCGGCCCGAATATACAGATGATTCTGGAGCAACGCCTGTCAAAGAGAAGCCGCCTGGTACCCAGTGGCGAGGAGAGGACCCCCCCCCCCCCCCCCGCGGCTCACCGAATTTTTTGGCTTTCGACCCTCGAAGGGGTTGGATTGTCTATTATGATGTGAAAAGTCTTCGACTTCCGCATTTCTCATCAGATCTTTGCGAAATTGAGGCCTGTTGATTCCTTATGTTTCGCCGATGAAAGTGACATCAACAACGACATAATTCAGAAAATAATGAAGGAAATTCCATGAAAAATTCATTCCCATAACCTGAAGCTAATTTCGTTAATCATAGTCCGATTTAAATGAAATTGGTATGATTTTCACCGGAAAACCTAAGGAATCCATCGGCATCACTTCCATATCGATACGATACAGAATAAATAACTATTTTTTTCTAAAAGGACCGGAGCGTGCGGATGCACCATCCGGCCAGCCTATCAGGCCGGGCGGAGCGTGTGGGGGCACTACGGACGCCCGGCCGACCTGCACAGTCCGGCCTGCGCAAGCCGAACTGACAGGCCAGCCGGAGTGTGTATGGCCGCCTGTAATTTTTCTACTTTTTAAAACCTTGCCATTAAAGGATTAAATTCAGGTATTTTAAACCTTGGGCGACTTTCAGCAAAATTTTAAATCACTAATTGAATTATTATAGTATTGATTGCAACGCATTTTTATTTTATACAGTTGTTTAGTGATGAAATCCAAGTTAATTCAGAATGTTTTTCGTACAAAATCATTAATAATAAGATACTCAATACTATGTAAAATATTGATAACATATGAAGTAATAGGATTTAGGCAATAATTGTTTACAGTTGTGCAATTGAAAGACAAAAAGACTCAAATTTTCATAAAGGTCAGTGTTACGTGAGGGCGTTAATTTTTAAGCGACCGAGCGGTTGAGACTAATTTTCTCACGCAACGCTTAACGAATTAAAAGAGATTACTGTAATTTTGACATAACCAGAGTTATTGAGCAAAAATCAGGATTGTTTTTGGGTACGGCTTTTGTCTACAACCTATACAGGTTGCCCAATCAGGATGTGGTACTTTGGAGAGACTGGTTCGAAACAAAATGAGACGGATTTATATAAAATTTGCCATGTATTACAAAAATAAGCATGTAACCAGATCCCATGACGGTTACCTAACGGATGGGGGTCCTGAACGGTTGAGTGAGTGAGACAAGATGAACAGTTTAACGGGTGTTTATTCGGATGACTAGAGTACAAGGAAGCCCGGCCAGGTCTGTGCTGGCTAACAGTGTTTTCGGAACTTAGTCTAACGCGGGGACTAGCGGCTAGTCGGCGGCCGAACGCGGACGGCGCGTCGCGGTCGCGGCGCGAGATTCGGTGCGAGTCGGCGGCTGAGAAAGGAGTGGAGGGTAGTGGTCGTTCTAGTGCCCTGGCTGTGGTCACCACCAATGGCCCTGACCGGGAAACCTTGAGCCCGCTCGCCCGGTGGGTAAAACCCGTGGGAGATACGGAGGCTGTGGGATGTCCTCCGGGACAGACTAAGTCTGACCCTAAGATTGACAGCGGATATCGACCTGCGTCCAGAGGTTGGCGAACTCGCGTTCCTCTGGGAGTCGTGGAGGTAGGGGAATCCAAAAGTACGCAGTGATACACCTTGTGACACATGAGATCGCTGGGAGAGCACTGATCGTTCGCCTGTAACGCTCGTGGTAGACTCTGCCTGACAGGCCCGTCGCGCTGGCTTATATGCGGGGCCGTGCGTACTTCGCGAGCGAGCGCGCCGTTCGGCGCGCAGCCATCTCGCGACCGCGCTCGGTAGCGGCGGGCCGCGCCAGGCGCGCTTGCGTTGGGGGGGGGGGGGAGATTCGCGTCCCACCGATATAACTCGTTACAAGCAAAAAGAAAAACTAAAGGTGGTACAAAGTGGAGAACTTACATGGATTTGCGTTACGATAAACAATATTAGGTTCAAACGCAGTGTATAGAATTCTACAATCTATTACAAAGAATTCAGTTCGGTTTCGGAGGTTACAGTTTAAATCTTAGCGCGGACGTCAGACGATGGATGACAATTGATCGAAGGACTCACTAAGTGGTTAGATCAATTATCGCGCGAGTGTTTGATTTTACACATTCGAAGTAAATAATTTAGAAAGGTAATATGGTCGGCGTTTCTAATAAGCAGATTGGAAATAATTTACAAGTTCGGTACGCGCGGAAGGAAATACGACAAAACTGTCGATAAACATCGAGGGACGATTCCCGTAACACGTAATAGTTGGATTAATTGCCGCTTCCGTACAATGTCATACTTTGATTCACTCACCGACTCCATACGAGAGTACTGTTCAATTTGGAACGGCTTACTCTCTCCTTCTCTCTTTCTACGCTGGTATTAACCCCCCTCCCTCTCCCTCTGCCTCTGCCTCTGCATCTGCCTCTCCCTCTCTCTCCCCCTCTCCCTCCCCCTCTCTCTCATCTCTCTCGCTCTCTCTCTCTCTCTCTCTCTCTCTCTCTCTCTCTCTCTCTCTCTCTCTGTGACCTGGAGGGGTCACGATGCGGTACACGATGTTGAACAGCAGAATACGTTGCATGGTACACTTTCCTTAATGTTCGTAATAAAAGGTAGATTTAAATAATAAACGCAAAATATAAGATTTAAACGAGAAGTCATTAAAAATAAGTATGATTGAAACGAGTCTCTACGGGGACTGAGTCTTTCCGCTGTCTTACGATCACTCGGAACTCCAGCTTAAACGCCTATTATACAATGACAATATGTCCCTCGGACAGAATAACCGCGCACTACGCGACTTGCTAGCCGACTGTCTTAAATAGTGAATAATAGGTAATATTGAATAAGATGATATATAATTATATACAGTCTGTAGGAGGGAACTGAGTCTTTCCGTTGTCACACGTTGATCACTCGGAACTGCAGCTCAAACGCCTATTATACAATATGGCAATATGTCCCTTGGACAGAACGACCGCGCACTATACGACTTGCCAGCCGACTGTAACGAACGAACGCAGGGTAGGCCCGAGCACTTGGGACTTTGAACAAAGAGCGCCAAAATTGCTGACTCCGCACCTTATGCACACGGGCCCATCGCGTCGTTGCCTCGGACCGTTCCCAGCCTCTTAGTGCTTGATTTTCAACCTTATCGCATCCGGCGTTCCAGGAACGTCGCGCAGCATTGCAAGACTGCTTTTTTTTACTTGAAGGAAATCCCCACGGATACCCCTAACCCTCGGGGGAGGGTCAGGGGTTATGTGGGACTCGAACCCACTAAAACCTCCAAGGTGGTCGTCCTCTGGTGCGGAGCTGCGCGCCTAATCCCCGAGGGGGGGACTTGGTGCGGGAGCAAGCTAGCGATACATCCACTTGCCCCCCCCCCATCCTGCGCATATGCAACACTCCGCACCCGACATCCCCGAAACGGGGTCTTCCCTGGGGGAGCGAATCACCTCCCCCAGGCACCCAATCGGGCTCCAGGCGCCGCGACGGACCACGCGTCGCAACGCCCCACGGGGCCGTTGCTGCTAGGGCGGGAGGTGTCCCCCGACACCCCCACCCCGCGACCCTGCGATCGACGCTTTCCCTGCCGTCGATAACGGCGGCCGGGGCGCGGGGAGCAGGCGACCCATTCGCCAACCTGCCCCGCGCTCCGTCGATCGCCTCACCTGGGGGGGGGGCAGCGAGTTAACTCCGCCCCCCCCCCCCGCGTGGTGCCCTCGATACGAGAGCACCCCGCCGTACCTCCGTCACCGCGGCGCCGCGCCCCTGTGCCACAATGCGGGCCCGATGGCCACTTCTTCGGCGGAGATGGCCCTCCGTAGCGGGGCCACCCGCCGACGCGACTCCACCCCCTCTCTCACCGAGGGGGGTCGCGTCGGCCATTGCAAGACTGCTGCAACAAATCTTTCATGGGAAAATGTCACGGCGTAAAGAATTATATAAAATTATTACCGTAGTTTGGTTTATAGATCATTGACAATTGATCGGGAGAAACTCCCATAACACGCAATGGTTGGATCGAACGTCAATGATGGTGTAAAAGAAATTTAGTTGAAAAGAAAAATATAAAATGGTCGACGCAGAACACTAGTGTTTCAATGCTTGGGTTTCGAAATGCTTATCGCATTGAACGTTCTCAGAACGTCGCACGGCGTTGGAGGATTGTTGTCGACAATCTTGCATGGGAAAATATGCCGTGGCGTGACAAGCTTCAAGCTGGATTAAATTATTACTATTGAGAACTATGATTCACAGATAGATAGTCATTGACAATTCATCGAGGGAAATTCCCATAACACGTGATGATTGGATCAATTGTTAATATCCTTAAATTGACTATAATTGCGGAGTGAATTTGGAAAAAGTAGCCGGCACGTAACATCAGATTCATATACAATTGGATGAAACCTAATGTAAATATAAAGTTTATTTCTTTGTGTTTTCTAATGCTACGAACGCATAATAAAGATTTAGTGAAGCTATAGAGCAGAATTTCGACACTTCAAATTTTGGCCGATGTCCAAATAAATTAGGCATTCTCGTTCCACTGTGTGTCGAGCCGCCGCACAGTGGGCGGAATAGGGGTAATAGGGGACATTCGTGTATAACATTTCAACTATAACAGATATCGGAATGAAATTTGCGCAAAAAACAGGAAAAAATTATCCCTTTCTAATGATGTATAATTTAATATTTTTTACCTTAATTTATTTATTTATTGCTAATAAACTTGGTATAGGTGTATGAAAATATATTTCTTATAAATGTTTGTTTACTATTTGATATATATTTCTTAATAACTCTCTTAATAACCATGAACTCTATATATATCGTTTTACACGTGGGTAACATTCTACAGACACGCTCTACTCTACTCTCTTCAGTCAAGTACAAGAAGGTTAGACTCTCCGGAACACACTCTAATCACACAGACACTAGATGTTAGCACATTCAAGAAAGCGGGACATACAAATGTAATATCTAAATAATAATATTCAAATAAAAATATTTATATTTCAATTTTTTTTAACTATTTGTGATAAAAAAATTTAATTCTGTTTATTTGCTACCTTATTTAATGCTCTTTAAGTGATTTGAATCGCATGTTGGGGAAAATATTCGTTTCCGAGTTATAAAGAAAAGTCAAATAGTACTATTGTAGCATGCAGAAAAGGAAGCTTTGCGAAACGCTGACCATCGAGAACTTTCGCGAACACGCGTGTATGCCGCCCGCGAGCAGAGATGTGCGGGCGCGGAACCGTGGCTCACGAGGCCCGCTCTTGACGACGCGTCTGTTTATTTCTGCGGTCGCGGATAGCAACGATTGGGTATAAATTAGAGGCCCGCAAAGGCATTTCCTTCTTCGCTGTTCCGAGAGAGAGAACGAGGTAAGACCAACGGCCGCTCTCGGACAGCTTACGGACTCCGGCAGCAGAGTTCGGCGACAATACCTGGACGCCAAACGAACGGGAGAGTACAGAGTAATCCCTAGACGCCTCATTAGAATAAAGTCACGTGCCGTCTGCACAGTAGAATCTTATAAAATTGTATAAACACAGCGAGACGCAATGTCTTTTTTTTTGAAGAGGGAGAAAATGCATTTATGCATACCCCGGCATTTGTTGCCGGGGTTATGTGGGACTCCCTGCCGTAAACAGGCGGGATACCCACTAAAAACCCCCTCTGGAGGTCTCCACCAGGGGGCCTTATGACGACGACCGGCACTTCTAGCGTAGTCCGTCAGTCGCCGCTATCCAGAGGATAAGGCCCCACCATACCCCCCCCCCCCCATATCAATGGGGGAGACCACCTCATCAGCTGGCCGCCCAATCCCAATAGATTAGGCGGCCGCTCCGCAAGCGTACGAATTACCGTCCGACGGACACTGATAACTCAGCGACCGTCGGTGCGCGGGTCAATTACCGACCGCTGTCAATCACCGACCGCCGATGCCCGCTAAGATTAAAACTACCAATAAAACATGCAATTAAAATTAACAGTTAAAAATTAAAAAATTTAAAAATTAAAATAGTCAACGGGCTAAAAACATGATACGCTAAAAGGTGAAACACGCCAGAGGGCCCATTAGGGTCCGTGCGTGGGGAGCCCGCTCCCCTCTCCACATCAGCGGGGGCCAACCCTCTTTCTTTTGCGGGCGAGACTTTTCCGCGTGAGGGCCCTATTGGCGGCAGCCGGATGGGCCTGCCTCACGCGCTCCTCCCGCAAAAGGCGGTTGGCCTCCAGCTCCTCCACTTGCCGCGCCTCCATAGCGGCTCGCGCGAACGCCGTAAAGAGCGCCCACTTCTCCGTGGAGGAAGTGGCAAGGCTCACGACGGTGGACACCTCCACGGGGGCCCCTAGGCCGGCGGCCAGCACCTCGCGCTGGGAGGCGAACACCGGGCACGCTGTCAGCACGTGCTCAGCATCGTCCCGGGCCACCCCGCAGCCCAGACACACCTCGGAGGGTGCCTTCCCGATTCGATTTTTGAACCTCTGGAAGGCCCCATGCCCGCTCAGCAATTGCATGGACCAATAGTCCGCAATTACTGAGGGGCCCGAGGTGCCGACAAAGATGCCGACCGCCGGAACCAGGCGCCTGACCCACCACGCGGGTGGGGAGTTATCCCACTCTGCCTGCCACTCCTCCATGGCCGCCGCTAAAGCAGCCGCTTTGTGGAGACGGAGCCTCTGTTTAAAAAATTCCGGATCGCCACCAAGGGTGGGGTCATCCCTATCACGCGCTTTCGCGCAGAACACTGCGCGCCCCATTTTGGCCTTTATGTACACCGGCATCCGCCCTGCTAAAACGCAGAGCGAGGCAAAGGACACGGTCCTGTATGCCGCTGTACACCGGATCAGGGCCGCCCGCTGTGCACGGCGGAGGATAGCTCTGCTACCCTCCTTGGTCAGCGAAACGGCCCAGACTGGCGATCCGTACAATATGACGGACTCCCACACCGAGAAATAAAGATTCCTGGCGTGGACGGACGGGCCTCTGGTGTTCGGAAGGAGCGCTGAAAGCGCTCCTGAGACCCTATCCGCCCTTGCAGAAACCTCCTCCAGATGGGCCCGATAATTGCGGAGACAGTAAAAAATGACCCCCAAATACCGGACCCTGGCCGCCGTGGTGATCTCGGCATCCAGGATCCTCAGACTAACCGTCTTTTGGATCCTGTGGCCCGTCAGGAGGATGGCCTCCGTCTTCTCCGCCGCCAAGGAAAGGCCGGTTCTAGTGAACCAGGCCCCAATCCTGGGCAGGACAGAGGCCATCTGCATTCTGATGTTGGGGAGGTCCGCCGCCGAAAACATGAGGGCGAGATCGTCGGCGTACGCGATCGCACGCCCCACCCCGCCCCCATCTATCTCGGCGAGGAGTCCGTCATACACGGCGTTCCACAAAAAGGGCCCTAAAACGGACCCCTGTGGGACGCCCGCGTAAATGTCACGGACCGCGGTCTCCTCGTACGAGTGCACTGTGATCCCGTGATGCTTAAAATAGTCCCCGAGGACAGCCCAAACATACCGATCCACGCCCCTCCTACTCAGTTCGCGGAGAACGACATCCCACCGGAGGGTGTTAAAAGCGTTCCTAACGTCGAACGAGAGAAGGACGCAGATCTTGCGCCGGGCCCTGGAGACTTCGGCAAACCGAGCCACCTCGGTTGCAGCCTCCATGGTGCCGACCTCGCGCCGAAAACCAAACTGGATTGGGTGGAACGGGTCCCTGCGGAGCTGGAATTCCAGGATCTTTTTGATGGCGTACTCCCACACCTTTGATAAGGCCGGGAGTATCGAGATCGGCCTATAGGCCCTCGGGCTTAAGGGATCCTTTCCTGGCTTCGGGATCAAAATGACTCTCGCCATCTTCCAGGAAGCCGAGATTCCACTCCTCGCCAACGTGTCGACCACCACCTCGCGTATCATGTCCGTGTTGGCCCTGGCCACACAGGCCACGACCCCCGATGGAACTCTATCGAGTCCGGGGGCTTTATTGGGCTTGATACGCGAGAGGGCCCTATCGATAAGCTCGGGGCTGACCTCAGGGAACGGCCCCCAGAAGGCCGAGAGGGGTCGCGTGGAGGGGGCAGCGCGAACGCGCTGTGACCCAACCGCTGGGGCGGCGACCGCCGGGTAGGGGGGGGCGGGGAGGTGGAGAACAGGGCGTCAACTACCTCGCCCACCTGCTCACGCGTCAGAACCATATTAGGCTTACGCCCCCCCAACTTTGCCATAACGATTTTATATGGCTTCCCCCATGGAGTTTCTCCTTGGAGCGCCAGATCAGGACTTGTGCTGTCCGCCTGGCCAAGGAGAACTCCCGCCTAAGTTGTTCAAGGCGGGGGGAGGAAGGTTCCAACCTCCTCCGGTTCCTCTGAAGGGAACTCCGTGCAGCGTGCATCGCTCTCCTGGCGTCCGCGATCTCCGCGTTCCACCAATGGTTGGGTTTCCGGGCCCCTCGCGGAAGACACCTCTTCCTGAGGACCCGGGCGCTTACCTCCTCCAGGAGGCGCTGCAGCCCCTCCGCCTGCGGCAGAACGTCCGTGTCACCGGACGCCTCGGGGGAAGGAGGGGGGCCGCACGGGCCCAACGGCGCGGGTAAGGGTGCGGGCGGAGTCGGGAGGGCGTCCCGCAACACACGGAAGCCCTCCAATATCGACTCCGGGGGCACGTCCTTCATCGAGTAAGAGGTCCAGCCGCCGCCTGGAGGCCGGCGGGCCACACCCGGTTTATCCAGGATGTGGCGGACGTAGAGGTGGTCGGAGGCAGTGTAGTGTCTTAGCACCTCACTCCTCCGAACCCTCCCGGCCAGCCCTCTGTCAACGGACAGCACGTCGATGAAGGACGAACCCCTACCCCCACGGAACGTTGCACGGTCCCGCAGTCTAATGGGGACCAGCCCCACCCTCGCCAACAGCGCCATACAGACATGGCCCCTCCTGTCTGCTACCCTCCCCCCCCCCCAGGCGGGGGATTTGGCATTCAAATCCCCCGCCAGAACGACCCCCCTCCCCGGGGTTAAAAGGGACAAGACTATATCCTCGAGCTCCTTGAGGTACCGCCGAAACGCAGGACCCTTCCTGCTCGGTGCGCAGTAACAGCTCACCACGACCGTGTTATCCACGATCGCGGTGGCTATACCTTCGGCCGCGGCGGGGGGCGGGCAAGGGAAGCAAACCTTCCCTTGAACCCGGTCACCCAGATCGCTGCATCCCCCGTGGCATCCCCTATCCATTCAGGTAGAATCCTGTAAGGCTCGGAGATGACCACGAGGTCAACCCCCAGGAGGCAGGCGTTGTGGATCATGAGATCCTGCGCCAGCCTGCACCTGTTCAGGTTGATTTGCAGGATCTGGAACATTAACCGGGCTTACCAGATCTTGGCCCCCCCCCCCCCACAGTCGAATTGCTCCTTATCGCCGGACAGGCCAGCGACGTGGTGACGTGCGCCTCCTTGGGGCCTGTTACACCGGCCGCCGAGCAGATAATGCACCGAGCCACGCCCTTGCACACCGCAATGGCGTGGTCGGGGGCCCCGCATCTTCTACAGACCTCCCCTCCCTTGGCGACCGTAGTGCACGCGGCGGCCAGATGCCCCAGCTGGTGGCACGCGATGCACCGCGTGCTCTTTACCAGGGGTCTGGCCCGCACCGCGGTCAAGCCCGTCCTAAAACGGACGGGCTCCGCGCCCTTAGGGGGGGGGGGGGAAGCGGTGGGAATCTCCACCACCGCGGTCTGGGTCCCACCCGGGACTTGCCTGTGTGAGCGGACCACCAGACCCATTCCCTCAACCTTCAGGGCCGCGCCTAAGTCCTCGAGGAGCGTCCGGGCGTCGACCATAGGGTCGACGTCGCGGATTTCTAGGACTGTCTTGTCCTGGAGGGAGGAACAAGTGACCTTCCCCGCCGTGAGCCTCCCAAGCTCCGCGGCACCCGCCGCCGCGCTCGCCTTCGAGCCCAGCTCCAAGAGAACGTGCCCGAAGCGGGTCCTTTTAACGGTCTTGACATCCGTCAACGCCGCCCGCCCCGCGGTCACCGTAGCCCTATAGGTCTCTAGGTAGGATCCCCCCTCCGGGACCCTAACTAAGACCTCCTCTGGCCTCGCCCTGGGAGGCCTCCTCTTCCTGGGCTTATTTGCCTGGACCTTCTGGGCCTTTTGGGCCTGCGCGGCCGCCGTTTGCTTCGCCGCCTGCCTGGGCTGCAGGACGGAACGCAGGGTCCCCTTCACCGGGAGGGGGTATTTCCCTTCCCTAGGAGTCCCCGAATTCCGGGGGGAGTTCGGACGGGGAGCGCCCTTAGCGCCCCTGCCCACCGGTGTCAACGCCGAGGTAGCCTGATTGGGTGTGTCCCCGATCAGTTGCCTGCTCCGTCCCTTCTTCCCTTTCCTCCCCTTCTTGCTCCTCACCACCTCGAATGGATGGTCAGGCTCCCCTGCTCCCGTCGACGCCACCCCCATAGGAGATAAGGGGGTCGCTCCCCCCCCCCCAGCCTCCATAGGAGGCAAAACTGTCTTTCCCCCAGGATGTTGGGGACCCCCCGACAGGGTACGATCGACAGCCACCACCTCCGTGAACAATCTCTTCTTGGAGTGAGCCGTCTGGTCCCCCTCCATAGGGGTGGATCTCAGCCTCTTACCGACCTTCTTAGTCGGCGCGACTTTCCCACATCCCTTCTCGCCCTTACCCCCACTCCCCGGGCGATTTTCAGTTTCGGGACTGTTGGACTGTTGCGTCCCTACTTCTTATTTGGAGCCGCGATTTTACGGAGTTCGCGTATTGGTCCGCTTTCGAGCAAATCCTGAGCTTTTACGCTCTGGGATAGTTGAGAGCGATCGAGGATAGATTATAATGCATTTTTTATTTCCGTGATTACCGTAGTTTACGCGCGGTGGGGGCAGGTCCAACGGGATCAATTTCCACTCGATGGGAGCCGCTGGCATCCCTGAAATTTCTGGCGTTGTGTCAGGTTTGAGTATCGCCCACTCTCCAAGAACTAGGGTGATCCCGAAATTGGGAGGGCTGGTGTCTTGCTCTATGATTGGAGGCACGATGACTCCCAGAACCGGGTCGCCGGTTGCCGGTTTTTCACTATAGAGCCACTTTAGTTTGCGTAACTGAACACGTCGGACCGCTCTGTGATCTCTTCTTCTTTTTGGAATTTAAAATAACAATCAATAGTCGATCGATAAATCACTCTCCATCTTCCGCACCAGGCGCTACCGCGGACAACGTTCTGCTCTTTAACGGCACCACCGGCGGAGGTAAGCTTAATTTTTCCACATCCGCAATCATCGATTTAGAAGTTTATTAATATTTAAATAAATCGCGTCGTTCACGCTTTACGTTTAAGGGGTCATGCCTAGTTGGCAGGCAAAAAAAAACGTGATTTTCGGGAATTTTTTGTGGAAAATCTAATGTATATTTCTTCCAACTATTTGCTTATTTTAAAAAGACATACATTCAGCAACTCTCGGTAATTTTGTTATAGGAAAATATTAAAAAATGATCGAATAACAGCCACTCTCCCGGAAGCTATTTTTTTTTTTAACGGTGAGCACGATTTCTCCAAGCCGGATCATCTGAAATCGAAAAGTGAAGAAGATTCTGTTATTATATGAGTTCATCTTGATTCCCCAGCCTGGGTGATACTATTAATCAGCGCATCCCGTTAACTGTCAATGCACATTTTATCGTAAGTGATTTTACTTTCCAAGAAGACGAACGCTCAAGTTGGAGGATGGGGAATTGGGGTGGGGAATCACTTCATTCACTGATATAACATTAATAATCACCTTTATTTTCACTTCACGGTTTGCACTAGCACTACTTCCTAAGTCTTTTTATAATGATGGTATAATGAGGCGTGATTAGTGATACTGATTAAAGAACGATAATTATTAACTTAATTCCGGTAGAGGCACGATAATGAATAATGCGCTACGCGAGTGGTCGGTCCCTTTTTATAGGACAGCTGGTTACTCCTTTTCTAGGATTTTTCACATGACAAATTCATGGTGGAAGACCCCATCCTACAGCATCTGCCTGGGATCTTCCAGGAAGAATCTTCCCATTGCGGTATTTGAGAGTTTTGTTTACTAGTTTAGAAGTTTCTCCGTTGCACACCCCTTAGGTGTCCTTCTTCGCGACTAATGCGCATTGTTTTACTTGACTCCCAGCAGCGTCGATAGCTAGACTTTTACATTAATTCATATTTAGATTTCTACGCTAATCGTTTACAATATTTTCTGTACAATCGGTTCCGTACAGCTTACGTACTAGGGGTCGAAGTTAAATATGTTGATTGTTATGTAACTCATAACACCTGGTGTAATGAACACCAACAAACTCAGCAAGATGCGCAATCAAAGGAATCCGCACACGCTGCAAGGCCGAATATCCACAGGCGGAGACCATTAGACCTCCCCCGCGATCACTAAACTGCGACCTCATGTATATAATCCCACGCCCGAACAACCAGAGGAGAATTATAAAATCAGTTACGCGATCACGCCCCTGATCGCCCCGCCGCGATCACTCAACTCAATAAACCTTTGTTCAGCCCTACGGTAAGTTTTAACTCTTAAACGGGCAACAACCCACTACCTCTCGGCTCAGCCCGAGTATCCCGTTCCCGGCATCATCACCGGAACTATCGGAGCCCGAGGAACGACCCGTTCAAGGACAACCGGGGAGTGCAGCGAGATTCTCAGGAAGAATCTCAACACCGGCAAACCTTGCAACAATCTCGCGTTGGAGCTCGATTTACGGGAAATAACGGAAGGGCAGTCTTCTGGCGAAGACCAGGGGCGCAGTTCTGCGAAGGTGGTGTCGATTCCGCTGGCGGATGAACCTCTGACGCATCAGCTGGTGTTCACTGGGGTCTTCTTGGTGTGTGTGCTGTCGGCTAGCTGGTGTACAGCTGGCTGGCCGCTACCTCTTTGATGCTGGCTGTCCTGCTCTCTGTTACCGTCCGTGTATTCTTGGCTCGATCTCTTCTTATCGTAGTTTACGGGGATAGTGCCTTATCGGCGATACGTTGTATAATGTTTTAAATAATGTTTTCATAAGAGGTGGTTATAATATCTCAGAGTACGGAATAGTAAATATAAATGAATTGAAGGTTAATTAATATTAGATTCCACATCGCGGAACGTGACATAGATATTTAGGAAGTGTGGCGTCGCACAGTGGTCGGAATAGGGGTAGTAGGTGACATTCGGCCAAAAAATGAACTTTCTCCTACCGAAATCTACTGAATGTATATTACTTCCTAAATGTCCATCAGTCCCGCAACTGAAAATATTAATAAAATTTGATAAAAATTGTAATTGGGATGAACACTTAAATTTGGACATTTTAAAGATAGCATTTTTCACCAGAAAAACTGCTTCCTTCTTAGAGATGCCCTGACAATTCTGTTTAATAGTTTCTCTCCGTTCTTTTTCTAGAATGAAGAGCATTCTTTTATGTAAAGAATTAACACCGTGTTTGAAAAGTCAGATAGTTCTGAGCGTAGGGATGCTGGAGAGGTTAGGTCCGATACAAAATGTACAACAACATAGTCTTGAGTAAAAATGGTCTGAGTCAGTTTATTAAAACACTCATTAAGTGGGCGTCATTAAATGCACATGAGCGTTGAGCTCTCACCGAAGAATTTAAACAAAAATGTACCCGGCGTGGTGATGAAGACGCGAACACGCCGCCACGTGTCCATGCACACACGACGATCCACAATTGAGCAAAAGAACGCACGAGAATTTTAATGTGAGAAGAGTACTGAGCTTTGTAATTCGAATTTGATAGAATTTTGAACACTAAGATGCACTGAGCATTAAATTGACAAGTTAAATAAAAAAATACCCAATCGCACGCGACACGTCTTTTTCGTTACGCTATGTGAACAAGAGTGAATTCAAGATGGATGAACATTTCCGTTTCGCGTCGTCTCGAATGTTCTCGAGAATCGACCGACGTGGAGAGATCTGATTGGTTGATCGATTGTGGATCCGCCGATGAATTGTGCTGCCCGGAAGGTGCTGCGATGAATGTGAGTGGCGGTGAGATGAACTACGTGAATCTCAAACACACCGTTAACTAAAAATTACTGTTCATAATGTATTAAAAAAGTAATGCTCAAAGAAATAAAGAAAATTGTTAAAATTATTTATAATTGACAAGGAATATCTTTCAAGTTCCATCGAGTTCCACGTTCTAACCGATTGGAATATATTCAGCACATCTTCTTCTACAGAATCATGCAAAAGTCATTTCCCGCTGCAACCCACTCTTCAAAGTATTAATGTTTAAAACTGTCAGCGTTACGTCATTTTACGTATATACGTTCGTATCCATCATATTATTATTGTATTACAAAGAGTTTTTACAAATATTTATGTATATTGGGCTCTAGTCCGCCGAATAAATTAATAATAATGTTTAACTAAACTGTAGATTTCGTCAAAATTTCTCATAGTACTATTTGACGTTTCCTTATAACTCGGAAACGAATAGTTTCCCCAACATGCGATTCAAATCACTTAAAGAGCATTAAATAAGGTACCAAATAAACAGAATCAATTTTTTTTATCACAAATAAGTTAATAAAATTGAAAAATATATGAATAAATAAAAGTAAAAAATATTAAATTATACATCATTAGAAAGGGATAATTTTTTAATGTTTTTTGGCGCAAAATTCATTCCGATATCTTTTATAGTTTAAAAGTTATACACAAATGTCCCCTATTACCCCTATTGAGCGTCGCATCATAGACGCGTACGCGTAGAGACCAATCGTACGACACATCTGTCGATCATTGATCTGCATTTGTCAAGATGCCCGGCGCACGATTGGTCTCTACGCGTACGCGTCTATAACACGACGCTTCGTGGACGGACGGCCTTAGGTGTCGAAAAAATTCGAATGCTAGAAAATATTAAACAATGGAATCTTTAAGGCGAAACGCGTACACGGCTGTAGAAGATATTGATCCTAAAAGATATTGGTGCTGAGTAATTCTTGAAGTTTAAGAAATAAAGTATAAATTCTGATTCTGATATCCCTCTGCGATTAATCAATCCCGCATGGATTATATACTCGTATATTTTAAACATTGTGTTTTCATTTGATCTGAATATATATTGCCTGTAGATTCACATATCACTAACCTGCCTTAAGTGACTGCCTAGGCTAGGCTAAACTGTCTTATTTTACTAGTAACCCACTCTTAGCGGGTTAACCCGTTTACACCAAACACTCGTATTAAACCCCTCGAACGGGGCTGGCGGCGGGCGTACAAGTCGTCGCCCACTAGGCCGAAGCGAAGCGCGGCGACTACGCATCGCTCATATGACAGAACAGCAGCGACCACGCATCGCCTATATGACAGAACAGCGCCGACGAACATTTCGCTTTGATCGTCGCGCTTCGCTTCGGCGAAATGGGCGACGGCCTTACGACATGTTGCGGACACTATTCCGCGCGGCTGATGCCGCGAGTGAGAAAACCGAAGCGTGAGCGAGTGGGAACGAAACAGTTGACACGAAGTTACCATCGACTCTTTCGTTCTCTCGCTCTCGACCGAAGAATTCAAAAAAATGGTGAGGATAGTCACCGGGCGTACTACGCATGATAAAAACGGGGCTATAACGAGGATTTACTGTACTTCGGTTCTTTCTAAAATTTAAGAACCGTTCCCTTACGGTTAGTATGGGTTACAGAAACCTTCCTTGGTTAACCAGGTAAGGGTTAGGGTTACGCGGCGGTTCGGATCCCTGTCCTGGGCTGAAAAAAATTTGTCGCCTTAACACTTCACGTAAATACTAACTCTATACACCGTATAGACTGCAATTTCTTCCCAATCGGTGCAAGGCGGTACGATCTTATAGATTTAACGGTTGTCCTGTCTCTCCTCTCATAAAAAATTGAAATGAAAAAAGCATTTCAACATACTTGATACTTACGCGCCTTTGAATCCCTGGCGTCCCTGGGGTATAGACTATTTAGCCCACTGGATAAGAAGACCCTGATGTCATTACAATTTCGCAACTAAAGATAATATAATTGAGTTCTAATAAAAGTTTACGACCCTTTTTGCGAAACAAGCAATTTTATTCTCTGATTTAATGGTCTATCATATAATATAAAGAAGATATTTAGAGTGACCGCAATGTGGGCGATATTTTATATATTTTTCATAATTTCTTTTAGCGAGGTCGTAGATATTGACATTGAGGATAATGGAGATGGCACAGTTAACATTTATTACACTGTCGCGGATGCTGGTGACTACACCCTTAGCATCAAATTTGGTGGTCAACCAGTGCCAGAAGGATTTTACACATTCACGGTAAGTTGATAAGCTTCTTTATTTCTAGTATAATTTCCAGTGTGTTTAAAAATGGTTATTTTGTAAAAGATTAATTACAAATTATCTACTTTATATGGTGCAATTTTTACTGGAAAATCTCATTTTTGAATGTAATATTAGAAGCTTTCTTTGTGAAATGTAAAATGACTGTTATTTAGGTCACCAGGACACCCCTTGGATTCGAATGAAATTTTTGCAATGATGATTCTGAAGGGTATATAATGTCACTCTGTAGAATATTTTTTCGCCAATACACATTCTTTAAAAACAATTAAAATGCACAACGTAATTCGTAATCCGTCGTCGTTAGACGTAAGTAAGTATATACTGTGTGTTGCTGAGAAGATATGTAGCGGACTGGCACAGGGGCAAGAAGGATACATCGCTCGCACCGCCTATGTCCCGTTTGCTTTTTTCGAATTCGTAGATGTTGTCACGTCAGCTAATAGTGACAATACGTGTGCTCTACGGATAGTGAGAATGAACCAACCAGCTGACGGTCGTTTGCCGGACGGTAGCCTGTCGCCGGCCAGACGGATAGTAAGAATCTACCTTTACGGTCACAGAGTGTCGCAGCTTCACGCTCTTGGCCGCGGCCAGAGTGGGTACGTGCCGAAAAGGCTTAAGGTCTGCGCACATATATCAGTTCCGTGTCAGTTCCGGGTCAGTTCCGTTTCAGTTCCGTGTCACTGACAACTGTGTAGATGGCCTGCTGCTCTAGCCCGGCCTGCAGTCCCAATTCAGCCGTTTCCGTAGGGGCGTAGGCCTTTAGTCAGGAGTAGGGGCTGATTTGGTATGCTCCGCAAACGTCAATCGCATGACACTTTTCGTATGAAGTCAACAAACGAAACATTGTAATGGGTGAATCCTTTCACATGGTAACCCTTTCAAAAATTCCCTTTTCATGTCTAATTCTGTTTATGGGATAAACCCAATGCTTCCTCTTCGCTTGTTTTTTTACTATATTTTTTGCGTAAAATCCAAATAGATAACGCTTCAATCTCATTCATTTTTTCAGAAAAATATTTTGTCCAAAAATGTATGGCGCACGAGGAGATATTTTCTATTGAAGAACAAATGATCGACACGTATCGCGATACGTGTTTCGCCCCGCGCCGTGCGAAAAAGTTCCCTCGTTTCCACATTTCATCTGTCGACTTCAGACAAAAAGTATCGAGCGGACGACGTTTGCGGAGTAGACAAAGTCAGTACCGCGATACGAGAATCGTCGTGTGAACGGTTCCTATGGAAGCTATAATGATCAATGGAAAATCGGTATCCACCATACACGTATCGCGAAACATGTATCGCCGCGTGAAAGAGCTCTATGTTGGCACTTCTTGTTGAAACGCACATCCAGCTCCATTTCCCTAACACCCGATATTCATGCATCCGATCATATCCTATACCTATACCGCGCAAAATTCAAATACAAAGCTCTTTTCATTACAATCATTAAAAATGATCAGAATTATATCACGTTTGGTATTATTTTCATTGCCAAAACTCCAACAATCCATTGGTGGTACTTGTATGGCGATCTAATATTAATTATAGTAATTCCCATTTTCATTACTGAGCGGCCTATTGCTGTCCTTGTCTTTATGACTCTAGGATCTGGGACCCCCGAAGCGCGTGGTTCGAGAGCCTCGACCCGAGAACCTTTCACGGTCATAAAAAAAGGTCGTCCCTTTCACCTTTCTGTGATTTCAGGACTCCGTCAGTCCAAATGCCCAAATATCGGTTGGCAACCAAATTTTAGTTTCCCTGAACGGATCCGGGTTCCACACTGACATCTGCTGACATCCCTGATACGGACAAGTGTGCGCTGCTCCATTGTAAAGCACGCAACCGATATTTTTTAACAGCGATATTGACGGCCCGGAACTGCCGTATACCGAAGACAGTCGAATTTCACTGGTCGGATACGGAACTGACAAGTGAGCCCTGCTCCATTCCAAACAAGCAACCGATACCTTTTGCGATCACGGAACGGATATGTGTGTTTAGACCTTTACGCTGCATTTTATCGCTCGGCCACGCTACCATGGGCCCCTCTACTTAACGAGACAGTGTGTTTGTGCTCACGCTCACTCGTCAGACTCCTGATTTAAATATATAGTCGATCTTTACGGAACATACGTACAATTTCACACAGCTGAGGGCACTCCCTCAACATTCATAAATTCATATAGGTACACAATTTCTGACTAGGGGAATTCCACAGTCCTTAGACTATCATAAATTGTGTTAAGTATCTAATTTTAACAAAAGCAAAACCAATTAATTAATAATCCACACGTGTTCCGAAACGTGCGACAAGACCGTGGGAAGGCGCGGTTCCGTGCATCGGATGTAGAGTATACAATTCCGTCAATCTTCTAAGATACAACCCAGTCTGCGCATTCCTGATGTAGCCGTTACTGATTATGTTACAATGTTTAACGCGACGGTCAGAAGTGTTCTCAACGAGGGTTCTTCCACAATGCTGTAAGGCATTGTTGAAACGCATCCCCGCCGCTTACACAGAGCGGATTCGGCACAGCAAGAGAACCACTAACAAGGGACGTTCGGCAACCCGGAAATTCAGAAAATTATGAAACTCGGTGTGCAAGTAGAGTAGTTCATCCGTAACACACCCCTAATTTTTGTAGATGCCATAATGCAATTTTTAGGGGTGAAATCACCCCTTGAAAAAATGCAGAATTTTCTTTTCCTTGGAATATCTCGAGAACGGTGAGAGATATTGAAAAGAAGTTTAAATAAAAGTTGCATCCTTCTCTTATATCTATAAAACCGCGTAAAAATAATTTTCGAAAAATCCATATTTTTCGAGTTACCCCCACCACCAACACTTAAAATTAAGTTTTTGTACTTTGTAAATACACGGTGAAATACCTCTGGATAATCTTTTTTCATGCATATAAATAGTTTATATGTTATATTTTTTTGCAAACAAATAAAACCTCTATTACCGACTTTGAAGTCCATTTTGGCAGTTTCCATTAACCTCTAGAGGGTCGGGCTGGTCACTATAGTAGCCATTGAAAATTTAAAAATTTGGACTAACGTATCTAAGGGTTTTTGATATCGCTAATAGCAATTTTAAGGTCAGAGTATCGAAATTTTACGCAGAAACAGTGTTGCCGACCTAAACAAGCGTAAATGAATAACAGCAGTTACATTCATATAGTATTCTTTCCTTTGGCGTTACCCAGAGCTAACGACGTGGACGTAGAAAGTTTTGTAAATCTTTTTTGGTTTTTGGGGTTTTTGTGTTATTTTTTAATGTGTTTTTTTAGTTTGCTGACTTTACTATTTATTATGCGAGCTGCAGTCGTGCAACTCAATAATGTCGATGCATTATACAAAATGAATAATGGACATGTATCCTTTCCTTCATTTCGTTTACAAGTACTTAGGGTTTTACTGAATCTTGATCCGAATGACTTCACTTCTCATCTGCTCAAACCGTCTCGACTAATAGGTCGTCATTTTCCAAAATTACTGAATAAAAACCGACGATGCAATTTGTGTTCATTACGACAAACTAGACGCCGAACTCTTTATATATGCTCCACATGTGACACTGCATTGTGTATAACACCTTGTTTTATGGATTTCCATACGAAACAATCAATACCGTAAATTCAAATTTCCGACATATAAATTCATTTTTTTTTCATTTGGAAGGACAAGAAGTATGAAAAAACAGATAAAAAAATCGCAACAAAGAGATACCCATTCATTATTCATTTTGTATAATGCATGAGCATTAGTGAGTTGCACGACTGCAGCTCGCATAATAAATAGTAAAATCAGAAAACTAAAAAAAAAACAAATCCAAAAATAACACAAAAAACCCCCGAAACAAAAAAGGAGCTACAAAAATTTCTACGTCCATGTCGTTAGCTCTGGGTAACGCCAAAGGCCAGAATAATATATGAATGAAATTGCTGTTATTCATTTAGGCTTCTTTAGGTTGGCAACACTGTTTCTGTGTAAAATTTCAATACTCTGACCTTAGAATCGTGATTAGCGATACCAAAAAAATTTAGAAACATTACAGTTCCAATTTTAAAAGTTCCAGTATATGCCATACCGTTCGCAGCCGGACTGGCCACTATAGTGGTCACCTAAGAATTTGGATACTTTACCGCCCATTTTGGTGGTATATACAGGGTGTCCGCGGGAAGACTGTACAGCTGGATATCTCCTAAAGTATTGGAGATAAAAAAATAAAAAAAATATAGAATCGCATGGTTCGAGGGGGCCAATTTATTAGCGCAGACGAATTTTTTCTTCGATTATTATTTTAAAAGATACGATGGTCAAGTTCGTTTTTTTAAATGGAACTATTTTTTTTGAAGAGGTCACTTGATAGTGCGTTCCAAAACAAATTCAATAAGCTATAATGTATACACTTTATTCCCACTGGTTTTTAAAATATTGCGCTTGCAAATTTACTGATTTTCCTTGGAAGAAAACCCGCTGGAATAGCAAGGACCGGGGACGGTCTTGCTGGCGCCGCGGGTGGCCTTGCCTATTGAAACAGATACCTCCCTGCCAAAGGTCTACGCCGCGAATGGCAGACCCAAAGGCTGGACAATTCTTTTCCGTCAGAAATGCTACTTAGGTAGGTACATCTGCGGTATCGAGAAGCGCACCGTTACTTTTATTTCGCACTTGCTTCTACGCTGTGATGGCCGGTTCTTTTGGGAGGGATGCAAGTTCGATTGGTTAGAGTTAGGAGGTGTGGAAGTTGCTAGACCAAATTTCAACTATAGGGAGCAGATTGTATTAGGACCAATCGGATTTGCATCCATCGCAAACGGCTGCTCTCTTGAGGAGAGCCTCTTCACAGCAATACCTCCTCCCCAATGCCCACCTGCTCTCGCACGGAATACGTCAAGGCATGCTTCTGTTTTGATATTGGAGCTGGTGTTTATACTCGAGAGATAAGGGATCTGTGCGAATTTTTAGGGAGGACCTCGCGTCGACAACGGGCTACCCGTTTTCTTCTTGTGTCTCTCCACGAGGTGTATTGACGGTGGATTGTAGGACCGTAGATGTCTGGATGCCAGTTATTGAATTCAGGAGACGATAGAAACACGTTATTACAAAACACACATGCATTATAATATTAAAGTAAATCGTATTCCTCTCAGGCAGGAGTACTGATAATGATCGAACTTGCGCCCTACTTCGCGCAAACCGATTACACGAAGGGTACTCGAGTCACACACTGCACATATGATACAGGGTGATTCTGGAGCTACGCCTGTCGAAGGATGCGGCCTGGTACCCCGTGACGAGGACAACCCCCCCAGCAGTGCCCCACCGAATTTTATGGCCTTTTCCGGAAAAAGGTATGAATCCTGGGCCGAACGTAGCGAATTGAGGTCGAGCCCCCGCAGTCGAGGGTGAAAATGTGAAATATTCCTTTCAGCGTAGTAAGAAATTCTTCATTCCTTATCGCATCGAAAAGGATGTGACGCCAATGGATTCGTTATGTTTTTCCGATGACGTGTAATCGGACTCGGAAATTTCGTGTAAATCGGACTATTTTTAACCAAGTCAAGTCAACTTGAAATGATACAAATCGATTTTCCATGGAATTTCCTTTATCATGCTCCGAATTAAGTCGTTCTTGGTGTTAGATTCATCGACGAAACGTGAGGAATCAATGGGTGTCGTTTTCGCAAAGATCTGATAAGAAATGCGCTAGTCGAAGATTGCTCACTTCTTAATAGGCACTCGAACCCCTTTGATGGTCGAAAGCCATAAAATCGGGTGAGGCACTGCGAAGGGCTGTTCTCGTCACGGGGTACCAGGCCGCATCCTTCGACGGGCGTAGCTCCAGAATCACCCTGTATCATATGTGCAGTGTGTGACTCGAGTACCCTCCGTGTAATCGGTCTGCGCGAAGTAGGGCAAGTTCGATCATTATCAGTACTCCTGCCTCAGAGGAATACGATTTACATTAATATTATAATGCATGTGTGTTTTGTAATAACGTGTTTCTATCGTCTCCTGAATTCAATAACTGGCATCCAGACATCTACGCTCCTACAATCCACCGTCAATACGCCTCGTGGAGAGACACAAGAAGAAAACAGGTAGCCCGGTGTCGACGCGAGGTCCTCCCTAAAAATTCGCACAGATCCCTTATCTCTCTAGTATAAACACCAGCTCCAATATTAAAACAGAAGCATGCGTTGACGTATTCCGTGCGAGAGCAGGTGGGCATTGGGGAGGAGGTATTGCTGTGAAGAGGCTCTCCTCAAGAGAGCAGCCGTTTGCGATGAATGCAAATCCGATTGGTCCTAATACAATCTGCCCCCTATGGCTGAAATTTGGTCTAGCAACTTTCACACCTCCTAACTCTAACCAATCGAACTTGCATCCCTCCCAAAAGAACCGGCCATCCGAGCGCAGGAGCAAGTGCAAAATAAAAGTAACGGTGCGCTTCTCGATACCGCAGATGTACCTACCTAAGTAGCATTTCTGACGGAAAAGAATTGTCCAGCGTTTGGGCCTGCCATTCTCGGCGTAGACCTTTGGCAGGTAGGTATCTGTTTCAATAGGCAAGGCCACCCGTGGCGCCAGCAAGACCGTCCCCGGTCCTTGCTATTCCAGCGAGTTTTCTTCCAAGGAAAATCAGTAAATTTGCAAGCGCAATATCTTAAAAACCAGTGGAAATAAAGTGTATACATTATAGCTTATTGGATTTGTCTTGGAACGCACTATCAAGTGACCTCTTCAAAAAAAATAGTTCCATTCAAAAAAACGAACTTGACCATCTTATCTTATGAAATAATAATCGAAGAAAAAATTTGTCTGGGCTAATAAATTGGCCCCCTCGAACCATGCGATTCCATATTTTTTTTATTTTTTTATCTCCAATACTTTAGGAGATATCCAGCTGTACATTGTTCCCGCGGACACCCTGTATACATAAATTTTAAGTAAATAAAATTTACAATTTCAATGAAAAAATCCCGGCTTTCTAAAGGTTAATAACATGGTTTCTTAAAGCCATATTTAAATTATTATTTATGTAAAGTTTAGACAGCTTTTAATTATTTAAGCAAGGCGGTACGTACCTAAAATTGCATCCAAGGTAAAACTCATTAAAATTTAAAACTAATCAGTGACGTGCATGAATCAGTATTATAACAGCATATTCGTATATGCATTACTTGAAGTGTAATCTTATTAGGCTATTTTGGAAACCACACGAAAAATAAATAATGCGTGAAGATTTACAATGACTTTGCAAAATATATATGTTATCATTGAAATGACGCACAATCGCATTGATGCCGATAACCTTGTCGAACCTTCTGACTTGCATAATGCATATGTATATGAATTTTAAATGATCGTAAATCAATTTTACTTACCTATCCCACTAATACATATATGTCGGAGAATACCGAAGAATAAAAGAAAAAAAAAATAAATAGTGAATAAACTTAGTTGGTATGTATCGTTTATTTCATTACAATGTCTACACACGGTTGAGCAAATAGATAGTCGATCTTTATAATCTATTGTTAATGCAATTACTAATGACAACACGAAGTCATGTATGATTGAATTGCGAGATTGATTTGGCGCCAATCGAAAACGCAAGCGTCAGACTGTGAGTGGACGCTTGAATGTAGTCTCGGAAGAAAAACAGAAGTGGTAGTTTAGCAACCGAAAAAGAAATTCATTCGAAAAGAGATCCTGATCGAGGACAGTCCAATTTTCCCTTCCCGAGAATTCATTAGTTTTCGATTTAAATAGAATTATAGTTTACAGTTTGTTTTGAAGTAATTCCTTGAAAGTTCTTTATAGTTACATTGTTCAATTCTTGTTAATTTCGAATAAAAAATGAGACGCCTTGCGAGGAGAAGAGCTAGCGGAAACGCCGAATTGCTCCCTGAGACTTCATCTTTTCCCTTAATTCCGATATCAGAAGTGGGATTACCCCAAATTCAGGAAATGCACCAGCCAAGCAGAGACTCTCAGCAACCTTGTGGAGATTCTATTCCCGAAGTTCGTCCTGAGCCCGACATACAACCATCGAGGGAAGGTTTTCTTCGGCAGCTACTGGAAGTTCAAAATCAAAATATGAAGAATCTGATTGATGCGATTAAGTCTCCTATTCGAAGTGAAATATCCTTACCTATATTCAATCCTGATGAACCAAATTCCGACCCGAAAGCATGGTGTGCCACCGCTGACCTATGCTTATCCGAGCGGAATCTACAAGGCGGAAATTTAGTGATTTTGCATCTCTGGTGCAATGAAGAGCAGTGCATCGATGTGGCTTTCTCAAGTCACATTCCCTGAAATGACGTGGATGCAAGTTAAGGAATTATTCCTAGCCCATTACAATTGCTATGAAACGACTGCGGCGACCTTAACTGACGTGCTCAATGGACGACCTAAGGAAGGAGAGTGTTTGGCTGCATATGCGGCGAAACTGATGACGACGCTGACTCTACGTTTCCAAGGTTTAAACATGGAGCAGATCGCAGTGGCAATGGTCTTGGCGCACACCACCCAATTCGATGAACGTATTCAGCGATTGGCGTTCACAACAGAGATTGATTCGCGAGACAAGCTACAACGGGAATTACAGGCTTGTTTGTTTTTTAAGAGAAAGGCCACTGTTGTTCCTTCGTCTACGTTCCAGGCTGCAATACCTTCTTCGTCAACTAAGGAAGTCCCATCTACCAACAAGCGGTTCAAATCTTTTGTTCAGACCAAAAGTGTGTGCTTCTCCTGCGGAAAATCTGGGCATCAAGCCAGGGATTGTTATCATAAGAAGAAATCGTCGTCTACAAATCCTGATTTGTCTTCTGGGGCATCGAGAGGACCTCAGAAGGATGCTGCGGTGAGCTGTTTCAGATGCAGTGAAATCGGCCACTACGCTTCTAGATGTCCGCGTAGAACCTGCAGCAAGGATGCCAGGAACACACCAGAAACTTCGACGAGCACCATGCAGCGACGCGTTGACCTTTGTACCATAAGCAATCCTAGCGGACGTTTAACTCATAAGGGTGAGTCATTTCTGTATCATTATGACTCTGGTGCCGAATGTTCTCTTACGAAAGACAGTCTGGCTTCTAAATTTTCCGGAAAACGCTTTCACAACATTGTAGTACTCACTGGTATAGGACAAACATCAATATCCAGCACTATCCAAATTTTGACCGAAGTACAAATTGATGATTCGGGTTTAGAAATACTTTTCCATCTGGTTCCAAATAATTTTCTAAAAGATGCTATTCTGATTGGTCGCGAAATTCTTGGTCAGTGTTATAGTGTTAGCATGACATCAGATAAAGTAGTACTGTCACGCTGCAAAGACGTTAATGCGTGTGAGGTCAAAAAAATAAATAACGATGAGATTAAGTTTTGTGATATTGATACCGATGTACCTGTAGGGAGTAGGACACAATTGATTGAGATACTGAAACAGTATTCGAAATCGTTTTCCCAAGGAGTATCTAAATCCCGAGTAATTACCGGACAATTGGAAATACGACTTAAAGATCCCTTGAAAATCGTTCAGCGTAGACCATATAGATTAGGTGTAGAGGAAAAGGAGGTGGTCCGCAGCAAAGTACGAGAGTTGTTGGAGGCTAAAGTGATTAGGCCTAATTGTTCTCCCTTTTCAAGTCCAGTCCTATTGGTAAAAAAGAAAGATGGTACAGATCGTATGTGCGTAGATTATAGAGAATTAAATGACAATACGGTCACCGATAGATTTCCTCTTCCACTTATCGCTGATCAAGTGGCCAGGATTGGTTGTGCCAGATGGTATACTTGTCTCGATATGTTGAGTGGTTATCATCAAAAAATCCCCGTGGAACCTAATTCAATAGAAAAGACAGCTTTTATAACTCCTGAAGGTCAATGGGAGTACTTGACTATGCCGTTTGGTTTAAAGAATGCTAGTTCTGTTTATCAACGAGCCATAATGAAGGCTTTAGGACAATTGGCATTCTCTTTTGTCGTATGCTACGTCGATGATGTCTTGATTTTGTCAATCAGTGTAGAAGAAGGACTAATACGTCTTCAATTAGTACTAGAGGAGTTGACAAAATCAGGGTTCTCACTGAATTTATCGAAATGTTCCTTCCTCAAAAGAAAGGTTGAATTCTTGGGATATGTGGTTGAAAATGGAGAAGTACGCCCGAATCCACGTAAAATCGAAGCTTTGACTAAATTACCACCACCTGAGACCGTTACGCAATTAAGACAATTTATTGGTTTGGCTTCATATTTTCGGCAATTTGGCCTCAAATTCTCTCAAACAATGGCCCCGCTATTTAAACTTACTAGCAGTAGCATAAAAGCTTTGAAATTCGGTGTTGCTTTATTTGGGGCTCCTCATTGCGTAGTTGCTGATCAGGGACGTTGTTTTGCCAGTAAGGACTTTTCCAATTTCTGTGTTAGTCACAATATTAAACTGCATCTGACTGCTACTGGAGGAAGTCGAGCCAATGGACAAGTTGAGAGGGTCATGAGTACTCTTCAGCAGATGCTAACCTCTGTAGAGACAAGTAGGGAACGCTCTTGGCAAGATGCTCTTAGTGATATTCAGCTTGCTATGAATGCAACGGTCAATCGGGTGACTAAGGCGACTCCTCTGGAACTGATGATAGGAAAAATTGCTAGACCTTTAAATCTGATGGTAGCGGAAAACAATGAAACAATATTGAATGTACAAAATTTAAGAGAGCAGGCGAACCAGAGTATAATGAGAAATGCCAGAAGTGATAAAGAACGTTTCGATCACAATAAGGCGATTGTACAAAAATATTCAGTCGGGGATTATGTTTTATTGGAGAATGAAAAGAGGAATCAGACGAAGCTAGCCGCAAAGTTTAAGGGACCTTTTAAAATTATTGAAGTTTTGGAGGGAGATAGATATCTACTCAAAGCACTAAATTCCAATCGTACGTATAAATACCCGCATGACCGCGTAAGAAAGGCACCGGATCATCAGTTTCCCAATGATTTGAAGGAGAGTTTCTGAGAAACTAAACGACACACAAAAAGATTCTGATTAAACAAAGACTAGACACGAAACCACTGATAGCTGATCGCACCACACGTTGTAGCGTTGTGGCGGGGATCGTTGTGAGACTCACGAATTGACGGCACTGCACGCAGAGAGGCGATGCAGTGCGAGGCCGTTCACAACCGAAGGACTGAGTTGTGTAAAAGCATGTGCATCAGGGTTACTGTTCGCATGGCGTGTACATCAGGGTTACTGATTACACGTGCGGTCGAAAGACTGCCTAAGTGAGTGAGTGGCCGAAGGACTGGTACACTAAACACAAATTAACAGACCGAAGGACTGGTCTGGGCGTCAGTGGTGATGTGTGGTTTTGTTGTAATGCAGAGTCGGGTGTCGGGAGAATTTGAGGTTAGACTAAGGCCATAAGAATTCATTTGGGAACTTTTGATCGGTATATTTCGAGTAAAATTGTAAATCATTTAAAAAAAAAAATAGTCTTACATGAGCAGCTGGCCTCACCTCTTTTTCTTCTGTGATCTTCTTCTCAGGTTGACCGAGCGTAAATACTGCCCAAAATCTGTTGTTTGTCAAGTTCAAACATGTGTTCACACTCGACTACGTATCTATTCTCAACCTCGTGTACGCCCGCGGGCGGGCGCATGTCAAGATGGCCGTGTCGGAGAATACCGAAGAATAAAAGAAAAAAAAAAATAAATAGTGAATAAACTTAGTTGGGATGTATCGTTTATTTCATTACAATGTCTACACAGGGTTGAGCAAATAGATAGTCGATCTTTATAATCTATTGTTAATGCATTTACTACTGACAACACGAAGTCATGTATGATTGAATTGCGAGATTGATTTGGCGCCAATCGAAAACGCAAGCGTCAGACTGTGAGTGGACGCTTGAATGTAGTCTCGGAAGAAAAACAGAAGTGGTAGTTTAGCAACCGAAAAAGAAATTCATTCGAAAAGAGATCCTGATCGAGGACAGTCCAATTTTCCCTTCCCGAGAATTCATTAGTTTTCGATTTAAATAGAATTATAGTTTACAGTTTGTTTTGAAGTAATTCCTTGAAAGTTCTTTATAGTTACATTGTTCAATTCTTGTTAATTCCGAATAAAAAATGAGACGCCTTGCGAGGAGAAGAGCTAGCGGAAACGCCGAATTGCTCCCTGAGACTTCATCTTTTCCCTTAATTCCGACATATATATAATATTACAGTTAATATTAAATTTAATTATAACATTATAGCAGTTTTCATTAATGAAGTGGCCGCATAAAGTAATATTTAAACATTCGCAGTCTCTTTTTGTAGATGTTGTATTGTTTCATTATACATTGGAAGAATTATACTAGTAGAAGACGATCGATACATTGAAAATTACGGTTTGTAATTGGTACAATAATGATATTCTTCATAGAAATGATTAAAACCAAAATACTTGCCACACCTGGCATATCGCATAAAAGCCGGCTCCCCACAAATACTACATTTGGAGCTTTTCATTCCTGAAGTAACAGAAATCTACAGGATTTTGAAATTCGCTGGGATGCGTTTCTAGATATCCGCTTTTAGGAGATCCTAAAATTACATCCAAGGTAAAACTCATTAAAACTAATCAGTTTTACCTTGGATGCAATTTTAGGTACGTACTGCCTTGCTTAAATAATTGAAACCTGTCTGAACTTTATACAAATAATAATTTAAATATGGTTTTAATAAACCATGTTATTAATGGAAACTGCCAAAATGGACTTCAAATTCGGTAATAGAGGTTTTATTTTGTTTGCAAAAAAATATAACACATAAACTATTTATATGCGTGAAAAGAGATTATCCAGAGGTATTTCACCGTGTATTTACAAAGTACAAAAACTTAATTTTAAGTGTTGGTGGTGGGGGTAACTCGAAAAATATGGATTTTTTAAAAATTATTTTTACGCGGTTTTGTAAATATAAGAGAAGGATTCAACTTTTATTTAAGCTTTTTTCGATATCTCTCACCGTTCTCGAGATATTCCAAGGAAAAGAAAATTCTGTATTTTTCAATGAGTGATTTCACCCGTAAAATTGCATTATGGCACCAACAAAAAATGGGGTTGTGTTACAGATGAACTACTCTACTTGCACACTGAGTTTCATAATTTTATGAATTTCCGGGTTGTCGAACGTTCCTTGTAAGTCCTTTCGAGCGCGACTCTCTTGTGAGAACGCCGCTGCGCCAGCACCGACTTACCCTTATCGCAGAACGGCAATATGTCGAGGCGACAACGCCCCGGTACCTTGACGCACCATTCTGGAGGCACCTGTGCGTAAAGGCACACAACAGCAGCACCGGAGGCAACGCTCCAAAGAAAGAGTTCTTGTTTTACTAAATTATTATTAACTACTAGGCAGAAGTACGATCAACATGGGATTTCCCATAACGCTAGGCGTTGTTGATGCATACTCCATCCAAAAAGAAAAATTTTTCGTTCCGAACGTAACAAGAGGAAGGGCAGAATTACTGGAGACTAAGAAGGTTCAGACAGAGAGGCTGACAGGAAGACTGGACGGACTAAAAACGAAGGAAGGGGCTAGAGAAAAAAGAGAGAGAAGAAATAATATTACCCTAAGGGGAGAATATTTTCCGTGTAAAGAGACGCTGAAGGATACGGTGGAGTATGTGTGTCACATGGGCCCATCCTTTAGGCACGGTTGAATGTAATAGAGGTTCAAGGGAATGTGATCCAATAAAGGGATGCCGAGTGACAAGATGATTCGACCCTGTAAATAAGCTACGTTTAATTTGGTCACCCCTTGTAGCTGTTCGGAATTTAATTCTTCCGTATTCAGCAGGAATTCGTATGGCGTGGTTTCGCGGATTTTTTCGCAGGTCTGCGCTAGCTGACTAGGGGAAAGAACGGCCAGATGTAAGATACCAAGTTTCGCGAACGTAAGCGCTTCCGTAAGGAAAGAGGCAAAGGTCGTTATAGAAATGGTACCACACCGTCCCCCTCCTCAAATAATTTTCAGACCCCGTCCTCTTGCCATTACATCTTTTCCTCCCGACTTACCCGTTATACCGTCCACGAGGACAAGAGAGAGAATCCACGTAGAGAGAGCGAGAAGTTTCGTGCGTACCGAGCCATACTTCGAAATATTTTAGGGTGTGTTTCCGCTGACGACAGCAAAATCCCCCGCGCGTTATCCTTAGAACCGACCCCCGCGAATCGCTCTGCTGCAAAATTTAGATAGTAGGGATAATAGCATATAAGACATCAAGAAGGTAAGCGAACTACAATCGCTACAAAAGTTTACCGACAAATTTCACCAAACAAAATTCATCGCAACAATGGCCATAATCACACCCAGATTCGACGACAGCAGATACAGACGTTCCTCCTTGGCCGAGGTGGTGCTGCCCCGGTACCTCCACGCCCCATTCTGGAGGCGCCTGTGCGTAAGGGCACACAACAGCAGCATCGGAGACAACGGCAAGGCATGGTCGCATAGGGTCCTTAAGACGCGGACCCTATGCCACGTCTGTGCGTGGCTGCGGCCACCCACTGATTATGGGGAGTATGAAAGGATCTGGTGCATTGGCTAGCTACCGAATTTCAATCGCGATGATATTCGTAAGCTGCCAGAAAAATGGCAAAAGGTAATTAACAATAGTAGAAATTATTTCGATGATTGAGTTGTTTTCATATTTTTTAAATCAAACTGTTATTATACCCTAAAATCGGAAAGAATTTATTTCTACACCTAATAATTACCAATAAATTAAATAAAACTCGCCCATTCGGACATTCCTTTGCTTCCTTTTCGGAAACCTGTGTCAGTGGGTCACTGTACCGATCCTCGTCATCGGTGGACGAAAAGATTTATGGTATGGTAGCGCCCAGTGCTCAGCTGATCGCAGGTATTCACAGGACACCACCCGACGGTAAGGGTCGCAACGTCAAGTGCGTCTGGGTTAATGTACCGAATTTTCACTTCACTGCACCGCTACTAACACTGATCACTTAATTTATTTTTCATGGAACGTGTTGTTCCTACGTTATAAACATTGGTGGCCCCGAAAGGGGCCGATTACTGTTAGTTGAGCAGTTGCTCGATGTTACCACCCTCAGCGTCTATGCACGCCTCAGCAGGTACAATTATTTGTCTTTGGACGGCCTGCAAAGCTTGTGGCGTTATGTTCGCCACCGCAGCATGAAGTGGCGCCACAATGTCTTCCTGTGTATCCACTGGCTGACGGTACACCTCATCCTGAAATGAGTGTTGTACAACAAATACAAAACGTAAGTAAAAAAGAATACCTATAAAAAAAGTAACAGCAAAAATGAAATTACCTTCAGGTAGACCCAGAAGAAAAAATCCAAGGGGGTCATATCCGGTGACCGTGGGGGCCACGCGACAGAACCGCCGCGGCCGATCCGCCTGTCCGGGAAGGTTTCATGTAGGTAGTCACGGGCAATATTGGCGAAATGAGGACCAGCCCCGTCTTGCTGATAGAACATGTTCCGTCGGATCTCATTTGGAATATGGTACATCAGATCCGGCAGAACATGCTCTAAAAATACTTTATACGCTGGGCCGTCCATCCTGTATGGCAGCATGTACGGACCCTATGCGACCATGCCTTGCCGTTGTCTCCGATGCTGCTGTTGTGTGCCCTTACGCACAGGCGCCTCCAGAATGGGGCGTGGAGGTACCGGGGCAGCACCACCTCGGCCAAGGAGGAACGTCTGTATCTGCTGTCGTCGAATCTGGGTGTGGTTATGGCCCATACATTAATCGACCAACGGACTTGTGCTGTGTGTGTCCGAAGCGCTAGTGGATTCTCGTCGCTCCGCACATGCCGATTGTGGAAATTGAAGCTCCCTTCTCTATTGAAGAGTGCTTCGTCCGTCCACAATATGTATTTGCAGAACGACGGATCCCGTTGCACTTCTCCCAACAGCCACCTGGAATATTGAACCCGCTGGTCGCCATCCCCGGGGTGCAAATGCTGCACGCGTACATAGCTGTACGGATGCAACATGTTTTCCCTCAGAGTTCGGTGTACCGTCATTCTGCTGGCACTAGAAGAAAATGCAGAAATATCCACTATTAGATAACATTTGTTTTCCTTAATTAATAATTTCTGCAGTTATCTTGCACTGTGACTTACTCGCTTGGGGTTTGGATGCGCGGGTATTCCCGTGCCAGCGCTCGCACAGTAGCACTTGCGTCCCTGTTGTTCCGGGCGTACACCCAGAACATCGCATAATATTCTTCAGCAGAGTACATTTCTGGGACGAGATTATTGGCTAACTGACAGGATTTTTCCCAAGCAACTTCCTCTACTCCCAAGTAGTTTCTCTCGTTCCATTATGAGTTAACTCCCACCAGGACAAGAGGCTTTAGGTAAAAAGAAGCCATTACATTTTTTAAACACACGTGCTTTGCAGAAGTGCAACGAACAAACCATCGTACACTTTCACAAAAGCCTGCGCTCCGTCCTTTTACTGCCAATGTACCCATTGCTTCGAGGTAGGCAGCAGACACCACGTGTTTCGGTTCGAAAGTGTCCGAAGAGAAGAGAAACAGAAAGTCTTCGAGTTGCTATAAAGAAGAAAAGGCATACCATTCCTGTTTCCGTTTTCCGATACCCTGAGTTCACGCCTGCTACGAGGCGGAACCAGCTAAGTCATAAATTACCCAAAACTGTAGGAAATCTTTCTCTACCGCCGACTCGCGGGACAATACGGTCATAAACCGCGACCCTGGCGAAATGCTCTTGCCCATCAGCTTGATTAATTTTAAATACGCCTCGCGGAGAGACACAGGAAGAAAGGGGGTAACTCGCTGACTGGGCGTAGTCCCCCCTGGTTCGTCCTTCCTTCAAATTAAAGGCGGATCCCTTATCTCTCGTATAAACACGCGCTCGAATTTGAAAACAATTTGAAAACACGCGAGAGGAGGTGGGCTTGTATTCCGATTGGTCATAACGTAACCAATCTGCCCGGTGTCCCTCCCAAATGGCCACTGTCTTGAAGAGGCCTTCTTCACAGCAATGTCTCCTCCACAAGGCTCACCTTTTCTCGCACGGAAGAGGGCGACGCGTGCTTTTGTTTTCAAATTCGAGCGCGTGTTTATACGAGAGATAAGGGATCCGTCTTTAATTTGAAGGACGGACGAATTGCAGGTAGAAGCAGAAATCGAGGAAGCATACTGAGTAACAATGCGAGAGAAAAGAGGGCTGCTGACAGCCAAGTTAAGAAGCTGATAACAGAAAAGAGCAGTAATGCTAAAGAAGATTACATTGAAAGATAAGAGGCTGTTTATTGACAATGACCTGACGAAAAAGGAAAGGGAGATACAAAGAAATATTAAAAATATTGCTACGGCCGAAAGGTAGCAAGGGGCAAAGCTGAATGATGGGTGCAGGAAAGTAAAAATCAATGATAAGACATTTATTTGGAAAGAGGTTGGTGGGCTGAAAAAAGTACATTTTTGGAGTCGGCATAGTTCTGTGAACCTCTAAATTATTGGAGGATCGCAGGGCTTACAAGGACAACGAAAGCACGACAAAAGGCAGTACCAACATCCGTTCCCCGCGCGCCTGCTGATGCAGATATGCGGGGCGAGGGGGTACACAGTATTGGGAAGGGAATAAGATATCAAAGAGAAATAGATACATTTCAAATAGGAGACTGGAATGTAGCAGGATTATTTAGCAAAGACGAACGATTTTGGGATTTCGTAAAAGAACTCGATGTAATAGGATTAGTAGAAACGTGAATTGAAGAGAAACAGTGGGAAGGATTGAAAGATAAATTGCAACAAGAATTCTCATGGAAATGTAAATAAAGAAAAAAGGGAGAGCGATAGGCGGAATTATCACAGGTATAAGAAAGGGGATAAAAAAGGAGGAATCGAACGCGAGAACGGAACATATTCAATAGAGAAGAATAAAGATACAAAATAAAAAATGGAGAATAATAACAGTGTGCTGCAGAGATATCAAGGAGACGTAAAAAGAGCTAGATCAGATAATAGAGGAGAAGGAGGCGGAGAAACTAGTAATCGGAGGAGATTTCAATGCAAGAATTGGACAGGAAGGAGGCGATTTTAGAATAGAAGAAAAGCGTGACGTAAGGAGATCAAAAGACAAAGTTAAAAACACAGAGGGAAAGTTGTTATTACAGATGGTGGAGGAAAGGGGATGCAATATTTTGAACGGGAATATGGAGGGAGATGATAAAGGAGAGTACACATATACGGGCCGAGAGGTAGCGCGGTAATTGATTATATAATAACAAATGTCGAGGAGAAAGAAGATATCAAGAAATTCACCGTGGAAGAAAGAGTTGAGTTAGACCATATGCCTCTGATTGCAGAATTATATCGAGGAAACAAAAGGAGAGAACGAGATGGAAATCAGGAGGATAGGTGGAGAGAGAGAAGAGTCTGGACAGAGGGAAGGAAGAGAGAGTTTCAAATGGAATTAAACAAAATAAAATTTAATAGGACGGAGGTGAATGAAATGGTAGAAGAAATGGTAGGAAAAATAAATAATACAATACGGAAAGTAAAAATAAAAAAATAGAAATGGGGCAACTTTAAGTGGTGGAATTTGAATTGTACAAAAAAGAAAAAAGAAGCCAGGAAAGCATTAAGGAACTGGAGAAGGTGTAAAGGAGACAAAGAAGACTACCAGAAGAGAAGAAGGGAGTACAAAAAAGTGTGCGAAGAAAGGAGAAGGGAATTACAAGAAAATACAGAAAATGAGATAATTCAATTAAAGGAAGAAACCCAAATATGGGAATATATAAATAAGCAAAGAAGGAAAAGAATAGAAATCTTGTTCGGAATAGATGTACGATAATGTCGCGCTTGTCCTCAGTCATAAGCGTAGAGGTTACTTGTAACCGTCATGTTTACTGTTTCAGGCATACCTATGTCCTGCGTTGTTGTTACGCGCGATCACGTAGACAATATGTGTCGTCGCTTATTGGCTTACCCCAATCACGCAAGAATTGGGACTACCAATAGGACCGGACCTACAGTCGGTATAGAAAGTATTCGTACAGTGATACTTTTCTAGAAATAGCTTTATTTAAATACTTTTATTTATAAGTTTTTAATACATTAACAAAGACGTTATATTCATTGAAGTTTCCTGAATTAGCTTTGCGTAAACAAAACAAATTTACTTACAATTGTCATCTAAATATAATAAAAAATTGAAAAATTGGCAGAAAATGGCTCGTAATAAGTATTCGTACACTATCCATTTTACACGAAAAACAATTAGTAAATTAAACAAAGAATATTAATATTTAGTGGGATGTCCTTTTGATTTTGCAATTGCTTCAAGTTTTCTCGGCATAGAATTAACTAAATGAGACGTTACATTGGGCGGTATTTTATTCCACTCTTCCAGGAGTGCGGTTTTTAGACCTGCCTTCGATGTTATGTGATGATTGCGAATTTTTCTTTCAAGATAGTCCCATAGGTGTTCAAAGGGATTGATGTTCGGAGATTGTGGAGGCGTCTTCAAGTACTTTGGGGTGTTATATAAGATCCACAGTTTGGTATTATAAGCAGTATGCTTTGGATCGTTGTCCTGCATGAAGATAAAATTATCTTCAATTTCCATTTTAGTTGCACTAGGGTGGAGGTGATTCTTTAGAATGTCAATATAAACCCTGTGGTTCATCATTCCGTCGATAAAATGTAGGGACCCTACTCCAGCTGCACTCATACAACCCCAGACTAATACCGAACCTCCGCCGTGTTTCACCGTAGGTCGCAAGTTTTCTTTTCGGTACTCCGTATTCTTCTTCCTCCATACCGTGAAGTGTTAATTGGACCCAAATATTTCAAACTTACTCTCATCAGAGAAAATGACTCTGTTCCAGTATTGCATTGGTGTGTTAATGTGCTGTTTTGCAAATTCCAACCTTTTCTTCCGATTAGTTTCACTCACGATGCATTTCTTACGGGCTACTCTACCGTGATACTCGTTACTTCGTAAAAAACTACGCACTGTACTGGCACTAACACTTATGCTATTGTTGTTCCCAAGCTCTGCAACAATTTTTTCTGCACTTATACGCGGATTTTGTTTCACTTTGCGAGTAATTATTCGTCCAATGTTCGTTTATTTCTCATCCAGATCTTCGTTTATTTTGTACTGTTTTTCGTACTCCGAACCTATCAATAATGCTCTGAATAGTAGACCTTGCTCTATTTACAATGCGAGAAATTTGTGCAAGCGATTTGCACTGATTGTGTAAGGTAATAATAATTTTTCGTTCAGCTTCCGTTGTTTCGGGACCTTTACGACCCATTTTGAGAAATAATTCTAATTTGTGTACTGCATCTACAAACACTGACTTGCGACTGACTGGCTTTGTTATTATTCGTTGCATCCGGTACGTCAGACTGTGTTTACATTAGCTTTACTACGAAAAATACGAAGTGTACGAATACTTTTTACGCGTCTATTTCTGTACACTTAGATGTGTTTATTTATATTTTCATAAAGATCAAGAGTAATAAAATTTTGTTTATACAAGGTCTCTTCTAAAAACATCAAAGAATATTTATAAATCATTATTTTTCATTAAAATTTATTAATAACGCAATTATATCAAGTTTTATTTTAAATTTGTCGCTGTACGAATACTTTCTACACCGACAGTACATGCATGGACTCACCACCACCACTTTGCCGGTTATCAGTATCTACTACCTGAAGAGTAGTGACTTGGGGTAGGTAGCTCCTGGGCTCTACGCAGACACAACACGGCGTTTAAAGGGACAGAAGACCGTGCAAGGTACATTGACCTGCCTAGGCCTGAATTAAGTGGAGTTTTCCCAACACAGAAATTTAGAGTTGGCAATAACCAGTTAGAATTTTTACCTATCTTTTGACTTTTTTTTATAGAGGGGGAAAATGCATTACGCATACCCAGGCAGGGCTGCCTGGATTATGTGGGACTCCCCGCTGCTAGCAGGATACCAACTAAAACCCCCCTCTTTCTTGGCCTCCTTCGTTTGGCTCCCTAAGCTATGACCGGGACTTCACCTATCTTTTGCCTACGGATAGTTGAACGGATAGGGCACAGGCGGAAAAGTTTAAAAGGAACCCTATGTCGCAAACGCACCATTTTGTGGGAAAAAAATTGACAAAGTTGAATTGTGGAGGTTAGACGATACTAACTTATTAACTTACCAACGTTCTCGATGGTTCACCTCCTGCGTCTTCTTCTCACCCACAGGACCCTTCCATCATTGTTGATGGCGCGTAACATCCGTGCTCATCCAGTGGCTTCTATATGACCGCACCTTCCCAAAACTGTCCAGCGAATTTTGAATTGTTCGGAACGCTTCGTCAATTCGATGTTTTAATTGTTTCCACGTTGCAATTTGGCTCCACGAACTATAAACAATGTCTTTCACTGCTCCCCACATAAAAAAATCCAGGGGATTGAGGTCAGGCGAACGTGGTGGCCATAGATGAGGTGCAGGCCTGCGTCCTATCCACCGTGTGCCAAATATTCGTGTTAAATAATCCCTGACTTCCAGGCTGAAATGTGCTGGTGCACCATCATGCAAAAAATACAACGACCGGCGTCTGTTTTGTGGCATTAATTGTCGAAGTTGGCCTAACAAATTGCGTCTTAAAAAGCACAAATATGTTGCACCGATTAACGAGGGCAAATAAACAGGGCCAATAATATGATTACCCACAATTCCTGCCCACACATTCACTGAAAAACGTCCCTGATTAAATCGTTGGATGGTTGCGTGGGGATTTACATAGGCCCACACTCGTGTGTTCTGCCTGTTTTGCAGAGCCGCGCTTGAAAAATTGCTTTCGTCTGTGAAAAGCACATTTTCTAAGAACCGGTCATTCCGTTGTAATTTTCGCAGCATCCAACGGCAGAAGGTACGCCGAGCAGCATAATCACTTGCACGGAGTGCTTGGACCCTTTGGATTTTGAACGGTCGTAGACCTTCTTCACGTATTATGCGTCGCACCGTCACGTGCGAAATATTTACGCGACGAGCAATACCCCGGAGGCCCATTAGTGGGAATGCACGCGTTCTTCCGTTCTCCAGGGTACGCGAGGTCTACCTGGTCTCGGGTGATTGCTGATTCCCAAATTGAGCTCCTCTACATTTAGCTCTGAAAAACGGTGATCGAGGCGATGAAATTCCCGTTGGTACAGGACTCGTATTTCCCGGCCACTGTCCACCAACCATTGTCTGTATATTTCCCGGGCTAATGAATAGTCCCTGTTTGCTTCGTCAATGACACGAAGCATTTGGCGAACGTTTCCCCCATCGTTGCGACCTCTGCCCCTTAAACGTCGCTCCATGACACTCGGGGACCACTTACAATCACTAAATAGTAACTAATAACTAATAAATGTTAACTATACTAACCACTAAACTACACTAATACATAATGTAATAGATGTTCCGTGTTTGTCCAATACACGCAACCACTACACGCGATGCGATGCGAAACCCAGTGTCTCAGCGATGAAGACGGACAGATTAATGTTCGCTCTTAGGTGTTTAGGAGACGACGAAAATCCAACTGGTTGCATTTTCTTGGTGTAGGAGGGACCTTGAGCTTTGGAAATTTGTCGGTGGAGGGGGGAGCCCCTCCTTCTTGAAGAACTAAACGAAGAAAATGCAAACATCTCGTTCCCAAAAATTAACAGGCAATTTGATCGGCCTGAGCGTCTCGCCCAGGGTGGCGGTTTATGGCCGTATTGTTCTGCGAGTACGCTCTGGGCAACGGTGTCTGCCTCAGCAGCAGCTTAGGCTACTCTAGACGCAAATGCACTGCGATGAGTGTCTTTTAAAGGCGGAATCTCCTAGCCTACGTCTGCGTATATGTAATAGGTGGAAAGTTGCCGCTGTTTCAAAGGAATGTAGGTCCCATTGGTTATAATATAATCTCTTTCCTATAAGCCACCTTCTCTCGCACCGAATACGTCAGCGCGTGCTTCCGTTTCGATATTCGAAAACGTGTTTATATTCGAGAGATAAGGGATCCGCCTTCAATTCGAAGGAAGGACGACGCACAGTGGTCCCAAATCGCTAAAAGCTGCGCAAAATTAAATTTTTGAAGTATATAACAGATTTTTGCTATTATAGCAGATTTGTTGTGTATATCAGTGCATCAAATGCTGCTTGAATTTCGTAAATATATTGATTGGTTATTGAGATATAGACCGTCAAAGTTGACGAAATTTCATGCTCCTTAATGTCTTGAAAATGGGAGCATGTTTAATGTGTCAGAGAATGTTTATCTGAAAAGGTCCATATGTGAAACAGTTTACCATTAAAGTAGGTGTTATAGACATAAACTTTCCACAGAAAGAAAGTAAAATATCTATGAATTTACCCTTGTAATTCCCTTCTCAATGTGTCATAAATCTAAGTCATGTTTTAATAAAACGGAAGGAAAACTAAGATGAGTGTCACCCAGTGTCACTCTGTAACAAGTTTCTTGATACAGAGTAGCATGTCAAGTGTAATATCCAATTGAGGAAATTTGTGGTTTGTTAAGTTATTTAAATTTAAAGTGCCAAGTGCATTTAGTATATAAATAAAGCAGCATTCATTATTTCAAACAACACTTATAATCCACAGTTTTCTTTTATTATTTTCGGCAATACAGTAATTGAACTACGTGACCTACTAAACGCAGAAATGTTGAGTTTTTTTCACTAAAATCGGAAAAGATAAAATTTTCAAAATAATTTTTAAAAAAGTTTTGAAATTAACGTTGTCATATTAAATTCGACATTCTAATTATATCGTTTTAGTCAAAAATCGGAAAATAATCAATTTTCACAAAAATTACCTTGAAAACAACGTTTATACCAGTGATATTAGATCCGCCATTTGGTTTTTTGCAACTTTGACTTCAGATTCGTAATCGGCGACCTCGAAAATGGTAGGATACCAAGTTTAGATCCAATTTGATATGTTTCTGATATACGCGTCCGCCATATTGGATTCGTCATTTTGTTTTAAAAATTTTGAATATCAGATTCGTAATCAGCGACCCCCCCCCCAGCACCGATTTCTGACTCAATTGAAGTAAGTTTTGAGGGGTTTGCCGCTTTTTAGCGATTTGGAACCACTGTGCGACGCAAGCGGGACCACGCGCAGTCAGTAGACTACCCCTTTCCTTTCTGTATCTCTCCGCGAGGCGTATTGATGTTGGATAATACTTTTTAATTGCTCTGTTGGTGGCATCTTTCTTACAGTTGGTATATTTAGGTAAAAATTTAACCGGTCCCCACAGAAAGGACCAGATGACATCGCACCCCAAGGGAATATAAGAAAGGACGAGAGGTGAAGAGGTATCAACCCGGAGGAACAGGACACAGGAACGAAAAACGAAAAAGAGAATGCGCGCAGGAGTTCGGCATCAACCAACATCTGGCATTCAAATAGAATCATAAAAGACGCTAGTAAAGTAAGGACGCGAAAACGCAGGCTCAAGTCTGACACACCGTCGAAAGGACAAAAGGCACACCCTTAACCGACCGTTACCCAACGAGTGCACCGCCCACGTGCAGCGCCATCGCGCGAGGACCCCCATAAAAAGACATAAACGCGCTAAACTTAGGGATTACACGGGACCACTGTGATACTAAGAGGGGATGTGCTAGGTCGAGTCGCGGAACGGGTCGGTGGCATACGTGCGTTCGGTTCACGGGCCTTTCGATAATGGGTTCGCGGACGTTATTTACGACGTTTGACTAACTGTTTTTTGCCTGGTACCTTCGCTGTGTGTTTTGGGTATTTTCTGTTTCTTATTGTCTACTTCGTCCCGTGTAATCCCTCATTTTCGCGCCTTTATGTCTTTTTATGGGGGTACCCCTCCATAAACGGTGCGGACGGCAAAGAAATGACAATAACTCATAAGATCGCAATTTATTGCAGGAAAATACAACGGAGCTCTCTTCAAGAACATCCAAACTTTATTTTGCAACAAAAATTGCCGCTTGATGACGCTTGATACATAACTATTTGCTTAGGTGAAGAAAAAAAATATATAGATGGTGTATTCTCCTCTATCATAACTGTAAAAAGTTGTAACGAGTTATATCGGTGGGACGCGAATCTTTCCCCCACCACGCGCGCCTGGCGCGGCCCGCCGCTACCGAGCGGGGCCGCGAGGTGGATGCGCGCCGAGCAGCGCTCTCGCTCGCGAAGTACGCACGGCCACGCATATCAGCCAGCCCGACGGGCCCGTCAGGCAGAGTCTACCACGAGCGTTAAGGTAAACGGTCAGTGCTCTCCCAGCGATCTCTTGTATCACAAGGTGTATCACTGCGTACTTTTGGTTTCCCCCTGCCTCCACGGCTCCCAGAGGAACGCGAGTTCGCCGACTTCTGGACGCAGGTCGATATCCACCGTTAATCTTAGGGTCAGACTTCGTCTGTCCCGGAGGACATCCCATAGTCTCCGTTTCGCCAACGGGTTTTACTCACCGGGCGAGCGGACTCAAGGTTTCACGGTCAGGGCCATTGGTGGAATTAACAGCCAGGGCGCCAGAACGACCACTCTCCCCACTCCTACCCACACCGCCGAAACGTGCCGAATTTCGCGCCGCGATCGCGACGCGCCGTCCGCGTTCCGCCGCCGACTAACCGTTAGTCCCCGTGTTAGACTAAGTTCCGAAAACACTGTTAGGCAGCACCGACCTGGCCGGGCTTCCGTGTACTCTAGCCGTAAGAATAAATACCCGTTAACCAATTCACTTTGTTTCACTCACTCAACCGTTCAGGATCCCCGTCCGTTTGGTAACCGTCACGAGGACAGGTTACAACTTTAACATAAAGTTTGTGATGTACATTTTGTTATTCTGATTGATTTATAGATGCTTTGTCATGGACGTTATTTTTCCATAAAATTCATCGGTTCTTTGGCAGTGGTAATCATTGATGACTAATTTCGGTGCAGATGAAATAGGATTTTATTATTTCGCTGAAGAATAGATTTTTCTTCCCAGGACGTTAGCTTTTTCGTCTTTCAGATCGTGATTTATTTGCAATATTTCTCTTATTGTTGTACCTTTTTACTACGAAATTAAGTGTTTGTGCATTACGTTATTTTCTAAATAAAATTGTGTATGAGAAATTTCCCTCATGATTGATCTTTTCACTGTGAACGATTGCTAAAATTATGTTGCAGGCGTCAGAGGAATACCGGGAGCACAGTACACATAAAACTCATAGAGCTGGAAGATCTCGCCAAAAGGAGGAGCAGCGTGTTGTTGAACAGCACAGTACAAGTACACAAGAATGCTCTAGTGTAGCAAAAGAAAAATTTGAAGTAATTCGACTGAATAATATCCCCTTATCATTATCCAGTGGCACCGTGACATGTAAGTATCAATAGTTGCTCACTATTAGATATACAAAATATTCCGCAATAAATCCAATGAATCTTTTGGTGTGTTGCGCACATGAATCGTACTCAAAAATATAATACAGGTTATGTCAAGTTGGCTTTCTATGAAATTTTATTATCATGTCACATGTGTTATATGAAAAAGGTGATACTTAATACGCATATACAGAGTGTCCCAGAATGGAGGGACAATCCGGAACGCGCAATATCCTGATACAAGAAGACATCGAAAAGTCCTTTACCGTTTTAGGATCTGAGTTTTCGTTCTCGAGATATTAAGAGTTGAATATTAGCGGTGGAACTTCCGGAATATCTGACGCGGAACAGAGTCCCCTAGCACGCATACGCAGGAGGCACGCGTAGATGCAGACAGATACAGACCCACGCACACAGTAGAATCCGACTGCACTAGTTCAAACCGTGAAAATGGGTTAGTGACGTTATCGCTACGACGAGTCTCGGATGTCTTATTGCATCAGGATATTGCATGCCCCATTTTTTCCTCACATAATCTCCCGTACTCCCTCTTCATCTCCTTATATTCTCTCCCATCCCCTCCTTCCTTCCTCCACTTCCTTAACTCCCTCCTTACCTTACTCTTCTCCTCCCTACACTCCAGGTCCCACCACCCTCCCTTCTTTACTCTCTCCCCCCTTCCCCGTCCTACCTATCGCACCCCTTATCCTTTCCCGCAGCTCACTTCATTCCTCGTCAACTCCCCTCTCCCGCCCACCTATTTTTCCAAACTTTGCCATAAACTCCAACCTTCCCTCTTCAGATCAGTTACCTCTGCCCCCTCCCCTTTCCCCTCCTTTCTTTCCCCCACCCCCCTAATCACGCCCCTCCCCTATCAGCCACACCACCACCGGGCGGTGATCCGATTCTATTCTTTCCCCTACCTCCATCCTTTCCACCTTCTCCCTTGTATCCTCGTTCCCTAGCACATAATATATATATAACCGAATTCCCCCGACCCCCTGTGAAAGTCCACTCCCCCTACTCGTCCCCCTCCATATTCCCATTCATTATTCCCCATCCACTTTCCTCTAGACACCCGCACATCCTCTTCCTTTCCCCATTCACCTCCTTACCCTTGGAACTCCTACTCCCACTCCCCCACCCTCCCTTCCTCCCCCGTTCTCGCGTTAAAATCGCCACCTATCAACACTCTTACTCCTCCCTCCCTCTCTTCCATTCACTCGCCTAAATCCTCCAGCTTTTCTTTCAGGTCCCTATTAACGTATACCCCAACTATCTTCCCCCCAATCTTCACTTTCTTCGCCATCAACCCCTCCTTCCCTCCCTCCCCCTCCTCCTCCCTCGCCCATTTCAAGCCCCTTTCTCACCCCCATTATCATTCCCCCTATCGCTCTTCCTTTCTGATTTTCCCTCCTCGCCCATTGCTTTTCCCACACGTACCCCCTAAGTAGCCTCCTTTCCACGTAGGCCCATTCTTTCTCCTCTACCCAGGTCTCGCTCAGTACCATAACGTCCCACTCCTCCAGCCCCCTCCAAAACTCTTCATTCATCCTCCTAACTCCTGCTACGTTCCAGAATGCCACCCTCCAGCTCTTCCCCCCTTCTTTTCCGTTCCACCTCCTCTTTCCCACTTCCGAAGGGAAGCCCCTTCCCACTCCCTTCATTCGTTTCCCTGCTCCTCCTGCCATTTCTCCCTTATCTCGTCCCACCTTCTCACCTTTCCATCCACCCACATCTTCATATAACCCACCTGCACTTTCCTTCCTCTCCCCCTCTCCATTTGCGCCTCTCTCTCTATTTTCCATCTCGCCCTTCTCTCCTCCCCCGTGAGGTCATCCTCCATCCTCTCCCGTCTTCCTCTCAGTATACTGTTCGCTTCCATTACCTTCCTCTTTTCCTCTCTTCCCTCCAATCTCACTAGCACCAGACCACCCCCTTCTTTTCCTGTTCTACCCAAATTCACCACCTCCTTTATTCCCCCCACCCCAACCCCATCCTTTCCCATAACCTCCCCACTTCCCCCTTCGCGTCCTTTTCTTCTCCCCCATCCTCCTTACCACCACATTACTTCTTCTACTCTCCCTCTCCTTCTTATCCTGCATCACTTCTATCCTTCTCACTCTCATTCCCCATTCCTTCGCATTCCCCTCCCCCACCATGCCCTTCCCCTCACTCCCCATTCTTTCCTTCTCCCATCTCCCCACCTTCTCCATCACCTCCTCCAGCCTTCCCTCCCTTTCTACCATCTTCCCCAGCTTTTCAGCCAGCCCCTCTCTCCTCACCCTCTCCTTCCTCATCTCCTCCTCCCACCTCCTCCCCTCCCCTCTCCACTCTTCCTCCATTCTTCTTCTTTCCTCCCTCTCCTTCCTCATTTCTTCCTTCTCCTTCCTTATTTCCTCCTTCAGTTCCTTTCTCTCCTCCCTGTCCCTCTTCATTTCCTCCCTTATCCTCCTTATCTCTAACATCATCTCCCTTAGCATCCCCCAACCCTTCTCCCCTTCCTCTCCCTCTTTCCCCCCTATCTTACCCCCTTTCTCCGGCGACCTCTTTATCATTCCGCTCCTCTTAAACCCCCCCGCCTTTTCCTCCTCCAAATCCCCCGCCTCCTCCTCTCTCTCCCGCTTCTTTCCCCAGTAATTATCTAAACTGCTCACGCTACTCCCCACACTACTTGTGCTATCCTTTCTTTTCCTTTCTTCCCCCGTGGGCTTCACCTTTCCTCCCCCCCCCCCCTCCTTTCTGTCCTCCATCTCTTTTTCTCCCCTCCTTTCCGCACTTTATCCTTCTATCCCCTTACCCGCTTTTCTGTGCCCTATTATCCTACTCTCCACTATCCCTATCCTTTCCTTTCCACTTTTCGTCTTACCTCCCGGTTGAACTTCCCGCCTTCCCACTCTCTCTTCCCTCCTACTCTACTCTCCCGCACGGTGCCACCACTTACCACTCTCTACGCACCTTCCCGCCCAATTTCACCTTTACGGCCACCTAACCTCTCGTCTCTCTTATCCCTCCTGAATCTCTATCACACCCTACCGCCGTCCCTTTCCCTATACCCCTCACCTCTTTCTCACTACTCAACCACCTTTCACCCACACTCTTCCACCCTCCTACGCCACCTCACTCGCCTTTCCGTCACCTCAACCAACCACTCACTCCTACACACACCTGTCACTCACGCGTCCGGAAACGGAAGTCCCTATCAGCTCTACATAAAAAGTCCTAACCTTGTTAATTGAGACAACAATTCAGTGTCCTATATGGTGTAAAAACTCGTGATACTTCAAAATTTTGACAACATACCTTCTTTCACACTTGACAGGTTACGATTGATTAATACGAGCTAGGTTACGTTTACCTGGACAGATGTGCTCTTTGTCTGGCTGTCACGTGACAACAATTTGTTTTTCGCAATTGGCTGAAACCTTCATCGAATGAACGACGTGCCTGAGAAACATTTCCTCACCCTTTCATGTTCCCCTCTTGCCAACACTTGACGATGGAGAAAATATCTTAACATAAAATTTGCCAAATTGCAACTTTACATCGAAATATCTCAGCTCATAAGGCACGTAGGAACAAAACGAAGACACTTTTTTTATGTAAATCAAACCCAAGCTATCCATTAAGACCATTCAAAATCTAATCGGTTCAACCATTATTGAGATTCGATAATCGAAGGGTTCTTAATAGCGGGTCGTGGCGTTATAGAGCACTCTGTGTCTCGCGCTGCGCATATACCTATATATATTTGGCGCGAGACAGTACCGTGTCGCTTGATCGGTGGATACGTTCAAGTATCGTGATGAGGATTAACCGATAGAATAATTCAATGATTTACTCGATTTTATCAATGAATATGAATTCTGTATATTGAATTGTCAGTCTTTTGAGTACAAGTTGTTCGTATCGCGATAAATAATTAAAAAGGTTAGTAGGTAGGCTATGAGAGTCTTGCGACCGGGCGTTGAGGGTGGGTGGGCCGGGCGAGGGGGTACCGCGCTCTTGGGCGAGAAGGGCGAGGGGTGAGGCGGGTACCGAGTTCGTAGGTGAGGGGGATGACGTCACAGGGGAGGGGTGAATTTTCAAAAATTCAAAATGGCGTCGCGCTCATTTCGTATTGGCGCCACCTATTGGATGTTTAAGGTACTTTGGGCCCTCGTCGGTATTTGGGCCCGTGTCGGTAAATTTCCTAAGTTTTTCACACATTTCGGGTTGGCGCCACCTGGTGGATGTTTAAGGTACTTTGGGCACGCGTCGCCGCCGCCGTGTAATCTCCGTACGCGTGCGGGGATCGGTGCGCAGACGCGACCGCAACCGATTCGTGGAAATTTAAATCGCGTCTTCGATGATGATTTCTGAGAAAGAGGGTGGGCCATGATTTCTGAGAAATATAAGGAATCATGGTGCGCGACAAGATTGAACACGTTTTGGCACCCACGTGCACGCACTTCATGCCGTGTGTTTATATTTGAATCGTGGGACCGATACAGCGCACGTACAATGATGTAAACATAGAGCAATAATTACTGTAAATCAAGCATCGCGATAGACCATGGAATAAACACGACATTGCACCGCGCCATGCCGTGTGTTTATATTTGAGCAGGATTGAACACGTTTTGCATTTACCCGGCGGTACATTGTCATTTTCGCAGTTGCCATTATAAAACACCTTCAAATAAACCTCGTCATCTTAAAGAACTTCTGCATCATGAATTTCACCATCTCGAATTTCTTTGCATTGCACAGCGAGATCCAGGCACGCCACATATACTTTAGGATGGGATGCGTGACTGGGGATCGCAGCGGCAACTTCCCGATTCAAATCCATGGGTAGAGACATAATCCAAAATAGATTTTTCCTTACAACACTCAAAAGTTGCTAACCCACCCAACACAACGATTCACTAAAAATATGGCAATAGAAACTTACGGTATTAATCGATGTATTTCGTGTGTTGGACGGCGGACGATATCCTTCAAAGCGATCTCACTTACAACATTTTGATGCGACAGTCTTCGATGCAACTGCAATCGACTCAGATGCTATAAGTTTTAAAAACGTTTCTTGTAGTAACGTATGACCTGACTGATGCAGTAGCATGAGAGAACTGATTTGAACGTGGTCGTTCTATGATCACAGATACGAAAACATAGAATAATAATTATTCGACGTAGCATTCGTGTAAGCAACCATCGTAAACATAGAGCGATAATTATTCGGGGTAAAGTTGCGAGTATTTTAATTATCGAGGATGCTGTAAGTCAATCGTCGCAATAGCCCATGGAGTAAACATGACGTTGCATCGCGCAATGTCGTATGTTTATAGTAGGTAAGTGGAAGCGGTACAGCGACCGTGCAAGGGTGAAAAGAGTTCGATATAGACCCATGGGCATCTGATTTACAGTATACCAATGTCGGTACCCCCACGATGCTCGCATCATCGTCTTCCGATGACGATACCGATGGTAGGGCGAGCCCTTTATCGACGTCGCTGCAGTTAGATGAAAAAATAAGTGACGATTGAGAGGCATAAGATCCGCGACGCGTTAAGCGCACCGTCATTATCCGAGATGTCATGGATTAGCATTCTTCGACACAGATTTATGCAATTGTCGCATCAGCATTGTCAATTGCTACGCCATATCGCGCGATTAAGTGAACATGGAAGTGTTCATGGACACGTACAAAGTTTTGTCCCGGATGTCCGTCCTTTTAAGCAGTGTTGCGGAATTCTGAGACTGAGTGGATCAGTGCGATACGTGTCTGCAGCTCATCGTCGAGTACCAGAGCAGTGGAGGAGTGTCCGTGGCCGCGAAACAACGCCTGGTGTCTCTGATCACGCAAAAAAAGACATTCCTCGCGATCGTGCGGGAAAAGTTTTCGCGAGTAGAGTGCGGGGTTTCGGGCCGATCGACGGCACCCAATGGGAAGACGTGGATTCTGCGTTTATAGGCCGTATTTCAACCAGTACGGTCAACAACGTGGGACACGTCAATCCGCGTCGATTTTTAGAGGGTGCTCGACGAATTGTGATCTCGAGCGTCACGGACGCTATCACCCAACATAAAAGCGTGGTCGTGAATACGAACTTGAACGCGGAGTTTATGTTGGGTGAAAATACGGATATGAAAAGTTTTGGTACCCGAAATCGCGTACTGTTCAGGACATCGAACGTGTGCGAGTGGTATTCGAAGCACGTGGTCTCTCCCACGCTAGTAATGTTCGAGGAGTTTCAAGATCGCGACAGTGACTGGACCCTGAAGGCTGTGCTAAATATTCTAGTGAATATAGATAAGCATAATCCACTTCGAGCCGGTTGCGACGTACCGCTCCCACGCCATCGTCCTGAAAAAAGCGGTGGTGAACGTAAAGAATAGCGACAATGCGTGTTTCTTGTGGCCGGTCGTCGCCAGTTTGTACCCTGCTGCTGCTACTACGAACGTGCGTAGGGACTCATCGTACCGACACTACTCGGCTATGTTTGGCACGGACGATATGACTCTTCCCGTGACGTTGGATCAGCTGGCGAAGTTCGAGAGGTTGAACGACGTGTCGGTGAACGTATATGAAGGACAAGCGAGAGAGACACGCGAACCTGCTACTGGTGCAGGATCCCCAGGAGCCCCAACGATAACATTTCGCGTGCATTCGAAGCATGTCGAGGCTGATTTCGAAGCAGCTCGGTAACCATAATGGACAAGTATTCTTGTGCGAAAGCTGAGTCAAATACGGAATATTTCGATGTATGTATTATTTATACTTACGTTTTATTATTGATGCTGTTATCACTGTAGGTGCCTGAGTTACTTCTACTCGTCCGAGCAATTGACGAAACACACCGTAGACTGTCAAGTTATGAACGAATGCGCCATCGAATTGCCGTCCGCGGAGGATGGATGGTTGCAGTTCAAGAATTTCAAGAACAAGAAACGAGCGCCATTTGTCATGTACGCGGATTTCGAGTGCATGCTGAAGGATGTCGAGCCTGCGGAGCGGAGTCGCACGTACACGTGCTAGCAGCACAGAGCGTACAGCATAGGATACTACATTCATTGTTCCACCGACGCGTCTCTGTGCCGTTATCGCGCGTATCGTCACGAAACCGAGTGCGTGAAGTGGTTCGTGCAGGAACTTCGAGACTTTGCTGACACCGCGTATTCGTGGTTACGGAACGCCAAACCAATGAACTCGTTGACGAGTCAACAGTAGCGTAGTTTTAACGACGCGATCGTGTGTCACGTGTGCGGGCAACCTTTCGTCGACGCGGACAAAAAAGTACGCGACCATTGCCACTCGACGGGCGAGTACCGAGGCGCGGCTCACGTGACTTGCAACTTGCAGTTTCAGCGATCGTACACGATACCGGTCGTATTCCATAATCTGTCCGGATACGACGCGCATTTCGTGATTAAGGAGTTGGCCTCCGCGTTCGAGGGACAGATCGACTTGCTGCCGGTCGTTCACCAAGCATGTAAAGGGAATCGACGCCGAGAACAACGATTGCAAGAGGGGATTGAAGTTTCGTTTCATAGATTAGTTGAAGTTCTTAGCCGCTAGTCTGGAGAAACTCGCTTCGGATCTTGGTAAAGGACGACTCACGATTCTACGACGCGCGTTCCAACACCTGCCCGATCATCATTTCAATCTCCTGAGCAAGAAGGGCGTCTTCCCGTACGACTACGTGACGTCATACACCAAGCTGAACGATGCGTGTTTACCGTCCCGCGAAGCGTTCTATAACCGGCTGAACGATAGTGCCCCGTCGGAGACTGATTACGCCCACGCCGCGAATGTGTGGAACTCTTTCCGCGTACAGACATTCTGCTCAATCTCAAACATCGACTTCGCCATCGTGAAAGGTGTGGAAAAGAAAACCTGGATGCTGTCACTACTAGCGGACATAATCGTCGAGGATATATGTGATAAGTACAAGCTGAAGGGGAAAATCAACAAAGATTCGGAAGATCAACAAAGGTCGAACCGTTGAGGACGACGGCGGCTACGACGTTGACGATGATTATCGCGGTATCATGCCTAACACCGTGGACGACTACGATGATACCGACGTTCCTAACCTGAAGTCTATGTCTTCAACGAATGCTCCACGATGCGCGTTTCACGACAACGATGGCGTTTGCGCGCTAGAGAACGTCCATAAGATATGGAATTATATACGTAGCGTCGCCTAATGTAAGTCCTATACACGCATTGCATCTACTTTACGCGTCATATGTAAAGAAACGAATATGTATGAATTATTTTTTTGTTTCTATAGCGATGAGAACCATAGCGACGACGAGCACAATGGCGAAGATGAGTACAACAGCGGCGGCAGTGGCAGTGAGCGCAACGACGACGACGATAACTGATTCATCACCCGCGAGCAAGAATACCCCTCCCATATGAACGTCATTTTACGCAAATACTGTTTCTATAATTTAAGTATGCATGCATGGATGTACATTAATAATTACACGCTGTTTTGAATAAATATATATATATTTGTTTAAAAAAATTGTTGAATCTTTATAATATGTTGAAAAATTATTTTAAAAAAGAAAAAAATTCGATGTGATGTTACATCCTGCAACACACAGAGAAAACACCAAATATTATTATTATTATATAAAACGTTGGCATTAGCACGCGAAACACCAAACAATTAAAATTCACTTATACTCACTCTTCGAATAATCGCCTCAGCCCCCAAAACTCTCCTTCGAACGCCAAAAATTCAACTTCTAGCGTATCCTCCCGCCACATACGTCGGGCTAACTGAATTTTTTCCCTCAACTCGCTGCAGATACGTCTGTCCCTCCTCGTCGGGTATTGGCGATGCTGAAACAAACCCATGACTCGATTAAAACATCGTCGAATACTGTACGCGCCCCAATACGATATACACAAAACATCACTTACGAGTAACTGAATTATGATGTCCCGATCACCATCACGCGCATGGGCCTCGATGTCAGCTCGACGCTGAATGAAACAAACGTGTGAAACGATTAAATCATCGTCGATTGATGTACGCGCATCAGAATAATTTTTCCGAAACATCACTTACGAGGCACCCGACCGTGTCAAGATATTCGACGCTCCATTGCCACATTTCGATCTCTGGTTTGTGCTGTAACAAACACGCGATTCTACTAAAACACTGTTAAATGGTGTACGCGCACCAATATAATTTTTTCGAAACATCACTTACGAGATATCGAATGCAATCCCCCCGCTCCACGCGACACGCCCTAACCAGATTATCGAACGATTTCTGAAACAAACGTATAACTATGTTGGAAGGCTATCCAATTGAATGAACGCGCCAATTCAATTTACACAAAAAAAAAACAATACTTACGATTTTCCGCACCAACTGATCTCGCTCGTCGTGCCACTGTTGTGCCCAGGCAACGCCCAAGCACGCGTATCATACATTATACATATTATATTACGTTCGTTATGAAACGTTCGAGACGTTTCCAAGCTAAGACAGCCGCTAAGCAACCAAATCTACAAAATCAGCAAAATGCGAACGCTCCACGCCAACCAATGGTAACGCGTACCACGCCCAAGAGTGATATAAAACCAATTCGACTCCGCTAATCGACAGACTCGAGATCCGATCTTCGACCGGGCAACACGGCTAAAAACCTACTTGTACACCTCAGTCTAGTTTTAGTTGTTTCTGAATAAAGACTTAGTCTTTGAGTTTAAACACATATGGTGTAGTTCACCCGGTGGATTCTCATCCTTTAATCACTCCCGAACCCACGATTACGCCAGATCCCGTACCAGCCATGCGAGCCATCACGCAGGGCACAACAAAATTGGTGGCAGCGGTGGGATCTGCATCGTAAAAATCTTACCGAGCCTTAACGCAACCGATTGATCGACACCGTCTGAGATTGAACTCTCTCAGACAAGATTATTGGATCATCGCAGTCGCATAGGCTGAAACAGGTTGTCGTAGCTACCGAGGTAGGGCAGAGGACCGAGGAACGGCCTTTGAGAAGACGTTCGAAGCATTCCGAACGACGACGAACCTGCTAACGGGTAAAATCGGGTTGTGAGTAAACGGGTGAACGAACCATCTACCAAACACCAATTCCATCTACGAGGACGTCACTGATCCGAGGACCAGGACGCACGAGAGGACTTGGAGACCGAGGAACGTGTAGGAGCCGCACCTGAAGGACGAACGGAGAGCCGTACGAGGGAAGCAGTCGTCGGGGCACGCAGCGAACAGCTGTACGGATCGACCCTGCTGGGTCCAAATTCATCTTATTGCCGCCGTTGGTTCACGTACGAGAGGACGTCCGACCGAGCCGACGACATGTGGTTGCGAGCAGCATTGTAAGTAAATGAAGCGTATACCGAGTCCGAAACAGAAAACGCGAGCGTAAATATTGTAAACCAGAGTCCTAAAGAAATTCAGAGACGGTACATGCATGTCTATAGAAGAAGAACGCGCGAATCAATTCAAACTCCTGGGTCAAAGAAGCTTGTCGCGATCATTCGAGTCGTTTTTCGATAAAAAACTAATCTTCGTACGAAAGGAACTAGACCTTCTACCTTCTATAGATCATTCAAGACCGTCCCGCCAAACACTTCGACCGCCGCCGCTGAAACTAAACGTTAAGGCAAACGACGATTCAAGCGTAGAATCGTCCCCGGAAAATTTTGTGACACCGAATAGAGAATATCCGATTTTGCTAGCGGACTTTAGTTTGTTGGACAGAGTAAACTCGGGAGGACAAGAAATGTCGTTGCTTGACGGTGATAACCCCCTCGGACTACCGCACGTAAAAAAATTGTCTACCGCATTGTCGCTAGTCGATAAATTCGTAGGAAAATCATCAGACGAGCTTGCAGAATTTTTGAAGTCTTATGCGAGCGCCTCAGAGTTTGTCTCCGCAACAGAGATACCGCGATTCTTAAAAACAGTGATAGGAACGAAAATAAAAGGCAAAGCAGCCAGGGTATTAGAATACAAGGAAGTAGATAGTTTCGAAAAATTAAAGGACATCTTAACATCCTTATTCGTGGACAAAAGGTCAATAGGAGCAGTTGGAGCAGAGTTCCATGCCTGCTACCAACGAGAAAACATGAGCGTAAAACAATTCGCGTGTAGAGTAGAAGAATTAGCCGGAGAATTATCCGAACTATCGGTAAAGCCAGGAAACAGCAACGAGGTAAATGACGCGTTGGTAGGATCAGTACAAGAACGCGCCCTAGATGTTTTCACCCTCGGATTAAATATGAAACTCAGAACGATTATAAGGTCTCGAAACTATACAACGTTAAATGCAGCTATAGCCGCAGCAATAGAGGAGGAACAAGCGATGGGTCTAAACACCTCGCGAAATTTTAGGAAATTCGGTAATCAGCCCAAAGGAAGGGAAGGATCAAACGTACCGCGATGCGAACGCTGTAATAAATTAGGACATTTAGCAAGGAATTGCTATACACGGTTAAGCATGCCGCGAGAGAACTACCCGACTCAACAAACGACCGTAAAAAGGGAAGTTCAGCGCGTTACAGTAGTCTGCCACTATTGCAAAAAACCGGGACACCAAATCAGAGAATGTAGGGCCAGAGAAAGAGCAAATGAACGAGGGTATGGACCGCGCTATACAAATACGAATAATAGACGCAACGATTTTAGACAGAATTTCAATAGAAACCCGAGTCGAGAACAATCTAGCGAAAATCAAGATTCCCCTACCGCGAGCCGCGGAACAACCGACGATAGGCAAACAAACACAGGACCTAGAGTAGAGGCATACCGAGCGAACATGGTAGTGACATCTCAGCTCGAAAACACAGTCGAAATTAGGGCGCCGGAATTAGTAAAGGAAAAAGCGAATATGTTAATAGACACCGGTGCCGATATCACGTTAATAAAGATAGGAAAGGTGTTGGGCGACGTCCACGCCCAAGACGAAGTAGTGTCCCTGCGAGGAATAGCTCCAGTAGAAATCAAGACGCTGTGTCTAGTACAATTAAACATAAAAGTCGGAAATAAAACGGTAACGCACCCTTGCCGGTTAGTCAGAGACGACTTCCCGTTAGAAGCAGACGGAATCCTAGGACAGGATTTCATGGCTAAACACGACGTCTGCATCCGGGCGAACCTAGGAATAGAGTTGTATGGAATACAATTCCCCTACTCAGGAGGAGGAAACGTAACATTAAAACCGCGATCAGAAACCATCCTACTAGCTAGAACGACGGATAAAGGCGAAGGTATAGTAGAAGGACGATCTATTAAGCCAGGAGTGTTCATAGGGAATTCGCTAACAGTAGGCCGGAACAAGAGATGCGTAATAAGCGTAATGAACACTACGACGGACGAAGTCCTTATCAACACGCCAACCGTGACGTTACAAACGCTGACGAGCGATGACATTGACCCGACAGACGCGACCTGCGACAAAGAGCGCGACGCGCTGACATATATAGTACACGCCGTGCACGGAAAGAATAGAATGCAAATCTTGCGCGAAAGCCTCAGGACCAACCACCTAAATGGCGAAGAAGAAACAAGCTTACTTGAACTTTGCGAAAAATACAACGAAATATTCGGATTAGAGGGAGACAAACTCGGATACTCCACAAAAGCAGAACATTCAATTACCCTAACGCAAGGCACCAAACCTATATTCGTGAAGCCGTATAGATTGCCTCAGGCGCATACGGATGAAGTGGATAGACAAGTCCAAGAGATGGTAAAGGAAGGAATAATTGGACCAAGCGCCAGCCAATGGAACGCTCCCTTGCTAGTAGTCCCGAAGAAACCAGATGCTACGGGTAAACGCAGGCTAAGAGTAGTGGTAGATTTTAGAAAAGTAAACGAGGCGACAATAGGCGATTCATATCCCTTGCCCAACATAACAGATATTCTAGACCAATTAGGCGGAGCGAAATACTTTTCAACCCTAGATTTAGCGTCAGGATACCATCAAATAGCAATGAAAAAGGAAGATCGCGAAAAAACCGCATTCTCGACACCATACGGCCATTTTGAGTATAATAGAATGCCGTTCGGGCTGAAAAACGCCCCCGCGACGTTTCAAAGATTAATGAATACCGTGCTGTCAGGCCTACAAGGAATAAAATGTTTCATATATTTAGATGACATAGTCGTCTACGGACGCTCGTTAAAGGAGCACCAAGAGCGACTAGAACTGGTATTTGAACGTATACGCGAGAGTGGCCTAAAGCTTCAACCTAATAAGTGCGAATTTCTACGCAAGGAAACAATATACTTAGGACACATAATAACCGAAAACGGCATCAAGCCGGACCCTTCGAAGCTCGACGCTGTCCGAAACTTTCCGATACCTAGAGGAGTCAAAGATATACAATCCTTCCTAGGCTTAGCTGGATATTACAGGAGATTCATAGATCATTTTTCACAAATCGCGAAACCTTTGACGCAACTATTAAAGAAAGACCAAGCATTCAGATGGACCGCACAGGAGCAGGAAGCCTTCGAGATACTGAAAGAAAAATTAACAACGGCACCGACACTACAATATCCAGATTTTTCGAAACCGTTTGTTTTAACAACAGACGCTTCCGGGAAAGCGATAGGAGCGGTACTATCGCAAGGAAAAATAGGACAAGATTTGCCGATAGCATACGCGAGCAGGGTATTAAACAAGGCGGAAGAGAATTACAGCACAATCGAAAAAGAACTGCTAGCTATCGTATGGGCGACGCAACATTTCAGACCATACGTATACGGCACCAAATTCAAAATCGTGACGGACCACAAGCCACTTACTTGGCTTTTTAACGTAAAGGACCCCGGTTCTAGATTAATGAGATGGAAGTTGAAATTAGCAGAATACGATTATAGCATCGAGTATAAGGCAGGAAAAACGAATAAAAACGCGGACGCCCTCAGCAGAATGTTCGCGATAACGCGAGGAACGAAACAAAAGATCAGCAACGGAATAGTAGCCGACGCCAGTGAAGGCGCCAACGAAGGCGCCAGCAAAGAAAGGGAGCCCCGGTCAGAAGAAGAAACGAGCGATAATACATATACGGAGGACGCTAAAAATCAAATATTGCGCGAATTTCATGATACTCCCTTAGGAGGACACTTAGGGGTAAAACGGACCCTGGAACGTATAAAATTAAAACATTCATGGCCAGGAATGCGGCAAGACATAGAAAAGTACATCTCCAGATGCAAAAAATGTCAAAAAAATAAACTATCAAGAATAACCAAAGCTCCTATGATAATTACAGACACTCCCACGGAACCATTTGAGAAATGTGCACTAGACATAGGAGGACCCTTACCCGAGACAAGCAGGCGGAACAAATACGTGCTAACCTTTCAAGACTTACTAACCAAATTTAGTAAAGCCATACCCCTTGAGAACCAGGAAGCAAACTATTAGCTCAGCACAAAAACAGCGCCGCGGACTAATAGACGGATTAGGCTACATACGCAAATCACTTTTCGGACTAATGGATTCCGAGGACAGAAAGAAAATCAACGACCAAATAGACTTTTTAAAGAGACAGGACAGTAGATTAAAAAATACAATCAAAGGACAAATGCAAATTGTAAGAGCCAACACCGAACTTCTCAATGAGACTATACATAACATACAAGACAACGAAAAAACACTCTTAAACGCGACTTGGCAAATTCAATACTTACTACAACAGTCGACCGACATTATTAAATTCCGAGAGACAGTAGCCGAACATCTTCAGCACTCCCCCACATTCCAAAAGGACTAGACTTCACTATCGGAATAAAGTTGGAAAACATGCACGTCCTGTACGAGATACTAACACTCTCCGCATTTTCGGATACCAAATCAATTACTGTAGTATTAGACATCCCATTGTTGAGCGCAAAGAAATTTAAATTGAGTAAAGTACACCCGGTACCCACGAAAGTGAACGAATCATTCTACGCGTATATAGAACCCCTCGACCCATACGTGGTACTTGACACCTCGGTGCAAGATTACATACAACTAAGTAAACAAGACCTAGCAGAATGTAAAACTATAAACGATCTATACCTCTGCACATCTAATCACCCGATGTTCAAAGCGATACCATACGGACCTTGCGAAGTACAGTTATACACAAAATTGACACAAAAACCAAACAATTGTAAAATACGAATCATGACACTAAATCACACGATCCTGATAGAATTACAACAACCGGGCACGTGGATTTATATCGCGCCGAAACCGATACAACTAGCAGCAACCTGCGACGACAAAGGCACAAACATGTATAGCATTAAGGACTCTGGTATAATAACGATAAGAAATAAATGTACTATCACCACCGCCGAATTCACAATAGAAACTGGTAAGCAATACGGAATAGAAAAAACATGGAACTACTTACCTGGTTACAATTTGTCACTAGACGAAATTACGTTTCCACAGACCACTGTAAATTCGTATCGACATACCAACTTCGAACTTAAAAGAATAATCAAACACCCGGAAGAATTAAATAAAGTTAGCAAAAAATTAGAGGACTTACAAAACGATTTAGAAAAACCCGAGATCATACCAACTGAATACCACTATAGTTTCTTTACACTATCCTCTGTGACGGGATTAATAACAATTACATTGTGTATCTTCACACTTTACAAATGCATTGTACGCTGTAAAGCAAGAACACCACGACATTGTACCACAGAAAATACGAATCGCGACAAAACAACACAAAAACCTGAAGCGATAATCAAAATAATTAGTAAGGAAGAAACGACTTCCACTAATTCTCTTTGAAATATTATATTCGTTATAAACAAACTATTATTACTATATTATACAAATATCATAATCCTTCACTGTCAAATGTATAAGACAGTCTGAAATCATACTTACCGAATTACCATATAGTCTAGTTAAGAAGAACCACATGTAAGCCGCTGGAAAAGCTATGGCTTTTCCTCCCCAAGGGGGGAGGGATGTTGTGCCCAGGCAACGCCCAAACACGCGTATCATACATTATACATATTATATTACGTTCGTTATGAAACGTTCGAGACGTTTCCAAGCTAAGACAGCCGCTAAGCAACCAAATCTACAAAATCAGCAAAATGCGAACGCTCCACGCCAACCGGGCATGGTAACGTGTACCATGCCCAAGAGTGATATAAAACCAATTCGACTCCGCTAATCGACAGACTCGAGATCCGATCCTCGACCGGGCAACACGGCTAAAAACCTACTTGTACACCTCAGTCTAGTTTTAGTTGTTTCTGAATAAAGACTTAGTCTTTGAGTTTAAACACATATGGTGTAGTTCACCCGGTGGATTCTCATCCTTTAATCACTCCCGAACCCACGATTACGCCAGATCCCGTACCAGCCTTGCGAGCCATCACGCAGGGCACAACACCACGCACGTTCGATTTCACCATGTCGTTGCTGTAACAAACGCACAAATTCATTAGAATATCGCCAAATGGAATACGCGTACCAATTCAATTTACATAAAACTACACTTACGATACATCGCTGCATCTCAAATGCATTCACGCCTTGCCCCGCTTCGGATAAATATACTTCAAACGCGTCCATAGTTTGTAGAAAAAAATGCTGGTGATAACTGCACTGACCCGTGCGGCGGTGGTCGACGTCCTTATATGTATTTCGGTTCTCTAGCCCTGCGCGTCGCAGGGTAGGGGTAGTCGTGGAGTATGTGTGGTGGGGTTGTCCGTATCACAATTTCTTCTTCGATGATTCGATATTAATTATTCCAGCTTATAGCGCACTTTTATGGTTTTGCACTTTTATGGTTCGCACCGCGAATCGTCTCCGACTCTTCTGCGACACGTGTGCACCTTAAATTTGGCGCGTACGCTATTTGAATCTGCTGCGCATACCATTTGAATTTATCGCGCGCTATTCACATTTCATATTAATGTTTGTGCCATAACACAACCATGATCATCACCATCATTGATACAATATACTCTTGCACATTGGTGTGTACGTGTGCATGAATCTGTATAAAAGCGAAGTTTGTCAGTCTTGCGGACTTCATAACGTCACCTACGCTCGAGTGCTAACAAGTATCGTTCGCGTCAATTTCTCCGTCGATCAGTATAATCGTATAGTGCGTATCAAAATGTACAAACGCAGCTTCAACGATTCATCCTGTGCATCCGGCAACGATGGCGGTTTCCCCAATAAACAACACCAACAATCCGAAACGAGGTACGTACATATTACTATACACTTTTCACTTACTTCGTTCGCTTACTTCTTTCGCTGTAAACAAACAAATCATTAATTCCTTGTATACGTTTCTTACAGTTCTGAATCCGCAACGCCAAAAACATCGAAAACGCCAAAATCATTAAACGTACGGATCCTGGGGCGCGATTACCCCTTAAACCTCGACAGCCTATAAAAGGCTAACCATTGGAATTTGCATTGGCATGGGTTCGTGCCGTGTCGAGATCACCATAGTCGACAATAAAGGCGGCGAGTTGTGCTTTTCAACGTCAACGTGGAAGCTCCTGCTGCAAAATGGGGCTGACATACTTCAAAGATTACGCGACAACGCAACGTCGCCCCAAACACACATCGTAATTGATCATTTGCGAATCCAATTCACGCGCATACATAATGATCAACTCGTCAAAATCACCGAAAATCGCGTTACCTTATACATGACGGAAGTCACAATGCGTAAACTATTCGCGTATGAACATTGCATCGATCATATGTTCACCTGGTTGACCGAAAATATATACTCCGTAAGCAGTAAATATACCGCCTTCGTAGACGTTCTACGTAGCGCTACCGCACCAACGGATCATGTAAAATTAATTTCCGAAAGCGACTACTTCGAACGGCATTCTTTGATCGATTATGAATTGTTAGCGTTAGGAATGCAATCCATGTTGCGCGATGTAACTCACGTACCACTATCGTACGCGTATATGTTTTAATAAATGGACGATTTCCACATTAATACCTGTTACGACTCATTTATAATATCCTTTCCTACTAATACCTGTAACGACTCATTTATAATATCCTTTCCTACTAATACGGTGGGCAATTACTTGTCTGCCAGATGACCGAGAGGCAATCGACATCGTACCGTTTTCTTTGGGAATTTCGACTATGAGATAACCCGTAGAATTGCTCTGTCAGGGGGTGGTAAGTGGTAACCTCGAATCAGCACATGCCGCCGACTCGTGGAACAATGCAGTCATAAACCGTAACCCTCGTGGAACAATGCAGTCATAAACAGTAACCGTGGAGCGAATGATAATTGTGTTTTAGGATAGGCAGTAACGGCGGTCCTCTCTCTCTCTCTCTCTCTCTCTCTCTCTCTCTCTCTCTCTCTCTCCCTCTCTCTCTCTCTCTCTCTCTCTCTCTCTCTCTCTCTCTCTCTCTCTCTCTCTCTCTCTCTCTCCCCCTCTCTCTCTCTCTCTCTCTCTCTCTCTTTCTCTCTCTCTCTCTCTCTCTCTCTCTCTCTCTCTCTCTCTCTCTCTCTCACGCTGTGCCTTTTCCTTCTATACACGCGTCTAACGTCGCCTGCGTCCGATGCGTTACCACGTGTATCGAATTACAGCGTTGGTGATAAGACGACGGCCCCAAACTTTAAAAAAAAATATTCGAGACGATATCCAAATAATTATAGCTCTACGGTTTCGTTGGCGCATGTTTTCGTTGGCGGATGTTTATACGAGCGCGACGTTGCATTCTTTCGCGAGACGCTATCTTGAAATTCCCCGCCCCTGTGACGTCATCCCCTCACCCACGAACTCGGTACCCCACTCCCCGCCTCGCCCATCGCCCATCGCGCCCGAGAGCGCGGTGCCCCCTCCTTGCCGCGCCCCGCGCCCGCGGTACCCCCCGCCCCGCCTCACCCTTCGCCCGCTGGTCGCAGAACTCTCATACCCTACCTACTTCTAACTACTTTCTCTCCAAAGGTAGAATTCCTGCTAATACATGATGAATTATTATCATACTGACATATTTAACATTTCTATGACGAAAGTGTGCAATGTGTATTTTTTTTTGCTCCGAACTGTCGTAAGAGAAGGACGTGTTGTTGATTCTTTCCTCTCATTATACTGTGCTGTCTACCGTTATTCAAAGTTTAAAGTTTGAAGTGTCGTTAATCTCGTCGATCATTCTGTTGTTTTTGCGTTGTGAATTTCATCTGCGATCATGGACCAAATCTGTAGTAGATGCAACACAAAAGTGGCGAAACCTGTGACATGTGCTTCATGCGGAATCGCCTCTCATTCGGGTTGCATGTATCGTTTTGGTCATCTGTTTTTTTTAAAGGCAAATTTTTGGAATGTTTGTTGATCAACGCGTCCCAGGCGTCTCAGTCGTCGGTTTCATCAATCAATCCTCCGACACTGGATGCCCGTGAAGTATTGCTGCTGGACAATGCTCGTCAGATCCTCAGACAGGAGGACGATTGATGAGATAAAATCAGAGCTGAAGTCAGAAATTTCGGGTATCACAATCTTCCTTGTCTTCAGCCTCCACCACTCCCTGCACTGAAGAGGACATCATCACAGAAATCTCTGACAGGGAGCAGAGATCGTGTAATATCATGATATTCAATGTTGAAGAATTTTCCAATCATACAAACAAAGATAATCCTTCGAATACTGACACTTCATCTGTTGGTAATACTACCTTGGATAAACAACTAGTGGATAGTATCCTTAGGCAGATAGATCCATCCGGAATTTCTGTCCGTAAAGTATTTCGTGTGGGAATCGAAGATTCAAGAGAAGATGTTATCTCTATTTCCTAAGAACAAGAAGAAATATAATGGACCTGCTTGTATTAGTGAGGATCACACAAAGTAGCAACAAACCTGTTTAAGTAATTTAAGAGCAGAATTAAAACGCTTACATGACTCTAGGGATATAAATAAGACTATTAGATTTGTAGGGAGAGTTCCTAGAATAGTTAATTCTGTTAATCAAAAAAACTACACTCCTTCCTTTTAGTATACTATCAAAATGTACGTGGTCTTAGAACGAAATTATACGATTTGCGTTGCACCGTTTCTACCTTGTCTACAGCTCTCGACGTAATTATTTTTGTAGAAACCTGGCTTTATAACAGTATCTCATATTCTGAATTAGGATTACACGATTACAAGATATATAGACTGGGTAGAAACACTGGAACAAGTGAATTCAACAGAGGTGGTGGTGTCTTAATTGCGGTCAAAGAATCTATTTATAGTCGGCTTATCAAGACTTCCTTCGTGGGAGTCGAACACCTTTTTGTAGAGATTCGCCTTAAATTTAAATTTATTGTTGTCGGTACCGTGTATATACCTCCGGGTACCTATCCGACTGTTTACGAAAGGCACTGTCTCGCCGTTAATCGGAGATTAACTTTTAAAATGTGAGCAAAACAAAAGACTTTTTTTTATGTTCTCCGACTTTTTTCGAAAACCGTTTGTTATAACGAACATAAAAGATGCTCCTTGTTCGGATCTACAACTTTTTTCTGACATATTTTTTTATGTAATCAATAACTTGGAGAATATTATATAAAATCGACTTTGTGAACTGTTAAATAATGATTTAAATGTTTAAGGGCCCAGGGGCACCCTTTCCCGTTATCCGATCGAGCACAAATTTTACGCAGATTTTTTTTTAATTATTTCGAACTATTCTGGAGGGTGCCCCGAAGAAAATCTTGAAAAAAAAAATTACCAAGAATAAATAAGAGCCACCCTAATAATTATATTAGTACGAAACATATTATAAATACTTTCAAGTTCCTCAAATATTACGAATTTTTGTGAAGTTGAAACTAATATATCAAGTTTCAATCCAAATAATACCAGGGACTTATGTATATAAATATGAATTATGTATACGGAACTGTGTTTTCGTATATTAAAATTCAGGAGCAATTGTAACCATATATGTCAGATATTTTTGGAATTGTCTAAGGTGAAAAAAGGTATTAGACAAGGAAAGTCACTTTCGTCTTGATAAACGACGTACATTCCCGACAATAAGGCACCGTACATTTACAAGGAACATTGTAAAATAATGCGATAATTCTGAGCTTTAGGATGCCGGAGAGGTTATGGTCGATAATTGAAATGCACTACAGCGCAGCACTTGAGTAAAATTGAATGAGTCACTTTATTAAAACTGCTGTATGTTGAGCGTGAACTTTGAGTACATGAGTTTGAGCCACCGAACAATTAACCCTGATAGCCAAATCTGGGGAGCAGAATTTGACATCAGAACCGTAGTCGTCTGTGTCCGCATTTGGCTACGTTCTGAGGTGCAGAGCCTGCTGCCAGGGCCTGATGTCAGATCGGCAGCAGATCCGTAGCAGATTCTGCTGTCCGTCTGACACGTCCAACAGCGCGATTTGAGGGCCAGAATTACCAAACAATTCCGTACGTGTGACGTCACATGGACGTGGTTACGCATCAACACATGTGTACCATGATTGCTATAGGTGTATCCCTAGCCTTACATAACCAGCAAGCAGACTCTGCAGTTTATTAAATAATTAATTCTACTTATATAAAAAAGTATTTATTCTTTCATTAATAATATACAGGATCGGTGATTGCAATTGTCACAAAATAATATAAGTAGCGCATACAAATCCAAAGAGGGACTTTCAACATTTACATTTGCAAATCCACGTCCTGTAACCACTGGTACCTAGTAGGGGCGATATCAGAAAATTTCATTCAATATTTTCGACTTCTTTTTTGTGTAGACTCATCAGGTTCCCCGGTGTGTTAGCGCTGAAGACAAACACAATATTAGTATAAAATTAAACGTAACGTATGAATAAACAGGATACATGCGATACTTACTTCAGTTCCATCTCCACACAGTACACACCCTAAGGTCGAGACCAGATATATTGGTCAGTGGGTTTCGTGAGGGGTATTCTCCCACCACACAGTTTGCCTGCCTCGGTGCTCCTTTTCTCAACGTTTTCTGACTCACTCTCGCCTTCGCAGAACAAGAGTGAGCCAGAAGATGATGCCATGCTTCTGACGTATAGGCCAAACCGAGCTGTCAACGTAGAAATACACACTAGAGATATTCATTTGGTCCGGGTAACCGGGTAGACAAAAATTACCCGGCTACCCGGGTAGACAAAAATAACCCGAGTATCCATGAGATACCCGAGTAAATGAGATGTGATGAGATAGTTGAGAATTTCGATTTGACAGCCGATCGTCTTTCGACTTTCGATCATTTTTGGCTAACATCAGTAATGAACGGAATAAACTTTAAGCAATTAAATGTGGTATTTCCGCAGAACACATTCTGTATCAGAATGTGAAAATTACGAACTGTCAACGTCCTTTGCACAGTCCGTCCTATTGTAGCGCCTGCCCCTATTAGTGTGTCTTTATATTTAAATAAGCCATAGTGTTACTGTAGAAGCCCGAATCTAACGTAAGATTTATCAATCAACGTTGTTAAAAGCCCAATATAACGTTTCCCACAGGGGAGTATGATACACCATTGGAAAACTTAAGAGTAGAGGAGTCACGGATACTGTAAGCGTCCCATTCTGAAAATATATATTAAAAAATGTAGACCTGGCATTGACGCACTCTTATCTAATCCCAACCAACTCCCTTAGTCGATGCAAAACAAAACTCGAAAAATCCTTGGAAAATACACTCGTTTTGGGTTTTCGTTCGCATCATTTGGCGGAGTTTGTTGGGGCTAGATCTGTTTAGCGGGCCTTCCGCGAAGGAGGCCGCCGTCTTTAGTGAGATTTAAGATAAAAAAATTTATTTCAGAAATAAATAAAACAACACGTTTCTTAGTTTGAAATGAGGATTCCAATTTTTTATATTCGATTATTAAATACATGTTTTGAATGATATAAGGGTACATTTGTTTTATCAACAAAACTTATTCTTATAATTCGTATTTACAAATATTTATTTTCATTGTCTTACATACAATTCCTATCCTCTACTAGGGCGCATACTCCAGGTATCGGGAGAAAAATTATACACTTTGCACAGAGTTCATGGAAGATCGTCTTTCGAGGGAGAATTTAGCCATCATATAATAGAGATTGGAATATTAGCAGTAGAGTGAACGCCAAGGTCCATGACAATGCATCTAATGTATTGTTACGTTTCGCGGTCGGCATAATAGGAATTTAATGTGTAACAAGCGTAACAGAACATTTAACAGAAGTAATACAATAACGGGTAACGGAATACAAGTTTCAGAATCTGTGATGGCAATAACGATACGTCCGCACGTTATGGCGGCTGACTCTCGATTGACAGCTTGACAGGTGATCGCTACGATCACCTTCTCGCTGTCTCTTGTCTTCGTCGCGGGCACCAGTGGGCTATGGATCTCATCCATAGGGTGCCCGCAACACAGCTCCCCCTCCTCGAGGAGCGGTCGTCGATTCTTCTTGATCTTCGTATCCTGGTCTGAAGAGGGGGTCGTGCTGGCCAGGTGGCCTCCCCAGAACGCCGCCTCGGCATCCGCCTTCCAGCCCCGAAGGAAAACCACCAAAAACCTGGGGCAAGGCGTGGGCACAACGGGACGGCTGGTATAACCTTCTCGTCGCGGGGTCTTCTTCGCTGCAACGTTCCAGTTTTCTGTCCCACGACCATCCTGGAACTGTGTTCCAGCAATGCCTTCGTCCACTTCTGTGCGTCCCGCGCCGCATTCTGCTCCAATGTCCGTGAATCGTCCAACGACGATTGTGCCGCGACGGCGAGCTCCCACGGTGTCTCCGGAAAGTCCCACGACGAAATCCACGGAGAACGGCTGGTTTATTCCTCGACGGAGCGTCCCAGCTCCTTGTTTCACGACGTCTCTGGAACTCCACCTCCATGAACGTTCCACGACGGCTCCACCGCTCCGATGCTGCGTCCTCCTCACGGTCGCGGGCAGTCTTTCCTCCAGGGGTTCGTCCTCGACGTCCTTCGGTCCTGTTCGAAACTCCCATCCTTTAGTGGCACCAGAGTGAATCCCTTAGCTGTTCTGGTGGCTTCGCGCACCGGGTTCTCTTGGTAGGAAAAAACAGACGGACATTAATTTCCTTTCTCTCTCCGAAAGGAGAATTCGTTGGAGCCGTACGAGTCGGGAAACCAGACAGGGAGGCCGAGCACGCCCGCAGGGGGTCGTAGCTACTCGCGAGCATACGAGCGACCAAGCCCCCAGTCTAGCCACCAAACTCGTCAGCCCTGCTGTCTTCGCTCTTGTTTTTTGATATCGCCTCCAGTTATCCAATCCTTGGCTTCCTGATGGCCCCATTCCTCTTCGTCTCTTCTGGGGCTGCTTCAGGGGACCGTCCTTTGCAGCTTGGCAACAACCCCGTCTCCGCGATGCCCCCTCCGACCAATCCGAGCGACTGCGTCGCACGTCCGTCCGGTGGTTGGGGACACCATTTCCCGTCTGCTGTCCCCCCCAGCATTTTGCATCCTGGGGACCCCATAGTATCCATCGTACCGGGGCCGAACCCCGCGGAGCGCGACCAGGATCTCAACCATGGGTGCTAGCGCGGCGCTTCCACGTATGTCCGCGCTGAGCTGCACACCGCCACTCTGTTGTGGCACATTCCAGGAATTCGGAGCCGCATCCAAGCTGCGGCAGCAATACCCCGACACCTTGTTCCTCGTCGTGGGATATCGTGTACCTGTAACACACAAGAAAGGGGGGCCGGGCTACGAAGGTAGCATCCGCAGCCCAGTCCACTGATTAGGTTATAACTAATCTCCTTGCTTGCGTCTTGATGCGGCCCGTGACGTCTTCGTTACTTCTGTAGTCGTCCTTCGTATTTCGCAAGGCGGCGTATGTGGACCACCTTGCACTTCTTCCTGGGTGAACGTTGAATCCTGTAGACGACGTCGTTGATCCGGTCCACCACTGTGTACGGGCCTTCCCAATCGGCTTGTAACTTCGGGCACTTTCCTCTGACTCTTCGTGGATGGAACAACCACACTCGTTCTCCTGGTTGGAACTCCACTGCTTGAACGCGGTTGTCATACCACGACTTCATTTTTGAACTGTAGATATCCAGGCGACGTCCAACAAATCCGTGGATCCTCTTCATCCTTTCTCGGATCCATTCGGAGTATCCCTGCTCGATGTCTGCGTCTTCCTCCACTTCTGGGGGTAGGCCTCTCCATAACTGCAGGGGGAGACGAAGTTCCTGGCCATACAGGATCATCGCTGGCGTCAATTGGGTAGCCTCATGTCGTGCTGATCTGTAAGCTAGGAGGAACATGGGAATCCACTCATCCCAATCCCGCTAGTGTTCTGAAATAAACATCGCGAGATATTGGAGCAACGTTCTATTCAAACGTTCTACCAGACCGTCGGATTGAGGGCGTAGAAGAGTTGTTCGCGTTTTCTTGATTCCCAGCAGCTTCAGCTATTCCTTGTACACGGAGGATTCGAAGTTCCTTCCTTGGTCCGTGTGTATCTCCAACGGTACACGATGACGACATACTACGTTGTGCAAAAGAGCTCTTGCCACTGTGACAGCTCGCTGGTCTGGCATCGCGATTACTTCCGGCCACCGGGTAAAGCAGTCCGCCACGACCAGCATATACCTGTTCCAAGCCTGAGACCTCGGGAGCGGACCCACAACGTCCAGGGCAAGCCTCTCGAACGGAGCTCCCACGTTGTATACTTTCAGTTTCCCTGCTCCCCTCTGACGTGGTCCCTTCTTCGCCGCACAGATGTCACACCGCCGGCACCACTCTTGAACGTCCTGTCGACACGTAGACCAAAATAACTGTTGGCGGATCTTTGCCAAGGTCTTGTTCACTCCGAAATGTCCAGCTGCTGGCGCATCATGGAACTCCTTCAGTACTCCAGCAACCTTTTCGTGTGGCACCACCAAAAGCAACGATGTCGTTGTACCATCGTGGGACTCCCATTTCCTGAAAAGCAAACATTCGTGAATTTCCAGCGAGTCCCAGACGGACCAGTAATATTTCAGCCGTGGAGAGAAGCGAGCAACGTCTTGCCAGCCGGGCTTCTCTCCTTCCTCTTTCTTTTTAATGATGAAGTCGATCTCTTCATCCGTCTCCTGGCTTCGTTTCCATTCATTCTTCATTTCTTCGCAAAATATCATGGGGATTTTCTTCGTGGTATGCACTTCCTCTTCTGCTTCTTTCTTCTCCAGTCGATTGTAGTTCTTACAATTCTCTTCGACGCAAGGTCTTCGTGAAAGTCCGTCGGCGTTTCCATGGGCTTTTCCTTCCCGATGGCGAATCTCAAAGTCATATTCCTGTAGTCGCTCTATCCAACGGGCGACCTGTCCTTCAGGGCGCTTGAAAGTCAACAGCCAGCGAAGCGCCGCATGGTCTGTTCTTATCAGGAATCTCGGTCCGCAGAGGTAGTGATGGAAGTGTTCGATGGATTTCACCACTGCCAGCAGCTCCCTCCGGGTGACGCAGTAGTTCCTTTCCGCTTTTCCCAAGGTCTTGGAGAAATAAGCCACGACATTTTCTTGTCCTTCGTGTTCCTGCGAGAGGACGCCGCCTATGGCGAAATTAGAGGCGTCCGTGTCCAGAATGAGATCCTTGTCTATCACTGGGTAGGCTAATCCCGGGGCTCCGGTTAGTTTCTTCTTCAGCTCTTGAAAAACTCCTTGGCATTCTTCGGTCCATTGGTAATCCTATTTGGTATCGGTGAAGCGATGCAGGAGTTTGGCGATGCTGGAGAAATCCTTTACGAATTTCCTGCAGTATGTGCACAATCCTAGGAAACTTCTTAATTCCGTGACGTTCTTCGGCTGCGGCCATTCCGAAGTGGCTTTAATTTTCTCTGGATCCGTCTTGACTCCACTCTCCATTACGATGTGGCCCAGTTATTTTACTTCTCGGCAGAAGAAGGAGCACTTCTTGGGGCTCATCAGTAGTCCAGCTTGATGTAAACGTAAAAACACCGTCCGTAGGCGTTCGAGCTCCTGCTCAAAATCCTTCCCGTAGATGATGATGTCGTCCAGGTAAACCAAGCAGATTTCCAGGTCAGATCTTGAAGTATGTCTTCCATCAGTCGCTCGAATGCTGCAGGGGCGTTGCAGAGTCCAAAGGGCATGCCCTTGAACTGCCATAGTCCCGTCTCTACTGAAAATGCCATTTTCTCCCAGTCCTTTTTGTTCATAGAGATCTGCCAGTATCCGCTCTGCAAATCCACGGTTGAGAACCACGAAGATCCAGTAAGGGTGTCCAGGGTATCTTCTGTACGGGGTAGAGGATACGAGTCCTTCTTGGTAACCTCGTTCAGGCGACGAAAATCCACGCAGAATCGTATGCTTCCATCCTTCTTCTTCACGAGGACGATCGGAGAAGACCCCGAGCTTCGGGACTCCTCGATTACGCCCTGCGGCTACATCTTCCTGAGCTGCTCCTCCACCTCTGCTCGACGGTGCAGAGGCAGCCTCCGCGGCGCCCGCCTTATGGGCGAGCAATTTTCAGTGTTGATGGCGTGCCCAACCCGCTCGCAATCTCCAATTTGGCTGGGATCCGCGGCGAAAATGTCCCGAAATTTGCAAAGCAATTCAACAAATAGCTTTTTCCGTCTATCTGTCAAACCTGACTAGCAGCGGGCGTACAGCTGCTCCAAATACTGCGGGACGACCGCTTCCCTTCCCTCTTCCCGTTTCCCCTCCTCGGCGGTCGGCTCGCCAAGGCGCATCTCCATTTTTCCGGGCAGGCACAACACATTCCGTGATATGTCAACGCCGCAACGGCGCCTCCTCAGGAACGCCGCTCCCAAGATGTAGCCCTCCACCATGTCGACAACGTAGAAGTCTTCTACGCTCGAAAGTCCTCCAACGCTGATCTCCAGGCTCCTCCCCCCGAACACCCTCACCTTCTCCCCAGTAGTGGAGCGAATGTCGAGTCCCGCCCGAGGGATGTCCCTCGACGCGCACAGCTCTTTGTCCAAAAGGTTGATAGCGGAACCTGTATCTAGGATAACCTTACACGGTTTTCCACTGATTTTCCCACATACGTAGATCTCGTCGATCGGACTCCATTGACGCCCAGCCGCCCCCGCATCGCCACACTCCCGACGACCGGATGGCTTGGCCGTTCCTGGCCCTGAAGCAATCCTTTTGAAGGTGGCCCGTCCCGTCACAGAGCCAGCAGGCCCCCGGCGGGCTGCCCGTTCGGTCCTCTGGTCTCCTCCTCTTCGTCGGGCACCGAGCTCGACAACGCCGTCACGAACTGAGACACGGCGAGTTTGTCGCGGGTTTCTGCCGGGCAATCGGCGAACGCGGACTGCGCTAATCGCTCGATTGTGGCGGCAAGCGAAGAGATGCTCTGAAAGAGCACATAGTTCAGATTCGACAAATTTTTCGCCCCGTAACGGAATTCGAGTGCCGAGACAAGATCCGCGAAATTTCCACATTGAGCAGCGGAGAGCGTCGTGAGGACGCTCCTCGCCGAGCCCCCGAGGGAAGCGATTAAGGCTGTAGCCTTTTTTTCGTCGTTCCAGCCATTAGCACGCGCGATGGTCTCGAATTGCGCTTTATATTCCTCCCACGAAGTTTTCCCGTCGAAAATGGTCGGTTTTACCGTGTACCCCAAGTTGAGTACGCGGGGTTCCGAAGGCGGGGCAGCGGCGGGCGCACCGACAGGGATAGGGTTAACCGCGGGGGAAACACTATTTACTGCGGGCACTACCTCCCCACCCCGAGGGCTCGCGCCGCTGTCAACCGAGCCATGACCGTTTAGAACTGAAGCGGTTACGACCTGTATCCGTTCTTCTAAATTTACCATACGGGCCTCAAAGGCCGCCTGTGTCTGTCGGTCGGCGGTCTCCTTCTCTTCTCGGCGACGGTCCTCTCTCTGACAGCGGGCCTCGTCATCCCTCCGTTTTTCTCGCATCTGTCCCACGATGCTTAACTGGAGGGAGGTGAGCAGCTCCTGGATCGATGCATCGCCCGTCGCTGTAGGAAGAAGATTCGCGGCGGCCGCGGACGCGCGAGTGGGCATCCCACTTCTGACACCATTGTTACGTTTTGCAGTCGGCATAATAGGAATTTAATGTTTAACAAGCGTAACAGTACATTTAACAGAAGTAATACAATAACGGGTAACGGAATACAAGTTTCAGAATCTGTGATAGCAATAACGATACGTCCGCACGTTATGGCGGCTGACTCTCGATTGACAGCTTGACAAGTGATCGCTACGATCACCTTCTTCTCGCTGTCTCTTGTCTTCGTTACGGGCTGCAGCAGGCCTTGGATCTCATCCATAGGGTGCCCGCAACATTATGTATGGCTGTAAATCTGTTTGATAATGTGCGATACAGCATTTCTTGTGCTGGACATAACGTAAAATTGAGTGAGAAAGAAGGTTTGGATACAGTTGACGATTTCAGACAAGTGGTAAAAAAAAAGCAGTAAGATTGTGCAGTATTTTAACTCTCCGTGGTCACACCTTCTTATAATCACAGATTGGTCACATGGAGTTCATTGCACCTCAGCTTCATTTTTGAGTCAACATTTTCATATGATTTAATCTTTTAACTTTTGAGTAATAATTGTACATTTGTAATACTCATACAATCATGCTCTAATAGTGTTTTTCCAGAGATGTAAATTTTGATATGTTGAAATTTGTATTGGAATGAATAGTTGTGAATAAAAAGCGATTTTTTTGTTAAAATTCACTAAATATTAAAGTTTCATTAGTAAGGTCTAAAGATTTAGAAGGATATGGGTAAAGATATCCTGGGGTGAGATACACCCCGTATGCCCACGAAGGGTTAATCATTCCAATTTATCAACAACTTAAATTTTAAGGGGTTAGGCCACCTTGGAGGCATGAAAATCAGATGTATGTATGTTTCAGAATTTTGCTTGCTTACTTGCGAATTCTGCCAGTTCTAAACGAGTATTTTCAACAGCTGGAAATAATGTTAGTACAAAGCGTAGCACCTTACTACATGAGAATGTTGATTTGTTGGTATTTCTTACATCTTTACTAGAGCTGTTCAAGTACTTGAATATTCGTGTAGCTTGAAATCCGAACCAAGCTGAAACCCGATTTCCGAGCCGAGCCGAGTACCTGAATAAACCGAGCGGCTTGAAGGAACCGGGCGGTTTGGATAAAACCAAGTAGCTTGAATTTTTCAAGCGGCCCGAAGGAAGCGGGCGGCTCGAACAGAACCAAGCGGATTGAATTACTTCAAGCGGGCTGAAAGAACCGAGGCGGCCCGAAAGACCTGAGGCGGCCCGAATGTATGTCTGTACATTGTACGTCGAAAAGATAGGTTAGGAACGGTTCTACCGGCAGAGCCTGCTTGTGAGGGCCTGCCGGCAGATCGACGGCAGATCGACGGCAGATCCTGCTGCCCGTCTGCCACATCCAACAGCGCCATCTGAAGGCCACAACTGCCAAACAATTCCTTACGCGTGACGTCACATGGACCTACGCCCAACACAAATGTGCCGTTATTGCTGTAGGTGTCTCCCTAACCTTTCTACTACGCGTGGAGAAGGAGAATAGATAGGCAGTAGAAACGGAGCAGTGGATTCTGCTCACATAACCTGCGAGCAGATTCTGCAGTTTATTACATAATTGTTATGTTTGGTTTTAAAGGTATGTATTTTGTCTTTAATAATATACCAATTTGATGCACATGATTACAATTACAAAATAATATAGTAGTATGCGTTTATTTCATATGCCTTTTGGCCTTTGAATGGGGGTATACATTTCTCTTTACAAATATTATCTTATATTATATTTCTATTCTTCTTTTTCGCGCTGTTTTGTTCTGCTCATTATCTCTCTCATCTATTCCGTTCCTTCCCCGGTGTCCTTCAGTAGTTCATACAACCTTTTCCTTGTCCTTGCCATACCGTTGCAATTTTCTGCTAGATGCTCTAACGTTTCTTTAATTCCCACACACAGCCTGCATTCGTTCTCTTCGTCGCTTTTCCAGAATCTGCTCCCTCTCTCCTCATTACCGCATCTAAACCTTGCTATTATTACAAAATAATATAAGTAACACATATTGTTCAGGACACGAAACGTCGAAGCTTCGAGCGTTGGTGGATTTAGTTTTAAGCTAGCTTTAAGATAGTCAATAATTATAGTTTATAAGGATAGCGGTTAAGATTGAACGTTAAGTTTAAACTAAGGTCACGGGCACTTTATATTTACACGACGAGTTCACAATAAATTATAACGACGACTTATTATTTAACGAAGACTTAATTTAAGTAGTTGGTAGATCACACGCGAAAGTACGCGCGAGGATAGATACGAACCAAGTAGCTCGTGAGAAAGTCCTGGAGCGTCCAGTTAAACGCAAGTGCGCGCGAATATAGAATTACCTGTTGACTAGGCGACAGTTCGAACAGAAGAATCGATCGCGGTGATGGATCGGACCGTTGCGCCGAATTTCGTGACGTCAGCACCCCACCTAACAGCCGCTCGCCCTGAGCAGGACGAGGACGCCACCGGCGAAACAAAGCCGGTCGCACGATGAAGCGAGCGAGCTGCCTAATCAGCTGAGGTGCGCGCCAGTAGATGGCCCGACCAATCTCATCACCGCGATCATGCATACCGAGATCAGGTCGCGTTTAGTCGTTTGTAATGCGCGCGGTTTTGGCAGCGAATACGCGCCGACTTGGCCTGTAGCCGTTTGGGCCAATCCCAAACACATATAAATCAGAAGAGAAACTTTCAAAATTTACAGTTACAAATTTCGGTTATACCGAAGTAAAATGAGCACTGGCAAGTGCTGTTTGGTATGTTTGGTACGTTTTAAAATAGTGGCGCTGAAAAGTGCCGATTGTTGTTCATTGTGAACGTCGAGTGGTAGTTCCTGTTAAAATCAAATAAATAAGCACTGAAAAGTACCGTTTGGTGTCTTCGCCACAGTAAAAGGAGACACACCTCTCCTTTTAATAGGCATATTTCTGAAAAATAAAGTATTTACTGCAGTTAAGGGTCGTTTTCACGTGACAGTAAATCGTGAGTTTTACGGTCATGACACTAAATGTCATGACTTTTACTGTCACGTGAAAACGGACCTTCACAGGTCATCAGTTTCTTCCTGCGGTAGCTGCTTGCTCCAGAAACTGCGGGGCATTCGTGATTCCTGCGATAATGCTGGCTTCGTGCGTGGACCACGCTTCCTACTTCGTAGCCGCTCCTTTGCCGCCTTAAGTGCCGCTTGCATCCGCAACTGGAAGTCCGATCGTGTTGGCATCTTGAAGTGACGATTCCGAGACACAACGTCTGAAAAAGAAATGTATGCAAAGTACGTTAGCATCAATGGAACATACAGTAAAGGCAGGGCCCCACTAGTGCAACCGCGTGCCGCGCACGTTTTTTTCGACGCGCAAGGCCGATTTGTTGCAGAAAGACGTTCCCATTGGTGCAACTGCGCGCCGCGCACGGGTCTGATTTACAAGTTTCTCGGATTTTCGAGGAGTTTGGAGCACTTGAAAGGGTCGACTTTTACGACGACCCGCGCGTCGAAAGCGTTCGTGTGCGCGCTCTGCCGGGATTTCTTTGCCACGCGCGCACGCGAATACACGCCGCGCATTGTCGAAAAGACTGAAAAAATGTGTGTTTTCCAACGCAAATGTACTCTTTACTCCTACATATCACTTGCATACGTGTGTTTATGGTCTACTATTTAGTTTATATATTAAAGCAAGCAATGACATGAAAATTATTACTGTAAATAGCAACAATTATACTGCTGCGATAGGTATATTTGTTTCTAGATACATCATAATTGTAATACACTATATATGCAGATATGTGACACTGAATTATAGTTGTCCATCTTTATCACTTTCAAATTATTCTATTTCTCAAAAACAATTAAGTTATTGCTTTGATTCATCCTGCAACAAAATGCTACTTGGGTGTAAAAAATATCATTTTACCGTGACTTCTATGTTCATTCGTTCACGCCAGAGGCTATTCATACGCCTAAAAAGTAAACTATTTAATAGTACAATGGTGCATTTACTATTTCAGATTACTCGTAATGACATTATGTATCTACTTCCTGTCAAAGCGTTCACCGCCGGTGACCGCCTCAGCAGTAAATGTGTTAACTGTAATTCCGTTTCCTATCGCATTGCATCTCGACATTTGTGGATGTACGGAAGTCAAATTTTAATCATTTTCTAAGTCATAAACCATTGTTAGTACCTTCAGGTAAACTAAATGTAGGTACCTAATTACTTAAAAACAAATGTTTCAGTATGCAATAAAGTAACAGCATTTATGACAACCTCTATAAGCCAGATATTTTGGGACTTTAAGTACACACACCAGGATATACTTGCCTACCCATTTCAGAAATGCGAATTAATCAGAGGAAATGATACACGTGTATTTCCTGTGCAGGGGTAGAAAGTTCGCGTCTGGGAGGAATGCTGATCCAATTGGTTATGATATAATCTCCCCTCTACCCTCAATCTCATATCGTGTGAGAATAAAAACAAACAGGACGCCGGGAATACAGAATACCATAATTTTATTTGAAACACACTTTCCAGCAATCTGTGACCGAGACGTAGTAAACCCCTTCAAACATTTCAAGTAGTATGAAGTGTGAAGGCGTTGTTTCGGCTACTGGCATAACCGCCGTCGTTAGCTTTATTTAGATAAAGAAACCAAGATGTAGAAAATGAGGCTAGTATTTCCACTGTCTTCAACGTGCGCGCCTGGCAGAGCGTCGGCCCATTTCGTGCGCGCGGTCTCATAAATTAGACCCTTTCAAGTGGACGAAAACGTCGTGCGCGGCGCGCAGTTGCACTAGTGGGACCTTGCCTTAATAGTAACAATAATTCTGCGTAAAAAGATGAAAAGTGCTTATTGCTTCGTACCAAAAATCGCCATCGCGATGCGGGTGTCGTATAATGATCTGAGTGGTTCGTGCCCAAACCATGTAAATGACGACGTTAAGTCGTCCGTCATTGCTTCCTTGAAGCAGAACGTGACCGCTCCCTTGAAATCGAAACCGCCCACGTATTCGAAATACTGTACCTAAACAAAGCGAGTTACAAATTGATGTAAGTATATATTATTATATATAAAAGTAAATAAAAGAATAATTTCGTTTTCACTTACAACTTCGGAATAGGTGTTGTCATCGATGTCCTCAAAGCAGTCCACCTCCTCCACTGACGACAAAGGGAGGACTGCTGGTTTGATTGGTCGACCAGTACGGGTGGGCTGGACGGATTTCTGAATACTCGTCAAGAGAGTATTCATTCTTCTGCAAACAGAACGGAAGGAGGCGTAACGTTGTTGATATAAACACGATAAATGCGATACTTACTTCAGCTACGCCTCCATAGATCCTATGCTCCTGTTAACATTAACATTTATAAGAAAATGTCCTTACAACAATATTTTTTATAACAAAAAAAGAAACATGTAAATTTACTCATTAGCAGAAGGTTGGGTCTGCACTGTATCTTGCTGCAACGGCTCACTCCGGATCACAGTGGCGCGTGCAGACGATGTCCCTGGATCTTGATGATCCGTTAATGCTGCGAGGGCAGGAACGCTGGCAGCAGAAATATCCTGAAACATATAAATGTTATTTGGGTTAGAAGAAGAAAAACCCGTTGATGTCGTTTGATCGACTCCCTGCAGGACCATCGCCAAATCCTGGATGTCCTGATCAATTGGTGGTCTCGGCGGGGTCGACGTCCTTCGCCGTTTCGAAGCTTCCTCCTCCGAAGAAGTCGTTTGGTATCGCGTGGGTTTCGTGACCACACGTTTCCCTCGTCGGTCCATGTCAGTCTGTAAGTAAAAGTACATATTACAGTACTTAGCAAAGACGGGTTAGCTGTTTTTTTTTTCATTTTAGATGCATGTATCGCAATATTAACGAGACTTAAGATCACTACTTGACACCAAAAAAATGCAATACTTTATGCACCAACTATTCTCACCTATATAACGTACTACTTAATAATTCGAGTGTAAATCGACAAAGGCTACAACAGTAGAAAACGTGAAAAAATGACCTATGCAGAAACATTCGAATCAAACGATAAAATAACCCATCACCAGAGATTAACAAGGATACGTGTAAATATGGTTTTACTTGTGAAGAACAATACAAAAGAAGAAAATGTAAATATTACAGCACGTCACTCGCCAGAAAATAGTCGTAACTTACCAAAAACAAGAGACGAAACTAGAAAGGGAAAAAGATTTTTTTTTTACATGGAGGAAATCCCTAACGGATACCTCACCCCCGTGGGAGGGGTGAGATTATGTGGGGCTTGCACCCACTAAAACCACCATGGAGACCGCCTGACGTGAGAGGATTACACAAGGGGGAGGGACTGGCAGCGAGATACTTCTAACGATAATGAAGCTGGAAAAATTTGAACACTACGGCTTCTCGCTGTGTGTAATAACGGCAACGACATAGCTACGGGTTTCTAAGGGGATGGGGTCGTCGTTATTGCCAGTGGGCATATCACCGTGAAAAGGCATTCTAAAACATTTGGCGCGAACCTGATCGGGGGAGATATATGAAATGTCCTGGCTCAATGTGGCGCATTTATATACGCCAAGAGCCGAAGACATTATGCCGATATCATAAAAATCATCGACCTGTAGAAATTTTTTAATACCTAAACGATAGGAGGTATTGGAGTCCAGGCTAATATTGAAAATTACGCAGATGGAGCCGTCGACTAAGATGCAACAATTATCGCGTATACTTATGCCCAGAGATATGCTATTGAACTGTATCTTACGGTATTGAGAACAATTGGGGTCGTTACTAAGCGGTCTAGATACGCGAATAGAAAAATCGACGTTACAATGAATATTTGTGCCATGAAGTTGTCTCTCCCTCATCCTATTGGAATATTGTTGGAGAGGAAGACTTGGCTTTCTAAGATATTTTCTAAAAATGGACATGTTGTTTTCATATGGAAAAGCAGAACATGAATCTAAATTACCAAGACGTTTGACATCGTTGGTTAAATGAAGAAGGCCATGGACGTTATAACTATTAAAAGTTGGGCCATAAAGTTCTTCGTTACGAAGAACAAATTTTTGCAAAGCTAACTCTGCGAAGCTCAAGTGTGGGATCGAAGGAGATTCTGAAACTAAAACCCTTATGGCCGCATGTAATAATAAGAAATGCTTGTATACGGTTTTCTCCAGTACACGATTCAGTATAACTGGCCCTGTATACAGAAGGAACTGACGAAATTCGGTCGCCTTATATTTAGAGGATATTTCAATAGCTCTGGGACGTCTGGCAAAGTCTGAGGGGCAATATCTGCTAAGTCTCACAGACAGTATAGAATTGTCTGTGTGGCGCAATTTTGAGAAACGTGAATAGTCTCCATGTACCCACGCAGACAACAGTTTCTTTACTACGCCCAAACATACAAGATGCATATACTCGAAAGGGACTTGCGAAACCATTCCCATCGGTAGCGATGACAATGGGTTTGTACCTTCCTTGTGATGCTTCTGGTCTGACCGTCTAATGTAATCCTCACCGGTTCGAGGAGAATGATTTATCCCATCGAAAGCGTAATGCTTACCATTCAGGGTACCAGAAACCGTACATTTGGAACAGGGACGGATAGACATATGCCCACCATGATTTAATATGAATGCTCGAGCTGCTGCGTCAGCTATGAAACATCTCAGTCGTACGGGCGACTTATTGAAATGAAAATTTATGCCTCCGTTGGACATGATGGCCGTGTCTGCAATAAATTTCTGAAAGAAAATATTGGGGTCGTGTGGTTTTTGGGGACCTTTATATATGCCTACTACTATCGGCTTTGTATGTGGAATATTTGAAATCCTACATTGGACGGGCCATATATGAATGGAACCTGATTTGTCCAAACTACATCCATCGATATGAAAATCTAATTCTAACTGTCTAACAAAAGCTACGGACAAAGTATTCGGGAGACTTTTAATAATTTCTGCTTCCAGATCGAAATGAATGTATTCTCCTGGTGCCACGACGAATGTGACAGCAGGATTACGTGGCGTAGATAGAAGTGTTCTAACATACTGAGGCAATTGGGAGAAACAGGAATGTGTTCGAAGGAGAGATAATATATTATTTCCTTGAACGTGTGTCAAATTGTTGTCTACGAAACAAGACGCTAACCGTTGGCGAAAAGATGGCTTGGAGGAAGTACCACAGGACATTGAAACTGTATCGTAGACATTAGAAACGCGTGACATGGAAGTAGAAGGACCGGCGTCTTCTACATTTATATCGCGCCTAGCACTGAATCTATCGGGGATTAAATTAACAGGAGCGGACGAACTACAACCTGTAGATGTGCTAGCAGCATCTTGCACGTTAAAAGTATTATCCGCTACTCTACTGACGGTATTAAATGCAGCACGGTATCGCATGTATAAGCTGCTTCGCACTTCGCGCATAACCCTGCTTCTTTGCCTCGCCGATAATGCGTGTCCCGATTTCCGCGACGCAGACAATTTGAACTTATTAAAATCCATAATTTTGTGCGTCTTGTGGATGTCTCGGGATGATTTTTGTGGTTTTGATGCTTCGGAAATTCTGTGGTACCGCTGTCGATGACTGTCACCTCAGAATGAACGAGATTTCGAAACAAACGCGAACTGGGAAGTAGAGTTCCGACCAATCACGAATGTCCGTAAGGCGGTGCAGCCAATCCGAGCCTTCCGTTTCAAAGCATAAAGGGTACCACGTCGGACAAAGGGTACCACGAGGTAACATTTTGGCGGTACAGTAGGCTATGCTCCGATTGGCTGCAAGTTTTCATTTCAATAAGTCGCCCGTACGACTGAGATGTTTCATAGCTGACGCAGCAGCTCGAGCATTCATATTAAATCATGGTGGGCATATGTCTATCCGTCCCTGTTCCAAATGTACGGTTTCTGGTACCCTGAATGGTAAGCATTACGCTTTCGATGGGATAAATCATTCTCCTCGAACCGGTGAGGATTACATTAGACGGTCAGACCAGAAGCATCACAAGGAAGGTACAAACCCATTGTCATCGCTACCGATGGGAATGGTTTCGCAAGTCCCTTTCGAGTATATGCATCTTGTATGTTTGGGCGTAGTAAAGAAACTGTTGTCTGCGTGGGTACATGGAGACTATTCACGTTTCTCAAAATTGCGCCACACAGACAATTCTATACTGTCTGTGAGACTTAGCAGATATTGCCCCTCAGACTTTGCCAGACGTCCCAGAGCTATTGAAATATCCTCTAAATATAAGGCGACCGAATTTCGTCAGTTCCTTCTGTATACAGGGCCAGTTATACTGAATCGTGTACTGGAGAAAACCGTATACAAGCATTTCTTATTATTACATGCGGCCATAAGGGTTTTAGTTTCAGAATCTCCTTCGATCCCACACTTGAGCTTCGCAGAGTTAGCTTTGCAAAAATTTGTTCTTCGTAACGAAGAACTTTATGGCCCAACTTTTAATAGTTATAACGTCCATGGCCTTCTTCATTTAACCAACGATGTCAAACGTCTTGGTAATTTAGATTCATGTTCTGCTTTTCCATATGAAAACAACATGTCCATTTTTAGAAAATATCTTAGAAAGCCAAGTCTTCCTCTCCAACAATATTCCAATAGGATGAGGGAGAGACAACTTCATGGCACAAATATTCATTGTAACGTCGATTTTTCTATTCGCGTATCTAGACCGCTTAGTAACGACCCCAATTGTTCTCAATACCGTAAGATACAGTTCAATAGCATATCTCTGGGCATAAGTATACGCGATAATTGTTGCATCTTAGTCGACGGCTCCATCTGCGTAATTTTCAATATTAGCCTGGACTCCAATACCTCCTATCGTTTAGGTATTAAAAAATTTCTACAGGTCGATGATTTTTATGATATCGGCATAATGTCTTCGGCTCTTGGCGTATATAAATGCGCCACATTGAGCCAGGACATTTCATATATCTCCCCCGATCAGGTTCGCGCCAAATGTTTTAGAATGCCTTTTCACGGTGATATGCCCACTGGCAATAACGACGACCCCATCCCCTTAGAAACCCGTAGCTATGTCGTTGCCGTTATTACACACAGCGAGAAGCCGTAGTGTTCAAATTTTTCCAGCTTCATTATCGTTAGAAGTATCTCGCTGCCAGTCCCTCCCCCTTGTGTAATCCTCTCACGTCAGGCGGTCTCCATGGTGGTTTTAGTGGGTGCAAGCCCCACATAATCTCACCCCTCCCACGGGGGTGAGGTATCCGTTAGGGATTTCCTCCATGTAAAAAAAAAATCTTTTTCCCTTTCTAGTTTCGTCTCTTGTTTTTGGTAAGTTACGACTATTTTCTGGCGAGTGACGTGCTGTAATATTTACATTTTCTTCTTTTGTATTGTTCTTCACAAGTAAAACCATATTTACACGTATCCTTGTTAATCTCTGGTGATGGGTTATTTTATCGTTTGATTCGAATGTTTCTGCATAGGTCATTTTTTCACGTTTTCTACTGTTGTAGCCTTTGTCGATTTACACTCGAATTATTAAGTAGTACGTTATATAGGTGAGAATAGTTGGTGCATAAAGTATTGCATTTTTTTGGTGTCAAGTAGTGATCTTAAGTCTCGTTAATATTGCGATACATGCATCTAAAATGAAAAAAACAGCTAACCCGTCTTTGCTAAGTACTGTAATATGTACTTTTACTTACAGACTGACATGGACCGACGAGGGAAACGTGTGGTCACGAAACCCACGCGATACCAAACGACTTCTTCGGAGGAGGAAGCTTCGAAACGGCGAAGGACGTCGACCCCGCCGAGACCACCAATTGATCAGGACATCCAGGATTTGGCGATGGTCCTGCAGGGAGTCGATCAAACGACATCAACGGGTTTTTCTTCTTCTAACCCAAATAACATTTATATGTTTCAGGATATTTCTGCTGCCAGCGTTCCTGCCCTCGCAGCATTAACGGATCATCAAGATCCAGGGACATCGTCTGCACGCGCCACTGTGATCCGGAGTGAGCCGTTGCAGCAAGATACAGTGCAGACCCAACCTTCTGCTAATGAGTAAATTTACATGTTTCTTTTTTTGTTATAAAAAATATTGTTGTAAGGACATTTTCTTATAAATGTTAATGTTAACAGGAGCATAGGATCTATGGAGGCGTAGCTGAAGTAAGTATCGCATTTATCGTGTTTATATCAACAACGTTACGCCTCCTTCCGTTCTGTTTGCAGAAGAATGAATACTCTCTTGACGAGTATTCAGAAATCCGTCCAGCCCACCCGTACTGGTCGACCAATCAAACCAGCAGTCCTCCCTTTGTCGTCAGTGGAGGAGGTGGACTGCTTTGAGGACATCGATGACAACACCTATTCCGAAGTTGTAAGTGAAAACGAAATTATTCTTTTATTTACTTTTATATATAATAATATATACTTACATCAATTTGTAACTCGCTTTGTTTAGGTACAGTATTTCGAATACGTGGGCGGTTTCGATTTCAAGGGAGCGGTCACGTTCTGCTTCAAGGAAGCAATGACGGACGACTTAACGTCGTCATTTACATGGTTTGGGCACGAACCACTCAGATCATTATACGACACCCGCATCGCGATGGCGATTTTTGGTACGAAGCAATAAGCACTTTTCATCTTTTTACGCAGAATTATTGTTACTATTAAGGCAAGGTCCCACTAGTGCAACTGCGCGCCGCGCACGACGTTTTCGTCCACTTGAAAGGGTCTAATTTATGAGACCGCGCGCACGAAATGGGCCGACGCTCTGCCAGGCGCGCACGTTGAAGACAGTGGAAATACTAGCCTCATTTTCTACATCTTGGTTTCTTTATCTAAATAAAGCTAACGACGGCGGTTATGCCAGTAGCCGAAACAACGCCTTCACACTTCATACTACTTGAAATGTTTGAAGGGGTTTACTACGTCTCGGTCACAGATTGCTGGAAAGTGTGTTTCAAATAAAATTATGGTATTCTGTATTCCCGGCGTCCTGTTTGTTTTTATTCTCACACGATATGAGATTGAGGGTAGAGGGGAGATTATATCATAACCAATTGGATCAGCATTCCTCCCAGACGCGAACTTTCTACCCCTGCACAGGAAATACACGTGTATCATTTCCTCTGATTAATTCGCATTTCTGAAATGGGTAGGCAAGTATATCCTGGTGTGTGTACTTAAAGTCCCAAAATATCTGGCTTATAGAGGTTGTCATAAATGCTGTTACTTTATTGCATACTGAAACATTTGTTTTTAAGTAATTAGGTACCTACATTTAGTTTACCTGAAGGTACTAACAATGGTTTATGACTTAGAAAATGATTAAAATTTGACTTCCGTACATCCACAAATGTCGAGATGCAATGCGATAGGAAACGGAATTACAGTTAACACATTTACTGCTGAGGCGGTCACCGGCGGTGAACGCTTTGACAGGAAGTAGATACATAATGTCATTACGAGTAATCTGAAATAGTAAATGCACCATTGTACTATTAAATAGTTTACTTTTTTAGGCGTATGAATAGCCTCTGGCGTGAACGAATGAACATAGAAGTCACGGTAAAATGATATTTTTTACACCCAAGTAGCATTTTGTTGCAGGATGAATCAAAGCAATAACTTAATTGTTTTTGAGAAATAGAATAATTTGAAAGTGATAAAGATGGACAACTATAATTCAGTGTCACATATCTGCATATATAGTGTATTACAATTATGATGTATCTAGAAACAAATATACCTATCGCAGCAGTATAATTGTTGCTATTTACAGTAATAATTTTCATGTCATTGCTTGCTTTAATATATAAACTAAATAGTAGACCATAAACACACGTATGCAAGTGATATGTAGGAGTAAAGAGTACATTTGCGTTGGAAAACACACATTTTTTCAGTCTTTTCGACAATGCGCGGCGTGTATTCGCGTGCGCGCGTGGCAAAGAAATCCCGGCAGAGCGCGCACACGAACGCTTTCGACGCGCGGGTCGTCGTAAAAGTCGACCCTTTCAAGTGCTCCAAACTCCTCGAAAATCCGAGAAACTTGTAAATCAGACCCGTGCGCGGCGCGCAGTTGCACCAATGGGAACGTCTTTCTGCAACAAATCGGCCTTGCGCGTCGAAAAAACGTGCGCGGCACGCGGTTGCACTAGTGGGGCCCTGCCTTTACTGTATGTTCCATTGATGCTAACGTACTTTGCATACATTTCTTTTTCAGACGTTGTGTCTCGGAATCGTCACTTCAAGATGCCAACACGATCGGACTTCCAGTTGCGGATGCAAGCGGCACTTAAGGCGGCAAAGGAGCGGCTACGAAGTAGGAAGCGTGGTCCACGCACGAAGCCAGCATTATCGCAGGAATCACGAATGCCCCGCAGTTTCTGGAGCAAGCAGCTACCGCAGGAAGAAACTGATGACCTGTGAAGGTCCGTTTTCACGTGACAGTAAAAGTCATGACATTTAGTGTCATGACCGTAAAACTCACGATTTACTGTCACGTGAAAACGACCCTTAACTGCAGTAAATACTTTATTTTTCAGAAATATGCCTATTAAAAGGAGAGGTGTGTCTCCTTTTACTGTGGCGAAGACACCAAACGGTACTTTTCAGTGCTTATTTATTTGATTTTAACAGGAACTACCACTCGACGTTCACAATGAACAACAATCGGCACTTTTCAGCGCCACTATTTTAAAACGTACCAAACATACCAAACAGCACTTGCCAGTGCTCATTTTACTTCGGTATAACCGAAATTTGTAACTGTAAATTTTGAAAGTTTCTCTTCTGATTTATATGTGTTTGGGATTGGCCCAAACGGCTACAGGCCAAGTCGGCGCGTATTCGCTGCCAAAACCGCGCGCATTACAAACGACTAAACGCGACCTGATCTCGGTATGCATGATCGCGGTGATGAGATTGGTCGGGCCATCTACTGGCGCGCACCTCAGCTGATTAGGCAGCTCGCTCGCTTCATCGTGCGACCGGCTTTGTTTCGCCGGTGGCGTCCTCGTCCTGCTCAGGGCGAGCGGCTGTTAGGTGGGGTGCTGACGTCACGAAATTCGGCGCAACGGTCCGATCCATCACCGCGATCGATTCTTCTGTTCGAACTGTCGCCTAGTCAACAGGTAATTCTATATTCGCGCGCACTTGCGTTTAACTGGACGCTCCAGGACTTTCTCACGAGCTACTTGGTTCGTATCTATCCTCGCGCGTACTTTCGCGTGTGATCTACCAACTACTTAAATTAAGTCTTCGTTAAATAATAAGTCGTCGTTATAATTTATTGTGAACTCGTCGTGTAAATATAAAGTGCCCGTGACCTTAGTTTAAACTTAACGTTCAATCTTAACCGCTATCCTTATAAACTATAATTATTGACTATCTTAAAGCTAGCTTAAAACTAAATCCACCAACGCTCGAAGCTTCGACGTTTCGTGTCCTGAACAATATGTGTTACTTATATTATTTTGTAATAATAGCAAGGTTTAGATGCGGTAATGAGGAGAGAGGGAGCAGATTCTGGAAAAGCGACGAAGAGAACGAATGCAGGCTGTGTGTGGGAATTAAAGAAACGTTAGAGCATCTAGCAGAAAATTGCAACGGTATGGCAAGGACAAGGAAAAGGTTGTATGAACTACTGAAGGACACCGGGGAAGGAACGGAATAGATGAGAGAGATAATGAGCAGAACAAAACAGCGCGAAAAAGAAGAATAGAAATATAATATAAGATAATATTTGTAAAGAGAAATGTATACCCCCATTCAAAGGCCGAAAGGCATATGAAATAAACGCATACTACTATATTATTTTGTAATTGTAATCATGTGCATCAAATTGGTATATTATTAAAGACAAAATACATACCTTTAAAACCAAACATAACAATTATGTAATAAACTGCAGAATCTGCTCGCAGGTTATGTGAGCAGAATCCACTGCTCCGTTTCTACTGCCTATCTATTCTCCTTCTCCACGCGTAGTAGAAAGGTTAGGGAGACACCTACAGCAATAACGGCACATTTGTGTTGGGCGTAGGTCCATGTGACGTCACGCGTAAGGAATTGTTTGGCAGTTGTGGCCTTCAGATGGCGCTGTTGGATGTGGCAGACGGGCAGCAGGATCTGCCGTCGATCTGCCGTCGATCTGCCGGCAGGCCTTGACAAGCAGGCTCTGCCAGCAGAACCGTAGCTGAATGCGGACGTAGACTGTACCGCAGCTGCCGGCAGACCTGCGCTCTCCTGGTAGACCCTGCTGTCCATCTGCTGGCAGACTGCCGGCAGGTTGTTATCAGGGAAATAGGTTAGTTATACCTAACACAATTATAATATAGACTGCGGAAGTTTATGTAAATGTATGTTTTTATTGGAATGACTTAAACAAACGGGACTTTTACAAAACTATGTGTCATCGTTAAGAGGATGTTAAAAATATATTTTCGATTTTACACATTTTGCATATTCTGGATATACGTTGCGCATTCTGCATATTTTTCATATTTTTTGCAGATACGGAATTTGTTTACAAATTAGCTTGGTAAACCTCGCTATTAAAATTTAATAGTTTCATATGTTAAAAAGTTTAATAGTGTAATATTTAAATATATATTCAAAAGTTTAATAATTCAATAGTAGGTACAACGACTTGATACGTATAATACATCATTATTACAGTTGTTACGAGTCGGGGCTGCGGCAATGCGAGAGGCCGGCGAGAAGGGTATTTCCCAAGGAATACGGTTTATGAGTTTGGTAGTTAGAGTGCGGACGAACCTGATGCGAAATCAGGGAGCCTCTAGGATGGAGTCACACGCGGACGAACCTGATGCGAAATCAGGGAGCCTCTAGGATGGAGTCACACGCGGACGAACCTGATGCGAAATCAGGGAGCCGCAGGAGGGTGAAACGTCGTGAACGAACCCGATGCGAAATCGGGGAGTCACTAGGACGAAGTTCACAGACGAACCTGGTGCGAAACCAGGGAGCTGTAGGAGGTTGGATTATTCACAGACGAACCTGGTGCGAAACCACGGAGCTGTTCGGAGGTTGGTAGACTTACAGACGAACCTGATGCGAAATCAGGGAGCTGTAGGATATGGACGAACCTGATGCAAAATCAGGGAGCCGTAGGAGGGGTGAGGTTTCGTGGACGAACCTGATGCGAAATCGGGGAGCCACTGGGTTGGCGAAGATTCCCTGTTTTGGTGAAAGGTTTGCGAACGAACCTGATGTGAAATCAGGGAGTCGCGGGAAATGTTAGTGATGCCTCGTAACTCTTAATTAAAGTTTGATACAACTCGAGCGGTAAAGTTGTATCAGTGGGTGAGTGCTACTAATATTATAAGGATCGCTGGGTAAAAGATGGATTTAACGAATCTACTCGATTTACAACGTGAACACCATTCGTATATTCAATAACTAATTATTGTACAAATGTAAGTGTCGCGATTAAATAATTAGATAAAATTTGTAAGTTACCAATAGTTGCACGGTGTTAACGCACTGGCGATGCGGAGCGTAAGAGTGGCTATTTCAAAGTGCCAAATAGAATATAAACCGGACTCGCGGATTCTATGAGGTTAACTATTGATTCGGAAGGGGACTCGAGCCCGATCTTACTGAATTTTAACCAACTCTGTACGAGCGTGACACGACGTTACTCTACGCGCGACTGTACTGCTTTGAACCAAAGAGGGTTGAAACCAAAGGGTTAATATAGTCCCAAAAATGAGTGGGGATTCGTTAGGAATCTCCATATAAGGAAATCCTTCGGGGTCGTCGTCGTGTCACTCCCGTTCTCACGGTCGTGGTCCAGCTGGTCGGGATCTTGACTTCCATTAGTGGTGTGTGATAAGCGAAAGGCTTTTAGGGCGTTTTCCCTTCGCAGACGCGAGCTCGAAAAATGGTTGAGAGCGGCGTATGGGAAAATTCCACATACGTAACACAGTATAATTATTAGTATACTACAGTTTTATAAAAAAGGTTAAATATAACCCCCCCCCCCCTTTTTCAGCATATTTGCATATTCGCGGCATATCATACTTGCAATAAACTTCCGCAGTCTAGGTATAAATAAATAAATAGACGAATAATTTTTAAACAACAAACAATATAAATAGACACACAATATAATTTTTTTTATTTAAATTATACTGTAATAATTATATATTATACGTATCAAGCCGTTGTACCTACTATTGAATTATTAAACTTTTGAATATATATGTAACTATTACACTATTAAACTTTTCAACATATGAAACTATTAAATTTTAATGGCGAGGTTCACCAAGTTAATTTGTAAACAAATTCCGTATCTGCAAAAAAATATGAAAAATGTGCAGAATGTGTAACGTATATCCAGAATATGCAAAATGTGTAAAATCGAAAATATATTTTTAACATCCTCTTAATGATGAAACATAGTTCTGTAAATGTCCCGCTTGTTTAAGTCATTTCAATAAAAAACATACATTTACATAAACTTCCGCAGTCTATATTATAATTGTGTTAGGTATATCTAAACTATTTCCTAACCTATCTGTTCGACATACAATGTACAGACATACATCCAAGCCGCCTAAGTTTTTCGGGCCGCCTCAGTTCTTTCGGGCTGCCTCGGCTCTTTCGGGCCAGAGATGGGCAGAAAATTATTTGAAATAAAAATTTGTGTACGAAATTTTTATTTCAAATAATTTTTTACTCATCTCTGTTCTTTCGCCTCGTTTGAAATAATTCAATCCGCTTGGTTGTGTTCGAGTCGCCCGCTTTCTTCGGGCCGCTTGAAAAATTCAAGCTACTTGGTTTTATCCAAACCGCCCGGTTCCTTCAAGTCGGTTCATTCGGGTACTCGGCTCGACTCGGTCGTTCAAGCCGAGATAGGCTCGGCTTGCTTTTTCCGGATACTTAAACAGCTCTAATCTCTAAACGTTTCTATTTTGATGTAAAAATACTAATAAGTATACATTTTCAGGTACTAAAGCAGTGCGTTTTGTCGTAACAATATTTCCAGTAGAAGAAAATGTGCGCTCCGAACTGGCAGACGTAACCGGAATACTTAAATACATTTTTGCTAATTCTGCCAGTCTTTTATATTTGTCCGCATGAGTCTTCCACCGCGACAATGGGTCTAAATTATGATTTATTTGTGGTTCTAATAAATACATATAAATTTCTGAATCACTATCGTTAGAAGCAATTCTGTTTTGATATATAAAATCCAAAGCACTTGGAATTGTATTATCATTATCAGTATTATTTTCATTTATTGACATATTTCTAATCCTATTCCGAATAGAATTTATAATTATATTTTTTACTTCGATGTTTTCAAATGTCAAATCTTTGCTTCTACGGTCAAGAAAACAAGCAATTTGATGGGCACTCTCACAATATGAATGTATATCGAATCTACCAGCAAGGGATGTTCTTAAAATGTTCTTAAACTCCTTCGCTTCTACAGTGTCCATATTAATGTTTAAATGATTATTAATTAAGTTATGAATGATTGACAGAACTAAGGAAATAGTTACGTTAGTTTCGGAACATAATGCTACGGTCGCTAAATTGAATGGTTTTAAAATGTTGACAATGTCACGCAGAACTTGCCAAGCAGATTCTGCCATTTCAAGCTTCAAGGCTACATTGAATGTTGTTATATTTCTATTATTTAAAACAGCAATAATTGCGTTCCGATTACTTACAAGACGGTCACACATACTGTACGTTGAATTCCATCGGGTTGGGCAGGATTGAATTAACTTCAGTTCTGGTAATTTTTGTTGCTTCTGAGCGTCTTGCAATGCAGAAGTCGCCAAATTGGAATGATGAAAATGTTGAACTATTTTACTGCCTTTCTTTATCGCATCTGAAAATTTTCCAACTGTATTAAAGGCGTCTTTTATAGATAACTGTAAATTATGTGCAGCACACGAAACGCTGTATTTTAAATTCTCTAATTAATTTGCTGATGCATGCATATTACTTGCATTATCATGCACCACAGCAATTAATTTATCCGTTATCCTCCACTCTTCCTGCATTGCAATTATGACAGCTGTGACGTTTCAAAGTGTATAACTTTTCATCTCCCAATCGCCTATTATGAAGTGCGTCGTTAGTGAGAGATAGGAGTCCTGCCCTCGTGGCGACCATCTATTGATGGTCACCGATATCGACAACGCGTCCTCAATTTGCTTTTCAATTTTCTCCCTCTCCTCCTTATATACAAGTTGCAGTCGCTTCGTAATTGACGTTGGGCAAGGGCATTTTCATTCCGGTTCAACCACTGCCATGAATTTTTCAAATCCGTCACTATCCGCAAATGAGATTGGTAACATATTTGTACTGATCAACCGCGCCAGTGCCTGCGTTATGTCTTCTTGGCGTTTAGCCGAAAATGGACCGCGTCGGAATACCTTGCTAGGTGTAGGTACACAATGAAGAACAGCAATGTCCTCATTGCTACCTTCACCTTCCACACATTCAAGTGGTGGCACATTGGAATCATTTGATGCACCAAGGCACTCTTCAATGTGCTTCACACGCAAATGCCGTGCACTGGCCGATGTCGAGTCACCATATGATAAATGCACACGGCACAGGTCGCAAATTACATGACTTTTGTCATCGGATAAAGTGACAAAACTCCATACTCAGCTTTTGCGTTGAGCGGGTTGAGCCATGTTCTTTGATTATAATCTGTAAATAATTGCCAATAGCTTTTAACTGAAAAACTAATTACTCTATATACAATACACAATTAACAAGATACAAACCAGAAATACGATTACACCACTGCAAATAGTACAAATACAAATAGTTTATTATTATATTTAACAATAATTCCTGTTCACTGAACAACTAAATTAACTTAATTAGCTAATATCTATTATATATAGTAACTAATAACACAATTAACGAGAATAATATAAATTATAAATAAACATACAACAAAATAAACAAAATGAGCAATGTAACTTAATTGGAACTTAGAACACGGAATTAAAATTAAACTTTAATAATGACAAAACTATTGTAACCAGATATAAGTACTAATTATGCGCTTTGGACTCCGTACACTTTGGTTTGCGAATGCAGAATGGACGCTTTACAAACCCGATCATGTAAAACATGTTTTGTTAATTACACAATGTCCTTAAATACTAGGAGCCAATCAGAGATTTATTAATATTAATATATAAATTCCCATTCATTGATAAATTTCCTCTCGATAAGCGTTTAACTTCTCGGTACAGAAGAGAGTTCAAATTTTAAAACAATTCTTTTATTAATGAATCTCGGATTGCCTCTTAGTAAGCTTTGTATCCAGTATCCACTATCTAACTAAAGATATTTTGTAATTAACAAAATATGTTTTAAACATTTAAACGATTGATTTTGTAAAGCATTCATTCTGCAGCCGCAAACCAAAGTGTACGGACGTGTTATCGAAATCTACGAAATCGCATACTTACTCATATCTGGAAATAGTTTTGTTCAAAATTAAAGTTTAATTTTAATTCCGTGTTCTAAACTTCCAATTAAGTTAAATTGTTTCTTTTGTTTGATTTGATGTATGTTTAATTATATTATTCTCGTTAATTGTGCGTTACTAAATATAATAGATATTAGTTAATTTAGTTGTTCAGTGAACAGGAATTACTGTTACTTTAATAATAACCATTGTACTATTTGCAGTGATGTAATCATATTTCGGGTTTGTATCTTACTAACTAATTAGTTTTTCAGTTAATAAGTATTGACAATTATAGATTAATTTCTTTGATTATGGCTCAACGTAAAACCTGGGTATGGTCCTCCGTATTAACGCTGTCCGAACTCTGAAGATAAGAATTATGTGGTTTATGACCTGTGCTAGATTTAACTGTCGTGATTAATTTGTGAGAGATGATAATAGTGATTGTTTACCCAATAAGGTACAGACAAGAAACTCATTTTCGGCGAAAAAAAGGAGGAGATAACTCAGGCACTGGCAAGGGTGGTTGCGGTAAACATGCTGCCTACTTCATTTGGCAATAGTGCGGGTTTTAAAGATTTTATGACCGTGATGGATGTCGATTGCCGATGCCCGTGCCTCAAAACTCTTCTGAAACGCTTGGAATTGCTATACGGAGAGAAACGAGAGAAAATTGAACAGGAGCTTGCTAAAGCGTCCGCGATGTCTGTGACCATCGATGAATGGTCATCCCGATCGCAAGATTCCTATTTATCCCCAACGGCGCATTTTATAACAGATAATTGGGAGCTAAAAAACTTCACATTTTCCAGGCATGATATAGAGGGACGACTCACCGATCCCTCGCAGCACCAGGCGCTTCCCAACGCCGCTCATTTCGCGTAGTGCGGTGTTACAGATTTCTGATAAAAAGACATTTTATCATAATATTCATAATCGCAACGCGCACACAATACCACATTTAATTGCTTGAAGTTTATTCCGTTCATTACTGATGTTAGCCAAAAATGATCGAAAGTCGAAAGACGATCGGCTGTCAAATCGAAATTCTCAACTATCTCATCACATCTCATTTACTCGGGTATCTCATGGATACTCGGGTTATTTTTGTCTACCCGGGTAGCCGGGTAATTTTTGTCTACCCGGTTACCCGGACCAAATGAATATCTCTAGTGTGTATTTCTACGTTGACAGCTCGGTTTGGCTACGTTGACTACACGTCAGAAGCATGGCATCATCTTCTGGCTCACTCTTGTTCTGCGAAGGCGAGAGTGAGTCAGAAAACGTTGAGAAAAGGAGAAAAGGTCTCGACTTTAGGGTGTGTACTGTGTGGAGATGGAACTGAAGTAAGTATCGCATGTATCCTGTTTATTCATACGTTACGTTTAATTTTATACTAATATTCTGTTTGTCTTCAGCGCTAACACACCGGGGAACCTGATGAGTCTACACAAAAAAGAAGTCGAAAATATTGAATGAAATTTTCTGATATCGCCCCTACTAGGTACCAGTGGTTACAGGACGTGGATTTGCAAATGTAAATGTTGAAAGTCCCTCTTTGGATTTGTATGCGCTACTTATATTATTTTGTAACAATTGCAATCACCGATCCTGTATATTATTAATGAAAGAATAAATACTTTTTTATATAAGTAGAATTAATTATTTAATAAACTGCAGAATCTGCTTGCTGGTTATGTAAGGCTAGGGATACACCTATAGCAATCATGGTAAACATGTGTTGGTGCGTAGCCACGTCCATGTGACGTCACGCGTAGGGACGGCCATGTGACGTCACGCGTAAGGAATTGTTTGGTAATTCTGGCCCTCAAATCGCGCTGTTGGATGTGTCAGACGGACATCTGACATCAGGCCCTGGCAGCAGGCACTGCACCTCAGAATGTAGCCAAATGCGGACACAGACGACTACGGTTCTGATGTCAGACTCTGCGCTCTCATTCCAGACCCTGCTACCAATCTGATGTCAGACTGCAGACAGATGGTTATCTGGGAAATGAATGTGCACGGCACGGTGATCGATGAGCGAACACGTCGCCACGTGAGCGAACACCCACGGCGATTCACAATCGATTAATGAGCACGAGAAAATTCTAATGAGCTTGTGAAAGGAGCGTTCGAGTTCAAATTGAACGACAGGATGCACTGAGCATTGAGAAGTCACTAGTTGAGCAAGAAAACAGAATCGCACGTGACACGTCTATCACTACATGCTACGTGAACAAAAGTGACTTAAGATGGATGTTCGTTTCCGGTACGGCGTCGTCTCGAACATTCTCGAGAATCGATCGACGTGGCGCTCTGATTGACTCATCGATTGTGGATCCGCCGTGATTTTCGCTCTCCGGGAGGTACTGTGATGAGCGAGAGTGTGGCGGTGAAATGAACTACACTATTCCCATACAAACATCACCCCTCTCGAATGCTCATATTCTGATCCGACTTTGCATACAAGTAGAATATTCAACAGTATTTGCCATGTATTCTTTATAGATATTGGAATTCATCAGTGCATGTTTAAAGGGAGCCATCAACGTTCAAGATGAAAAATTTATGTTGTTGAATTTCTCGCCAAGTACAGAAAAAAAAGAAAAACGTTATATATGTAGAACAGTTGCTTGTTGTTTCATAAGGAATGGGATGACGTGAGCATTTTTTATGAATATTTTTGTAACCGTATGATTTGTAACAAATGTTGATCTTATTTTTCTTGATTTTTAAAATAGATCATGGCGCTTGTAAACTTATAAGTTGAGAAATGACTTATATCTAGCGCATTTTAAAGTACCTTGTCTGTTAAGAAATTTTTATCTAAGCTCGATCTATTTTGATAAAACCTAAAAATTAAAAGCCATTCTATACAATTGATACCTTCAAAGAAAAAATCTTTTGCACAGCCTAGTTTAGAATTATTAATTATAAAATGCGCAATATTCATTATTCGTTGTTTATTCATGATACTAATCATTGGCATTCCAAAAAGATTTAGTCAAATCAAAGCATTATGTTGTAACTCGTATTTTTAAATCGTGGTATTTTTTTATTCATAAACACAGTATGGTTCATTTAGGGATATTGTTCCGAATGGCCCCAGTGCAGTGGCCGAGCTACATGAGATTTGTTGGGAGGAGGGTATGGACCCTAAATCTAAAATTGTAGCTTCGGGTATTTATTAGTTTTTTTAGTTCATTTTTCGAATGATCGGCCTTTTAAGAATACGCGTTTAAATGTTTGTTTGAAATTCTTAAAATTCCTGAAATTATAGTCAATTGAATAGCGGCGAACGCGTCGGTAAAACCCGGCCGCTCGGCGCTCACGTAAAACTTGAAATGCATTTTTCTTTAAGCAGTGTTTTTCAAACTGGTGGGACAAATATCTCGAAAAGTTAATAATTGATTCGATTGAAACTTTCTTTATTTTGAAGATTATACTTTTCTTACAGTGGGAAAACCTCTAACACTTTAAAAAAAATTTAAATTTGTATTTTTTAAATGTGTTGAAAGGACGAGTAATATAGGGAAAAAATGATTTAAAAGTTCAATTGTCGCTATTTTGTCAAGAAATGTCATTTTTTGTCATTTTTAAAGGTTTTCCCATTAGGGAATATGATTCCCTTCAAATAATTTGGCATTGTTTTGTATTTGATACCAATGATGTAAGTGCTACCTTGTTTTGGATGAATTCTTGGACACCTCGATTTTAACGACTCACTATTACCATTTTCAATGATTAATTACAGAAAGAAAAGTATATTTCCATAGTTTAAGACAGTCTGAATAAAATACAAAAGGTCCCATTAAATTCTCTGTGGTAGTTTTCCTTTAATTAAGGGGGGAGACCACTGTAAAAAATTTGAGAAATCGATTTTTTCTTTTTTACATTTTCTGAAAGACGTACATTTCAAGAATGCTGTCTCCAAATTTTATGAAGAAATTCGCAAAATTGACGGAGATATAGGATTTTCTGTGAAGCGGGGTCAAACGCGCGACTGAGCCGCGCGAAACATTGAACGCGTTTTTCTCAGAATGACATTTTTCAACCGCGTTGACAGTCTACAGAGAAAACTATACGTCCAATTAACACGATCCAGGACATTTATTGTACGGAAAACCCGTGGCTATTACGTGACGATCAGTTTTTTTCAATTTTCGACCTGCTTCTATTTTTTTTTATTAACATTTCCCTAATTTTGTACCCAGAAAAAATGATTTTTTTTTCAGTGGTCCGCCATTTTGTAATTTTTTGCAATTTTGACTTTTTTTGATCGTCACGTAATAGAGGCAGGCTTCTAGTTTCTAAATATTATTGTGTTTTTGAATTCGGATTAACCATATGGCCTGGGCACTGTCAACGCGACTAGCATGTTTTTGCCGCAGCGCAATTTTTGACGAAGAGTATACAGGAAACGGATTTATGAATGTGATTGAAAAAAAAAATTTCCTACCCTTTGATATGTACACTATTAACTATACTAAGCAATAAATTGATTTACTTGCGTTGTTTGGTTGAAATAAATTCCCGAAAACACCCTTACATTTCGGACCGTTACAGTGGTCTCCCCCCTTAATTGTTAAAACTCACCTACTTTTGTGGGCTCTAGACCGGAACACACCCCTAACAGAAATGTAGGGCGCTTACAAAAATATTTAAAGCTAAATATCTCAAAAGGTATAAACCGTATATGCCTATAACCATATATATTCTTGCGAGCACCGGGTATAGGCCTGTGCATGGCCTGCTAGTGCTCGCAGCCGAAGAGAAAAGAAAGTCGGCCCCCTTCAAGAGGACGATCAGGAGGCCGACAAGGAGACTGTCTCCTACGAACCGCCATCACGACCAGACGTGTCGGTCCGGCTATCCGTACATTGTAATTATCTTGTCTCTAAGTCGAGTATACACGCGAGTGTTATTCAACCCTTTGCCTCGGGGTGGCCTGCAAGGAAACGCCCCGACGCAACAATATTCTGCATCGGGAGGGTGAGATCTACATCTGCACAAAGTTGCATTAACATAAAACCTGGGACGACCACCGAGGACAGTTCCTTGTTACAGCAGATTTGTGTTTTCGTATCCTCAGCTGCGGATTTTCATTCATTTTATTTATCTTTTCTGTTATTACTAAATAATAGGATGGATTTGTTAATGCAACAGGAAGCACCTTCCTGGTTTTACAAGTGAACAAATAGATTTCTATCGTTGTGACTCTGTCATCGTTTGCCTCATTTCATCTCAGATATACGATTTGTTTTCACCAATTCGTTTTTCATTATCTTATACTTTTGCGAAGTAATTCTCGGTTTTTCGACTCGTCCGTTGCAATCGTATTCTTATAAGCTACATGATCGTTTCTTTGTTTTCTCATTAGTACAAAAGTAGTACATGTAAAATTTATTACATGCCGATGCGAGACTGTGATTCATACGGAGTGAGTCACACAATTGGGACGGGTTGTATCTCTTGTTTGGTTAAAAGTAGAAAAAAGTTGTAGGGGAGAAAGTTGAATGGTACACGATGGTCTATTTTTCTACGGGTTCGCTTTGTTCGTCAATACAACGATACAAATAGAATTGTATATTTCTTTACGTAATTTTTTTTCTTCTAAGCACCTTTTTCCTTCTATAAATATTTTTACTATGGTTATCAGGTTTACATGCTCAACAATATAAATTAATTAAATATATTATCATGTTATTTTAGCCGAAGTAAAAATGCCAAGTGGAAATGTGGATAAGCCAGTTATTGAAGATAATCATGATGGTACGGTATCCATTAGATACGATCCAAAAGAGGAAGGACAGCATGAACTTTCTGTAAAGTTTAACGGTGAACATGTTCAAGGTTTGTTGAATTTTGTGATGTTTTAAGATTAGCATCATACATGCATCACTACAAGCTTCATTACATGCATAATTAAGCACAATGCCAGAAGAATTAAGTAAGAGAGAAATAAATTTGAGAGAAATTGTATGAATGTGAAATGATATATTTCCGCCAAATTAATAGTTTCATACCCTACAATGTGCACCGATAAATTAAGATAAAAAAATACAAGCGCTGCAACTTGAAGCCGGAAGCAGAGTGTTAAGGGGTTACACAATCTTGACTGGTCCAAAACAACTTGTATTATAACGAATTTTTTACATGAAATATGTATATGCGTTTAGTTGAAGTGACCATTGTTATTACAATGATTTAATCAATGGAACATTTTGTACATTATTTTTAAAGATTTACGTTATACTTTTATAGACAAAGAAGTTTTCAATTTTTTGATCCCGTCAAGATGGTGCAATCCTTAAATGCATGGAACTGACCGTTACCGGCCGTACCTGGTTAGTCAACCTCTGCAATCATAGTTGTAGGGGCTATGGAGTGGCTTATATTTTATTGAACTTGCAGTAGCGACGGATCCGCGCTTACAGGATTTTCCATTTAAATCTTCAAAGTTCTTGGGACACATTTCTCGATTATCCAGTTGAATCTCTCTTACACACATTTTTATATCCTCGTGAGAACTGCAGGGCGAGTAATCGAATCGCGTGTCATTTAGTACGATAATTACTTTATTACGAGAGAGATCACAACGACGTCAGCCGAAACGTGCAGAGTGTAACAACGCGTGCCCTAACGGCGACTCCTACCGGCACACGGTGTTCTCAGAAAACAGTGTCGCCAACTACTACTTAATACATACACAACATTTCCTCTCCCGTTTAGGAATGACTCGCATACAAAAAGAATAGCTTACTCTCTACAAGAATGGCAATAATGAGTTGGTCGTTTAATTACATTCGCAAGTGAGGGTTATATACCCGGTGTGAATCTTAAGATAGGACGTCGGGCACGCCACGATCTCCGTGGAAGATGCGGAGTCGCTTCAATCTGGCGTTCTGGTGGGTTACGGACCGGATTCGCCGAGGCAGCTCGCGTTGCCGAACTCAGAGGTTGCGCCCCCGATGTCGTCGCTACGGCCGCTGGCGGACCTGCAACCGGTCTCGCCGAATCCCCATAGAAGCGTATTCTACGTGGCGACTCCACAACAGCGTCACCCAGGTCCTGCGTCTGGACGCCGGCAGCGGGTTGGTTTTCTGCTTGGTCCAGCTGGTATCTCCGCGTTTGATCGACATGCCTTTTGAATCGTTTGCCCAAGTAGTCGATCTCGTAATGAAGGTCTCCCAGGCGAGTGACGATTGTCCCCGGGATCCACCTGTCCATGTGTGGGTTACCTGAAAGACAATAGATTGAATGGCCAGGTTGGAATGTACGGAATCCGGCACGTTGCCTCTCCGTGATTCTCGTATATATGTCGTCTGGTCTTACTGCATTAAGGCGAGTGCATATATCCCGCTCCAGGAAGGATCGCGCAGGAGACTGCCCGGTAGTCGAATGCGGGGCCTTGCGATATTGGCGCAGGAACTCGTTCAAGTTCCGTTGCAGCAAGCCCGGTGTGGTTGACATCGCCTGAAAAGCGTCCTTGACCGTCTTCACGTACCTCTCAGCTTGACCATTCGTTGATGGGTGGTAGGGTACCGTACGCTTATAATATTTGACCCCACTGGCTTGTAAGAAACTCTTGAATTATTCGGAAGTAAATTGCGCCCCATTATCGGAGACGATGGTGACCGGGGCGCCGTAGGCTGCAAACAGCTCGTCCAGCATTGCAATTGTTGAGGCCGTCGTTGTCGAGTTAGTCGTCTTGACTTCCAGCCATTTACTATATGTGTCGACAATTATCAACAGTATCGTGCCAGTGACAGGGCCCGCGTAATCGATGTGCACCCTTTCCCAAGGAGCTTTGGGGTACTCCCAGTGATGCTCTCGAAACTTCGGTGGAGTATGCGCGTGCCTTGCGAACTCCGTACATGATTTGGCCACGCGCTCAATATCCGCGTCGATACGTGGCCAAAAAACAAACGATCTTGCCAATCCCTTCATCTTCACAATTCCTATGTGGGCCGCATGCAAGTCATCGAGGATTGGCCGCTGCAGAGACGGCGGCACCACAACTTGGTGCCCAAACAACAAGCAGCGAGCAGCCAGGGTATACTTTACCTCGGGTGCCTTATACTCGTGCCGCGCAAGGTCCCGGCCGGCTTCCAACAGCTGGACTATCCTACCAAGGTCCGGATCGTTTCTTGTTTCCCGAGCGATGTTGTCCGCGCTTACAGGAAGCTGCTTCACCTGACCCAGCACGAATTGGTCGAATTCGTCCAGCTCCATCATTTCTTCCTCCCTTCCCGAGGACAGTTTATTTACGGTGCCTATTGTCATAGGAAGCGGTGCACGAGAACAGTAATCGGCGTTTGCGTTAGCTTTTGAATATTACCTCGTAGTCGAAGTGTGACAAATAATCAGCATAGTTAGCCATACGACTAATGCACAGTTCTGGCAGTGACTTTTCCGGGTGCAAGATTTGTGTCAACGGCTTGTGGTCCGTAATTAGCGTGAAATGGCGTGCATAGAGGTACTGGAAAAATTTCTGAACCGCCCAGACTATAGCCAGTGCCTCCTTATCAATCTGCGGATAACGCTGCTCGGTGGAACTCATTGTCCGACTTGCATAAGCGTTTGGGCGCTCCCGCCCGTCGCTCAGTCGGTGTGACAAGACAGCACCCAAGCCCGTCTTGCTGGCATCCGTTGCCAACAACAGGGGAAGCGCAGGGTCATCCGGCATGAGGACTCCTGGAGAAGTTAAGGCCCTCTTGATGTCCTCGTACGCCTCCTCAGCAGCCGACGACCATGCGAACGGTTCGACAAGGAGCATGTCTCGGAGCGGTCGATTCCTGGTGGACAGATCTGGAATGAAGGAGCTGTAATACGTTGCTTCACCAAGCAACAACTGTAACTTTTCAGGTGTGGATGGTTTCGATACATTGCGCACGGCTTCCACGTGTTTGTTTGACTTATGGACACCCTCAGCATCTATCCTATGCCCCAGGAACTCCACGGATGGTATGGCAAACACGCATTTTGCTCGCTTCAGCTTCAATCCTTGCGATTTAACCCGTTCCAGAGCAGCATTAAGAGCCACGATCAAGCTGTCGAAACTGTCGGCGAAGACAAGGATGTCGTCGAAGAAGTTTATGACGTTGGGAAGATCCTGCAGGACTGTTCCCATTCTCCGCTGCCAGATAGCGGGGACATTCCCCGCCCCGTAAACCGCTCGGGTTGGGCGAATTAAACCGTGCGTTGGAGTATTGAGGGTCAAGGCCTGACCAAATTCCTCGTCGACTGGTAGGTGTGTGTACGCGTCCGTCACGTCGAAATGGCAGAACAGCTTGGCTCCCTTCATTCGATTGAACAGGTGCTCCGCCCTTCCCATTTTTCTTGACCACGACATGTTTTGTCGAGCCCCATTCCGAATGCTCAACTCTTTTGTAGAAACCGACGCGATTTTGGCATCGATTTCTTTTGCGTATGCTGTCCGTAAAGCCAACGGTATCTCTCGTGCTCGGCAAAGAACCGGCGCTGCTCCCGGTTTTCAATGTACCGTCGCAGGAGGACCCACCAGTTTCCCTGGCGTCTCACTGAAAACATCATTATAGTGAGTTAGGAGTTGTTTAAGTTGACTCTCCTGCTCCGACGTCAAAGACGGCGCCGCCGTCGCCATCCTGTGCATCCAATCCGAGCAAGAGAATAAGTTGACGAAGTTTATCTCGCCCACGAATTGTGCGATCCACTCTCGGCCAAGAAGTGTTTCCAAATCCTCATCAACAACATAGAGATCCAGTCTTCAAGTTGTGATTCCGACCGTTGCATTGACGGGAATGCAGCCAATGCAGCGAACGCGATGGCCCGTGTAACTAGCAAATTGTCTATCGATTGGCTGCAAAACAAAATCTCGTTTAATCGTACTCAACACCTTTTCGCTGATAATTCCACAAGGTGCACCGGTATCGAGTTCCATCTCCAGGCTGCACCCGTCGATTTGAACGTTAATCATTCGCTTGGCCGTGGACGTCACGACGCGAATGTCATGCACCTCGTTCAGACGTTATAAAACGTCAACCTGCTCCGCCGGTAACTCGGTCTCTGTAATTTGGCCTGCCGTTTGCGCCGGTTTTTTCGCCCTACAGACCCTCGCGATGTGACTCTGTTTCCCGCAGCTATTGCACTTCGCCTCACGAAACCTACAGGAGTCCCGTGAATGCGAACCTCCACATCCGTCACACGGCGGGCGCTTGTTCCCGACGCCCCGTTCGGCTTTCTGTGATGCCCCGCGACCGTTCTGTTGCCGATTCCGACCGCGCGACACCGATCTGTTCCGCGGTGGCCCTTTAGTGCCTCGCTTGGTTCGCGGTGGCGCGAATCCCAAACTGTTCGTCGTATCACGCATCGTTGGCACTTTTATCGTCCCCACCTCATTGGTCGTGTTGCGCGTCGCCTCGAGCGCGTGCGCGATTTCGTACGCCTCGGTAAAGGTTGCCGGTTTCTTCGCGATAATCTCGTCGCACGTCTTACGAGATTCGAGGCCATGCAAAAATTGTTCGATCAACATTCGGTCTATGAACTCACCGTATTCGCAATAGGCGGCGCCCTGTCTCAGTCTTAGGGTGAAATCGGCAACGGTTTCGCCTTTATGTTGCGAAATCTGTCGGAACTTGATACTCTCGGCGTATTTGTTTTTTGCCCGATCGAAATGACCAACGAGCGTGTTGCGCAGCTCAGTGAACGTAAGGTCCTCCGGCAAACGCGGACTCACCAAAAATTTGACCGCTTTATTTAGCTCCACGCCCATGTAGACACGGGCATAGTTTGCATGCCGCTCCTGCGGAACGCGACTCAGCTCGAGAGTCTAGTCGAAGCGCTTAAAGTAATCTCCAACTGTCGTTCCGTCGGTCAAACTGTACGCCGTCATGGAAAATGGCAGTGGCTCCAACGGCGTGCCGGCCGCCACGCCATTAGCCCCCTCGCCTCCTCCAGCGGTGGCAAAGTTCGTCGTGGACGCCTGCATCGCGTTTGCGAGCAAGCCCGCGAACGCCTACAACAATTCCGGTGGTACTTCCATTTTTGCTGCAGACTGGCTACGCACGTGTGTCAATGGTAATCAGTCGTTTTGTCCAGTCGACACGACACTGGTCTTTCTCTCCTTCATTCCGCGTAGATCGACACTATCCCAGTTCTGACACCACTTTTATATCCTCGTGAGAACTGCAGGGCGAATAATCGAATCGCGTGTCATTTAGTACGATAATTACTTTATTACGAGAGAAATCTCAACGACGTCGGCTGAAGCGTGCAGAGTGTAACAACGCGTGCCCTAACGGCAACTCCTACCGGCACACGGTGGTCTCAGAAAGCAGTGTCGCCAAATACTAGTTAATACATATACAACACACATATTATTTTTTATGGATTGGAACCATACTGAGGGTGAGGCTGAAAAACTTTGATGGTCGAAAAATAAGGGCCACCTTACAGTACAGGCAGTAAATTTGTATCACACAAAGTGAAACAGCCAGTCCTTACTATGCGAAGAGACATACAGTTCTGTCTCCTAAAGTGAAACTGGTTCGGGACCGGTCGGTATTAACTTTCAAATCGGGTAGCCTATTCGGCTTGCCTTTATTCTCTGCCACCGCGCGTGAGACGGCCTGATATGAGAGCGTTCAAGAGTGTAGGCGACAGCGACAAGTCATAAATTACGGTTTCCTGTCACTCGCTGCGGCAACTACAAAGGACTAGTGGTGATGGCGAATTATCATTCATGGAATCACGAAATGTATGTATTACTTATGGAGACAGCACTGTATAGGGCGCATTTAGGAGGGGACCAGCTACTGCACCGTAAATTTGGGACCAGCCCGAGAAATTCAAATTCACTGCCTTTAATAATACATGCGTGCAAAACTTTCCGATCCTACAGATTTTTTTAATTGTTTCCAGAAGCACGGACTAAATGTTTTACAGCTAATATTCGGTATAGGGACATGACAGACAAAAGAAAATAGTATAAGAAATACACGCTGCTTGTTATACAGGGTGTCCCAGAATTGAAGTACATCGCAGAACATGCAATATCCTGATCCAAAAAGACATCGAAAAATCCTTAACCGTTTTGGGATCCAGGGTTTCGTTTTCGAGATATTAACAAAAAACCCCGACCAATCAGAGCGCGAGACTTCCGCTGGAGCTCCCGCGCTACGACTACGAACAAGCAAGGCGGCATGCATCGAAGAAAATTGCGTAGAATGGCAAATGAAAAAGACGTAACAAAAAAATCTAACCTTTTGCCATGGTTTGTTTGCCATTTAAAGTGAATAATGAATAAAAGATAAATGGATGAAAATCATGTGTAACGTAAAAATACGAATACACAGTTTTTTTTTAGAAGACTCGAAAATAATAATTATTTGGAGTGAAAGGATAAGGAATACGTAAATTTCTTTTTTTAATAACGTACAAACGAAAAGGTAATGCAACAGGAAACGAACGAAAAGTGATCGTAATTCGTTATTTTGATAAAAATCCGTAGTTCAATAACGGCCAACACTGTTGTTGATAATGAATAAGTCTGTGCAAAAACTGCGAAGAAAAATTTACGTACTAAAATTTAGAGAATTATCGCCGAAAATAAGCCATAGCCTGCGTTAAATTTAAAAAATAATAGTCAGCAATAATGTAACTAAGACACACACTTTCGGAAATTCACATTGTTGTGTCCCAACCGACACCCCAAGCGCAACGACACCGTGGCATTCCGATTGCCACAATCGAACGGCCGAAATCGGGCACAACCGCGTAAGGATTCTCGGAAACGTTCCGAGACTATCAGCACATGGTGAAACACCCAAAAGCGGGCCAAAGACGGAGACCTTGATGGTCCCCGCTTTGCCCCGATTACAGTATAAGAATGATGTACGAGCAATGCGAGCTCAGACTTGATTGAGACTACATGGAGACTTGATACAGACGCTGTACAAGGTCCACGCCTGATAAAGGCATAGTACCAGTGTCACCCATATCGGGACAGAATAAACTTGTTTAAACCTTACGGTGAGTTCCAACTCTTTAATCAGCAACGATCCCCTACCTTCGGTTTCCGAACCCAATCCTTCCGTCCCGGCATTCTCACCCGAACCTTCGGAGCCAGTTGGACGACAACCGTGAAGGACGACCCGGAGCACCCCGAGATTCTCTGCCAGAATCTCGACCCCAGGCGCCTTGACACAACAATTGGTGGCAGCGGTGGAATCCCTGCCAACGTAAGAAACAAGCCTGACCGACGGGGACACCAGGACTTAGCGGAGATAACGACCCACTCAACAGAAGGGCAATCCACTTCGCAGTATTGACGGACATCTACAGAGGACGCCGCCAGCAATGTCTACAATCCACACAGACGAGCGATGCATCACCTGTTCTACGTGCTGTAAGTGCGAAATACCACTCTCAGCGAAATCAGGCCGCACGCCGCTGTTCTCATGCGCCGCACAAAATCCTTAGATAAAAATATCGAGCGCGATTTAGAACTAACCGAGCGAAAAGAAATTCTTTCGCCTAGAGCCCTTCGCCGAAGTGCTCCGCGTAGATTCTGTAAAGTCCGTACGCTACGACCCTCCCACGAATCTCTCTTCGACGCGACATTCGAAGCCCTTCGTGAAATCGGAGAACGTGCGCGGCTTGCTTTAGACGTAGAAACCAGCGAAGATTGTAGCTTTGCGACCGTACTTCCGACTGCGTCAAGTCACGCCGAACACTTAACCGCCAGAAGACTCTATCCGTTTGACGAATTAGATTATAGTTTAATTCCGAGCGGAGATTTAGAGACCGACAACAATATGCCGATTACTCCTACAACAACCGCGAGCGAGCACGCAGCCCAGGACCCCGCAGGAAGCGGAGACCGGCTAGCGAACCTAGAAAGACTACTCGCGGGACTAACTACCACTCTAACTAGCCTTAACGATAGAATGAGGAAAACGGACGAAAGAATGTTAGCCATGAACGATAGGTTAGGAACAGTAGAGGCGAGGGAAGGCCCGCTGCAGGACTCGGTAGACCGAGAAATAGATCGATTAAGGGAAACAATGAATACCCCGCGCGCAACGCCTCACCTTCCGCACAGAACAACGGTACACTTCGAGAACTACCGCGATCAAGAGGAAGAACCCGGACGCACTAGCCTTTTCGTTCCTCCTAATTACGAGTCAGCTGACCGATACGACGCACCGACAGGAGTAAACACCCAACAATTAATTAACTCGATAAAAGCCATATCCATATTCGATGGGAAGGACCCCAAGCGATTAACCGCTTTCCTGACCACCTGCAAATACGTATACTACGCTTAACGAACGGCGGAGGAAAAGGCCCAAATTCTAAAAGGAATAATATTGATGCGATTGAAGGTGACGCCCTAGACGAAGTACAGACGCGCCAAATAATATCCGTACAAGATTTAGAGGACGTACTGACTTCTGTATAGAAGCCGCCGCGTACAGTTTCGACCGTACAACGGGAACTGCTATATAGTAGACAGGGCACTCACGAAGACGCGCATCACTACGGGAATCGAATATCAAAATTGCTAAGGGAACTAATCGCGACCGGAATCGACGACAAGGTTAGCCAGGTAGAAAGAAACTTGACCGCGAAAGTATACAAAAAACAGGGACTAACGATATTCGAGGACGGGCTCCGCGACGACTTGAAGGTTCTAGTCAAATCGCAGAAACCCACGGACCTGCAAGAAGCAATTACGATAGCCATAGACGATGAGCGGTCGATCACAAGACGACCGGCGACGTTGGGAGGAACGCGCGAAACGAACTCTTCTTGGCGCACCTATCAGAATAGGAATAAGACAGCATCTCAATACTGCAATAATTGTAAACGGTCGCGGCATGACACTAAAGACTGTTGGAAAAAGCAGGATAGGGATAGGGATAAACCGCCGAAAACCTTTTTTTCTTCGGATAATAACCGGCGAGTGCAACCCATATCAATTAATGAAAATAGTCGGGAATCGACAGGGTGCAAATCGGAAAGCCACCGACCGGCTGACAAGGAAAAACGACAGTCGCGAGGCGGAAGCGCTGATCGCACACATTCCGCGCAGGGCCGCCGCGATAATGCCGGGCTGTCGAAACCTAACTCTCCTACCCGAGGAACTTCGGGACCCTTCCGTATGATTAAAATAGGATCCCTCTTCAAGGGCAATCACACATCGGATAGGGTATAAGTAGAAATAAAAGATAGCAAAAAGGAAAGAACCATAATGCTACTAGATAACGGGACAGAGGTATCTCTACTCGCAAAGAGAGCTCTCCCAGACAACGTAGTAATGGTACAAAGCGACGCCCTTCTCACCTCATTCTCGGGAGAAAACACAGAAACCTTAGGGAAAATAGACGCCACGTTTTACATAAACGGAAAAGAAGTGATACATCCCTTGTACGTAGTAGACGGAAATACCCTAACAAACGCGGACGGGATATTAGGAATAGATTTCCTCAAGGAGAATAGAGCATCCATTAACTACCCCACACAGAGCGTGTTAGTAAACGGAGAACCATGGAAAACCCTAAACCAAAACATGGAAATAACAATACCCGCCCGCACACAGCAGTTAGTCATGGTTCTAACGAATGATACTCAAGACGGAATAATAGAAAAAGAACAGCTAGTTGAAGGCGTATATTTAGGAGAAGGGTTAACGAAACCCAAAAAAGGGAAATGCATAGCCTGCATTATGAACACAACCGCGGAAGCAACAACAATAAGCGTGCCGCGAGTTAAATTAAGCAAAATAATGGATAACAAAATAATTTACTGCAGCGATAGCGCCGCAACTGTTCGGGCTTTAACCGCGAAAGAATCGCTGACCACGCGCATTGCTCGAGTCATCGAGCAGGTAGACCACGAGCATATGAACAAACAGGAAAAAGAATCCATAAATGAGATATGCAGGGAGTACCACGACACGTTTCACCTACCGGGAGACAGACTGACGACGGTCACCGTAATTGGCCACCGGATCCCCATAAAGAGCGACACGGCACCCTGTGACATCAACGCATATAGGCTACCCGACCTCCACAAGCGGGAGGTAAAGAAACAGGTGGAACAGATGCTACAGGATGGCATCATTCGACACAGCTTCAGCCCGTGGAACGCACCCTTGCTGGTGGTACCCAAACAACCGGATCCCGAGGGAAACATTAGATATCGCGTAGTAGTCGACTACAGAAAACTCAAAGAAGTCACCATAGGCGACTCATTCCCACTACCTAATATCACGGATATACTGGACAAATTGGGGAAAGCGCAATATTTTACCACCCTCGATTTGGCGTCCGGATACCATCAGATTCCGATGGAAGAACGGGATAAGTGCAATAGAGCGTTTTCAACGCCACAATGCCACTACGAGTTCAATCGCATGCCTTTCGGATTAAAAAACGCACCCGCGACGTTCCAGCGAGCAATGAACTCCGCGCTTATCAGATTACAAGGAATAGACTGCTTCGTCTACCTTGATGATATTGTCATATACGGAGCAAATTTAAAAGAACATAACACACGACTACGGAAAGTTCTTGACTCTCTTCGCAAATACAATTTAAAACTGCAACCGGAAAAATGCGTGTTTCTAAGAAAAGAAGTAGGATTTCTGGGACACATAATTACCCCCAACGGGATTAAACCAAATCCCGAAAAAACCAAGGCCGTGAAAGAATTCCCTGTCCCAACAAAGCTAAAAGAATTACAAGCATTCCTGGGGTTAGCAGGATATTATCACAGATTCATCCCAGACTATTCGAAAATAGCTAAACCCCTATCCAATATTACTAGTAGCAAAGTCGAATTCACCTGAATAGCTGAGCAACAAAACGCGTTCGACACATTAAAAGAGGCACTGACTACGGCACTCCTTTTAATTAACCGGACTTTACAAAAGAATTCGTAGTAACGACAGACGCATCCGACGTAGCGATAGGTGCAATACTATCACAAGGAAAAATAGGCGAAGATAAACCAATAGCATACGCGAGCAGGGTATTGAATAAGGCAGAACGGAATTACAGTACAACGGAAAAGGAACTATTAGCCATTGTTTGGGCAGTCAAGCACTTCAGACCATACGTCTATCGTACACCATTCAAGGTAGTCACCGACCATAAGGCACTAGTATGGCTATTTAAGGTGCAGGACCCAGGATCCAGATTAACAAGATGAAGAATCTTATTAGCCGAGTACGACTACGAAATCATTCATAAATCAGGGAAAAATAACACTAACGCGGACGCGGTAAGCAGGAACGTGCACGCGCTGCAGAACGAGAGAGCGGTGGAAGCAAAACCAACCGCAGTCTGCGATGAAAAAACGAAACAGCAAATTCTCTACGAATACCATTGCACACCTACGGGAGGTCACCAAGGTATTCAGAGGGCAACAAAACGAATAAAGCAAAAATACAAATGGCCAGGTATGAATAAGGACATCGAGGATTACATACGGAAATGTAGCCTCTTTCAGAAAAATAAACTAGGTCGAAAAAGTAAGGTTCCAATGGAAATCACGGACACACCACAAGAGCCTTTCGAAAAAATAGCATTAGATATAGTAGGACCCCTTCCGGAGAGCGAACAAGGAAACGTATACATATTAACGTTCTAGGACCTCCTCACAAAATTTAGCAACGCGATACCTCTACCTAACCAAGAAGCAACAACGGTCGCAGAAGCACTCGTTGAAAAAATTATTTGCAAATACGGCATACCAGAAAAAATACTAACAGACCAAGGTACAAATTTTCTAAGTGAAATGTTTAAAAACATATGTAAACTACTTCGAATCACCAAACTTCAAACAACCGCGTATCATCCGGAGTCAAACGAAGCATTAGAAAGGTCACACAGAACCCTAGTAGAATATCTTCGACATTACATAGACAACGACTAGACGAATTGGAATCGGTGGCTACCCTACGCGATGTTCACATACAATACAACCCCACACACCGCGACGGGTTTCACACCATACGAACTGGTCTATGGAAAAACGGCATTAATAGCGACCGCGTTAAGAAGCCCGCCTAGACATACGTACAACTATGAAGACTACGCGCAACTGACAAGGGAACGTATAAGAGCAACAAATGAAGTAGCAAGAGAACGACTTCAGCAAGCAAAGAAAAGGTCAAAAGAGGAATACGATAAGAAAACGCGCGAAATAGAATTCAAAATCGGCGACAAGGTTTGGCTATACGACGAGTCCGTACGTCGAGGGAGATCAAAAAAACTAGACAAAAGTGGGTAGGGCCCTACGTAATAACGGAAAAGAACTCACAGGTAAATGTAACTATAGAAAAGGGAAGGAAAACCCTACACACACACGCGAATAGATTAAAACATTTCATCGAATAGAAAAAAAACAGAGGACTCGGACAATTAAAATATATCTCACGACGAACCTTAATTACTATATGAAGGAATAGGATACGGATGTAACAGGAAAATAATTGGGAAGACACATCAAATAGGTAAAATGAAGTATATTCTAGGAAGAAAATATACATATATGAATCAACAAGGGGGGGGGGGGAAGCCCCAAAGGTCGTACTGACCCCAGTCTTCTCCTTATAAACAAAAAGAAAAGAAACATGTTAAATGCGAAACGGATCCAAAAAAAGGATAGGAGGAAAGGCTTACGGGACAGTCACCTACCTCTTAGTCCACCCGAGACAACCCAAACAGCCGCCGCAATCCGTAAGTGTCGCAGGACAGGGCCCACGACGGATACCCTTCCTCCCACCGGGAATCAATGTAATGCCGCTGCAACCGCCGCTCCCGCCGCAGCGAACACATCTCCTGGATAGAGATGTAAACAGGGAATACGACGTTCGGCGAACATCTGTCAATAATAATAACATGACAGGCAATAATCACAACACCGAAAAAATACATAGTGAGCAAAACTTACGGCAAAAAGATCTTCAGAATACATTTTTGAAAACTCGATTGACACAACAAACTTGGTTGATTATGATAATCAAAATGCGCGAACAACCCAATATATATAGTAGGTGCGAATTAGTTAAGTAGGAAGGGATAGAATCCGACTTCACTGTTGCAGGATGACCGTACTAGTGGGGGACCCAATCAAAGCGTCGCCGACTGGCGGCCAGGCTTCATATACGATATCACCGATCAAGCATAAAGCAGGAATCCACTTTACGCACATCGGAGAACTACACATGGTAACCAATTCAAGGAAAATCGTGACCCATTTAAAAATGGATACTCTCCTCGAGAGAAATCGGCAACTGGCCTCCTACGTAAACGAAATACAGCGCCGGTGCGAAAACGAAATTGCAATCCAACAAACGTGTACGGATAATCGAGACCCACTACGTAGAAGAGCGGAAAAATTGTATAAAAGAATAGATCAGGTGTCGGAAATGCCGACTTACGTGCCAGATAGGCGACGGGGGTTAATCAACGGAATAGGGACCTTAGCCAAAACCATATTCGGGACTATGGACGCCGACGACGCCGAACAGATTAACAACCACTTGTCGCGACTGGACGGATCACAAAATACATTGATGACCGCCATGAAAAACCAAATTCAAATAACAAATAATACGTTACATAACTTACATGACGCGGAAAGAACGATACAACGCAACGAAGAAATATTAGAAAAACAGACGAGACTATTACGTGCACGGATCGAAACGGCCTTACTACAACAAACACGAAGAGCTGACGTAGTAGATCATTTCATTACATTAAATGCCCTACTGACCGACTTGACTCAGGACGTAATCGACGTGTTGCAATATTACACCGGCCTGATAAGCGGCATAATCAGCACGAACGTAATTGCAAGCGCACAAATTACCAAGCTATTGCAAACCGCCGTACAACACCTCTCAAGCGGACTCACGTTTCCGATAGCACCAAACGTAGAAAATACCAACGTGATTGAGAAATTGTCATCAGTCACCGCGCACTTCGATAGGACTACGTTGATAGCAGTAATAGCCGTCCCCCTAATTTCTTCTCAAACGTTCACAGTGATCGACGCTACCCCAGCGCCGATTCACGTCCACGGCAACACATACGCGTTGTTAGTCATAAGAACCCCGATACTCGTCATAGACGCAAGCACCAATCAGTACGTGCTCACAGATCGTGACGAGCTAAAAGGATGCAAACAAGTAGTAGCACAGTATTATTGCGGACGACCAATGCTAGCGCACAACGTAAATGGCGATCTCGAGTGCGAAGCAAGCCTGTGGCTGCAACCCTCGGACGAGTTCCCGAAAAATTGCGAAATAAAAAACATCGCGGTAAACCACACGATGTGGATAGGCACCCCGCGCGCCGACACGTGGATTTTCGCGACACACCAACACGAGACACTGACTATACAATGTAACGAACGACAGCCCGAACACGTCGATATAGATAGGACAGGAATCCTCAGGATTACGGGAAATTGTAACATCCGAAGTAAGGACGTAGTACTAAAGAAGTGACAAACGACGTATAGTCAGGATTTCGAACTGCCGACGGCACCGCGATACGACATAACGGCAGCGATGAACGCGACACGACGGGGCGAACCAGCGCACCCCCTCACGCGTTTTCAGTTAGATAAGCTCCTAAAAAATTCATCTGAATTCTCGGCATTGTATAATCAACTCAATCAGGTGGAAGGCGATCTAACCAACAATAACTACCAACCAGGACTGGCGACCTGGCAAATTGTGCATCCAACATCGACGATTATCGTACTAGTAATACTTACCATACTCGTCATGTATTTGTTAAAACGCGATTACCAAATGGGCCGAAAATTGCAAATCCCTACACCAGTGAAAGCGCAGGAGCCGAAAAAATCAGCATCCAACCTTCGCGCAGGAACCACTAAAACAACCGCCACGGACAGCGAATATGCCGAGGCTTTTACGATTTAGGGTACGGGAAATTTTGTAAACCATCTTGCGAAAAATTCCCCTAAGCACCCTTCCCTGAAGGAGGGGGGGGGGGGGGGGATGTTGTGTCCCAACCGACACCCCAAGCGTAACGACACCGCGGCATTCCGAATGCCACAATCGAACGGCCGAAATCGGGCACAACCGCGTAAGCATTCCCGGAAACATTCCGAGACCATCAGCACATGGTGAACCACCCAAAAGCGGGCCAAAGACGGAGACCCCGATGGTCCCCGCTTTGCCCCGATTACAGTATAAGAATGATGTACGAGCAATGCGAGCTCAGACTTGATTGATACTACATGGAGACTTGATACAGACGCTGTACAAGGTCCACGCCTGATAAAGGCATAGTACCAGTGTCACCCAGATCGGGACAGAATAAACTTGTTTAAACCTTACGGTGAGTTCCAACTCTTTAATCAGCAACGATCCCCTACCTTCGGTTTCCGAACCCAATCCTTCCGTCCCGGCATTCTCACCCGAACCTTCGGAGCCAGTTGGACGACAACCGTGAAGGACGACCCGGAGCACCCCGAGATACTCTGCCAGAATCTCGAACCCACGCGCCTTGACACAACAACGCGCAGCTTCAAAACCTGTGTTACTAGGTCACTGAACCGATCCTGATCATCGTTGGACGCACCGAGTGCACAGCTGGTCTCAGGCACATAACACCACACAAAGTTAAGGGTCGTAACGTCAAGTGCGTCCGGGTTAATGTACCGAATATCCACTTCATTGCACGGCTACTAACACTGATCACTTAATTAATTTTTCATGGAACGAGTTGTTCCTACGTTATAAAGATTGGTGGAAATGAATTTTCACTTGGCGTTCGGAACCGTAGGTATTCCCGCGTAATTTCTCGCGCAGCAGCACTTGCGTCCCCGTTGTTCAGGGGGTACACAAGACCTTTTCCAAGCAACTTCCTCTACCCCCAAATACTTTCTCTCGTTCCATTATGAGTTCACTCCCACCAGGTCAAGAGGCTTCAGGTAAAAAGAAGCCAGCACATTTTTGAAACACACGTGCTTCGCAGAAGTGCAAGGAACGAACCATCGAACACTTTCACAAAAGCCCGCGCTCCGTCCTTTTACTGTCACTGTACCCATTGCTTCGAGACAGACAGCAGACACCATGTGTACATATCGGTTGGAAAGTGTCCGAAGAGAAGAGAAGCAGAAAGTCTTCGAGTTGCTATAAAGAAGAAAATGCATACCATTCCTGTTTCCCTTTTCCGAAACCCTGAATTTACGTCTGCTACGAAACGGAATTAATTAAGCCATAAATTACCCAAAACTGTAGAAAAACGTTCCCTACGGCCGACTAGCGGGACAATACGGTCATAAACCGCGACCCTGGCGGAATGCTCTGGCCCATTAACCTGATTAATTTCTGGGAAGTAGTAATTAAAAAGTTTTATTCAACCTCGATATGGCTCGCGAAGAGACACAGGAAGAAAGAGAGTATGTAGTTTGCTGACTGCGCGTAGTTCCGTCGCGTGCTTCGTCCTTCCATCAAATTAAGGAAGGATCCCTTATCTCTCGAGTATAAACGCGCTCGACTTTCAAAACAAAAGCACGCATTGACGTATGCCGTACGAGAGAAAGTGGGCTTGAAGTCCGATTGGTCCTAATCTAACCAATCTGCCCTGCATCCCTCCCAAACGGCCACTGTCTTGAAGAGGCCTTCTTCACAGCAATATCTCCTCCCCAAGGCCCACCTTTTCTCGCACGGAATACGTCGACGCGTGATTTTGTTTTGAAATTGAGCGCGTGTTTATACACGAGGAATAAGCAGGCCCGATTGGTTAGTTTAAGACCAATCGAACTTTAAGTCCACTTTCTCTCGCCTGGAATACGTCAAAGCGTATTGTTCCTGAATTGGGGGACAATCTGGAGCATGCATTATCCTGATGCCAGAAGACATCGAAAAGTCCTTTACTGTTTCACCTCGAGGTTGCGATTGTAAAAATCCGATAAAGTACTACCACGTTCGCTGAAATGTTTCCTGTAAATTAAGCTTATTTCTAAAGTAATGCAGCTGATATTAACATCGCAGTAAGCTGTTAAAGACAACGGCGCGTCCCGTCTCAAGTAAAGCAACCGCGCACGATTACAGTCAGCTGACCGCACCGCTACCACCCCATATTTCTTCAGTGAGGTCAAAAACAGCTCGACAGAAGAATTGCAGGTGAATTTTACTAACCCACTCGTGGCCAATGGCACTGTTTTTATAATAATCACATTTGTATGTACCAGCTTGTCCTTATCTTGATTATTTGTTGAAAAGTGTCATTGTTCAATGGAGACTTACTGACTCACTCATTCAGTGACATTATTAACCCCTTGGCATGTAATTTAAATTCCGACGGTCGGCGCAAAATCAATACAAGAGGTGAGTCACGTGTCGAGCTATTTCACGGTTCGGCTCAGCGTCCGAAGTTGTCAATCGCACATGTCTTAGCCCCGTTACGTAGTTGCAATAAAGTTGCAAAGTTGAAGATAGCACTGTTAGAATCTACCTTCGAGAATGTTGTGGGAGCACGACTGCTAATACCAGACATGGGACAGTCAGAACTGTTTCTAGAACGAAAGTGAACGGATCTTAACAGAGCTATCATCATACATTTGGCAGGCAATGTATACCAATGAAGAGTATTACGATATGTTCGTAGTATACGGGAGCTGTGACACCAACATCGTGGCTGCTGTACGCGCGTACAATGAGAAGTATCCCAATCGACGTGCCATAAGCAGAAAAATAATGACGGTGTTGACATGGAACTTAAGAAGTACTGGTCAATTTCGTTCGGATAACAGTACGAGGAGAAGAACGAGAAGCAACGAGTCCGTGGAAAATGAGGAAGCTGTCAACGATTTCGTAGAAGAAAATCCAACTATAAGTGTGCGTGACATTGAAAGAAGTTCAGGAATACCAACATCGACGGCACATCCAATTTTACAAGAAGAAGGATCCATACCACCTGCGCCGTGTACAAATACTACAGTCTCACGACATGCCAGTTCAATTGACGTTTTGTCAGTGCCTCTTGAACAAGTATGAAGAAAATCCAGGCATCTTAAAAAGGATTCTGTGGACAGACGAAAGTTCGTTCACGCAAGAAGATGTTTTTAACACAAGAAATTCACATGTGTGGAGTTATGATAATCCACACGCAACCACCATCAGAAGTTTTCAAGCTTGGTGGACTCTCAACGTTTGGGCTGGTTTATCCCAATTATTTGATGATCACATTTTGGCCCCTTCTTTCTATCAGCAAGATTAACAGGTGAAGAGTATTTAAATTTTTTGGAAAACGATTTGCCGGTTCTTTTGGAAGATGCTGCGTTGAATGTGCGGCGGAACATGTGGTACCAGCAAGATGGAGATGGACCACACTATGTGAATATTGTGGAGGACTTTTTAAATAATTCCTACGCGGGTCGTTGGATAGGCCGTGCAGGTTCAATAAATTGGCCACCACGATCTTCAGATATTACTCCCTCGGAGTTCTTCCTCTGGGGGTATGTAAAACAAAAGGTCTACTCCATTGAGATTGATACCGAAGAAACGTTAGGACAACGGATAATCGCAGTATTTGAAGTTATGGAAGAAGAAGGGGTGTGCCAGAGTATTCGCAATTCCTCCACCAGAAGGCTTCAAAAGTGCGTATAGACAGAGAGAGTCCTGTTTGAACATTTATTGTGAGTAGTGTAGTGCACCACAGTGTACATTAATAATTCCTGCAATGACACTTTTCAACAAATAATCAAGATAAGGACAAGCTGGTACATACAAATGTGATTATTATAAAAACAGTGCCATTGGCCACGAGTGGGTTAGTAAAATTCACCTGCAATTCTTCTGTCGAGCTGTTTTTGACCTCACTGAAGAAATATGGGGTGGTAGCGGTGCGGTCAGCTGACTGTAATCGTGCGCGGTTGCTTTACTTGAGACGGGACGCGCCGTTGTCTTTAACAGCTTACTGCGATGTTAATATCAGCTGCATTACTTTAGAAATAAGCTTAATTTACAGGAAACATTTCAGCGAACGTGGTAGTACTTTATCGGATTTTTACAATCGCAACCTCGAGGTGAAACAGTAAAGGACTTTTCGATGTCTTCTGGCATCAGGATAATGCATGCTCCAGATTGTCCCCCAATTCAGGAACAATACGCTTTGACGTATTCCAGGCGAGAGAAAGTGGACTTAAAGTTCGATTGGTCTTAAACTAACCAATCGGGCCTGCTTATTCCTCGTGTATAAACACGCGCTCAATTTCAAAACAAAATCACGCGTCGACGTATTCCGTGCGAGAAAAGGTGGGCCTTGGGGAGGAGATATTGCTGTGAAGAAGGCCTCTTCAAGACAGTGGCCGTTTGGGAGGGATGCAGGGCAGATTGGTTAGATTAGGACCAATCGGACTTCAAGCCCACTTTCTCTCGTACGGCATACGTCAATGCGTGCTTTTGTTTTGAAAGTCGAGCGCGTTTATACTCGAGAGATAAGGGATCCTTCCTTAATTTGATGGAAGGACGAAGCACGCGACGGAACTACGCGCAGTCAGCAAACTACATACTCTCTTTCTTCCTGTGTCTCTTCGCGAGCCATATCGAGGTTGAATAAAACTTTTTAATTACTACTTCCCAGAAATTAATCAGGTTAATGGGCCAGAGCATTCCGCCAGGGTCGCGGTTTATGACCGTATTGTCCCGCTAGTCGGCCGTAGGGAACGTTTTTCTACAGTTTTGGGTAATTTATGGCTTAATTAATTCCGTTTCGTAGCAGACGTAAATTCAGGGTTTCGGAAAAGGGAAACAGGAATGGTATGCATTTTCTTCTTTATAGCAACTCGAAGACTTTCTGCTTCTCTTCTCTTCGGACACTTTCCAACCGATATGTACACATGGTGTCTGCTGTCTGTCTCGAAGCAATGGGTACAGTGACAGTAAAAGGACGGAGCGCGGGCTTTTGTGAAAGTGTTCGATGGTTCGTTCCTTGCACTTCTGCGAAGCACGTGTGTTTCAAAAATGTGCTGGCTTCTTTTTACCTGAAGCCTCTTGACCTGGTGGGAGTGAACTCATAATGGAACGAGAGAAAGTATTTGGGGGTAGAGGAAGTTGCTTGGAAAAGGTCTTGTGTACCCCCTGAACAACGGGGACGCAAGTGCTGCTGCGCGAGAAATTACGCGGGAATACCTACGGTTCCGAACGCCAAGTGAAAATTCATTTCCACCAATCTTTATAACGTAGGAACAACTCGTTCCATGAAAAATTAATTAAGTGATCAGTGTTAGTAGCCGTGCAATGAAGTAGATATTCGGTACATTAACCCGGACGCACTTGACGTTACGACCCTTAACTTTGTGTGGTGTTGTGTACCTGAGACCAGCTGTGCACTCGGTGCGGCCGTCGATGACCAGGGTCGGTTCAGTGACCTAGTAACAGGTTTTGAAGCTGCACGTGAATTTCCGAAAGAGTGAGTCTTAGTTACATTATTGCTGACTATTATTTTTTAAATTTAAGGCAGGCTATGGCTTATTTTCGGCGATAATTCTCTAAATTTCAGTACGTAAATTTTTTTTCGCAGTTTTTGAACAGACTTATTCATTATCAACAACAGTGTTGGTCGTTATTGAACTACGGATTTTTATCACAATAACGAACTACGATCACTTTTCGTTCGTTTCCTGTTGCATTACCTTTTCGTTTGTACGTTATTAAAAAAAGAAATTTACGTATTCCTTATCCTTTCACTCCAAATAATTATTATTTTCGAGTCTTCTAAAAAAAAACCTGTGTATTCGTATTTTTACGTTACACATGATTTTCATCCATTTATCCTTTATTCATTATTCACTTTAAATGGCAAACAAACCATGACAAAAGGTTCGATTTTTTTTGTTACGTCTTTTTCATTTGCCATTCTACGCAATTTCCTTCGATGCATGCCGCCGTGCTTGTTCGTAGTCGCAGCGCGGCCCGGCGCGCGGCCACGCTAGTGCGGGAGCTCCAGCGGAAGTCTCGCGCTGTGATTGGTCGGGGTTTTTCGTTAATATCTCAAAAACGAAACCCTGGTTCCGAAAACGGTTAAGGATTTTTCGATGTCTTTTTGGATCAGGATATTGCATGTTCCGCGATGTACTTCAATTCTGGGACACCCTGTATACGTTCGTCAGTACCATATTGCTAGGATGCCATATTCAAAAGTTTCCGCCTACCTCAGCTTTTGTATCTATGTCAGATTTCTGGATATCAACATACAAGGAATGCTGTGCAGGATTACTAGAATCAGTTGATGATTGTACCAAATTCTAACAGAGAAACATGGTAAATATAGTTTGGGAGATCTTCTCTGCTTAAGGGGACCTTCCGGTCTAGAGACCAAAAAAATGGGTGATTTTTAGGAATTAATTAAAGGAAAACTACTATATACAATTTAATGGGACTTGTTGCATTGTATTAAGGATGTCTTAAGTTATAGAAATATATTTTTTGTTTTATAATTAATCATTGCATGCGGCACTGGGGAGTCGTTAAAGTCAAGGCGTCAAAAAATTGATCCAAATCGGTGGGAAACTGTATCTCCAAAAGTTATTATCCGATTCGACTGAAACTTTTTTTATTTTGAAGAATGTACTTCTGGCTAGGGGGAAACCAGAAAAATTATAAAAAATTGAAAAATTTTAATTTCTAAAGGCGTTGAAAGGACGGAAAACATAGAGAAAAACTGATTTCACACTTAAAGTGTCGTTATTTTCTCAAAAACTGTCATTTTTGTAATTTTTGTGCCCCCCGCCCCCTATCCAGAAGTATATTCTTCAAAATAAAAAAGTTTCAGGCGATTCGAGTAATAACTTTTGGAGATACAGATCCCACCGATTTTGAGAACACTGTTTCGGGACAAACGCGTTTAAAGTTTTACGTGAGTGCTAAGTGGCTGGTTGTGACCCACGCATTTGGCGCTACTCAAATGCCTTTAACGTCGGAAATTTTACGAATTTCAACAAATGCTTTTAAACATGTATTCCTAAAAGGTTGAACATGCGAAAAATGTAATAAAAAAAAATCGGCTTTTAGACCGGAAGGTCCCCTTAAGGATATTTTATAATTGTGAAAATGAAAAGCACTATAGACAGTAGTAGTTAGGCTATGAGAGTTCTGGATCAAATGGTGGGTGGGGGTTACGCGTTCTTGGCGTGGTTGGCGAAGGGGTGCGGTGGGGAGGGGGTACCGAATTCGTTGGTGAGGATAATGACGTCGTAGAGGAGGGGGATTTAAAAATTTCAAAATGGCGTCACACGCGCAAGCTGATTTCGCTGGTGAAGGGGATGACGTCACAGGAGAGGAGGTGGATTTTCAAAATTTCAAATTTCGTATTAGCCCCACCTATTGGATGTTTACGATACTTTGGGTCCGCGTCGGTATTTGGGCATGCGTCGGTAAATTCCCTAGGTTTCTCATACATTTCGTATTGGGACCCCCTGTAGGATGTTTAAGGTACTTTCGACACGCTTCGCCGCCACGCAATCTCCGTACGCATGCGGGGATCAGTGCCCAGGCGCAACCGCGACCGTTTCGCGGAAATTCAAATCGCGTCTTCGATTATGATATGTGAGAAAGAGGGTGGGCCAAGACAGGATTCAAAACGTTTTGTCATCTACGTGCATGCACTTCGTGCAGTGTGATTATATTTGAATCGTGGGAGCGATACAGCGCACGTGCAATGATGTAACCATATAGTGATAATTATTCAGGGAAGAGTTCCGAGTATTTCAATGATCGAGGAGGCTGTATGTGCATCGTCGCGGTAACCCATGGAGTAAACACGACATTTCGCCACGTGATGCAGTATGTTTATAGTAGGTAAGTGGAAGCGGTACAGCGATCGTGTAAGGGTGAAAATAGTTCGTTATAGACCCATGGGCATCTGATCTACAGTATACCAATCTCAGTACCTCCACGATTGCCGCGTCATCGTCTTCCGATGACGATAATAATGGTGGTGTGAGCCCTTTATCGACGTCGGTGCAGTTGGATGACAAATCACTAACGTTCGAGAGGCATACGATCCGTAACGCGTTAAGCCTACCGTCATTATCCGAGACGCCGTGGAGCAGTATCGTTCAAAACAAGTTTATGCAATTGTCGCATCAGCATCGTAAATTACTACGCTATATCGTGCGAAAGAGTACTGCGAGCAAATTCACATTTTATTGCATCGTTGGTGATAAGGACGTGCATCCCAAGCATGTGAAGTACTTTACCACGGTCGTGTGTACTCCGTTAACGCTTCTGCAGGACATTGAGAACGGCACGGTCGAAGTGTACAAAGTGTTGTGCCCTCGAACATTGACTGTTACCGTGGACTCGTTTTTGTGTCGTGAATTTGCAAGATTTTTGGATGAGCACCCGACACCGATTGTGCGACGACATTCAAAACGCGTCATTTCGCCGTTGGGTTTCCGATATTCGGATAAGGACTGCATCACTTGGAAGAGCCGTATCACTCAATCGCATCTATTCGTGCGTGTCTGGTAGACAAAAGTATTTGTGAATAAGTGAGCATGGAAGTGTTCATGGACACGTACAGGGTTTTGTCCCGAATGTCCGAGCTTTTACGCAGTGTTGCGGAATTCTGAGACTGGATGGATCAGTGCGACGCGTGCCTGCAGATCATCGTCGAGTACCAGTGCAGCGGAGGAGTGTCCGTGGCCGCGAAACAATGCCTGGTGTCGCTGATCGCGCGAATAAACATATTGCGCGTGATCGTGTGGGAAAAGTTTTCGCGAGTAGGGTGCGGGGTTTCGGGCTGATCGACTGCATCCAAAGTCGTATGGGAAGACGTGCAATCTGCGTTTGTAGGCCGTATTTCAACCGGTGCGGTCATCAACGTCGGACACGTCAATCCGCGTCGATTTTTAGAGGGTGCTTGACGAACTATGATCTCGCGCGTCACAGACGCTATCACGAAATATAAGAGCGTGTCCGTGAATACGAACTTGAACGCGGAGTTTATGTTTGGGAGAATACGGACACGAATATTTTCGGTACGCGAAATCACGTACTGTTATTACATTCAAGCGTGCGGGAGTGGTACTTGAAGCACATGGTCGCACCCTAGCGAGTGATGCTCTAGGAGTTCGAAGATCGTGGCAGTGGATGGACCCTAAGGGCTGTGCTAAATATTCTAGTGAATATTAATAAGCATAATCCGCTTCAAACCGGTTGCGACATACCGCTTCCGCGCGCCTTCGTCCTGAGAAAAGCGGTGGTGAATGTAAAGATCGGGGACAATGCGTGCTTCTTGTGGTCCGTCGTTATCAGTTTGTATCCTGCTGCTACGAACTTGAGTAGGGTCGCATCGTACCCACATTAAATGGCGGTGTTTCGCACGGACGATATGACTCTTCCCGTGACGTTGGAGCAGCTGACGAAGTTCGAGACGCTCAACAACTTGTCTGTAAACGTGTACAGGTGGTCCGACGGAAACTACGCGCCTCTGCATTTGACCGAGGACAAGTGAGAGAGACACGCGAACCTGCTACTGGTGTAGGACTCCAAGGACCCCTAACGTTATCATTTCGCATGGATTCGAAACATGTCGAGGCTCATATTGAAGCAGCTCGGCAAACGCAATGGTCAAATATTCGTTTGCGAAAGGTGAGTCAAATACGGAATATTTCGATCGATGTATTATTTATTCTAATGTTTTATTATTATTGATGTTATTATCGTTGTAGATGCCAAAGTTACTTCTATTCGTTCGAGTAATTGACCAAACATAATGTGGACTGTCAACGTCTGAACGAGTGTGCCGTCGAATTGCCGTCCGCGGAGGATAAATGGCTCCAGTTCAATAATTTCAAAAATAAGGAACGAGCGCCATTCATCGTGTACGCAGACTTCGAGTGCATTGTTACGTCCTGAAGGGACCTTTCATAAATCACCCTGAAATGCTGGAATGATTCGCGGGTTTTTTGCTCTGTTTAAGATACTAAAGCACGCCTTGGATTTACTTACCAGGGAAGAGGAAGATAAGAGTGGGTTGAATAAATTGGTACGCAGGGTTTTATAGGAATAACAGTAACGAGTGGAATACATTCTTAAAGAAAGCATAGATATAATAATAACATACCCTTGAGACGGCGCTCCGTCTCTGCTATCGCTCGCGTGTCTTCTATCTGGCTCGCTCCGTTGCGCTGCCTCACGGTCGCGGTGGGCCATGGCGCCGGATGGAGGTACACTTCGCCTAACCTGTTCGGCAGAGCGCGATTCACAAAACTAAGCGCGGAGACAAGATCGCGGTTTCGGACGGCACATCGGCTCGTCGTCAATCAAACTCCCGAAAACGACTGTCCTTACCCGGGCTCTCGGTTGCGAGCCGCGCCTCGTCCCATCGCTCACAAATGGGGGGAAACTGCCCCGTCGGCACTTGTCGATCGTACATTCTTCGGAAATTTCTGGGCCCGGGCCGTCGACGGTCACGTTGTTCCTATGGCTGTCGGTACGCGGCTCAACACAAAGTGATTGCCACGCGCGAGGCGATTCCGCTGCATCGCCTATTTGCAGGAAAGCGACGCGTGGACAGCACGCACGGGATGGGCCAGAAGGGCCCATGTAACAGCATGCTGAAGCACGTCGCGCCTGTGGAGCGGAGTCGTACGTACACGTACTAGCAGCACGGAGCGTATAGCGCGGGATATTACATTCATTGTCCCACCGACGCATCTCTGTGCTGTTATCGCGCGTATCGTCACGAATCCGAGTGGGTGAAATGGTTCGTGCAAGAACTGTGTGACTTTGCGGACATTGCGTATTCGTGATTGCGAAACGCGAAGCCAATGAACCCGTTGACAAGTCCACGTGTGTGGACGAACCTTCCTCGACGGGGACAAAAAAGTGCGCACCCATTACCACTCGACGGGCGAGTAGCGAGGCGCGGCCCACGTGACTTGTATATGGCTTGAATACCGGTGGTGTACCCTAATTTATCAGGCTACGACGCACAATTCGTAATTAAGGAGTTGGCGTCCGCGTTCGAGGGACAGATCGACTTGCTGCCGGTGATGGAGGAGCGGTGCATATCGTTCACCAAACCCGTCAAGGGAATCGACGCCGAGAACAACAATTGGAAGAGGGGATTGAAGTTTCGATTCATCGATTCGCTGAAGTTCTTAGCCGCTTGTCTGGAGAAACTCGCTTCGGACCTTGGCAAAGAACGACTCGCGATTCTACGACGTGAGTTTCAACATCTGCCGGACCATCATTTCAATCTTCTGACCAGGAAGTACGTTTTCCCGTACGACTACGTGACGTCATACTCCAAGCTGAAGGATACGCGTTTACCGTCCCGCAAAGCGTTCTATAACCGGTTGAACGATAGCGTCGCGTCGGAGCCTGATTACGCACTCGGCGTGAACGTGTGGAATACTTTCCGCGTACAGACACTGGGCGAGTATAGTGATTTGTACTTGAAAACAGATGTGCTATTACTCGCCGACGTATTCGATAGTTTCCGCACTGACTGTATCGCGAATTACGATCTGGATCCCGCACATTATTGTACGCTACAGAGTTTCACGTGAGTAGTAGGGCTATGACAGTTCTAACTCAAATTTGAGTTTCAATGTCAGAGGAAATACAACGCGGCGGGTAGGCGGACGGGTGGTGCGGGCGGCGGCGGATGACGTCACAGAGATGGCGGAGTGGTGGGAGTTAGTGCGGGAGCAGATATCGCATCAATCGATACCGAATCGATATCGAACCGTTACCGAAGTGCATCGAAGAGGAATCGCAGGTAAAGTGCTTATACTCTCTCGGGCCTGGTACCGACTGTCGGTAAGGAAGGAAATTTTAATTTTAAGATATTAATAATATTCGAAAAACTGACATCTCGGACGACGGGGCTCGTACCCAGGACCTCCACGGTACGAGTCAGCCGCCTAACCAACTCCCCCAACGCCAGCTCTCTGACATTAGTCTTTCCTCAGTGGTACATGTACCAAGCGTCACACGCGCATATGCACACACCATGAGCCGTTGCCATACGTCAACGCATAATAATTATCGGATGATGTCGGGCAATGTCGGGAAAGATCGGCGTTTTACAAACCACGTCTTCGGGGATGGGAAAGAGAGAGCAATACTTAGTTGTAAAGCTAAATTTGGGAGAGGGAAAGAGACATTTTAATGTCGATGAGCGGCAGGAGCCTAAAAGCTTGCTCTGTCTACCTAGGTTTCTTTTTGAAACCTATACGATCGGTGTTATTGGAAGGGCTACTCTACTAGCGAGACCACCGTGCGCAGGCCACAGGGGAGGCGGAACAATCGTGGGAATGTGAAGACCACGCTTGACTCAATGGGATCACTGTGAGGAATTTTTCTATAGGTTAGGCCTTGAGGTCACGAATTATATACGTTCGCAACCGTGGGGACCTACCCACAGGGCTGCGGAGTCGGAGTCGGAGTCGTGGAGTCGGAGTCGGAGTTCAGAAGGAATTTCTGATTACCGGAGTCGGAGTCTGAGTCGGAGTCGAAAAAGTATATGCCGACTCTAACACCGACTCCATATTAGTAAATTTTATAAAAATCCGAGTCTGTTGAGCTCTACGTGTTTATACACGCTCGCGATATATTTTTGTTTAACACTCGTACGACGAATGCAGGATCATTTTGGCCCTACTTTGACAAAGTCGGGCTCCGACTCAGTTCTCAGATTACAATCGCCAACGGAGTTTTCGAACGACACTCGTCGCTCGAAAGCAACATTGTCGGCACTTCGTTTCGTTATTGTTTCGTTATGGTGAGCGAGGTACCTACTTTGAAAGAACACATTTTTGCGTTCGTCGAAGCCCGTGGCCGCAGTAGCCCAGTCAGTCCAGTTTCACAAAATTTGCAGTGTCAAAAAAATGTTACCAAAGTCCGCAATTTTTGAACACTTTACAATTACAACGGATGGGAAATATTATCAGTGTCAGTGTATTGTAAAAGATGATGATGGTGAAAAATTATGTGCAGCAAAAATGAGCAGTTTTACTAGTTCCGAAAAAAAAGATGCGCCTACAAGAGCATCAAATTTAAAAAGACATTTGCAACGTATTCATCCTAAAGTGTTGGAAGAGGTAAATAAAAAAAGACACCAATACAAACATTCCATCTACTTTAGGGTTAAGAAAAGAACAGAAATCTAGTGCAAGACAAACTCAATTATCCACATTCTTCATGACTGATAAGATAACCGTAACAATGACCCCAGGAAAGTTTAAAAATCTAATAATCCAAATGGTGGTGCGAATAATGTGGCTGTAACCTTTTTTTCACAGCTGACTTTTTTATGCTTAAACGGTGAAATGGCTAGAAAACTTGGAGTTTTTTTAGATAGAGAATGCATCAGAAGATTGGTAATTGAAGAGACTAGAACTAGAAAAGAAGAACTGTCTGAAGGATCGCATTATCTTCATTAAAATGGATGCATGCACGCGCCACAGAGTGAATTATTTTGCCATTAATGTTCGATTTGTTGATGAAAATAATAAAATTTTAACTCGGACATTGGGGGTGAAGGATACTCAGGCACATCACACAAGCGAATATCTCCAGAAGTTGGTGCAAGAAGTGTTAGACGATTTTAAAATTAAAAAAGAGCAGATTTTATGTATTGTGACAGATAATGCTTCAAATATGTTAAGTACCACAGAGAAAATGAATAAAGCTATTGAAGAAAGTGCCCGCGTATTAGAAGACAATAATGAAACTTTCGCAAGTGACCCACAAACGGGACAAACAATGGAAAACAACGAATATTTGGATGATATTGTTGAAGAAGTATCGAAGGTATTTCAAATTCAACATATGCGATGTGCTGTGCACATATTGCAATTAGCAATACGAGATGGATTAAAAGATCATCACGCAGCTGCTCTCATTGAAAAACTGAGACAAGTGGCTGTTGCAGCTAGAACCCCTAAAATAGACGCTATTCTGAAAAGACGTGCTAGAAAAGGAATTATTTTAGATCAATCTACGCGATGGGGAAGCACTTATTTAATGGTTAAGCGTTTGCTTGAGTTAAAAACCTTTCTTGAAGATCTGGATAATCAAAGTGTTTCATTAACTAAAAGGCAATGGGACCAAACAGAAAAATTAGAAAGCGTCTTGTCATACCCTTATGTTGTCACCCTAAAGCTACAAGCTGAAGATTTGACACCTGGAACATTTTTGTTAGAGTGGAAAAGCTTAATGCATCAACTAAACAAAATTGAAGGATCCACTGCTGATGCGATTGTATCTTCAACGAGAAAAAGGGAGAATCAGTTATTGCAAAATAAAATTTTGTTAGCTGCTATTTACGTTGATCCAATGAATCGAATTTTACTAAATGACGATCAAATTGCCTTAGGGAAAAAAACACTCTATGAAGTAGCAATTCGCATGAAAAGGTTACAGATACCTGAAATCGATAAATCACAGGATGAAAAAGTTAGATGCTATGACAGCTCGGAATCATCTTCTTCAAATGAATCAAATGAAGGTTTAGACTTCGAAGCATATTTGAATAAAATAGAACGTTTAAAAGTAAAACGAAGACGCTTAACCAATCCAGAAAATGAACCAGTTGAAATTCAAAAAAGCAAATTTCAACAAGAGTTTTTAGAAGGATTAAAAGAAATTGAAAAATATGATCGTTTATCAAAACTGAATGTGGAAGATGCCATTGCTATTTATCCAGAAATTATTCGCAATGCAGCTAGATCTGTGACAGCAATTCCCCCGACACAAGTCAGTGTTGAAAGATTATTTTCAGCATTGAAAATAATTAAAACGGATTTAAGGTCATCTATGAAGGATGATTTGGCTGAAGCCATTCTTATTCTTAGAACCATTTTATAAGTTACATGATTTTGAATTTTATTTTGTTTTAATTTCATTGAAACGAATTCCACTTTATATTAATTATTCATTACTTCTTTTTCTTTTTGTCAGAATTCATTTATTTGAAATAAAAATATAAACAAACTTTACTTATAATATTTAATTTTTAAAAAATATTTTATTTTGTATTTTATTGCAATAAAAAGTGCTTCAATGGCCATTGAAGGTATTAGTTAAATTTAAAGATTTTTTTCATTATCGGTTCGTTCCTTTATTTGCCTTTACTGTTAGCGTAGCTTTAGCTTTTTATACTATAGATATATAATATATACAAACATACTTGTATTAAATATTAGTAATTCAGTTATATATAATAGATTGTTAATGTACTCAGTACATGTGTGTGTGTGTGTGTGTGTGTGTGTGTGTGTGTGTATATAAATGCAGGAGTCGGAGTCGGGGTCGGAGTCGGGAGTTTTGACTGCCGACTCCGCAGCACTGTCTACCCATATGGGGTACCAGCAGCAAGCGACGCACCGGGAGAAAAACGGTCACCCATCTTTCCCCGATACGTGCCCCGGGGTGTTTAAGTTCGGTGATCGGACGGGATCCCGTAGCAGGTTATCCACGCTCCACCAGAGGGCCATGCGGCTCGAGACTTTCTCGCCGGTGATCACAGACCCTCCCGTTAGTATATATAAAAATTCCGTTCTAATCCTGACCCCCAGAGAAATAATAATTTTTTAATCAACGATCTAGCGAACTAATGTGCAGCAAGCATTCTAAAGCTACCAAGTTATAAAGCGTTCAGATTTAACGTCGCAGCATATCGCACGATGGCATGCAATTTGAACCCCACCCTCAAGTATAAAAGTCTCGACACGTGTTGAATGTAATATAATACTTTTGGAAACGTCGAATCTTAAAATTATGCGGAGAGGAGGAAGATGCCGGGTAAATAAAATTGATAAATAATATACGTTTAAGAAATTTATTTCAAAATTAAAAGAATATAAAATAGAATACAAATAAAATATAAAAGAAAAATAGAAAAATATAAAAAGAATATAAAATACAATATAAGAAATACAATATAAATGGAAAAATATAGATATAAAAGAAAAATAAAAAATAAAAAGTAGACTAATATAAAAAGAGTATAAAAATACAATATAAATACACAATAAAAATATAAAATGGAAATAGAAATAGAAATAGAAAAAATTTATACAAATGAAATTAAATAAAAATTAGTCTATATATATCTATATAAATCGTCCCCTTCGGGCAGCGACAGCGCGGGCGGCGTTGGCGCTGGCGCGAGCGAGGGCAGGGAGCATGTCCCGCAAACGCTGTATCTGGGGCGGCGGTGGCAGCTGTGACAGGTTCTGAAACACGTAAACCCAAATATAATATTGATACATTCCGCACAATATCTGTCACGCACCTTCGATTCGCTTTACGCGACATATAATATTTATTTTTATGCCGGTTTGCTGACGCGTTCGTGACATGCTGGAAAGGGTCTAAAAGACTCACACGTAACTTATCCTCTGGCGAGGGAAAAGATTCTTTAATGGTTCTCCCATGGAGGGAATTGCTTAACACTGGTGCTACCTGGTAGCTCGCAAAATTGTCTCTGACGGCCGCACGTATTCGCAGCGACGAAGCGATCGCCATCCGCAGTCTTACTTGACGTAGGTCCGGTACTATTGGTAGTCCCAATTCTCGCGTGATTGGGATATGCCAATAAGCGACGACACATATTGTCTACGTAATCGCGCGTAACAACAACGCAGGACATAGGTATGCCCGAAACAGTAAACATGACGGTTACAAGTAACTTCTACGCTTATGACTGAGGACAAGCGCGACATTATCGTACATCTATTCCGAACAATATCCTATCACAATATCACTTACCAGCATGGCATCAATGGCTGCGGCGATGCTGTCACCGTCATCGCCGGTGTCATCGTCATCATCGGCATCACTGGCGGTGTCGTCGTCATCATCGGCATCACTGGCGGTGTCGTCGTCATCATCGGCATTACTGGCGGTGTCGTCGGCGGAGTCCTCGGTCTCGTCGACGGTGTTGTCGGCAGTGTCGCCACCACCACCGACTACACCCTGCAAATCCTAGAACATAGAAACCTTGATATAACATTGCAACATTTAAAAACATAAACGTAAAAACGTGTAAAACATTGCAGAGTATTAGGTATATACCTCCTGATTATTCCAACATTATGTGGAGTCATTCTTCGTTCATCTTCTTCCCCGTCTTCTTTGGACACATCATTCAACAAGAACATACCACCTCGAACGTGTATCGAACATCAATCTAACCACTTTGATCATGTATTGAACGTGTATCGAACTGTATTGAACGCCAATTGTACGTGTATCGTACCACATTCAACGTCAATTGAACGTGTATGGTAGCACTTTGATCGTGTATGGTACCACTTTGATCGCGCAGCGAATCACTTCTACATAATAATTACAACCATCATCTTAATCTAGCGTACATCACATGCAGGAGGTTGGGTTGGGGATGGGCAAAGAAAAAACATTAATGCATTAAAATTTGATTATATTTATTTATTTATGCATTTTTCTCTGGTGTTTAGACCACCAGTTGAATATTTTAAATACAATTTGCAAGGCACAGTGATTTGCGTGTCTGCCACATCGCAGAATATTACCTACATTTAGCTTATTTAGAGATTTGATATCCTCGTAGTCAATGTCCAGTGTCTCCATGATCACGTCCGCTCTCGTATTTTAATCGAGGAAATCCGCAAGCCAGTCGCATTTCTGCAGCCCTTTAACGTATACGATATGGGATGCGTCATCTTCTTCACCGATCGCATCTGCAACAGCTTTCGTAATTAGCTGTTTAGCCATACTGTATGGAACTTCTCCATCTTCCCACCGTAGTCCATGATGCATTGCTGCCAGCCACCGGATGCTTGATTTGTCAGATTTCGTAAGAAGATATTGGGGCATCGAACTCCCAAAAATACAGTGCGAGAGAATTGTTCCCTTTCGTAGGACAGCCACTTCCTTGACGACAAATCTTCCATCAACGATGAACCCTTGCAGGTCAACAAATGTCGGTATGGCCATTATCGATACAATTTAGAGGTTCACTCGCTTCCAAGACAGACGGGAGAATGCAATCTTTCTCGTAAAGCATCTCAATTTTCACGATGAAATTTTATCTCAGGAGAGGGCGCGCAAGTAGCGTGGCAATTTAATTGATTTTTCACACCATGTTCGTCAGCGGATGGTATGCAGCCACTCGATCGGGCAGGATCAGACAGTAGGCTGTAGTATTTGCAGGCGCATTCTCTTTACATTCCAATTCTATGCGCATGTCCACGGTGCCATCCTTGATCGACTCATTTTGTCGCGAGCAATCAATCACCACGAGGGGATCAAATTGTAAAAATTCGGCCACGGTGAATAATGCCTCGTTGCAACTATATCCATAATACGATTTACGGAATTGCGTATACATATGGAACAAGATGGCGTGCCTATTCTTGTCAAAGTCCAAGTTCAAGTCAACGTACGGGTAAAATTCCGAGTTGAGAAAAAGTTTTAGATTGATCAGTTTGCAGTTGTCGAGCTCAGAAATATCTTCGCTCATCACATTCTTTCGATTAGTCTGTAGACCAAAGATTCGCGGCTTCTCCAGCTGCGCAGATGCCTTCACGGCCTACGAATGCTTGGTCGTACCCTGTAAGAGAGGATATACGGACAGATCCCACGATGGAAAACAAATGCTTTGGTTTCGTCCACTTTACAAAGCATGTAGCAACGATAGCTTATTAACGTCGTTCAGCGTCACATGAGGCATCCGCCATTGCACTTTATGTAATTCAATTTCTGGTTCCAACATCGGCGATCCTATTAGAGAATTGTTATAGTTGCGCGATCGTATTAAAATCAATTCGTGATTCGCATTAATAATCACACGTTTGTAGTCTTCGCAAAACCGCAGCAAATATTTTAGCGGGATGCAAAAATTGAAATGATTGTTCATTATTGGCCCATCGCGCCGTTTCAAGCCCCATCCGGCATTCTCCAAATTTTTGTCTTTGCCAGATATCAGCGATACATAGTTTTTAAGCGTGCTAGTTACTCCAACGTTTCTGTTGCGGTCAATCTCCACGCCATTCAGCTCGTATCGAATCTCATCAAATAAGAACGCCACACAATTATTTCCCAATGTCACCGTTAATGCATCATTTGGCTTATTTATCGTCAATTTCCCCTCCACGTACAGGAAACTTTCACATGGCAATGTGTATAAATCCTGCTGCTGTATGGGTATTCTTATCTCATCGCTATATCCAAACGTCGTGTTGACGTATGGGTTGTATGTGTGAGTCTCGAGCTTGTCGATGCGATTATCAAATGTCGGCTACCCTCCAATGCTTATAATGCCAGCCATTTTTCAAATTAAATGCGCACAATGATGATTTCCCAGTGATTTCAAAAATGCTATGTTCGCAGCACTGATCCTCTTCGTTTTAGCGTGATCAGATCTGTTGCAGTTGTTGATGTTGTTGTTGTTGTCGCAAACAATTTCGTTTGGATGAAACGGGTTTTTGGTGTCGTTCAACACAAGCATCTCTTTCGTTCGCACCACGCGTATTATCGTCGTCGTCGCCGTACGTGTAGTCTGATGGTAATCTCTTCACCTCGAAAATCGAGCAACCGTCCGTCTTGATCCACAACCCGCATCGTTAGATCCGTAATGACCCGTGCGGTGATCGGAAGGTAAATGATCTGTGCGGGAGTTTCCGATATCTTATATCCTGGTGGGACTCTCGGAGAAAATTCATGTATCGTATGTACGTGCTTCCCATTGTTGTACGCACCAGCGGTCACGCTACATTCTACGCGAATAATTTCATGATATTAATGCGCGTCACGAATAATTTCATGATATTAACGTTCATGATATTAATTGGATTGTCCGATTCGTGCCACCGTCCAGGTTTTAATACTCGATTCGTCGAGAATCCCAGTAGCGATCCAATGTTATTGGACTTTGTAAAGTCTACGGCGAACGAGCAGTAGAGCTCGCTTTTCATGGTGTTGTTCCTGGGACGCAACACTATTGGATACACATCGTTCTCGTCATCATTGTCGCCGAAATTTTGAGGATACCGCGCGAGTAATCGCTGCTTTAAATACTTGGCAATAGCATCTAGTTCGTAGGACCCGTGGGGAATCGCAATGAATTCATGAGTGATGTTGTTGTTGGTGTCATAGTTTACAGCGAAGTAGAATTTATCATTACTCGAGTCAATGTTCGGTATCCTATGATAAGTTTCAAAGGTTGTTAGACCAAGCTCGTAGCTATCATTGCTCAAATCTATGGGTGGAAAGTAGCTTACCGCGAGGGTGCTACTCTTGCCGGTTAGAGTGAATGTTAACGACATATTCCGAGCTGTACTACTCGACTACTACTGAATCAGAGTGGTGGGAAGTAAATCCTTAAATTTGGTGCCGATCGTCTGTAGAAAGCGTAGACATAGTTGTCCACAATTGCTCCGATTTTACTCCTTATAAAACGTTCTATTGCACCAATTCCTTAGGCGGTCGAAGATTGCCAAAGCTGTCGAAATATACAGCTCGACACCCTCTCTTCGCATACGCCACCCAATGAATCCCCGGCCTCTCAACCTTGTCCAAATTTACGATGCCGCTCTCGTTTCGACGTACTCCTCCGGCAGGTAGCGCATTGCGCAAAAAACACTCCGAAAAAATGGAATACGCATACGTTTTGCCAACTCCACCAATTGCGCATCGGTAGTTACGCCCACAGGCATTTTTATTTTCTTTTCGGCGTTTTTTTTTTCGTGTCGATATTCCCTGTCCGCGCTTGTATGGCGCGAGATAAAGTCAGCGACCTTCCATGGAGCGATTATGACGCTGCATTTCCTGCAGCTGATGTTGCGCCGCCTTATTATCGTTCACGGCCTTGGCGATCCCCGCCGCTCCACCAGCTAATGATCCGAGAATACCTAGCAGCGGGAGAAGTGGTAATATACCTCCCCGTTTTGCCACCGGAAGAATCCGCTTTTGCGGTGCTCTATTTGCTGTCCTTTTGCGAGTTTTTGTTTCCATCCCCATTCCGATTTTCGTCTTGGCCGTCATAGCTGCCCAAACAGCTGTAGCAGCGCCTCTTTCGCCCAGAGTCGAGTCTCGCGCAACGATACGTTTTCGCGCTTCGTCAGCGAGTTCGTTATCTGCCGCGTGCCTTTCGCTGAGGTCGTTGCTACGCGAATACGCAATATCGTATTCGCGACACGCTGTATTCAACGGATTGATACCTTGATCGCCTCTAACCAATCGTTTTGCCAGACGAGCTCCTGGACCACAAAATTGTATCCCGGGAAATGTAATTCGATAGGTAGCGCGTTTATCGCCCGATTTAACAAACCACAACCTTTCTTTACTCTCGTCGGCGACATTCGCCACAGTTTTTAATCTTGTGGTGCTGGACCGTCGATATGCGTTCGCTGCCAAGGGCGATTATAATGTTCCAGACACCGACGGTACTGCCGAACTTCAAAATCGGATTTTATATGCTCGGGGAGTCTGTCCCACAACTGGTCGGTGTGTCTGCCAAACTCGCGCAGTAGAATAAACTTTGTTATATATTTGGTATATACCATGTCTGCGTCTTGTTTTCGAGAACATCATGTGGGATTTATCGTCAAAATTTGTCACGCGTATCGCCGCAGGTTGCCGCACGAATCGCATCCTCTCCGTGAACCGCGAAAATGAATTTGATACATCGAAGCGGTGGCGCGCCCATTTTATAGGCCCGCGCCGAAGCAAAACAGCTCAGTATCCGAAATGCTTCTGGTGCTTTCGAATGATTGCGATATTCTAGACTTAATCTCTGAGCAGTTGAAATATATACTAAAGACTATTCTACTGCGCGAGTTTGGCAGACACACCGACCAGTTGTGGGACAGACTCCCCGAACATATAAAATCCGATTCTGAGGTTCGGCAGTATCGTCGGTGTCTGGAAAATTATAATCGCCCTTGGCAGCGAACGCATATCGACGGTCCAGCAACACTGATTAAAAACTGTGGCGAATGTCGCCGACGAGAGTAAAGGAAGGTTGTGGTTTGTTAAATCTGGCGATAAACGCGCTACCTATGGAATTACATATCCCGGGATATCAGTTTTGCGGTTCAGGCACTCGTCTGGCAAAACGATTGGCTAGAGGCGAACAAGGTATCAATTCGTTGAATGCAGAGTGTCGCGAACACGATATTGCTTCTTCGCGTAGCAACTACCTCAGCGAAAGGCACGCGGCAGATAACGTACTCGCTGACAAAGCGCGAAAACGTATCGTTGCGCGAGACTCGACTCTGGGCGAAAGAGGCGCTGCTACAGCTGTTTGGGCAGCTATGAAGGCCAAGACAAAAATCGGAATGGGGATGAAAACAAAAACTCGCAAAAGGAATGCAAATAGAGCACCGCAGAAGCGGATTCTTCCGGTGGCAAAACGGGGTGGTATATTACCACTTCTCCCGCTGCTGGGTGTTCTCGTATCACTAGCTGGTGGAGCGGCGGGGATCGCCAAGGCCGTAAACGATAATAAGGCGGCGCAACATCAGCTGCAGGAAATGCAGCGTCATAATCGCTCCATGGAAGGTCGCTGACTTTATCTCGCGCCATACAAGCACGGACAGGGAATATCGAAACGAAAAAAAAAACGCCGAAAAGAAAATAAAAATGCCTGTGGGCGTAACTACCGATGCGCAATTGGTGAAGTTGGCAAAACGTATGCGTATTCCATTTTTTAGGAGTGTTTTTTGCGCAATGCGCTACCTGCCGGAGGAGTACGTCGAAACGAGAGCGGCAGCGTAAATTTGGACAACGTTGAGGGGCCGGGGACTCATTGGGTGGCGTATGCGAAGAGAAGGTGTCCAGATGTATATTTACAGCTTTGGCAAACTTCGATCGCCTGAGGAATTGGTGCAATAGAACGTCTTATCAGCAGTACAATCAGCTCAATTGTGGACAACTATGTCTACGCTTTCTACAGACGATCGGCACCAAATTTAAGGATTTACTTCCCGCCGCTCTGATTCAGTACTAGTCGAGCAGTACAGCTCGGAATATGTCGTTAACATTCACTCTAACCGGCAAGAGTAGTACCCTCGCGGTAAGCTACTTTCCACCCATAGATTTGAGCAATGATAGCTACGAGCTTGGTATAACAACCTTTGAAACTTATCATACAATGCCGAACATCGACTCGAGTAAAGATAAATTCTACTTCGCCGTAAACTATTACACCAACAACAACAATAACAACAACAACAATAACAACAACAACACCGTCGACATCACTCGTGAATACACTGCGATTCCCGACGGGTCCTACGAACTAGATGTTATTGCCAAGTATTTTGAGCGGTATCCTCAAAATCTCGGCGACAATGATGACGAGAACGATGTGTATCCAATAGTGTTGCGTCCCAGGAACAACACCATGAAAAGCGAGCTCTACTGCTCGTTCGCCGTAGACTTTACAAAGTCCAATAACATTGAATCGCTACTGGAATTCTCGACGAATCGAGTATTAGAACCTAGACGGTGGCACGAATCGGACGATTCAATTAATATCATGAACGTAAACATTATTCGCGTAGACTGCAGCGTGACCGCTGGTGCGTACAACAATGGGAAGCACGTACATACGATACATTAATTTTCTCCGAGAGTCCCACCAGGATATAAGATATCGGTAACGCTCGCACAGATCATTTACCTTCCGATCACCGCAGGGGTCATTACGGATCTAACGATGCGCGTTGTGGATCAAGACGGACGGTTGCTCGATTTTCGAGGTGAAGAGATTACCATCAGACTACACGTACGGCGACGACGACGATAATACGCGTGGTGCGAACGAAAGAGATGCTTGTGTTGAACGACACCAAAAACCCGTTTCATCCAAACGAAATTGTTTGCAACAACAACAACAACAACAGCAACAACAGCAACAACAACCGCAACAGCTGTGATCCCGCTAAAACGAAGAGGCTCAGTGATGCGAACATTCCATTTTTGAAATCACTGGGATTCATTGTGCGCATTTAAGTTCAAAAAATGGTTGACATTATAAGCATTGGTGGGAAGCCGACCTTTGATATTCGCATCGTCAAGCTCTAGACTCAGCCATACAACCCGTACGTCAACACGACGTTTGGATACAGCGATGAGATAAGAATACCTATACAGCATCAGGATTTATACACATTTCCGTGTGAATGTTTTCTCTGTGGAGAGGAAATTGACGATAAATAAGCCAAATGATGCATTAACGGTGACGTTGGGAAATAATTGTGTGGCGTTCTTATTTGATGAGATTCGATACGAGCTGAATGGCGTGGAGATTGACCGCAACAGAAACGTTGGAATAACTAGAATGCTTAAAAACTATGTATCGCTGACATCTGGCGAAGACAAAAATTTGGAGAATGCCGGATGGGGCTTGAAACGACGCGATGGGCCAATAATGAACAATCATTTCAATTTTTGCATCCCGCTCAAATATTGGCTGGGATTTTGCGAGGGCTACAAACGCGTGATTATTAATGCGCGTCACGAATTGATTTTAATACGATCGCGCAACGATAACAATTCTCTAATAGGATCGCCGATGTTGGAACCAGAAATTGAATTACTTAAAGTGCAATGGCGGATGCCTCATGTAACGTTGAACGACGTTAATAAGCTATCGTTGCTACATGCTTTGGAAAGTGGACAAAACCTAAGCATTTGTTTTCAATCGTGGGATCTGTACGAGTATCCTCTCTTACAGAGCACGACCAAGCATTCGTGGGCCGTGAAGGCATCTGCGCAGCTGGAGAAGCCGCGAATCTTTGGTCTACAGACTAATCGAAAGAATGTGATGAGCGAAGATATTTCTGAGCTCGACAACTGCAAACTGATCAATCTAAAACTTTTTCTCAACTCGGAATTTTACCCGTACGTTGACTTGAACTTGGACTTTGACAAGAATATGCACGCCATCTTGTTTCATATGTATACGCAATTCCGTAAATCGTATTATGGGTATAGTTGCAACGAGGCACTATTCACCGTGTCCGAATTTGTACAATTTGGTCCCCTCGTGGTGATTGATTGCTAGCGACAAAATGAGTCGATCAAGGATGGCACCATGGACATGCGCATAGAATTGGAATGTAGAGAGAATGCGCCTGCAAATAATACAGCCTACTGTCTGATCCTGCACGATCGGGTGGCTGAATACCATCCGCTGACGAACATGGTGCGAAAAATCAATTAAATTTCCACGCTACTTGCGCGTCCTCTCCTGTGCTAAAATTTCATCATGAAAATCGGGATGCTTTACGAGAAAGATTGCATTCTCCCGTCTGTCTTGGAAGCGAGTGAACCTCTAAATTGTATCGATAATGGCCATACCGACAGTTGTTGACCTGAAATGGTTCATCGTTGATGGAAGGTTTGTCGTCAAGGTAGCGGCTGTCCTACGAAGGGGAACAATTCTCTCGCACTATATTTTTGGGAGTTCGATGCCGCAATATCTTCTTACGAAATCTGACAAATCAAGCATCCGGTGGTTGGTGGCAAAACATCACGGACTACGGTAGGAAGATGGAGACGTTCCGTACAGTATGGCTAAACAGCTAATTACGAAAGCTGTTGCTGATGCGATCGATGAAGAAGATGACGCATCCCATATCGTATACGTTAAAGGGCTGCAGAAATGCGACTGGCTTGCGGATTTCCTCGATGAAAATACGAGAGCGGACGTGATCATTGAGACACTGGACATTGACTACGAGGATATCAAATCTCTAAATAAGCTAAATGTAGGTAATACTCTGCGATGTGGCAGACACGCAAAGCACTGTGCCTTGCAAATTGTTTTTAAAATATTCAACTGGTGGTCTAAACACCAGAGAGAAATGCATAAATAAATAAATATAATCAATTTTTAATGCATTAATGTTTTTTCTTCGCCCATCCCCAACCCAACCTCCTGCATGTGATGTACGCTAGATTAAGATGATGGTTGTAATTATTATGTAGAAGTGATTCGCTGCGCGATCAAAGTGGTACCATACACGATCAAAGTGCTACCATACACGTTCAATTGACGTTGAAAGTGGTACGATACACGTACAATTGTCGTTCGATACAGTTCGATACACGTTCAATACATGATCAAAGTGGTTCGATTAACGTTCGATACACGTCCAGAGTGGTACGATAGACGTTGAAAGTGGTTTAATACATGTTCGATACACGTTCAGAGTGGTACGTTAGACGTTAGACATTGAAAGTGGTACAATAGATGTTTAATACACGTTCAGAGTGGTACGATTGATGTTCAATACGTGATCAAAGTGGTTTGATTGATGTTCGATACACGTTCAAAGTGGTATGGTCTAGTCGAATGATGTATCCAACGAAGAAGGGGAAGCGGTTCAGCCAAATGACGAGTGCGAAGAAGAAGATGAAAATGAGTGGTCGGCGAAAATGAAGGTGGAGATCCACAGGCATCTTACTTTTGCAAAGCTACGCACTTCTCGATTTTAAGATATGAGTTTACATGCGAGCGCTTGCAGATGCAGCGAGACCAGTTGTCTTCAAAGATTTGGAGACAGCAGTCGTTTTTTTGTGATAAAACATGGGAATTACTAGGATAGCTCCCAAGCATGATCCCGAGCCATGTCGTGACAACCCTGAGGTATGTACACAGCAATGCTTTTTATGTTTATCATGATGAACCTATAAATAGAGTCCGATCAAATCAGGCGATCGTGCCAATATTATATCGATGTTTGTGTGTTCTAGAACTCGCCACCACCGTCGCCTCCCTCACCGGCCCATTGGCCTTCGCCACCGCCTCCGCAGGTATGCAATACTTTGCATTGCTTTGTGTGTTTGATGTGCTAATATTATATCGACGTTTGTGCCTGTGTTCTAGGGCTTGCCACTGCTTCTTTTGAGGGCCCGGCTGGCGGGCCTGGAGTCTGACATGCCGCAGCATGTGCGGCCAGTAATTGGGCCGAGGATGGCCGCGCGGCTGCGACGCCCGGGGGGGGGGGGCAACATCGTCATTTCGGACCCCTGCGGCGGCCGCGTCCCCCATCACCGCCGTCGCCCCCACGGCTGGGCGCCGATCGCCGCAATAGTTTTTAATTTCTTTTTATTATTTTTCTATTTTATATTCATATTTTATTTTTATATTTTATTGCTATTTTTCTTTTATTTTCTTTTATTTTCTTTTATTTTCTTGTATTTTCTTTTATTTTCTTTTATTTTCTTTTATTTTCTTTTATTTTCTTTTATTTTCTTTTATTTTCTTTTATTTTCTTTTATTTTCTTTTATTTTCTTTTATTTTCTTTTATTTTCTTTTATTTTCTTTTATTTTCTTTTATTTTCTTTTATTTTCTTTTATTTTCTTTTATTTTCTTTTATTTTCTTTTATTTTCTTTTATTTTCTTTTATTTTCTTTTATTTTCTTTTATTTTCTTTTATTTTCTTTTATTTTCTTTTATTTTCTTTTATTTTCTTTTGTTTTGTTTTATTTTTTTTTATTTTCTTTTATTTTCTTTTATTTTCTTTTATTTTCTTTTATTTTCTTTTATTTTCTTTTATTTTCTTTTATTTTCTTTTATTTTCTTTTATTTTCTTTTATTTTCTTTTATTTTCTTTTATTTTCTTTTATTTTCTTTTATTTTCTTTTATTTTCTTTTATTTTCTTTTATTTTCTTTTATTTTCTTTTATTTTCTTTTATTTTCTTTTATTTTCTTTTATTTTCTTTTATTTTCTTTTATTTTCTTTTATTTTCTTTTATTTTCTTTTATTTTCTTTTATTTTCTTTCATTTTTTTTTATTTTCTTTTATTTTATATTATTATTATTGTTATATTATTATTATTATTATTATTCTTTGTTTGTAACAATATGTAATATCGTAAACACATATTCTTTCTCCATTTTATTTACCCACCTTCCTCCTTCCCTCCTCACCACATACTTCTTTCTAAGATTCGGCGTTTCAAAAAGTATTATATTTCGTTCGTGCGTTTTTCGCGCCGTGAAAATTGTATCATTGCACGCAGCTGTCCCAGGAGACTTAAATTACATGCATAATCGCGCGATACGCTGCGACGCTAAATCCGAACGCTTTAAAAACTTGCTAGCTTTAGACTGTATGTTCTCTACATATTTGTTTGAAAATTATTTCTCTGCGTTGGAAATAAATGTCTGTTTGCTACATAATGGTTCGCTAGATTGTTTATTCATGAAATTATTATTTCTCTGCGTTGGGGAAAATATGTCTGTTGGTATGGAATAAAATTTCTGCTGACACCGCATAATTCTATGATCCGCGCCTTCTTGGCGCTGCCGAATGATGTCATCTCTCACGGCTGCTCCAGAGGATTCAAATTACGCGTGATCGCGCGATACGCTGCGATATTAAGATTGAAAAAACATTTTTGAAATACTGTTAGCTTTAGAATGCATGCGATTGTACCACTATGTAGTGCTGTCTCTTTCCCTCTCCCGAATTTAGCTTTAAAATAACTGCGCTTGTGCCACTAAGTAATGCTCTCTTTTTCCCGTCCCCGAATATATGGTTTGTAAAACGTCGATCTTTCCCGACATCGCCCGAAACAATTTCTGATAAAAATTATTATTTCTCTGCGCTGGGGGAAAAATTTCTGCTGCATATTGGTTCGCTAGTTCGGTGTGTGCCAGATCTGAAAAATTCTCCGGGGTGGGTCAGGTGTGAAAAAATTTCCGGGGGCCATTCCCTCCCTCTGAAAAATTTCTGGCAATGGGCCAGGTCTGGAGAAGTCTCCGTGGCCGCTCGGCCTGGACTGATCCCCTCCACGATTACGGCTTCCCCCACTCTGCCGCTCGTGCGCGCGCAGCCAGTCTTCCACTCTCCGCTGTCCCCGCGCCTAAAGTTCCCCCCCACCGCACTCCCCCGCGCGCCCACACTTCCACCCGCCCCCGCGCTCCCTTCAGAGGACCTGAGTTAGAACCCGCCTAGACATACTACTAATAAAAAATGATACCTGGGACATAGTAGAAAGACCAAAGAATAAAAATATTATTGACTGTAGGGTAGTGCTAGCAAATAAGTACGACAGTCAAGGAAATAATATGTAAGCGTAAATCAAGAATAGTAGCGAGAGGGTTTAACCAAATGAGAGGTTATGATTATGAGGAAACATTTGCGCCAGTTGCGCGTTTAGAGTCCTTCAGGTTAATAATGGCTATTGCCGTGCAATGGGATTTACTAATACACCAGATGTATGTAGCATCTGCATTCCTAAATGGAACTATAGATGGGGAAATATACATGGATGTACCTGAATTACTAGAAAAGTTTCTAAACTATATAATAGAATCAGAAAAAGGTGAAATTAAATTTAGAGCCATTAATATGCTCAAAGACATGCGAAACAAAGATGAAAGTTGTTGTAAATGAAAAAAGGGGTTATATGGGTTAAAACAAGCCAGTCGACAGTGGAACATATTGTTAGATTCCAAACCGCGTGAAGGTTTAGGTTTAGAACAGAGCGTGTCTGACCCGTGTATATATTACATTCACGATAAGAAAACATTGATATTAATTTTAGTTTGTGTAGATGACGTTTTAATAGTGGTTTTAATTATGTCAATAAAATCACTGAGATTAAAACGCGACTCAAAGAAGAGTTTGAAATAAAAGACATGGGTGAGGCAAAGTATTGTTTAGGTATTGAAATTTTGCGAAAAGAAAATGAAATAATGTTAATTCAGAGAAAGTATATACGAGATATGTTAACCAAGTTCGGGATGGAAGAAGCAAAAGGGGGAGATACGCCTGCTAATGTAAATGAAAGATTCTATCTAGACCAGGGAGATTACGATGTACCATTGTGACGGACAATAAGGTTTGTAGGATGTAGCTTCAGTCGGTACGCCAGGGTTTGATTGAATGTCCTCTTGTTACTAGTTGTGGCTGGTTTATTTCCTTTTGTCTTTTAAATGCTGTATGTACATTATTTACGGTATACGTCGGGGCCGTCCACTCTCGGGCGTCGATACGGTGGGGCGTCGCTTTGTGACAAGGCGTAGGCCGGCAACGGCCGGGCGTCTCTATAATGGAACGCTTGGGGGAGGGGGGGGGGGGGAAGAGACCGGGCCGCGTCGGTGCGTCTTTATAACGGAACGGTGGAGGGACAGAGACCGGGCAACGTCCGGGCTTCTCTGTATCGGACCGGTAGAGGGAAAGAGACTGGGCAGCTTCCGGGCATCTCTATAACGGAACGGTGGAGGCAAAAGGTAGTCGATCATATGATCGGTGGTTACTCGGATTCAGTTTTTGTTTACTAGCACGCTTAGCCGGGCAACATCCAGTCGGGCGGTCTAGTGGAGTGGGATCCGTAGCTCCACTCGAACTGCCTAACTTCGCTTCGCCGGGGTTTATATCTTGGTTCCTGGAATTATTAGCGGCGAGAAATCGACGCGATCTAACGGTGCGGTGGGGAAGCGAGTGTCTCCTGCTGACGTGTTGCGTCGTGAGGTCGGTATGGCTCGGTTCCGCTCGGCGCGGATCGGTTGCGGTCGCCCGGTTGCTCGTTCTCTCCCTCACTCCCGAGCGCACCGCCGTGCGTTCGACTCCTCGCACTGGGACGCTATGTTACACCATATAGGGTATTAATTGGAGCGTTAATGTATACAGCTGTAGTGTCCAGGCCAGACATAATGAATCGGGTAGTATACTTGGCTCAGTTCGCATCAGCGTACAAGAAGCCACATTGGAATGCAGGAAAAAGAATTGTGATATCTTAAACAAACAATGAATTGTGGTTTAGTGTATAGGAAGGGCGATATGGAAATAAAGGGGTACACCGATGCGGATAACGAATAGTTATAGTTATAGTCATTTTCCATAGTTTTACCGAATACCGCGTTGTTTATCAATTTGTACAAATTTTTTTCAAAATCGTTTGTCGCGCTTGTTCTAAACCGTTTATTGAGTCCAATGTAATAGCGGAGCCAGGGGGATTGAGCGAATTGAAGCACGCGGTGTATCTTTGTAATACGAAGAGCGTGACGCGTGCACTGCTGCAGGTTGCGATAATGGATAACGTAACGCTGCTTATCGTATACCGTCCCGAGTAAGTTGTCCTGTCTGCTGCCTAGTGGTTTGGCACGCGTCGGGCAAAACGGTAGATCAGCATGAGCGTAGTGCAGACGTTGCGGATATTCCAGATCTACCTCGAGAATGTATCCCGTGGGCGATTCGACAGTGATCGAATTTAGCACGGCACCAGTTAATACGCGGGTATCGAACCCAGTGTCTATTTCGCGCCATAAAAGTCCCGCGCTTGAATGTCCAGTACGTTCCTGCACGAAATGCCCGCGCAACGAATGTTTCAGTCATTCGAGCGGCGCGATTCGAGAAACCAATGATTGTTGAACACCGATCGATATCCGAGAACGTTTTACTCGGCTGCATTCTTCCAACAATTCGATACACTCGTTGCACCGTTCTGGCCACGCGAGGTATTCGTCCCGTGAAAGCAATCGTGCAGATTGATCCCGCAGCTGACGTTCTACTTGCGCGAATTTTTTCATGATTGTAAATGAAATGTAAATGTAATGTCTTTTCCACGCAACACGTTGCAGCGATTTGAAACTTTGTGCAATGTAGAGCGCGCTCTTATGGTTGGTACCACGATTTGCTATCTCTGTCTTACTCTTTAGGTGTTCTCCCTCTCCGCGAATGCATTGCATGCAAAAACGATGATCCGTCCCAACATTGTTCTACAGGGTGTCCGCGGGAAGACTGGACAGCTGGATATCTCCTAAAGTATTGGAGATAAAAAAATAAAAAAAACATGGAATCGCATGGTTCGAGGGGTCCAATTTATTAACGTAGACGAATTTTTTCTTCGATTATTATTTTAAAAGATACGATGGTCAAGTTCGGTGTTTTAAATGGAACTATTTTTTTTGGAGAGGCCATTTGATAGTGCGTTCCAAGACAAATTCAATAAACTATAATGTATACACTTTATTTCCACTGGTTTTTAAGATATTGCGCTTGCAAATTTACTAATTTTCCTTGGAAGAAAACCCGCTGGAATAGCAAGAACCGGGGACGGTTTTGCTGGCGCCACGGGTGGCCTTGCCTATTGAAACAGATATCTACCTGCCAAAGGTCTACGCTGGGAATGGCAGGCCCAAAGGCTGGACAATTCTTTTCCGTCAGAAATGCTACTTAGGTAGGTACATCTGTGGTATCGAGAAGCGCACCGTTACTTTTATTTCGCACTTGCTTCTACGCTCGGATGGCCGGTTCTTTTGGGAGGGATGCAAGTTTGATTGGTTAGAGTTAGGAGGTGTGGAAGTTGCTAGACCAAATTTCAGCCATAGGGAGCAGATTATATTAGGACCAATCGGATTTGCATCCCTCACAAACAGCTGCTCCCTTGAGCAGCAATACCTCCTCCCCAATGTCCACCTTCGCTCGCACGGAATATGCGAGTTTCAAACATACCTGTTTCAGCAATAAAATAATTCTTTACTCTTTATCGTATGGATATGGAAGTATGGCCGATGGATTCCTTGGGGTTTTCCGATGAAAATCATGTCAAATGTCGTGTAAATCGGACAACCTTTACATAAGGAATACAAATAGCTTGTGTCAAAGTAGTCCGATTTGCATGACATTTGGTATGATTTTCATCAGAAAAACATAAGGAATCCATTGGCGTCACTTCCCTTTCGATACGATGAAGAAAAGAATTTCTTAATACGCTGTAATGGATATTTCACCCTCGACTGCGGGGGCTCGACCTCAATTCGCTACGTTCGGCCCACGATTCATACCTTTTTCCGGAAAAAGCTATAAAATTCGGTGAGGCACTACTGGGGGGTTGTCCTCGTCACGGGGTACCAGGCCGCATCCTTCGACGGGCGTAGCTCCAGGTTCACCCTGTATCATATGTGCAGTGTGTGACTCGAGTACCGTCCGTGTAATCGGTCTACGCGAAGGGGGGTGCAAGTTCGATCATTATCAGTACTCCTGCTCGAGAGGAATACGATTTACTTTAATATTATAGTGCATGTGTGTTTTGTAATAAAGTGTTTCTATCGTCTCCTGAATTCAATAACTGGCATCCAGACATCTACGCTCTTACAATCCACCGTCAATACGCCTCGTGGAGAGACACAAGAAGAAAACGGGTAGCCCGCTGTCGACGCGAGGTCCTCCCTAAAAATTCGCAACAGATCCCTTATCTCTCGAGTATAAACACGAGCTCTAATATCAAAACAGAAGCATGCATTGACATATTTTATTTTATTTTTATTTATTTGACTTGTACGGGCAAAACCCATTTTGAACGAAAAAGAAAAAGAATACAATGAACCTCATGGATACACGTTACGACTAAAACACATACATAAACATAAAAGAGTATACAGACATGGCGATCGAACTATAAGCTATAAAACTATAGCTCTATACACACTTTTCTTAAAAGTAGAAGGAGAACTGTTGAAAAAATCAACATCCCCGCAGTACAAATTAGCCAAGTTACATATCCTGTTCAGGGGGTCAGTGTTACCAAATCTGGAGGTATAGCCTAAAGGTCTAAATAGCAAAATTTGCCTGATGGCCCGTTCCGGAACATTAAAATTGATTTGAACAAGAAGAGAGGGACTGCATACGAATCCATTAGTGATCCTAAACAAGAAGGTTAAATCACTAGCAGTCCTCCTACACTCCAGTGTTTGGATACCCAGCTTTCGCATAATAGGACCATAGTCGTGTTCAAAACGCTGCAGGGGCTGGCTCATCTTGAACGCCAGGAAGCGCAAGAAGTTATGCTGAACCCTCTCCAACTCCTGCCTATACTTGGCTGTGCTCGGGGACCAAATAACAGACCCATATTCCAAATGCGGCAACACTAACGCACTATACAAGTAATACAAGGTTTTATAATTTGTAAAATTCGAGCACGATCTACGAATAAAGCCCAAAATCTTATTCGCCGTTGCTGAAACATGATGAATATGCTCCACGAAAGTTAAACTGATATCTACAATAATTCCTAGGTCACGGGTTGAACTCAGAGTAACAAGCTCGGTGCCGGAAAGTGAGTAGTTAAAGACAAAGGGGTTTGTACTACGGGAAAACCTCAGGATATGACATTTCCCGATATTCAAGTCCATGCAATTACTCACGCACCAGTAATCCAATCTATTCAAATCAGACTGGAGGTCGATCGCATCTGAACTGTTGGTGATCTTTTTGAAAATCTTAAGGTCATCGGCAAAAAGAAGAAACTCACTATTACGGAAAGAATCCTTTATGTCGTTAACAAATAGCAAAAAAAGCAATGGGCCAAGATGAGATCCCTGCGGTACGCCAGGTGTGGCATATATTCCATTCGATACTCTATCCCCAACCCTAACTGATTGGGTACGTCCAGTAACGTATGAATGTAACCAGCATAACAAAGTACCACCAAAGCCTATTTGCGCGAGCTTGTCTATCAAGAGACCATGGTTCACCCTGTCGAAAGCCTTCCTGAAGTCCTTATAGACAGCATCAACCTGTAAATTCTTATCCAATGCTCTCGATATATAACTGCAAAAAACGGTTAAATTGCTGCACGTGGAGCGACCCGTAGAAAAGCCGTGCTGTTCCGTTTTAATATAATTGGATGCCCGAGCATAAATCTTCTTGGTAACAATACCCTCGAAGATCTTGCTCATGACATTGAGCAAGGATATTGGCCTGTAATTGGCAATATCAGATTTGTCACCAGATTTAAAAATAGGAGAGATGATACCGTCCTTCATCGCTGATGGGAAACGCCCCACTAATAAGGAATGATTAAATATGATCCATAAAGGCCTCGACAGGATGAATTTACACTCCTTGAAAAACACAGCAGGGATCCCATCCACACCTGGGCTCTTGTTTGGGTCTAAGCCATCGATTTCAGAGAGGACCTCCCCAATATCAATGCTCAAACCACACAAGTCCAGCGCTGCTCTAGAAGAGGAGTTTACGGTGTAATCCGTATCAGGAGCAGAATACACAGACTCGAAAAATTTTGCAAATGCGTTAGCAATCTCGGTATTTCCAGCCAACTGGTCGCCTTTAAAGTGCATTGCATTTGGAAGACCACCCGCTGATCGGTTAGTGTTGACAAACTTCCAGAAGGCCTTGATATTCCGTGGAATGCATGATTCGGTGCGAGCTATGTAATTGTTGTAGCAGATAGTAGATACCGATTTGCAAACAGATCTCAAGTGGCTAAACGTTACGTAGTCATGATGGTGGTTGTACCTCTTGAAATTGCGGTGAGCAGCCCTTTTAGCATTAATCAGGGAAATAAGCTCCCCAGTAAACCAGTAAGGATAATTCGCCGAACGAGTTCTGAGAGGCGGTACAAACGCGTTAATCGCATAGAAGATATGGTCATACAGTACAGAAACGGCATTATCCAACGTGAGATTCATTAAGTGTGAATTCCAGTCAATCGAGTTCAAATATCTGATAATAAGGGTAAAGTCTGCCCGTCTAAAATCGAACTTCGGTCGGCCTGCACCTCCGGACAGCTGAGTATGTTGGGACTTGAACTGCATCAGAAGGCATGGATGGTAGTGGTCAACTGTTACAAGCGCCTCAGGGGACAGTTCAACGTGGATATCATCTAGGTTAGACAAGACTAAGTCAAGGACAGAACCATGGGAGTTTGGATAGAGGTTGTGCTGCTGCAAGTTATGGAGATGACAGAGCTCTTGAATGTAACTGAACATAATTTTCTCATCGTTAGAGGCAAGACTGGATAAGGCAGGATTTGACACACTAGTAGGACAGAGGATCCAGGAAATCCGAGCCACGTTGTAATCACCTAACAAGAGGACCTTATCCATGGGATAACGCAAAAGTACATCATCTATACTGAGAACATGGTCTCGATATATGGATGGATTTGATGCAGGCGGAATATAAACAGCTCCCAACATCAGACTACCTGAACCCATATTGACCCTAACAAAGAGCTGCTCAACGCTACCAGAAGGCACACCAATAACTGAGCTTAACAACGCTTTACTTACTGCGATCAGAACGCCTCCCCCCCCCCCCCCCTCGAGAGAGAACGCTGGTATCCTTATTCCTGTCAAATCTATAAACATTGTAATTAGATACACCCAGCTCCTCAGTGCAAATTCCGTCATTCAACCATGTTTCAACTAATATAACAATGTCATAGAGGGTACTTGAACAAGCTATTGCACATAAAAAGTCTTTCGTTTTAGTCCTAAGGCCACGAACGTTCTGATAATACACCACGAGATTTCTCACTGGTTTTTTGACGCCCGAGCTGCTGGAGCTGGAGCACGGACAATTTTAGGGGCTCCATTTACGTATTTAATTGTCATATTCTTTTCGCCCTTTTCATGGAGGCTCCTAAGTTTGTCCCTCAGTTCATTTAGGTGCGAACGCTGCAGCCATGTCTTGTCGTCCGATATCTTCATTGATCCCGTGTTCCTGAATTTGTTCGCCAGTACATTCCTGACCAACTCAGCGGAAGGCTGCACCACGCAAATTGGCCTTGGAGATGTGGCTTTCCCTAACCTACGCGTACGGATGCTGCTGTAGTCAGAGTCGTAAACCTCACCCAGCAAGGCTTTCGCGCTATCAGCATCTCGCAAGTTCCTTTGATCAAGAGGAACTACAGGAATTTCAGGAACCTCCGGCATCCCATGGATAATAATATTGCAGCTTCTTCTCTGCCTTTCATTTAACTCCGAAATGACGCTGTCAGCAATTGAGCCGTCCGAAGTCCCGCAGTTGGCACCATTAGCATTTTCCTCAAGAGCCACCATCCGCTCGGTCAGTTCCGTACAGGTATCACGGGTGATTCATATTCTGTGCGAGAGAAGGTGAGGAGGTATTGCTGTGAAGAGGCTTTCCTCAAGAGAGCAGCCGTTTGCGAGGGATGCAAATCCGATTGGTAATCTACACGCATTATTTATTTTTCGTGTGGTTTCCAAAATAGCCTAATAAGATTATACTTCAAGTAATGCATGTACGAATGTGCTGTTATCATACCGATTCATGCGCGTCACTGATTAGTTTTAATTAGTTTTACCTTGGATGCAATTTTAGGTACGTACTGCCTTGCTTAAATAATTGAAAGCTGTCTGAACTTTACGTGAATAATAATTTAATTATGGCTTTAAGAAACCATGTTATTAATGGAAACTGCCAAAATGGACTTCAAAGTCGGTAATAGAGGTTTTATTTGTTTGCAAAAAAATATAACACATAAACTATTTATACGTATGAAAAGAGAGTATCCAGAGGTATTTCAGCGTATATATACAAAATACAAAAAGTTAATTTTAAGGGTTGGTGGTGGGGGTAACTTGAAAAATATGGATTTTTCGAAAATAATTTTTACGCGGTTTTGTAGATATAAAAGAAGGATGCAACCTTTGTTTAAACTTCTTTTTGATATCTCTCACCGTTCTCGAGATATTCCACGGAAAAGAAAATTCTGCATTTTTTCAAGGGGTGATTTCACCCCTAAAAATTGAATTATGGCACCAACAAAAAATAGGGTTGTGTTACGGATGAACTACTCTACTTGCACACCGAGTTTCATAATTTTTTGAATTTCCGGGTTGCCGAACGTCCCTTGTAAGCCACAGTGACTTTGACGGAACAGACAGTGCTTCAAAAATGTGCAGTACCGGTGCCGAAGGAAACGTCGGACGCATGAATTATTACGTTCCGATCATCCGAGATGATGGCATAGCTCCATGCGGGGAGAATACATTTGATTGGTAAGGCTTAATTTTCACATCTTCTCGAAATTTTTTATGTTTATTCCTGATACGAACGGACAATTTCATAGGTTTGATTGTTCTCTTAGCCCGCGCCAAGCATCGCGTATCATGGTTAGAATATACGCATTAACATTCCTTGGGCAGCAAATATTTGGAAATTGAAATCAGCGTACGACCTACAGCCGATGCAGAAATTATTCTTGGCGATAATCACGGGAATCTACCATGGTATATATGGTGCACACTAGTCGATAGACGTACAACCATCGAAGAATGTACACAATTGCCTGGATCAGCATCGATGCGGATTGATGATTTAACGGTGGAGTTTTGTCGGATCTATGATTCTCCGATTGTAAAGATGACAATGGATATTCGGTCGCTGGATTTCAAACCGAATACAGTAACATTTTTATTAAATCTTGAGCCGTGTGTAAGCTATGTGTATCCGCGGTTGGATCAAACTGCATACGATGTGCAGACAAAATTTAAAACTTTTGTTAACGTGCTATAACAGAGCGATGTTGCCTGCGAAACATTAGATACGCGGCGTGCTGCTAAAATCATACGTGATAGTGAATATCACAGGGAGGATTATCTTGTAGATTGTGAACTGTTAGCATGCGCCATCAAAGATATTGTAGCTGATGCTCGTAGCAAAAAATGTTAAATTATATTTGTATTCTATTTTAATATTCTTTTAATTTTAAATAAATTGCTTAAAAACATATTATTTCTCTATTTTATTTACCCATCTTCCTCCTTCTCTCCTCGCCACCTAATTCTAAGATTCGGCATTTAAAAAAGTATTATATTTCGTTCGTGCGTTCTTCGTGCCGTGAAAATGGTATCATCGCACGCAGCTGTTCCAGGGGACTTAAATTACACGTGTAATCGCGCGATACGCTGCGGCGTTAAATCAGAACGCTTTGAAAAATTGTTAGCTTTAGAATGTATGTTTTCTACATAATGGTTCTGTAAATCGTTTATTAAAAAATTATTATTTCTCTGTGTTGGGGAATAAGTGTCTGTTGGTATGGAAAAAAATTTCTGCTGACGCCGTATAATTCTATGATTCGCGCCTTCTTCCCGCCGCCAAATGACGTCATCCCGCACTGCTTCTCCAGGGGACTCAAATTGCGCGTGATCGCGCGATACGCTGCGATGTTGAGTTTGAAAACATTTTTGAAAAATTGTCGGCCTTAGAATGCTTGCTACATATTGGTTCGCTAGATCGTTGATTCAAAATTATTATTTCTGCTGCGTTGGGGAAAAAATGTCTGTTTGCTACATAATGATTTTGGAAAAAAATTTCTGCTGACGGGACAGGTCTGAAAAATTTTCGGGTGTGAACCAAGGTCATTCCCTCCCTCGGTTAGGTATGAAAAAGAACCCCGCACTAATTACATGGGAAATTTAATCCCTGTTAATCTCGTTCATTTTCACATATGTTGTAGCTTATGACCTGGTGAACAAAAATTGTAATAGGCAAAAACGTCTGTGATGGATAATTATTGAGATACAGCTAATCAAACGGCAAATAGAAAAGTTACGGTAGGTTTGCGCTACGCCTCACTTTGACTTTGACCAGCGGTCTCTCTCCGCTTTACCACCTCGCTAGTAGTTCCCCCTCCACCGTACCGTCGATCTGTCAGAAGTGGGGAGGGACTACGCTGTATGAGGGATCTCGCGTTTAGCTAGCCAGCCGAAAGCTATGAAATCGTTGCCGATGCTGGAGGACGAAATCGACGCTAACACTGTAGTAATACATTCCGCTGTCCGATTGCTTAGCGCAGCACGCGCGCTCTATTTTTAAACTGTTACATTATGGCATATAGAAATCGAACTTGCTGCTATGTTTGCAGTCGTAGTTTTCGTAATCGACAAATGTCGCGAATAAATGGCGAAGAAAATGTTATCAAAAAGGAAATTGCAATTCTTAGACGCCACCGATTAGATTGTGAACCCATTGATATAGAGGCTGAAAGTCGGCTATGTTTTAATTGTAATTTATCTATTGAGGATGAAATAAAGCAAATAAATCGCGATCCAGCTTCTTTAAGACTGAACATTGTTACTCAAACCCGAAATAATTCATGTATATTTTGCAATTCCTCTGCAAATGTCCATCAGCTTTCTATAGAATGCAGGGTAAATGTTTTCGTTATGAAAAATATTTATATCCCTGAATATGTTAATTGCTGTAATCGACATTTAGATAGCAATGGTCATATTTTACAAGCATTACTTTCCGCCTTGCGTTACATAAATAGACCATTTGTAGTAAAAGGGCAGCAGTTGCAAGCTTTTCTACAGGCACTTCGAGATGTAGCGAACAGTAAAAGTTGCTACGACAATGAAAACTGTTTTACAGATGATGATTTTAAGACTGTAGCACCTATTACAAAAGAACAGTTTCAAGATCTGTATACATACTGCGATCGAGTGCCTCAAGAACACGGTTTCCGAAACATTAGTAAAAAAGACCTTTTGACTTTTTTATGTAAGTTACGGCAAGGATTATCTGACGAATTTCTTAAAGTCATTTTTCGATATTCCTCTAGACAGTCGGTAAGTTTAGCTATTACCAAAGTTCGACAGTCTTTATTACAAAGATTTGTCCCGATGAATATTGGTTTTCAAGCAATAACTCGAGATAAATATGTAACGAATCATGTTACGTCTTTTGCAAATGAGTTATATAATTCTGAACCGAGTATTTCAAAAGTAATTGCTTGTATTGATGGGACTTATTCGTATATTAACAAAAGTAGTAACTTTCGTGTTTTACGACAAACGTATTCCGTACATAAAGGTCGACATTTGGTAAAACCAGCGTTAATAGTTGCTCCAGATGGATATATACTGACTATTCAAGGACCATACTTTTCTGACTCGCGAAATAATGATGCTCGAATGTTAAATAGCAAATTTGAACGCGACGTGAATGAAATGAGACAATGGTTCCAAGATGGCGATATTTTCGTATTAGATCGTGGGTATCAAGATGCCCAACCGTTACTACGTGAATTAGGCATTGATTACAGGATGCCAGCCTTACTTGAATGCCATCAGAAACAACTATCTACTGAAGAGGCAAATGAGTCTCGATTGGTGACGAAAACAAGATGGATAGTTGAAACTAGAAATGGGCATATTAAATCTATTTTTAAGTTTTTTAACCACATAATTAATATGCACCATATTCATCATCTTGGTGAATTTTATAATATTGCAGGGGCTATAATTAACAAATATCACCCGCTAATTTCAATGGAAGGCGCTAATACAGAATTGGCACAAGAACTTCTTCATAAGTCCAAAGAAGTTAATGTTGTGCACGCACGAGTTGAAATTGAAAGGCTGTGCTATAGAAATGCAATGTGGTTACATTTAAATGACGAGCATTTACATAATTTTCCGCACCTGACCTTAGAATATTTACGAGATTTGACGATTGGAACATTCCAGGTTCGTCTGGCACGATCTTACGTTCAGGATAAAATGCAGCGTGACGACACAGAAGAGTTTCAATTAGATTCGCTCCTTGACGAACCTGGTCTCATAAGGGTACGAGTGTTTTCACGGTTTAGAAATGCTACAAAACATCAAATATTTATAGCATACAACATTCTTGAATCAGATGGTGTAGACGATGATACCGAGTCAATTTTAGGTTATTATTGTACCTGTAAATCTGGTGCAAGGACCCTTGGTACATGTTCACATGTGGCAAGTGTGCTGTGGTACCTAGGGTATGCAAGGTATCAAGACAATGTTCGTTATCCGTCTTCGTTATTGTTAGAAACAATATTAGATGCTGCTCACAGACCACCGCAACAACATCCAAACGAGAACTTCAATATTGCTAATTCTGACTGAGTTGTCCTTAGTAAAGTTCGAGGAAAGCAGCTTTCTCAACGATTCGAATGATTTTTAAATATGTTGAAGTCATCAACATATGGAATAACCTTTTACTATACATATACGTATGTTTCGGTTGGCCACAGTTTTCGAATTATGCGAAAATATGTTTTAATGTTACGTGAACCTGTAGAAGGACCACTCCCTGATAGTTTTGGATAGAATGTTTTTTAATACCTCTGTATATATTAAAAAAACTATATATAATATCAATATAAATATAAAATATAATATAAAACTGTAGATATATAAAAACAGGAACAATGGCAAAAAAGCAGTTGCTTGCGAAAATACTGTATAACGTTATGTCAACGTTCTGTACGATTCGTAACGATTGTACTCCACTAGTATGTAATTTTACCCAGGAGAGAATCCTTTTCAATGTATGTATACAGATGAGGCGGTAGCTTTTCTAGAATTGCACCCTATCTTTGCTTACCCGCTTCTAGAAAAAAAACAAGGAATAAGGAGAGTTGCGTCCTGCCGATGCGAGACAGCGCGAGCCTACCGTAACTTTTCTTTTTGCCGTTTGATTATCTGTATCTCAGTAACTATCCATCACAGACGTTTTTGCCTATTACATTTTTTGTTCACCAGGTCATAAGCTACAACATATGTGAAAATGAACGAGATTAACCGGGATTAAATTTCCCATGTAATTAGTGCGGGGTTCTTTCTGCTGTGGATCATTCCCTCTCTCTGAAAAATTTCCGGCGGTGGGCCGGGTCTGGAAAGGTTTCCGCAGCGGCTAGCCAAGACTGATCCTCTCCACGATTACGGCTTCCCCCACTCCGCGCCTCGTGCGCGCGCTGCGAATCTCCCACTCCCCGCTCCCCCCGTGCCATGAGTTCCCCCACCGCACTCCCCTGCGCGCCCTTACTTCCCCCCGCCCGCGCGCTACGCTCAGAGGACCGACGTTAGAATTGTCCTAGCCTTACTACTAATTACAATGTGGGTTTGGGACGGTGTTGCATTTCTACGTAATCGTTGGAGTATGTCCACCTCGTTTTGTAGGAGGAGCTTCCACGTCGACATTGAAAAGCTCAACTCGCTGCCTTTATTGTCGGCTATGGCGTTCTCGACGTGGCCCGAATCTATACCAATGCGATTTCCAATAGTTAGACGTTTATAAGCTGTTGCGGTCAACGCGTAATCACGACCCAGAATCCGTACGATTGATGGTTTTGGTGTTTTCAACGTTTTTGGCGTTACAGATCCAGAACTGTAAGAAACATGTACACGAAATTAATGCTTCGTTCGTTTGCGTTTACACTGAATGAAGTAAATGAAAAGTGTATAGTCACGTGTGCGTACCTCATATTGGACTGTTGATGATGATGTTGTTATTGTTGGCGTTTATTGGGAAAACCACCATCATTGTCGGATGCGCAAGATGAATCGTTTAAGTTGCGTTTGTACATTTTGATATGTACTATGTACGATTATACCGCTCGATTGCTCGAAGGAAAATTTGAAACGAACGATACTTGTTAGCACTCGAGCGTACGTGGTGTAATGTAGTCCGCAGGACTGACCAATGTCGCTTTATACTAATTCACGTACACGTACGCGCCACTACTAAAAACATACTGCATTACGTGGTGCAGTGTCGTGCTTACTTCATGGGCTACCGCGATGGTATTTACTGAAATCATCAACAATGCATTCTTTACGAACGACATCGCTGATGCTATATTCAACGATAATGTTATCGAGTGGGATAACTAAGTTAAATAAACTACTAAAATCTTAAAAATTTATGTACGAATTCTTTTCGCCCTTACACGCTCCCACGACGCTTGATTTACAGCCGCTCGAGAAGGATGCTTGAGACGTCGCCTTGTTCTCGATCGTGAAAATATTCGGAATTCTACCTTGAATAATTATCGCTTAGTGGCTTACGCGAATGCTTCGCCTAATTCATTTATTCATTACACGTGCGCCGTATCGGTCTCACGATTTAAATATAAACACACGGCATGAAGCGCGTGCACGTAGGCGGCAAAACGCGTTCAATCCTGCTCAAATATAAATATACGGCATGGCGCAGTGCAATGTGGTGTTTACTGCATGGGCTACCGCGACAATTCACTTGCAACCTCCTCGATCATTGAAATACTCGGAACTCTTCCCCGAATAATTATCGCTATATGGTTACATCATTGCACGTGCGCTGTATCGCTCCCACGATTCAAATATAAACACACTGCATAAAGTGCGTGCACGTAGGTGACAAAACATTTTCAATCCTGTCATGGCCCACCCTCTTTCTCAGAAATCATAATCGAAGACGCGATTTGAATTTCCGCAAATCGGTCGCGGTCGCGCCTGCGCACCGATCCCCGCACGCGTACGGAGATTGCGCGGCGGCGACGCGTGTCGAAAGTACCTTAAACATCCAACAGATGGCACCAATGCGAATTCTATGAGAAACCTAGGGAATTTACCGACGCATGCCCAAATACCGACGCGGGTCGAAATACCGACGCGGACCCAAAGTACCGTAAACATCCAATAGGTGGCGCATATACGAATTGCGCGCGAGGCCATGTTGAAATTTTGAAAATCCACCCCCTCCCCTGTGACTTCACCGCCCTCACCTACGAACTCGGCTTGCCCTCGCGACGCCATTTGGAAATTTTGAAATCCCTCTCCCCTGTGACGTCATCTCCCTCATCAACGTACTCGGTCGACGCCATTTTGAAATCCTCCTCCCCTGTGACGTCTTCTCCCTCACCAACGAACTCGCTACACCCTCCCCGCCCCCCCCCCTCACCTATGAACTCGATACCCCTTCCCCGCCTCACCACGTCGTCCACCTCACCCAAGAGCGCGGTACCTCCCGCCCCGCCTCACCCCCTCGCCTATCTCGCACAAGATCGCGGTACCCCCCGCACACATTTGATCCAGAACTCTCATAGCTTAACTCCTGAAAGTCTTATGTAAAGTGATACCCATAAAAAAGTTCAAAAAAGTAAAAAAATTACGTCAAGTACATGAAATCAAATAAATCACAAAAAATAGAAGATAATAATAAATCGCAAAAAATAGATGATAATAATAAATATAATATTAAAAATTATCAAAAGTCATTTCCTACTATGCAAATTATCTTTGTAAAAAGAAATGAGATCCCCATAAAAAACTTCAAAAAAGTAAAAAAATTACGCCAAGTACATAAAATACATGAAATCAAATAAATCACAAAAAATAGAAGACAATAATAATCACGAAATTAAAAAAAGGATGTGAAATCAAAATGAGCTGCAAGTACATAAAGGTGCTTTCCAACTGCGCTTAAGATGACACAACTATATATACACAGCTAAAATGCTGTGTTCATACATTCCATTACTCATATCGCGGACATTTTAATGCGCCAATTAGCACAATGGCTATTTATACAAAGAAAAAATCATAATGGTACAATGAAAAAATGTATTAAATAATATAAAGCAGATATATATTTATACAAATAAATATTTTAATACGAATAAATATTTTATTCAAAATACTTGCCGCTGCGAAACCGAAAAAATGTTAATTGTCTTAGTATTAGTAGTTTACTATTACTCCCTTACAATCGAAAATACATAAACATGTACATATACATATTAGAAACGCAGTCAGATTTATTCTACATATATTTAATTCTAATATCATACGTAGCATGTGCACATACACACATTCACGACCGCACGCACAAGAAAGAAAGAAAAAGATTATTGCAATTTATACATATTTATTCAGTTTAGCAACACCAATTCGCAGAGCAGCGCCAAGTATTTTGAATAAAATATTTATTCGTATTAAAATATTTATTTGTATAAAAATATATCTGCTTAATATTATTTAATACATTTTTTCATTGTACCATTGTGATTTTTTCTTTGTATAAATAGCCATTGTGATAATTGGCGCATTAAACTGTCCGCGATATGAGTAATAGAATGTATGAACACAGCATTTTAGCTATGTATATGTAGTTGTGTCATCTTAAGCGCAGTTGGAAAGCACCTTTATGTACTTGCAGCTCATTTTGATTTCACATCTTTTTTTAATTTCGTGATTATTATTGTCTTCTATTTTTTGTGATTTATTTGATTTCATGTATTTCATGTACTTGGCGTAATTTTTTTACTTTTTTGAAGTTTTTTTATGAGGATCTCACTTCTTTTTACAAAGATAATTTGTATTGGGAATGACCTCAGATAATTTTTAATATTATATTTATTATTATCTTCTATTTTTTGTGATTTTTATTTGTTCTATTTTTTATGATTTATTATTATTATCTTCTATTTTTTGTGATTTATTTTTTCATGTACTTGGTGTAATTTTTTTACTTTTTTGAAGTTTTTTTATGGGTTTATTTTACACATATTTATTTTACACATACACATGAAAATATGCTTATTTCATTTGCTCGTGCAGCAGGTTACTTTCTCTTCGTCTGCATCGTTAACTGAAATAAGACACATTTACTAATTATTTATAAATTATCAGACGTGCTTATATGTCAAGATCATTGAATGAATAATTGCGTATGCAAAACCCTACCTGAAAATTTGTGCGTGCATAGTCTGGCGTAGATCACACTGCATCATCTTCTGCTTCGATTATCTGTAAATATATAATATATATATATTTATAAAGCCACATTTTAGTTATATACTACAACTTAACGTAGAACTTATTATTGCAGGAAATTTAAATTAAATGCTAATGGTAATAATTCAGCGGAAATGAACGAAGAGATCCAATATTTTTAACGCACAATTTATTGGTGTTGGAATAAAATTAATTCAGTATGTTTATTGGTGAATTGAAATATGTTAATGGGAATCTAATCTAAAAAATTAATGAATTAATGAATAGCGTGGCAACTACTGTGGATTTTATTATATATTAAAGTATTACGAATGTCTTTGACAAGAGATTGAAAAGCATCAAGGGAGATGTGTTTTCAGCGTACTTTCTTCACTAATGTGACTTGCTCTACATTGCAAGCAGTCCACCATAATCTATTTTCTTATTAATTCTTAATGCTATGTCATTTGACAAATTTTGTAGATTTACCTTATTTGACAAATTTTCAGACTCTTGTGCGAAACAAGATGCTCTGTCTATCTATCTAATCGTCTCCGGACAACCTCCAAGCCTGTGCGTCCCCTTCATTTTTATCCTAGTCCTGTGCGTCCCCTTTATTTCTATTCCAGAAACTTATGCGAAAGAAGATGCTTCTCTCTCGAACCTTCTCCGGACAACTTCCAAGTCTGCGACTCTACATAAAAAATTTAATAAAAAATTTTGGCGACCCACCTTGTTAATTGAGACAATAATTCAGTCTCCCATGTAGTGTAAAAACTCGTGACATTTCAAATTTGGACAACTTACCTTATTTGACACTTGGCAGGTTATGATGAATTGACACTTGGTAGGTTATATAAAGCGATGACACTTGGTAGGTTATAATTCAATAGTATACATAGGTATATGTACAATGACGGACGCCGATACCTGCCGAATGATCCCGAGAGTCGACGAACGAAACATACACTAGCTTCTTTTGGCTAAAGGTGTGCGTGTAACGCGTATACGTATTATGTTGACAAAAATTTGGCTTGAAGAATAATCAGAGGAATTTTTTGTGTAGCATTTCTGACTGTTCCATGACATGATATCATCATATCTCTGTTATGCGTGGACCGATTGTATTGAATTTGGTCTTATTCGAAAGCTTATATGCGGTTTACATAATAAAAATGCCTTTAAATTTAGGAAATATTGTAGGCGTGATGAGATATTAATGAAATAAGTTTCAGGTTAGGTTGGAATAGCCTGGCGATGAGTAAAGATACACGGTAGCGACTCGACATATACAGGGTGTCTTTCTTTCATGTACTTGGCGTCGAAACGCTACCGCGTCTCTTCTTAAGGTGGCCGTTCCAATGGGCGGCTACAGCCGCCGGCGACCGCGGCTGGCGACTGCGGCTGTAGCCGCAGTACACTGGTACAATGGAAAGCATTCATCTCAACTCCTATGGGCGGCTGCGACTGCTGCGGCCGCGCCAGTATTGCTATAGTCTATGCGCGTCTGGTTCATGAGCAGCCTAGGCTACTCGAGACACAACACAATGCTATGAATGTCTGTTTTCCGCCATAACGGCAGAATCTCCTAGTCGCACTGCGGCTGCCGCTCTACTGCTCTAGAAGCAGTCTAGCGACTCTAGCCGCTCTGCTGCGATTCATCGTCACATTCGGACAGATTATCCAGAAATAAGGAAAGAAGTCAGAATTCATAACTTATGGGATTATGTTTTTTTTATATACATATTTCTTGTAAACTAATAATATGAGCTCTTATAAAAAAAAGGTAAAAATATCATGACAGCTACATCTGATCTGCGTGTAAACACATCTCAAATTTTTGGTTTCGTGCAGAATTTTAAATCGTATCTTTTAAAGTTTGTTAAAGTAAAGTTAAAGGGGTCAGAAATGATTAGTATCGATTCTGCACAGTAATAGCAAATAATTCGTTATATACAGTTATTTTTCCATAAGAAACCCATTGAAAAAATATCAGTAATTGTCGGCTTTTTAGTTACCTTCCGCGAACTTGTGTAATCAACATATATTTGTCCTTGCAACTGCGAAAACAAGATTTGACAATATTTTCCAATAATGGAATAATCACCTGTATTCCATATCGTACAGTGGGCCCGAATCCCAAGAAAAAGGGGAAAAATGCAACATTCCATTTTTCGCGTTGAAAATGCTGAATATTATTGAGCAAGTTCATAAAAAAAGTGTTAATATACAACTCATAACAAAGTTTGCCGTTATTTAAAAAAATAACGTCAACAATTTCAATAAAACTAAAAAAATTTGATAAATATACATATTATGGAAAGTGCAGAAATATCTGCAAACCTGTATCCATGTTATTCTGGTACCAATGTAATAGATAGGTACTGTTCACAAAGTGTTAATACATTCTTACGAAATTATACAATATTTGGGCAACCTTCCAATCGGCTAATTGGGTGAAGCGACCCAAGTAGACAGAAATAAAGATTTTAATAAATATAGAAAAGATTGTAAACTCAAAATATTCTCATTGCAATATAATCTCATTTTATGTATACAGAAACGGAGTTTCTTTATTTTTCATCGTATCAATATGAAAATGATACCAATGGATTCCTTGCATTCTCCCGATTAAATTGACAAAAAAATATTTAAATCCCACTACTTTTAACGAAACGGGCTTTCAGTCCATGCAAATTAATTAATTGAGGCAAAGAGCAAACAACGGACTAGACCACATTCTTTTCGAAATTGAGCTGGTACCAATAGCGTATTCCAATAGGCTATACTAATCATATATAATTGGCATTATTAGGTCGGTGCAAACGTTCGTTCGCTTTATTGATAGAAAGTGTTTATTACAAATATAAATATATTTCATACTTTTCATCATCAAGGCTGGCGTTCCAATGTGCGGCTGGCGACTGCGACCGGCGACGGTCCCACTAGTGCAAGGGAGAAACAGATGCATACTTCTCCCTTGCACAAGTGGGACCGTCGCCGGCCGCACATTGGAACGCCAGCCTCGAAAGGAAAACATTTTTCTTCAATATTTATATTTTTTGTCACTTTCCTGGCACCTAGATGAACTGGTAAATTTGCCAATTATAACAAAGCGTGTATCAATATATTGATACAAAGTATTTTTTAAAAATTTTATAAATATATTTCCAATTATAACAAACCATGTTTTGGAAACACATTCATTTCTTTTGCTTTGTGTTTTAATGCGGTACGTCAATGAATACATTTAAAATTATTTTAACATCAGATACTTCAAATGATAAATTCTGTTATTGTTATTCAATTCACCCTTTTATGTAGCATAAAAATATATGGAAATTCTTCAAAGGATTGCTTGTTTGAATGAAGAGAGAGTTTAGATACAGCAAGCGGCCTGACGCCGTATTGCCAAAGAATAGGAACTCTCTTATATCTGTAATAAGCACTTTGTATCAATAAAGCGAACGAACGTATGCGCCGAGCTGATGATCACTTATCTCTCGAGTATAAACACGCGTTGCAATATCAAAATAGAAGCACCCGCTGACGTATTGGGTACTAGAAAAGGTGGGCCATAAGGTGCGTATCGACTTTGCGAGGATTCCTCGCGAGGCATGCCTCGCGGAGTTGGATATCTGGAAATTGCATACCGCGATCATGATCACTTTGCGAAACAGCCTCGCGCGGAAGCGTCTAGGCCGAATTTCCTAGTCGCGATCGGCGGAGACCAGACACGCAGCGTTCGGGATCCCACTTGGTTTCGAGCACTTAAAATGGTCTATGTATGTAGTAGTAGAGCAAAATACAACCTGCTATAATATACAACTAAGTAAATTTCATACCAAGAAGGGTCTAACTATTATCAAATCAAAATGCAATTCCACAAATTATTGAAACATTAAATATTTGACACGTATTTTCTTTTATCGGCAATCGTCCATATCTGAAGGTGAAAAACACGTTTGCCCCAATATCTTGGAAAATATGTACCATATAGAATAATCTGTTAGGCGAAACTGATGTACTTTTTTATAACGAATCCAGTCACGCAATCAGATTCGTAATATATAAAATGTTATATATTCAAAATTACTCATTTTTTACTCCTTCTTCTTATAAATTGTTCGTTCATTTTGGCGTTGTGTCAACATAAACTAAAGACCAAACTGTGAAATACGGATACGTAGAATTCTTCAATTTCGACTGTTTAGTAAAAACTAAATACACTATATTGTACTTCGCTACGCGTAGAGAACCTCAGGTGTATAATTTGAGTATATTTCGGGTCTAATGGAACCAGATGTTTCCAAAGAACTAGCCAGGTTAATCGGCCAGAGCGTCTCATTAGAGTCGCGGTTTATGATCGTATTGTTCCGCACTTCGACGACGGACAACAGTGCTTACGGGTGGGAAGTCACCATTTACCTGTACCTGCCATCCGCTGACAGAGCAATATACGGATTAACGAAAAGGCCGCTTTTTATTATATTTTCAAATTTTATTATATTTTGGACCTTTATATTGTGTTCTGTATTTTGCCTTTATGTTGTGTCCTTAATTATCCCAAACGAAGCAGCCTCTGGGAGGTAACAGTTGTGAGCGAAGAGAAAATTCATTTATCGTTTATGGTTGGCAATTTGGTATTTTCAAAGACGGCTTCGACAACATCTGGTTGCCAGATATTCAAAGGATAATCAAAAACGTAACTTTGCAGTCTTTAAGAATTCACATATTATTCGCTGTGAACAAAAGCGTGACTTTTTATTAATCCGCGGGTGTCCGCGGGAACAATAAACAGCTGGATATTTCCTAACGTATTGGAGATAAAAAAAATTATTTATATGCAATTGCATAGTTCGTGGGGGCAAATTTACTAGCGCAGATGAATTTTTTTTCGATTATTATTTTAAGATATATTCCATGTATCTAATGAAAATTTTGTACAAAAATCCAAAATAATACGATGACATGGTGGAAACAATAATTTATTCCATAAATGTAGTAAAGTTGACAAAATGTATGCAGTTATTTATTTATATCTACGTTTCTATCTTTAAAAAAAGAATGTATTTCACTTTTGGTAACTCACAAATACTGTACATATAATAAATTGACACAGAAAAAAATATATTTCTAACGTTATAGTCACACTGAGTAAATGTAACCCACAGACTACCTTTCCAATAAGTTTACTCTCCTGCTTCTGAAATACTAGTGATTCTCGGGGGGGATTTGTAGCAAAGGTATCAGACTTTTTTCCCCGAAAGCCCTAACTCCCCATACTTTACCGTCCAGAAATGTCAGGTGTTTTCCGGGCGAACTGGATTAGCGTAACCCACTGTGGTCTTCGAGGGTTAATGAATTACTAATAAAAGATGATTTTTATCACAAATGACTGATTATTAATTTAAACAAAACGATATACTACTTCCCTTACTATTCGACTATTCCTTATAACTTGAAAACCGAATGTTTCCCCAACGTGCGATTTAAAACACTAATAAAGTACAAAAAAACAGTTTTCAATTTTTTATCACGATTGAGTTAAAAAATAGAAAAAACAAATTAATAGATGTAAAAAGTATTAAATTATACATCACTAGAAAGAAATAGGTTTATCCTATTTTTTGCCACAAATTTCATTCCGATGTCTTAAAAGAAACACCCAAATGTCATTGACTTCTTCAATCCGGCAGATAAACAGAGCACGATGTACATATAAAAAAAAGGCTAGTCTTTCACTGTCTTCGACGGTCCTCGAGACCTCATACGACAATAGACCCTTTTTTCAAGTGCTCGAAAGGTCCTGTGCGGCGCGTCGTTGCCCTGGTGGGGCCATGGCGTTGACGCTTAGGTATAGGAAATACCATTTCCGACGACGCCAGTCGCAGTCGCTTGCGGCTGTAGCCGCCAGCCGCGGTCGCTGGCGGCTGTAGCCGCCCATTGGAACGGCCACCTTTAGTCAGCATAGAAGGGAATTTACGCTGAAATCCACGTGAAGAATGTTCCAACACGATAAGAATCTGAAAGACACTTAAAAATTAGTTAGACAAGGGTTGTGTTTCAGAATATTAATTGAATTGACCACTTCAATCATTGAAATTATGAACCTCCGACCAGTTTTGTGGGAACGCTAAATCACTATCCTTGAAAATTTATGCGGTTCTTATGGAAAGTTGTAAGAGAAGAATAGAATAGGATTTTTTTAACTTTATGCGTTTAAGTGCCACCCTTCCGCGTCCCTGAGTATGTATTTCTGTAGCTACTATTTCTAGAAAATGGATGGTTAGAAAATACTAATAATAATACGTGATTTAACATATTGTTGCGAGCACCGGATATAGTCCTGTGCCTGGCCTGCTAGTGCTCGCAGCCGAAGAGAAAAGATGATTTAACATATTGTTGCGAGCACCGGATATAGTCCTGTGCCTGGCCTGCTAGTGCTCGCAGCCGAAGAGAAAAGAAGGTCGGCCCCCTTCAAGAGGACGATCAGGAGATCTAATCTGACAAGAAGACTGTCTCCTACCAAACGCCGTTACGACTGGGCGTGTCGGTCTGGCTGTCCTTACATTGTAATCGTCTTGTGTACCTAAATATAACAGAGTTGTGCTCTCACGTCTATTATTCTATCTCTTGTGTCAAGGTGGCCATCGATGGAAACGCCCCGGCGCAACAATATGTTAGATGTAGTATTACATTGGTATAATATCAATTTCTCTTCACAGTGTAGTTATACGAAATATCTACTCCATCTCCATTTTGCAAACAATTTTATTTCATTTCATTAGGTTCACCGTTTAAGTTCCATGTGGATTCATTGGCAAGTGGTTATGTCACTGCGTACGGACCAGGTTTAATACATGGTGTTTGCGGTGAACCCGGGAATTTCACCATTTCCACGAAAGGAGCAGGAGCGGGTGGTCTCTCGTTAGCAGTCGAAGGACCTAGCAAAGCTGAAATTTCATGTCATAACAACAAAGACGGAACCGTGTCAGTTTCTTACTTGCCAACTGCCCCAGGAGAACATAAAATTTCCGTCAAGTTTGGTGACAAACATATTAGGGGCAGCCCTTATATCTCTAAAATTACAGGTATGTAGGTACACTCATTATTATAATTCATATTAGGCACAGTTGTAACGATTATACTTTTCGTATAGATAAAAAGAGATAATTAAAAATAATTGCACAGACGGTGATGTCGCGACTTTCCGCGATGCAATTATTGCAAATGGTAGAACGTAATTTTCCGGAACGGATGGCGAAACGAGCGCGATAAATGTTCAGGTAGTAGTGGGCCGTATGGAAAAAGGGAGCAAGGAAAGAGAAAGATATCTACCGACGTCCGCGAAGGCACGGATTTCTTTTTCTTTTCTGTCGAAAAATGCGGAGACTTGGGATTGGAGAACATACCGACGTCTACAAAGGCGCGATTTTCTTCTCCTTTGGGAATGTGGGATAAGACATCAAGAGGGAGGACCTACTGCTGCTACCCGTAGCTGCTTTAGCATACTTTGATCGATGTTTTTAGGCAAATACCGACTTCCTCTAGGGCACGGATTTTCGCTAGGCGTTTTGCGAAGAAGCTATTATTTATACCAATTCTTGGATCTAGATACGTCCAATATGAACAATTTTCGGCTTCGAACGCACGGTGTTTTTATAATGGCAACACCTATGTTGATCTTGCGCGGACGTCACGACGCGAGGGACTCGTCTTCGCCGTCCGTTTCACGTGTACCGACTACTTACAATGGAAAAATTTGAATTGTCCGTGTTCACTATATACCTACACACTACACAGTTAGTTTTAACTAGTTTACGTATACTTTTTTATTCCTTGTGTAATATATATTTAACTGAAGACATAACTAATTCATAAATATGGTAGAGGAATATGGTAGTGGTAACATGGCCCCCAGTTTTATATATCTTTCTAAGATCTGATTCATAATGTAAATTGCTTCAAATTTTTGCGTAAAATGTAGGTAAACTAATAAGGTTATGGTGTGATAAAAGATGGAAGTAAAAGGATAACAATTTAATTGAATTTAACATATATTATGAAAAAATGTCATTTTCGGCGCTCTTACAAAAGTGAGGGTAATATGGCTCCCTAACAAAAATCATAAAAAATAATTCTTTGGCATCATCAGAGACCACAAATAAATTAATAAAAAATATTTTATTATTTATACACAAAAGTCGCACACATATTCCATTTTTTCGCACAATGTGCACTCGCTATGTGCTCATAATTCGCATATAATGCATTTAATCCATATTTCGCCACGTTGGTCCATGGCATAACGTCCGCCACAAAACATGCATATTGTATCGGTGTTATCAGAAGCTTTATGAGGAATTTGAATGTCTGAAATATCAGAGGATAAGTTTTGGGGCTCATTACCCGGGGGCCATATTACCTTCCATTATGGGGGCCAATATATTGTTACTCTTTTGAGTACCGGGAGTTGCTCGGTTTGCCATAATAATGATTTAATACAAGGAATACGATAATACAAGGTAAACAAGAACACTGAACAGCAAGGAATAACTAATATACAGGAATATTGGGATCTCAGTCTGTCCGCTCGCGATGGCGTCGGGCTTTCGATTGACATATTGACAGGCGATCGATCCGATCGCCTTCTTCTCAATTGTCCTCTTGTCTCAACAATATCAGCACGCATAGTTTTGGAAACTTTAAGTTTCTATTTGAAACGATCAAAGATTAAGTGACCTTACTCATAAATATCGATTCTAAGTATGTTTGAGAGTGAGAAAGTCTTTTAACGAGCGTTCGGAAGGCTGGCGAGGTTAGATTCGTGATCAATTTGCACCACAACACGGCGTGTATACGGTTGAGTCAATTTATTAAACCTTTAACAAGTACCCTGAGCGTAATTTCGTCTCGCGATTATATTAATTCACGAGGCATATTTGCGTCACGAACGACACCACCACGTGTGGTTCATCCGCGGCAGATTTACAATCTTTGATTGAGTGTGAGACACTGGTGAGATTGAGATCGAAATTATAGAGTTGCGATCTATGCGCGAACAATTTGTTCGTCACGCATTGCGAGAGTGAAAAACGTTGAGATGAAACTTCTGCACGTACGACACGTCTTCATTGAAACACGGTGATAACAAGAGTGAATCATGATGGACGCGAGCTTCCGTTAACGCGTCGTCTCGAACGATTTCGAAGCCGATCGAGGCGGCGCGTTGATTGGTGCATTGATCGTAGATCCCTCGCGATTTCCACTCCCCGGGAGGTGCTGCGGTGAGCGTGAATGTGGCGGCGAGTGGAACTACTACATTCCCGAACAAAGTACCTTTTATCAAATATATCCCGACACACAACACTTTAACTTTCTTAACCTACAAGAAATGCTTCGTCTTGGGAACGACGAAAAACTTTCGTTTTGCAGGTTATGTTATTTATGCTTATTATTAGCAACGACTATGCTGCACCTAGGGTCATATGTTTTTCTCTGTGTATATAGCTAGTAGGTGCAGTGGATAACGCTATTAGCCGCTAGATATTTTTGTTTATAATATGAAAATCACGAGGGGGCCGAATTACCAACAGGCGCCATAATACCACCTTTTTCTCTACAATTTGCAATGGTTAATAACAGGGATTAGTAATAATATTGTTGCGAGCACCGGGTATAGGCCTGTGCATGGCCTGCTGGTACTCGTAGCTGAAGAAAGAAGATGGTCGGCTCCCTTCAAGAGGACGATCAGGAGGCCGACAAGAAGACTGTCCTGTACCGAACGCCATAGCGTTCAGACGTGCAGGTTGTACTGTTGTATACCGTTATTGCTCTGTATGTCGAAATATAGTTAAGTCGTGTATACACCCGCGTATTGTTCCATCCTTTGCGTCAGAGTGGCCTGCGATGGAAACGCCCCGGCGCAACAATATGTATACAGGGTGGACTAATATGAATTTCCACCTTGAATACAGGGTGTTCGGCAACACGCGTCAGAAACATTAAAGGGTGATTCTGCATGGCAAAATCAGGCAATAATCAAGAAAAACGAAATTGCGTTTCAGGCTTCGTTTATGAGGTATTAATTGTTGAAAGTATGGGTAATAGTATTACGTGGGGGATTTAGGTCCGATGCAGATGAACGGCTTGCGGCAGTTTGCCCCGCGTTCATTCGAGGTGTTAGCTGGAAAAATTTGCGTCCCGTGTGAACTGCTTCATATAAATCTATGTTTTGCTAAAACGCGCGCGGTAAATTGAGTACCACTGCTCCACCACTTTTCTGACTTATAGTGCGTGCACTACTGCACATGGATTACCTGCTTTTAGGCATATCTTTAAACGCTTATAACTAACAAACGAAGCCCCAACCGCAATATCGTTATTCTTGATTTTCGTCTAATTTTGGTGTGTAGAATCACCCTTTAAATTTTCTCCCAGCAGTAACCGAACACCTTGTATAATGTATAATTGGTCTCCGAAATGCATGAGATTCAAATTATGCATAATTAAATGTAGCCCGAATGAGATCGTATATAGACTTATTTTCATAGAGAAAAGCTCGCTTTTGGCAGTACTGGTTTCACACCAGTACATATGACAATCTAATAAAATAAAGGAATTCAAATTTTCAATAGTGTCAGCATACATATCGATGGCTTAGTGCACAAATATTGTATGTCCACTTAGCGTTTTCGAGAAAAACAGGTTTAAACTTGCAATGGCACATAAGATTCTGGAACATACCATGAACAAAAATATTATTTTTTGACAAATTTATGAAGCAGATATAATTGTGATTTTTATATAGCATAAAGAAACAGCCAAGAACTATTTGTTGCATATAAAAGCTCTAATTTTACAAAATGTGGACATAGAATATTTGTGTACTAACAAGGGAAGATTCCGAACCCGAAAATTCAAAAAATTCTGAAACTTTGTGGATATGTAGGGGATTTCCTTCTAATTACAACGCAATTTTTTTTGCTGCCCAAAATCACTGTAAGGGGGTGAAATTAACCCCTGAAGATTCGGCTATTTTTCGATTTTATTTTGTAACACACAATCTGTAAGAGATAGAAATAAAGTTTCAAGACAAAAGTTACTTCTTTTAATTAGATCTATCAAATCGTAAATGTTTTATCAATTGTTTAAACAATTAGAAAAAAGTTATAAACAAAAATATGAATAATGTTTTCTAAAATTCGGGTTTTCACGTGAAATCTGAACTGGATGTTTAAATAATTATGAAACAGCATAATCCATATTTATTTCCATACAATTTCAACTATTGTTGTATCGCGGAACTGTGCTCCGCGACAATCGAAAAACTTTTGGATCCCATTGAAACGTACCTTAAGCTGCACGACGAGCAATGTTTTTCTAACTTTTATTAGGAAATAATACGCGACGCGTAGTAAGAAAGTAATATAATTTATATACTTTTGTCTCCAATTACACATGGGGAAATTATATCAGGTGGAGAAGAAGGGAACTGTTAGATATAACTTATCCTTATTAAAACTTTTTATTTTTAACATAATTATCGAACTTTTCTCTTATTTGCTTACCAAACAAGCGAGACAATGCAGGCGTTTAATAAGCGATTTAAGTATAGTTAGGTAACCTTGAAAACACTTGTGTGATGTGAATATATACATACTTTTGTCTCCCATCAAAGTATTATCTCATGTCTATTGTTCTCTCGAGCATTAATAATGAGAATACATATATTAGTATTCTTATCGGATGATACATTATTTGCAAGGAAAATAAAGATGATCAAATTTAGTAAAACATATCACTGTCAAAACATGTTTTCTTCAGACGTGATAAAGTAAGATACATACACATATGCCATATGTATACGTATAAGATAGGTATTATCAGTTCTATAGGTTTGTCCTGACGACAAAAATAATAAATGCTTCGACTCGTTATTATTGTCAGTAGTATCGAAGGCATTTGAAGAGTAAAGACTCATTAACAATAAGAAATACTAGTTAATTGTAGTTTAAGTATAGATGTTAACAGTAAATGTACTTTGATTCTGTGTAACAAACGTGTAGTGTTGAAAATGGTTCCCATACATCCTGCAAATGTAATTCGTTTACTTATGACAACATTCCTAATTGAGAATAATAATGAGACGCCTATTAATAATAGAGAAATGGAGTTACACGACATAATAAAAGACATGCTTATTAAATCGCAAGAAGACACATCATTTTCAATGGAAGCTGATGTTACATTAGAATTTTTGGAAACCGTTTAGACCACATTCTGTAGAATTTGTGGATGATATATATGTACCTACACGCGAAGAACTTTTAGAACCGATAGAGTTCGAAGAAGAGCAGTGTATACCAGAAGAAGGAGGTATTGTGACTTTAGAATATAAAACAGAGGCTGTTGCATTTTGGAAAAGTGGTAAGAAGAGACGGCTTTCTTTACAATCTGTCCAACATAAATTTCGAAAAGTTTCAGCCGTATATCAATTGTATAGGTGAGTGGTAAAGGATGTACTGTTATGTTAAGGTGCTTCGTATCTATTTGTTTCATATCTATGCAAAATTGCCTTGTTTTCATTAGATGGGAGGAAACGGTGAACAGGGGAGGGACACGTCGGGAAAAATTGTTACAAATTTCTGAATATGTGTATAATAAGTTTGTTGACGGGATTGAAACTCATGCCATTATTCATGATTTGGACCTTCGAAGATGGGCCTTACAAGCTAATGAAGAGACAGGGTTGGAAAATTTTAAAGCATCTCGACATTAGATCTGGAATTTTAAGAGAACGTATAAAATAGTTTCAAGAAAAGTGAACAAATTTATTACCAGATCATACGGTACAGATACCACGCAATTAAATGAAATTGCTTCGACTTTTGTGAATAATGTAAAACATCGTATTAGAGATATCGGAACAAACAATACATTCAATGCTGATGAAAGCGGATTCAATCTAGAATTACATTCGGGCCGTACTTTAGCTGAACAAGGAACCAAAAGTGTTACAGCACTCGTACAATCTATATCCGCTACTACACATAGATATACTATATTCCCCACAATATCAGCTTCTGGGAAACTACTCTCTCCGCTATTTATTGTTCTGCAGGAAAAGGATGGTAATTTTGGTCCACGTGTACAACAATCTTTGTTTCGACCGTGGAATGTTTATATACAGGCGTCCACATCTGGAAAGTTAACAGGTGAACTGGTTATGGAATGGTTAACAAACGTATATCTACCACATGCGGGATCTCGAAGCGTTTTGTTATTGGATTCATGGACTGGTCACTGTCCATCTACATTACGAAACGGTATACCAGCTAATCAACATGTGGAAATATTCACAATACCGAAAAAAACTACAGGAATGATACAACCGCTTGATGTATATGGTTTCCGGATATGGAAAAGCTTTGTACGAAAATTTTCCGACCCTGTATTATTGTTTAATTACGATGTGCAGCTAAATGCAAGGAATAATGTCATTAAATTACAGTCTCTTATTCATAATCAACTTTCATCAGCAAAGTATCACGATGTGTTTGCTTACGCATGGTATAAAAGTGGATATATTGTTGAGAAACCAAATCAGTTTGAAAATCCAGTAGATTTCGCTTTTTCACTACAAGATTTCATACATCCACTTCGTTGTTCCATATGCGGCAATTATGCTATCATACGATGTGCGTGGTGTAAGCAATATTTATGTTTTCAACACTTTTTTGAAGAGTTTCATCACCATGAAGAATAATTCATAATCACACAAGTGTTTTCAAGGTTATCTAACTATATTTAAATCGCGTATTAAACGCCTGCATTGTCTCGCTTGTTTGGTAAGCAAATAAGAGAAAAGTTCGATAATTATGTTAAAAATAAAAAGTTCTAATAAGGATAAGTTATATCTAACAGTTCCCTTCTTCTCCTCTATTTCCACCTGATATAATTTCCCCATGTGTAATTGGAGACAAAAGTATATAAATTATATTACTTTCTTACTACGCGTCGCGTATTATTTCCTAATAAAAGTTAGAAAAACAATGCTCGTCGTGCAGCTTAAGGTACGTTACAATGGGATCCAAAAGTTTTTCGATTGTCGCGGAGCACAGTTCCGCGATACAACAATAGTTGAAATTGTATGGAAAAAAAATATGGATTATGCTGTTTCATAAAAATTTAAACATCCAGTTCAGATTTCACGTGAAAACCCGAATTTTAGAAAACATTCTAATTTTTGTTTATAACTTTTTTCTAATTGTTTAAACAATTGATAAAACCTTTACGATTTGGTAGATCTAATTAAAAGAAGTAACTTTTGTCTTGAAACTTTATTTCTATCTCTTACAGATTGTGTGTTACAAAATAAAATCGAAAAATAGCCGAATCTTCAGGGGTTAATTTCACCCCCTTACAGTGATTTTGGGCAGCAAAAAAAAATTGCGTTGTAATTAGAAGGAAATCCCCTACATATCCACAAAGTTTCAGAATTTTTTGAATTTTCGGGTTCGGGATCTTCCCTTGTAAGCCATCGATATATTCAAAGTGCAAGGCGTGCTCGGAAAGTCTAACCTATTTGAAATAGTATTTTACCAAACCTGCCGCGTATGATACTTAAATATTTTTAATCCTATAATAAAAGTTTTGTTCTAATGTTTATTAGGTGAAGGTCGCAAACGGAATCAAATCTCAGTCGGCTCTTCTAGCGAAGTTCAATTACCTGGCAAAGTTACCGATTCCGACGTAAGATCATTAAATGCGTCTATCACGGCACCAAGCGGCCTTGAGGAGCCCTGTTTCTTGAAAATGTTGCCAAATGGCAATATGTGCGTCTCCTTCACGCCTCGAGAAGCTGGCGAGCATATAGTAGCCGTGAAGAAGCTGGGTAATCATATCCCCAATTCACCATTCAAAATTGACGTAAAGGATCGCGAGGTTGGCGATGCGAAGAAAGTCAAAGTATCTGGCGCGGGCGTGAAGGAAGGAAAGACACAGGTGGAGAATACTTTTTCTATCGACACGAGGACCGCTGGTTTTGGGGGTCTCTCATTATCGATGGAAGGTCCCAGTAAAACAGAAATCCAGTGCAAAGATAACGAAGATGGAACACTTAATATTTCCTACAAACCAACGGAGCCAGGTTATTACATTATGAATCTGAAATTCGCTGACCATCATGTAGAAGGCTCGCCTTTCACCGTAAGAGTGACTGGGGAGGGTAGCAATCGGCAGAGAGAGAAAATTCAGAGGCAAAGGGAAGCTGTGCCCATCACAGAAGTTGGCAGCCAGTGTAAACTTACATTCAAAATGCCTGGGATCACATCGTTCGACCTCAGTGCAACAGTTACTTCTCCGGGAGGTATAACCGAAGATGCGGAGATTAAAGAAGTTGAAGATGGTTTGTACGCGGTTGCATTTGTACCCAAGGAGCTTGGAGTGCATACAGTGTCTGTTCGTTATAAGGAAATGCACATACCCGGATCGCCGTTCCAATTTACTGTTGGTCCTTTGCGAGATGGTGGGGCGCATAGGGTTCATGCCGGCGGTCCTGGTCTAGAACGAGGAGAACAGGGCGAATCGTGTGAGTTCAATATCTGGACCAGGGAAGCTGGCGCAGGTACTTTAGCCATTTCTGTCGAAGGACCTAGTAAAGCTCAAATACAGTTCAAAGATCGCAAGGATGGCAGCTGTTACGTCAGCTACGTAGTTTCTGAACCTGGTAAGGGATAAAAAAGTAACAAACGTATATTTTCTACATGTTCTGACTCCTAACGTTTTTCGTTTTAACTACAGTAGAGCGTCGATTATCCGAACCACTTGGGATTGAGATCGTTTAGAAAATCGAATTATTCGGAGAATGAAGCATGCATGTACTTACCCAGTTTATAACTATAGGAATTACACCTAAATGTAGTGTACATGCATAGTTATCATATACTTCCAAAAAGTGGCGGGGATAGCGATGATTCGAATAATCGACGGTTCGGATAATTGACGCTCTGCTGTATATTTTTCACTTTTCTGTAGTTATTCTTTTATTTTAATATTATAGCAAAAACATATTTCTGAAGTGAACTTGTTAAATGCATTGAAACGTGTAGGAACAAATATTCTAATACCTTAACACGGTTTACTCTTTATATAGGGTGTTTATAAAAATGTGGGACATTTTTTCAGGAACGGTTTTACTCACTCAAATAATGCAAAAAAGTTGGTATACACATATGTCCGATAATGTTTTGCAGTTATTAGCATTTTTATATTCCGTAAAATACCGGCCCGGAATCCCTATTAAAGAGCAACCGGCTGACAGGCGTGTACATCAGTTGGAGAAATATACCATATTTTTATTCATATTCTTTCCATCTCGCCTCTGAAGAAACGAATGCGAAATGATAATCAATATATCGATCCAGGAAAATACAGCTGGACTTCGTTAAATGGTATTTTAATAGATGTTTCGGCCCCATATTTTACGAAATATAAAATGTTTACAACTGCGAAACTAAGCATTATTGGACATTTATATCCCAATTTTTGTCCTTGTTCTGATGAGTAGATCCGATCCTGAAAAAATGTCCCACATTTTTATAAACATCCTGTCCATCCTGACCCACTTCTTTATTTATTACAATTTTTGTTTCATAATGTCTGAAATGGAATTGCCAGAATTTAAGGAGCTGATTATAATTTTCCACATATGAAATGTATGAAAATGGAAATAATTAGTATATTTATGTTTGGCACTGGTTATTCTATAAATATTTCTGTTACTCGTGCCTAGATTCGAAATTGTATTATTTTTTACAATTACATTACTTTTTGTGAAGAAGCTGTTTAAAAGTTCAGCACTTGATCCGTTACTTCACGTACATGGGCTCATGTTATTTCGTGCAGGCTTGGGAATGAAGTGTTTTTTCGGTCGATTTTCAGAAGCAACGCCTTCTTTCTCCATAGCGGGCGGACTCGGGAGGGTGGGTGGGGGGCGAAGCGGAGGGCGGGAGGAAAAAGGTGGTGCTTCTGAAAATCGGCCGGAAGAAGCAGTTAATTGCCAAGTCTGATTTAGCGAAATAACTAATCCTGGAGTACCGAATGCTGTAGCACTGGCACGAGTTTCGAATGTCGTGGCATTTTAGTGCATTGCAAGAGTCTAGTTCTCTCTCTCCCCCCTCTCTCTCTCTCCCTCTGTCTCTCTCTCCCTCTCTTTCTCTCTCTCCCTCTCTCTCTCTCGCTCTCTCGCTCCCCCGTCTCTCTCCCCCTCCCTCCCTCCCCCTCTCTCACTTCCTCCCCCTCTCTCCCTTCCTCCCCCTCTCACCCTTCCTCCCCCTCTCCCCCTCCCTCCCAACCCCCCCCCCTCTCTCTCTCTCTCTCTCTCTCTCTCTCTCTCTCTCTCTCTCTCTCTCTGAGAGTCGAGACGTGTTCTACATCGCTCCGCAAATGTAGTGCATTTTGTGTAGTAAAAATGTCACAGAAAATTATAAAAAGTGTTGTGATTATAGAAATATAGGCAACGATCAATTATACAAGTTGACGGACCGGAAGGTGGTGATTTTTGGACGTTTGATCAATGTATTCATTGTGGAAGGAACGGTGATACGCGACAGGCAGACATTAGCATTGGCGTCGCATTGTCGCGGTGGTGGAAACCTGTTGATAATATCGGCGGCAGCCGATAATTATCGACATGAATGATGAAGATGTCGATTGTCGATGCTCGGCGTGTAAGAAGGCAATAAGAAGCCAGGTCGTGACATGTAAATCGTATGTTAAACTCTTCTATCACCCTGGCTATGTGAGTAAGCATAAAGTTTATGATCGAAACAATGAGTATGTGGTATGTCCCGGCCCGTTTGAGAAGTTCTTACTGGAAAGCGAAAAAGTACCGTCCTTGACGGAAGGCAGTGGAGATAGACTGGGATCTACAGGATCCATAAGGGGAACTAAAGATATCGATGTGAAAATAGATTGGCTGGTGAGAACTGTTAAAGAAATGAAAGACGGAACAGCAGGAAAGAGTGAAATAAAAATGATGATCAAGGAGATTGTGCGCGAGGAAGTAGAGACTATCAAGCGTGACCTGGATGACTTGCGTAAGATGATACAGAAAGGAATGCACAGTTCAGTGGAAGGGGGGCACGTGAGTCACAGCGAAACAGTTAAGAAGAAGAAGGAAAATATCATTATCATCAAACCAAAGAATCAGCAGGAAAGCGAGACCACTAAGAAAGTAATAAAAGGAAAAGTGGATATAAAGAAGATGCCAATGGGAATAACAAGACTAAGAAAAGGAAGAGAAGAAACGGTAATCCTAGGTTGTGAAACGGAAGAAGAAATGGTAAATTTAAATGTTACAATGCAATCCAAGCTTGGTGAAAAGTGTAATATCACGGAGTCGGTGCTGATGAAGCCGAAAATAAAAATTATAAATATCGATGGAGAAGAGATGGATTTGGAGGATGAGGAGTTAATCCATACAATCGGCAAACAAAATAACATGGAAGGATCCCATATAAGAATAGTAAAAAGGATACTGCAGAAGAAAGGTAAAGAGAAGGGACAACTGAAAAGTAAGGAAAATGGAGCTATAATAATCGAAGTAGATGAAGAAACACATGATTTGATAATAAAGAAAGAAAAATTAAATATAGGGTGGAAAAATGTCAGGCTTTCAGGCACTACAGTGTTAAGAGATGTTTTAAATACTGGGAATTCTATCACATTGCGAAAAACTGTACCCGAAATGAAACATGTCATAAGTGTGCAGGAAAACACAAGGCGACCGAATGTACAGCGAAGGAAGATAGGTGTGTAAATTGTGTGTTTAAAAATAAAACATACAATCTGAAACTAAATGACGAACATGATGCTCTTAATCCGGAGTGCCCGTCATATAAAAGAGCTATCGAGGAGAAGAAGAGGAGAGCTGGATGGGATGGCACTAAGAAATAGCAGCAACAGAAGAAGGAAGAACAAATAATGTATACAAACGCCCAAAGTTTGATGGCACACAAAGATGAATTACAGCATCATGTTATGAAGAAAATAAATCCTGCGTTGTTGGAGACTAGACTAATTGCTGACATCGAGGATAGTGAAGTAAATATACCGGGTTACAATGTGATTAGATGCGATGCGGAGAATAGGAATACCGGGGGGGTTGCTTTGTATATAAGAGATGAGGTCAATTATGAAGTAGTACTACTGAAAAAGATTGATATGAACTGCTGGGGTGTTGCGATAAAAGTAGAACTGGAAGTGTATAAAGGAGTGATAATGGTAGTGTACCACTCACCGAGTGCATTACATGGCAATTTTATAGGATACCTAGAGGAGGAAGTTGAAGAGCTAACGATAAAAGATGAGTGCATGTTAGTAGGAGACTTTAATATGGACTGTAGGACGGATTCTTTTTATACAAATAAGCTCTTAGCAACTATGCAGAGCCTAGGCATGAAACAATATGTTAACGAACCAACACGAATCACGAACAATAGTAAAACAATCATAGATCTAATTTTTGCAAATTGGGAGGTAAATGTACAAGTAGTTCATGAACCTAAGATAACGGACCATGCATGGTTAAGAGTAATACGTAATATGAGCAAGAATGTAAACAAATATAAAGAAATTAGTGGTAGGGATTACACTAGATTTAATGCGGACGATTTTACGAAGCTGGTCGAGTATAACTTATGGATTAAACAAGATTTAGTATCCCAGCATATAGATGTGAATATAAGAGCGAGGAGACTTATAAACAGTATGGTAGAGGCGCTAGATATCTCTGCACCCAAGAAAGTCTTTAAAATCCCCATAATTTGGGAAGGTAAACAATGGTTTACGAAGGAAATAGAAGAATTAGCAACCAAAAGGGATGAAGCGTATAGAAAAGCATTGTACGAGTATACGGATCAAAACTGGAAACAATTCAAAATTAGAAGGAATGAAGTAGTCAAATTGATTAAAAAAAAGAAAAAAGAGTACTATGAGAATGTAATTGACCATAATAAGAATAACCCTACAAGTATGTGGAAAGCTTTAAAGGAAGTCATCAGGGGTGAACCAGTAAGGACAAAAGCATTGGACAATATAGATTTCGAGATATTGAATAACAGTTCAGGGTGCAATTTGGATGATAAATTCAACTTATATTATATACAGAGTATTAAGGATATAATAAAATCTATAAAGGGAAATAATACGACGAGTATAAGTAGGAGAATTATTTATGTCATTGGCAATAAAGGAGAGATGGAAAAATTCGGAATGGTTACGGAGGAACAGTTAGGTGAAATAGTTAGGGAATTACCAAAGAAAAAGGGTACAGAAGGAATAAGTAGTGATATATTAAAAGCGGTGTTTTCTGTAATACGGGAAGAATTTGTTAGTATAATAAATTAATCATTAAGCGAATGCTGTTTCCCAGAAGACTGGAAAACGTCTACGATAATTCCAATCCCTAAGGTAGAGAAACCAAGAAGAGCAAGCGAATTTAGGCCTATTAATATGCTACCAATATATGAGAAGGTACTTGAGATAGTAGTTAAAAAACAAATTGAAAGGTATTTGGAGATTAATAATATTATAACGGAACAGCAGTCGGGATTTAGGAAAAATTATTCGTGTGAAACAGCAGTACAAACAGTCATAGATGAATGGAAATTGACAATTAGCGAAAGGATAATGGTAGGAGTAATATTTATGGATCTTAAGCGTGCATTCGAGACGATTGATAGAGATAGGTTATTAGAGAAACTGTACCAGTATGGCTTGAAAGAAGCGGTTCTTGAGTGGTTTAGATCGTATCTAACAAACAGAATGCAGAAAGTAAAATGCAATGATGTATGCTCTAAGTTACTGTTTACGGAATATGGAGTGCCACAATGATCGGTATTAGGCCCGTTATTATTCATAATATACATAAATGATCTCGTTAATGTTTGTCCGGAGGACTGTAATATAAAAATGTTTGCAGACGATACCTTAATATACAGGGTGTCCGCGGGAAGACTGTACAGCTGGATATCTGCTAAAGTATTGGAGATAAAAAAATAAAAAAAATATGGAATCGCATGGTTCGAGGGGGGCAATTTAACAGCATAGACGAATTTTTTCTTCGATTATTATTTTAAAAGATACGATGCTCAAGTTCGGTTTTTTAAATGGAACTATTTTTTTTTAAGAGGTCACTTGATAGTGCGTTCCAAGACAAATTCAATAAGCTATAATGTATAAACTTTATTTCCACTGGTTTTTAAGATATTGCGCTTGCAAATTTACTGATTTTCCTTGGAAGAAAACCCGCTGGAATAGCAAGGACCGGGGACGGTCTTGCTGGCGCCACGGGTGGCCTTGCCTGTTGAAACAGATACCTACCTGCCAAAGGTCTACGCTGCGAATGGCAGGCCCAAAGGCTGGACAATTCTTTTCCGTCAGAAATACTACTTAGGTAGGTACATCTGCGGTATCGAGAAGCGCACCGTTACTTTTATTTCGCACTTGCTTCTACGCTCGGATGGCCTGTTCTTTTGGGAGAGATGCAAGTTCGATTGATTAGAGTTAGGAGGTGTGGAAGTTGCTAGACTAAATTTCAACCATAGGGAGCAGATTGTATTAGGACCAATCGGATTTGCATACATCGCAAACGGCTGCTCTCTTGAGGAGAGCCTCTTCACAGCAATACCTCCACCCCAATGCCCACCTGCTCTCGCACGGAATACGTCAACGCATGCTTCTGTTTTGATATTGGAGCTGGTGTTTATACTCGAGAGATAAGGGATCTGTGCGAATTTTTAGGGAGGACCTCGCGTCGACAGCGGGCTACCCGTTTTCTTCTTATGCCTCTCCACGAGGCGTATTGACGGTGGATTGTAGGACCGTAGATGTCTGGATGCCAGTTATGGAATTCAGGAGACGATAGAAACACTTTATTACAAAACACACATGCACTATAATATTAAAGTAAATCGTATTCCTCTCGGGCAGGAGTACTGATAATGGTCGAACTTACGCCCTACTTCGCGCAGACCGATTACACGGAGGGTACTCGAGTCACACACTGCACATATGATACAGGGTGATTCTGGAGCTACGCCCGTCGAAGGATGCGGCCTGGTACCCCGTGACGAGGACCACCCCCCAGCAGTGCCCCACCGAATTTTATGGCCTTTTCCGGAAAAAGGTATGAATCCTGGGCCGAACGTAGCGAATTGAAGTCGAGCCCCCGCAGTCGAGGGTGAAATATCCAGTACAGCGTATTAAGAAATTCTTTTCTTCATCGCATCGAAAGGGACGTGACGCCAATGGATTCCTTATGTTTTTCTGATGAAAATCATACCAAATGTCATGCAAATCGGACTACTTTAACACAAGCTATTTGTACTCCTTATGTAAAAGTTGTCCGATTTACTCGACATTTGGCATGATTTTCATCGGAAAAATATGAGGAATCCTTCGGTGTCACTTCCATATCGATACGATAAGAAATAAAAAATTATTTTATTTCTGGAGCAGGTATGAATCCTCAGCCGACCCCGGAAAATCGTGGTCGACCCCCCGCAGTCGAGGGTGAAAATGTGAAATATTCCTTTCAGCGTAGTAAGAAATTCTTCATTCTTTATCGCATCGAAAAGGATGTGACGCCAATGAATTCGTTATGTTTTTCCGATGACGATCATACCAAATTTCGTGTAAATCGGACTATTTTTAACCAAGTCAAATCAACTTGAAATGATACAAATCGATTTTCCATGGAATTTCCTTTATCATGGTCCGAATTACGTTGTTCTTGGTGTTAGTTTCATCGGCGAAACGTGAGGAATCGATGGGTGTCGTTTTCGCAAAGATCTGATAAGAAATGCGCTAGTCGAAGATTGCTCACTTCTTAATAGGCACTCGAACCCCTTTGAGGGTCGAAAGCCATACAATCGGGTGAGGCACTGCGAAGGGCTGTCCTCGCCACGGGGTACCAGGCCGCATCTCCTTGACGGGCGTTGCTCCAGATTTACCCTGTGTCTGTGTCAGCAATAAAATAATCCTTTACTGTTTATCGCATGGATATGGACGTGTGGCCGATGGATTCCTTGGGGTTTTCCGATGAAAATCATGCCAAACGTCGAGTAAATCGGACAACTTTTACATAAGGAGTACAAATAGCTTGTGTCAAAGTAGTCCGATTTGCATGACATTTGGTATGATTTTCATCAGAAAAGCATAAGTAATCCATTGGCGTCACTTCCCTTACGATACGATGAAGAAAAGAATTTCTTAATATGCTGTAATGGATATTTCACCCTCGACTGCGGGGGCTCGACCTCAATTCGCTACGTTCGGCCCAGGATTCATACCTTTTTTCGAAAAAGGCCATAAAATTCGGTGGGGCACTGCTGGGGGGTTGTCCTCGTCACGGGGTACCAGGCCGCATCCTTCGACAGGCGTAGCTCCAGAATCACCCTGTATCATATGTGCAGTGTGTGACTCGAGTACCCTCCGTGTAATCGGTCTGCGCGAAGTAGGGCGCAAGTTCGACCATTATCAGTACTCCTGCCCGAGAGGAATACGATTTACTTTAATATTATAGTGCATGTGTGTTTGGTAATAAAGTGTTTCTATCGTCTCCTGAATTCAATAACTGGCATCCAGACATCTACGCTCCTACAATCCACCGTCAATACGCCTCGTGGAGAGACACAAGAAGAAAACGGGTAGCCCGCTGTCGACGCGAGGTCCTCCCCAAAAATTCGCACAGATCCCTTATCTCTCGAGTATAAACACCAGCTCCAATATCAAAACAGAAGCATGCGCTGACGTATTCCGTGCGAGAGCAGGTGGGCATTGGGGAGCAGGTATTGCTGTGAAGAGGCTCTCCTCAAGAGAGCAGCCGTTTGCGATGGATGCAAATCCGATTGGTCCTAATACAATCTGCTCCCTATGGTTGAAATTTGGTCTAGCAACTTCCACACCTCCTAACTCTAACCAATGGAACTTGCATCCCTCCCAATAGAACCGGCCATCCGAGCGCAGAAGCAAGTACGAAATAAAAGTAACGGTGCGCTTCTCGATACCGCAGATGTACCTACCTAAGTAGCATTTCTGACTGAAAGTAATTGTCCAGCCTTTGGGCCTGCCATTCGCGGCGTAGACCTTTGGCAGGTAGGTATCTGTTTCAATAGGCAAGGCCACCCGTGGCGCCAGCAAGACCATCCCCGGTCCTTGCTATTCCAGCGGGTTTTCTTCCAAGGAAAATGAGTAAATTTGCAAGCGCAATATCTTAAAAACCAGTGGAAATAAAGTGTATACATTATAGCTTATTGAATTTGTCTTGGAACGCACTATCAAGTGACCTCTTCAAAAAAATAGTTCCATTTAAAAAACCGAACTTGACCATCGTATCTTTTAAAATAATAATCGATGAGAAAATTCGTCTGCACTAGTAAATTGCCCCCCTCGAACCATGCGATTCCATATTTTTTTTATTTTTTTATCTCCAATACTTTAGCAGATATCCAGCTGTACAGTCTTCCCACGGACACCCTGTATGTAACGGGTGAGATTTGTATGGAAGTGGAGAGGAAAATGAATGTAGGATTTAATGTAGTGGAAGAATGGATGAATATTAATAGACTGAAGATGAACGCAGGGAAAACGAAATATATGTTAGTGAGGAGTACAAGGAAGGAGTTGAAATTTATTATGGCCGTGAAATGCTTGGATAAAACTGAAATAGAACGGGTGGAAACGATAAAGTATCTAGGCGTAATTATCGATGATTGACTACGATTTACATACCATTGTGATTATATGCTAAAGAAAATAGGAAAAAAAACTAGTTTTCTGAATCGAGTGGGAAATTATGTCACAGCATATACTAGATGTGTCATATACAAGACAATCATTGCACCTCACTTTGAGTATTGTGCGACGTTATTAATTAATATGGGGGCAACACAGATAAGTAGGCTACAAAAAGCACAGAACCGAGCCATGAGAGTCATATTGCAATGTGACAGACGAACCAAAATAGAGAATATGCTGCAAACGCTACAGTTTATGGCTGTAAGACAGAGGCTGTACTATACTATGTGTATATTTGTTTTTAAGATTTTAAGAAATATGTTTCCGGAGCATTTAAGAAGTAAGCTAAGAATAGTATGCGATGAAAGTGCAATGCAAACAAGGCAAGCTGGGAATATTGCAGTCGAATTTCGTAAAACGAGAAGTGCCCAAAAGAGTCTATTTTAAGAAGGAGTATTAATGTACAATGCACTACCTGACGAAGTAAAATCGTATGGAAGTTTAGGTATGTTTAAGAGAATGGTAAAGGAGTTCGTTATGACAAGTGTAATGTAACGTAAATGTACCTGAAAATAGTTGAGAAAGCTAATAAATAATCAATCAATCTCTCTCTCTCGCTCTCTCTCTCTCTCTCTCTCTCTCTCCCTCCCTCCCTCCCTCCCTCCCTCTCTCTCTCTCTCTCTCTCTCTCTCTCTCTCTCTCTCTCTCTCTCTCTCTCTCTCTCTCTCTCTCTCTAACATCAGTCGCGAGACAACTACAAGATTCTCGAACGCCTGGTTGACTTCTTCCTTACTTTTCGCGACATCATACGTACATAACCTTCTGCACACAACACCTCACACACACTCACGCACATTCTCACACTCTCCTGTTCGACCCGAGTGCTCCTTCATACAGAGCAGTAATAGCTCCACAACATTCGCCGAAATCGTCAGGCACCCATTGTATCGCCTCAACTCTCTACCTCTAAATAAACCGCACTATTCTCAACCTTTCTTAGTTCTCTCTATGCGATATGTATATTTCGATACGAAGATTTTGTAGCACATTTTACTCTTGCTACTTTTTTAAAACACTTTATTAAATACTAATAAAAAGTAAAAATATATACATATTTATATACAGGGTGTCCCAAAGTAATGAGGCAATCCATAACACGGAAACCGTTCATGCAAAAAGAAATCGAAAATTTCTTTACCGTTTTGGGAGTCGATCCTTCATTCTGCAGATTTTACCAATTCAATGTCAGTGATGGAACTGCCGGGCCACGCAGTTTAAAGCCGAGTCTGCTGAGCGCGTGGTAGCGTACGCTACTATACCTGCACTTGGGTGGTGTCGTATACTTGGGACCCGCTGTGCACTCGACGCGTTCGGCGATGACCAGGATCGGTACAGTAACCTAGTGACGCCGGTTTTCAAGCTGTAGGAGAATTGTTACGGCTTTTTCATTTGCTATTCTACGTAATTTACATCCATACATGCTGACTTACTTGTTTGTAATACAAGTACAGCGCGTGGCAACGCTACCGCGGGCGTCTGGCCGGCAGACTCGCGCTTCTGATTGGTCGGGTTTTTTTGTTAATAAATCGTTAACGAAGCTTCGGAGAACATTTTCGCTAATGAAAAAGTTGTTATAAATCATCCCACGAGTCACCCCTCGCAACAACCTACAACATTTTTTGGACACCCTGTATAGTCCCCTTACTCTGCCGCGTCTCTGTGGACGATGAGGGAGATGACCAGTGATGTCAGAACTGTGAGATGTGGAACAAATCCTTACCTGCTCTCCAGGACCAACCGTAGTTCCCCTTCTCGCTTGTACCACATTACCGGTAGCATATCCCTATCATGTGTGTGCGCTGCCTGTTCGGCGCTCTCCGCCAACAATCCACGTTTTCGAAACTCGAGTGCACGGTTCCGAATGAAGGAGATCGGGTGTTCAATTCCCTGTGCGGCGGTTTTACTTTTCTTTTTTAATTGTTTTCTAATTTCGCCTTCTAAGGTCTCAGTAGAATGAACTTAAAGTTATTAATTTGCAAAGCATTTTCAAAGTTTGTTTTTTTGTATTAATGATGCAATTCACGTTACCAAAATCTGATACAGTTGGCTGACGTTCGATATTAGTCTTTCGCCCTTCTATACGCAAACAGAAATAAACACATAATTGAAATCATATTTATAATTGTGATACTGTGGGATCAGGAACCTCCACCATAAGAGAGGGCTCAAAAGAACCAAGACCCGGCGAGTCGGCGGTAGTCGAGGTAACCATGGCGGCTGGCCAGCGCGCAATGAATCTGGAGATCACAGGTTCGAGTCCCGTCGCGCGGAGGCCCCTTTTTCCGTGATCCTACAATACTATAGGATAAAATATAAATATTACGCTAAACTTATATTTTTTCGATGAAAAAATCTAATTCCACGTATAGAAATGCATGAGACGATGGAAGACATGTAAGCCACTATAATACAATTATAATTATGTGTATTTTGCCATATCTGGTCCCGTTTTGACAGCAAATTTCGTAAAATACACATAGTTATAGGGTGACTGTACCTAATATTGCCACTGTTCCTAATATCGCCACCCCCTATATCTGGCAAAGTAAGCACTAAAATTTATCGGTTATGCATTGAATTAGTACCTAACCATATGTAGGAAGACATACTGTAATTGCAGCGTCATCTGATCAACAATTACAGAAAAGGAAGGATTTTAGAGAACCTTAATAGTGTAAACATTTATTGGACTATCACAATTTTACATCACATTCGGAGAAGGTAAGTCTAATAATTCTGTGAATGCAAGAATATCTACTAGAAGTACCTAATTAATGATGTATTTAAGAAATGAAATCGATTCAAATATTTTTCGTAATGAAAATAGTGTTTTTCTTTTAGCAGTATGCGCGCTCTCAATACCGCCTACCGGAGAACAATGGTTTCGATGTAATGTTTGTTACAGGTGAGGTCACGAAATGTGCGCAGCAACCGAAATAAACTTCATTTATCCAATATGTACATCGGAACGTAAAAAATAAAATATATTAAAAATTTATATTTTTAAATTCCTATATTATTCTAATCAAAATAAAATCATAGGTGAATAAAAAAACATTTATAGAGCAAGAAATAATAAAAGCACATGTGAAAATGACATTAAAAACTCATATATACATGAATTAATCAATATTTCTTGAGTTGGCGATATTAGCAACACTTTTTTTCAGGATCCGATTTTTGCATGCTTTACGTTTTTTGAATCCTAATTAAAAATTTGTAAGTTTCAACAATTCTAACTTATGCTACATGAAAGATGAATAATATCTCTTTACTTTGAAATGATCTGTATGCAAAAATATAAATTATTATTCAATTCACAGCGATTTAACTTTTGCCTGGCGATATTAGGTATAGTCACCCTAATTGTAATATGGTGGCATACATATGTCTTCCATCGTCCCGTACATTTCTATCAGTGGAATGTTTTTTTTTCAACGAAAAAACATAAATTTATAGTAACATTTACGTCATCCTATACAATAAAATTTTTAAGTATGATCCAATTATGTGTTTATTTCTGCTTACGTATAGAACGGTGGAAAAATAACAAAATAACCGTGCGTCAACCGGCACAGCGATTTTTTGAATTGCTGAAATGGATTGAATCCACTACCGCTGCATTTAGGATGGTCCATTGCATACAACGGCACACATAACTTAACATGCTCTATCAATTTTTCGGAATTCATCCTCCGCTACATGTGGTCTCTACCGTTTACTGATTCACACTGGCAGACCAGCGACGACACGTCTCGACATGGACCGTCACGAACCGACAAAACATTCTTGGCGACAATATCAGCCGGTGTCGATCCATGCCGCAGACGGAACGTTACAGGTCAGTGCTGGATAGTGTTAACAATCCCATTTAAAACGCATGTTACAATGTTTTGTCGTGCCATTGTCGGTACGTATCGGTCCGTGCTGTATACTGTAAATCGACCTTTAGTGTATATAGGTCTACGTGACATCGCTTCTTCCCTACGCGTAGGGAATCGCCTGACAACTCTGGTCCCCAGTGATACCAGAATCATGGGACGTGGGACAAATGCTTATCACCATGACTTACCTTCGTCGCCCACTTTGCTCCCATCGCACTGCACAGAAGCATATCCCTACTCCTGTCCTGTATGCTCTACCTGTTTGGCACATTTCGCCAACAATCCAAGTTGCTGAAAGACCAAGCGTATGAATCACAATCAGGAAGTCGGGAGTTGAAATCTAGTGCGGTGGTTATACTTTTTTTTTACTTACAAGGGGAGGACGGCATGAGATAGACATCGATTTTGATCAGCCTTAGTACGATGGTACTATGTCGAAAATAAGTAAATACCTGTCCGAGCGTTTCAGCCAATGGGCCTTAATAATAGACATATTTACATATAAATTATTAAACATTTCAGAGTGCATATATAAAGCATAAAAACTAACCTCGATTTGAGAACATATCGTGGAGCGTTCGGTAAGACGTCGGCGTGGCGCTGTTGCGATCGTGAATTCGATACCGCCTGTGTCTATATATTTTTTTCACACTTTATTTTTTCCACACTGTATGAACAGTGGGAAAATGGTAACGTTCATATGTGAACTTTTCCTCTGGGAAACCTTTTTTGGGGGGTCGAATTTATATTTATGCAAAGTACTTGATGTGTAGAGTTTAATAATACCAATTTGGAGTTTAGGAATGTTATCGTTGTAAGGTTATGAAGTGAAAAAGGTTGCGAAATTTTGACATATCTTCTAGCCCGGCCGATATTGTATTAGTTACGTTGATTGTCTAACAACAAAGTATTTAGCTAAAAATGGGTTCTATAGTTTTTACAACTGGTTCGACGATACATCGCATTCCGCTTTTCAAATTGTTCTGAATATTAGTACAGTTAATCCTCGTTATAGCCCTGTTTTTACCATGCGTAGTACGCCCGGTGACTATCCCCTCCATTTTTTACAATCCTTCGGTCGAGAGTGATAGAACGAAAGAGTCGACGGCAACTTCGTGTCAACTGTTTCGTTCCCTCTCGCTCGCGCTTCGGCTTTCTCACTCGCGGCATCGGCCGCACGGAATAGTGTCCGCAACGCGTCGTACGGCCGCCGCCAGCCCCGTACAGGTTGGTCAAAATTTCGGAGTCTTTTTAACATAATAACTTTGCAACGGATAAATTCCTAAACACAAAAGTAATATTTTTGCATGTTATTTGATACGTGCTTTCGACCAATATAAATTTGCGGTGAAAAAAAAAGGTTTCCCAGAGGAAAAGTTTACCCACGTTCATTATTAATTCTTTTAAATGTATAAATACAATTAAAGTTTTTTTTCAACGTGGGGAAATGTTCAAAAGGCACCCCGACACTAAAACCCCATGGCCATCATCACGCCATGGGAGACCACCGGAAACTTCGAACAAGACATCGTAGTACTGCCCCCGAATAATTAATACACGTATAATATAAGAACTATTATATCATAACGAACGGTAATCTTGAAAAATCATCATCTCAAAATTAATATCAGTGCACAATAAACATATTCGCTTACAGGAGTAACAAAATGAGATATATAATTATGTTCTTACGTTTCCATTATCTGCAGCTTTCCAGGTGATATTGGTCATAAAAACATTCAAAGCATAAAATGTTCCTGCATGCAGCACACTTTATAAATAGTGATTTTTCACATCTGCAGTTCGATCGCCTCAGGTCTGTTGGAAAGCAAACTTCATTCACATTTGCGAATACAGGTCTTTCTATTCACTGTTAGAAATGGCACGTTTCCCAACACTTTGAGAAAACTAGAATACTATGAACAGTTTGGCTTCTCGTTGAGTTTGGTTTCTCCGTATGCGTTTGTCGATTGTCATTTATTGTGTGTTGAGAAACGAAAGAAACACAAGTCATAAGCCACCGAAACCATCGATATTGTATTAGTGGCAACGAAAAGCCAAACTCTTCATAGCATTCTAGTTTTCACAAAGTTTTGGGAAACGTGCAATTTCTAACAGTGAATAGGGGGAGAGGGGGGAGAGGGGTGAGAGGGGGAGAGGGGGAGAGGGAGGGAGAGGGGGAGAGGGGGAGAGGGAGGGAGAGGGAGGGAGAGGGAGGGAGAGGGAGGGAGAGGGAGGGAGAGGGAGGGAGAGGGAGGGAGAGGGAGGGAGAGGGAGGGAGAGGGAGGGAGAGGGAGGGAGAGGGAGGGAGAGGGAGGGAGAGGAGAGGGAGGGAGAGGGAGGGAGAGGGAGGGAGAGGGAGGGAGAGGGAGGGAGAGGGAGGGAGAGGGAGGGAGAGGGAGGGAGAGGGAGGGAGAGGGAGGGAGAGGGAGGGAGAGGGAGGGAGAGGGAGGGAGAGGGAGGGAGAGGGAGGGAGAGGGAGGGAGAGGGAGGGAGAGGGAGGGAGAGGGAGGGAGAGAGGGAGGGAGAGGGAGGGGCAGGGGGAGGGAGAGGGAGGGAGAGGGAGGGAGAGGGAGGGAGAGGGAGGGAGAGGGAGGGAGAGGGAGGGAGAGGGAGGGAGAGGGAGGGAGAGGGAGGGAGAGGGAGGGAGAGGGAGGGAGAGGAAGAGGGAGAGAGGGAGGGAGAGGGAGGGAGAGGGAGGGAGAGGGAGGGAGAGGGAGGGAGAGGGAGGGAGAGGGAGGGAGAGGGAGGGAGAGGGAGGGAGAGGGAGGGAGAGGGAGGGAGAGGGAGGGAGAGGGAGGGAGAGGGAGGGAGAGGGAGGGAGAGGGAGGGAGAGGGAGGGAGAGGGAGGGAGAGGGAGGGAGAGGGAGGGAGAGGGAGGGAGAGGGAGGGAGAGGGAGGGAGGGAGGGAGAGGGAGGGAGAGGGAGGGAGAGGGAGGGAGAGGGAGGGAGAGGGAGGGAGAGGGAGGGAGAGGGAGGGAGAGGGAGGGAGAGGGAGGGAGAGGGAGGGAGAGGGAGGGAGAGGGAGGGAGAGGGAGAGGAGGAGAGGGAGGGAGAGGGAGGGAGAGGGAGGGAGAGGGAGGGAGAGGGAGGGAGAGGGAGGGAGGAGAGGGAGGGAGAGGGAGGGAGAGGGAGGGAGAGGGAGGGAGAGGGAGGAGAGAGGGAGGGAGAGGGAGGGAGAGGGAGGAGAGGGAGGGAGGGAGAGGGAGGGAGAGGGAGGGAGAGGGAGGGAGAGGGAGGGAGAGGGAGGGAGAGGGAGGGAGAGGGAGGGAGAGGGAGGGAGAGGGAGGGAGAGGGAGGGAGAGGGAGGGAGAGGGAGGGAGAGGGAGGGAGAGGGAGGAGAGAGGGAGGGAGAGGGAGGGAGAGGGAGGGAGAGGGAGGGAGAGGGAGGGAGAGGGAGGGAGAGGGAGGGAGAGGGAGGGAGAGGGAGGGAGAGGGAGGGAGAGGGAGGGAGAGGGAGGGAGAGGGAGGGAGAGGGAGGGAGAGGGAGGGAGAGGGAGGGAGAGGGAGGGAGAGGGAGGGAGAGGGAGAGGGAGGGAGAGGGAGGGAGAGGGAGGGAGAGGGAGGGAGAGGGAGGGAGAGGGAGGGAGAGGGAGGGAGAGGGAGGGAGGAGGGAGAGGAGGGAGAGGGAGAGGGAGGGAGAGGGAGGGAGAGGGAGGGAGAGGGAGGGAGAGGAGGAGGGAGAGGGAGGGAGAGGGAGGGAGAGGGAGGGAGAGGGAGGGAGAGGGAGGGAGAGGGAGGGAGAGGGAGGGAGAGGGAGGGAGAGGGAGGGAGGGGGAGGGAGAGGGAGGGAGAGGGAGAGGGAGAGGGAGGGAGAGGGAGGAGAGGGAGGGAGAGGGAGGGAGAGGGAGGGAGAGGGAGGGAGAGGGAGGGAGAGGGAGGGAGAGGGAGGGAGAGGGAGGGAGAGGGAGGGAGAGGGAGGGAGAGGGAGGGAGAGGGAGGGAGAGGGAGGGAGAGGGAGGGAGAGGGAGGGAGAGGGAGGGAGAGGGAGGGAGAGGGAGGGAGAGGGAGGGAGAGGGAGGGAGAGGGAGGGAGAGGGAGGGAGAGGGAGGGAGAGGGCACAAGCACAGTTATTTTAAAGCTAAATTCGAGGAGGGAAAGAGACGGCACTACATAGTGGTACAATCGCATGCATTTCAAACTTAATATCGCAGCGTATCGCGCGATCGTGTGTAATTTCACTTCTCTGGAGCAGCCGTGCAGGATGACGTCATTTTCACGGCGAGGAGAAGGCGCGATTCATAGAATTATGCGGTGTCAGCTGAAATTTTTTCCGAATCCAACAGACACTTTCTCCCCAACGCAGAGAAATAATAATTTCATGAATAAACCATCTAGCGAACCATTCTGTAGCAAACAGACATATTTTTCCCAATGCAGAGAAATTATTTTCAAACAAATATGTAACAAGCATTCTAAAGCTAGCATGTTTTTAAAGCGTTCAGATTTAGCGTCGCAGCGTATCGCACGATGACACGACGCGAAGAACGCGTTAACGAAATATACCATTTAAAACGTTGAATCCTAGAATTAGGTGGTGAGGAAAGAATGAGAGTAAATAAAATAGAGACATAATATGTTTTAAACGATAATATATTGTTACAGGCAAAGAATATGAATATAGAATAATAATAATTTAACATTTTTTCTTCCTACGAACATTAGCTAGAATAAAATTGATGGCACATGCTAACAGTTCGCAATGTACGAGATAATCCTCGTCGTAATATTCACTACCACCTATGATTTTAGCAGCACGACGCGTATCTAATGTTTCGCAGGCAACATCGCTCTGTTGTAGCACGTTAACAAAATTTAAAAATTTCATCCGCACATCTTGTGCAGTTTCATACAACCGCAGATACACATAAGCTATACACAGATCACGATTAAATAAAAATGTTACAGTATTCAGTTTGAAATACAGGTGGCTTAGTATCTAGTGTTATCTTTACAATCAGAGAATCATAGAAAGAATTATGCGGAGTCGATTGAAATTCGTGAGGAGAGGTCTTATGCTACTGCATAAAAATTTAATTCTAGGTAAATAAAAAATCATAAACATTAATGAAATTAAAAATCTTATAAAAATAATTCTTAAATACCCAGCTATAACAATTAATGAAAATATACCTCTGAAATACTCAGTATTAAACCCAGACACCAATTCTGATTTCCCCTCCACTTAATCGAACACCTTTTGATTTGGCTCAATTAATAATGTAATTAAAAACATTAAATAAATTGTAATTAAAATTAAATATAAGTAGAATATAAAAATATAAAATAAAAAGAGAAATAGAAAAATATAAAAAAGGAAAAATATAATAATAATTTAATTTATTGCTCATTTTCGTGTTACAATTTAACGATCATATACTCTTTTCATTTCATTCCCGCGATTGTGTCAGTGTCCAACCCTTCTAATGTATCCTGCTGTGTCTTAACAATTTTTCTATTTCACAAGTGATTCCTAATCTATTCTATGCTGTATAAGCTTCTTTTATCACTTTCCAGTTCTTTCCATCTTTTCCTTCTCCCTATTATCTCCTGTAAAATAGCCAAGTTTTTCCTTCTCTTCTTTCCAATTCCTGCCACTCTCTCCACGTACTTCACATGCTTCAATCACGTGTTCCACTCTTTCTTCCTATTTCTTATAAAGTCTAAATACCCTTTCTTCTTTCTTTAGCCAATATTTGCATGCCCTTGTTTCACTACTTTTTTATTTTTCCCCCCAATAGTATTTCGGCTTATCTCCAGGTTTCCTTGCCACCTCTCTTAATTCTCTTAGGAACTTTGACTCTTTTACTTTCGTCTCTCTTTCTTGTTCTTGGATGTCTTCACTTATCTGCTCTATTTTGATCGACACTTCTTTCCCATTTAATCTTCTTCTTTCCAATTCTTCATTTGACCATCCTCTCCCTTCCAAAAATTTGATTCTCATTCTTTCCCTTTTCGTAACTTCATTTCCTCTCATTAGACTTCTCCCACTTTCATATCTTATCGATCCTTCTGCCGAGTTTATTAACCTCTCTTCAAACTTCATTGCTCATTCTTCCATTTCAATTGCTATGCCATCTCTTCCTGTTTCTTTTAACAGCCAGTATGTTGGTGTTGATCTGCCCAATTTCATTATCCACCGCATGTATTTCGCTTGCAATTATCATAATTAATATAAATTGTATTAATCTTGAAATTAAAAGAGCTAATTATAAATTTTTTTTTTTAAATTTATAATTAGTGGTGACATGTTATTCGATTTTATTGATATCTAGTTTTTAAATGAATTTATTCATATATTTAATTAATTATGGAAAGTATTTTTATTTTTGTTAAATATAACAAATTTATGGGATTATCTAGACATTTATATTATTATTATTGATTTGATATATTTAAGAATTGTAATTTTAAAATTTAATTTCATTTAAGATAATTTAATAATTTATTTCCTTGATAAAAAATTTAAGAATTTTGGTGCAATTTTTTAAATAAATTATATAAATGAATTATGCGTAGGGTATAATGATAAAATTAATCATTAATTTAGTGTATATATTTTTTAGATAAAAATGAACTAAAGGAATTTTGCAAATTAAAAATATTTACCTGTTTATCAAAAAACATGTCTTTATGTTTAATAATTTAAAGTCTGCTCTGCCCAATAAATTATTTTTAAGTGGCTGCAATATATTGACTACATGGTAGCATACAAAGGTAGCATAATAATTAGTCTTTTTATTGAAGGCTTGAATGAATGAGATGATGAAATATTTCCTGTCTCTAGATTAAACTGTTAATTTAAATTTTCAGTAAAAATGCTTAGATTTTTTCTATGGGACGAGAAGACCCGATAGAATTTTATAATTTATTTTAGGAATAAGTTTTAATAAAATTAATTAATTTATTGGGAGGATATTTAAAATTATTTAACTTTAAAAAATTTATCCAATTATTTTTGTTTCAAAAGATAGTTTATTAAAAATTGTTAGATTTAATTACTTTGGGGATAACAGCGTAATATCTTTGGAGAGATCATATTTATGAAGATGATTGCGACCTCGATGTTGAATTAGGATATAATTTAAATGCAGCAGTTTAAATATTAACTCTGTTCGACTTTTAATATCTTACATGATTTCAGTTCAGATCGACGTGAGGCAGATTGGTTTCTATCTATATTTATCTAATAAATTTTTGTACGAAAGGATTTAATTTATAAATTATTTTTTGCTATTTTGAATAAAAATTGGAATTTTATATTTATTAAGAATAGGTGTTTACCCTGTGATAATTGTTGGTTGGTTGGGCTTCAAATTCTAATTACTCTATATTAGGAGCGATTGGATCAATTTCACAGTCAGTTTCTTATGAAGTCAGTTCATTTTTAACAATATTTTCCGTAATTTTATTAATTGAAAGTTATTCATTATTGGATTTATAGAAATTTCAATATTACATTAAATTTATTTTAATTTTAATCCCAATACTACGACAAGAAAACCGCGGATAGGTCTTTTAAAATCGGAGACCAAGTGCTACTGCACGACGAGACGTTAAGACGCGGCCGGTCACAAAACTAACACCTGCATGGATAGGTCCCTACACGATTCAAAACATGCACGATAACAATAATTACACTATAAAGGGCGACGAACAATCCGCGTTCACGCGAACCGACTCAAACACTTTATAGAATAGGGCAGGAATAGGAAAATGGTCGCAGTTATGAGGGGAAGTAACAACGGACCAACAACTATGTAGATTTGAAAAAAGAGGCGAAATATATTTATTAAAAAAAAAATGAGGGAGAGAAGAATTTTTAAATAAGTATTTTAAAATAAGTAATTTAACTGATCAGGATATTCGCCGTTTTGAGGGTTTAATTTAGATTTAAATTTATTTAAAACACAGTTCAATTGGTCTTTCTGATATCTCGCATCTAAAGCTATGTGCGGGCTTAAAAATTCTAACGAATTTAAAAATTCTAACGAATAAAAAATTTCTCAGTAAAAGGCAATCTCCTAACAGTATGTTTGAAGGCAGATTGTTAATATTTTTTCTATATTTTCATAAAAGTCTATAATTCCTTGGCTATTTTCTGAATTACTACTTCTAATTTTATTAATGGTTGCCATCGATTCCTCTCCAATAAAAATTGATTGCAGTGGCAGTAAATTATCTTCATTATATACGTCTATTTCATGTGAATTGGGTGCTACAATATACTCACGCTTTATAAAATTTCCGCCCAATGATCTTAACAATCTAAAACATTCAGGGAGCAGGCAATGAACTAGAACTTTCGAATTCTGAAACACTGTGTTGAATCTTGTAAATATGTTTAACGCGTAATTTAAAAATTGCAAATAAGCCTTAGTATAAGGGCAACTTAATGTTCGAAATATTTGGTTTGTTCTTTCGGAATAATTGTGTTCTGCTGCTGCCTCCGCAAAGGCAGCAAATAAACCTGTCCACTGACTTAACGTTCTTTCTACAATTTCCGGTAGTGCAACCCATCTGATCGGAGATGGCTGCAGAATTTTTTCCCTTACATCGTCCATAAAATCTTGCAGGTCTTCTAAAACTTTCTGTTGTTTTTGATTTACTGTAAGACATGTATAAATGAAAGTGAATATTTGCTGTATTTGCAATGGCAAGTAATCGCTCGCACGGCACGCGACCAAATACATTGAATAGCAAATACATGGGAAGACAGACATTTCTTCATGCGTGATGAGATATTAATGAAATAAGTTTCAGGTTAGGTTGGAATAGCCGGGGGACGAGTAAAGATACACGGTAGCGACAGTCGACATATACAGGGTGTCTTTCATGTACTTGGCGTCGAGACGCTACCGCGTCTCTAGATTGTTATCAGTATGCACGTGTATCACATCGTGATTGTATTATATCGAATAAATCCTCTGAACACATATACGCACATTTACGGCTCGAATAATCGTCGTAGCCCCCAAAAGTCCGGATCCTCATTGTCGTCGTTGAACGCCCAACGGTCTAAATCGTCTCGAACCTCGCGCCAAAACTGCCTGAAGCCATGCATTAATTTTCTACATTTAATGCTGTAGTATCCCTTCGTATATGGATACTCTGTTCGCTGAAACATATGAGAAACTATAGAAAACATGTGCTTTTTATGAAAAGACCTTGTAGTCGCTACGTACAAATATCACTTACCAAATACTCTTTCATCTCGTTGCTGTCGTCACACCACATCCTGATTGAAACGCGTAATCATCCCTCGCAGTGGCAGATTGACGAGCAACTGGTCTCGCTGCATTTCCAAGCTCACGCATGTAGATCCATGCCCAAAGTTGCATAGCTTTGCAAAAGTAAGATACCGCTGTTCTCCACCTGCATATTCGCTTACCATCCTCTCCTTCAATGCATCTTCTTCGAATTATTCACTGACCACCATCTCCTTCTTCTTCTTCGCACTCGTCTTCTTCCCCTTCTTCTTTGGACACATCATTCGAACCACTTTCAACATCTAACGTACCACTTTGATCGCATATCGAACGTGTATCGAACGTGTATTGAACCACTTTGATCACGTATCGAACGTCTATCGTACCACTCTGAACGTGTATCGAACGTCTATCGTACCACTCTGAACGTGTATCGAACGTCTATCGTACCACTCTGAACGTGTATCAAACATCTGTGGTTACTTTTCTGAAGGTCACCCCCTCCATCGGTTAGGCCGGACATGTATTGAAACCCTTCCTTCGGTTAGTTCTGAAAAATTTCTGCAGTGGGTTACGTCTAAAATTTTCCGATGCTGGAAAATTTCAGATGTAACCCACTGCAGAAATTTTTCAGAACTAACCGAGGGAAGCGTTTTATCTTTGTTTTGGTTCGACTAATTGTATTAACTGCTGCAGTGGTATAAGAAGTCATTAGTAATAATTCCGCGAAATATGTCTAGCCGTGCGTCTCGTGCAAGACCCATGCGAAAGTAAGCTTCGTAAACACTATAAGAACTCCCGGCGTTCGCGAACCGAAATCAGCTGTTGCACCAGCTTGTTATGTTTCCGATGCTTCGCGGCCGGAGGATCGTTACAATAATTCGAAGCGGTATTTGGAAGTAAAAGCGTTGTTTATTTTAATGCACTTCGTGATTATTATAAAGAGGCGTTTAGACGTTTAGCCTTGACACATAACACGTATATAATGATAGGCAGTAGTAATAAGAACATGAGATACGTTAGATGAGTAATAAGAGTTAGTAATAATAATATAAAGCGATGATTATTAGCTATGAACACAATATAAAGCGATAAGCTGACAAAATAATAATATAAAGCGATAAGTACTAAGCAAAGTAATAATATAACTCGATAAGCATTAGCGATAAAGCGTGGAATAGAGAAATATGGCACAATAGTAATATGAAATATTGCTATGAAGATGATATTTTGAGTATTATGATTAATGATCGGCACTTACAGTAGCTGCCGGGTAGACTGGACGCACTGAAGTTATTTAACTAATGGTTTGACTATTGAAAGGCAATATACGTTGTACTTTTGAACAATGAAATAATCTATACTGGTCGAAGAACAATGAAATAATCTATACTGGTCGAAGAACAGTGTAATAATGTTTCTTAGGCCTCTGAGGTCCTGGTATTTATATGTTTTCCTGCAGTGGTGCGGGGGTACGCGCGGTAAGGACCTTGACACATTTAGAGAAATAAGTCGTAGTATGACTTCCGGGGTTTTTACAGGATTTGGTTTATTCTTAGACTGTTTTTAGTCACGTACGCAAAATTTCGTCGCAATAAGACTTCCGGGGTTTTTACACATAGGCTTTTGAAGGGGGAACATACAACCCATTTGATGGAGTTTTGCAGGTTCGATTGGAAAGGGATAAATGGGGTATTGACTTCTTTGGTCATAGAGAGGGTGTGAGACGTGGTCTCGATTTAAGAGGGTTTTGGAGCGAAGGACTTGTTTGAATTCGAGTATGAAGGAGGGATTGGTGCCTCGTAGGGCGAATAGGCGAAGGGGGTTTCGTACCGAACATCTGGAGATGGGGACCGCTAAGGTACATCATCCCGATGATCGGCGATTGGGGAAAAGAGGTAAGAGTTGAGTTCGAGGGGTTTGTTGGCGGAGTTGTGGAGTGAATTATGGGGAGGTTTGAATTAACCGCGCGCGAAAATTAGTGGGACGTCACACAGTTTAATCTAGAGACAGGAAATATTTCATCATCTCATTCATTCAAGTCTTCAATAAAAAGGCTAATTATTATGCTACCTTTGTATGCTACCATGTAGTCAATATACTGCAGCCACTTAAAAATAATTCATTGGGCAGAGCAGACTTTAAATTATTAAACATAAAGACATGTTTTTTGAGAAACAGGTAAATATTTTTAATTTGCAGAATTCCTTTAGTTCATTTTCATCTAAAAAATATATTCACTAAATTAGTTATTAATTTTATCATTATACCCTACACATAATTCATTTATATAATTTATTTAAAAAATTGCACCAAAATTCTTAAATTTTTTATCAATGAAATAAATTATTAAATTGTTACGAGCCGGGGCTGCGGCAACGCGAGAGGCCGGCGAGATGGGTATTTCCCAAGGAATACGGTTTATGAGTTTGTTAGTTAGAGTGCGGACGAACCTGATGCGAAATCAGGGAGCCGCTAGGATGATCGGAAGCGAGGACGAATCTGATGCGAAATCAGGGAGCCTCTAGGATGGAGTCACACGCGGACGAACCTGATGCGAAATCAGGGAGCCGCAGGAGGGTGAAACGGCGTGAACGAACCCGATGCGAAATCGGGGAGTCACTAGGATGAAGTTCACAGACGAACCTGGTGCGAAACCAGGGAGCTGTTAGGAGGTTGGATTATTCACAGACGAACCTGGTGCGAAACCAGGGAGCTGTTCGGAGGTTGGTAGACTTACAGACGAACCTGATGCGAAATCAGGGAGCTGTAGGATACGGACGAACCTGATGCTAAATCAGGGAGCCGTAGGAGGGGTGAGGTTTCGTGGACGAACCCGATGCAAAATCGGGGAGCCACTGGGTTGGAGAAGATTCCTTGTTTTGGTGAAAGGTTTGCGAACGAACCTGATGTGAAATCAGGGAGTCGCGGGAAATGTTAGTGATGCCTCGTAACTCTTAATTAAAGTTTGATACAACTCGAGCGGTAAAGTTGTACCAGTGGGTGAGTGCTACCAATATTATAAGGATCGCTGGGTAAGAGATGGGTTTAACGAATCTACTCGATTTACAACGTGAACACCATTCGTATATTCAATAACTAATTATTATACAAATGTAAGTGTCGCGATTAAATAATTAAATAGTGTGTAATTACCAATAGTTGCACGGTGTTAACGCACTGGCGATGCGGGGCGTAAGAGTGGCTATTTCAAAGTGCCAAGTAGAATATAAACCGAACTCGCGGATTCTATGAGGTTAACTGTTGATTCGTAAGGAGACTCGAGCCCGATCTTACTGGATTTTAACCAACTCTGTACGAGCGTGACACGACGTTACTTTATGCGTGACTGTACTGCTTTGAACCGACGAGGGTTGAAACCAAAGGGTTTATATAGTCCCAAAAATGAGTGGGGATTCGTTAGGAATCTCCATATAAGGAAATCCTTCGGTTCGTCGTCGTATCACTCCCGTTCTCACGGTCGAAATCCAGCTGGTCGGGATCTTGACTTCCATTAGTGGTGTGTGATAAGCGAAAGGATTTTAGGGCGTTTTCCCTTCACAGACGCGAGCTCGAAAAATGGTTGAGAGCGGCGTATGGGAAAATTCCACATACGTAACAAAATTATCTTAAATGAAATTAAATTTTAAAATTACAATTCCTAAATACATCAAATCAATAATAATAATATAAATGTATAGATAATCCCATAAATTTGTTATATTTAACAAAAATACAAATACTTTTCATAAATAATTAAATATATGAATAAATTCATTTAAAAACTAGATATCAATAAAATCGAATAACATGTCACCACTAATTATAAATTTAAAAAAAAAAATTTATAATTAGCTCTTTTAATTTCAAGATTAATACAATTTATATTAATTATGATAATTGCAAGCGAAATACATGCGGTGGATAATGAAATTGGAGAGATCAACACCAACATACTGGCTGTTAAAAGAAACAGGAAGAGATGGCATAGCAATTGAAATGGGAGAATGAGCAATGAAGTTTGAAGAGAGGCTAATAAACACGGCAGAAGGATCGATAAGATATGAAAGTGGGAGAAGTCTAATGAGAGGAAATGAAGTTACGAAAAGGGAAAGAATGAGAATCAAATTTTTGGAAGGGAGAGGATGGTCAAATGATGAATTGGAAAGAAGAAGATTAAATGGGAAAGAAGTGTCGATCAAAATAGAGCAGATAAGTGAAGACATCCAAGAACAAGAAAGAGAGACGAAAGTAAAAGAGTCAAAGTTCCTAAGAGAATTAAGAGAGGTGGCAAGGAAACCTGGAGATAAGCCGAAATACTATTGGGGGGAAAAATAAAAAAGTAGTGAAACAAGGGCATGCAAATATTGGCTAAAGAAAGAAGAAAGGGTATTTAGGCTTTATAAGAAATAGGAAGAAAGAGTGGAACACGTGATTGAAGCATGTGAAGATCTTATTCTTCTCTCTCTCTCTCTCTCTCTCTCTCTCTCTCTCTCTCTCTCTCTCTCACTCTTTCCCGTCCCCGAATATATGGTTTGTAAAACGTCGATCTTTCCCGACATCGCTCGAAACAATTTCAGGCAAAAATTATTATTATTTCTGCGCTTGGCGGTTCGCTAGATCGGTGTGGTCCAGGGGTGAAAAAATTTTTGGGGGTGGGCCAAGGTCGTTCCCTTCCTCGGTTAGGTATGAAAAAATTTTCGGGGGTCATTCCCTCCCTCTGAAAAAATTTCTGACGGTGGGCCAGGTCTGGAGAGGTCTCCGCGGCCGCTCGGCCTGGACTGATCCCCTCCACGATTATGGCTTCCCCACTCCGCGGCTCTTGCGCGCGCAACCAGTCTTCCACTCCCCGCTGTCCCCGCGCCTAAAGTTCCCCCACCGCATTCCCCCGCGCGCCCTCTCTTCCACCCGCTCCCGCGCTCCCCGCAGAGGACCTGGGTTAGAATCCCCTTATACACACTACTCTCTCATACACCAACAATTGTCTGCTCCAATTTTTGAAGATATGATTAAATACGCCTGGTTCGTGTCAAAATTAATTCCGTCAAGGTCTGTGTTCGCAGTGTGAATGAAGTTTGCTTTCCAACAGACCTGAGGCGATCGAAATGCAGATGTGAAAAATCACTATTTATAAAGTGTGCTGCATGCAGGAACATTTTATGCTTCGAATGTTTTTATGACCAATATCACCTGGAGAGTTCCAGATAATGGAAACGTAAGAACAAAAATATATACCTCATTTTGTTACTCGTGTAAGCGAATATGATCATTGCGTACTGATTATAGGTTTGAGATGATGATTTTTCAAGATTACCGTTCGTTATGATATAATAGTTCTTATATTATAGGCGTATTAATTATTCGTGGGCAGTACTGCGATGTCTTGTTCGAAGTTTCCGGTAGTCTCCCATCGCGCGATGGTGGCCGTGGGGTTTTAGTAGGTAAAAATCACACATTACCCTGGCGCCCCTAAGGGATTCTCTCTGGAGGTGTCAGGATGCCCTTTTAACATTTCCTCACGTTAAAAAAAAAACATTAATTGTATTTATACATTTAAAATAATTAATAATGAACGTTACTACTGTCACCTTTTTTCTCACTGTACATACAGTGTGAAAAAATAAAGTCTGAAAAAATATATAGATACAGGCGGAATCGAACTCACAATCGCAACAACGCCACGCCGGTGTCTTACCGAACGCTCCACAATATATTATTAAATTGAGGTTAGTTTTTATGCTTTACACGGGCACTATGAAATGTTTAATAATTTATATGTAAATATGTCAATTATTAAGGCCCATTGGCTGAAACGCTGGGACAGGTATTCACTTATTTTCGATATAGATCCATCGTGCTAAGGCTGATCAAAATCAATGTCTATCTCATGCCGTCCTCCCCTTGTAAGTAACAAAAAGGTATAACCGCCGCACTGGATTTCAACTCCCGACTTCCTGATTGTGATTCATACGCTTGGTCTTTCAGCAACTTGGATTGTTGGCGAAATGTGCCAAACAGGTAGAGCATACGGACAGGAGAAGGGATATGCTTCTGTGCAATGCGATGGGAGCAAAGTGGGCGACGAGGGTAAATCATGATAATAAGCATTTGTCCCACGTCCCACGATTCTGGTATCACTGGGGACAAGAATTGTCCGGTGATTCCCTACGCGTAGGGAAGAAGCGACGTCACGTAGACCTATATACACAAAAGGTCAATATACAGTATACAGCATGGACCGACACGTACCTACAACGGCACAGTCTGCCACCAGCACGACAAAACATTGTAACATGCGTTTTATATGGGATTGTTTACACTATGCAGCACTGACCTGTAACGTTCCGTTTGCGGCATGGATCGATACCGGCCGATATTGTCGCCAAAAATGTTTTGTCGGTTCGTGACGGTCCGTGTCGAGACGTGTCGTCGTTGGTCTGCCAGTGTGAATCAGTAAACGGTAGAGACCACATGTAGCGGAGGATGAATTCCGAAAAATTGATAGAGCATGTTAAGTTATGTGTGCCGTTGTATGCAATGGACCATCCTAAATGCAGCGATAGTGGATTCAATCCTTTTCAGCAATTCAACAAAATTGCATTGCAGAATTCTGAAGTATTGGTAAAACTTATCGTCGTATTTTAGTAAATAAAGACCAATACTCCCCTTCTACTGTTCTCTTTTTTAATATTGGATGTATCCAAATGCTATCTCGCTTTTTCTCTCTTTTCGCTGCGACATCCTCTTCGCCTAAAAGTCTGTCTAGAAGAACCAATTTCTCGTCCGCTGGGTGATTTATTTTGACTGCGAAACGTGAAGTCCCGGATTGTTTCCAGAGTAGTGTAGACGCATGCATAACATGCATGACGGACTGTGCCATTGCCGGTACGTGTCGATCCGTGCTGTATAGTGTAAATCGACCTTAATACGACTTATGCACGCCATGCGATGAATTGTGTGTTCGTTGCCGCGTCACCAACACAAATATGCCGTTATTGTTGTAGCTATTCCCTTCCTACTACGCGTAGAAAATTGACAGCGCAGTTTTAACGGAACGGAGTACCCGCCCCCATAACGGGACCAGCTATTTCGGTCGTTAGTAATCTTCGCGTATTACAGTATTCGAGGATTTTCTTGTCCGACTGACATTAATAATGTATCTTATTCTCAAATTTCTATTTGTTATAATCAAATGTGTTAAGTGAAAATGAGGTTCTTGATTTCCTTGAGTCCAAGCAAGATGATTGCTATATTCATCTGTTCATTTCATTCACGTAGAAAACATGACTGTTTTCTCCATTTTTATAGAGAAAATGAAAAATTACATTTAAACAACAATAATTTGTTAATTTGAATTTCTAGGCTTGTACAGGGTAGGAATAAAGTTCAATGACCAACATATTCCCGATTCTCCACACAAAGTTTACATATCACCGGCAATGGGTGATGCGCATAAACTCGAAGTGGCACAGTTTCCAGAATCCGGCGTGCAACCTGACAAACCAGCCACTTTCCTTGTTCGGAAAAATGGTGCCAAGGGTGAGCTGGACGCGAAGGTAATATTTAGTCTTGCATACTTATTTTTTCAGCGTATTCTTTATATTTACATGAATTCGTTAAATAACCAATTAGTCCTTCACGACTCATTTATTTAGTAACGAGAAAATAAATCCTTTTCTATATTAAGCAAGGCTTAAAAACAGCGTAATGATTAGAAAACGTTAAAACTTGCATTTTCCAAAAATTTGCATTTTTCTAGGTATCTACAGTGTGAGTCACCTGATATTATAATCTTGATTTACAATATTATTATATGTAAACAAATATTGGATTAAAGTAAAGTGGCATGGTCTCAAGGAGGACATATAATAGGTTAAGCGACATTTTTTTAGATGGAGACGCTTGGGAGATTTGAAAGTGATCTTTGGGTTTTTAAATAAGAAAACATCTTTTTTTACAGCAGAATCGCGTTCACTTTTGTCTGAATCAAACGTCTCAGATCCTAATGGTCAAGTTGTGGTAGTAGTTCCTGGATAATAACCTCATACAAGTTGTGGTGTTTCCTTTGTACGATATACATTATAATATTTGGGTAATAGGCATACATTTTTTTTAATTATTCCAATTTGCGCTTTTAAACCGTGAAATACAAACACATAATGCATATGCAAAACGTACAGAGTTTCATAGCAGTAAAAGCAATGTTAAGTCCCAGAGGGAATTACTGACCTACGAGCGTACAGCGATTGCTATACACCATTGGAAAAATCTCGTTAAGACAAATCGATTGATACCATTTTTAACTTCGAAATCAGATGGGATCATCTCGAAAAATGGCCTCAAAGTTCCAGATTTGGCGGTTTTGAACAAAAGAAACCGGTAGTAAAATTCCAACCGGCCCGGCGGACCTCAGGTAGGCACCTGAGGAAAACCCGAGGGATGTAAGCGATACTCTGGCAGGCTGAAGCGGCAAATGTGCCTCATAACCTTCATGTCAGGGCCGTGTTGGGGCTGCGTTAGCCCCATGGGCCACTAATCCAGTGGCGATTTCGTACTGGGCATTTGGAAAGGGGTCCATAGAGCAAACGCAGGCCCAACATGGCCCTGAAATGAAGGTCACGAGGCATATTTGCCACCCCAGCTTGTTACAGTATCGCTTACATCCCTCGGTTTTTCCTCAGGTGCATACCCGAGATCCTTCGGGTCAGTTGGGATTTTACTACCAGGTTGTTTTGATCAAAATCGCAAAATCTTAAACATTGGGGTCATTTTTCGAGGTGTTGCCATCTGATTTCGAAGTTAAAAATGATATGAATCGATTCGGCTTGACGAGATCTTTGCAATGGTGTATAGTAATCGTTGCACGCTCGTACGTCAGTAATCCCCTCTGGGACATTGTTCTTTACGAATGCCTGCGTTTGGCTAGGAAACATATATATGAACTTATTGTTAATGATGTAATTCTTGCAAAAACGCACTGCAAATAAGTCTTATAAAACGGTAGTGGTACATCATACTGCGAGGGTGACAAGTGCACGTTTTCGCTGTTATTATAGCTCATATAATTCAAATGATACAGTAATACCATTTAATAACAAAGTTTATTATACAAATAGGTATTGTTAATAACAATACTAGCGGTGGCGTGAATAATAATAGTGACAAGAACAACAATCAATCAAGAAGTTTAAATAGGGTGTTTGGCTACACGTGGCAGACACCAGACTAAGACGAATATTAAGAATAACGATATTGCGGTTGATGCTTCGTTTGTTAGTTATAAGCGTTTAAAGATATGTCTAAAAATACATTGTTTCCATTAGACAATTGTGTTATTGAGACACATATGCGCAGAAATCACACAAAACACAGAATCACACCATCCCAAAATAAATATCAGATCTCTTGCACTAAAACGTGTGAAAAAAATTTAAAAAAAAAACACAAATTTACCCGCACTGAACACGCAAAAAAAATGAAGTTTACACGCACTCAGACAATGGAAACTGAAAAAAAATTGAGTGAATGTAAATTCACAATAGATTATAGCGCGGAAGCGAGTGTAATTACGAATAGAATCCCGTTTGAATTTTTAGATTCGGTTAAGAATTGCAGTCTTTACAGTGGCGACAGTACGCGGAAACGTGTTTCGAGAAAAACGTACTTAATGTTTGACGCCGAGCGGGTTCGTCTAGTGACAGGGACTTGCCCGTGAATCCTCTATTTTCTATGTAGTAGTATCGTTTATTTGTTTCCCCTTGGGGATTACAATCCTTTTCCATCTCCGCTCTTCCATACATTCGCCTTAACCTAATCCTTAACCTATGCCTTAATCTACTCCTTAAACCTATTCCTTAAACCTACACGCTCCTAACACTCGCTCGCCCCCTCGCCCGCTCTCCCCCGTCTCGCACGCCGCCTTCCCCCCCTTCCCTATCCTTTGACCTCCGCTTCCGCACGCCACCACTCACTCTCATTCCTTCCTCTCTCATTCCCCCACTCCTTCCCCTCTCCTTTCCTCCACTTTCCTCATCCACTTCTCCCCCCCCCCGCCCTCGTCATCCAATACCTACCCTCTCCTGCCACCCTCCTTCTTCCCAACCCATACATTCCTCCCACACATGCTCCCATGTTTCCTCTCCCAATCCGCATACTCTGCATTTCCTCTTTTCTTCCTCGTCCCAATACTTCCCCCCCCCCCTCATCCCATTCCCCAGCCTAAATTTCGTCACCCTTTGCCACCTGCTTTCCCCCCATCCCTTCCTCAAGTATCCTGACACCCCTTCCCCTTTCACCACCCTATACCACTTATTATACCCTGACTCTCTAATCCTGTTCCATCTTTCCTCCTTCTGCATTCTTCTTTCCCTACCCACCAATTCTTCCCCCCTCAGCTCCCCCCCACCTCCCCTCATTCTTTCTATCCCCTCTATTGTCCACCCCCCCTCCTCCTAGTATTCCTTCCTTTCCTTTTCCCACCCTCCCAGCACTTTCCCCCTCTTTGCCCTTCCCTTAATCTCCTCCCAACATCTCCTTGCCAGCTCCCCCCCACCCCCTCCTCCAACTTCCTTTCATATCCCCACGCCCTCATCCCCGCCTTCCCTCTCAACATCTCCCTCTGCATCTCCTCCCTCACCATGTATCCTGGTGAACACCTTTCCACACCCAACACCCACTTCAAAAACCTTTCCTGCAACCCCTCAATTCTGTCCCTACACTTCCACTCCCACACCTCAACCCCATAGCTCACCGTAGCCCATACTAACTTTTCAAACAACCACACCCTTTTTCCCCAATCCTTCCCAAACCTCCTCTTCCCTATCCCCCACACCTGCCCCATCACTGCTGCCCCCTTCCTTACCCTTTCTCCTACATGTGCCTCCTGCCCCCCGCTCCTCATCAGCGTGTACCCCAGGTACTTGAATTCCTTTACCTCCTCCACCACCTTTCCCTTCCACCTCCACGTCACCTTCTTCCACCTCCCTCCCCCTTTCTACACCTCATTACCTTTGTCTTCCCCATGTTCACCTGCAGCCCCTTCTTATCCAGATATCTCTCCATCTTCCCCATCATCCCTTTCATCCCCTCCTCGTCTTCCGCCAGCACCGCAATGTCATCCGCGTATGCCAACGTATACACCTTCCTTCCCCCCACCTTCACCCCTCCCCACCCCCCTTTCTCCAACTCCTCGTCCATATCTGCCAACAACAAAGTGAACAAGCTGGGGCTCAACGGGCACCCCTGCCTCACTCCCCTAGCCGTCCAGAAGTCCTTCCCTTCCTCTTCTCCCACCCTTACCCGACTTACTATCTCTTTCAACACCTCCTCACACCTCTCCACTAATCCCTCCCTCACTCCTCTCTCCCTCATTGCCCTCACTAACAACTCCCGGTCAACTGAGTCGAATGCTGCCTTCATGTCGAGGAACAGCATTACCAGTCTCCCCCCTTTCCATTCCACCTGCCTGTTAATTAAGTAATTTAGCACATACACCCCGTCCATGCACCCCATCACCCTCCTGAACCCCGCCTGACTAGGTGGCAATATCCCCTTTTCCTCTACCTCCTTTCTCAACCTGTGTCAGCGTTACTCCTCTGTACTCCTCTACCCTTTTTCCCACCCCTTTTTTCACCACCGGTACTAACACTCCTACCCTC